>JAWUZV010000032.1:0-1500000 GCA_034638295.1 Phortica okadai | reverse complement strand
ATTTTTAAGTGAAAGAAACAGTAACACATTTCAAAATTCATATATTATCAATATGGGTCTCTGAGCACTGAAGGCTTGAAGGTATGGAAGAAGGATCGTATGAGAATCAGTTTATAGGTAACATTTTAAAAAATTTCAAAAATTCAAATATCTACTATTGAAATGTTATTTTTAAGTGAATTTAATACTAACCTAAGTGAGAGAAATAATAAAACATTTCAAAATTTATTTATTATCAATACGGATTTTTGAGCACTGAAGGCTTTAACGTATGGAAGAATGATCGTTTGAGAATCAGTATAAAGGTAACATTTCAAAAAATTTCAAAAATTCAAAAATCTACTATTGAAATGTTATTTGTGAGTGAAAGAAACAATAAAACATTTCAAAATTTAAATTTTATTAATATGGATTTCTGAGCACTGAAGGCTTGAAGGTATCGAAGAATGATCGTTTGAGAATCAGTATATAGGTAACATTTAAAAAAAATTAAAAAATTCAAAAACCTACTATTGAAATGTTGTTTGTGAGTGAATTTAATACTAACCTAAGTGAAAGCAACAATTAAACATTTCAAAATTTAAATTTTATCAATACGGATTTTTGAGCACTTAAGGCTTTAACGTATGGAAGAATGATCGTTTGAGAATCAGTATAAAGGTAACATTTCAAAAAATTTCAAAAATTCAAAAATCTACTATTGAAATGTTATTTGTGAGTGAAAGAAACAATAAAACATTTCAAAATTTAAATTTTTTTAATATGGATTTCTGAGCACTGAAGGCTTGAAGGTATGAAAGTATGATCGTATGAGAATCAGTTTATAGGTAACATTTACAATAATTTCAAAAATTCAAAAATCTACTATTGAAATGTTATTTGTGAGTGAATTTAATTCTAACCTAAGTGAGAGAAACAATAAAACATTTCAAAATTAAAATTTTATCAAGATGGATTTTTGAGCACTTAAGGTTTGAACGTATGGAGGAATGATCGTATGAGAATCAGTATATAGGTAACATTTCAAAAAATTTCAAAAATTCAATAATCTACTATTGAAATGTTATTTTTAAGTGAAAGAAACAATAATACATTTCAAAATTTAAGTTTTATCAATACGGATTTTTGAGCACTGAAGGCTTGAAGGTATCGAAGAATGATCGTATGAGATTCAGTATATAGGTAACATTTCAAAAAATTTCAAAAATTCAATAATTTACTATTGAAATGTTATTTTTAAGTGAAAAAAACAATAAAACATTTCAAAATTTAAATTTTATCAATACGGATTTTTGAGCACTGAAGGCTTGAAGGTATCGAAGAATGATCGTTTGAGAATCAGTATATAGGTAACATTTAAAAAAAATTCAAAAATTCAAAAATCTACTATTGAAATGTTGTTTGTGAGTGAATTTAATACTAACCTAAGTGAAAGAAACAATAAAACATTTCAAAATTTAAATTTTATCAATACGGATTTTTGAGCACTTAAGGCTTTAACGTATGGAAGAATGATCGTTTGAGAATCAGTATAAAGGTAACATTTCAAAAAATTTCAAAAATTCAAAAATTCAAAAATCTACTATTGAAATGTTATTTGTGAGTGAATTTAATACTAACCTAAGTAAAAGAAACAATAAAACATTTCAAAATTTATATTTTATCAATTTGGATTTTTGAGCACTGAAAGCTTGAACGTATGGAAAAATGATCGTATGAGATTCAGTATATAGGTAACATTTAAAAAAATTTCAAAAATTCAAATATCTACTATTGAAATGTTATTTTTAAGTGATTTTAATACTAACCTAAGTGAGAGAAACAATAAAACATTTCAAAATTTATATTTTATCAATATGGGTTTCTGAGCACTGAAGGCTTGAAGGTATGGAAGAAGGATCGTATGAGAATCAGTTTATAGGTAACATTTCAAAAAAATTCCAAAATTCAATAATCTACTATTGAAATGTTATTTTTAAGTGAGAGAAACAGTAACACATTTCAAAATTTATATATTATCAATATGGGTTTCAGAGTACTGAAGGCTTGAAGGTATGGAAGAAGGATCGTATGAGAATCAGTTTATAGGTAACATTTCAAAAAAATTTCAAAATTCAATAATCTACTATTGAAATGTTATTTTTAAGTGAAAGAAACAGTAACACATTTCAAAATTTAGATTTTATCAGTATGGATTTTTGAAGGCTTGAACGTATGGAAGAATGATCGTATGAGAAACAGTACATAGGTAACATTTCAAAAAATTTCAAAAATTCAATAATTTACTATTGAAATGTTATTTTTAAGTGAAAGAAACAATAATACATTTCAAAATTTATATTTTATCAATATGGATTTCTGAGCACTGAAGGCTTGAAGGTATGGAAGAAGGATCGTATGAGAATCAGTATATAGGTAACATTTTAAAAAATTTCAAAAATTCAAATATCTACTATTGAAATGTTATTTGTGAGTGAATTTAATTCTAACCTAAGTAAAAGAAACAATAAAACATTTCAAAATTAAAATTTTATCAAGATGGATTTTTGAGCACTTAAGGCTTCAACGTATGGAGGAATGATCGTATGAGAATCAGTATATAGGTAACATTTCAAAAAATTTCAAAAATTCAATATTCTACTATTGAAATGTTATTTTTAAGTGAAAGAAACAATAATACATTTCAAAATTTAGGTTTTATCAATACGGATTTTTGAGCACTGAAGGCTTGAAGGTATCGAAGAATGATCGTATGAGATTCAGTATATAGGTAACATTTCAAAAAATTTCAAAAATTCAATAATTTACTATTGAAATGTTATTTTTAAGTGAAAGAAACAATAAAACATTTCAAAATATAAATTTTATCAATATGGATTTTTGAGCACTGAAGGCTTCAACGTATGGAAGAATGATCTCATACGAATCAGTATATAGGTAACATTTCAAAAAATTTGAAAAATTCAATAATCTGCTATTGAAATGTTATTTTTAAGTGAAAGAAACAATAACACATTTCAAAATTTATATTTTATCAATATGGGTCTCTGAGCACTGAAGGCTTGTAGGTATGGAAGAAGGATCGTATGAGAATCAGTTTATAGGTAACATTTTAAAAAATTTCAAAAATTCAAAAATCTGCTATTGAAATGTTGTTTGTGAGTGAATTTAATAGTAACCTAAGTAAAAGAAACAATAAAACATTTCAAAATTTAAATTTTATCAATATGGATTTTTGAGCACTGAAGGCTTCAACGTATGGCAGAATGATCTCATACGAATCAGTATATAGGTAACATTTCAAAAAATTTGAAAAATTCAATAATCTGCTATTGAAATGTTATTTTTAAGTGACAGAAACAATAACACATTTAAAAATTTATATTTTATCAATATGGGTCTCTGAGCACTGAAGGCTTGTAGGTATGGAAGAAGGATCGTATGAGAATCAGTTTATAGGTAACATTTTAAAAAATTTCAAAAATTCAAAAATCTGCTATTGAAATGTTGTTTTCAAGTGAGAGAAAGAATAACACATTTTAAAATTTAAATTTTATCAATATGGATATTTGAGCACTGTAGGCTTGAACGTATGGAAGAATGATTGTTTGAGAATCAGTATATAGGTAAAATTTCAAAAAATTTCAAAAATTCAAAAATCTACTATTAAATTGTTATTTTAAAGTTAAAGAAAAAATAAAACATTTTAAAATTTAAATTTTATCAATATGGATTTTTGTGCACTGAAGGCTTGAACGTATGGAAGAATGATTGTTTGAGAATCAGTATATAGGTAACATTTCAATAAATTTCAAAAATTCAAATATCTACTATTGAAATGTTATTTTTAAGTGAATTTAATACTTACCTAAGTGAGAGAAATAATAAAACATTTCAAAATTTATATATTATCAATACGGATTTTTGAGCACTGAAGGCTTGAAGGTATGGAAGAATGATTGTTTGAGAATCAGTATATAGGTAACATTTAAAAAAATTTCAAAAATTCAATAATCTACTATTGAAATGTTATTTTTAAGTGAAAGAAACAGTAACACATTTCAAAATTTATATTTTATCAATATGGATTTCTGAGCACTGAAGGCTTGAAGGTATGGAAGAAGGATCGTATGAGAATCAGTATATAGGTAACATTTAAAAAAATTTCAAAAATTCAATAATCTACTATTGAAATGTTATTTTTAAGTGAAAGAAACAGTGACACATTTCAAAATTTATATTTTATCAATATGGATTTCTGAGCACTGAAGGCTTGAAGGTATGGAGGAATGATCGTATGAAAATCAGTATATAGGTAACATTTCAAAAAATTTGAAAAATTCAATAATCTGCTATTGAAATGTTATTTTTAAGTGAAAGAAACAATAACACATTTCAAAATTTATATATTATCAATACGGATTTTTGAGCACTGAAGGCTTGAAGGTATGGAAGAATGATTTTTTGAGAATCAGTATAAAGGTAACATTTAAAAAAATTTCAAAAATTCAATAATCTACTATTGAAATGTTATTTTTAAGTGAAAGAAACAGTAACACATTTTAAAATTTATATTTTATCAATATGGATTTCTGAGCACTGAAGCCTTGAAGGTATGGAAGAAGGATCGTATGAGAATCAGTTTATAGGTAACATTTAAAAAATTTCAAAAATTCAATAATCTACTATTGAAATGTTATTTTTAAGTGAAAGAAACAATAAAACATTTCAAAATTTAAATTTTATTAATATGGATTTCTGAACACTGAAGGCTTGAAGGTATGAAAGAATGATCGTATGAGATTCAGTTTAAAGGTAACATTTCAAAAAATTTCAAAAAATTTCAAAAATTCAAAAATCTACTATTCAAATGTTAATTGCAAGTGAAAGAAACAATAAAACATTTCAAAATTTAAATTTTATCAATACGGATTTTTGAGCACTTAAGGCTTGAACGTATGGAAGAATGATCGTGTAAGAATCAGTATATAGGTAACATTTAAAATAATTTCAAAAATTCAAATATCTACTATTGAAATGTTATTTGTGAGTGAATTTAATTCTAACCTAAGTAAAAGAAACAATAAAACATTTCAAAATTAAAATTTTATAAAGATGGATTTTTGAGCACTTAAGGCTTCAACGTATGGAGGAATGATCGTATGAGAATCAGTATATAGGTAACATTTCAAAAAATTTCAAAAATTCAATAATTTACTATTGAAATGTTATTTTTAAGTGAAAGAAACAATGAAACATTTCAAAATATAAATTTTATCAATACGGATTTTTGAGCACTGAAGGCTTGAAGGTATCGAAGAATGATCGTTTGAGAATCAGTATATAGGTAACATTTAAAAAAATTTCAAAAATTCAAAAATCTACTATTGAAATGTTGTTTGTGAGTGAATTTAATACTAACCTAAGTGAAAGAAACAATAAAACATTTCAAAATTTAAATTTTATCAATACGGATTTTTGAGCACTTAAGGCTTGAACGTATGGAAGAATGATCGTTTGAGAATCAGTATATAGGTAACATTTAAAAAAATTTCATAAATTCAAAAATCTACTATTGAAATGTTATTTGTGAGTGAATTTAATACTAACCTAAGTAAAAGAAACAATAAAACATTTCAAAATTTATATTTTATCAATATGGATTTTTGAGCACTGAAGGCTTGAAGGTATGGAAGAAGGATCGTATGAGAATCAGTATATAGGTAACATTTAAAAAAATTTCAAAAATTCAATAATCTACTATTGAAATGTTATTTTTAAGTGAAAGAAACAGTAACACATTTCAAAATTCATATATTATCAATATGGGTCTCTGAGCACTGAAGGCTTGAAGGTATGGAAGAAGGATCGTATGAGAATCAGTTTATAGGTAACATTTTAAAAAATTTCAAAAATTCAAATATCTACTATTGAAATGTTATTTTTAAGTGAATTTAATACTAACCTAAGTGAGAGAAATAATAAAACATTTCAAAATTTATATATTATCAATACGGATTTTTGAGCACTGAAGGCTTTAACGTATGGAAGAATGATCGTTTGAGAATCAGTATAAAGGTAACATTTCAAAAAATTTCAAAAATTCAAAAATCTACTATTGAAATGTTATTTGTGAGTAAAAGAAACAATAAAACATTTCAAAATTTAAATTTTATTAATATGGATTTCTGAGCACTGAAGGCTTGAAGGTATCGAAGAATGATCGTTTGAGAATCAGTATATAGGTAACATTTAAAAAAAATTAAAAAATTCAAAAACCTACTATTGAAATGTTGTTTGTGAGTGAATTTAATACTAACCTAAGTGAAAGCAACAATAAAACATTTCAAAATTTAAATTTTATCAATACGGATTTTTGAGCACTTAAGGCTTTAACGTATGGAAGAATGATCGTTTGAGAATCAGTATAAAGGTAACATTTCAAAAAATTTCAAAAATTCAAAAATCTACTATTGAAATGTTATTTGTGAGTGAAAGAAACAATAAAACATTTCAAAATTTAAATTTTTTTAATATGGATTTCTGAGCACTGAAGGCTTGAAGGTATGAAAGTATGATCGTATGAGAATCAGTTTATAGGTAACATTTACAATAATTTCAAAAATTCAAAAATCTACTATTGAAATGTTATTTGTGAGTGAATTTAATTCTAACCTAAGTGAAAGAAACAATAAAACATTTCAAAATTAAAATTTTATCAATACGGATTTTTGAGCACTGAAGGCTTGAAGGTATGGAGGAATGATCGTATGAGAATCAGTATATAGGTAACATTTCAAAAAATTTCAAAAATTCAATAATCTACTATTGAAATGTTATTTTTAAGTGAAAGAAACAATAATACATTTCAAAATTTAAGTTTTATCAATACGGATTTTTGAGCACTGAAGGCTTGAAGGTATCGAAGAATGATCGTATGAGATTCAGTATATAGGTAACATTTCAAAAAATTTCAAAAATTCAATAATTTACTATTGAAATGTTATTTTTAAGTGAAAGAAACAATAAAACATTTCAAAATTTAAATTTTATCAATACGGATTTTTGAGCACTGAAGGCTTGAAGGTATCGAAGAATGATCGTTTGAGAATCAGTATATAGGTAACATTTAAAAAAAATTCAAAAATTCAAAAATCTACTATTGAAATGTTGTTTGTGAGTGAATTTAATACTAACCTAAGTGAAAGAAACAATAAAACATTTCAAAATTTAAATTTTATCAATACGGATTTTTGAGCACTTAAGGCTATAACGTATGGAAGAATGATCGTTTGAGAATCAGTATAAAGGTAACATTTCAAAAAATTTCAAAAATTCAAAAATTCAAAAATCTACTATTGAAATGTTATTTGTGAGTGAATTTAATACTAACCTAAGTAAAAGAAACAATAAAACATTTCAAAATTTATATTTTATCAATTTGGATTTTTGAGCACTGAAAGCTTGAACGTATGGAAAAATGATCGTATGAGATTCAGTATATAGGTATTATTTAAAAAAATTTCAAAAATTCAAATATCTACTATTGAAATGTTATTTTTAAGTGGTTTTAATACTAACCTAAGTGAGAGAAACAATAAAACATTTCAAAATTTATATTTTATCAATATGGGTTTCTGAGCACTGAAGGCTTGAAGGTATGGAAGAAGGATCGTATGAGAATCAGTTTATAGGTAACATTTCAAAAAAATTCCAAAATTCAATAATCTACTATTGAAATGTTATTTTTAAGTGAGAGAAACAGTAACACATTTCAAAATTTATATATTATCAATATGGGTTTCAGAGTACTGAAGGCTTGAAGGTATGGAAGAAGGATCGTATGAGAATCAGTTTATAGGTAACATTTCAAAAAAATTTCAAAATTCAATAATCTACTATTGAAATGTTATTTTTAAGTGAAAGAAACAGTAACACATTTCAAAATTTAGATTTTATCAGTATGGATTTTTGAAGGCTTGAACGTATGGAAGAATGATCGTATGAGAATCAGTACATAGGTAACATTTCAAAAAATTTCAAAAATTCAATATTCTACTATTGAAATGTTATTTTTAAGTGAAAGAAACAATAATACATTTCAAAATTTAGGTTTTATCAATACGGATTTTTGAGCACTGAAGGCTTGAAGGTATGGAAGAAGGATCGTATGAGAATCAGTATATAGGTAACATTTTAAAAAATTTCAAAAATTCAAATATCTACTATTGAAATGTTATTTGTGAGTGAATTTAATTCTAACCTAAGTAAAAGAAACAATAAAACATTTCAAAATTAAAATTTTATCAAGATGGATTTTTGAGCACTTAAGGCTTCAACGTATGGAGGAATGATCGTATGAGAATCAGTATATAGGTAACATTTCAAAAAATTTCAAAAATTCAATATTCTACTATTGAAATGTTATTTTTAAGTGAAAGAAACAATAATACATTTCAAAATTTAGGTTTTATCAATACGGATTTTTGAGCACTGAAGGCTTGAAGGTATCGAAGAATGATCGTATGAGATTCAGTATATAGGTAACATTTCAAAAAATTTCAAAAATTCAATAATTTACTATTGAAATGTTATTTTTAAGTGAAAGAAACAATAAAACATTTCAAAATATAAATTTTATCAATATGGATTTTTGAGCACTGAAGGCTTCAACGTATGGAAGAATGATCTCATACGAATCAGTATATAGGTAACATTTCAAAAAATTTGAAAAATTCAATAATCTGCTATTGAAATGTTATTTTTAAGTGAAAGAAACAATAACACATTTCAAAATTTATATTTTATCAATATGGGTCTCTGAGCACTGAAGGCTTGTAGGTATGGAAGAAGGATCGTATGAGAATCAGTTTATAGGTAACATTTTAAAAAATTTCAAAAATTCAAAAATCTGCTATTGAAATGTTGTTTGTGAGTGAATTTAATAGTAACCTAAGTAAAAGAAACAATAAAACATTTCAAAATTTAAATTTTATCAACGTATGGAAGAATGATCTCATACGAATCAGTATATAGGTAACATTTCAAAAAATTTGAAAAATTCAATAATCTGCTATTGAAATGTTATTTTTAAGTGAAAGAAACAATAACACATTTCAAAATTTATATTTTATCAATATGGGTCTCTGAGCACTGAAGGCTTGTAGGTATGGAAGAAGGATCGTATGAGAATCAGTTTATAGGTAACATTTTAAAAAATTTCAAAAATTCAATAATCTGCTATTGAAATGTTGTTTTCAAGTGAGAGAAAGAATAACACATTTTAAAATTTAAATTTTATCAATATGGATATTTGAGCACTGTAGGCTTGAACGTATGGAAGAATGATTGTTTGAGAATCAGTATATAGCTAAAATTTCAAAAAATTTCAAAAATTCAAAAATCATAGTAGATTTTGTTATTTTAAAGTGAAAGAAAAAATAAAACATTTTAAAATTTAAATTTTATCAATATGGATTTTTGTGCACTGAAGGCTTGAACGTATGGAAGAATGATTGTTTGAGAATCAGTATATAGGTAACATTTCAATAAATTTCAAAAATTCAAATATCTACTATTGAAATGTTATTTTTAAGTGAATTTAATACTTACCTAAGTGAGAGAAATAATAAAACATTTCAAAATTTATATATTATCAATACGGATTTTTGAGCACTGAAGGCTTGAAGGTATGGAAGAATGATTGTTTGAGAATCAGTATATAGGTAACATTTAAAAAAATTTCAAAAATTCAATAATCTACTATTGAAATGTTATTTTTAAGTGAAAGAAACAGTAACACATTTCAAAATTTATATTTTATCAATATGGATTTCTGAGCACTGAAGGCTTGAAGGTATGGAAGAAGGATCGTATGAGAATCAGTATATAGGTAACATTTAAAAAAATTTCAAAAATTCAATAATCTACTATTGAAATGTTATTTTTAAGTGAAAGAAACAGTGACACATTTCAAAATTTATATTTTATCAATATGGATTTCTGAGCACTGAAGGCTTGAAGGTATGGAGGAATGATCGTATGAAAATCAGTATATAGGTAACATTTCAAAAAATTTGAAAAATTCAATAATCTGCTA
Organism: Phortica okadai; assembly: GCA_034638295.1. Classification (NCBI taxonomy): domain Eukaryota; kingdom Metazoa; phylum Arthropoda; class Insecta; order Diptera; family Drosophilidae; genus Phortica; species Phortica okadai. The sequence continues at coordinate 1,489,901 of JAWUZV010000032.1, read as the reverse complement.
ATGAAATGTTATTTTTAAGTGAAAGAAACAATAACACATTTCAAAATTTATATATTATCAATACGGATTTTTGAGCACTGAAGGCTTGAAGGTATGGAAGAATGATTTTTTGAGAATCAGTATAAAGGTAACATTTAAAAAAATTTCAAAAATTCAATAATCTACTATTGAAATGTTATTTTTAAGTGAAAGAAACAGTAACACATTTTAAAATTTATATATTATCAATATGGATTTCTGAGCACTGAAGCCTTGAAGGTATGGAAGAAGGATCGTATGAGAATCAGTTTATAGGTAACATTTAAAAAATTTCAAAAATTCAATAATCTACTATTGAAATGTTATTTTTAAGTGAAAGAAACAATAAAACATTTCAAAATTTAAATTTTATTAATATGGATTTCTGAACACTGAAGGCTTGAAGGTATGAAAGAATGATCGTATGAGATTCAGTTTAAAGGTAACATTTCAAAAAATTTCAAAAAATTTCAAAAATTCAAAAATCTACTATTCAAATGTTAATTGCAAGTGAAAGAAACAATAAAACATTTCAAAATATAAATTTTATCAATACGGATTTTTGAGCACTGAAGGCTTGAAGGTATCGAAGAATGATCGTTTGAGAATCAGTATATAGGTAACATTTCAAAAAATTTCAAAAATTCAATAATTTACTATTGAAATGTTATTTTTAAGTGAAAGAAACAATAAAACATTTCAAAATTTAAATTTTATTAATATGGATTTCTGAACACTGAAGGCTTGAAGGTATGAAAGAATGATCGTATGAGATTCAGTTTAAAGGTAACATTTCAAAAAATTTCAAAAAATTTCAAAAATTCAAAAATCTACTATTCAAATGTTAATTGCAAGTGAAAGAAACAATAAAACATTTCAAAATATAAATTTTATCAATACGGATTTTTGAGCACTGAAGGCTTGAAGGTATCGAAGAATGATCGTTTGAGAATCAGTATATAGGTAACATTTAAAATAATTTCAAAAATTCAAATATCTACTATTGAAATGTTATTTGTGAGTGAATTTAATTCTAACCTAAGTAAAAGAACCAATAAAACATTTCAAAATTAGAATTTTATCAAGATGGATTTTTGAGCACTTAACGCTTCAACGTATGGAGGAATGATCGTATGAGAATCAGTATATAGGTAACATTTCAAAAAATTTCAAAAATTCAATAATTTACTATTGAAATGTTATTTTTAAGTGAAAGAAACAATGAAACATTTCAAAATATAAATTTTATCAATACGGATTTTTGAGCACTGAAGGCTTGAAGGTATCGAAGAATGATCGTTTGAGAATCAGTATATAGGTAACATTTAAAAAAATTTCAAAAATTCAAAAATCTACTATTGAAATGTTGTTTGTGAGTGAATTTAATACTAACCTAAGTGAAAGAAACAATAAAACATTTCAAAATTTAAATTTTATCAATACGGATTTTTGAGCACTCAAGGCTTGAACGTATGGAAGAATGATCGTTTGAGAATCAGTATATAGGTAACATTTCAAAAAATTTCATAAATTCAAAAATCTACTATTGAAATGTTATTTGTGAGTGAATTTAATACTAACCTAAGTAAAAGAAACAATAAAACATTTCAAAATTTATATTTTATCAATATGGATTTTTGAGCACTGAAGGCTTGAACGTATGGAAAAATGATCGTATGAGATTCAGTATATAGGTAACATTTCAAAAAATTTCAAAAATTCAATAATTTACTATTGAAATGTTGTTTTTAAATGAAAGAAACAATAAAACATTTCAAAATTTAAATTTTATCAATACGGATTTTTGAGCACTGAAAGCTTGAAAGTATCGAAGAATGATCGTATGAGAATCAGTTTAAAGGTAACATTTAAAAAAATTTCAAAAATTCAATAATCTACTATTGAAATGTTATATTTAAGTGAGAGAAACAGTAACACATTTCAAAATTTATATTTTATCAATATGGATTTTTGAGCACTGAAGGCTTGAACGTATGGAAGAATGATCGTATGAGAATCAGTATATAGGTAACATTTAAAATAATTTCAAAAATTCAAATATCTACTATTGAAATGTTATTTTTGAGTGAATTTAATTCTTACCTAAGTAAAAGAAACAATAAAACATTTCAAAATTTAAATTTTATCAATACGGATTTTTGAGCACTTAAGACTTGAACGTATGGAAAAATGATCGTATGAGATTCAGTATATGGGTAACATTTCAAAAAATTTCAAAAATTCAATAATCTACTATTGAAATGTTATTTTTAAGTGAAAGAAACAATAATACATTTCAAAATTTAAGTTTTATCAATACGGATTTTTGAGCACTTAAGGCTTGAACGTATGGAAGAATGATCGTTTGAGAATCAGTATATAGGTAACCATTAAAAAAATTTCAAAAATTCAAAAATCTACTATTGAAATGTTATTTGTGAGTGAATTTAATACTAACCTAAGTGAAAGAAACAATAAAACATTTCAAAATTTAAATTTTATCAATACGGATTTTTGAGCACTTAAGGCTTGAACGTATGGAAGAATGATCGTTTAAGAATCAGTATATAGGTAACATTTCAAAAAATTTCAAAAATTCAATAATCTACTATTGAAATGTTATTTTTAAGTGAAAGAAACAATAATATATTTCAAAATTTAAGTTTTATCAATACGGATTTTTGAGCACTGAAGGCTTGAAGGTATCGAAGAATGATCGTATGAGATTTAGTATATAGGTAACATTTCAAAAAATTTCAAAAATTCAATAATTTACTATTGAAATGTTATTTTTAAGTGAAAGAAACAATAAAACATTTCAAAATATAAATTTTATCAATACGGATTTTTGAGCACTGAAGGCTTGAAGGTATCGAAGAATGATCGTTTGAGAATCAGTATATAGGTAACATTTAAAAAAATTTCAAAAATTCAAAAATCTACTATTGAAATGTTGTTTGTGAGTGAATTTAATACTAACCTAAGTGAAAGAAACAATAAAACATTTCAAAATTTAAATTTTATCAATACGGATTTTTGAGCACTTAAGGCTTGAACGTATGGAAGAATGATCGTTTGAGAATCAGTATATAGGTAACATTTCAAAAAATTTCAAAAATTCAATAATTTACTATCGAAATGTTGTTTTTAAGTGAAAGAAACAATAGAACATTTCAAAATTTAAATTTTATCAATACGGATTTTTGAGCACTGAAAGCTTGAAAGTATCGAAGACTGATCCTATGAGAATCAGTTTAAAGGTAACATTTAAAAAAATTTCAAAAATTCAATAATCTACTATTGAAATGTTATATTTAAGTGAGAGAAACAGTAACACATTTCAAAATTTATATTTTATCAATATGGGCTTCTGAGCACTGAAGGCTTGAAGGTATGGAAGAAGGATCGTATGAGAATCAGTTTATAGGTAACATTTCAAAAAAATTCCAAAATTCAATAATCTACTATTGAAATGTTATTTTTAAGTGAAAGAAACAGTAACACATTTCAAAATTTAAATTTTATCAGTATGGATTTTTGAGCACTGAAGGCTTGAACGTATGGAAGAATGGTCGTATGAGAATCAGTTTATAGGTAACATTTTAAAAAATTTCAATAATTCAATAATCTGCTATTGAAATGTTATTTTCAAGTGAAAGAAAGAATAACACATTTTAAAATTTAAATTTTATCAATATGGATTTTTGAGCACTGAAGGAAGAAGAATCAGTATATAGGCAACATTTCAAAAAATTTCAAAAATTCAATAATGTACTATTGAAATGTTATTTTTAAGCGAAAGAAACAATAATACATTTCAAAATTTAAGTTTTATTAATACGGATTTTTGACCACTTCAGGCTTGAACGTATGGAAAAATGGTCGTATGAGATTCAGTATATAGGTAACATTTCAAAAAATTTCAAAAATTCAATAATCTACTATTGAAATGTTATTTTTAAGTGAAAGAAACAATAATACATTTCAAAATTTAAATTTTATCAATATGGATTTTTGAGCACTGAAGGCTTGAACGTATGGAAAAATGATCGTATGAGATTCAGTATATAGGTAACATTTCAAAAAATTTCAAAAATTCAATAATCTACTATTGAAATGTTATTTTTAAGTGAAAGAAACAATAATACATTTCAAAATTTAAGTTTTATCAATACGGATTTTTGAGCACTGAAGGCTTGAAGGTATCGAAGAATGATCGTTTGAGAATCAGTATATAGGTAACATTTCAAAAAATTTCAAAAATTTAATAATCTACTATTGAAATGTTATTTTTAAGTGAAAGAAACAATAATACATTTCAAAATTTAAGTTTTATCAATACGGATTTTTGAGCACTGAAGGATCGAAGAATGATCGTATGAGATTCAGTATATAGGTAACATTTCAAAAAATTTCAAAAATTCAATAATCTACTATTGAAATGTTATTTTTAAGTGAAAGAAACAATAATACATTTCAAAATTTAAATTTTATCAATACGGATTTTTGAGCACTGAAGGCTTGAAGGTATCGAAGAATGATCGTTTGAGAATCAGTATATAGGTAACATTCAAAAAAAAATTCAAAAATTCAAAAATCTACTATTGAAATGTTGTTTGTGAGTGAATTTAATACTAACCTAAGTAAAAGAAACAATAAAACATTTCAAAATTTAAATTTTATCAATATGGATTTTTGAGCACTGAAGGCTTGAACGTATGGAAAAATGATCGTATGAGATTCAGTATATAGGTAACATTTCAAAAAATTTCAAAAATTCAATAATCTACTATTGAAATGTTATTTTTAAGTGAAAGAAACAATAATACATTTCAAAATTTAAATTTTATCAATATGGATTTTTGAGCACTGAAGGCTTGAACGTATGGAAAAATGATCGTATGAGATTCAGTATATAGGTAACATTTCAAAAAATTTCAAAAATTCAATAATCTACTATTGAAATGTTATTTTTAAGTGAAAGAAACAATAATACATTTCAAAATTTAAGTTTTATCAATACGGATTTTTGAGCACTGAAGGCTTGAAGGTATCGAAGAATGATCGTTTGAGAATCAGTATATAGGTAACATTTCAAAAAATTTCAAAAATTCAATAATCTACTATTGAAATGTTATTTGTGAGTGAATTTAGTTCTAACCTAAGTGAAAGAAACAATAAAATATTTCAAAATTAAAATTTTATCAAGATGGATTTTTAAGCACTAAAGGCTTGAACGTATGGAGGAATGATCGTATGAGAATCAGTATATAGGTAACATTTCAAAAAATTTCAAAAATTCAATAATCTACTATTGAAATGTTATTTTTAAGTGAAAGAAACAATAAAACATTTCAAAATTTAAATTTCATCAATACGGATTTTTGAGCACTGAAGGCTTGAAGGTATGGAAGAATGATCGTTTGAGAATCAGTATATAGGTAACATTTCAAAGAATTTCAAAAATTCAAAAATCTACTATTGAAATGTTATTTTTAAGTGAAAGAAACAGTAACACATTTCAAAATTTAAATTTTATCAATACGGATTTTTGAGCACTGAAGGCCTGAAGGTATCGAAGAATGATCGTTTGAGAATCAGTATATAGGTAACATTTACAATAATTTCAAAAATTCAATAATTTACTATTGAAATGTTATTTTTAAGTGAAAGAAACAGTAACACATTTCAAAATTTAAATTTTATCAATACGGATTTTTGAGCACTGAAGGCTTGAACGTATCGAAGAATGATCGTTTGAGAATCAGTATATAGGTAACATTCAAAAAAAAATTCAAAAATTCAAAAATCTACTATTGAAATGTTGTTTGTGAGTGAATTTAATACTAACCTAAGTAAAAGAAACAATAAAACATTTCAAAATTTAAATTTTATCAATATGGATTTTTGAGCACTGAAGGCTTGAACGTATGGAAAAATGATCGTATGAGATTCAGTATATAGGTAACATTTCAAAAAATTTCAAAAATTCAATAATCTACTATTGAAATGTTATTTTTAAGTGAAAGAAACAATAATACATTTCAAAATTTAAATTTTATCAATATGGATTTTTGAGCACTGAAGGCTTGAACGTATGGAAAAATGATCGTATGAGATTCAGTATATAGGTAACATTTCAAAAAATTTCAAAAATTCAATAATCTACTATTGAAATGTTATTTTTAAGTGAAAGAAACAATAAGACATTTCAAAATTTAAGTTTTATCAATACGGATTTTTGAGCACTGAAGGCTTGAAGGTATCGAAGAATGATCGTTTGAGAATCAGTATATAGGTAACATTTCAAAAAATTTCAAAAATTCAATAATCTACTATTGAAATGTTATTTTTAAGTGAAAGAAACAATAATACATTTCAAAATTTAAGTTTTATCAATACGGATTTTTGAGTTCTGAAGGATCGAAGAATGATCGTATGAGATTCAGTATATAGGTAACATTTCAAAATATTTCAAAAATTCAATAATTTACTATTGAAATGTTATTTTTAAGTGAAAGAAACAATCAAACATTTCAAAATTTAAATTTTATCAATACGGATTTTTGAGCACTGAAGGCTTGAATGTATCGAAGAATGATCGTTTGAGAATCAGTATATAGGTAACATTCAAAAAAAAATTCAAAAATTCAAAAATCTACTATTGAAATGTTGTTTGTGAGTGAATTTAATACTAACCTAAGTAAAAGAAACAATAAAACATTTCAAAATTTAAATTTTATCAATATGGATTTTTGAGCACTGAAGGCTTGAACGTATGGAAAAATGATCGTATGAGATTCAGTATATAGGTAACATTTCAAAAAATTTCAAAAATTCAATAATCTACTATTGAAATGTTATTTTTAAGTGAAAGAAACAATAATACATTTCAAAATTTAAATTTTATCAATATGGATTTTTGAGCACTGAAGGCTTGAACGTATGGAAAAATGATCGTATGAGATTCAGTATATAGGTAACATTTCAAAAAATTTCAAAAATTCAATAATCTATTATTGAAATGTTATTTTTAAGTGAAAGAAACAATAATACATTTCAAAATTTAAGTTTTATCAATACGGATTTTTGAGCACTGAAGGCTTGAAGGTATCGAAGAATGATCGTTTGAGAATCAGTATATAGGTAACATTTCAAAAAATTTCAAAAATTCAATAATCTACTATTGAAATGTTATTTTTAAGTGAAAGAAACAATAATACATTTCAAAATTTAAATTTTATCAATACGGATTTTTGAGCACTGAAGGATCGAAGAATGATCGTATGAGATTCAGTATATAGGTAACATTTCAAAATATTTCAAAAATTCAATAATTTACTATTGAAATGTTATTTTTAAGTGAAAGAAACAATCAAACATTTCAAAATTTAAATTTTATCAATACGGATTTTTGAGCACTGAAGGCTTGAAGGTATCGAAGAATGATCGTTTGAGAATCAGTATATAGGTAACATTCAAAAAAAAATTCAAAAATTCAAAAATCTACTATTGAAATGTTGTTTGTGAGTGAATTTAATACTAACCTAAGTAAAAGAAACAATAAAACATTTCAAAATTTAAATTTTATCAATATGGATTTTTGAGCACTGAAGGCTTGAACGTATGGAAAAATGATCGTATGAGATTCAGTATATAGGTAACATTTCAAAAAATTTCAAAAATTCAATAATCTACTATTGAAATGTTATTTTTAAGTGAAAGAAACAATAATACATTTCAAAATTTAAATTTTATCAATATGAATTTTTGAGCACTGAAGGCTTGAACGTATGGAAAAATGATCGTATGAGATTCAGTATATAGGTAACATTTCAAAAAATTTCAAAAATTCAATAATCTACTATTGAAATGTTATTTTTAAGTGAAAGAAACAATAATACATTTCAAAATTTAAGTTTTATCAAAACGGATTTTTGAGCACTGAAGGCTTGAAGGTATCGAAGAATGATCGTTTGAGAATCAGTATATAGGTAACATTTCAAAAAATTTCAAAAATTCAATAATCTACTATTGAAATGTTATTTGTGAGTGAATTTAGTTCTAACCTAAGTGAAAGAAACAATAAAACATTTCAAAATTAAAATTTTATCAAGATGGATTTTTAAGCACTAAAGGCTTGAACGTATGGAGGAATGATCGTATGAGAATCAGTATATAGGTAACATTTAAAAAAATTTCAAAAATTCAATAATCTACTATTGAAATGTTATTTTTAAGTGAAAGAAACAATAATACATTTCAAAATTTAAGTTTTATCAATACGGATTTTTGACCACTTCAGGCTTGAACGTATGGAAAAATTATCGTATGAGATTCAGTATATAGGTAACATTTCAAAAAATTTCAAAAATTCAATAATCTACTATTGAAATGTTATTTTTAAGTGAAAGAAACAATAAAACATTTCAAAATTTAAATTTTATCAATACGGATTTTTGAGCACTGAAGGCTTGAAGGTATGGAAGAATGATCGTTTGAGAATCAGTATATAGGTAACATTTCAAAGAATTTCAAAAATTCAAAAATCTACTATTGAAATGTTATTTTTAAGTGAAAGAAACAGTAACACATTTCAAAATTTAAGTTTTATCAATACGGATTTTTGAGCACTAAAGGCTTGAAGGTATGAAAGTATGATCGTATGAGAATCAGTATATAGGTAACATTTACAATAATTTCAAAAATTCAATAATTTACTATTGAAATGTTATTTTTAAGTGAAAGAAACAGTAACACATTTCAAAATTTAAATTTTATCAATACGGATTTTTGAGCACTGAAGGCTTGAAGGTATCGAAGAATGACCGTTTGAGAATCAGTATATAGGTTACATTTACAATAATTTCAAAAATTCAAAAATCTACTATTGAAATGTTATTTGTGAGTGAATTTAGTTCTAACCTAAGTGAAAGAAACAATAAAACATTTCAAAATTAAAATTTTATCAAGATGGATTTTTAAGCACTAAGGCTTGAACGTATGGAGGAATGATCGTATGAGAATCAGTATATAGGTAACATTTCAAAAAATTTCAAAAATTCAATAATCTACTATTGAAATGTTATTTTTAAGTGAAAGAAACAATAATACATTTCAAAATTTAAGTTTTATCAATACGGATTTTTGACCACTTCAGGCTTGAACGTATGGAAAAATGATCGTATGAGATTCAGTATATAGGTAACATTTCAAAAAATTTCAAAAATTCAATAATCTACTATTGAAATGTTATTTTTAAGTGAAAGAAACAATAAAACATTTCAAAATTTAAATTTTATCAATATGGATTTTTGAGCACTGAAGGCTTGAAGGTATCGAAGAATGATCGTTGGGAATCAGTATATAGGTAACATTTAAAAAAAATTCTAAAATTCAAAAATCTACTATTGAAATGTTATTTGTGAGTGAATTTAATTCTAACCTAAGTGAAAGAAACAATAATACATTTCAAAATTTAAGTTTTATCAATACGGATTTTTGACCACTTCAGGCTTGAACGTATGGAAAAATGATCGTATGAGATTCAGTATATAGGTAACATTTCAAAAAATTTAAAAAATTCAATAATCTACTATTGAAATGTTATTTTTAAGTGAAAGAAACAATAAAACATTTCAAAATTTAAATTTTATCAATACGGATTTTTGAGCACTGAAGGCTTGAAGGTATCGAAGAATGATCGTTTGAGAATCAGTATATAGGTAACATTTACAATAATTTCAAAAATTCAAAAATCTACTATTGAAATGTTATTTGTGAGTGAATTTAGTTCTAACTTAAGTGAAAGAAACAATAAAACATTTCAAAATTAAAATTTTATCAAGATGGATTTTTAAGCACTTAAGGCTTGAACGTATGGAGGAATGATCGTATGAGAATCAGTATATAGGTAACATTTCAAAAAATTTCAAAAATTCAATAATCTACTATTGAAATGTTATTTTTAAGTGAAAGAAACAATAATACATTTCAAAATTTAAGTTTTATCAATACGGATTTTTGAGCACTTCAGGCTTGAACGTATGGAAAAATGATCGTATGAGATTCAGTATATAGGTAACATTTCAAAAAAATTTCAAAAATTCAATAATCTTCTATTGAAATGTTATTTTTAAGTGAAAGAAACAATAAAACATTTCAAAATTTAAATTTTATCAATACGGATTTTTGAGCACTGAAGGCTTGAAGGTATCGAAGAATGATCGTTTGAGAATCAGTATATAGGTAACATTTCAAAAAATTTCAAAAATTCAATAATCTGCTATTGAAATGTTATTTTTAAGTGAAAGAAACAGTAACACATTTCAAAATTTAAATTTTATCACTACGGATTTTTGAGCACTGAAGGCTTGAAGGTATCGAAGAATGATCGTTTGAGAATCAGTATATAGGTAACATTTACAATAATTTCAAAAATTCAAAAATCTACTATTGAAATGTTATTTGTGAGTGAATTTAGTTCTAACCTAAGTGAATGAAACAATAAAACATTTCAAAATTAAAATTTTATCAAGATGGATTTTTAAGCACTTAAGGCTTGAACGTATGGAGGAATGATCGTATGAGAATCAGTATATAGGTAACATTTCAAAAAATTTCAAAAATTCAATAATCTACTATTGAAATGTTATTTTTAAGTGAAAGAAACAATAATACATTTCAAAATTTAAGTTTTATCAATACGGATTTTTGAGCACTGAAGGCTTGAAGGTATCGAAGAATGATCGTTTGAGAATCAGTATATAGGTAACATTTCAAAAAATTTCAAAAATTCAAAAATCTACTATTGAAATGTTATTTGTGAGTGAATTTAATACTAACCTAAGTGCAAGAAACAATAAAACATTTCAAAATTTAAATTTTATCAATATGGATTTTTGAGCACTTAAGGCTTGAACGTATGGAGGAATGATCGTATGAGAATCAGTATATAGGTAACATTTCAAAAAATTTCAAAAATTCAATAATCTACTATTGAAATGTTATTTTTAAGTGAAAGAAACAATAAAACATTTCAAAATTTAAATTTTATCAATACGGATTTTTGAGCACTGAAGGCTTGAAGGTATCGAAGAATGATCGTTTGAGAATCAGTATATAGGTAACATTTAAAAAAAATTCAAAAATTCAAAAATCTACTATTGAAATGTTATTTGTGAGTGAATTTAATTCTAACCTAAGTGAAAGAAACAATAAAACATTTCAAAATTAAAATTTTATCAAGATGGATTTTTGAGCACTTAAGGCTTGAACGTATGGAGGAATGATCGTATGAGAATCAGTATATAGGTAACATTTCAAAAAATTTCAAAAATTCAATAATCTACTATTGAAATGTTATTTTTAAGTGAAAGAAACAACAAAACATTTCAAAATTTAAATTTTATCAATACGGATTTTTGAGCACTGAAGGCTTGAAGGTATCGAAGAATGATCGTTTGAGAATCAGTATATAGTTTTAAAAAAAATTCAAAAATTCAAAAATCTACTATTGAAATGTTATTTGTGAGTGAATTTAATTCTAACCTAAGTGAAAGAAACAATAATACATTTCAAAATTTAAGTTTTATCAATACGGATTTTTGAGCACTTAAGGCTTGAACGTATGGAAAAATGATCGTATGAGAATCAGTATATAGGTAACATTTCAAAAAATTTCAAAAATTCAATAATCTACTATTGAAATGTTATTTTTAAGTGAAAGAAACAATAATACATTTCAAAATTTAAGTTTTATCAATACGGATTTTTGAGCACTGAAGGCTTGAAGGTATGGAAGAAGGATCGTATGAGAATCAGTTTATAGGTAACATTTCAAAAAAATTCCAAAATTCAATAATCTACTATTGAAATGTTATTTTTAAGTGAAAGAAACAGTAACACATTTCAAAATTTAAATTTTATCAGTATGGATTTTTGAGCACTGAAGGCTTGAACGTATGGAAGAATGGTCGTATGAGAATCAGTTTATAGGTAACATTTTAAAAAATTTCAAAAATTCAATAATCTGCTATTGAAATGTTATTTTCAAGTGAAAGAAAGAGTAACACATTCTAAAATTTAAATTTTATCAATATGTATTTTTGAGCACTAAAGGAAGAAGAATCAGTATATAGGTAACATTTCAAAAAATTTCTAAAATTCAATAATGTACTATTGAAATGTTATTTTTAAGCGAAAGAAACAATAAAACATTTTAGAATTTAAATTTTATCAATACGGATTTTTGAGCACTTAAGACTTGAACGTGTGGAAGAATGATCGTTTGAGAATCAGTATATAGGTAACATTTAAAATAATTTCAAAAATTCAAATATTTACTATTGAAATGTTATTTTTGAGAGAATTTAATTCTTACCTAAGTAAAAGAAACAATAAAACATTTCAAAATTAAAATTTTATCAAGATGGATTTTTGAGCACTTAAGGCTTGAACGTATGGAGGAATGATCGTATGAGAATCAGTATATAGGTAACATTTCAAAAAATTTCAAAAATTCAATAATCTACTATTGAAATGTTATTTTTAAGTGAAAGAAACAATAATACATTTCAAAATTTAAGTTTTATCAATACGGATTTTTGAGCACTGAAGGCTTGAAGGTATCGAAGAATGATCGTATGAGATTCAGTATATAGGTAACATTTCAAAAAATTTCAAAAATTCAATAATCTACTATTGAAATGTTATTTTTAAGTGAAAGAAACAATAATACATTTCAAAATTTAAGTTTTATCAATACGGATTTTTGAGCACTTAAGGCTTGAACGTATGGAAGAATGATCGTTTGAGAATCAGTATATAGGTAACATTTCAAATAATTTCAAAAATTCAAAAATCTACTATTGAAATGTTATTTTTAAGTGAAAGAAACAGTAACACATTTCAAAATTTAAATTTTATCAATACGGATTTTTGAGCACTGAAGGCTTGAAGGTATCGAAGAATGATCGTTTGAGAATCAGTATATAGGTAACATTTACAATAATTTCAAAAATTCAATAATTTACTATTGAAATGTTATTTTTAAGTGAAAGAAACAGTAACACATTTCAAAATTTAAATTTTATCAATACGGATTTTTGAGCACTGAAGGCTTGAAGGTATCGATGAATGATCGTTTGAGAAGCAGTATATAGGTAACATTTACAATAATTTCGAAAATTCAAAAATCTACTATTGAAATGTTATTTGTGAGTGAATTTAGTTCTAACCTAAGTGATAGAAACAATAAAACATTTCAAAATTAAAATTTTATCAAGATGGATTTTTAAGCACTTAAGGCTTGAACGTATGGAGGCATGATCGTATGAGAATCAGTATATAGGTAACATTTCAAAAAATTTCAAAAATTCAAAAATCTACTATAGAAATGTTATTTGTGAGTGAATTTAATTCTAACCTAAGTGAAAGAAACAATAAAACATTTCAAAATTAAAATTTTATCAAGATGGATTTTTAAGCACTTAAGGCTTGAACGTATGGAGGAATGATCGTATGAGAATCAGTATATAGGTAACATTTCAAAAATTTCAAAAATTCAATAATTTACTATTGAAATGTTATTTTTGAGAGAATTTAATTCTTACCTAAGTAAAAGAAACAATAAAACATTTCAAAATTAAAATTTTATCAAGATGGATTTTTGAGCACTTAAGGCTTGAACGTATGGAGGAATGATCGTATGAGAATCAGTATATAGGTAACATTTCAAAAAATTTCAAAAATTCAATAATCTACTATTGAAATGTTATTTTTAAGTGAAAGAAACAATAATACATTTCAAAATTTAAGTTTTATCAATACGGATTTTTGAGCACTGAAGGCTTGAAGGTATCGAAGAATGATCGTATGAGATTCAGTATATAGGTAACATTTCAAAAAATTTCAAAAATTCAATAATCTACTATTGAAATGTTATTTTTAAGTGAAAGAAACAATAATACATTTCAAAATTTAAGTTTTATCAATACGGATTTTTGAGCACTTAAGGCTTGAACGTATGGAAGAATGATCGTTTGAGAATCAGTATATAGGTAACATTTCAAATAATTTCAAAAATTCAAAAATCTACTATTGAAATGTTATTTTTAAGTGAAAGAAACAGTAACACATTTCAAAATTTAAATTTTATCAATACGGATTTTTGAGCACTGAAGGCTTGAAGGTATCGAAGAATGATCGTTTGAGAATCAGTATATAGGTAACATTTCAAAAAATTTCAAAAATTCAATAATCTACTATTGAAATGTTATTTTTAAGTGAAAGAAACAATAAAACATTTCAAAATTTAAATTTTATCAATACGGATTTTTGAGCACTGAAGGCTTGAAGGTATCGAAGAATGATCGTTTGAGAATCAGTATATAGGTAACATTTAAAAAAAATTCAAAAATTCAAAAATCTACTATTGAAATGTTATTTGTGAGTGAATTTAATTCTAACCTAAGTGAAAGAAACAATAAAACATTTCAAAATTAAAATTTTATCAAGATGGATTTTTGAGCACTTAAGGCTTGAACGTATGGAGGAATGATCGTATGAGAATCAGTATATAGGTAACATTTCAAAAAATTTCAAAAATTCAATAATCTACTATTGAAATGTTATTTTTAAGTGAAAGAAACAACAAAACATTTCAAAATTTAAATTTTATCAATACGGATTTTTGAGCACTGAAGGCTTGAAGGTATCGAAGAATGATCGTTTGAGAATCAGTATATAGTTTTAAAAAAAATTCAAAAATTCAAAAATCTACTATTGAAATGTTATTTGTGAGTGAATTTAATTCTAACCTAAGTGAAAGAAACAATAATACATTTCAAAATTTAAGTTTTATCAATACGGATTTTTGAGCACTTAAGGCTTGAACGTATGGAAAAATGATCGTATGAGAATCAGTATATAGGTAACATTTCAAAAAATTTCAAAAATTCAATAATCTACTATTGAAATGTTATTTTTAAGTGAAAGAAACAATAATACATTTCAAAATTTAAGTTTTATCAATACGGATTTTTGAGCACTGAAGGCTTGAAGGTATGGAAGAAGGATCGTATGAGAATCAGTTTATAGGTAACATTTCAAAAAAATTCCAAAATTCAATAATCTACTATTGAAATGTTATTTTTAAGTGAAAGAAACAGTAACACATTTCAAAATTTAAATTTTATCAGTATGGATTTTTGAGCACTGAAGGCTTGAACGTATGGAAGAATGGTCGTATGAGAATCAGTTTATAGGTAACATTTTAAAAAATTTCAAAAATTCAATAATCTGCTATTGAAATGTTATTTTCAAGTGAAAGAAAGAGTAACACATTCTAAAATTTAAATTTTATCAATATGTATTTTTGAGCACTAAAGGAAGAAGAATCAGTATATAGGTAACATTTCAAAAAATTTCTAAAATTCAATAATGTACTATTGAAATGTTATTTTTAAGCGAAAGAAACAATAAAACATTTTAGAATTTAAATTTTATCAATACGGATTTTTGAGCACTTAAGACTTGAACGTGTGGAAGAATGATCGTTTGAGAATCAGTATATAGGTAACATTTAAAATAATTTCAAAAATTCAAATATTTACTATTGAAATGTTATTTTTGAGAGAATTTAATTCTTACCTAAGTAAAAGAAACAATAAAACATTTCAAAATTAAAATTTTATCAAGATGGATTTTTGAGCACTTAAGGCTTGAACGTATGGAGGAATGATCGTATGAGAATCAGTATATAGGTAACATTTCAAAAAATTTCAAAAATTCAATAATCTACTATTGAAATGTTATTTTTAAGTGAAAGAAACAATAATACATTTCAAAATTTAAGTTTTATCAATACGGATTTTTGAGCACTGAAGGCTTGAAGGTATCGAAGAATGATCGTATGAGATTCAGTATATAGGTAACATTTCAAAAAATTTCAAAAATTCAATAATCTACTATTGAAATGTTATTTTTAAGTGAAAGAAACAATAATACATTTCAAAATTTAAGTTTTATCAATACGGATTTTTGAGCACTTAAGGCTTGAACGTATGGAAGAATGATCGTTTGAGAATCAGTATATAGGTAACATTTCAAATAATTTCAAAAATTCAAAAATCTACTATTGAAATGTTATTTTTAAGTGAAAGAAACAGTAACACATTTCAAAATTTAAATTTTATCAATACGGATTTTTGAGCACTGAAGGCTTGAAGGTATCGAAGAATGATCGTTTGAGAATCAGTATATAGGTAACATTTACAATAATTTCAAAAATTCAATAATTTACTATTGAAATGTTATTTTTAAGTGAAAGAAACAGTAACACATTTCAAAATTTAAATTTTATCAATACGGATTTTTGAGCACTGAAGGCTTGAAGGTATCGATGAATGATCGTTTGAGAAGCAGTATATAGGTAACATTTACAATAATTTCGAAAATTCAAAAATCTACTATTGAAATGTTATTTGTGAGTGAATTTAGTTCTAACCTAAGTGATAGAAACAATAAAACATTTCAAAATTAAAATTTTATCAAGATGGATTTTTAAGCACTTAAGGCTTGAACGTATGGAGGCATGATCGTATGAGAATCAGTATATAGGTAACATTTCAAAAAATTTCAAAAATTCAAAAATCTACTATAGAAATGTTATTTGTGAGTGAATTTAATTCTAACCTAAGTGAAAGAAACAATAAAACATTTCAAAATTAAAATTTTATCAAGATGGATTTTTAAGCACTTAAGGCTTGAACGTATGGAGGAATGATCGTATGAGAATCAGTATATAGGTAACATTTCAAAAATTTCAAAAATTCAATAATTTACTATTGAAATGTTATTTTTGAGAGAATTTAATTCTTACCTAAGTAAAAGAAACAATAAAACATTTCAAAATTAAAATTTTATCAAGATGGATTTTTGAGCACTTAAGGCTTGAACGTATGGAGGAATGATCGTATGAGAATCAGTATATAGGTAACATTTCAAAAAATTTCAAAAATTCAATAATCTACTATTGAAATGTTATTTTTAAGTGAAAGAAACAATAATACATTTCAAAATTTAAGTTTTATCAATACGGATTTTTGAGCACTGAAGGCTTGAAGGTATCGAAGAATGATCGTATGAGATTCAGTATATAGGTAACATTTCAAAAAATTTCAAAAATTCAATAATCTACTATTGAAATGTTATTTTTAAGTGAAAGAAACAATAATACATTTCAAAATTTAAGTTTTATCAATACGGATTTTTGAGCACTTAAGGCTTGAACGTATGGAAGAATGATCGTTTGAGAATCAGTATATAGGTAACATTTCAAATAATTTCAAAAATTCAAAAATCTACTATTGAAATGTTATTTTTAAGTGAAAGAAACAGTAACACATTTCAAAATTTAAATTTTATCAATACGGATTTTTGAGCACTGAAGGCTTGAAGGTATCGAAGAATGATCGTTTGAGAATCAGTATATAGGTAACATTTCAAAAAATTTCAAAAATTCAATAATCTACTATTGAAATGTTATTTTTAAGTGAAAGAAACAATAAAACATTTCAAAATTTAAATTTTATCAATACGGATTTTTGAGCACTGAAGGCTTGAAGGTATCGAAGAATGATCGTTTGAGAATCAGTATATAGGTAACATTTAAAAAAAATTCAAAAATTCAAAAATCTACTATTGAAATGTTATTTGTGAGTGAATTTAATTCTAACCTAAGTGAAAGAAACAATAAAACATTTCAAAATTAAAATTTTATCAAGATGGATTTTTGAGCACTTAAGGCTTGAACGTATGGAGGAATGATCGTATGAGAATCAGTATATAGGTAACATTTCAAAAAATTTCAAAAATTCAATAATCTACTATTGAAATGTTATTTTTAAGTGAAAGAAACAACAAAACATTTCAAAATTTAAATTTTATCAATACGGATTTTTGAGCACTGAAGGCTTGAAGGTATCGAAGAATGATCGTTTGAGAATCAGTATATAGTTTTAAAAAAAATTCAAAAATTCAAAAATCTACTATTGAAATGTTATTTGTGAGTGAATTTAATTCTAACCTAAGTGAAAGAAACAATAATACATTTCAAAATTTAAGTTTTATCAATACGGATTTTTGAGCACTTAAGGCTTGAACGTATGGAAAAATGATCGTATGAGAATCAGTATATAGGTAACATTTCAAAAAATTTCAAAAATTCAATAATCTACTATTGAAATGTTATTTTTAAGTGAAAGAAACAATAATACATTTCAAAATTTAAGTTTTATCAATACGGATTTTTGAGCACTGAAGGCTTGAAGGTATGGAAGAAGGATCGTATGAGAATCAGTTTATAGGTAACATTTCAAAAAAATTCCAAAATTCAATAATCTACTATTGAAATGTTATTTTTAAGTGAAAGAAACAGTAACACATTTCAAAATTTAAATTTTATCAGTATGGATTTTTGAGCACTGAAGGCTTGAACGTATGGAAGAATGGTCGTATGAGAATCAGTTTATAGGTAACATTTTAAAAAATTTCAAAAATTCAATAATCTGCTATTGAAATGTTATTTTCAAGTGAAAGAAAGAGTAACACATTCTAAAATTTAAATTTTATCAATATGTATTTTTGAGCACTAAAGGAAGAAGAATCAGTATATAGGTAACATTTCAAAAAATTTCTAAAATTCAATAATCTACTATTGAAATGTTATTTTTAAGTGCAAGAAACAATAATACATTTCAAAATTTAAGTTTTATCAATAAGGATTTTTGAGCACTTAAGGCTTGAACGTATGGAAGAATGATCGTTTGAGAATCAGTATATAGGTAACATTTCAAATAATTTCAAAAATTCAAAAATCTACTATTGAAATGTTATTTTTAAGTGAAAGAAACAGTAACACATTTCAAAATTTAAATTTTATCAATATGGATTTTTGAGCACTGAAGGCTTGAACGTATGGAAAAATGATCGTATGAGATTCAGTATATAGGTAACATTTCAAAAAATTTCAAAAATTCAATAATTTACTATTGAAATGTTGTTTTTAAATGAAAGAAACAATAAAACATTTCAAAATTTAAATTTTATCAATACGGATTTTTGAGCACTGAAAGCTTGAAAGTATCGAAGAATGATCGTATGAGAATCAGTTTAAAGGTAACATTTAAAAAAATTTCAAAAATTCAATAATCTACTATTGAAATGTTATATTTAAGTGAGAGAAACAGTAACACATTTCAAAATTTATATTTTATCAATATGGATTTTTGAGCACTGAAGGCTTGAACGTATGGAAAAATGATCGTATGAGATTCAGTATATAAATAACATTTCAAAAAATTTCAAAAATTCAATAATTTACTATTGAAATGTTATTTTTAAGCGAAAGAAACAATAAAACATTTTAAAATTTAAATTTTATCAATACGAATTTTTGAGCACTTAAGACTTGAACGTGTGGAAGAATGATCGTATGAGAATCAGTATATAGGTAACATTTAAAATAATTTCAAAAATTCAAATATCTACTATTGAAATGTTATTTTTGAGTGAATTTAATTCTTACCTAAGTAAAAGAAACAATAAAACATTTCAAAATTTAAATTTTATCAATACGGATTTTTGAGCACTTAAGACTTGAACGTGTGGAAGAATGATCGTTTGAGAATCAGTATATAGGTAACATTCAAAAAAAAATTCTAAAATTCAAAAATCTGCTATTGAAATGTTGTTTGTGAGTGAATTTAATACTAACCTAAGTAAAAGAAACAATAAAACATTTCAAAATTTAAATTTTATCAATATGGATTTTTGAGCACTGAAGGCTTGAACGTATGGAAAAATGATCGTATGAGATTCAGTATATGGGTAACATTTCAAAAAATTTCAAAAATTCAATAATCTACTATTGAAATGTTATTTTTAAGTGAAAGAAACAATAATACATTTCAAAATTTAAGTTTTATCAATACGGATTTTTGAGCACTTAAGGCTTGAACGTATGGAAGAATGATCGTTTGAGAATCAGTATATAGGTAACCATTAAAAAAATTTCAAAAATTCAAAAATCTACTATTGAAATGTTATTTGTGAGTGAATTTAATACTAACCTAAGTGAAAGAAACAATAAAACATTTCAAAATTTAAATTTTATCAATACGGATTTTTGAGCACTTAAGGCTTGAACGTATGGAAGAATGATCGTTTAAGAATCAGTATATAGGTAACATTTCAAAAAATTTCAAAAATTCAATAATCTACTATTGAAATGTTATTTTTAAGTGAAAGAAACAATAATATATTTCAAAATTTAAGTTTTATCAATACGGATTTTTGAGCACTGAAGGCTTGAAGGTATCGAAGAATGATCGTATGAGATTTAGTATATAGGTAACATTTCAAAAAATTTCAAAAATTCAATAATTTACTATTGAAATGTTATTTTTAAGTGAAAGAAACAATAAAACATTTCAAAATATAAATTTTATCAATACGGATTTTTGAGCACTGAAGGCTTGAAGGTATCGAAGAATGATCGTTTGAGAATCAGTATATAGGTAACATTTAAAAAAATTTCAAAAATTCAAAAATCTACTATTGAAATGTTGTTTGTGAGTGAAAGAAACAATAAAACATTTCAAAATTTAAATTTTATCAATACGGATTTTTGAGCACTGAAAGCTTGAAAGTATCGAAGACTGATCCTATGAGAATCAGTTTAAAGGTAACATTTAAAAAAATTTCAAAAATTCAATAATCTACTATTGAAATGTTATATTTAAGTGAGAGAAACAGTAACACATTTCAAAATTTATATTTTATCAATATGGGCTTCTGAGCACTGAAGGCTTGAAGGTATGGAAGAAGGATCGTATGAGAATCAGTTTATAGGTAACATTTCAAAAAAATTCCAAAATTCAATAATCTACTATTGAAATGTTATTTTTAAGTGAAAGAAACAGTAACACATTTCAAAATTTAAATTTTATCAATATGGATTTTTGAGCACTGAAGGCTTGAACGTATGGAAGAATGGTCGTATGAGAATCAGTTTATAGGTAACATTTTAAAAAATTTCAATAATTCAATAATCTGCTATTGAAATGTTATTTTCAAGTGAAAGAAAGAATAACACATTTTAAAATTTAAATTTTATCAATATGGATTTTTGAGCACTGAAGGAAGAAGAATCAGTATATAGGCAACATTTCAAAAAATTTCAAAAATTCAATAATGTACTATTGAAATGTTATTTTTAAGCGAAAGAAACAATAATACATTTCAAAATTTAAGTTTTATTAATACGGATTTTTGACCACTTCAGGCTTGAACGTATGGAAAAATGGTCGTATGAGATTCAGTATATAGGTAACATTTCAAAAAATTTCAAAAATTCAATAATCTACTATTGAAATGTTATTTTTAAGTGAAAGAAACAATAATACATTTCAAAATTTAAATTTTATCAATATGGATTTTTGAGCACTGAAGGCTTGAACGTATGGAAAAATGATCGTATGAGATTCAGTATATAGGTAACATTTCAAAAAATTTCAAAAATTCAATAATCTACTATTGAAATGTTATTTTTAAGTGAAAGAAACAATAATACATTTCAAAATTTAAGTTTTATCAATACGGATTTTTGAGCACTGAAGGCTTGAAGGTATCGAAGAATGATCGTTTGAGAATCAGTATATAGGTAACATTTCAAAAAATTTCAAAAATTTAATAATCTACTATTGAAATGTTATTTTTAAGTGAAAGAAACAATAATACATTTCAAAATTTAAGTTTTATCAATACGGATTTTTGAGCACTGAAGGATCGAAGAATGATCGTATGAGATTCAGTATATAGGTAACATTTCAAAATATTTCAAAAATTCAATAATTTACTATTGAAATGTTATTTTTAAGTGAAAGAAACAATCAAACATTTCAAAATTTAAATTTTATCAATACGGATTTTTGAGCACTGAAGGCTTGAAGGTATCGAAGAATGATCGTTTGAGAATCAGTATATAGGTAACATTCAAAAAAAAATTCAAAAATTCAAAAATCTACTATTGAAATGTTGTTTGTGAGTGAATTTAATACTAACCTAAGTAAAAGAAACAATAAAACATTTCAAAATTTAAATTTTATCAATATGGATTTTTGAGCACTGAAGGCTTGAACGTATGGAAAAATGATCGTATGAGATTCAGTATATAGGTAACATTTCAAAAAATTTCAAAAATTCAATAATCTACTATTGAAATGTTATTTTTAAGTGAAAGAAACAATAATACATTTCAAAATTTAAATTTTATCAATATGGATTTTTGAGCACTGAAGGCTTGAACGTATGGAAAAATGATCGTATGAGATTCAGTATATAGGTAACATTTAAAAAAATTTCAAAAATTCAATAATCTACTATTGAAATGTTATTTTTAAGTGAAAGAAACAATAATACATTTCAAAATTTAAGTTTTATCAATACGGATTTTTGAGCACTGAAGGCTTGAAGGTATCGAAGAATGATCGTTTGAGAATC
This sequence comes from Phortica okadai, assembly GCA_034638295.1. Taxonomy (NCBI): domain Eukaryota; kingdom Metazoa; phylum Arthropoda; class Insecta; order Diptera; family Drosophilidae; genus Phortica; species Phortica okadai. The sequence continues at coordinate 1,467,320 of JAWUZV010000032.1, read as the reverse complement.
AGTATATAGGTAACATTTCAAAAAATTTCAAAAATTCAATAATCTACTATTGAAATGTTATTTGTGAGTGAATTTAGTTCTAACCTAAGTGAAAGAAACAATAAAATATTTCAAAATTAAAATTTTATCAAGATGGATTTTTAAGCACTAAAGGCTTGAACGTATGGAGGAATGATCGTATGAGAATCAGTATATAGGTAACATTTCAAAAAATTTCAAAAATTCAATAATCTACTATTGAAATGTTATTTTTAAGTGAAAGAAACAATAAAACATTTCAAAATTTAAATTTCATCAATACGGATTTTTGAGCACTGAAGGCTTGAAGGTATGGAAGAATGATCGTTTGAGAATCAGTATATAGGTAACATTTCAAAGAATTTCAAAAATTCAAAAATCTACTATTGAAATGTTATTTTTAAGTGAAAGAAACAGTAACACATTTCAAAATTTAAATTTTATCAATATGGATTTTTGAGCACTGAAGGCCTGAAGGTATCGAAGAATGATCGTTTGAGAATCAGTATATAGGTAACATTTACAATAATTTCAAAAATTCAATAATTTACTATTGAAATGTTATTTTTAAGTGAAAGAAACAGTAACACATTTCAAAATTTAAATTTTATCAATACGGATTTTTGAGCACTGAAGGCTTGAACGTATCGAAGAATGATCGTTTGAGAATCAGTATATAGGTAACATTCAAAAAAAAATTCAAAAATTCAAAAATCTACTATTGAAATGTTGTTTGTGAGTGAATTTAATACTAACCTAAGTAAAAGAAACAATAAAACATTTCAAAATTTAAATTTTATCAATATGGATTTTTGAGCACTGAAGGCTTGAACGTATGGAAAAATGATCGTATGAGATTCAGTATATAGGTAACATTTCAAAAAATTTCAAAAATTCAATAATCTACTATTGAAATGTTATTTTTAAGTGAAAGAAACAATAAGACATTTCAAAATTTAAGTTTTATCAATACGGATTTTTGAGCACTGAAGGCTTGAAGGTATCGAAGAATGATCGTTTGAGAATCAGTATATAGGTAACATTTCAAAAAATTTCAAAAATTCAATAATCTACTATTGAAATGTTATTTTTAAGTGAAAGAAACAATAATACATTTCAAAATTTAAGTTTTATCAATACGGATTTTTGAGTTCTGAAGGATCGAAGAATGATCGTATGAGATTCAGTATATAGGTAACATTTCAAAATATTTCAAAAATTCAATAATTTACTATTGAAATGTTATTTTTAAGTGAAAGAAACAATCAAACATTTCAAAATTTAAATTTTATCAATACGGATTTTTGAGCACTGAAGGCTTGAATGTATCGAAGAATGATCGTTTGAGAATCAGTATATAGGTAACATTCAAAAAAAAATTCAAAAATTCAAAAATCTACTATTGAAATGTTGTTTGTGAGTGAATTTAATACTAACCTAAGTAAAAGAAACAATAAAACATTTCAAAATTTAAATTTTATCAATATGGATTTTTGAGCACTGAAGGCTTGAACGTATGGAAAAATGATCGTATGAGATTCAGTATATAGGTAACATTTCAAAAAATTTCAAAAATTCAATAATCTACTATTGAAATGTTATTTTTAAGTGAAAGAAACAATAATACATTTCAAAATTTAAATTTTATCAATATGGATTTTTGAGCACTGAAGGCTTGAACGTATGGAAAAATGATCGTATGAGATTCAGTATATAGGTAACATTTCAAAAAATTTCAAAAATTCAATAATCTATTATTGAAATGTTATTTTTAAGTGAAAGAAACAATAATACATTTCAAAATTTAAGTTTTATCAATACGGATTTTTGAGCACTGAAGGCTTGAAGGTATCGAAGAATGATCGTTTGAGAATCAGTATATAGGTAACATTTCAAAAAATTTCAAAAATTCAATAATCTACTATTGAAATGTTATTTTTAAGTGAAAGAAACAATAATACATTTCAAAATTTAAATTTTATCAATACGGATTTTTGAGCACTGAAGGATCGAAGAATGATCGTATGAGATTCAGTATATAGGTAACATTTCAAAATATTTCAAAAATTCAATAATTTACTATTGAAATGTTATTTTTAAGTGAAAGAAACAATCAAACATTTCAAAATTTAAATTTTATCAATACGGATTTTTGAGCACTGAAGGCTTGAAGGTATCGAAGAATGATCGTTTGAGAATCAGTATATAGGTAACATTCAAAAAAAAATTCAAAAATTCAAAAATCTACTATTGAAATGTTGTTTGTGAGTGAATTTAATACTAACCTAAGTAAAAGAAACAATAAAACATTTCAAAATTTAAATTTTATCAATATGGATTTTTGAGCACTGAAGGCTTGAACGTATGGAAAAATGATCGTATGAGATTCAGTATATAGGTAACATTTCAAAAAATTTCAAAAATTCAATAATCTACTATTGAAATGTTATTTTTAAGTGAAAGAAACAATAATACATTTCAAAATTTAAATTTTATCAATATGGATTTTTGAGCACTGAAGGCTTGAACGTATGGAAAAATGATCGTATGAGATTCAGTATATAGGTAACATTTCAAAAAATTTCAAAAATTCAATAATCTACTATTGAAATGTTATTTTTAAGTGAAAGAAACAATAATACATTTCAAAATTTAAGTTTTATCAATACGGATTTTTGAGCACTGAAGGCTTGAAGGTATCGAAGAATGATCGTTTGAGAATCAGTATATAGGTAACATTTCAAAAAATTTCAAAAATTCAATAATCTACTATTGAAATGTTATTTGTGAGTGAATTTAGTTCTAACCTAAGTGAAAGAAACAATAAAACATTTCAAAATTAAAATTTTATCAAGATGGATTTTTAAGCACTAAAGGCTTGAACGTATGGAGGAATGATCGTATGAGAATCAGTATATAGGTAACATTTAAAAAAATTTCAAAAATTCAATAATCTACTATTGAAATGTTATTTTTAAGTGAAAGAAACAATAATACATTTCAAAATTTAAGTTTTATCAATACGGATTTTTGACCACTTCAGGCTTGAACGTATGGAAAAATTATCGTATGAGATTCAGTATATAGGTAACATTTCAAAAAATTTCAAAAATTCAATAATCTACTATTGAAATGTTATTTTTAAGTGAAAGAAACAATAAAACATTTCAAAATTTAAATTTTATCAATACGGATTTTTGAGCACTGAAGGCTTGAAGGTATGGAAGAATGATCGTTTGAGAATCAGTATATAGGTAACATTTCAAAGAATTTCAAAAATTCAAAAATCTACTATTGAAATGTTATTTTTAAGTGAAAGAAACAGTAACACATTTCAAAATTTAAGTTTTATCAATACGGATTTTTGAGCACTGAAGGCTTGAAGGTATGAAAGTATGATCGTATGAGAATCAGTATATAGGTAACATTTACAATAATTTCAAAAATTCAATAATTTACTATTGAAATGTTATTTTTAAGTGAAAGAAACAGTAACACATTTCAAAATTTAAATTTTATCAATACGGATTTTTGAGCACTGAAGGCTTGAAGGTATCGAAGAATGACCGTTTGAGAATCAGTATATAGGTTACATTTACAATAATTTCAAAAATTCAAAAATCTACTATTGAAATGTTATTTGTGAGTGAATTTAGTTCTTACCTAAGTGAAAGAAACAATAAAACATTTCAAAATTAAAATTTTATCAAGATGGATTTTTAAGCACTAAGGCTTGAACGTATGGAGGAATGATCGTATGAGAATCAGTATATAGGTAACATTTCAAAAAATTTCAAAAATTCAATAATCTACTATTGAAATGTTATTTTTAAGTGAAAGAAACAATAATACATTTCAAAATTTAAGTTTTATCAATACGGATTTTTGACCACTTCAGGCTTGAACGTAGGAAAAATGATCGTATGAGATTCAGTATATAGGTAACATTTCAAAAAATTTCAAAAATTCAATAATCTACTATTGAAATGTTATTTTTAAGTGAAAGAAACAATAAAACATTTCAAAATTTAAATTTTATCAATATGGATTTTTGAGCACTGAAGGCTTGAAGGTATCGAAGAATGATCGTTTGAGAATCAGTATATAGGTAACATTTAAAAAAAAATTCTAAAATTCAAAAATCTACTATTGAAATGTTATTTGTGAGTGAATTTAATTCTAACCTAAGTGAAAGAAACAATAATACATTTCAAAATTTAAGTTTTATCAATACGGATTTTTGACCACTTCAGGCTTGAACGTATGGAAAAATGATCGTATGAGATTCAGTATATAGGTAACATTTCAAAAAATTTAAAAAATTCAATAATCTACTATTGAAATGTTATTTTTAAGTGAAAGAAACAATAAAACATTTCAAAATTTAAATTTTATCAATACGGATTTTTGAGCACTGAAGGCTTGAAGGTATCGAAGAATGATCGTTTGAGAATCAGTATATAGGTAACATTTACAATAATTTCAAAAATTCAAAAATCTACTATTGAAATGTTATTTGTGAGTGAATTTAGTTCTAACTTAAGTGAAAGAAACAATAAAACATTTCAAAATTAAAATTTTATCAAGATGGATTTTTAAGCACTTAAGGCTTGAACGTATGGAGGAATGATCGTATGAGAATCAGTATATAGGTAACATTTCAAAAAATTTCAAAAATTCAATAATCTACTATTGAAATGTTATTTTTAAGTGAAAGAAACAATAATACATTTCAAAATTTAAGTTTTATCAATACGGATTTTTGAGCACTTCAGGCTTGAACGTATGGAAAAATGATCGTATGAGATTCAGTATATAGGTAACATTTCAAAAAATTTCAAAAATTCAATAATCTTCTATTGAAATGTTATTTTTAAGTGAAAGAAACAATAAAACATTTCAAAATTTAAATTTTATCAATACGGATTTTTGAGCACTGAAGGCTTGAAGGTATCGAAGAATGATCGTTTGAGAATCAGTATATAGGTAACATTTCAAAAAATTTCAAAAATTCAATAATCTGCTATTGAAATGTTATTTTTAAGTGAAAGAAACAGTAACACATTTCAAAATTTAAATTTTATCACTACGGATTTTTGAGCACTGAAGGCTTGAAGGTATCGAAGAATGATCGTTTGAGAATCAGTATATAGGTAACATTTACAATAATTTCAAAAATTCAAAAATCTACTATTGAAATGTTATTTGTGAGTGAATTTAGTTCTAACCTAAGTGAATGAAACAATAAAACATTTCAAAATTAAAATTTTATCAAGATGGATTTTTAAGCACTTAAGGCTTGAACGTATGGAGGAATGATCGTATGAGAATCAGTATATAGGTAACATTTCAAAAAATTTCAAAAATTCAATAATCTACTATTGAAATGTTATTTTTAAGTGAAAGAAACAATAATTTATTTCAAAATTTAAGTTTTATCAATACGGATTTTTGAGCACTGAAGGCTTGAAGGTATCGAAGAATGATCGTTTGAGAATCAGTATATAGGTAACATTTCAAAAAATTTAAAAAATTCAAAAATCTACTATTGAAATGTTATTTGTGAGTGAATTTAGTTCTAACTTAAGTGAAAGAAACAATAAAACATTTCAAAATTAAAATTTTATCAAGATGGATTTTTAAGCACTTAAGGCTTGAACGTATGGAGGAATGATCGTATGAGAATCAGTATATAGGTAACATTTCAAAAAATTTCAAAAATTCAATAATCTACTATTGAAATGTTATTTTTAAGTGAAAGAAACAATAATACATTTCAAAATTTAAGTTTTATCAATACGGATTTTTGACCACTTCAGGCTTGAACGTATGGAAAAATGATCGTATGAGATTCAGTATATAGGTAACATTTCAAAAAATTTAAAAAATTCAATAATCTACTATTGAAATGTTATTTTTAAGTGAAAGAAACAATAAAACATTTCAAAATTTAAATTTTATCAATACGGATTTTTGAGCACTGAAGGCTTGAAGGTATCGAAGAATGATCGTTTGAGAATCAGTATATAGGTAACATTTACAATAATTTCAAAAATTCAAAAATCTACTATTGAAATGTTATTTGTGAGTGAATTTAGTTCTAACTTAAGTGAAAGAAACAATAAAACATTTCAAAATTAAAATTTTATCAAGATGGATTTTTAAGCACTTAAGGCTTGAACGTATGGAGGAATGATCGTATGAGAATCAGTATATAGGTAACATTTCAAAAAATTTCAAAAATTCAATAATCTACTATTGAAATGTTATTTTTAAGTGAAAGAAACAATAATACATTTCAAAATTTAAGTTTTATCAATACGGATTTTTGAGCACTTCAGGCTTGAACGTATGGAAAAATGATCGTATGAGATTCAGTATATAGGTAACATTTCAAAAAATTTCAAAAATTCAATAATCTTCTATTGAAATGTTATTTTTAAGTGAAAGAAACAATAAAACATTTCAAAATTTAAATTTTATCAATACGGATTTTTGAGCACTGAAGGCTTGAAGGTATCGAAGAATGATCGTTTGAGAATCAGTATATAGGTAACATTTCAAAAAATTTCAAAAATTCAATAATCTGCTATTGAAATGTTATTTTTAAGTGAAAGAAACAGTAACACATTTCAAAATTTAAATTTTATCACTACGGATTTTTGAGCACTGAAGGCTTGAAGGTATCGAAGAATGATCGTTTGAGAATCAGTATATAGGTAACATTTACAATAATTTCAAAAATTCAAAAATCTACTATTGAAATGTTATTTGTGAGTGAATTTAGTTCTAACCTAAGTGAATGAAACAATAAAACATTTCAAAATTAAAATTTTATCAAGATGGATTTTTAAGCACTTAAGGCTTGAACGTATGGAGGAATGATCGTATGAGAATCAGTATATAGGTAACATTTCAAAAAATTTCAAAAATTCAATAATCTACTATTGAAATGTTATTTTTAAGTGAAAGAAACAATAATTTATTTCAAAATTTAAGTTTTATCAATACGGATTTTTGAGCACTGAAGGCTTGAAGGTATCGAAGAATGATCGTTTGAGAATCAGTATATAGGTAACATTTCAAAAAATTTAAAAAATTCAAAAATCTACTATTGAAATGTTATTTGTGAGTGAATTTAATACTAACCTAAGTGCAAGAAACAATAAAACATTTCAAAATTTAAATTTTATCAATATGGATTTTTGAGCACTTAAGGCTTGAACGTATGGAGGAATGATCGTATGAGAATCAGTATATAGGTAACATTTCAAAAAATTTCAAAAATTCAATAATCTACTATTGAAATGTTATTTTTAAGTGAAAGAAACAATAAAACATTTCAAAATTTAAATTTTATCAATACGGATTTTTGAGCACTGAAGGCTTGAAGGTATCGAAGAATGATCGTTTGAGAATCAGTATATAGGTAACATTTAAAAAAAATTCAAAAATTCAAAAATCTACTATTGAAATGTTATTTGTGAGTGAATTTAATTCTAACCTAAGTGAAAGAAACAATAAAACATTTCAAAATTAAAATTTTATCAAGATGGATTTTTGAGCACTTAAGGCTTGAACGTATGGAGGAATGATCGTATGAGAATCAGTATATAGGTAACATTTCAAAAAATTTCAAAAATTCAATAATCTACTATTGAAATGTTATTTTTAAGTGAAAGAAACAATAATACATTTCAAAATTTAAGTTTTATCAATACGGATTTTTGAGCACTTAAGGCTTGAACGTATGGAAAAATGATCGTATGAGAATCAGTATATAGGTAACATTTCAAAAAATTTCAAAAATTCAATAATCTACTATTGAAATGTTATTTTTAAGTGAAAGAAACAATAATACATTTCAAAATTTAAGTTTTATCAATACGGATTTTTGAGCACTGAAGGCTTGAAGGTATGGAAGAAGGATCGTATGAGAATCAGTTTATAGGTAACATTTCAAAAAAATTCCAAAATTCAATAATCTACTATTGAAATGTTATTTTTAAGTGAAAGAAACAGTAACACATTTCAAAATTTAAATTTTATCAGTATGGATTTTTGAGCACTGAAGGCTTGAACGTATGGAAGAATGGTCGTATGAGAATCAGTTTATAGGTAACATTTTAAAAAATTTCAAAAATTCAATAATCTGCTATTGAAATGTTATTTTCAAGTGAAAGAAAGAGTAACACATTCTAAAATTTAAATTTTATCAATATGTATTTTTGAGCACTAAAGGAAGAAGAATCAGTATATAGGTAACATTTCAAAAAATTTCTAAAATTCAATAATGTACTATTGAAATGTTATTTTTAAGCGAAAGAAACAATAAAACATTTTAGAATTTAAATTTTATCAATACGGATTTTTGAGCACTTAAGACTTGAACGTGTGGAAGAATGATCGTTTGAGAATCAGTATATAGGTAACATTTAAAATAATTTCAAAAATTCAAATATTTACTATTGAAATGTTATTTTTGAGAGAATTTAATTCTTACCTAAGTAAAAGAAACAATAAAACATTTCAAAATTAAAATTTTATCAAGATGGATTTTTGAGCACTTAAGGCTTGAACGTATGGAGGAATGATCGTATGAGAATCAGTATATAGGTAACATTTCAAAAAATTTCAAAAATTCAATAATCTACTATTGAAATGTTATTTTTAAGTGAAAGAAACAATAATACATTTCAAAATTTAAGTTTTATCAATACGGATTTTTGAGCACTGAAGGCTTGAAGGTATCGAAGAATGATCGTATGAGATTCAGTATATAGGTAACATTTCAAAAAATTTCAAAAATTCAATAATCTACTATTGAAATGTTATTTTTAAGTGAAAGAAACAATAATACATTTCAAAATTTAAGTTTTATCAATACGGATTTTTGAGCACTTAAGGCTTGAACGTATGGAAGAATGATCGTTTGAGAATCAGTATATAGGTAACATTTCAAATAATTTCAAAAATTCAAAAATCTACTATTGAAATGTTATTTTTAAGTGAAAGAAACAGTAACACATTTCAAAATTTAAATTTTATCAATACGGATTTTTGAGCACTGAAGGCTTGAAGGTATCGAAGAATGATCGTTTGAGAATCAGTATATAGGTAACATTTACAATAATTTCAAAAATTCAATAATTTACTATTGAAATGTTATTTTTAAGTGAAAGAAACAGTAACACATTTCAAAATTTAAATTTTATCAATACGGATTTTTGAGCACTGAAGGCTTGAAGGTATCGATGAATGATCGTTTGAGAAGCAGTATATAGGTAACATTTACAATAATTTCGAAAATTCAAAAATCTACTATTGAAATGTTATTTGTGAGTGAATTTAGTTCTAACCTAAGTGATAGAAACAATAAAACATTTCAAAATTAAAATTTTATCAAGATGGATTTTTAAGCACTTAAGGCTTGAACGTATGGAGGCATGATCGTATGAGAATCAGTATATAGGTAACATTTCAAAAAATTTCAAAAATTCAAAAATCTACTATTGAAATGTTATTTGTGAGTGAATTTAATTCTAACCTAAGTGAAAGAAACAATAAAACATTTCAAAATTAAAATTTTATCAAGATGGACTTTTAAGCACTTAAGGCTTGAACGTATGGAGGAATGATCGTATGAGAATCAGTATATAGGTAACATTTCAAAAATTTCAAAAATTCAATAATTTACTATTGAAATGTTATTTTTGAGAGAATTTAATTCTTACCTAAGTAAAAGAAACAATAAAACATTTCAAAATTAAAATTTTATCAAGATGGATTTTTGAGCACTTAAGGCTTGAACGTATGGAGGAATGATCGTATGAGAATCAGTATATAGGTAACATTTCAAAAAATTTCAAAAATTCAATAATCTACTATTGAAATGTTATTTTTAAGTGAAAGAAACAATAATACATTTCAAAATTTAATTTTTATCAATACGGATTTTTGAGCACTGAAGGCTTGAAGGTATCGAAGAATGATCGTATGAGATTCAGTATATAGGTAACATTTCAAAAAATTTCAAAAATTCAATAATCTACTATTGAAATGTTATTTTTAAGTGAAAGAAACAATAATACATTTCAAAATTTAAGTTTTATCAATACGGATTTTTGAGCACTTAAGGCTTGAACGTATGGAAGAATGATCGTTTGAGAATCAGTATATAGGTAACATTTCAAATAATTTCAAAAATTCAAAAATCTACTATTGAAATGTTATTTTTAAGTGAAAGAAACAGTAACACATTTCAAAATTTAAATTTTATCAATACGGATTTTTGAGCACTGAAGGCTTGAAGGTATCGAAGAATGATCGTTTGAGAATCAGTATATAGGTAACATTTCAAAAAATTTCAAAAATTCAATAATCTACTATTGAAATGTTATTTTTAAGTGAAAGAAACAATAAAACATTTCAAAATTTAAATTTTATCAATACGGATTTTTGAGCACTGAAGGCTTGAAGGTATCGAAGAATGATCGTTTGAGAATCAGTATATAGGTAACATTTAAAAAAAATTCAAAAATTCAAAAATCTACTATTGAAATGTTATTTGTGAGTGAATTTAATTCTAACCTAAGTGAAAGAAACAATAAAACATTTCAAAATTAAAATTTTATCAAGATGGATTTTTGAGCACTTAAGGCTTGAACGTATGGAGGAATGATCGTATGAGAATCAGTATATAGGTAACATTTCAAAAAATTTCAAAAATTCAATAATCTACTATTGAAATGTTATTTTTAAGTGAAAGAAACAACAAAACATTTCAAAATTTAAATTTTATCAATACGGATTTTTGAGCACTGAAGGCTTGAAGGTATCGAAGAATGATCGTTTGAGAATCAGTATATAGTTTTAAAAAAAATTCAAAAATTCAAAAATCTACTATTGAAATGTTATTTGTGAGTGAATTTAATTCTAACCTAAGTGAAAGAAACAATAATACATTTCAAAATTTAAGTTTTATCAATACGGATTTTTGAGCACTTAAGGCTTGAACGTATGGAAAAATGATCGTATGAGAATCAGTATATAGGTAACATTTCAAAAAATTTCAAAAATTCAATAATCTACTATTGAAATGTTATTTTTAAGTGAAAGAAACAATAATACATTTCAAAATTTAAGTTTTATCAATACGGATTTTTGAGCACTGAAGGCTTGAAGGTATGGAAGAAGGATCGTATGAGAATCAGTTTATAGGTAACATTTCAAAAAAATTCCAAAATTCAATAATCTACTATTGAAATGTTATTTTTAAGTGAAAGAAACAGTAACACATTTCAAAATTTAAATTTTATCAGTATGGATTTTTGAGCACTGAAGGCTTGAACGTATGGAAGAATGGTCGTATGAGAATCAGTTTATAGGTAACATTTTAAAAAATTTCAAAAATTCAATAATCTGCTATTGAAATGTTATTATCAAGTGAAAGAAAGAGTAACACATTCTAAAATTTAAATTTTATCAATATGTATTTTTGAGCACTAAAGGAAGAAGAATCAGTATATAGGTAACATTTCAAAAAATTTCTAAAATTCAATAATGTACTATTGAAATGTTATTTTTAAGCGAAAGAAACAATAAAACATTTTAGAATTTAAATTTTATCAATACGGATTTTTGAGCACTTAAGACTTGAACGTGTGGAAGAATGATCGTTTGAGAATCAGTATATAGGTAACATTTAAAATAATTTCAAAAATTCAAATATTTACTATTGAAATGTTATTTTTGAGAGAATTTAATTCTTACCTAAGTAAAAGAAACAATAAAACATTTCAAAATTAAAATTTTATCAAGATGGATTTTTGAGCACTTAAGGCTTGAACGTATGGAGGAATGATCGTATGAGAATCAGTATATAGGTAACATTTCAAAAAATTTCAAAAATTCAATAATCTACTATTGAAATGTTATTTTTAAGTGAAAGAAACAATAATACATTTCAAAATTTAAGTTTTATCAATACGGATTTTTGAGCACTGAAGGCTTGAAGGTATCGAAGAATGATCGTATGAGATTCAGTATATAGGTAACATTTCAAAAAATTTCAAAAATTCAATAATCTACTATTGAAATGTTATTTTTAAGTGAAAGAAACAATAATACATTTCAAAATTTAAGTTTTATCAATACGGATTTTTGAGCACTTAAGGCTTGAACGTATGGAAGAATGATCGTTTGAGAATCAGTATATAGGTAACATTTAAAATAATTTCAAAAATTCAAAAATCTACTATTGAAATGTTATTTTTAAGTGAAAGAAACAGTAACACATTTCAAAATTTAAATTTTATCAATACGGATTTTTGAGCACTGAAGGCTTGAAGGTATCGAAGAATGATCGTTTGAGAATCAGTATATAGGTAACATTTACAATAATTTCAAAAATTCAATAATTTACTATTGAAATGTTATTTTTAAGTGAAAGAAACAGTAACACATTTCAAAATTTAAATTTTATCAATACGGATTTTTGAGCACTGAAGGCTTGAAGGTATCGATGAATGATCGTTTGAGAAGCAGTATATAGGTAACATTTACAATAATTTCGAAAATTCAAAAATCTACTATTGAAATGTTATTTGTGAGTGAATTTAGTTCTAACCTAAGTGATAGAAACAATAAAACATTTCAAAATTAAAATTTTATCAAGATGGATTTTTAAGCACTTAAGGCTTGAACGTATGGAGGCATGATCGTATGAGAATCAGTATATAGGTAACATTTCAAAAAATTTCAAAAATTCAAAAATCTACTATTGAAATGTTATTTGTGAGTGAATTTAATTCTAACCTAAGTGAAAGAAACAATAAAACATTTCAAAATTAAAATTTTATCAAGATGGATTTTTAAGCACTTAAGGCTTGAACGTATGGAGGAATGATCGTATGAGAATCAGTATATAGGTAACATTTCAAAAATTTCAAAAATTCAATAATTTACTATTGAAATGTTATTTTTAAGTGAAAGAAACAGTAACACATTTCAAAATTTAAATTTTATCAATACTGTAATGGTCGCGTATTCATAATTGGTTTTCCTGCCAACTGTAGTAGGCAGTAAAATAATTCATGTTGATCGCTTTTAAAATAAACGGTCATATATGTTAGCGCCATCTATGGTCAAAAATTTGCGTTTGATGATTGCCCCTTTTCGAACCATAAAAATACCAAGATATCCTAGCGCCATCTATGGCAACGTCAAATCCTAGCAGTGGCAAGGTTTGCGTATAAGCTGTCATAGGACGGAAATTAAAGTTTTGACGAAGCTAAGCTTAGGTATATATCTGCTAGCCAGATCTTAATTCTTTCTTTTGCCATCGAACCAGCGATCGAACAAGTCGTTCGACTTGGAAACACCTATAAAAAAATAAATAAATTAAGGAATTCAAATAAACAAGATATTCGTTTTGAATAGCGTGGGTTAAAATACCTTAAATTGCCAACAATTAATTTATAATTAATTGGCAATTCGCTAAAAACGAATAATTTCAAATAAAATAAATATTCTACACGAATTTGAATATATTTTGGTAAGTGGATTTATTAATCTCTCATCGTCCATGTGCGACTGAGAGAAAATATAACTAAATCCCTAACCATTATTTTAATTCTCATCAATAGCACCTATTATTGGCACAAAAACTGTTTCTCGAAAGGAACAGCCAACGAATTTCGGAAAATCCGCACGGATTGGCGTGATATTTCCTGATTGCCAAAAAACGATTTGCCACCGGAGAACTCCATAGCCAACACGGCTCGTGTCTTTTAAAGGGTCCCGGATGGTTATATTTGGCCATTGAGCTATATCAAGTTACATCGGGCTACATCAATTTTGTTTTTGAGCCTGGAAGACAAAAAGTCTAAAAAAATCGGAGCCTTGGGAGAAGCGGATGAGCTGCAGCATTTAAAATTAAGTGTAGTGTATAGTGAAGAAAAAAAAAAAAAAAAAAAGTATAAGATAAAAACAAAAATTTGGTTGGAAGAAAAAAAAAAACCAGTAAGGACGCTATCTTCAGCAAGGCTGAAGCTATAATACTTTTCACTTTGTGTCACTATAAAAAAAACTAAATGAATAGTTTTCATGCATCCCTAACAACATAACTGTAATGTTTCAAGTCAATTCGTTAAAAAACAAAAAATTTTTCAAGTTTTGCGATAAGTGGGCGTAGCCATGCCCACATTTGGTCAAAATAGTTTTTATTCCTCCCTAAGAACATAACTGTAATGTTTCAAGTCAATTCGTTAAAAAACAAAAAATTTTTCCATACAATGGTTCAAGTTTTGCGATAAGTGGGCGTAGCCATGCCCACATTTGGTCAAAATAGTTTTTATTCCTCCCTAAGAACATAACTGTAAAGTTTCAAGTCAATTGGTTAAAAAACAAAAAAGTTTTCCATACAACGGGTCAATTTTCGCTATAAGTAGGCGTGGCTACGCCCACTTTTGGTCAAAATAGTTTTCATTCCTCCCTAGGAACATAACTGTAAAGTTTTAAGTCAATTGGTTAAAAAACAAAAAAGTTTTCCAAACAAAGCGTCAAGTTAAGCTATAAGTGGGCGTGGCCATGCCCACTTTTGATCAAAATAGTTTTCATTCCTCCCTAAGAGCACAACTGCAAAGTTTCAAGTCAATTGGTTAAAAAAAAAAAAAGTTTTCCATACAACGGATAAATTTTCGCTATAAGTAGGTGGCTACGCCCACTTTTGGTCAAAATAGTTTTCATTCCTCTCTAAGAACATAACTGTAAGGTTTCAAGTCAATTGGTTAAAAAACAAAAAAGTTTTCCATACAAAGTGTCAATTTTCGCTATAAGTAGGCGTGGCTACGCCCACTTTTGGTTAAAGTAGTTTTCATTCCTCCCTAAGAACATAACTGTAAAGTTTCAAGTCAATTGGTTAAAAAACAAAAAAGTTTTCCATACAAAGGGTCAAGTTAAGCTATAAGTGGGCGTGGCCACGCCCACTTTTGATCAAAATAGTTTTCATTCCTCCCTAAGAGCATAACTGCAAAGTTTCAAGTCAATTGGTTAAAAAACAAAAAAGTTTTCCATACAACGGGTAAATTTTCGCTATAAGTGGGCGTGGCTACGCGTGGTTACGCCCACTTTTGGTCAAAATAGTTTTCATTCCTCCCTAAGAACATAACTTCAAAATTTCAAGTCAATTGGTTAAGAAACAAAAAAGTTTTCCATATAACGACGTGAATATGGCTTCTCTTCCTCTTCTTCATTTTGTATGGGAGCTACCAGTTCCAGATGTCCAATCTCAATGAAACTTTCAGGCATGTAGTCGAACCATGTAAAACTACTATGTTTAAAATTTCAGCACTCTATTGTACAAAACAAAAAAGTTTTCCATACAACGATTCAAGTTTTGTTCACTTTTCTTCTTCTTTTCGTATGGGAGCTACCTGTTCCAATAATCCGATCATGCTGGTTCCGACGAATGATTCATCGTAATAAATTCTAAGACTCTGTGCAAAGTTTCAGCTCGATAGCTTCAAAACTGAGGGACTAGTTTGCATACATACAGACAGACAGACAGACAGACAGACGGACAGACGGACATGGCTAAATCAACTCGTCTTGTCGTCCTGATCAAGAATATATATACTTTATATAGTCGGAAATTAATATTTCGATCTGTTACAAACTCCGTGACAAAGTTAATATACTATTTCACATAAGTGAAAAGTATAAAAAAAAACGTTTTAAAACCTAAGTAAAGTTAGTGTTAGGAGAGGCAAGAAAATTGAACAAGTGAAGTCGCTAGTGCATGCAAAAAGAACAAAATATAGAAAAAGTGTTGTTTGGGAAAATATGAATTGAAAAAAAAAAAATAAAAATAAGTAAAATAATTCATAAAATAATGAAAAAATTGACATACAAAAGTCACATATAGTGAATCTGTTCCATCGATATCCCTTTCTTAAGAACATAAAGAAAAGAAAAATAAAGTGAGAAAAAAAAAAAAAAAATGTTTAAATTCTAAACAAAGTTAGAGAAGATAATAAATAAAGTCTAACTAAAAAGTTAAGAGTAAGGAAAAACAAAAACAACACGACAAGAATTAAAATCAAGAACCCAAGAATTTTGAAAAAAAAAAAAAAAAAAAAACATAAAATAATAAAATTTAAGCGCAACATATAATTTCAAGAAACCATTCCCAGCTACAGCTACATGGTTCCAGCGAAAGATCTTTCGACGAGGACATCAAAGTAAGTTGCTGTTTTTATTATTTCTTTATTTGCCCTTTGATTTGCTTATTTAAAAGAAAAAAAAAAAAAAAAAATTAATAATTTTGAAGTGCGTGCAAAATAATATGCATTACTATTCGGAGGTATCCCCTACGAATGTTCGACTCAGCATATGCAAGCTGAATTCGACAAGATGACCAGTTACAAGTCCAAAACAAGAGAGCACACACAATAATAATGAATATGAAATAAATTAATAAAAAAAAAAAAAAAAAAGACATAAGCACTGTACAAACAAATAAAACAAACCAAAACCAAAATGCAACAACAACAATAACAGCACATCGAACGCTAGAAGTTTGCATTTGCTTTGCGCTATGTTCGTAGGCTTTCGAGATGTTTGCTTTTGAATTGCTCTTGTTGCTTTTGTTTTTGCGTTTGCTGCACCTGTCGTTTTGTTTTGCATTTCTTTGCGTTTGCACTTGTTTACCGACTTCTATGAAAACTGTACCCAATATGCAATAGATTTTTTTATTATCTTTCTTTTCTTTCTTTAATTCAGTTTGTTTAGTTTCATGAATTAACAACTTTATATTGTCAAGTTATGGTGACTTAAAATTCTCCTACCCCATGCCCATATTAAAAATAAAACCAGAATAAAAGAACATGAATTAATAAGTAACTACGTAGTCACTATAAGCTGAAAGAAGTAAATTCAAGACACAAAGATTATAACTTAAACCAAACAACACTTATAATAATATAACTATATACCGATATAAATAATAACATGCAACAAAAATATATTTACACTATCCTATTTATATTCATTATATTATATTTATAACATTCATAAACTTTACTTTTCAGCACTTCACTTGTTCATAGATAGAGTTTTTTTTTTATATACAATAATTAAACGCTTTGTAAATGGAGAGTTCAATTCTTTTATTAGAGACCTTTGTTCTAAATAAAACCTTTTATATATGATTGTAGATATGATAAATTAATTTTGTTTTTATTTCCTGACATGGGAACCTAAAGAAAGAAGAGGAGTAGGTTAAAACACAAAAGGGGTTCTTAAAATGTTTTCATTTCATTTAAAGGCCAAGGTAGGGTGGGTACAGACCAAGAGTGGCGATTAACACCATAGCCACACCAACATTTTGCCGTGTAGGAACATTCATTCTTTTGCCTATTTAGTTTTTTTGTTTCCAGATAGTCTTTGGCAATGCTGTCTCAGACTAGTCGTTTGTGTGTCTGTTGCAGACTTGAAGTGTATGACTTCATTAGATTTCGTAGGGACTCTATAATAATAAAGTTCGTAGTGTAGGATATTGACGTCAGCAAAAACCCCCCCAAGCCGAGAAGAGCTAGAATTTCAAAGGGTCCCGCCGTCGCTGATTAGTTAATATCCCTGGCCCGTACAAGTGTAGCGTTTCTACATTGTACGCATATTATTTTCCATCTAGGCCGATGATATACAAAATCGTTTTATTGTGATTTTTATCATTTACTTTGTTGGTTTATTAAAACAAACCTCCTTACTACACCGCTACAGAATTTTTGGCGCCCAACGTGGGGCAGACTAAGATCGGTAGCTAACATAGTCGACTAGCTGTGACTAAGATCACTGCAGAATGGCTGGCAGCCTGATATATCACTACGATAGATTGTTGGCTGTTTGACTAATGGGTGACTTAGTTACAGTTGTGTGCTTTGTTTTGTATATTAGATCTCCAACCGTATATTTTGCACTATTACGGTTGAGCACTGATCGTTAGTAATTGTCCCCACTTATTTAGTTTTGTTGTGTTGAAGAAAAAAAAAAATTGTTTTGTATGCATAAGTGTTATCTCTGTTCTGGATTTCGATCATATTAGCGCCTGCTGATTTGAGTTGACCGAATAAAGGATACGCTAGCCACAATCGATTAAAGCGAATAACCTGGGTTACATCTTGTTGTCTTTGTTGTGCTCATACATTGGGGTTGACCTGTGTCGTATGCACACAAAAATAATAAACAATTGGTTAATTCAACAACGTTAATTAATAGCTCGTTTGTTTTCGACTGGATATCAGTTTTTCTTTTTGCCATTCGAAGTTGGTTTTAGGTTGACGTTTGTTACACACATCTGGAAATTCGAGTATTTGAGTATTTGAATACTATCGACCGATGTTAGCGGTTTCAAATTGTTTTCTTGGAGTTAGCTTTGTTCATGAAGAATGCTATATTCCATTATTCTTTTGGTTTCATTTGAGTTCATGTGAAAGGTATACGACTTCGTTGTTGCTGTATTTTGCTGGAAATACGAAGCATATGCGCATGCGTAGCTTGGTCCGTTTAATATAGCAATGTTATGAATAATATACAAATCTTGAAGCTCGAAGCCAAAAATTAGATTCAATAGCCCAATTTAACTTCCTGTTCCGCAAGAGCAAAATGTTTTAATACTACTTCTGATTTTTTTTTATGATTCCCAAATATGTCGATTAGGAAATAGCATATAAGATGCCATTACACCATAGTTTTGAGAATACTAATGCCCCAGCAGCAGCTGAGGATAATATTTGTTTGATTTGCGACGCATGCATGACTGATACTCAAACTTGTTTAATTACTAGTTGTCAGCATGTGTTTCATAAGTCGTGTATCGAACAGCGATTACACGAAAATAATGAATGCCCTGCTTGCTTTGCAATTGTGCAAGTTAAAGACTTGAAAGTCGTTGTCGGAAATTGTTCTCCGAAACGGAAACAAGTCACAGCAGTCATTCATCGTCCCGTTACACGTGGAGTAGCTCGAGATTTAGGTTTAGATGTAGGTGCAGTCCCAGTGGAGTCGCACTCACATAATGCTAGTAGTGTAGCATTGCCACCATCCGAGGTGAGCCATAGCACTAATCGCCATGAGCATAATATAGTCCAACCACCGCCCAGAGCACCAAGGCGTGGTAGACCAGTACGTGCGAGAAATTATCGCCGTCAAAACATACCAGATATGACAAATATAGAAAGCATCATTGAACAAACAGTCACTAGATTGCTTTCAACAATGAATGTCAGTGTGCCAATTGATTCAAATAACTCTCGAGAAGAGAGACAATCAATACGTCCTAGTCCGGTTGTGTCAACCATTGCTAGTTCGTTGTCGCATAAAAAAATCACGGATATAATTCAGAAATGGGGAATCCATTTCGATGGATCTTCTCAAGGATTATCCGTTGAAGAATTTTTATATCGGGTCAAGATATTGACTCGTGAGAATCTGTCCAATGATTTGGAAGCATTAAGTAAAAATGTTCACACATTGTTGGTCGGAAAAGCGCGAGATTGGTATTGGAGATACCACAAAAGAGTCGAAAATTTTAATTGGAATGAATTTTGTAGAGCCATACGACATCAATATAAAGAAAGTCGCACAAATAATGAGTTACGAGAGCAAATTCGAAGTTGTAAGCAAAAGCCAGGTGAACCTTTTGAATTGTTTTACGAGGCCATTTGTCAGTTGGTAGATAGATTATCGGTCCGCATCGATGAAGAAGAGCTGGTGGAAATCGTTCAAGCAAATTTGTTGTCCGATTATAAAGAAAGGTTATTGTTCGAAGATATTCGTTCAATTTCTGAGCTGCGTAAACTTGTGCAAAAGCGAGAAAACTTTTTAAAAGATATTAATCGCTCGCGAACTGCACCGACTAAGAATAGAGAAACAGGTCCTTATCGTGTATATGCCGTTGAAGAAGATTCTTTGGAAGAATCAACTCCAGTGGTAGTAGACGAAGAAATCGCCGCCATGCACAAAGTATCTACTAAGATCATCTGTTGGAATTGCGAAAATCCCGGTCACGTGTGGGAAAATTGTTTGTCTGACAGACGCATTTTTTGCTACGGATGTGGTACACCAAATGTGTATAAACCACAATGCCAAACTTGTGTGCGTAGGTCGGAAAACCCCCAAAAGGGGGCATCCAACAACAACCCTCGGGTGTCCCTATAATAATCGATCAAATTAAGGAAAACTCAAATATTAATAACAGCAACGTTATTAATAAATGTCGGCAAATTACTGTCGAGAAACCAGATAGGTCTGAAAGTCTTCCGATTAAGTTAATCACTTCTTCAGAAGAGACTAATAAACCCCCTAACGAGACTAAATTGAAGTTCCTGCCTTACCATGAAAGATGGAAAAAGTATCTAGAAATAAGAGATAGAATTTTCGCAGATATCGGAAGCTGCATTAAAAGAAATACGAAGAGAATTCGGTCATATTTTTATAAAATTAGAAAGAAACGCAAGTTGGTCGTAGCTACCATTTTTCAGAACAAAGAAGATATGCGCAGTTATGCGAAAGTATCTTTTCTAGACTTTACGGAGTTAGGATTGTTAGATACTGGAGCAAACATCAGTTGTATAGGTTCAGAGATAGCTCGAAGCGATTGGAGTAAATATTCCGCTTTTCGGCCGATTGTTTCCAATGTGAAAACAGCAGATGGCAAGGCGCATAAAGTTCTTGGAACATTAAAAATTTCCATGACGTACAATGGCGTAGAAAAAGCCATAGAACTTTATGTCATTCCCTCAATTGCACAAAGGCTTATTTTAGGTATCGATTTTTGGAGAATTTTCGAATTAGCTCCAGGAATCATAAGCTCTGTTTCCGCCGAAGTTTCGCAAGAACTAAAATCTGACGCTTCTGATCACTATCCGTTGTCAGATATGGAGCTCAAACAATTAGAGACAGTCAAAAGTTTGTTTCTTAATTTTGAAAAACAAGGTTTAGGTCGTACTTCTCTGAGTAAGCATCATATTGATGTAGGAGATGCTAAGTCAGTGAAGCAGCGATATTATCCCGTTAGTCCAGCTGTAGAAAAGCTGATGTATGCAGAAATTGATAGAATGTTGAGTTTAGGAGTAATTGAACTGTCGCATAGCGCCTGGAGCTCGCCGATGAGATTGGTTGTAAAACCCAACAAAGTGCGATTGTGCTTAGATGCAAGAAAATTGAATGATGTGAGTAAAAAGGATGCATACCCTTTACAAAGTATTGATGGAATTTTCGCTCGTTTACCAAAGGCAAATCTTATTTCAAAATTAGATTTGAAAGATGCCTATTGGCAAATTGAGTTGACTGATGAGTCAAAACCATTAACCGCGTTTACCGTGCCAGGAAGGCCATTATACCAATTTGTTGTTATGCCCTTTGCGTCATTGTGTATTTGGCTACCTAGATGACCTCTGCATTGTATCGGAAGATTTTTCATCGCATTTAGCTGTCCTAGTCCGTATTGCTGACCAATTTCGTAAAGCTAACTTGACGTTAAATATCAATAAATCGAATTTCTGTGTTACAAAGGTTAACTACCTAGGATATGTGATAGGAAGTGGAGGTATTTCTACTGACCCATCAAAAATATCGTGTGTATTAGATTGGCCCCCGCCCAGAAACTTGAAGCAAGTTCGAGGATTTTTAGGAGTTTGTGGTTGGTATAGGAGATTTATTCAGAATTTTGCTGAAGTAACCTTTCCGATTACCGAAGTTCTTTCTATAAAAAAGACGTTTAAATGGTCGCCTGAGGCTCAAGAAGCCATGGAAAAATTAAAAATTTTATTAACTACTGCCCCTGTTCTTCAAAATCCGGATTTTCATAAAAAGTTCTATTTACATTGTGATGCCAGCGGTTATGGTATAGGCGCAGTATTAATACAGTTGTCGGACGCATTGGAAGAGAAACCAATTGCCTTTATGTCGAAGAAATTGAGCAAGTCGCAAAGAAATTATAGCGTAACAGAACGCGAATGTTTAGCAGTCATTCTTGCCATCGAAAAGTTTCGTTGTTACCTTGAGTTGCAAGAATTTGAAGTGGTTACCGATCATTCTAGTTTGCTTTGGCTTATGCGCCAACAGAATGTGTCTGGTCGCTTAGCTCGATGGGTGTTTAGACTGCAAGCATTTAAGTTTACCATTTCACACAGAAAAGGGAAAGATCATATTGTCCCAGATGCGTTGTCGAGATTGTGTGACGATCAAGTTGATAGTGTCGAACTGATAGGTCCAGAAATCGATCTTGATTCACCAGCGTTTTTAGATACAGACTATGTGGAACTTAAAGTGAGAATTTCGTCTAATACAGATAAGTTTCCAGATTTGCGAGTGGAAGATAAATATGTGTACATTCGTACAGAGCATTCGTCTGGTGATCCATCGCAAGAGTCGAGTAGTTGGAAATTATGGGTACCCGAAAAACTACGTAAGTCGGTTATTATGCAAGCTCATGACAGTTTAACCTCAGCTCATGGAGGTATGCAAAAGACTATCGAACGTCTGCGTAGAAATTTCTTTTGGCCAGGTTTATCGAAAGAAGTTCGAGACTATATTCGTGTCTGCGATACATGCAAAGAAACGAAAGCTCCCAATCAAACTTTACGTCCACCCATGGGTGAGCAAAGTGTTTCTGTCAGGCCTTTTCAGAAGTTGTATATAGACATTCTTGGTCCATATCCACGTAGCAAAAACGGTAATATTGGATTGCTCATTGTGTTAGACCATTTTAGTCGATTTCATTGGTTACACCCGCTAAAAAAATTCTCGTCAATTTCAATTCAAGACTATCTCTTGAAAAATATTTTTCATTGCTTTGGTGTTCCCGAAGTCATCATAAGTGATAATGGTTCCCAATTTAAGGCAAATGATTTTGCAGCCTTTCTTACCAAATTCGGAATCCGACATGTTTTCACAGCCCTTTATTCGCCTCAGAGTAATGCAGCTGAAAGAGTGAATAGATCGTTGTTATCGGCTATTCGAGCATATATTCGAAAAGATCACACTGAATGGGATAATTATTTATCAAACATTTCATGTGCTCTCCGATCCGCTTTGCACCAATCGATAGGTTGTTCACCCTATAGAGCGTTATTTGGAATGAATATGATCAGGCATGGTGAAGATTATAAATTGTTGAAAAAACTTTCCTTGTTAGAAGAATCAATCCCTTTAACCCGTGAAGATGGTTTAGCCTTGATTCGAAAAGATATTCAAATGAACAGTCGTCAAGCATATGAAAGAAATGCCAAACAATATAATTTGCGATCGAAGCCAGTTTCTTTCAAAGTAGGCCAAGAAGTGTTCAAAAGAAATTTTCAATTGAGTCAGTTCAGTCAGAACTATAATAAGAAATTAGGTCCCCAGTTTTCAAAATGTCGCGTAAAAAGAAAACTTGGTAATGCGTATTATGTATTAGAAAATTTGCAAGGTCAAGAAATCGGTACATTTCATGCAAAAGACATTCGTGTCTAAATTCCAGCTAATCTGCCTCTTGTTAGTCGTCAGAATTATCTGTGTTTGTAATGGTCGCGTATTCATAATTGGTTTTCCTGCCAACTGTAGTAGGCAGTAAAATAATTCATGTTGATCGCTTTTAAAATAAACGGTCATATATGTTAGCGCCATCTATGGTCAAAAATTTGCGTTTGATGATTGCCCCTTTTCGGACCATAAAAATACCAAGATATCCTAGCGCCATCTATGGCAACGTCAAATCCTAGCAGTGGCAAGGTTTGCGTATAAGCTGTCATAGGACGGAAATTAAAGTTTTGACGAAGCTAAGCTTAGGTATATATCTGCTAGCCAGATCTTAATTCTTTCTTTTGCCATCGAACCAGCGATCGAACAAGTCGTTGGACTTGGAAACACCTATAAAAAAATAAATAAATTAAGGAATTCAAATAAACAAGATATTCGTTTTGAATAGCGTGGGTTAAAATACCTTAAATTGCCAACAATTAATTTATAATTAATTGGCAATTCGCTAAAAACGAATAATTTCAAATAAAATAAATATTCTACACGAATTTGAATATATTTTGGTAAGTGGATTTATTAATCTCTCATCGTCCATGTGCGACTGAGAGAAAATATAACTAAATCCCTAACCATTATTTTAATTCTCATCAATAGCACCTATTATTGGCACAAAAACTGTTTCTCGAAAGGAACAGCCAACGAATTTCGGAAAATCCGCACGGATTGGCGTGATATTTCCTGATTGCCAAAAAACGATTTGCCACCGGAGAACTCCGTAGCCAACACGGCTCGTGTCTTTTAAAGGGTCCCGGATGGTTATATTTGGCCATTGAGCTATATCAAGTTACATCGGGCTACATCAATTTTGTTTTTGAGCCTGGAAGACAAAAAGTCTAAAAAAATCGGAGCCTTGGGAGAAGCGGATGAGCTGCAGCATTTAAAATTAAGTGTAGTGTATAGTGAAGAAAAAAAAAAAAAAAAAAGTATAAGATAAAAACAAAAATTTGGTTGGAAGAAAAAAAAAAAAAAAAAAAAAACGTTTTAAAACCTAAGTAAAGTTAGTGTTAGTGAGAGGCAAGAAAATTGAACAAGTGAAGTCGCTAGTGCATGCAAAAAGAACAAAATATAGAAAAAGTGTTGTTTGGGAAAATATGAATTGAAAAAAAAAAATAAAAATAAGTAAAATAATTCATAAAATAATGAAAAAATTGACATACAAAAGTCACATATAGTGAATCTGTTCCATCGATATCCCTTTCTTAAGAACATAAAGAAAAGGAAAATAAAGTGAGAAAAAAAAAAAAAAAATGTTTAAATTCTAAACAAAGTTAGAGAAGATAATAAATAAAGTCTAACTAAAAAGTTAAGAGTAAGGAAAAACAAAAACAACACGACAAGAATTAAAATCAAGAACCCAAGAATTTTGAAAAAGAAAAAAAAAAAAAAAAACCTAAAATAATAAAATTTAAGCGCAACATATAATTTCAAGAAACCATTCCCAGCTACAGCTACATGGTTCCAGCGAAAGATCTTTCGACGAGGACATCAAAGTAAGTTGCTGTTTTTATTATTTCTTTATTTGCCCTTTGATTTGCTTATTTAAAAGAAAAAAAAAAAAAAAAATTAATAATTTTGAAGTGCGTGCAAAATAATATGCATTACTATTCGGAGGTATCCCCTACGAATGTTCGACTCAGCATATGCAAGCTGAATTCGACAAGATGACCAGTTACAAGTCCAAAACAAGAGAGCACACACAATAATAATGAATATGAAATAAATTAATAAAAAAAAAAAAAAAAAAAAGACATAAGCACTGTACAAACAAATAAAACAAACCAAAACCAAAATGCAACAACAACAATAACAGCACATCGAACGCTAGAAGTTTGCATTTGCTTTGCGCTATGTTCGTAGGCTTTCGAGATGTTTGCTTTTGAATTGCTCTTGTTGCTTTTGTTTTTGCGTTTGCTGCACCTGTCGTTTTGTTTTGCATTTCTTTGCGTTTGCACTTGTTTACCGACTTCTATGAAAACTGTACCCAATATGCAATAGATTTTTTTATTATCTTTCTTTTCTTTCTTTAATTCAGTTTGTTTAGTTTCATGAATTAACAACTTTATATTGTCAAGTTATGGTGACTTAAAATTCTCCTACCCCATGCCCATATTAAAAATAAAACCAGAATAAAAGAACATGAATTAATAAGTAACTACGTAGTCACTATAAGCTGAAAGAAGTAAATTCAAGACACAAAGATTATAACTTAAACCAAACAACACTTATAATAATATAACTATATACCGATATAAATAATAACATGCAACAAAAATATATTTACACTATCCTATTTATATTCATTATATTATATTTATAACATTCATAAACTTTACTTTTCAGCACTTCACTTGTTCATAGATAGAGTTTTTTTTTTATATACAATAATTAAACGCTTTGTAAATGGAGAGTTCAATTCTTTTATTAGAGACCTTTGTTCTAAATAAAACCTTTTATATATGATTGTAGATATGATAAATTAATTTTGTTTTTATTTCCTGACATGGGAACCTAAAGAAAGAAGAGGAGTAGGTTAAAACACAAAAGGGGTTCTTAAAATGTTTTCATTTCATTTAAAGGCCAAGGTAGGGTGGGTACAGACCAAGAGTGGCGATTAACACCATAGCCACACCAACATTTTGCCGTGTAGGAACATTCATTCTTTTGCCTATTTAGTTTTTTTGTTTCCAGATAGTCTTTGGCAATGCTGTCTCAGACTAGTCGTTTGTGTGTCTGTTGCAGACTTGAAGTGTATGACTTCATTAGATTTCGTAGGGACTCTATAATAATAAAGTTCGTAGTGTAGGATATTGACGTCAGCAAAAACCCCCCAAGCCGAGAAGAGCTAGAATTTCAAAGGGTCCCGCCGTCGCTGATTAGTTAATATCCCTGGCCCGTACAAGTGTAGCGTTTCTACATTGTACGCATATTATTTTCCATCTAGGCCGATGATATACAAAATCGTTTTATTGTGATTTTTATCATTTACTTTGTTGGTTTATTAAAACAAACCTCCTTACTACACCGCTACAATACGGATTTTTGAGCACTGAAGGCTTGAAGGTATCGAAGAATGATCGTTTGAGAATCAGTATATAGGTAACATTTACAATAATTTCAAAAATTCAAAAATCTACTATTGAAATGTTATTTTTAAGCGAAAGAAACAATAAAACATTTTAGAATTTAAATTTTATCAATACGGATTTTTGAGCACTTAAGACTTGAACGTGTGGAAGAATGATCGTTTGAGAATCAGTATATAGGTAACATTTAAAATAATTTCAAAAATTCAAATATCTACTATTGAAATGTTATTTTTGAGAGAATTTAATTCTTACCTAAGTAAAAGAAACAATAAAACATTTCAAAATTAAAATTTTATCAAGATGGATTTTTGAGCACTTAAGGCTTGAACGTATGGAGGAATGATCGTATGAGAATCAGTATATAGGTAACATTTCAAAAATTTCAAAAATTCAATAATCTACTATTGAAATGTTATTTTTAAGCGAAAGAAACAATAAAACATTTTAGAATTTAAATTTTATCAATACGGATTTTTGAGCACTTAAGACTTGAACGTGTGGAAGAATGATCGTTTGAGAATCAGTATATAGGTAACATTTCAAATAATTTCAAAAATTCAAATATCTACTATTGAAATGTTATTTTTGAGAGAATTTAATTCTTACCTAAGTAAAAGAAACAATAAAACATTTCAAAATTAAAATTTAATCAAGATGGATTTTTGAGCACTTAAGGCTTGAACGTATGGAGGAATGATCGTATGAGAATCAGTATATAGGTAACATTTCAAAAAATTTCAAAAATTCAATAATCTACTATTGAAATGTTATTTTTAAGTGAAAGAAACAATAAAACATTTCAAAATTTAAGTTTTATCAATACGGATTTTTGAGCACTGAAGGCTTGAAGGTATCGAAGAATGATCGTATGAGATTCAGTATATAGGTAACATTTCAAAAAATTTCAAAAATTAAATAATTTACTATTGAAATGTTATTTTTAAGTGAATGAAACAGTAGCACATTTCAAAATTTAAATTTTATCAATACGGATTTTTGAGCACTGAAGGCTTGAACGTATGGAAGAATGATCGTTTGAGAATCAGTATATAGGTAACATTTAAAAAAATTTCAAAAATTCAAAAATCTACTATTGAAATGTTGTTTGTGAATGAATTTAATACTAACCTAAGTAAAAGAAACAATAAAACATTTCAAAATTTAAATTTTATCAATATGGATTTTTGAGCACTGAAGGCTTGAACGTATGGAAAAATGATCGTATGAGAGTCAGTATATAGATAACATTTCAAAAAATTTCAAAAATTCAATAATCTACTATTGAAATGTTACTTTGAAGTGAAAGAAACAATAAAACATTTTAAAATTTAAATTTTATCAATATGGATTTTTGAGCACTTAAGGCTTGAACGTATGGAAGAATGATCGTATGAGAATCAGTATATAGGTAGCATTTCAAAAAAATTCAAAAATTCAAAAATCTACTATTGAAATGTTATTTGTGAGTGAATTTAATACTAACCTAAGTGAAAGAAATAATAAAACATTTCAAAATTTAAATTTTATCAATATGGATTTTTGAGCACTGAAGGCTTGAACGTATGGAAGAATGATCGTATGAGAATCAGTATATAGGTAACCTTTAAAAAAATTTCAAAAATTCAAAAATCTACTATTGAAATGTTATTTTTAAGTGAAAGAAACAATAAAACATTTCAAAATTAAAATTTTATCAATATTGATTTCTGAGCACTTAAGGCTTGAACGTATGGAAGAATGATCGTATGAGGATCAGTATATAGGTAACATTTAAAATAATTTAAAAAATTCAATAATCTACGCTTGAAATGTTATTTTTAAGTGAAAGAAACTATAAAACATTTCAAAATTGATATTTTATCAATACGGATTTCTGAGCACTGAAGGCTTGACCGTATAGAAAAATGATCGTATGAGATTCAGTATATAGGTAACATTTCAAAAAATTTAAAAAATTCAAAAATCTACTATTGAAATGTTATTTTAAAGTGAAAGAAACAATTAAACATTGTAAAATTTAAATTTTATCAATATGGATTTTTGAGCACTGAAGGCTTGAACGTATAGAAGAATGATCATATGAGATTCAGTATATAGGTAACATTTCAAAAAATTTCAAATATTGAAAAATCTACTATTGAAATGTTATTTTAAAGTGAAAGAAACAATAAAACATTTTAAAATTTAAATTTTATCAATATGGATTTTTGAGCACTGAAGGCTTGAACGTATGGCAGAATGATCGTATGAGATTCAGTATATAGGTAACATTTAAAAAAATTTCAAAAATTCAATAATCTACTATTGAAACGTTATTTGTGAGTGAATTTAATACTAACCTAAGTGAAAGAAATAATAAAACATTTCAAAATTTAAATTTTATCACTATGGATTTTTGAGCACTGAAGGCTTGAACGTATGGAAGAATGATTGTTTGAGATTCAGTATATAGGTAACATTTCAAAAAATTTCAAAGAAACAATAAAACATTTTAAAATTTAAATTTTATCAATATGGATTTTTGAGCACTTAAGGCTTGAACGTATGGAAGAATGATCGTATGAGAATCAGTATATAGGTAACCATTAAAAAAATTTCAAAAATTCAAAAATCTACTATTGAAATGTTATTTGTGAGTGAATTTAATACTAACCTAAGTGAAAGAAATAATAAAACATTTCAAAATTTAAATTTTATCAATATGGATTTTTGAGCACTTAAGGCTTGAACGTATGGAAGAATGATCGTATGAGAATCAGTATAATGGTCACATTTCAAAAAAATTAAAAAATTCAAAAATCTACCATTAAAATTTTATTTTAAAGTGAAAGAAACAATAAAACATTTTTAAATTTAAATTTTATCAATATGGATTTTTGAGCACTTAAGGCTTGAACGTATGGAAGAATGATCGTATGAGAATCAGTATATAGGTAACCTTTAAAAAAATTTCAAAAATTCAAAAATCTACTATTGAAATGTTATTTTTAAGTGACAGAAACAATAAAACATTTCAAAATTAAAATTTTATCAATATTGATTTCTGAGCACTTAAGGCTTGAACGTATGGAAGAATGATCGTATGAGAATCAGTATATAGGTAACATTTCAAAAAATTTCAAAAATTCAAAAATCTACTATTGAAATGTTATTTTTAAGTGAATTTATTACTAACCTAAGTGAAAGAAACAATAAAACATTTCAAAATTTATATTTTATCAATATGGATTTCTGAGCAGTGAAGGCTTGAAGGTATGAAAGAATGATCGTATGAGAATCAGTTTATAGGTAACATTTCAAAAAATTTCAAAAATTCAAAAATCTGCTATTGAAATGTTATTTTTAAGTGAAAGAAACAATAAAACATTTTAAAATTTAAATTTTATCAATATGGATTTTTGAGCACTTAAGGCTTGAACGTATGGAAGAATGATCGTATGAGAATCAGTATATAGGTAACCATTAAAAAAATTTCAAAAATTCAAAAATCTACTATTGAAATGTTATTTGTGAGTGAATTTAATACTAACCTAAGTGAAAGAAATAATAAAACATTTCAAAATTTAAATTTTATCACTATGGATTTTTGAGCACTTAAGGCTTGAACGTATGGAAGAATGATCGTATGAGAATCAGTATAATGGTCACATTTCAAAAAATTTCAAAAATTCAAAAATCTACCATTAAAATTTTATTTTAAAGTGAAAGAAACAATAAAACATTTCAAAATTAAAATTTTATCAATATTGATTTCTGAGCACTTAAGACTTGAAGGTATGAAAGAATGATCGTATGAGAATCAGTTTATAAGTAACATTTCAAAAAATTTCAAAAATTCAAAAATCTACTATTGAAATGTTATTTTTAAGTGAAAGAAACAATAAACCATTTTAAAATTTAAATTTTATCAATACGGATTTTTGAGCACTTAAGGCTTGAACGTATGGAAGAATGATCGTATGAGAATCAGTATATAGGTAACCATTAAAAAAATTTCAAAAATTCAAAAATCTACTATTGAAATGTTATTTGTGAGTGAATTTAATACTAACCTAAGTGAAAGAAATAATAAAACATTTCAAAATTTAAATTTTATCAATATGGATTTTTGAGCACTTAAGGCTTGAACGTATAAAAGAATGATCGTATGAGAATCAGTATAATGGTCACATTTCAAAAAAATTAAAAAATTCAAAAATCTACCATTAAAATTTTATTTTAAAGTGAAAGAAACAATAAAACATTTTTAAATTTAAATTTTATCAATATGGATTTTTGAGCACTTAAGGCTTGAACGTATGGAAGAATGATCGTATGAGAATCAGTATATAGGTAACCTTTAAAAAAATTTCAAAAATTCAAAAATCTACTATTGAAATGTTATTTTTAAGTGACAGAAACAATAAAACATTTCAAAATTAAAATTTTATCAATATTGATTTCTGAGCACTTAAGGCTTGAACGTATGGAAGAATGATCATATGAGAATCAGTATATAGGTAACATTTAAAAAAATTTCTAAAATTCAATAATCTACTATTGAAATGTTATTTTTAAGTGAAAGAAACAATAATACATTTCAAAATTTAAGTTTTATCACTACAGATTTTTGAGCACTTAAGTCTTGAAGGTATCGAAGAATGATCGTATGAGATTCAGTATATAGGTAACATTTCAAAAAATTTCAAAAATTCAAAAATGTACTATTGAAATGTTATTTTTAAGTGAATTTATTACTAACCTAAGTGAAAGAAACAATAAAACATTTCAAAATTAAAATTTTATCAAGATGGATTTTAAAGCACTTAAGGCTTGAACGTATGGAGGAATGATCGTATGAGAATCAGTATATAGGTAACATTTAAAAAAATTTCTAAAATTCAATAATCTACTATTGAAATGTTATTTTTAAGTGAAAGAAACAATAATACATTTCAAAATTTAAGTTTTATCACTACAGATTTTTGAGCACTTAAGGCTTGAAGGTATCGAAGAATGATCGTATGAGATTCAGTATATAGGTAACATTTCAAAAAATTTCAAAAATTCAATAATTTACTATTGAAATGTTATTTTTAAGTGAAAGAAACAGTTACACATTTCAAAATTTAAATTTTATCAATACGGATTTTTGAGCACTGAAGGCTTGAAGGTATCGAAGAATGATCGTTTGAGAATCAGTATATAGGTAACATTTACAATAATTTCAAAAATTCAAAAATCTACTATAGAAATGTTATTTGTGAGTGAATTTAATTCTAACCTAAGTGAAAGAAACAATAAAACATTTCAAAATTTAAATTTTATCAATACGGATTTTTGAGCACTTAAGGCTTGAGCGTATGGAAAAATGATCGTATGAGATTCAGTATATAGGTAACATTTCAAAAAATTTCAAAAATTCAATAATCTACTATTGAAATATTATTTTTAAGTGAAAGAAACAATAATACATTTCAAAATTTAAGTTTTATCAATACGGATTTTTGAGCACTTAAGGCTTGAAGGTATCGAAGAATGATCGTATGAGATTCAGTATATAGGTAACATTTCAAAAAATTTCAAAAATTCAATAATTTACTATTGAAATGTTATTTTTAAGTGAAAGAAACAGTAACACATTTCAAAATTTAAATTTTATCAATACGGATTTTTGAGCACTTAAGGCTTGAAGGTATGGAGGAATGATCGTATGACAATCAGTATATAGGTAACATTTCAAAAAATTTGAAAAATTCAATAATCTGCTAATGAAATGTTATTTTTAAGTGAAAGAAACAATAAAACATTTCAAAATTTAAATTTTATCAATATGGATTTTTGAGCACTTTAGACTTGAACATATGGAAGAATGATCGTATGAGATTCAGTTTAAAGGTAACATTTCAAAAAATTTCAAAAATTCAAAAATCTACTATTCAAATGTTATTTGCAAGTGAAAGAAACAATAAAACATTTCAAAATTTAAATTTTATCAATACGGATTTTTGAGCACTGAAGACTTGAACGTGTGGAAGAATGATCGTTTGATAATCAGTATATAGGTAACATTTCAAAACATTTCAAAAATTCTAAAATCTACTATTGAAATGTTATTTTTAAGTGAATTTAATACTAACCTAAGTAAAAGAAACAATAAAACATTTCAAAATTTAAGTTTTATCACTACGGATTTTTGAGCACTGAAGGCTTGAAGGTATCGAAGAATGATCGTATGAGATTCAGTATATAGGTAACATTTCAAAAAATTTCAAAAATTCAATAATTTACTATTGAAAGGTTATTTTTAAGTGAAAGAAACAATAATACATTTCAAAATTTAAGTTTTATCAATACGGATTTTTGAGCACTGAAGGCTTGAAGGTATCGAAGAATGATCGTATGAGATTAAGTATATAGGTAACATTTCAAAAAATTTCAAAAATTCAATAATTTACTATTGAAAGGTTATTTTTAAGTGAAAGAAACAATAATACATTTCAAAATTTAAGTTTTATCAATACGGATTTTTGAGCACTGAAGGCTTGAAGGTATCGAAGAATGATCGTATGAGATTAAGTATATAGGTAACATTTCAAAAAATTTCAAAAATTCAATAATTTACTATTGAAATGTTATTTTTAAGTGAAAGAAACAATAAAACATTTCAAAATTTAAATTTTATCAATACGGATTTTTGAGCACTGAAGGCTTGAACGTATGGAAGAATGATTTTTTGAGAATCAGTATATAGGTAACATTTTAATAAATTTCAAAAATTCAATAATCTACTATTGAAATGTTATTTGTGAGTGAATTTAATACTAACCTAAGTGAAAGAAATAATAAAACATTTCAAAATTTAAATTTTATCACTATGGATTTTTGAGCACTGAAGGCTTGAACGTATGGAAGAATGATTGTTTGAGATTCAGTATATAGGTAACATTTCAAAAAATTTCAAATATTCAAAAATCTACTATTGAAATGTTATTTTAAAGTGAAAGAAACAATAAAACATTTTAAAATTTAAATTTTATCAATATGGATTTTTGAGCACTTAAGGCTTGAACGTATGGAAGAATGATCGTATGAGAATCAGTATATAGGTAACCATTAAAAAAATTTCAAAAATTCAAAAATCTACTATTGAAATGTTATTTGTGAGTGAATTTAATACTAACCTAAGTGAAAGAAATAATAAAACATTTCAAAATTTAAATTTTATCAATATGGATTTTTGAGCACTTAAGGCTTGAACGTATGGAAGAATGATCGTATGAGAATCAGTATAATGGTCACATTTCAAAAAAATTAAAAAATTCAAAAATCTACTATTGAAATGTTATTTTTAAGTGAAAGAAACAATAAAACATTTTAAAATTTAAATTTTATCAATATGGATTTTTGAGCACTTAAGGCTTGAACGTATGGAAGAATGATCGTATGAGAATCAGTATATAGGTAACCATTAAAAAAATTTCAAAAATTCAAAAATCTACTATTGAAATGTTATTTGTGAGTGAATTTAATACTAACCTAAGTGAAAGAAATAATAAAACATTTCAAAATTTAAATTTTATCAATATGGATTTTTGAGCACTTAAGGCTTGAACGTATGGAAGAATGATCGTATGAGAATCAGTATAATGGTCACATTTCAAAAAAATTAAAAAATTCAAAAATCTACCATTAAAATTTTATTTTAAAGTGAAAGAAACAATAAAACATTTTTAAATTTAAATTTTATCAATATGGATTTTTGAGCACTTAAGGCTTGAACATATGGAAGAATGATCGTATGAGAATCAGTATGTAGGTAACCTTTAAAAAATTTCAAAAATTCAATAATCTACTCTTGAAATGTTATTTTTAAGTGAAAGAAACAATAACACATTTAAAAATTTATATTTTATCAATATGGATTTCTGAGCACTGAAGGCTTGAACGTATAGAAAAATGATCGTATGAGATTCAGTATATAGGTAACATTTCAAAAAATTTCAAAAATTCAAAAATCTACTATTGAAATGTTATTTTTAAGTGAAAGAAACACTAAAACATTTTAAAATTTAAATTTTATCAATATGGATTTTTGAGCACTGAAGGCTTGAACGTATAGAAGAATGATCATATGAGATTCAGTATATAGGTAACATTTAAAAAAATTTTAAAAATTCAATAATCTACTATTGAAATGTTATTTGTGAGTGAATTTAATACTAACCTAAGTGAAAGAAATAATAAAACATTTCAAAATTTAAATTTTATCACTATGGATTTTTGAGCACTGAAGGCTTGAACGTATGGAAGAATGATTGTTTGAGATTCAGTATATAGGTAACATTTCAAAAAATTTCAAATATTCAAAAATCTACTATTGAAATGTTATTTTAAAGTGAAAGAAACAATAAAACATTTTAAAATTTAAATTTTATCAATATGGATTTCTGAGCACTTAAGGCTTGAACGTATGGAAGAATGATCGTATGAGAATCAGTATATAGGTAACCATTAAAAAAATTTCAAAAATTCAAAAATCTACTATTGAAATGTTATTTTTAAGTGAAAGAAACTATAAAACATTTCAAAATTGATATTTTATCAATACGGATTTCTGAGCACTGAAGGCTTGAACGTATAGAAAAATGATCGTATGAGATTCAGTATATAGGTAACATTTCAAAAAATTTCAAAAATTCAAAAATCTACTATTGAAATGTTATTTTAAAGTGAAAGAAACAATTAAACATTGTAAAATTTAAAATTTATCAATATGGATTTTTGAGCACTTAAGGCTTGAATGTATGGAAGAATGATCGTATGAGAATCAGTATAATGGTCACATTTCAAAAAAATTAAAAAATTCAAAAATCTACCATTAAAATTTTATTTTAAAGTGACAGAAACAATAAAACATTTCAAAATTAAAATTTTATCAATATTGATTTCTGAGCACTTAAGGCTTGAACGTATGGAAGAATGATCGTATGAGGATCAGTATATAGGTAACATTTAAAATAATTTAAAAAATTCAATAATCTACTCTTGAAATGTTATTTTTAAGTGAAAGAAACTATAAAACATTTCAAAATTGATATTTTATCAATACGGATTTCTGAGCACTGAAGGCTTGAACGTATAGAAAAATGATCGTATGAGATTCAGTATAAAGGTAACATTTCAAAAAATTTCAAAAATTCAAAAATCTACTATTGAAATGTTATTTTAAAGTGAAAGAAACAATTAAACATTGTAAAATTTAAATTTTATCAATATGGATTTTTGAGCACTTAAGGCTTGAACGTATGGAAGAATGATCGTATGAGAATCAGTATATAGGTAACCATTAAAAAAATTTCAAAAATTCAAAAATCTACTATTGAAATGTTATTTGTGAGTGAATTTAATACTAACCTAAGTGAAAGAAATAATAAAACATTTCAAAATTTAAATTTTATCAATATGGATTTTTGAGCACTTAAGGCTTGAACGTATGGAAGAATGATCGTATGAGAATCAGTATAATGGTCACATTTCAAAAAAATTAAAAAATTCAAAAATCTACCATTAAAATTTTATTTTAAAGTGAAAGAAACAATAAAACATTTTTAAATTTAAATTTTATCAATATGGATTTTTGAGCACTTAAGGCTTGAACGTATGGAAGAATGAGCGTATGAGAATCAGTATATAGGTAACCTTTAAAAAAATTTCAAAAATTCAAAAATCTACTATTGAAATGTTATTTTTAAGTGACAGAAACAATAAAACATTTCAAAATTAAAATTTTATCAATATTGATTTCTGAGCACTTAAGGCTTGAACGTATGGAAGAATGATCGTATGAGGATCAGTATATAGGTAACATTTAAAATAATTTAAAAAATTCAATAATCTACTCTTGAAATGTTATTTTTAAGTGAAAGAAACTATAAAACATTTCAAAATTGATATTTTATCAATACGGATTTCTGAGCACTGAAGGCTTGAACGTATAGAAAAATAATCGTATGAGATTCAGTATATAGGTAACATTTCAAAAAATTTCAAAAATTCAAAAATCTACTATTGAAATGTTATTTTAAAGTGAAAGAAACAATTAAACATTGTAAAATTTAAATTTTATCAATATGGATTTTTGAGCACTGAAGGCTTGAACGTATAGAAGAATGATCATATGAGATTCAGTATATAGGTAACATTTCAAAAAATTTCAAAAATTCAAAAATCTACTATTGAAATGTTATTTTAAAGTGAAAGAAACAATAAAACATTTTAAAATTTAAATTTTATCAATATGGATTTTTGAGCACTGAAGGCTTGAACGTATGGCAGAATGATCGTATGGGATTCAGTATATAGGTAACATTTAAAAAAATTTCAAAAATTCAATAATCTACTATTGAAATGTTATTTTAAAGTGAAAGAAACAATAAAACATTTTAAAATTTAAATTTTATCAATATGGATTTTTGAGCACTTAAGGCTTGAACGTATGGAAGAATGATCGTATGAGAATCAGTATATAGGTAACCATTAAAAAAATTTCAAAAATTCAAAAATCTACTATTGAAATGTTATTTGTGAGTGAATTTAATACTAACCTAAGTGAAAGAAATAATAAAACATTTCAAAATTTAAATTTTATCACTATGGATTTCTGAGCACTGAAGGCTTGAACGTATGGAAGAATGATTGTTTGAGATTCAGTATATAGGTAACATTTCGAAAAATTTCAAATATTCAAAAATCTACTATTGAAATGTTATTTTAAAGTGAAAGAAACAATAAAACATTTTAAAATTTAAATTTTATCAATATGGATTTTTGAGCACTTAAGGCTTGAACGTATGGAAGAATGATCGTATGAGAATCAGTATATAGGTAACCATTAAAAAAATTTCAAAAATTCAAAAATCTACTATTGAAATGTTATTTGTGAGTGAATTTAATACTAACCTAAGTGAAAGAAATAATAAAACATTTCAAAATTTAAATTTTATCAATATGGATTTTTGAGCACTTAAGGCTTGAACGTATGGAAGAATGATCGTATGAGAATCAGTATAATGGTCACATTTAAAAAAAATTAAAAAATTCAAAAATCTACCATTAAAAATTTATTTTAAAGTGAAAGAAACAATAAAACATTTTTAAATTTAAATTTTATCAATATGGATTTTTGAGCACTTAAGGCTTGAACGTATGGAAGAATGATCGTATGAGAATAAGTATATAGGTAACCTTTAAAAAAATTTCAAAAATTCAAAAATCTACTATTGAAATGTTATTTTTAAGTGACAGAAACAATAAAACATTTCAAAATTAAAATTTTATCAACATTGATTTCTGAGCACTTAAGGCTTGAACGTATGGAAGAATGATCGTATGAGAATCAGTATATAGGTAACATTTCAAAAAATTTCAAAAATTCAAAAATCTACTATTGAAATGTTATTTTTAAGTGAATTTATTACTAACCTAAGTGAAAGAAACAATAAAACATTTCAAAATTTATATTTTATCAATATGGATTTCTGAGCAGTGAAGGCTTGAAGGTATGAAAGAATGATCGTATGAGAATCAGTTTATAGGTAACATTTCAAAAAATTTCAAAAATTCAAAAATCTACTATTGAAATGTTATTTTTAAGTGAAAGAAACAATAAAACATTTTAAAATTTAAATTTTATCAATATGGATTTTTGAGCACTTAAGGCTTGAACGTATGGAAGAATGATCGTATGAGAATCAGTATATAGGTAACCATTAAAAAAATTTCAAAAATTCAAAAATCTACTATTGAAATGTTATTTGTGAGTGAATTTAATACTAACGTAAGTGAAAGAAATAATAAAACATTTCAAAATTTAAATTTTATCAATATGGATTTTTGAGCACTTAAGGCTTGAACGTATGGAAGAATGATCGTATGAGAATCAGTATAATGGTCACATTTCAAAAAAATTAAAAAATTCAAAAATCTACCATTAAAATTTTATTTTAAAGTGAAAGAAACAATAAAACATTTTTAAATTTAAATTTTATCAATATGGATTTTTGAGCACTTAAGGCTTGAACGTATGGAAGAATGATCGTATGAGAATCAGTATATAGGTAACCTTTAAAAAAATTTCAAAAATTCAAAAATCTACTATTGAAATGTTATTTTTAAGTGACAGAAACAATAAAACATTTCAAAATTAAAATTTTATCAATATTGATTTCTGAGCACTTAAGGCTTGAACGTATGGAAGAATGATCGTATGAGAATCAGTATATAGGTAACATTTCAAAAAATTTCAAAAATTCAAAAATCTACTATTGAAATGTTATTTTTAAGTGAATTTATTACTAACCTAAGTGAAAGAAACAATAAAACATTTCAAAATTAAAATTTTATCAAGATGGATTTTTAAGCACTTAAGGCTTGAACGTATGGAGGAATGATCGTATGAGAATCAGTATATAGGTAACATTTCAAAAAATTTTAAAAATTCAATAATCTACTATTGAAATGTTATTTTTAAGTGAAAGAAACAATAATACATTTCAAAATTTAAGTTTTATCACTACAGATTTTTGAGCACTTAAGGCTTGAAGGTATCGAAGAATGATCGTATGAGATTCAGTATATAGGTAACATTTCAAAAAATTTCAAAAATTCAATAATTTACTATTGAAATGTTATTTTTAAGTGAAAGAAACAGTTACACATTTCAAAATTTAAATTTTATCAATACGGATTTTTGAGCACTGAAGGCTTGAAGGAATCGAAGAATGATCGTTTGAGAATCAGTATATAGGTAACATTTACAATAATTTCAAAAATTCAAAAATCTACTATAGAAATGTTATTTGTGAGTGAATTTAATTCTAACCTAAGTGAAAGAAACAATAAAACATTTCAAAATTTAAATTTTATCAATACGGATTTTTGAGCACTTAAGGCTTGAGCGTAAGGAAAAATGATCGTTTGAGATTCAGTATATAGGTAACATTTCAAAAAATTTCAAAAATTCAATAATCTGCTATTGAAATGTTATTTTCAAGTGAAAGAAAGAATAACACATTTTAAAATTTAAATTTTATCAATATGGATTTTTACCACTGAAGGAAGAAGAATCAGTATATAGGAAACATTTCAAAAAATTTCAAAAATTCAATAATCTACTATTGAAATGTTATTTTTAAGTGAAAGAAACAATAATACATTTCAAAATTTAAGTTTTATCAGTACGGATTTTTGAGCACTTAAGGCTTGAACGTATGGAAGAATGATCGTTTGAGAATCAGTATATAGGTAACATTTCAAAAAATTTCAAAAATTCAAAAATCTAATATTGAAATGTTATTTTTGAGTGAATTTAATACTAACCTAAGTGAAAGAAACAATAAAACATTTCAAAATTTAAATTTTATCAATACGGATTTTTGAGCGCTTAAGGCTTGAACGTATGGAAGAATGATCGTATGAGAATCAGTATATAGGTAACATTTAAAATAATTTCAAAAATTCAAATATCTACTATTGAAATGTTATTTGTGAGTGAATTTAATTCTTACCTAAGTAAAAGAAACAATAAAACATTTCAAAATTAAATTTTTATCAGTATGGATTTTTGAGCACTTAAGGCTTGAACGTATGGAGGAATGATCGTATGAGAATCAGTATATAGGTAACATTTCAAAAAATTTCAAAAATTCAATAATCTACTATTGAAATGTTATTTTTAAGTGAAAGAAACACTAATACATTTCAAAATTTAAGTTTTATCAATACGGATTTTTGAGCACTGAAGGCTTGAAGGTATCGAAGAATGATCGTATGAGATTCAGTATATAGAGGTAACATTTCAAAAAATTTCAAAAATTCAATGATTTACTATTGAAATGTTATTTTTAAGTGAAAGAAACAATAAAACATTTCAAAATTTAAATTTTATCAATATGGATTTTTGAGCACTGAAGGCTTGAAGGTATCGAAGAATGATCGTTTGAGAATCAGTATATAGGTAACATTTAAAAAATTTAAAAAATTCAATAATTTACTATTGAAATGTTGTTTTTAAGTGAAAGAAACAATAAAACATTTCACAATTTAAATTTTATCAATACGGATTTTTGAGCACTGAAGGCTTGAAAGTATCGAAGAATGATCGTATTAGAATCAGTTTAAAGGTAACATTTAAAAAAATTTCAAAAATTCAATAATCTACTATTGAAATGTTATATTTAAGTGAGAGAAACAGTAACACATTTCAAAATTTAAATTTCATCAGTATGATTTTTGAGCACTGAAGGCTTGAACGTATGGAAGAATGGTCGTATGAGAATCAGTTTATAGGTAACATTTTAAAAAATTTCAAAAATTCAATAATCTGCTATTGAAATGTTATTTTCAAGTGAAAGAAAGAATAACACATTTTAAAATTTAAATTTTATCAATATGGATTTTTGAGCACTGAAGGAAGAAGAATCAGTATATAGGTAACATTTCAAAAAATTTCAAAAATTCAATAATCTACTATTGAAATGTTATTTTTAAGTGAAAGAAACAATAATACATTTCAAAATTTAAGTTTTATCAATACGGATTTTTGAGCACTTAAGGCTTGAACGTATGGAAGAATGATCGTTTGAGAATCAGTATATAGGTAACATTTCAAAAAATTTCAAAAATTCAAAAATCTACTATTGAAATGTTATTTTTGAGTGAATTTAATACTAACCTAAGTGAAAGAAACAAAACATTTCAAAATTTAAATTTTATCAATACGGATTTTTGAGCACTTAAGGCTTGAACGTATGGAAGAATGATCGTATGAGAATCAGTATATAGGTAACATTTAAAATAATTTCAAAAATTCAAATATCTACCATTGAAATGTTATTTGTGAGTGAATTTAATTCTTACCTAAGTAAAAGAAACAATAAAACATTTCAAAATTAAAATTTTATCAAGATGGATTTTTGAGCACTTAAGGCTTGAACGTATGGAGGAATGATTGTATGAGAATCAGTATATAGGTAACTTTTCAAAAAATTTCAAAAATTCAATAATCTACTATTGAAGTGTTATTTTTAAGTGAAAGAAACAATAATACATTTCAAAATTTAAGTTTTATCAATACGGATTTTTGAGCACTGAAGGCTTGAAGGTATCGAAGAATGATCGTATGAGATTCAGTATATAGGTAACATTTCAAAAAATTTCAAAAATTCAATAATTTACTATTGAAATGTTATTTTTAAGTGAAAGAAACAATAAAACATTTCAAAATTTAAATTTTATCAATACGGATTTTTGAGCACTGAAGGCTTGAAGGTATCGAAGAATGATCGTATGAGAATCAGTATATAGGTAACATTTAAAATAATTTCAAAAATTCAAATATCTACTGTTGAAATGTTATTTGTGAGTGAATTTAATTCTTACCTAAGTAAAAGAAACAATAAAACATTTCAAAATTAAAATTTTATCAAGATGGATTTTTGAGCACTTAAGGCTTGAAGGTATCGAAGAATGATCGTATGAGAATCAGTATATAGGTAACATTTAAAATAATTTCAAAAATTCAATAATCTACTATTCAAATGTTATTTTTAAGTGAAAGAAACAATAATACATTTCAAAATTTAAGTTTTATCAATACGGATTTTTGAGCACTGAAGGCTTGAAGGTATCGAAGAATGATCGTATGAGATTCAGTATATAGGTAACATTTCAAAAAATTTCAAAAATTCAATGATTTACTATTGAAATGTTATTTTTAAGTGAAAGAAACAATAAAACATTTCAAAATTTAAATTTTATCAATACGGATTTTTGAGCACTGAAGGCTTGAAGGTATCGAAGAATGATCGTTTGAGAATCAGTATATAGGTAACATTTCAAAAAATTTCAAAAATTCAAAAATCTACTATTGAAATGTTGTTTGTGAGTGAATTTAATACTAACCTAAGTGAAAGAAACAATAAAACATTTCAAAATTTAAATTTTATCAATACGGATTTTTGAGCACTGAAGGCTTGAACGTATGGAAAAATGATCGTATGAGATTCAGTATATAGGTAACATTTCAAAAAATTTCAAAAATTCAATAATTTACTATTGAAATGTTGTTTTTAAGTGAAAGAAACAATAAAACATTTCAAAATTTAAATTTTATCAATACGGATTTTTGAGCACTGAAGGCTTCAAAGTATCGAAGAATGATCGTATGAGAATCAGTTTAAAGGTAACATTTAAAAAAATTTCAAAAATTCAATAATCTACTATTGAAATGTTATATTTAAGTGAGAGAAACAGTAACACATTTCAAAATTTAAATTTTATCAGTATGGATTTTTGAGCACTGAAGGCTTGAACGTATGGAAGAATGGTCGTATGAGAATCAGTTTATAGGTAACATTTTAAAAAATTTCAAAAATTCAATAATCTGCTAGTGAAATGTTATTTTCAAGTGAAAGAAAGAATAACACATTTTAAAATTTAAATTTTATCAATATGGATTTTTGAGCACTGAAGGAAGAAGAATCAGTATATAGGTAACATTTCAAAAAATTTCAAAAATTCAATAATGTACTATTGAAATGTTATTTTTAAGCGAAAGAAACAATAAAACATTTTAAAATTTAAATTTTATCAATACGGATTTTTTAGCACTTAATACTTGAACGTGTGGAAGAATGTTCGTTTGAGAATCAGTATATAGGTAACATTTCAAAAAATTTCAAAAATTCAAAAATCTACTATTGAAATGTTATTTTTGAGTGAATTTAATACTAACCTAAGTGAAAGAAACAATAAAACATTTCAAAATTAAAATTTTATCAAGATGGATTTTTGAGCACTGAAGGCTTGAACGTATGGAAGAATGGTCGTATGAGAATCAGTTTATAGGTAACATTTTAAAAAATTTCAAAAATTCAATAATCTGCTATTGAAATGTTATTTTCAAGTGAAAGAAAGAATAACACATTTTAAAATTTAAATTTTATCAATATGGATTTTTGAGCACTGAAGGAAGAAGAATCAGTATATAGGTAACATTTCAAAAAATTTCAAAAATTCAATAATCTACTATTGAAATGTTATTTTTAAGTGAAAGAAACAATAATACATTTCAAAATTTAAGTTTTATCAATACGGATTTTTGAGC
Source organism: Phortica okadai (assembly GCA_034638295.1). Classification (NCBI taxonomy): domain Eukaryota; kingdom Metazoa; phylum Arthropoda; class Insecta; order Diptera; family Drosophilidae; genus Phortica; species Phortica okadai. The sequence goes on along the minus strand of JAWUZV010000032.1, from coordinate 1,423,490 downwards.
ACTTAAGGCTTGAACGTATGGAAGAATGATCGTTTGAGAATCAGTATATTGGTAACATTTCAAAAAATTTCAAAAATTCAAAAATCTACTATTGAAATGTTATTTTTGAGTGAATTTAATACTAACCTAAGTGAAAGAAACAAAACATTTCAAAATTTAAATTTTATCAATACGGATTTTTGAGCACTTAAGGCTTGAACGTATGGAAGAATGATCGTATGAGAATCAGTATATGGGTAACATTTAAAATAATTTCAAAAATTCAAATATCTACCATTGAAATGTTATTTGTGAGTGAATTTAATTCTTACCTAAGTAAAAGAAACAATAAAACATTTCAAAATTAAAATTTTATCAAGATGGATTTTTGAGCACTTAAGGCTTGAACGTATGGAGGAATGATTGTATGAGAATCAGTATATAGGTAACTTTTCAAAAAATTTCAAAAATTCAATAATCTACTATTGAAGTGTTATTCTTAAGTGAAAGAAACAATAATACATTTCAAAATTTAAGTTTTATCAATACGGATTTTTGAGCACTGAAGGCTTGAAGGTATCGAAGAATGATCGTATGAGATTCAGTATATAGGTAACATTTCAAAAAATTTCAAAAATTCAATAATTTACTATTGAAATGTTATTTTTAAGTGAAAGAAACAATAAAACATTTCAAAATTTAAATTTTATCAATACGGATTTTTGAGCACTGAAGGCTTGAAGGTATCGAAGAATGATCGTATGAGAATCAGTATATAGGTAACATTTAAAATAATTTCAAAAATTCAAATATCTACTGTTGAAATGTTATTTGTGAGTGAATTTAATTCTTACCTAAGTAAAAGAAACAATAAAACATTTCAAAATTAAAATTTTATCAAGATGGATTTTTGAGCACTTAAGGCTTGAACGTATGGAGGAATGATCGTATGAGAATCAGTATATAGGTAACATTTCAAAAAATTTCAAAAATTCAATAATCTACTATTCAAATGTTATTTTTAAGTGAAAGAAACAATAATACATTTCAAAATTTAAGTTTTATCAATACGGATTTTTGAGCACTGAAGGCTTGAAGGTATCGAAGAATGATCGTATGAGATTCAGTATATAGGTAACATTTCAAAAAATTTCAAAAATTCAATGATTTACTATTGAAATGTTATTTTTAAGTGAAAGAAACAATAAAACATTTCAAAATTTAAATTTTATCAATACGGATTTTTGAGCACTGAAGGCTTGAAGGTATCGAAGAATGATCGTTTGAGAATCAGTATATAGGAAACATTTCAAAAAATTTCAAAAATTCAAAAATCTACTATTGAAATGTTGTTTGTGAGTGAATTTAATGCTAACCTAAGTGAAAGAAACAATAAAACATTTCAAAATTTAAATTTTATCAATACGGATTTTTGAGCACTGAAGGCTTGAACGTATGGAAAAATGATCGTATGAGATTCAGTATATAGGTAACATTTCAAAAAATTTCAAAAATTCAATAATTTACTATTGAAATGTTGTTTTTAAGTGAAAGAAACAATAAAACATTTCAAAATTTAAATTTTATCAATACGGATTTTTGAGCACTGAAGGCTTGAAAGTATCGAAGAATGATCGTATGAGAATCAGTTTAAAGGTAACATTTAAAAAAATTTCAAAAATTCAATAATCTACTATTGAAATGTTATATTTAAGTGAGAGAAACAGTAACACATTTCAAAATTTAAATTTTATCAGTATGGATTTTTGAGCACTGAAGGCTTGAACGTATGGAAGAATGGTCGTATGAGAATCAGTTTATAGGTAACATTTTAAAAAATTTCAAAAATTCAATAATCTGCTAGTGAAATGTTATTTTCAAGTGAAAGAAAGAATAACACATTTTAAAATTTAAATTTTATCAATATGGATTTTTGAGCACTGAAGGAAGAAGAATCAGTATATAGGTAACATTTCAAAAAATTTCAAAAATTCAATAATGTACTATTGAAATGTTATTTTTAAGCGAAAGAAACAATAAAACATTTTAAAATTTAAATTTTATCAATACGGATTTTTGAGCACTTAATACTTGAACGTGTGGAAGAATGTTCGTTTGAGAATCAGTATATAGGTAACATTTCAAAAAATTTCAAAAATTCATAAATCTACTATTGAAATGTTATTTTTGAGTGAATTTAATACTAACCTAAGTGAAAGAAACAATAAAACATTTCAAAATTAAAATTTTATCAATACGGATTTTTGAGCACTTAAGGCTTGAACGTATGGAAGAATGATCGTATGAGAATCAGTATATAGGTAACATTTAAAATAATTTCAAAAATTCAAATATCTACTATTGAAATGTTATTTGTGAGTGAATTTAATTCTTACCTAAGTAAAAGAAACAATAAAACATTTCAAAATTAAAATTTTATCAAGATGGATTTTTGAGCACTTAAGGCTTGAACGTATGGAGGAATGATCGTATGAGAATCAGTATATAGGTAACATTTCAAAAAATTTCAAAAATTCAATAATCTACTATTGAAATGTTATATTTAAGTGAGAGAAACAGTAACACATTTCAAAATTTATATATTATCAATATGGATTTTTGAGCACTGAAGGAAGAAGAATCAGTATATAGGTAACATTTCAAAAAATTTCAAAAATTCAATAATGTACTATTGAAATGTTATTTTTAAGTGAAAGAAACAATAAAACATTTCAAAATTTAAATTTTATCAATACGGATTTTTGAGCACTGAAGGCTTGAAGGTATCGAAGAATGATCGTATGAGATTCAGTATATAGGTAACATTTCAAGAATGATCGTATGAGAATCAGTTTAAAGGTAACATTTAAAAAAATTTCAAAAATTCAATAATCTACTATTGAAATGTTATATTTAAGTGAGAGAAACAGTAACACATTTCAAAATTTAAATTTTATCAGTATGGATTTTTGAGCACTGAAGGCTTGAACGTATGGAAGAATGGTCGTATGAGAATCAGTTTATAGGTAACATTTTAAAAAATTTCAAAAATTCAATAATCTGCTAGTGAAATGTTATTTTCAAGTGAAAGAAAGAATAACACATTTTAAAATTTAAATTTTATCAATACGGATTTTTGAGCACTTAATACTTGAACGTGTTGAAGAATGTTCGTTTGAGAATCAGTATATAGGTAACATTTCAAAAAATTTCAAAAATTCATAAATCTACTATTGAAATGTTATTTTTGAGTGAATTTAATACTAACCTAAGTGAAAGAAACAATAAAACATTTCAAAATTAAAATTTTATCAATACGGATTTTTGAGCACTTAAGGCTTGAACGTATGGAAGAATGATCGTATGAGAATCAGTATATAGGTAACATTTAAAATAATTTCAAAAATTCAAATATCTACTATTGAAATGTTATTTGTGAGTGAATTTAATTCTTACCTAAGTAAAAGAAACAATAAAACATTTCAAAATTAAAATTTTATCAAGATGGATTTTTGAGCACTTAAGGCTTGAACGTATGGAGGAATGATCGTATGAGAATCAGTATATAGGTAACATTTCAAAAAATTTCAAAAATTCAATAATCTACTATTGAAATGTTATATTTAAGTGAGAGAAACAGTAACACATTTCAAAATTTATATATTATCAATATGGATTTTTGAGCACTGAAGGAAGAAGAATCAGTATATAGGTAACATTTCAAAAAATTTCAAAAATTCAATAATGTACTATTGAAATGTTATTTTTAAGTGAAAGAAACAATAAAACATTTCAAAATTTAAATTTTATCAATACGGATTTTTGAGCACTGAAGGCTTGAAGGTATCGAAGAATGATCGTATGAGATTCAGTATATAGGTAACATTTCAAGAATGATCGTATGAGAATCAGTTTAAAGGTAACATTTAAAAAAATTTCAAAAATTCAATAATCTACTATTGAAATGTTATATTTAAGTGAGAGAAACAGTAACACATTTCAAAATTTAAATTTTATCAGTATGGATTTTTGAGCACTGAAGGCTTGAACGTATGGAAGAATGGTCGTATGAGAATCAGTTTATAGGTAACATTTTAAAAAATTTCAAAAATTCAATAATCTGCTAGTGAAATGTTATTTTCAAGTGAAAGAAAGAATAACACATTTTAAAATTTAAATTTTATCAATATGGATTTTTGAGCACTGAAGGAAGAAGAATCAGTATATAGGTAACATTTCAAAAAATTTCAAAAATTCAATAATGTACTATTGAAATGTTATTTTTAAGCGAAAGAAACAATAAAACATTTTAAAATTTAAATTTTATCAATACGGATTTTTGAGCACTTAATACTTGAACGTGTGGAAGAATGTTCGTTTGAGAATCAGTATATAGGTAACATTTCAAAAAATTTCAAAAATTCAAAAATCTACTATTGAAATGTTATTTTTGAGTGAATTTAATACTAACCTAAGTGAAAGAAACAATAAAACATTTCAAAATTAAAATTTTATCAATACGGATTTTTGAGCACTTAAGGCTTGAACGTATGGAAGAATGATCGTATGAGAATCAGTATATAGGTAACATTTAAAATAATTTCAAAAATTCAAATATCTACTATTGAAATGTTATTTGTGAGTGAATTTAATTCTTACCTAAGTAAAAGAAACAATAAAACATTTCAAAATTAAAATTTTATCAAGATGGATTTTTGAGCACTTAAGGCTTGAACGTATGGAGGAATGATCGTATGAGAATCAGTATATAGGTAACATTTCAAAAAATTTCAAAAATTCAATAATCTACTATTGAAATGTTATATTTAAGTGAGAGAAACAGTAACACATTTCAAAATTTATATATTATCAATATGGATTTTTGAGCACTGAAGGAAGAAGAATCAGTATATAGGTAACATTTCAAAAAATTTCAAAAATTCAATAATGTACTATTGAAATGTTATTTTTAAGTGAAAGAAACAATAAAACATTTCAAAATTTAAATTTTATCAATACGGATTTTTGAGCACTGAAGGCTTGAAGGTATCGAAGAATGATCGTATGAGATTCAGTATATAGGTAACATTTCAAAAAATTTCAAAAATTCAATAATTTACTATTGAAATGTTATTTTTAAGTGAAAGAAACGATAAAACATTTAAAAATTTAAATTTTATCAATAAGGATTTTTGAGCACTGAAGGCTTGAAGGTATCGAAGAATGATCGTTTGAGAATCAGTATATAGGTAACATTTCAAAAAATTTCAAAAATTCAATAATTTACTATTGAAATGTTGTTTTTAAGTGAAAGAAACAATAAAACATTTCAAAATTTAAATTTTATCAATACGGATTTTTGAGCACTGAAGGCTTGAAAGTATCGAAGAATGATCGTATGAGAATCAGTTTATAGGTAACATTTCAAAAAAATTTCAAAATTCAATAATCTACTGTTATATTTAAGTGAGAGAAACAGTAACACATTTCAAAATTTATATTTTATCAATATGGATTTTTGAGCACTGAAGGAAGAAGAATCAGTATATAGGTAACATTTCAAAAAATTTCAAAAATTCAATAATGTACTATTGAAATGTTATTTTTAAGTGAAAGAAACAATAAAACATTTCAAAATTTAAATTTTATCAATACGGATTTTTGAGCACTGAAGGCTTGAAGGTATCGAAGAATGATCGTTTGAAAATCAGTATATAGGTAACATTTAAAAAAAATTCCGAAATTCAATAATCTACTATTAAAATGTTATTTTTAAGTGAATGAAACAGTAACACATTTCAAAATTTAAATTTTATCAGTATGGATTTTTGAGCACTGAAGGCTTGAACGTATGGAAGAATGGTCGTATGAGAATCAGTTTATAGGTAACATTTTAAAAAATTTCAAAAATTCAATAATCTACTGTTATATTTAAGTGAGAGAAACAGTAACACATTTCAAAATTTATATTTTATCAATATGGATTTTTGAGCACTGAAGGAAGAAGAATCAGTATATAGGTAACATTTCAAAAAATTTCAAAAATTCAATAATGTACTATTGAAATGTTGTTTTTAAGTGAAAGAAACAATAAAACATTTCAAAATTTAAATTTTATCAATACGGATTTTTGAGCACTGAAGGCTTGATGGTATCGAAGAATGATCGTATGAGAATCAGTTTATAGGTAACATTTTAAAAAATTTCAAAAATTCAATAATCTGCTAGTGAAATGTTATTTTCAAGTGAAAGAAAGAATAACACATTTTAAAATTTAAATTTTATCAATATGGATTTTTGAGCACTGAAGGAAGAAGAATCAGTATATAGGTAACATTTCAAAAAATTTCAAAAATTCAATAATGTACTATTGAAATGTTATTTTTAAGCGAAAGAAACAATAAAACATTTTAAAATTTAAATTTTATCAATACGGATTTTTGAGCACTTAATACTTGAACGTATGGAAGAATGATCGTTTGAGAATCAGTATATAGGTAACATTTAAAATAATTTCAAAAATTCAAATATCTACTATTGAAATGTTATTTGTGAGTGAATTTAATTCTTACCTAAGTAAAAGAAACAATAAAACATTTCAAAATTAAAATTTTATCAAGATGGATTTTTGAGCACTTAAGGCTTGAACGTATGGAGGAATGATCGTATGAGAATCAGTATATAGGTAACATTTCAAAAAATTTCAAAAATTCAATAATCTACTATTCAAATGTTATTTTTAAGTGAAAGAAACAATAATACATTTCAAAATTTAAGTTTTATCAATACGGATTTTTGAGCACTGAAGGCTTGAAGGTATCGAAGAATGATCGTATGAGATTCAGTATATAGGTAACATTTCAAAAAATTTCAAAAATTCAATGATTTACTATTGAAATGTTATTTTTAAGTGAAAGAAACAATAAAACATTTCAAAATTTAAATTTTATCAATACGGATTTTTGAGCACTGAAGGCTTGAAGGTATCGAAGAATGATCGTTTGAGAATCAGTATATAGGAAACATTTCAAAAAATTTCAAAAATTCAAAAATCTACTATTGAAATGTTGTTTGTGAGTGAATTTAATGCTAACCTAAGTGAAAGAAACAATAAAACATTTCAAAATTTAAATTTTATCAATACGGATTTTTGAGCACTGAAGGCTTGAACGTATGGAAAAATGATCGTATGAGATTCAGTATATAGGTAACATTTCAAAAAATTTCAAAAATTCAATAATTTACTATTGAAATGTTGTTTTTAAGTGAAAGAAACAATAAAACATTTCAAAATTTAAATTTTATCAATACGGATTTTTGAGCACTGAAGGCTTGAAAGTATCGAAGAATGATCGTATGAGAATCAGTTTAAAGGTAACATTTAAAAAAATTTCAAAAATTCAATAATCTACTATTGAAATGTTATATTTAAGTGAGAGAAACAGTAACACATTTCAAAATTTAAATTTTATCAGTATGGATTTTTGAGCACTGAAGGCTTGAACGTATGGAAGAATGGTCGTATGAGAATCAGTTTATAGGTAACATTTTAAAAAATTTCAAAAATTCAATAATCTGCTAGTGAAATGTTATTTTCAAGTGAAAGAAAGAATAACACATTTTAAAATTTAAATTTTATCAATATGGATTTTTGAGCACTGAAGGAAGAAGAATCAGTATATAGGTAACATTTCAAAAAATTTCAAAAATTCAATAATGTACTATTGAAATGTTATTTTTAAGCGAAAGAAACAATAAAACATTTTAAAATTTAAATTTTATCAATACGGATTTTTGAGCACTTAATACTTGAACGTGTGGAAGAATGTTCGTTTGAGAATCAGTATATAGGTAACATTTCAAAAAATTTCAAAAATTCATAAATCTACTATTGAAATGTTATTTTTGAGTGAATTTAATACTAACCTAAGTGAAAGAAACAATAAAACATTTCAAAATTAAAATTTTATCAATACGGATTTTTGAGCACTTAAGGCTTGAACGTATGGAAGAATGATCGTATGAGAATCAGTATATAGGTAACATTTAAAATAATTTCAAAAATTCAAATATCTACTATTGAAATGTTATTTGTGAGTGAATTTAATTCTTACCTAAGTAAAAGAAACAATAAAACATTTCAAAATTAAAATTTTATCAAGATGGATTTTTGAGCACTTAAGGCTTGAACGTATGGAGGAATGATCGTATGAGAATCAGTATATAGGTAACATTTCAAAAAATTTCAAAAATTCAATAATCTACTATTGAAATGTTATATTTAAGTGAGAGAAACAGTAACACATTTCAAAATTTATATATTATCAATATGGATTTTTGAGCACTGAAGGAAGAAGAATCAGTATATAGGTAACATTTCAAAAAATTTCAAAAATTCAATAATGTACTATTGAAATGTTATTTTTAAGTGAAAGAAACAATAAAACATTTCAAAATTTAAATTTTATCAATACGGATTTTTGAGCACTGAAGGCTTGAAGGTATCGAAGAATGATCGTATGAGATTCAGTATATAGGTAACATTTCAAGAATGATCGTATGAGAATCAGTTTAAAGGTAACATTTAAAAAAATTTCAAAAATTCAATAATCTACTATTGAAATGTTATATTTAAGTGAGAGAAACAGTAACACATTTCAAAATTTAAATTTTATCAGTATGGATTTTTGAGCACTGAAGGCTTGAACGTATGGAAGAATGGTCGTATGAGAATCAGTTTATAGGTAACATTTTAAAAAATTTCAAAAATTCAATAATCTGCTAGTGAAATGTTATTTTCAAGTGAAAGAAAGAATAACACATTTTAAAATTTAAATTTTATCAATACGGATTTTTGAGCACTTAATACTTGAACGTGTGGAAGAATGTTCGTTTGAGAATCAGTATATAGGTAACATTTCAAAAAATTTCAAAAATTCATAAATCTACTATTGAAATGTTATTTTTGAGTGAATTTAATACTAACCTAAGTGAAAGAAACAATAAAACATTTCAAAATTAAAATTTTATCAATACGGATTTTTGAGCACTTAAGGCTTGAACGTATGGAAGAATGATCGTATGAGAATCAGTATATAGGTAACATTTAAAATAATTTCAAAAATTCAAATATCTACTATTGAAATGTTATTTGTGAGTGAATTTAATTCTTACCTAAGTAAAAGAAACAATAAAACATTTCAAAATTAAAATTTTATCAAGATGGATTTTTGAGCACTTAAGGCTTGAACGTATGGAGGAATGATCGTATGAGAATCAGTATATAGGTAACATTTCAAAAAATTTCAAAAATTCAATAATCTACTATTGAAATGTTATATTTAAGTGAGAGAAACAGTAACACATTTCAAAATTTATATATTATCAATATGGATTTTTGAGCACTGAAGGAAGAAGAATCAGTATATAGGTAACATTTCAAAAAATTTCAAAAATTCAATAATGTACTATTGAAATGTTATTTTTAAGTGAAAGAAACAATAAAACATTTCAAAATTTAAATTTTATCAATACGGATTTTTGAGCACTGAAGGCTTGAAGGTATCGAAGAATGATCGTATGAGATTCAGTATATAGGTAACATTTCAAGAATGATCGTATGAGAATCAGTTTAAAGGTAACATTTAAAAAAATTTCAAAAATTCAATAATCTACTATTGAAATGTTATATTTAAGTGAGAGAAACAGTAACACATTTCAAAATTTAAATTTTATCAGTATGGATTTTTGAGCACTGAAGGCTTGAACGTATGGAAGAATGGTCGTATGAGAATCAGTTTATAGGTAACATTTTAAAAAATTTCAAAAATTCAATAATCTGCTAGTGAAATGTTATTTTCAAGTGAAAGAAAGAATAACACATTTTAAAATTTAAATTTTATCAATATGGATTTTTGAGCACTGAAGGAAGAAGAATCAGTATATAGGTAACATTTCAAAAAATTTAAAAAATTCAATAATGTACTATTGAAATGTTATTTTTAAGCGAAAGAAACAATAAAACATTTTAAAATTTAAATTTTATCAATACGGATTTTTGAGCACTTAATACTTGAACGTGTGGAAGAATGTTCGTTTGAGAATCAGTATATAGGTAACATTTCAAAAAATTTCAAAAATTCAAAAATCTACTATTGAAATGTTATTTTTGAGTGAATTTAATACTAACCTAAGTGAAAGAAACAATAAAACATTTCAAAATTAAAATTTTATCAATACGGATTTTTGAGCACTTAAGGCTTGAACGTATGGAAGAATGATCGTATGAGAATCAGTATATAGGTAACATTTAAAATAATTTCAAAAATTCAAATATCTACTATTGAAATGTTATTTGTGAGTGAATTTAATTCTTACCTAAGTAAAAGAAACAATAAAACATTTCAAAATTAAAATTTTATCAAGATGGATTTTTGAGCACTTAAGGCTTGAACGTATGGAGGAATGATCGTATGAGAATCAGTATATAGGTAACATTTCAAAAAATTTCAAAAATTCAATAATCTACTATTGAAATGTTATATTTAAGTGAGAGAAACAGTAACACATTTCAAAATTTATATATTATCAATATGGATTTTTGAGCACTGAAGGAAGAAGAATCAGTATATAGGTAACATTTCAAAAAATTTCAAAAATTCAATAATGTACTATTGAAATGTCATTTTTAAGTGAAAGAAACAATAAAACATTTCAAAATTTAAATTTTATCAATACGGATTTTTGAGCACTGAAGGCTTGAAGGTATCGAAGAATGATCGTATGAGATTCAGTATATAGGTAACATTTCAAAAAATTTCAAAAATTCAATAATTTACTATTGAAATGTTATTTTTAAGTGAAAGAAACGATAAAACATTTAAAAATTTAAATTTTATCAATAAGGATTTTTGAGCACTGAAGGCTTGAAGGTATCGAAGAATGATCGTTTGAGAATCAGTATATAGGTAACATTTCAAAAAATTTCAAAAATTCAATAATTTACTATTGAAATGTTGTTTTTAAGTGAAAGAAACAATAAAACATTTCAAAATTTAAATTTTATCAATACGGATTTTTGAGCACTGAAGGCTTGAAAGTATCGAAGAATGATCGTATGAGAATCAGTTTATAGGTAACATTTCAAAAAAATTTCAAAATTCAATAATCTACTGTTATATTTAAGTGAGAGAAACAGTAACACATTTCAAAATTTATATTTTATCAATATGGATTTTTGAGCACTGAAGGAAGAAGAATCAGTATATAGGTAACATTTCAAAAAATTTCAAAAATTCAATAATGTACTATTGAAATGTTATTTTTAAGTGAAAGAAACAATAAAACATTTCAAAATTTAAATTTTATCAATACGGATTTTTGAGCACTGAAGGCTTGAAGGTATCGAAGAATGATCGTTTGAAAATCAGTATATAGGTAACATTTAAAAAAAATTCCGAAATTCAATAATCTACTATTAAAATGTTATTTTTAAGTGAATGAAACAGTAACACATTTCAAAATTTAAATTTTATCAGTATGGATTTTTGAGCACTGAAGGCTTGAACGTATGGAAGAATGGTCGTATGAGAATCAGTTTATAGGTAACATTTTAAAAAATTTCAAAAATTCAATAATCTACTGTTATATTTAAGTGAGAGAAACAGTAACACATTTCAAAATTTATATTTTATCAATATGGATTTTTGAGCACTGAAGGAAGAAGAATCAGTATATAGGTAACATTTCAAAAAATTTCAAAAATTCAATAATGTACTATTGAAATGTTGTTTTTAAGTGAAAGAAACAATAAAACATTTCAAAATTTAAATTTTATCAATACGGATTTTTGAGCACTGAAGGCTTGATGGTATCGAAGAATGATCGTATGAGAATCAGTTTATAGGTAACATTTTAAAAAATTTCAAAAATTCAATAATCTGCTAGTGAAATGTTATTTTCAAGTGAAAGAAAGAATAACACATTTTAAAATTTAAATTTTATCAATATGGATTTTTGAGCACTGAAGGAAGAAGAATCAGTATATAGGTAACATTTCAAAAAATTTCAAAAATTCAATAATGTACTATTGAAATGTTATTTTTAAGCGAAAGAAACAATAAAACATTTTAAAATTTAAATTTTATCAATACGGATTTTTGAGCACTTAATACTTGAACGTATGGAAGAATGATCGTTTGAGAATCAGTATATAGGTAACATTTAAAATAATTTCAAAAATTCAAATATCTACTATTGAAATGTTATTTGTGAGTGAATTTAATTCTTACCTAAGTAAAAGAAACAATAAAACATTTCAAAATTAAAATTTTATCAAGATGGATTTTTGAGCACTTAAGGCTTGAACGTATGGAGGAATGATCGTATGAGAATCAGTATATAGGTAACATTTCAAAAAATTTCAAAAATTCAATAATGTACTATTGAAATGTTATTTTTAAGTGAAAGAAACAATAAAACATTTCAAAATTTAAATTTTATCAATACGGATTTTTGAGCACTGAAGGCTTGAAGGTATCGAAGAATGATCGTATGAGATTCAGTATATAGGTAACATTTCAAGAATGATCGTATGAGAATCAGTTTAAAGGTAACATTTAAAAAAATTTCAAAAATTCAATAATCTACTATTGAAATGTTATATTTAAGTGAGAGAAACAGTAACACATTTCAAAATTTAAATTTTATCAGTATGGATTTTTGAGCACTGAAGGCTTGAACGTATGGAAGAATGGTCGTATGAGAATCAGTTTATAGGTAACATTTTAAAAAATTTCAAAAATTCAATAATCTGCTAGTGAAATGTTATTTTCAAGTGAAAGAAAGAATAACACATTTTAAAATTTAAATTTTATCAATACGGATTTTTGAGCACTTAATACTTGAACGTGTGGAAGAATGTTCGTTTGAGAATCAGTATATAGGTAACATTTCAAAAAATTTCAAAAATTCATAAATCTACTATTGAAATGTTATTTTTGAGTGAATTTAATACTAACCTAAGTGAAAGAAACAATAAAACATTTCAAAATTAAAATTTTATCAATACGGATTTTTGAGCACTTAAGGCTTGAACGTATGGAAGAATGATCGTATGAGAATCAGTATATAGGTAACATTTAAAATAATTTCAAAAATTCAAATATCTACTATTGAAATGTTATTTGTGAGTGAATTTAATTCTTACCTAAGTAAAAGAAACAATAAAACATTTCAAAATTAAAATTTTATCAAGATGGATTTTTGAGCACTTAAGGCTTGAACGTATGGAGGAATGATCGTATGAGAATCAGTATATAGGTAACATTTCAAAAAATTTCAAAAATTCAATAATCTACTATTGAAATGTTATATTTAAGTGAGAGAAACAGTAACACATTTCAAAATTTATATATTATCAATATGGATTTTTGAGCACTGAAGGAAGAAGAATCAGTATATAGGTAACATTTCAAAAAATTTCAAAAATTCAATAATGTACTATTGAAATGTTATTTTTAAGTGAAAGAAACAATAAAACATTTCAAAATTTAAATTTTATCAATACGGATTTTTGAGCACTGAAGGCTTGAAGGTATCGAAGAATGATCGTATGAGATTCAGTATATAGGTAACATTTCAAGAATGATCGTATGAGAATCAGTTTAAAGGTAACATTTAAAAAAATTTCAAAAATTCAATAATCTACTATTGAAATGTTATATTTAAGTGAGAGAAACAGTAACACATTTCAAAATTTAAATTTTATCAGTATGGATTTTTGAGCACTGAAGGCTTGAACGTATGGAAGAATGGTCGTATGAGAATCAGTTTATAGGTAACATTTTAAAAAATTTCAAAAATTCAATAATCTGCTAGTGAAATGTTATTTTCAAGTGAAAGAAAGAATAACACATTTTAAAATTTAAATTTTATCAATATGGATTTTTGAGCACTGAAGGAAGAAGAATCAGTATATAGGTAACATTTCAAAAAATTTAAAAAATTCAATAATGTACTATTGAAATGTTATTTTTAAGCGAAAGAAACAATAAAACATTTTAAAATTTAAATTTTATCAATACGGATTTTTGAGCACTTAATACTTGAACGTGTGGAAGAATGTTCGTTTGAGAATCAGTATATAGGTAACATTTCAAAAAATTTCAAAAATTCAAAAATCTACTATTGAAATGTTATTTTTGAGTGAATTTAATACTAACCTAAGTGAAAGAAACAATAAAACATTTCAAAATTAAAATTTTATCAATACGGATTTTTGAGCACTTAAGGCTTGAACGTATGGAAGAATGATCGTATGAGAATCAGTATATAGGTAACATTTAAAATAATTTCAAAAATTCAAATATCTACTATTGAAATGTTATTTGTGAGTGAATTTAATTCTTACCTAAGTAAAAGAAACAATAAAACATTTCAAAATTAAAATTTTATCAAGATGGATTTTTGAGCACTTAAGGCTTGAACGTATGGAGGAATGATCGTATGAGAATCAGTATATAGGTAACATTTCAAAAAATTTCAAAAATTCAATAATCTACTATTGAAATGTTATATTTAAGTGAGAGAAACAGTAACACATTTCAAAATTTATATATTATCAATATGGATTTTTGAGCACTGAAGGAAGAAGAATCAGTATATAGGTAACATTTCAAAAAATTTCAAAAATTCAATAATGTACTATTGAAATGTTATTTTTAAGTGAAAGAAACAATAAAACATTTCAAAATTTAAATTTTATCAATACGGATTTTTGAGCACTGAAGGCTTGAAGGTATCGAAGAATGATCGTATGAGATTCAGTATATAGGTAACATTTCAAAAAATTTCAAAAATTCAATAATTTACTATTGAAATGTTATTTTTAAGTGAAAGAAACGATAAAACATTTAAAAATTTAAATTTTATCAATAAGGATTTTTGAGCACTGAAGGCTTGAAGGTATCGAAGAATGATCGTTTGAGAATCAGTATATAGGTAACATTTCAAAAAATTTCAAAAATTCAATAATTTACTATTGAAATGTTGTTTTTAAGTGAAAGAAACAATAAAACATTTCAAAATTTAAATTTTATCAATACGGATTTTTGAGCACTGAAGGCTTGAAAGTATCGAAGAATGATCGTATGAGAATCAGTTTATAGGTAACATTTCAAAAAAATTTCAAAATTCAATAATCTACTGTTATATTTAAGTGAGAGAAACAGTAACACATTTCAAAATTTATATTTTATCAATATGGATTTTTGAGCACTGAAGGAAGAAGAATCAGTATATAGGTAACATTTCAAAAAATTTCAAAAATTCAATAATGTACTATTGAAATGTTATTTTTAAGTGAAAGAAACAATAAAACATTTCAAAATTTAAATTTTATCAATACGGATTTTTGAGCACTGAAGGCTTGAAGGTATCGAAGAATGATCGTTTGAAAATCAGTATATAGGTAACATTTAAAAAAAATTCCGAAATTCAATAATCTACTATTAAAATGTTATTTTTAAGTGAATGAAACAGTAACACATTTCAAAATTTAAATTTTATCAGTATGGATTTTTGAGCACTGAAGGCTTGAACGTATGGAAGAATGGTCGTATGAGAATCAGTTTATAGGTAACATTTTAAAAAATTTCAAAAATTCAATAATCTACTGTTATATTTAAGTGAGAGAAACAGTAACACATTTCAAAATTTATATTTTATCAATATGGATTTTTGAGCACTGAAGGAAGAAGAATCAGTATATAGGTAACATTTCAAAAAATTTCAAAAATTCAATAATGTACTATTGAAATGTTGTTTTTAAGTGAAAGAAACAATAAAACATTTCAAAATTTAAATTTTATCAATACGGATTTTTGAGCACTGAAGGCTTGATGGTATCGAAGAATGATCGTATGAGAATCAGTTTATAGGTAACATTTTAAAAAATTTCAAAAATTCAATAATCTGCTAGTGAAATGTTATTTTCAAGTGAAAGAAAGAATAACACATTTTAAAATTTAAATTTTATCAATATGGATTTTTGAGCACTGAAGGAAGAAGAATCAGTATATAGGTAACATTTCAAAAAATTTCAAAAATTCAATAATGTACTATTGAAATGTTATTTTTAAGCGAAAGAAACAATAAAACATTTTAAAATTTAAATTTTATCAATACGGATTTTTGAGCACTTAATACTTGAACGTATGGAAGAATGATCGTTTGAGAATCAGTATATAGGTAACATTTAAAATAATTTCAAAAATTCAAATATCTACTATTGAAATGTTATTTGTGAGTGAATTTAATTCTTACCTAAGTAAAAGAAACAATAAAACATTTCAAAATTAAAATTTTATCAAGATGGATTTTTGAGCACTTAAGGCTTGAACGTATGGAGGAATGATCGTATGAGAATCAGTATATAGGTAACATTTCAAAAAATTTCAAAAATTCAATAATCTACTATTGAAATGTTATTTTTAGGTGAAAGAAACAATAATACATATCAAAATTTAAGTTTTATCAATACGGATTTTTGAGCACTGAAGGCTTGATGGTATCGAAGAATGATCGTATGAGATTCAGTATATACGTAACATTTCAAAAAATTTCAAAAATTCAATAATTTACTATTGAAATGTTATTTTTAAGTGAAAGAAACAATAAAACATTTCAAAATTTAAATTTTATCAATACGGATTTTTGAGCACTTAAGGCTTGAACGTATGGAAGAATGATCGTTTGAGAATCAGTATATAGGTAACATTTCAAAAAATTTCAAAAATTCAAAAATCTACTATTGAAATGTTATTTGTGAGTGAATTTAATACTAACCTAAGTAAAAGAAACAATAAAACATTTCAAAATTTATATTTTATCAATATGGATTTTTGAGCTCTGAAGGCTTGAACGTATTGAAAAATGATCGTATGAGATGCAGTATATAGGTAACATTTCAAAAAATTTCAAAAATTCAATAATTTACTATTGAAATGTTATTTTTAAGTGAAAGAAACAATAAAACATTTCAAAATTTAAATTTTATCAATAAGGATTTTTGAGCACTTAAGGCTTGAACGTATGGAAGAATGATCGTTTGAGAATCAGTATATAGGTAACATTTCAAAAAATTTCAAAAATTCAAAAATCTACTATTGAAATGTTATTTGTGAGTGAATTTAATTCTTACCTAAGTAAAAGAAACAATAAAACATTTCAAAATTAAAATTTTATCAAGATGGATTTTTGAGCACTTAAGGCTTGAACGTATGGAGGAATGATCGTATGAGAATCAGTATATAGGTAACATTTCAAAAAATTTCAAAAATTCAATAATCTACTATTGAAATGTTATTTTTAGGTGAAAGAAACAATAATACATTTCAAAATTTAAGTTTTATCAATACGGATTTTTGAGCACTGAAGGCTTGATGGTATCGAAGAATGATCGTATGAGATTCAGTATATACGTAACATTTCAAAAAATTTCAAAAATTCAATAATTTACTATTGAAATGTTATTTTTAAGTGAAAGAAACAATAAAACATTTCAAAATTTAAATTTTATCAATACGGATTTTTGAGCACTTAAGGCTTGAACGTATGGAAGAATGATCGTTTGAGAATCAGTATATAGGTAACATTTCAAAAAATTTCAAAAATTCAAAAATCTACTATTGAAATGTTATTTGTGAGTGAATTTAATACTAACCTAAGTAAAAGAAACAATAAAACATTTCAAAATTTGTATTTTATCAATATGGATTTTTGAGCTCTGAAGGCTTGAACGTATTGAAAAATGATCGTATGAGATGCAGTATATAGGTAACATTTCAAAAAATTTCAAAAATTCAATAATTTACTATTGAAATGTTATTTTTAAGTGAAAGAAACAATAAAACATTTCAAAATTTAAATTTTATCAATACGGATTTTTGAGTACTGAAGGCTTGAAGGTTTCGAAGAATGATCGTATGAGAATCAGTTTAAAGGTAACATTTAAAAAAAATTCAAAAATTCAATAATCTACTATTGAAATGTTATATTTAAGTGAGAGAAACAGTAACACATTTCAAAATTTATATTTTATCAATACGGGTTTCTGAGCACTGAAGGCTTGAACGTATGGAAGAATGGTCGTATGCGAATCAGTTTATAGGTAACATTTTAAAAAATTTCAAAAATTCAATAATCTGCTATTGAAATGTTATTTTCAAGTGAAAGAAAGAATAACACATTTTAAAATTTAAATTTTATCAATATGGATTTTTGAGCACTGAAGGCTTGAACGTAAGGAAGAATGATTGTTTGAGAATCAGTATATAGGTAACATTTCAAAAAATTTCAAAAATTCAAAAATCTACTTTTGAAATGTTATTTGTGAGTGAATTTAATACTTACCTAAGTTAAAGAAACAATAAAATATTTCAAAATTTAAGTTTTATCAATACGGATTTTTGAGCACTGAAGGCTTGAAAGTATCGAAGAATGATCGTATGAGAATCAGTTTATAGGTAACATTTCAAAAAAATTCCAAAATTCAATAATCTACTATTGAAATGTTATTTTTAAGTGAAAGAAACAGTAACACATTTCAAAATTTATATTTTATCAATATGGATTTTTGAGCACTGAAGGAAGAAGAATCAGTATATAGGTAACATTTCAAAAAATTTC
The DNA here is from genome assembly GCA_034638295.1 of Phortica okadai. Taxonomy (NCBI): domain Eukaryota; kingdom Metazoa; phylum Arthropoda; class Insecta; order Diptera; family Drosophilidae; genus Phortica; species Phortica okadai. Next base: position 1,404,824 of record JAWUZV010000032.1, on the reverse strand, counting down.
AAAAATTCACTAATCTACTATTGAAATGTTATTTGTGAGTGAATTTAATACTTACCTAAGTTAAAGAAACAATAAAATATTTCAAAATTTAAGTTTTATCAATACGGATTTTTGAGCACTGAAGGCTTGAAAGTATCGAAGAATGATCGTATGAGAATCAGTTTATAGGTAACATTTCAAAAAAATTCCAAAATTCAATAATCTACTATTGAAATGTTATTTTTAAGTGAAAGAAACAGTAACACATTTCAAAATTTAAATTTTATCAATATGGATTTTTGAGCACTGAAGGCTTGAACGTAAGGAAGAATGATTGTTTGAGAATCAGTATATAGGTAACATTTCAAAAAATTTCAAAAATTCAAAAATCTACTTTCGAAATGTTATTTGTGAGTGAATTTAATACTTACCTAAGTTAAAGAAACAATAAAATATTTCAAAATTTAAGTTTTATCAATACGGATTTTTGAGCACTGAAGGCTTGAAAGTATCGAAGAATGATCGTATGAGAATCAGTTTATAGGTAACATTTCAAAAAAATTCCAAAATTCAATAATCTACTATTGAAATGTTATTTTTAAGTGAAAGAAACAGTAACACATTTCAAAATTTAAATTTTATCAATATGGATTTTTGAGCACTGAAGGCTTGAACGTAAGGAAGAATGATTGTTTGAGAATCAGTATATAGGTAACATTTCAAAAAATTTCAAAAATTCAAAAATCTACTTTTGAAATGTTATTTGTGAGTGAATTTAATACTTACCTAAGTTAAAGAAACAATAAAATATTTCAAAATTTAAGTTTTATCAATACGGATTTTTGAGCACTGAAGGCTTGAAAGTATCGAAGAATGATCGTATGAGAATCAGTTTATAGGTAACATTTCAAAAAAATTCCAAAATTCAATAATCTACTATTGAAATGTTATTTTTAAGTGAAAGAAACAGTAACACATTTCAAAATTTATATTTTATCAATATGGATTTTTGAGCACTGAAGGAAGAAGAATCAGTATATAGGTAACATTTCAAAAAATTTCAAAAATTCACTAATCTACTATTGAAATGTTATTTTTAGGTGAAAGAAACAATAATACATTTCAAAATTTAAGTTTTATCAATACGGATTTTTGAGCACTGAAGGCTTGATGGTATCGAAGAATGATCGTATGAGATTCAGTATATAGGTAACATTTCAAAAAATTTCAAAAATTCAATAATTTACTATTGAAATGTTATTTTTAAGTGAAAGAAACAATAAAACATTTCAAAATTTAAATTTTATCAATACGGATTTTTGAGCACTTAAGGCTTGAACGTATGGAAGAATGATCGTTTGAGAATCAGTATATAGGAAACATTTCAATAAATTTCAAAAATTCAAAAATCTACTATTGAAATGTTATTTTTAAGTGAAAGAAACAATAAAACATTTCAAAATTTAAATTTTATCAATTCGGATTTTTGAGTACTGAAGGCTTGAAGGTTTCGAAGAATGATCGTATGAGAATCAGTTTAAAGGTAACATTTAAAAAAATTTCTAAAATTCAATAATCTACTATTGAAATGTTATATTTAAGTGAGAGAAACAGTAACACATTTCAAAATTTATATTTTATCAATATGGGTTTCTGAGCACTGAAGGCTTGAAGGTATGGAAGAAGGATCGTATGAGAATCAGTTTATAGGTAACATTTAAAAAAAATTCCGAAATTCAATAATCTACTATTGAAATGTTATTTTTAAGTGAAAGAAACAGTAACACATTTCAAAATTTAAATTTTATCAGTATGGATTTTTGAGCACTGAAGGCTTGAACGTATGGAAGAATGGTCGTATGAGAATCAGTTTATAGGTAACATTTTAAAAAATTTCGAACATTCATTAATCTGCTATTGAAATGTTATTTTCAAGTGAAAGAAAGAATAACACATTTTAAAATTTAAATTTTATCAATATGGATTTTTGAGCACTGAAGGCTTGAACGTAAGGAAGAATGATTGTTTGAGAATAAGTATATAGGTAACATTTCAAAAAATTTCAAAAATTCAAAAATGTACTATTCAAATGTTATTTTCAAGTGAAAGAAACAATAAAACATTTCAAAATTTAAATTTTATCACTTCGGATTTTTGAGCACTGAAGACTTGAACGTGTGGAAGAATGATCGTTTGAGAATCAGAATATAGGTCACATTTCAAAAAATTTCAAAAATTCAAAAATCTACTATTGAAATGTTATTTGTGAGTGAATTTAATACTAACCTAAGTGAAAGAAACAATAAAACATTTCAAAATTTATATTTTATCAATATGGATTTTTGAGCACTGAAGGCTTGAACGTATTGAAAAATGATCGTATGAGATCCAGTATATAGGTAACATTTCAAAAAATTTTAAAAATTCAATAATTTACTATTGAAATGTTATTTTTAAGTGAAAGAAACAATAAAACATTTCAAAATTTAAATTTTATCAATACGGATTTTTGAGTACAGAAGGCTTGAAGGTTTCGAAGAATGATCGTATGAGAATCAGTTTAAAGGTAACATTTAAAAAAATTTCAAAAATTCAATAATCTACTATTGAAATGTTATATTTAAGTGAGAGCAGATCATTACTGATCAATTACATTTGACAGTGTCTGTCATTCCTTGTTAATATACAAACTGGAGGCTTATGGCTTTCCACCATTGCTTGTCCGTTGGCTCTCTTCTTATCTTGACTCGCGAACTCAAAAAGTTCGTTTTAAAACGTCAGTTTCCAGAAGCATTTTTGTATCGTCTGGTGTTCCCCAAGGTAGCCATCTGGGGCCCATACTCTTTAACTTATTCATTAATGACTTGCCTACAGTGATCAAATACTGCAATGTCTTGATGTACGCTGATGACGTAAAACTATGTCTAACTCTAAATTCCACAATCCAGCAGAGTTTACTTCAGTCTGATCTTGACTCACTCGCTCAATGGTGCTCTGTGAACAATCTACTTTTAAACTGCAATAAGTGCAAGATTATGTCTTTTTATAGGAATAAAATGCTTACTTGCATATACAGGATTGATAATTCTATTCTTGAGCGTGTAAATCAATTCAATGACCTAGGTGTTTTGATGGACCCAAAACTTAATTTTGCTTCTCACATTTCCCTTTCGGTAAACAAATCCAAAGGTGTACTTGGTTTTATTAAACGATGGTCCAAGGAATTCGATGACCCCTACACTACCAAATTGCTTTTCACTTCGCTTGTGCGGCCCATTCTGGAATATGCGTCGTGTGTTTGGGACCCTCAGTTTGAAAAATATAAGACCCAAGTAGAATCCGTTCAGAAGCAGTTCCTTCTTTTTGCTCTTCGTAAGTTACATTGGGACCCTAGTACTCATTTACCCCCCTATCATAGTCGATTGAAACTATTCAATTTACCATCTCTATCAAGTCGTAGAACTATGCTCGGGGTGTTATTTTTGCACAACCTAATTAATGGTATCATAATCTCCCCCACTTTGTTAGAGTGCATAAAGTTTAATGTTCCAACTAGATACACGAGAAACTTTGGACCAATTCATCTTAGTATTTGTAGAGCTACATATCTTGAGCATGATTCCTTCCGAATTTTGTGTGTAAACTATAATAGTTACTGTAACCTTATCGATAATTGCAGATCTTCAAATCTCATTAAATGTAGCTTACTAACACATCTTAATAATTTGTAATTTTAGTTATTTTTGTAGTTTTAAAATTTTAGTGTTAATATTAGTGCATGCTTATTTATTTGTGTAGAGTTAAGTAGTAAAGCGACTGTTGACTGTTTGTCTGTAGTCGCGGAACAGGCTGACCTGGTGTCGCAATGACCACTTGAGGGTAGCGTGCTACCACAACGTCTTGCGCCTGTAGTTAGTAAAGAGAGAAACAGTAACACATTTCAAAATTTATATTTTATCAATATGGGCTTCTGAGCACTGAAGGCTTGAAGGTATGGAAGAAGGATCGTATGAGAATCAGTTTAAAGGTAACATTAAAAAAAAATTCCGAAATTCAATAATCTACTATTGAAATGTTATTTTTAAGTGAAAGAAACAGTAACACATTTCAAAATTTAAATTTTATCAGTATGGATTTTTGAGCACTGAAGGCTTGAACGTATGGAAGAATGGTCGTATGAGAATCAGTTTATAGGTAACATTTTAAAAAATTTCGAAAATTCATTAATCTGCTATTGAAATGTTATTTTCAAGTGAAAGAAAGAATAACACATTTTAAAATTTAAATTTTATCAATATGGATTTTTGAGCACTGAAGGCTTGAACGTAAGGAAGAATGATTGTTTGAGAATAAGTATATAGGTAACATTTCAAAAAATTTCAAAAATTCAAAAATCTACTATTCAAATGTTATTTTCAAGTGAAAGAAACAATAAAACATTTCAAAATTTAAATTTTATCACTACGGATTTTTGAGCACTGAAGACTTGAACGTGTGGAAGAATGATCGTTTGAGAATCAGTATATAGGTCACATTTCAAAAAATTTCAAAAATTCAAAAATCTACTATTGAAATGTTATTTGTGAGTGAATTTAATACTAACCTAAGTGAAAGAAACAATAAAACATTTCAAAATTTATATTTTATCATTACGGATTTTTGAGCACTTAAGGCTTGAACGTATGGAAGAATGATCGTATGAGAATCAGTATATAGGTAACATTTTAAAAAATTTCAAAAATTCAATAATTTACTATTGAAATGTTATTTTTAAGTGAAAGAAACAATAAAACATTTTAAAATTTAAATTTTATCAATATGGAATTTTGTGCACTGAAGGCTTGAACGTATGGAAGAATGATTGTTTGAGAATCAGTATATAGGAAACATTTCAATAAATTTCAAAAATTCAAATATCTACTATTGAAATGTTATTTTTAAGTGAATTTAATACTAACCTAAGTGAGAGAAACAATAAAACATTTCAAAATTTATATATTATCAATACGGATTTTTGAGCACTGAAGGCTTGAAGGTATGGAAGAATGATTATTTGAGAATCAGTATATAGGTAACATTTAAAAAAATTTCAAAAATTCAATAATCTACTATTGAAATGTTATTTTTAAGTGAAAGAAACAGTAACACATTTCAAAATTTATATTTTATCAATATGGATTTTTGAGCACTGAAGGCTTGAAGGTATGGAAGAAGGATCGTATGAGAATCAGTTTATAGGCAACATTTAAAAAAATTTCAAAAATTCAATAATCTAATATTGAAATGTTATTTTTAAGTTAAAGAAACAATAACACATTTCAAAATTTATATTTTATTAATATGGATTTCTGAGCACTGTAGGCTTGAAGGTATGGAGGAATGATCGTATGAGAATCAGTTTATAGGTAACATTTAAAAAAATTTCAAAAATTCAATAATCTTCTATTGAAATGTTATTTTTAAGTGAAAGAAACAGTAACACATTTCAAAATTTATATTTTATCAATATGGATTTCTGGGCACTGAAGGCTTGAAGGTATGGAGGTATGATCGTATGAAAATCAGTATATAGGTAAAATTTCAAAAAATTTGAAAAATTCAATAATCTGCTAATGAAATGTTATTTTTAAGTGAAAGAAACAATAACACATTTCAAAATTTATATTTTATCAATATGGATTTCTGAGCACTGAAGGCTTGAAGGTATGAAAGAATGATCGTATGAGATTCAGTATATACATAGGTAACATTTAAAATAATTTCAAAAATTCAAATATCTACTATTGAAATGTTATTTGTGAGTGAATTTAATTCTTACCTAAGTAAAAGAAACAATAAAACATTTCAAAATTAAAATTTTATCAAGATGGATTTTTGAGCACTTAAGGCTTGAACGTATGGAGGAATGATCGTATGAGAATCAGTTTATAGGTAACATTTCAAAAAATTTCAAAAATTCAATAATCTACTATTGAAATGTTATTTTTAAGTGAAAGAAACAATAATACATTTCAAAATTTAAGTTTTATCAATACGGATTTTTGCGCACTGAAGGCTTGAAGGTATCGTAGAATCCAACCTCTTTGCTGAATTTTTCCAAAGCACCTATAATAACTATTCATACCAAAACGTAACTTATCCATACTTCATCAATGATAGGACTCATATCAATGTGCCAGTTATTGAAAATGAAACAGTTCTTAGACACTTGAAGTTAATTAAGTCATCTTTTACTGCTGGTCCAGATAATATTCCTAGTTGCGTTTTAAAGCACTGCGCTGAAATGTTGTTTTATCCATTATGTACGCTTTACAACATGTCGCTTAAAAACTCTATTGTGCCCACCATTTGGAAAGAGTCTTACATTATACCCCTTTACAAAAAAGGCAGTAAGGTTGACATTTCTAATTACAGAGGCATTGCTAAACTGTGTGCTATTCCAAAACTGTTTGAACAGATCATTACGGAACAGCTACAGCACTTTGTGCCATCACTTCTAAATTTGTCTCAGCATGGCTTTCTCAAGAAACGTTCGACGGTAACTAACTTATTGGAATTCACTTCAATTATCAATCGAAATTTTTCCTCCGGCTTCCAAACCGATGTTGTGTACACAGATTTCAGTAAAGCATTTGATTGTGTTTGTCACTCTCTGCTTTTAGCAAAACTCGAAACTTATGGTTTTCCACCATCATTAGTCCGTTGGCTGTCGTCCTATCTTGAATCTCGAACTCAATGTGTTCTTTTTAAAACATCGGTTTCGAGACGAATTCTTGTTACTTCTGGGGTTCCTCAAGGTAGTCACCTTGGCCCCTTATTGTTTAATATATTTATTAATGACTTGCCTACTGTGATCAAACACTGTCATGTTTTAATGTATGCTGATGACGTGAAATTATGTCTAACCGTTAATTCTATAGATCAGCAGAATCTGCTCCAGTCTGATCTTGACTCTCTCTCACAATGGTGTGCTGTAAACAATTTATTGTTGAACAGTGAGAAATGCAAGTTAATGTCTTTTTATAGAAAAAAACTAATTGTTTGCACGTACAAGTTAAATAATCTGTACCTGGAGCGTATCTCTCAGTTTAATGACCTTGGTGTTTTGATGGATCCAAAACTTCATTTCGCTTCACATATTTCGCTGTCTGTTAATAAGGCTAGAGGCGTACTGGGTTTCATCAAAAGATGGTCCAAGGAATTTAATGACCCGTACACAACTAAATTGCTTTACACTTCTTTAGTACGGCCCATCTTGGAATATGCATCGTGTGTTTGGGATCCTCAGTGTGAAAAGTATAAGAACCAAATTGAGTCTGTTCAGAAACAGTTCCTTCTGTTTGCTCTTAGGAATCTACACTGGGACCCCTGTGTTCACCTTCCTCCCTATAGTAGTCGGTTGAAGCTTATTAATTTGCCATCATTATCTAGTCGTAGAACTATGCTTGGTACTTTGTTTTTGCATAACCTAATAAATGGCATGATATTCTCTCCTACATTGTTGGCGTATATAGAGTTCAATGTTCCCGCTAGAGTAACCAGAAATTTTAGACCGATCTGTCTCAGTACCTGCAGATCGACATATTTAGATCATGACTCGTTTCGTGTTTTATGTAGGTATTATAACAAATATTTTAGTTTAATGGAGGACTGCTCCTCTAATAACCTTATAAAACGTAGTATTCTAACATATTTAAATAAGTAAAATTTTGTTCATTAAAACTACATAACATAACTAATTGCGTAACTTAGTAGTATTAAAGAAATTGTTTAAAAATTAGTTTATTAGTATTCTTATTGTGTGTAGAGTAAATAGTAAAGCGACTGTTGACTTTGTCTGTAGTCGCGGAACAGGCTGACCTGGTGTCGCAAGTCCACTTGAGGGTAGTGCGCTACCACAACGTCTTGCGCCTGTAGTTTGAAAAAAATGATCATATGAGATTCAGTATATACGTAACATTTCAAAAAATTTCAAAAATTCAATAATTTACTATTGAAATGTTATTTTTAAGTAAAAGAAACAATAAAACATTTCAAAATATAAATTTTATCAATACGGATTTTTGAGCACTGAAGGCTTGAAGGTATCGAAGAATGATCGTTTGAGAATCAGTATATAGGTAACATAAAAAAAAATTTCAAAAATTCAAAAATTTACTATTGAAATTGTTGGATTTTATGCTACAGCAGAGTAGAGCTTTGTTTATTTAGTGAATAGTTATAAGTATAGTGAATATAATGTAATATAGTTTTATAAGTAATAATGCGCTGTATGTCAATACGTCCTTTCACGATGAGAGTTGGCGATCGAAGGTAATTTTCAGTGTTGTGAATTGGCGTCAGTAACATATGGCGCTAGGGTTGTCAGCATGTTCTAAGCTAGTGAGTTGTCAGATGCATAGTTCTTTCCAACACTTCCCCTCAGATGATATTACACTAGCTGTCTCATGCCTAACGAAGATTTGCAGGAGTTGTGCTTCTGTGTTGCGAGGCCTTTAGTTAATACATCAGCTGGCATCTCGGTTGTTGGTATGTACTTAACCAGTATGTCTCCATTTTCTATTAATTGACGCACAAAGTGGTGGCGAATATCAACGTGCTTTGTACGTTTGTGGAACAAAGGGTTTTTGGTGAGTTGCCCTGCTCCCTGGTTGTCGTTGTATATTATCGTTGTAGGTATTTTGCCTAATACCCCTTGCAGGAAACTTCTTAAATGTATTGCTTCTTTCGACGATTCGGAGAGAGACATGTACTCTGCTTCGGTGCTGGACATCGCAACCGTTCGTTGCTTTCGGCATTCCCAAGTTATTGCTGCGTTTGCCAGAATAAACGCATATCCAGTGAAGGATTTTCGATCATCGAGATTCGCACCCCAATCAGCATCGGCGTAACCAACCAGATCTTTGCACGTTTTTGTATATAGTATACCGACGTGTTGTGTGCCTTTAAGGTAGCGCAAGACTCGTTATGCGGCTTCCCAGTGTCTCTTACCGTAGTTCGTGTTATATTGGCTCAGTACGCTCACTGAGTGTGCGATGTCAGGATGTGTTGATACGGCCAACCACATAAGGCCACCAATTAAACTTTGGTATGGAACCTTTTCCATTTCTTTTTCTTCATCTTCAGATTTAGGACACATGTCAGCTGATATTTTTTCGCTTGTGTTCATGGGTGTGTTAGCTGGTTTGCAGTCTTCCATTCTGAACTGCTTTAACAAATCATTGATGTACTTTGCCTGGGACATTGAGAACTCATTTTTATCTCTGTTGTGTTTGAACTCAATTCCCAAGCAATATGACAAGTAGCCTAAGTCTTTCATTTCGAATGCTTTTGCAAGTTCGGATTTCAAATCCTTCAGCATTTTGTCGTTGTTTGACGCTACTATCAAGTCATCTACATATATTGCAACAATGATGATCTCTTTTCCTGCTCTGAGGAAATACACACACGGGTCAGCTGCAATCGCCTTTAATTTCATCTCTCTCAGTTTGTTGACGAGCTTTTTATACCATTGGCGTCCGCTTTGCTTTAGTCCGTATAAAGCTTTATTAAGTCGACACACTTTGTCCTGGCCATATTTGAGTTTTTCTTGCTTTGGTAGTATCGTATGGAACTCTTGAGGAAATTCGACAAAGATTTCTTCGTCAATGTCACCATTTAAGTAAGCGCTATTGAAGTCTAATTGGAACACATCCAATTCTAGTTCGACGGCAAATGCTACTAGTGTACGTATTGATCCCAGTCGTGCCACTGGCGAAAACGTCTCGACGTAATCAATGCCTTCTCGTTGCGTATACCCTTTTGCAACTAATCGAGCCTTGTAGCATGCCACTGCACCATTCTGCTTGTATTTCGTCTTCAAGACCCACTTGGTTTCGATGACATTTCGTTTCTCTGGACGCTTCACAATTTCCCAAGTGCAGTTTTTCTTTAACGATTGATACTCTTTCATCATTGCATCTTTCCATTCAGATGCGTTTGGCCCTGTAAGCGCTTGCGTTGCTGATATTGGGTCGACTTCTTTCGCTAATGAAGTGACCTCAAAAAACTCATCTTCTGACTCTTGACTTTCGATTGTTTGGTTTCTTTCAATGTTGGTCATGTTGTATACCAACTTGGGTCGCCCAGGTTTGCCGGTGTATTGTTTTCTTGGTCTTCCTGGTCCACGTGTTGACGGAGCGTTGTTAACGATTTCGTCGTCGGTTGCGCATTCTTCGTCTTCATTTTGATCGTGTTCGCTATGATGACTGTCGGGTACACAACCCACTCCTGAGTCATCTTCTTCTTCTGTGAACTCTTCGAAATGTTCATCGTTATCAAAAAGGTTTGTGAATACAACGTCTCGACTCTTTAAGACGATTCTTGCGTTTCTGTCATATAAACGGTAAGCTTTGGCATCATCACAATAGCCAATAAACACGCAACGTCTTGATTTTGCGCTGAACTTTGCTTTTGGTCGTTTGTCGAGTGCATACGCAATTTGTCCGAATGTGCGAAAATGTTTGACGATTGGGATTCTCTTCATCCACAACTTGAAAGGCGTGTCACCACATATACTCTTGGACGGACATCTGTTTCGAATGTAGTTCGCTGTGTTTACCGCTTCTGCCCAATAATTTGGCGGTAACCTCGCATGTAACATCATGCAGCGCGCCATTTCGACTAGTGTTCTGTTCTTTCGTTCAGCAATACCATTTTGTTGAGGAGTGTATTCCACCGAATACTCATGCTTGATGCCATTTTCCACTAGAAAACTTTTGAAACTGTTTTCCGTTCAGCGTAATTTTTGTACTCTTTGAATTTATTTAATATGTCGGACTTACTTTTGACTGTATAAATTTCGCACCATTTTGAGTAGTTGTCGATAAAGGTTACAAAATACCTATTACCACCATTGCTTGTTACACGCATGGGACCACATACGTCGCTGTGAACTAACTCAAGCAATTCTGTTGATTTTGTGTCAGATATTGCAAATGGCCTCTGAGTTTGCTTCCCCTTAATGCATGATTCGCAAATAGGTAAGCTTTCGTTTGTATTCGCACTTATACCTTGTGCCCAATGTTTTTGTATCATTTCTTTTAGATCCCTTTCATTTAGGTGACCAAGTCTTTCGTGCCATTCTTTTAGGTTGCTGTTCTTTCTGGATGCTATGTTGCTTCGTTCGATTTGTTCACTTACGTAGTATAAATCCTGTTGTCGATATGCTGTGAACACTGTCTGTCCATTCGACCTTATTACTCGTGCACTATCCTTCTTGAATAGTATATTGAAGCCATTGTCGCATATCTTTGAGACTGATAGAAGGTTTTCTTTCAAATCTGGAACGTACAGTGTATTCTTTAAGCTTACACAAAGCTCTTTGCTTGGGTTGAATGACACATTTCCATTTCCTTCTATTTCTGTGCGATTGCCATTCGCTAAGTTTAATGTTTTGCAATTTGTTGATCGCACTTCGTTGAATCGTTCCTTTTGTGCACACATGTGTGACGAAGCTCCGGAATCAAGGCACCATCCTTTGATGTTTTTATTTACGAACTTCGCTTCGTGTATAAACATACTTTCTTTTGGGCTGCTTTCATTTTCATTTGCTCTTTTCGATCTGCAGTCTACTGCTTTGTGACCAACTTTGCCACAAGCGTAACATTTAAATTTTGGTTTATCTTTTGGCTTGCCTTTGTATTTCCTGCTTGCAATTAAAGCTCCGGCTGTCGATTCATTTCTCTTTCTATTACGAGACTCGTATTCATCCAATAGTTTTATTTTTAACGCTTCGGGATCTATTAACGTGTCCCGCGTTTCGATAGCAATCCGAAATGTTTCATATTCGTCTGAGATGCTATAATGTAACAGTATAGTTAACAAGTCATCTATATTTACCAGATCTATTTCGTTAATTTTGTCAACAATGTCGAAAAATTTGTCGAGGTGCGTTCTCATATCACCTCCTGGTTGTTGTTTTAACAAAACGAGTGATTTTAGCAGTGCCGCTTTACGAGTGGGGGCTGAGGACTGGTATATGCCTTGCAATTTTTTCCACACTTCATTTGACGTTTTGCATTCTTTAATTTGTTTAAGTTCCGTTGTTGATATGCCCAAAATCAAGTCAGATTTTGCCTTCGCGTCCTCTTTTTCCCAATTGGCCACGTTTGTCTCCGTTTTCAGACAAGTGCCATTTACGTATTTCCACGTTTCATTTTTTATCAAGAGCGCTTCAATTTGAATTTTCCAGGTATCATAATTGTCTTTATTTAAAGGCTCTATTCGTACAGTTGCCGCACTCATTTTTGGTCACGCAACTTTTTCTTGTACACTCAAATGCTGTCTAGACTATACGGCGTCACTTATACCCGTATTTACTGTCTGACGAAATTCTGACTACACGCACACAGCATTGAATGATCTTGTTCGTCTTCGTTGTCAGCTACACAAGCCGTTATGACAACAACAACACACATTGCCGAATGTAGTCTAGATTCTTCGATTCGACATATTCCCCGAATTACAACAAAATTCTTTTACGACGCACTTATTGTTTTTGCTACACAAGCAACGCTTCGTTCTATCGCTACACAAGCAAGAAGAAGCACAACACTATACATATGTATTCTTTGCTATACAAGCAATTATTTTTCTTTTCACTTTTACTAGCGCAGGCTTAGCGTTCCTGGGTACATAACCTGTTGGATTTTATGCTACAGCAGAGTAGAGCTTTGTTTATTTAGTGAATAGTTATAAGTATAGCGAATATAATGTGATATAGTATGTCAATACGTCCTTTCATGATGAGAGTTGGCGATCGAAGGTAATTTTCAGTGTTGTGAATTGGCGTAAGTAACATATGGCGCTAGGGTTGTCAGCATATTCTAAGCTAGTGAGTTGTCAAATGCATAGTTCTTTCCAACAGGAATGTTGTTTGTGAGTGAATTTAATACTAACCTAAGTGAAAGAAACAATAAAACATTTCAAAATTTAAATTTTATCAATACGGATTTTTGAGCACTTAAGGCTTGAAAGTATGGAATAATGATCGTTTGAGAATCAGTATATAGGTAACATTTCAAAAAATTTCAAAAATTCAAAAATCTACTATTGAAATGTTATATGTGAGTGAATTTAATACTAACCTAAGTAAAAGAAACAATAAAACATTTCAAAATTTATATTTTATCAATATGGATTTTTGAGCACTTAAGGCTTGAACGTATGGAGGAATGATCGTATGAGAATCAGTATATAGGTAACATTTCAAAAAATTTAAAAAATTCAATAATTTACTATTGAATTGATATTTTTAAGTGAAAGAAACAATAAAACATTTTAAAATTTAAATTTTATCAATACGGATTTTTGAGCACTTAAGACTTGAACGTGTGGAAGAATGATCGTATGAGAATCAGTATATAGGTAACATTTCAAAAAATTTCAAAAATTCAAAAATCTACTATTGAAATGTTATATGTGAGTGAATTTAATACTAACCTAAGTGAAAGAAACAATAAAACATTTCAAAATTTAAATTTTATCAATACGGATTTTTGAGCACTTAAGGCTTGAAAGTATGGAATAATGATCGTTTGAGAATCAGTATATACACTAGGCGACAATTGAAAGTTAAAATTTTATTTTTTCATGTTTTTTTTATTTTTCAAAGATTTGTTTAAAGTTGAACAACTGAACTTGTAATTTTTATAAAAAGGCACACAAAACACTTGTAAAAAAATGCATATTGGTTTTTCAGCACCGCTTTAACGCTTTTAACAAAAAAGTTAATTTTTTCAGTGGCGACAATTGAAAGTTTAATATTATTATTTTGTTCAATTCATGTCCTCACAGAAATTGCTAACCCATGCAGGGTATTTATTTTAGTACTCAGTATTCCCACCTTTATTTTGGATGACAGCTCTAAGTCGTTTTGGAATGCTTCGAACCAAATTGTTAAGAGTGTCTCTCGAGATGTTGTCCCACTGAGTTTGTATCTCATTCCAAAAAGTATTTGTATTTGATCTACTATTTATTGGTATTTTGGAATCCAATATAGACCACAAATGTTCAATTGGGTTTAAATCCGGAGATTGTGGTGGCCATTCAAGTTTTTCTATACAATTTTCTTCAAAAAATTGTCTTGCAACACGTGAGGTGTGCTTGGGGTCATTATCTTGTTGAAAGATAAATGACCCTAAGCCCATTTTATTAACACTGTTTTGTAAATTTTCCCTCAATATATTTGTGTATGATTCCCCGGTCATTCTACTATCAATTTTAACTATGTCTCCTACTCCACCTGAAGAAAAGCAACCCCATATCATTATTGAGCCTCCGCCATGTTTAACGGTTGACTGTATACAATTAGGTTTCAATCGATCTTTTGGCTTACACCAGACACGTTTGCGTTTCTTAGCATTTTTCAGCTCAAATTTGGACTCATCCGACCAAACAATATTGTTCCAAAAGCAATCTGGCATACCAACATATTTTTTTGCGAACGCAAGTCTTTTTTTGCGGTTGATATGACTTATCATTGGTCGTTTCTTGGCTGCGTAGTTTTGCAAGCCCATCGATTTCAACTTTCTTTGCATTGTTCTGGTCGAAACATTCAACCCTAAGTCTTCAATCAGCTCCCTGGCTGATGAATCTGGCTTAGTGCCAACTTTACGTTTCAAAAGTCGCTCTTCTTTAATTGAAATTTTGCTTTTACGCCCTCCTCCATAATCAGTTTTACACGAATGGGTCCTCAAATATTTTTGGTATATTTTTCGAGCACCGACAATAGAAATTGCATATTTTTTGGCAATAGATGCATATGTTTCGCCCATTCTTCTAGCCTCCACTATCAATTTTCGTACTTCTTCTGATTTTCGCATTGGTGAGTCTCAATCTCTCTTTAAAAAACACATACACTTAAACAAGTGGAAAATTATTTGTCAAATCACAACTTACTTTAACTATCCTTCATTAATTATAACAATTAATATCGCTATTTTAGTTTTAAATGTCCTTAAAAGAAAATTTAACTTTCAATTGACGCACCAAAACTGATTGACTTAATGCTCCCAACTAAAAATTTACATGTCTTCGAATGAAACCAACTCAATGTTTGTGTAAAACACATGGCCATATAACGGGACACAACTGAGTTATGTGTTTTTATTTGATTCGTGTTTGTGCATGATCAAATAAACCTCCAAAGGCAGTGTAACGAAAATTTAACTTTCAATTGTCGCCTAGTGTAGGTAACATTTCAAAAAATTTCAAAAATTCAAAAATCTACTATTGAAATGTTATATGTGAGTGAATTTAATACTAACCTAAGTGAAAGAAACAATAAAACATTTCAAAATTAAAATTTTATCAATACGGATTTTTGAGCACTTAAGGCTTGAAAGTATGGAATAATGATCGTTTGAGAATCAGTATATAGGTAACATTTTAAAAAATTTCAAAAATTCAAATATCTACTATTGAAATGTTATTTGTGAGTGAATTTAATTCTTACCTAAGTAAAAGAAACAATAAAACATTTCAAAATTAAAATTTTATCAAGATGGATTTTTGAGCACTTAAGGCTTGAACGTATGGAGGAATGATCGTATGAGAATCAGTATATAGGTAACATTTCAAAAAATTTAAAAAATTCAATAATCTGCTATTGAAATGTTATTTTCAAGTGAAAGAAAGAATAACACATTTTAAAATTTAAATTTTATCAATATGGATTTTTGAGCACTGAAGGAAGAAGAATCAGTATATAGGTAACATTTCAAAAAATTTCAAAAATTCAATAATTTACTATTGAATTGATATTTTTAAGTGAAAGAAACAATAAAACATTTTAAAATTTAAATTTTATCAATACGGATTTTTGAGCACTTAAGACTTGAACGTGTGGAAGAATGATCGTATGAGAATCAGTATATAGGTAACATTTCAAAAAATTTCAAAAATTCAAAAATCTACTATTGAAATGTTATATGTGAGTGAATTTAATACTAACCTAAGTAAAAGAAACAATAAAACATTTCAAAATTAAAATTTTATCAAGATGGATTTTTGAGCACTTAAGGCTTGAACGTATGGAGGAATGATCGTATGAGAATCAGTATATAGGTAACATTTCAAAAAATTTAAAAAATTCAATAATCTGCTATTGAAATGTTATTTTCAAGTGAAAGAAAGAATAACACATTTTAAAATTTAAATTTTATCAATATGGATTTTTGAGCACTGAAGGAAGAAGAATCAGTATATAGGTAACATTTCAAAAAATTTCAAAAATTCAATAATTTACTATTGAATTGATATTTTTAAGTGAAAGAAACAATAAAACATTTTAAAATTTAAATTTTATCAATACGGATTTTTGAGCACTTAAGACTTGAACGTGTGGAAGAATGATCGTATGAGAATCAGTATATAGGTAACATTTCAAAAAATTTCAAAAATTCAAAAATCTACTATTGAAATGTTATATGTGAGTGAATTTAATACTAACCTAAGTAAAAGAAACAATAAAACATTTCAAAATTTATATTTTATCAATATGGATTTTTGAGCACTGAAGGCTTGAACATATGGAAAAATGATCGTATGAGATTCAGTATATAGGTAACATTTCAATAAATTTCAAAAATTCAATAATTTACTATTGAAATGTTATTTTTAAGTGAAAGAAACAATAAAACATTTCAAAATTTAAATTTTATCATTATGGATTTTTGAGCACTGAAGGCTTGAACGTATGGAAGAATGATTGTTTGAGAATCAGTATATAGGTAACATTTCAAAAAATTTCAAAAATTCAATAATTTACTATTGAATTGATATTTTTAAGTGAAAGAAACAGTAACACATTTCAAAATTTAAATTTTATCAGTACGGATTTTTGAGCACTGAAGGCTTGAACGTATAGAAGAATGATCGTATGAGAATCAGTTTATAGGTAACAATTTAAAAAATTTCAAAAATTCAATAATCTGCTATTGAAATGTTATTTTCAAGTGAAAGAAAGAATAACACATTTCAAAATTTATATTTTATCAATATGGGTTTCTGAGCACTGAAGGCTTGAAGGTATGGAAGAAGGATCGTATGAGAATCAGTTTGTAGGTAACATTTCAAAAAAATTCCAAAATTCAATAATCTACTATTGAAATGTTATTTTTAAGTGAAAGAAACAGTAACACATTTCGAAATTTAAATTTTATCAGTATGGATTTTTGAGCACTGAAGGCTTGAACGTATGGAAGAATGAATATTTGAGAATCAGTATATAGGTAACATTTAAAAAAATTTCAAAAATTCAAAAATCTACTATTGAATTAATATTTTAAAATGAAAGAAACAATAAAACATTTTAAAATTTAAATTTTTTCAATATGGATTTTTGAGCACTGAAGGCTTGAACGTATGGAAGAATGATTGTATGAGAATCAGTATATTGGTAACATTTCAATAAATTTCAAAAATTCAAATATCTACTATTGAAATGTTATTTTTAAGTGAATTAAATACTAACCTAAGTAAGGGAAACAATAAAACATTTCAAAATTTATATTTTATCAATACGTATTTTTGAGCACTGAAGGCTTGAACGCATGGAAGAATGATTGTTTGAGAATCAGTATATAGGTAACATTTAAAAAAATTTCAAAAATTCAATAATCTGCTATTGAAATGTTATTTTTAAGTGAAAGAAACAATAACACATTTCAAAATTTATATTTTATCAATATGGATTTCTGAGCACTGAAAGCTTGAAGGTATGGAGGAATGATCGTATAAGAATCAGTTTATAGGTAACATTTCAAAAAATTTCAAAAATTCAATAATCTACTATTGAAATGTTATTTTTAAGTGAAAGAAACAATAATACATTTCAAAATTTAAGTTTTATCAATACGGATTTTTGCGCACTGAAGGCTTGAAGGTATCGAAGAATGATCGTATGAGATTCAGTATATACGTAACATTTCAAAAAATTTCAAAAATTCAATAATTTACTATTGAAATTGTTGGATTTTATGCTACAGCAGAGTAGAGCTTTGTTTATTTAGTTATAAGTATAGTGAATATAATGTAATATAGTTTTATAAGTAATAATGCGCTGTATGTCAATACGTCCTTTCACGATGAGAGTTGGCGATCGAAGGTAATTTTCAGTGTTGTGAATTGGCGTCAGTAACATATGGCGCTAGGGTTGTCAGCATGTTCTAAGCTAGTGAGTTGTCAGATGCATAGTTCTTTCCAACACTTCCCCTCAGATGATATTACACTAGCTGTCTCATGCCTAACGAAGATTTGCAGGAGTTGTGCTTCTGTGTTGCGAGGCCTTTAGTTAATACATCAGCTGGCATCTCGGTTGTTGGTATGTACTTAACCAGTATGTCTCCATTTTCTACTAATTGACGCACAAAGTGGTGGCGAATATCAACGTGCTTTGTACGTTTGTGGAACAAAGGGTTTTTGGTGAGTTGCCCTGCTCCCTGGTTGTCGTTGTATATTATCGTTGTAGGTATTTTGCCTAATACCTCTTGCAGGAAACTTCTTAAATGTATTGCTTCTTTCGACGATTCGGAGAGACATGTACTCTGCTTCGGTGCTGGACATCGCAACCGTTCGTTGCTTTCGGCATTCCCAAGTTATTGCTGCTTTTGCCAGAATAAACGCATATCCAGTGAAGGATTTTCGATCATCGAGATTCGCACCGCAATCAGCATCGGCGTAACCAACCAGATCTTTGCACGTTTTTGTATATAGTATACCGACGTGTTGTGTGCCTTTAAGGTAGCGCAAGACTCGTTTTGCGGCTTCCCAGTGTCTCTTACCGTAGTTCGTGTTATATTGGCTCAGTACGCTCACTGAGTGTGCGATGTCAGGACGTGTTGATACGGCCAACCACATAAGGCCACCAATTAAACTTTGGTATGGAACCTTTTCCATTTCTTTTTCTTCATCTTCAGATTTAGGACACATGTCAGCTGATATTTTTTCGCTTGTGTTCATGGGTGTGTTAGCTGGTTTGCAGTCTTCCATTCTGAACTGCTTCAACAAATCATTGATGTACTTTGCCTGGGACATTGAGAACTCATTTTTATCTCTGTTGTGTTTGAACTCAATTCCCAAGCAATATGACAAGTAGCCTAAGTCTTTCATTTCGAATGCTTTTGCAAGTTCGGATTTCAAATCCTTCAGCATTTTGTCGTTGTTTGACGCTACTATCAAGTCATCTACATATATTGCAACAATGATGATCTCTTTTCCTGCTCTGAGGAAATACACACACGGGTCAGCTGCAATCGCCTTTAATTTCATCTCTCTCAGTTTGTTGACGAGCTTTTTATACCATTGGCGTCCGCTTTGCTTTAGTCCGTATAAAGCTTTATTAAGTCGACACACTTTGTCCTGGCCATATTTGAGTTTTTCTTGCTTTGGTAGTATCTTGAGGAAATTCGACAAAGATTTCTTCGTCAATGTCACCATTTAAGTAAGCGCTATTGAAGTCTAATTGGAACACATCCAATTCTAGTTCGACGGCAAGTGCTACTAGTGTACGTATTGATCCCAGTCGTGCCACTGGCGAAAACGTCTCGACGTAATCAATGCCTTCTCGTTGCGTATACCCTTTTGCAACTAATCGAACCTTGTAGCATGCCACTGCGCCATTCTGCTTGTATTTCGTCTTCAAGACCCACTTGGTTTTGATGGCATTTCGTTTCTCTGGACGCTTCACGATTTCCCAAGTGCAGTTTTTCTTTAACGATTGATACTCTTTCATCATTGCATCTTTGGCCCTGTAAGCGCTTGCGTTGCTGATATTGGGTCGACTTCTTTCGCTAATGAAGTGACCTCAAAAAACTCATCTTCTGACTCTTGACTTTCGATTGTTTGGTTTCTTTCAATGTTGGTCATGTTGTATACCAACTTGGGTCGCCCAGGTTTGCCGGTGTATTGTTTTCTTGGTCTTCCTGGTCCACGTGTTGACGGAGCGTTGTTAACGATTTCGTCGTCGGTTGCGCATTCTTCGTCTTCATTTTGATCGTGTTCGCTATGATGACTGTCGGGTACACAACCCACTCCTGAGTCATCTTCTTCTTCTGTGAACTCTTCGAAATGTTCATCGTTATCAAAAAGGTTTGTGAATACAACGTCTCGACTCTTTAAGACGATTCTTGCGTTTCTGTCATATAAACGGTAAGCTTTGGCATCATCACAATAGCCAATAAACACGCAACGTTTTGATTTTGCGCTGAACTTTGCTTTTGATCGTTTGTCGAGTGCATACGCAATTTGTCCGAATGTGCGAAAATGTTTGACGATTGGGATTCTCTTCATCCACAACTTGAAAGGCGTGTCACCACCAGAGATGTACAAAATACTTTTCGAAAAGTATTTAAATACAAAATGCAAATACTTTTTTAATATAGTATTTCAAATACAAGATACAAAATACTTTTGCCTTTTGTATTTAAATACTAAATACAAAATATGTATTTTCAAAATACTTTATTGAAATAAAATACTTTATGGTAAAATCACTGGTTTTCTTTGTTTACTAAAGATTTTAAAATCACAAGCTCTTCAAAAAGAGCATCTGACATGTTGCGTCTGTGTGGACGCATAATCATACCACCATACGAAAATAGCCTTTCCACTGGTGCTGAACTCGGGAGACAAGTGTTGTACCGTAAAAACACTTTTTATACTCTTGCAATTAACTTTGTCGTGAAGCTTGCAACGCAGAGAAGGGGACATTTCCGACTATATAAAGTATATATATTCTTGATCAGCTCGACAAGACGAGTTCATGGACTATATCTGTCTGTTTCAATGCGAACTCCTCCCAGAGTTTTTAAGTTAGCAAAAAAATTCAGAAAATTTTCTTTTCCTTGCAGGCAGTTTATATGTAGAAACCAGCCTGATCGGAATACTATAGCATATAGCTACCATAGCAACGATCGGTTAAAAATGAGGTTTTTGCTCAATAAACTCTTTGATTTTAAAGCTATCGCCTCGATTTTTTTCACAAGTTTATTTTAGACGTAAATTAAGACACACTGCAAAATTGGTGAAGATCAGATAACTATAGGACATAGCTCCCATAAGAACAATCGGTCAAAAATTCGGTTTTTGTTAGAAAAACTTTTTTTTTTCTCAACTATAAATAGATGAAACCTTGCAGTTACGCGTTTTTAAAAATCCTTGACCATATTACAAAGTTTCATAAAAATCGGACATAAGGGCGTGGCACCGCCCATATAGAGAAAAACTAAAAACGTTATTTATCAATAAGCAGACGAGGTAGAAAATCGTAAAATGAAGTGTAGAATGATTGCATTGTAATTAAAAAAAAAAAACATTAGAAAATGGGCGGGGTTACGCCCTTTATCTTTATAAACTTATAAGATTCTTATTGAAAAACTATAAGACGGATTTTTCAAATGCTTGCAAGAGTATATAAGTTTCAGCAACTCTGAAAATAGCTCCCTTACTGGTTTCCATCTGTCATTTTGCGCATAGACTTTCAAAGCTGCTCACCACTAGTGGCCATAAAAATAAAAAAGTATTTTGTATTTTACAAACCATTTTACAAATACAGAATACGTCTTGAATAGTATTTCAAATAAAATACAAAATACTTTTAAAAAAAAGAACTTAAGTACAAAATCCAAAATACGTATTTTGTATTTTGTATTTGTATTTTAAATACAAGTATTTCAAATATGTCACAACTCTGGTCACCACATATACTCTTGGACGGACATCTGTTTCGAATGTAGTTCGCTGTGTTTACCGCTTCTGCCCAATAATTTGGCGGTAACCTCGCATGTAACATCATGCAGCGCGCCATTTCGACTAGTGTTCTGTTCTTTCGTTCAGCAATACCATTTTGTTGAGGAGTGTATTCCACCGAATACTCATGCTTGATGCCATTTTCCACTAGAAAACTTTTGAAACTGTTTTCCGTTCAGCGTAATTTTTGTACTCTTTGAATTTATTTAATATGTCGGACTTACTTTTGACTGTATAAATTTCGCACCATTTTGAGTAGTTGTCGATAAAGGTTACAAAATACCTATTACCACCATTGCTTGTTACACGCATGGGACCACATACGTCGCTGTGAACTAACTCAAGCAATTCTGTTGATTTTGTGTCAGATATTGCAAATGGCCTCTGAGTTTGCTTCCCCTTAATGCATGATTCGCAAATAGGTAAGCTTTCGTTTGTATTCGCACTTATACCTTGTGCCGAATGTTTTTGTATCATTTCTTTTAGATCCCTTTCATTTAGGTGACCAAGTCTTTCGTGCCATTCTTTTAGGTTGCTGTTCTTTCTGGATGCTATGTTGCTTCGTTCGATTTGTTCACTTACGTAGTATAAATCCTGTTGTCGATATGCTGTGAACACTGTCTGTCCATTCGACCTTATTACTCGTGCACTATCCTTCTTGAATAGTATATTGAAGCTATTGTCGCATATCTTTGAGACTGATAGAAGGTTTTCTTTCAAATCTGGAACGTACAGTGTATTCTTTAAGCTTACACAAAGCTCTTTGCTTGGGTTGAATGACACATTTCCATTTCCTTCTATTTCTGTGCGATTGCCATTCGCTAAGTTTAATGTTTTGCAATTTGTTGATCGCACTTCGTTGAATCGTTCCTTTTGTGCACACATGTGGGAAGAAGCTCCGGAATCAAGGCATTATCCTTTGATGTTTTTATTTACGAACTTCGCTTCGTGTATAAACATACTTTCTTTTGGGCTGCTTTCATTTTCATTTGCTCTTTTCGATCTGCAGTCTACTGCTTTGTGACCAACTTTGCCACAAGCGTAACATTTAAATTTTGGTTTATCTTTTGGCTTGCCTTTGTATTTCCTGCTTGCAATTAAAGCTCCGGCTGTCGATTCATTTCTCTTTCTATTACGAGACTCGTATTCATCCAATAGTTTTATTTTTAACGCTTCGGGATCTATTAACGTGTCCCGCGTTTCGATAGCAATCCGAAATGTTTCATATTCGTCTGAGATGCTATAATGTAACAGTATAGTTAACAAGTCATCTATATTTACCAGATCTATTTCGTTAATTTTGTCAACAATGTCGAAAAATTTGTCGAGGTGCGTTCTCATATCACCTCCTGGTTGTTGTTTTAACAAAACGAGTGATTTTAGCAGTGCCGCTTTACGAGTGGGGGCTGAGGACTGGTATATGCCTTGCAATTTTTTCCACACTTCATTTGACGTTTTGCATTCTTTAATTTGTTTAAGTTCCGTTGTTGATATGCCCAAAATCAAGTCAGATTTTGCCTTCGCGTCCTCTTTTTCCCAATTGGCCACGTTTGTCTCCGTTTTCAGACAAGTGCCATTTACGTATTTCCACGTTTCATTTTTTATCAAGAGCGCTTCAATTTGAATTTTCCAGGTATCATAATTGTCTTTATTTAAAGGCTCTATTCGTACAGTTGCCGCACTCATTTTTGGTCACGCAACTTTTTCTTGTACACTCAAATGCTGTCTAGACTATACGGCGTCACTTATACCCGTATTTACTGTCTGACGAAATTCTGACTACACGCACACAGCTTTGAATGATCTTGTTCGTCTTCGTTGTCAGCTACACAAGCCGTTATGACAACAACAGCACACATTCCCGAATGTAGTCTAGATTCTTCGATTCGACGTATTCCCCGAATTACAACAACATTCTTTTACGACGCACTTATTGTTTTTGCTACACAAGCAACGCTTCGTTCTACCGCTACACAAGCAAGAAGAAGCACAACACTATACATATATATTCTTTGCTACACAAGCAATTATTTTTCTTTTCACTTTTACTAGCGCAGGCTTAGCGTTCCTGGGTACATAACCTGTTGGATTTTATGCTACAGCAGAGTAGAGCTTTGTTTATTTAGTGAATAGTTATAAGTATAGTGAATATAATGTAATATAGTTTTATAAGTAATAATGCGCTGTATGTCAATACGTCCTTTCACGATGAGAGTTGGCGATCGAAGGTAATTTTCAGTGTTGTGAATTGGCGTCAGTAACATATGGCGCTAGGGTTGTCAGCATGTTCTAGGCTAGTGAGTTGTCAAATGCATAGTTCTTTCCAACAGAAATGTTGTTTGTGAGTGAATTTAATACTAACCTAAGTGAAAGAAACAATAAAACATTTCAAAATTTAAATTTTATCAATACGGATTTTTGAGCACTTAAAGCTTGAACGTATGGAAGAATGATCGTTTGAGAATCAGTATATAGGTAACATTTCAAAAAATTTCAAAAATTCAAAATTCTAATATTGAAATGCTATTTTTAAGTGAATTTAATACTAACCTAAGTTAAAGAAACAATAAAACATTTCAAAATTTATATTTTATCAATATGGATTTTTGAGCACTGAAGGCTTGAACGTATGGAAAAATGATCGTATGAGATTCAGTATATAGGTAACATTTAAAAAAATTTCGAAAATTCAATAATTTACTTTTGAAATGTTGTTTTTAAGTGAAAGAAACAATAAAACATTTCAAAATTTAAATTTTATCAACACGGATTTTTGAGCACTGAAGTCTTGAAAGTATCGAAGAATGATCGTATGCGAATCAGTATATAGGTAACGTTTAAAAAAATTTCAAAAATTCAATAATCTACTATTGAAATGTTATATTTAAGTGAGAGAAACAATAAAACATTTCAAAATTTAAATTTTATCAATATGAATTTTTGAGCACTTAAAGCTTGAACGTATGGAAGAATGATCGTTTGAGAATCAGTATATAGGTAACATTTCAAAAAATTTCAAAAATTCAAAATTCTAATATTGAAATGTTATTTTTAAGTGAATTTAATACTAACCTAAGTTAAAGAAACAATAAAACATTTCAAAATTTATATTTTATCAATATGGATTTTTGAGCACTGAAGGCTTGAACGTATGGAAAAATGATCGTATGAGATTCAGTATATAGGTAACATTTCAAAAAATTTCGAAAATTCAATAATTTACTTTTGAAATGTTGTTTTTAAGTGAAAGAAACAATAAAACATTTCAAAATTTAAATTTTATCAATACGGATTTTTGAGCACTGAAGTCTTGAAAGTATCGAAGAATGATCGTATGAGAATCAGTATATAGGTAACGTTTAAAAAAATTTCAAAAATTCAATAATCTACTATTGAAATGTTATATTTAAGTGAGAGAAACAGTAACACATTTCAAAATTTAAATTTTATCAATATGAATTTTTGAGCACTGAAGGCTTGAACGTATGGAAGAATGGTCGTATGAGAATCAGTTTATAGGTAACATTTCAAAAAATTTCAAAAATTCAATAATCTGCTATTGAAATGTTGTTTTCAAGTGAAAGAAAGAATAACACATTTTAAAATTTAAATTTTATCTACATGGATTTTTGAGCACTGAAGGAAGAAGAATCAGTATATAGGTAACATTTCAAAAAATTTCAAAAATTCAATAATGTACTATTGAAATGTTATTTTTAAGCGAAAGAAACAATAAAACATTTTAAAATTTAAATTTTATCAATACGGATTTTTGAGCACTTAAGACTTGAACGTGTGGAAGAATGATCGTTTGAGAATCAGTATATAGGTAACATTTCAAAAAATTTCAAAAATTCAAAAATCTACTATTGAAATGTTATTTGTGAGTGAATTTAATACTAACTTAAGTGAAAGAAACAATAAAACATTTCAAAATTTAAATTTTATCAATACGGATTTTTGAGCACTTAAGGCTTGAACGTATGGAGGAATGATCGCATGAGAATCAGTATATAGGTAACATTTCAAAAAATTTCAAAAATTCAATAATCTACTATTGAAATGTTATTTTTAAGTGAAAGAAACAATAATACATTTCAAAATTTAAGTTTTATCAATACGGATTTTTTAGCACTGAAGCCTTGAAGGTATCGAACAATGATCGTATGAGATTCAGTATATAGGTAACATTTCAAAAAATTTCAAAAATTCAATAATTTACTATTGAAATGTTATTTTTAAATGAAAGAAACAATAAAACATTTCAAAATTTAAATTTTATCAATACGGATTGAGCACTGAAGGCTTGAAAGTATCGAAGAATGATCGTTTGAGAATCAGTATATAGGTAACATTCAAAAAAAATTCAAAAATCTACTATTGAAATGTTGTTTGTGAGTGAATTAAATACTTACCTAAGTGAAAGAAACAATAAAACATTTCAAAATTTAAATTTTATCAATACGGATTTTTGAGCACTTAAGGTTTGAACGTATGGAAGAATGATCGTTTGAGAATCAGTATATAGGTAATATTTCAAAAAATTTAAAAAATTCAAAAATCTACTATTGAAATGTTATTTGTGAGTGAATTTAATACTAACTTAAGTAAAAGAAACAATAAAACATTTCAAAATTTATATTTTATCAATATGGATTTTTGAGCACTGAAGGCTTGAACGTATGGAAAAATGATCGTATGAGATTCAGTATAAAGGTAACATTTCAAAAAATTTCAAAAATTCAATAATTTACTGTTGAAATATTATTTTTTAGTGAAAGAAACAATAAAACATTTCAAAATTTAAATTTTATCAATACGGATTTTTGAGCACTGAAGGTTGAAGGTTTCGAAGAATGATCGTATGAGAATCAGTTTAAAGGTAACATTTAAAAAAATTTCAAAAATTCAATAATCTACTATTGAAATGTTATATTTAAGTGAAAGAAACAGTAACACATTTCAAAATTTATATTTTATCAATATGGGTTTCTGAGCACTGAAGGCTTGAACGTATGGAAGAATGGTCGTATGAGAATCAGTTTATAGGTAACATTTTAAAAATTTCAAAAATTCAATAATCTGCTATTGAAATGTTATTTTCAAGTGAAAAAAAGAATAACACATTTTAAAATTTAAATTTTATCAATATGGATTTTTGAGCACTGAAGGCTTGAACGTATGGAAGAATGATTGTTTGAGAATCAGTATATAGGTAACATTTCAATAAATTTCAAAAATTCAAATATCTACTATTGAAATGTTATTTTTAAGTGAATTTAATACTAATATAAGTGAGAGAAACAATAAAACATTTCAAAATTTATATTTTATCAATATGGATTTTTGAGCACTGAAGGCTTGAAGGTATGGAAGAATGATTGTTTGAGAATCAGAATATAGGTAACATTTCAAAAAATTTCAAAAATTCAAAAATCTACTATTGAATTGATATTTTAAAGTGAAGGAAACAATAAAACATTTTAAAATTTAAATTTTATCAATACGGATTTCTGAGCTCTTATGGCTTGAACGTATGGAAGAATGATCGTATGAGAATCAGTTTATAGGTAACATTTCAAAAAATTTCATAAATTCAAAAATCTACTATTGAATTGATATTTTAAAGTGAAGGAAACAATAAAACATTTTAAAATTTAAATTTTATCAGTATGGATTTTTGAGCACTGAAGGCTTGAACGTATGGAAGAATGATTGTTTGAGAATCAGTATATAAGTAACATTTCAAAAAATTTCAAAAATTCAAAAATCTACCATTAAATTGTTATTTTTAAGTGAAAGAAACAGTAACACATTTCAAAATTTATATTTTATCATTATGAATTTCTGAGCACTGAAGGCTTGAAGGTATGGAGGAATGATCGTATGAAAATCAGTATATAGGTAACATTTCAAAAAATTTGAAAAATTCAATAATCTGCTATTGAAATGTTATTTTTAAGTGAAAGAAACAATAACACATTTCAAAATTTATATTTTATCAATATGGATTTCTGAGCACTGAAGGCTTGAAGGTTTGGAGGTATGATCGTATGAGAATCAGTTTATAGGTAACACTTAAAAAAACTTCAAAAATTCAATAATCTACTATTGAAATGTTATTTTTAAGTGAAAGAAACAGTAACACATTTTAAAATTTATATTTTATCAATAGGGATTTCTGAGCACTGAAGGCTTGAAGGTATGGAAGAAGGATCGTATGAGAATCAGTTTATAGGAAACATTTCAAAAAATTTCAAAAATTCAAAAATCTACTATTGAAATGTTATTTGTGAGTGAATTTAATACTAACCTAAGTGAAAGAAACAATAAAACATTTCAAAATTTAAATTTTATCAATATGGATTTTTGAGCATTTTAGGCTTGAACATATGGAAGAATGATCGTATGAGATTCAGTTTAAAGGTAACATTTCAAAAAATTTCAAAAATTCAATAATTTACTATTGAAATGTTGTTTTCAAGTGAAAGAAACAATAAAACATTTCAAAATTTAAATTTTATCAATACGGATTTTTGAGCACTTAAGGCTTGAACGTATGTAAGAATGATCGTATGAGAATCAGTATATAGGTAACATTTAAAATAATTTCAAAAATTCAAATATCTACTATTGAAATGTTATTTGTGAGTGAATTTAATTCTAACCTAAGTAAAAGAAACAATAAAACATTTCAAAATTAAAATTTTATCAAGATGGATTTTTGAGCACTTAAGGCTTGAACGTATGGAAGAATGATCGTATGAGAATCAGTATATAGGTAACATTTCAAAAAATTTCAAAAATTCAATAATCTACTATTAAAGTGTTATTTGTAAGTGAAAGAAACAATAATACATTTCAAAATTTAAGTTTTATCAATACGGATTTTTGAGTATATAGGTAACATTTCAAAAAAATTTCAAAAATTCAATAATTTACTATTGAAATGTTATTTTTAAGTGAAAGAAATAATAAAACATTTCAAAATATAATTTTTATCAATACGGATTTTTGAGCACTGAAGGCTTGAAGGTATCGAAGAATGATCGTTTGAGAATCAGTATATAGGTAACATTTAAAAAAATTTAAAAAATTCAAAAATCTACTATTGAAATGTTGTTTGTGAGTGAATTTCATACTAACCTAAGTGAAAGAAACAATAAAACATTTCAAAATTTAAATTTTATCAATACGGATTTTTGAGCACTTAAGGCTTGAACGTATGGAAGAATGATCGTTTGAGAATCAGTATATAGGTAACATTTTAAAAAATTTCAAAAATTCAAATATCTACTATTGAAATGTTGTTTGTGAGTGAATTTAATACTAACCTTAGTGAAAGAAACAATAAAACATTTCAAAATTTAAATTTTATCAATACGGATTTTTGAGCACTGAAGGCTTGAAGGTATCGAAGAATGATCGTTTGAAATTCAGTAGATAGGTAACATTTCAAAAAATTTCAAAAATTCAATAATTTTCTATTGAAATGTTGTTTTTAAGTGAAAGAAACAATAAAACATTTCAAAATTAAAATTTTATCAATACGGATTTTTGAGCACTGAAGGCTTGAAAGTATCGAAGAATGATCGTATGAGAATCAGTTTAAAGGTAACATTTAAAAAAATTTCAAAAATTCAATAATCTACTATTGAAATGTTATATTTAAGTGAGGGAAACAGTAACACATTTCAAAATTTATATTTTATCAATATGGGTTTCTGAGCACTGAAGGCTTGAAGGTATGGAAGAAGGATCGTATGAGAATCAGTTTATAGGTAACATTTCAAAAAAATTCCAAAATTCAATAATCTACTATTGAAATGTTATTTTTAAGTGAAAGAAACAGTAACACATTTCAAAATTTAAATTTAATCAGTATGGATTTTTGAGCACTGAAGGCTTGAACGTATGGAAGAATGGTCGTATGAGAATCAGTTTATAGGTAACATTTTAAAAAATTTCAAAAATTCAAATACCTACTATTGAAATGTTATTTGTGAGTGAATTTAATTCTTACCTAAGTAAAAGAAACAATAAAACATTTCAAAATTAAAATTTTATCAAGATGGATTTTTGAGCACTTAAGGCTTGAACGTATGGAAGAATGATCGTATGAGAATCAGTATATAGGTAACATTTAAAATAATTTCAAAAATTCAAATATCTACTATTGAAATGTTATTTGAGAGTGAATTTAATTCTTACCTAAGTAAAAGAAACAATAAAACATTTCAAAATTAAAATTTTATCAAGATGGATTTTTGAGCACTTAAGGCTTGAACGTATGGAAGAATGATCGTATGAGAATCAATATAAAGGTAACATTTAAAATAATTTCAAACATTCAAATATCTACTATTGAAATGTTATTTGTGAGTGTATTTAATTCTAACCTAAGTAAAAGAAACAATAAAACATTTCAAAATTAAAATTTTATCAAGATGGATTTTTGAGCACTTAAGGCTTGAACGTATGGAGGAATGATCGTATGAGAATCAGTATATAGGTAACATTTCAAAAAATTTCAAAAATTCAATAATCTACTATTGAAATGTTATTTTTAAGTGAAAGAAACAATAAAACATTTCAAAATTTAAATTTTATCAATACGGATTTTTGAGCACTTAAGGCTTGATTGTATGGAAGAATGATCGTTTGAGAATCAGTATATAGGTAACATTTAAAAAAATTTCAAAAATTCAAAAATCTACTATTGAAATGTTGTTTGTGAGTGAATTTAATACTAACCTAAGTGAAAGAAACAATAAAACATTTCAAAATTTAAATTTTATCAATACGGATTTTTGAGCACTGAAGGCTTGAACGTATGGAAAAATGATCGTATGAGATTCAGTATATAGGTAACATTTCAAAAAATTTCAAAAATTCAATAATTTACTATTGAAATGTTGTTTTTAAGTGAAAGAAACAATATAAACATTTCAAAATTAAAATTTTATCAATACGGATTTTTGAGCACTGAAGGCTTGAAAGTATCGAAGAATGATCGTATGAGAATCAGTTTAAAGGTAACATTTAAAAAAATTTCAAAAATTCAATAATCTACTATTGAAATGTTATATTTAAGTGAGAGAAACAGTAACACATTTCAAAATTTATATTTTATCAATATGGGTTTCTGAGCACTGAAGGCTTGAAGGTATGGAAGAAGGATCGTATGAGAATCAGTTTATAGGTAACATTTCAAAAAAATTCCAAAATTCAATAATCTACTATTGAAATGTTATTTTTAAGTGAAAGAAACAGTAACACATTTCAAAATTTAAATTTTATCAGTATGGATTTTTGAGCACTGAAGGCTTGAACGTATGGAAGAATGGTCGTATGAGAATCAGTTTATAGGTAAAATTTTAAAAAATTTCAAAAATTCAAATATCTACTATTGAAATGTTATTTGTGAGTGAATTTAATTCTTACCTAAGTAAAAGAAAAAATAAAACATTTCAAAATTAAAATTTTATCAAGATGGATTTTTGAGCACTTAAGGCTTGAACGTATGGAAGAATGATCGTATGAGAATCAGTATATAGGTAACATTTAAAATAATTTCAAAAATTCAAATATCTACTACTGAAATGTTATTTGTGAGTGAATTTAATACTAACCTAAGTGAAAGAAACAATAAAACATTTCAAAATTTAAATTTTATCAATACGGATTTTTGAGCACTTAAGGCTTGATTGTATGGAAGAATGATCGTTTGAGAATCAGTATATAGGTAACATTTAAAAAAATTTCAAAAATTCAAAAATCTACTATTGAAATGTTATTTGTGAGTGAATTTAATACTAACCTATGTAAAAGAAACAATAAAACATTTCAAAATTTATATTTTATCAATATGGATTTTTGAGCACTGAAGGCTTGAACGTATGGAAAAATGATCGTATGAGATTCTGTATATAGGTAACATTTCAAAAAATTTCAAAAATTCAATAATTTACTATTGAAATGTTGTTTTTAAGTGAAAGAAACAATAAAACATTTCAAAATTAAAATTTTATCAATACGGATTTTTGAGCACTGAAGGCTTGAAAGTATCGAAGAATGATCGTATGAGAATCAGTTTAAAGGTAACATTTAAAAAAATTTCAAAAATTCAATAATCTACTATTGAAATGTTATATTTAAGTGAGAGAAACAGTAACACATTTCAAAATTTATATTTTATCAATATGGATTTCTGAGCACTGAAGGCTTGAAGGTAGGGAAGAAGGATCGTATGAGAATCAATTTATAGGTAACATTTCAAAAAAATTCCAAAATTCAATAATCTACTATTGAAATGTTATTTTTAAGTGAAAGAAACAGTAACACATTTCAAAATTTAAATTTTATCAGTATGGATTTTTGAGCACTGAAGGCTTGAACGTATGGAAGAATGATCGTATGAGAATCAGTTTATAGGTAACATTTTAAAAAATTTCAAAAATTCAATAATCTGCTATTGAAATGTTATTTTTGAGTGAATTTAATACTAACTTATGTGAAAGAAACAATAAAACATTTCAAAATTTATATTTTATCAAGATGGATTTTTGAGCACTTAACGCTTGAACGTATGGAAGAATGATCGTATGAGAATCAGTATATAGGTAACATTTAAAATAATTTCAAAAATTCAAAAATCTACTATTGAAATGTTATTTGTGAGTGAATTTAATACTAACCTATGTAAAAGAAACAATAAAACATTTCAAAATTTATATTTTACCAATATGGATTTTTGAGCACTGAAGGCTTGAACGTATGGAAAAATGATCGTATGAGATTCAGTATATAGGTAACATTTAAAATAATTTCAAAAATTCAAATATCTACTATTGAAATGTTATTTGTGAGTGAATTTAATTCTAACCTAAGTAAAAGAAACAATAAAACATTTCAAAATTAAAATTTTATCAAGATGGATTTTTTAGCACTTAACGCTTGAACGTATGGAAGAATGATCGTTTGAGAATCAGTATATAGGTAACATTTCAAAAAATTTCAAAAATTCAAAAATCTACTATTGAAATGTTATTTGTGAGTGAATTTAATACTAACCTAAGTAAAAGAAACAATAAAACATTTCAAAATTTATATTTTATCAATATGGATTTTTTAGCACTTAACGCTTGAACGTATGGAAGAATGATCGTTTGAGAATCAGTATATAGGTAACATTTCAAAAAATTTCAAAAATTCAAATATCTACTATTGAAATGTTATTTGTGAGTGAATTTAATTCTTACCTAAGTAAAAGAAAAAATAAAACATTTCAAAATTAAAATTTTATCAAGATGGATTTTTGAGCACTTAAGGCTTGAACGTATGGAAGAATGATCGTATGAGAATCAGTATATAGGTAACATTTAAAATAATTTCAAAAATTCAAATATCTACTATTGAAATGTTATTTGTGAGTGAATTTAATTCTTACCTAAGTAAAAGAAACAATAAAACATTTCAAAATTAAAATTTTATCAAGATGGATTTTTGAGCACTTAAGGCTTGAACGTATGGAAGAATGATCGTATGAGAATCAGTATATAGGTAACATTTAGAATAATTTCAAAAATTCAAATATCTACTATTGAAATGTTATTTGTGAGTGAATTTAATTCTTACCTAAGTAAACGAAACAATAAAACATTTCAAAATTAAAATTTTATCAAGATGGATTTTTGAGCACTTAAGGCTTGAACGTATGGAGGAATGATCGTATGAGAATCAGTATATAGGTAACATTTCAAAAAATTTCAAAAATTCAATAATCTACTATTGAAATGTTATTTTTAAGTGAAAGAAACAATAAAACATTTCAAAATTTAAATTTTATCAATACGGATTTTTGAGCACTTAAGGCTTGATTGTATGGAAGAATGATCGTTTGAGAATCAGTATATAGGTAACATTTAAAAAAATTTCAAAAATTCAAAAATCTACTATTGAAATGTTATTTGTGAGTGAATTTAATACTAACCTATGTAAAAGAAACAATAAAACATTTCAAAATTTATATTTTATCAAGATGGATTTTTGAGCACTTAAGGCTTGAACGTATGGAAGAATGATCGTATGAGAATCAGTATATAGGTAACATTTCAAAAAATTTCAAAAATTCAATAATCTACTATTGAAATGTTATTTTTAAGTGAAAGAAACACTAATACATTTCAAAATTTAAGTTTTATCAATACGGATTTTTGAGCACTTAAGGCTTGAACGTATGGAGGAATGATCGTATGAGAATCAGTATATAGGTAACATTTCAAAAAATTTCAAAAATTCAATAATCTACTATTGAAATGTTATTTTTAAGTGAAAGAAACAATAAAACATTTCAAAATTTAAATTTTATCAATACGGATTTTTGAGCACTTAAGGCTTGATTGTATGGAAGAATGATCGTTTGAGAATCAGTATATAGGTAACATTTAAAAAAATTTCAAAAATTCAAAAATCTACTATTGAAATGTTATTTGTGAGTGAATTTAATACTAACCTATGTAAAAGAAACAATAAAACATTTCAAAATTTATATTTTATCAATATGGATTTTTGAGCACTGAAGGCTTGAACGTATGGAAAAATGATCGTATGAGATTCTGTATATAGGTAACATTTCAAAAAATTTCAAAAATTCAATAATTTACTATTGAAATGTTGTTTTTAAGTGAAAGAAACAATAAAACATTTCAAAATTAAAATTTTATCAATACGGATTTTTGAGCACTGAAGGCTTGAAAGTATCGAAGAATGATCGTATGAGAATCAGTTTAAAGGTAACATTTAAAAAAATTTCAAAAATTCAATAATCTACTATTGAAATGTTATATTTAAGTGAGAGAAACAGTAACACATTTCAAAATTTATATTTTATCAATATGGATTTCTGAGCACTGAAGGCTTGAAGGTAGGGAAGAAGGATCGTATGAGAATCAATTTATAGGTAACATTTCAAAAAAATTCCAAAATTCAATAATCTACTATTGAAATGTTATTTTTAAGTGAAAGAAACAGTAACACATTTCAAAATTTAAATTTTATCAGTATGGATTTTTGAGCACTGAAGGCTTGAACGTATGGAAGAATGATCGTATGAGAATCAGTTTATAGGTAACATTTTAAAAAATTTCAAAAATTCAATAATCTGCTATTGAAATGTTATTTTTGAGTGAATTTAATACTAACTTATGTGAAAGAAACAATAAAACATTTCAAAATTTATATTTTATCAAGATGGATTTTTGAGCACTTAACGCTTGAACGTATGGAAGAATGATCGTATGAGAATCAGTATATAGGTAACATTTAAAATAATTTCAAAAATTCAAAAATCTACTATTGAAATGTTATTTGTGAGTGAATTTAATACTAACCTATGTAAAAGAAACAATAAAACATTTCAAAATTTATATTTTACCAATATGGATTTTTGAGCACTGAAGGCTTGAACGTATGGAAAAATGATCGTATGAGATTCAGTATATAGGTAACATTTAAAATAATTTCAAAAATTCAAATATCTACTATTGAAATGTTATTTGTGAGTGAATTTAATTCTAACCTAAGTAAAAGAAACAATAAAACATTTCAAAATTAAAATTTTATCAAGATGGATTTTTTAGCACTTAACGCTTGAACGTATGGAAGAATGATCGTTTGAGAATCAGTATATAGGTAACATTTCAAAAAATTTCAAAAATTCAAAAATCTACTATTGAAATGTTATTTGTGAGTGAATTTAATACTAACCTAAGTAAAAGAAACAATAAAACATTTCAAAATTTATATTTTATCAATATGGATTTTTGAGCACTGAAGGCTTGAACGTATGGAAAAATGATCGTATGAGATTCAGTATATTGGTAACATTTAAAATAATTTCAAAAATTCAAAAATCTACTATTGAAATGTTATTTGTGAGTGAATTTAATACTAACCTAAGTGAAAGAAACAATAAAACATTTCAAAATTAAAATTTTATCAATATGGATTTTTGAGCACTTAACGCTTGAACGTATGGAAGAATGATCGTTTGAGAATCAGTATATAGGTAACATTTCAAAAAATTTCAAAAATTCAAAAATCTACTATTGAAATGTTATTTGTGAGTGAATTTAATACTAACCTAAGTAAAAGAAACAATAAAACATTTCAAAATTTATATTTTATCAATATGGATTTTTTAGCACTTAACGCTTGAACGTATGGAAGAATGATCGTTTGAGAATCAGTATATAGGTAACATTTCAAAAAATTTCAAAAATTCAAATATCTACTATTGAAATGTTATTTGTGAGTGAATTTAATTCTTACCTAAGTAAAAGAAAAAATAAAACATTTCAAAATTAAAATTTTATCAAGATGGATTTTTGAGCACTTAAGGCTTGAACGTATGGAAGAATGATCGTATGAGAATCAGTATATAGGTAACATTTAAAATAATTTCAAAAATTCAAATATCTACTATTGAAATGTTATTTGTGAGTGAATTTAATTCTTACCTAAGTAAAAGAAACAATAAAACATTTCAAAATTAAAATTTTATCAAGATGGATTTTTGAGCACTTAAGGCTTGAACGTATGGAAGAATGATCGTATGAGAATCAGTATATAGGTAACATTTAGAATAATTTCAAAAATTCAAATATCTACTATTGAAATGTTATTTGTGAGTGAATTTAATTCTTACCTAAGTAAACGAAAAAATAAAACATTTCAAAATTAAAATTTTATCAAGATGGATTTTTGAGCACTTAAGGCTTGAACGTATGGAAGAATGATCGTATGAGAATCAGTATATAGGTAACATTTAAAATAATTTCAAAAATTCAAAAATCTACTATTGAAATGTTATTTGTGAGTGAATTTAATACTAACCTATGTAAAAGAAACAATAAAACATTTCAAAATTTATATTTTACCAATATGGATTTTTGAGCACTGAAGGCTTGAACGTATGGAAAAATGATCGTATGAGATTCAGTATATAGGTAACATTTAAAATAATTTCAAAAATTCAAATATCTACTATTGAAATGTTATTTGTGAGTGAATTTAATTCTAACCTAAGTAAAAGAAACAATAAAACATTTCAAAATTAAAATTTTATCAAGATGGATTTTTTAGCACTTAACGCTTGAACGTATGGAAGAATGATCGTTTGAGAATCAGTATATAGGTAACATTTCAAAAAATTTCAAAAATTCAAAAATCTACTATTGAAATGTTATTTGTGAGTGAATTTAATACTAACCTAAGTAAAAGAAACAATAAAACATTTCAAAATTTATATTTTATCAATATGGATTTTTTAGCACTTAACGCTTGAACGTATGGAAGAATGATCGTTTGAGAATCAGTATATAGGTAACATTTCAAAAAATTTCAAAAATTCAAATATCTACTATTGAAATGTTATTTGTGAGTGAATTTAATTCTTACCTAAGTAAAAGAAAAAATAAAACATTTCAAAATTAAAATTTTATCAAGATGGATTTTTGAGCACTTAAGGCTTGAACGTATGGAAGAATGATCGTATGAGAATCAGTATATAGGTAACATTTAAAATAATTTCAAAAATTCAAATATCTACTATTGAAATGTTATTTGTGAGTGAATTTAATTCTTACCTAAGTAAAAGAAACAATAAAACATTTCAAAATTAAAATTTTATCAAGATGGATTTTTGAGCACTTAAGGCTTGAACGTATGGAAGAATGATCGTATGAGAATCAGTATATAGGTAACATTTAGAATAATTTCAAAAATTCAAATATCTACTATTGAAATGTTATTTGTGAGTGAATTTAATTCTTACCTAAGTAAACGAAACAATAAAACATTTCAAAATTAAAATTTTATCAAGATGGATTTTTGAGCACTTAAGGCTTGAACGTATGGAGGAATGATCGTATGAGAATCAGTATATAGGTAACATTTCAAAAAATTTCAAAAATTCAATAATCTACTATTGAAATGTTATTTTTAAGTGAAAGAAACAATAAAACATTTCAAAATTTAAATTTTATCAATACGGATTTTTGAGCACTTAAGGCTTGATTGTATGGAAGAATGATCGTTTGAGAATCAGTATATAGGTAACATTTAAAAAAATTTCAAAAATTCAAAAATCTACTATTGAAATGTTATTTGTGAGTGAATTTAATACTAACCTATGTAAAAGAAACAATAAAACATTTCAAAATTTATATTTTATCAAGATGGATTTTTGAGCACTTAAGGCTTGAACGTATGGAAGAATGATCGTATGAGAATCAGTATATAGGTAACATTTCAAAAAATTTCAAAAATTCAATAATCTACTATTGAAATGTTATTTTTAAGTGAAAGAAACACTAATACATTTCAAAATTTAAGTTTTATCAATACGGATTTTTGAGCACTTAAGGCTTGAACGTATGGAGGAATGATCGTATGAGAATCAGTATATAGGTAACATTTCAAAAAATTTCAAAAATTCAATAATCTACTATTGAAATGTTATTTTTAAGTGAAAGAAACAATAAAACATTTCAAAATTTAAATTTTATCAATACGGATTTTTGAGCACTTAAGGCTTGATTGTATGGAAGAATGATCGTTTGAGAATCAGTATATAGGTAACATTTAAAAAAATTTCAAAAATTCAAAAATCTACTATTGAAATGTTATTTGTGAGTGAATTTAATACTAACCTATGTAAAAGAAACAATAAAACATTTCAAAATTTATATTTTATCAATATGGATTTTTGAGCACTGAAGGCTTGAACGTATGGAAAAATGATCGTATGAGATTCTGTATATAGGTAACATTTCAAAAAATTTCAAAAATTCAATAATTTACTATTGAAATGTTGTTTTTAAGTGAAAGAAACAATAAAACATTTCAAAATTAAAATTTTATCAATACGGATTTTTGAGCACTGAAGGCTTGAAAGTATCGAAGAATGATCGTATGAGAATCAGTTTAAAGGTAACATTTAAAAAAATTTCAAAAATTCAATAATCTACTATTGAAATGTTATATTTAAGTGAGAGAAACAGTAACACATTTCAAAATTTATATTTTATCAATATGGATTTCTGAGCACTGAAGGCTTGAAGGTAGGGAAGAAGGATCGTATGAGAATCAATTTATAGGTAACATTTCAAAAAAATTCCAAAATTCAATAATCTACTATTGAAATGTTATTTTTAAGTGAAAGAAACAGTAACACATTTCAAAATTTATATTTTATCAATATGGATTTCTGAGCACTGAAGGCTTGAAGGTAGGGAAGAAGGATCGTATGAGAATCAATTTATAGGTAACATTTTAAAAAATTTCAAAAATTCAATAATCTGCTATTGAAATGTTATTTTTGAGTGAATTTAATACTAACTTATGTGAAAGAAACAATAAAACATTTCAAAATTTATATTTTATCAAGATGGATTTTTGAGCACTTAACGCTTGAACGTATGGAAGAATGATCGTATGAGAATCAGTATATAGGTAACATTTAAAATAATTTCAAAAATTCAAAAATCTACTATTGAAATGTTATTTGTGAGTGAATTTAATACTAACCTATGTAAAAGAAACAATAAAACATTTCAAAATTTATATTTTACCAATATGGATTTTTGAGCACTGAAGGCTTGAACGTATGGAAAAATGATCGTATGAGATTCAGTATATAGGTAACATTTAAAATAATTTCAAAAATTCAAATATCTACTATTGAAATGTTATTTGTGAGTGAATTTAATTCTAACCTAAGTAAAAGAAACAATAAAACATTTCAAAATTAAAATTTTATCAAGATGGATTTTTTAGCACTTAACGCTTGAACGTATGGAAGAATGATCGTTTGAGAATCAGTATATAGGTAACATTTCAAAAAATTTCAAAAATTCAAAAATCTACTATTGAAATGTTATTTGTGAGTGAATTTAATACTAACCTAAGTAAAAGAAACAATAAAACATTTCAAAATTTATATTTTATCAATATGGATTTTTGAGCACTGAAGGCTTGAACGTATGGAAAAATGATCGTATGAGATTCAGTATATTGGTAACATTTAAAATAATTTCAAAAATTCAAAAATCTACTATTGAAATGTTATTTGTGAGTGAATTTAATACTAACCTAAGTGAAAGAAACAATAAAACATTTCAAAATTTAAATTTTATCAATATGGATTTTTGAGCACTTTATGCTTGAACATATGGAAGAATGATCGTATGAGATTCAGTTTAAAGGTAACATTTCAAAAAATTTCAAAAATTCAATAATTTACTATTGAAATGTTGTTTTCAAGTGAAAGAAACAATAAAACATTTCAAAATTTAAATTTTATCAATACGGATTTTTGAGCACTGAAGACTTGAACGTGTGGAAGAATGATCGTGTGAGAATCAGTATATAGGTAACATTTCAAAAAATTTCAAAAATTCAAAAATCTTCTATTGAAATGTTATTTGTGAGTGAATTTAATACTAACCTAAGTGAAAGAAACAAATAAATTTCAAAAATTCAATAATTTACTATTGAAATGTTGTTTTCAAGTGAAAGAAACAATAAAACATTTCAAAATTTAAATTTTATCAATACGGATTTTTGAGCACTTAAGGCTTGAACGTATGGAAGAATGATCGTATGAGAATCAGTATATAGGTAACATTTAAAATAATTTCAAAAATTCAAATATCTACTATTGAAATGTTATTTGTGAGTGAATTTAATTCTAACCTAAGTAAAAGAAACAATAAAACATTTCAAAATTAAAATTTTATCAAGATGGATTTTTGAGCACTTAAGGCTTGAACGTATGGAGGAATGATCGTATGAGAATCAGTATATAGGTAACATTTCAAAAAATTTCAAAAATTCAATAATCTACTATTAAAGTGTTATTTGTGAGTGAATTTAATACTAACCTATGTAAAAGAAACAATAAAACATTTCAAAATTAAAATTTTATCAAGATGGATTTTTGAGCACTTAAGGCTTGAACGTATGGAAGAATGATCGTATGAGAATCAGTATATAGGTAACATTTAGAATAATTTCAAAAATTCAAATATCTACTATTGAAATGTTATTTGTGAGTGAATTTAATTCTTACCTAAGTAAACGAAACAATAAAACATTTCAAAATTAAAATTTTATCAAGATGGATTTTTGAGCACTTAAGGCTTGAACGTATGGAGGAATGATCGTATGAGAATCAGTATATAGGTAACATTTCAAAAAATTTCAAAAATTCAATAATCTACTATTGAAATGTTATTTTTAAGTGAAAGAAACAATAAAACATTTCAAAATTTAAATTTTATCAATACGGATTTTTGAGCACTTAAGGCTTGATTGTATGGAAGAATGATCGTTTGAGAATCAGTATATAGGTAACATTTAAAAAAATTTCAAAAATTCAAAAATCTACTATTGAAATGTTATTTGTGAGTGAATTTAATACTAACCTATGTAAAAGAAAAAATAAAACATTTCAAAATTAAAATTTTATCAAGATGGATTTTTGAGCACTTAAGGCTTGAACTTATGGAAGAATGATCGTATGAGAATCAGTATATAGGTAACATTTAAAATAATTTCAAAAATTCAAATATCTACTATTGAAATGTTATTTGTGAGTGAATTTAATTCTTACCTAAGTAAAAGAAACAATAAAACATTTCAAAATTAAAATTTTATCAAGATGGATTTTTGAGCACTTAAGGCTTGAACGTATGGAAGAATGATCGTATGAGAATCAGTATATAGGTAACATTTAGAATAATTTCAAAAATTCAAATATCTACTATTGAAATGTTATTTGTGAGTGAATTTAATTCTTACCTAAGTAAACGAAACAATAAAACATTTCAAAATTAAAATTTTATCAAGATGGATTTTTGAGCACTTAAGGCTTGAACGTATGGAGGAATGATCGTATGAGAATCAGTATATAGGTAACATTTCAAAAAATTTCAAAAATTCAATAATTTACTATTGAAATGTTGTTTTTAAGTGAAAGAAACAATAAAACATTTCAAAATTAAAATTTTATCAATACGGATTTTTGAGCACTGAAGGCTTGAAAGTATCGAAGAATGATCGTATGAGAATCAGTTTAAAGGTAACATTTAAAAAAATTTCAAAAATTCAATAATCTACTATTGAAATGTTATATTTAAGTGAGAGAAACAGTAACACATTTCAAAATTTATATTTTATCAATATGGATTTCTGAGCACTGAAGGCTTGAAGGTAGGGAAGAAGGATCGTATGAGAATCAATTTATAGGTAACATTTCAAAAAAATTCCAAAATTCAATAATCTACTATTGAAATGTTATTTTTAAGTGAAAGAAACAGTAACACATTTCAAAATTTAAATTTAATCAGTATGGATTTTTGAGCACTGAAGGCTTGAACGTATGGAAGAATGATCGTATGAGAATCAGTTTATAGGTAACATTTTAAAAAATTTCAAAAATTCAATAATCTGCTATTGAAATGTTATTTTTGAGTGAATTTAATACTAACTTATGTGAAAGAAACAATAAAACATTTCAAAATTTATATTTTATCAAGATGGATTTTTGAGCACTTAAGGCTTGAACGTATGGAAGAATGATCGTATGACAATCAGTATATAGGTAACATTTAGAATAATTTCAAAAATTCAAATATCTACTATTGAAATGTTATTTGTGAGTGAATTTAATTCTTACCTAAGTAAACGAAACAATAAAACATTTCAAAATTAAAATTTTATCAAGATGGATTTTTGAGCACTGAAGGCTTGAACGTATGGAAAAATGATCGTATGAGATTCTGTATATAGGTAACATTTCAAAAAATTTCAAAAATTCAATAATTTACTATTGAAATGTTGTTTTTAAGTGAAAGAAACAATAAAACATTTCAAAATTAAAATTTTATCAATACGGATTTTTGAGCACTGAAGGCTTGAAAGTATCGAAGAATGATCGTATGAGAATCAGTTTAAAGGTAACATTTAAAAAAATTTCAAAAATTCAATAATCTACTATTGAAATGTTATATTTAAGTGAGAGAAACAGTAACACATTTCAAAATTTATATTTTATCAATATGGATTTCTGAGCACTGAAGGCTTGAAGGTAGGGAAGAAGGATCGTATGAGAATCAATTTATAGGTAACATTTCAAAAAAATTCCAAAATTCAATAATCTACTATTGAAATGTTATTTTTAAGTGAAAGAAACAGTAACACATTTCAAAATTTAAATTTTATCAGTATGGATTTTTGAGCACTGAAGGCTTGAACGTATGGAAGAATGATCGTATGAGAATCAGTTTATAGGTAACATTTAAAAAAATTTCAAAAATTCAAAAATCTACTATTGAAATGTTATTTGTGAGTGAATTTAATACTAACCTATGTAAAAGAAACAATAAAACATTTCAAAATTTATATTTTATCAATATGGATTTTTGAGCACTGAAGGCTTGAACGTATGGAAAAATGATCGTATGAGATTCTGTATATAGGTAACATTTCAAAAAATTTCAAAAATTCAATAATTTACTATTGAAATGTTGTTTTTAAGTGAAAGAAACAATAAAACATTTCAAAATTAAAATTTTATCAATACGGATTTTTGAGCACTGAAGGCTTGAAAGTATCGAAGAATGATCGTATGAGAATCAGTTTAAAGGTAACATTTAAAAAAATTTCAAAAATTCAATAATCTACTATTGAAATG
Source organism: Phortica okadai (assembly GCA_034638295.1). Taxonomy (NCBI): domain Eukaryota; kingdom Metazoa; phylum Arthropoda; class Insecta; order Diptera; family Drosophilidae; genus Phortica; species Phortica okadai. The sequence continues at coordinate 1,361,299 of JAWUZV010000032.1, read as the reverse complement.
TTATATTTAAGTGAGAGAAACAGTAACACATTTCAAAATTTATATTTTATCAATATGGATTTCTGAGCACTGAAGGCTTGAAGGTAGGGAAGAAGGATCGTATGAGAATCAATTTATAGGTAACATTTCAAAAAAATTCCAAAATTCAATAATCTACTATTGAAATGTTATTTTTAAGTGAAAGAAACAGTAACACATTTCAAAATTTAAATTTTATCAGTATGGATTTTTGAGCACTGAAGGCTTGAACGTATGGAAGAATGATCGTATGAGAATCAGTTTATAGGTAACATTTTAAAAAATTTCAAAAATTCAATAATCTGCTATTGAAATGTTATTTTTGAGTGAATTTAATACTAACTTATGTGAAAGAAACAATAAAACATTTCAAAATTTATATTTTATCAAGATGGATTTTTGAGCACTTAACGCTTGAACGTATGGAAGAATGATCGTATGAGAATCAGTATATAGGTAACATTTAAAATAATTTCAAAAATTCAAAAATCTACTATTGAAATGTTATTTGTGAGTGAATTTAATACTAACCTATGTAAAAGAAACAATAAAACATTTCAAAATTTATATTTTACCAATATGGATTTTTGAGCACTGAAGGCTTGAACGTATGGAAAAATGATCGTATAAGATTCAGTATATAGGTAACATTTAAAATAATTTCAAAAATTCAAATATCTACTATTGAAATGTTATTTGTGAGTGAATTTAATTCTAACCTAAGTAAAAGAAACAATAAAACATTTCAAAATTAAAATTTTATCAAGATGGATTTTTTAGCACTTAACGCTTGAACGTATGGAAGAATGATCGTTTGAGAATCAGTATATAGGTAACATTTCAAAAAATTTCAAAAATTCAAAAATCTACTATTGAAATGTTATTTGTGAGTGAATTTAATACTAACCTAAGTAAAAGAAACAATAAAACATTTCAAAATTTATATTTTATCAATATGGATTTTTGAGCACTGAAGGCTTGAACGTATGGAAAAATGATCGTATGAGATTCAGTATATTGGTAACATTTAAAATAATTTCAAAAATTCAAAAATCTACTATTGAAATGTTATTTGTGAGTGAATTTAATACTAACCTAAGTGAAAGAAACAATAAAACATTTCAAAATTTAAATTTTATCAATATGGATTTTTGAGCACTTTAGGCTTGAACATATGGAAGAATGATCGTATGAGATTCAGTTTAAAGGTAACATTTCAAAAAATTTCAAAAATTCAATAATTTACTATTGAAATGTTGTTTTCAAGTGAAAGAAACAATAAAACATTTCAAAATTTAAATTTTATCAATACGGATTTTTGAGCACTGAAGACTTGAACGTGTGGAAGAATGATCGTGTGAGAATCAGTATATAGGTAACATTTCAAAAAATTTCAAAAATTCAAAAATCTTCTATTGAAATGTTATTTGTGAGTGAATTTAATACTAACCTAAGTGAAAGAAACAAATAAATTTCAAAAATTCAATAATTTACTATTGAAATGTTGTTTTCAAGTGAAAGAAACAATAAAACATTTCAAAATTTAAATTTTATCAATACGGATTTTTGAGCACTTAAGGCTTGAACGTATGGAAGAATGATCGTATGAGAATCAGTATATAGGTAACATTTAAAATAATTTCAAAAATTCAAATATCTACTATTGAAATGTTATTTGTGAGTGAATTTAATTCTAACCTAAGTAAAAGAAACAATAAAACATTTCAAAATTAAAATTTTATCAAGATGGATTTTTGAGCACTTAAGGCTTGAACGTATGGAGGAATGATCGTATGAGAATCAGTATATAGGTAACATTTCAAAAAATTTCAAAAATTCAATAATCTACTATTAAAGTGTTATTTGTGAGTGAATTTAATACTAACCTATGTAAAAGAAACAATAAAACATTTCAAAATTAAAATTTTATCAAGATGGATTTTTGAGCACTTAAGGCTTGTACGTATGGAAGAATGATCGTATGAGAATCAGTATATAGGTAACATTTAGAATAATTTCAAAAATTCAAATATCTACTATTGAAATGTTATTTGTGAGTGAATTTAATTCTTACCTAAGTAAACGAAACAATAAAACATTTCAAAATTAAAATTTTATCAAGATGGATTTTTGAGCACTTAAGGCTTGAACGTATGGAGGAATGATCGTATGAGAATCAGTATATAGGTAACATTTCAAAAAATTTCAAAAATTCAATAATCTACTATTGAAATGTTATTTTTAAGTGAAAGAAACAATAAAACATTTCAAAATTTAAATTTTATCAATACGGATTTTTGAGCACTTAAGGCTTGATTGTATGGAAGAATGATCGTTTGAGAATCAGTATATAGGTAACATTTAAAAAAATTTCAAAAATTCAAAAATCTACTATTGAAATGTTATTTGTGAGTGAATTTAATACTAACCTATGTAAAAGAAAAAATAAAACATTTCAAAATTAAAATTTTATCAAGATGGATTTTTGAGCACTTAAGGCTTGAACGTATGGAAGAATGATCGTATGAGAATCAGTATATAGGTAACATTTAAAATAATTTCAAAAATTCAAATATCTACTATTGAAATGTTATTTGTGAGTGAATTTAATTCTTACCTAAGTAAAAGAAACAATAAAACATTTCAAAATTAAAATTTTATCAAGATGGATTTTTGAGCACTTAAGGCTTGAACGTATGGAAGAATGGTCGTATGAGAATCAGTTTATAGGTAAAATTTTAAAAAATTTCAAAAATTCAAATATCTACTATTGAAATGTTATTTGTGAGTGAATTTAATTCTTACCTAAGTAAACGAAACAATAAAACATTTCAAAATTAAAATTTTATCAAGATGGATTTTTGAGCACTTAAGGCTTGAACGTATGGAGGAATGATCGTATGAGAATCAGTATATAGGTAACATTTCAAAAAATTTCAAAAATTCAATAATCTACTATTGAAATGTTATTTTTAAGTGAAAGAAACAATAAAACATTTCAAAATTTAAATTTTATCAATACGGATTTTTAAGGCTTAATTGTATGGAAGAATGATCGTTAGAGAATCAGTATATAGGTAACATTTAAAAAAATTTCAAAAATTCAAATATCTACTATTGAAATGTTATTTGTGAGTGAATTTAATTCTTACCTAAGTAAAAGAAAAAATAAAACATTTCAAAATTAAAATTTTATCAAGATGGATTTTTGAGCACTTAAGGCTTGAACGTATGGAAGAATGATCGTATGAGAATCAGTATATAGGTAACATTTAAAATAATTTCAAAAATTCAAATATCTACTATTGAAATGTTATTTGTGAGTGAATTTAATTCTTACCTAAGTAAAAGAAACAATAAAACATTTCAAAATTTATATTTTATCAATATGGATTTTTGAGCACTGAAGGCTTGAACGTATGGAAAAATGATCGTATGAGATTCAGTATATAGGTAACATTTCAAAAAATTTCAAAAATTCAAAAATCTACTATTGAAATGTTATTTGTGAGTGAATTTAATACTAACCTAAGTAAAAGAAACAATAAAACATTTCAAAATTAAAATTTTATCAAGATGGATTTTTGAGCACTTAAGGCTTGAACGTATGGAGGAATGATCGTATGAGAATCAGTATATAGGTAACATTTCAAAAAATTTCAAAAATTCAATAATCTACTATTAAAGTGTTATTTGTGAGTGAATTTAATACTAACCTATGTAAAAGAAACAATAAAACATTTCAAAATTAAAATTTTATCAATATGGATTTTTGAGCACTGAAGGCTTGAACGTATGGAAAAATGATCGTATGAGATTCAGTATATTGGTAACATTTAAAATAATTTCAAAAATTCAAAAATCTACTATTGAAATGTTATTTGTGAGTGAATTTAATACTAACCTAAGTGAAAGAAACAATAAAACATTTCAAAATTTAAATTTTATCAATATGGATTTTTGAGCACTTTAGGCTTGAACATATGGAGGAATGATCGTATGAGATTCAGTTTAAAGGTAACATTTCAAAAAATTTCAAAAATTCAATAATTTACTATTGAAATGTTGTTTTCAAGTGAAAGAAACAATAAAACATTTCAAAATTTAAATTTTATCAATACGGATTTTTGAGCACTGAAGACTTGAACGTGTGGAAGAATGATCGTGTGAGAATCAGTATATAGGTAACATTTCAAAAAATTTCAAAAATTCAAAAATCTTCTATTGAAATGTTATTTGTGAGTGAATTTAATACTAACCTAAGTGAAAGAAACAAATAAATTTCAAAAATTCAATAATTTACTATTGAAATGTTGTTTTCAAGTGAAAGAAACAATAAAACATTTCAAAATTTAAATTTTATCAATACGGATTTTTGAGCACTGAAGGCTTGAACGTATGGAAGAATGGTCGTATGAGAATCAGTTTATAGGTAAAATTTTAAAAAATTTCAAAAATTCAAATATCTACTATTGAAATGTTATTTGTGAGTGAATTTAATTCTTACCTAAGTAAAAGAAAAAATAAAACATTTCAAAATTAAAATTTTATCAATACGGATTTTTGAGCACTTAAGGCTTGAACGTATGGAAGAATGATCGTTTGAGAATCAGTATATAGGTAACATTTAAAATAATTTCAAAAATTCAAATATCTACTATTGAAATGTTATTTGTGAGTGAATTTAATTCTTACCTAAGTAAAAGAAAAAATAAAACATTTCAAAATTAAAATTTTATCAATACGGAGTTTTGAGCACTTAAGGCTTGAACGTATGGAAGAATGATCGTTTGAGAATCAGTATATAGGTAACATTTAAAATAATTTCAAAAATTCAAATATCTACTATTGAAATGTTATTTGTGAGTGAATTTAATTCTTACCTAAGTAAAAGAAACAATAAAACATTTCAAAATTAAAATTTTATCAAGATGGATTTTTTAGCACTTAACGCTTGAACGTATGGAAGAATGATCGTTTGAGAATCAGTATATAGGTAACATTTCAAAAAATTTCAAAAATTCAAAAATCTACTATTGAAATGTTATTTGTGAGTGAATTTAATACTAACCTAAGTAAAAGAAACAATAAAACATTTCAAAATTTATATTTTATCACTATGGATTTTTGAGCACTGAAGGCTTGAACGTATGGAAAAATGATCGTATGAGATTCAGTATATTGGTAACATTTAAAATAATTTCAAAAATTCAAATATCTACTATTGAAATGTTATTTGTGAGTGAATTTAATTCTTACCTAAGTAAAAGAAAAAATAAAACATTTCAAAATTAAAATTTTATCAAGATGGATTTTTGAGCACTTAAGGCTTGAACGTATGGAAGAATGATCGTATGAGAATCAGTATATAGGTAACATTTAAAATAATTTCAAAAATTCAAATATCTACTATTGAAATGTTATTTGTGAGTGAATTTAATTCTTACCTAAGTAAAAGAAACAATAAAACATTTCAAAATTAAAATTTTATCAAGATGGATTTTTGAGCACTTAAGGCTTGAACGTATGGAAGAATGATCGTATGAGAATCAGTATATAGGTAACATTTAGAATAATTTCAAAAATTCAAATATCTACTATTGAAATGTTATTTGTGAGTGAATTTAATTCTTACCTAAGTAAACGAAACAATAAAACATTTCAAAATTAAAATTTTATCAAGATGGATTTTTGAGCACTTAAGGCTTGAACGTATGGAGGAATGATCGTATGAGAATCAGTATATAGGTAACATTTCAAAAAATTTCAAAAATTCAATAATCTACTATTGAAATGTTATTTTTAAGTGAAAGAAACAATAAAACATTTCAAAATTTAAATTTTATCAATACGGATTTTTGAGCACTTAAGGCTTGATTGTATGGAAGAATGATCGTTTGAGAATCAGTATATAGGTAACATTTAAAAAAATTTCAAAAATTCAAAAATCTACTATTGAAATGTTATTTGTGAGTGAATTTAATACTAACCTATGTAAAAGAAACAATAAAACATTTCAAAATTTATATTTTATCAATATGGATTTTTGAGCACTGAAGGCTTGAACGTATGGAAAAATGATCGTATGAGATTCTGTATATAGGTAACATTTCAAAAAATTTCAAAAATTCAATAATTTACTATTGAAATGTTGTTTTTAAGTGAAAGAAACAATAAAACATTTCAAAATTAAAATTTTATCAATACGGATTTTTGAGCACTGAAGGCTTGAAAGTATCGAAGAATGATCGTATGAGAATCAGTTTAAAGGTAACATTTAAAAAAATTTTAAAAATTCAATAATCTACTATTGAAATGTTATATTTAAGTGAGAGAAACAGTAACACATTTCAAAATTTATATTTTATCAATATGGATTTCTGAGCACTGAAGGCTTGAAGGTAGGGAAGAAGGATCGTATGAGAATCAATTTATAGGTAACATTTCAAAAAAATTCCAAAATTCAATAATCTACTATTGAAATGTTATTTTTAAGTGAAAGAAACAGTAACACATTTCAAAATTTAAATTTTATCAGTATGGATTTTTGAGCACTGAAGGCTTGAACGTATGGAAGAATGATCGTATGAGAATCAGTTTATAGGTAACATTTTAAAAAATTTCAAAAATTCAATAATCTGCTATTGAAATGTTATTTTTGAGTGAATTTAATACTAACTTATGTGAAAGAAACAATAAAACATTTCAAAATTTATATTTTATCAAGATGGATTTTTGAGCACTTAACGCTTGAACGTATGGAAGAATGATCGTATGAGAATCAGTATATAGGTAACATTTAAAATAATTTCAAAAATTCAAAAATCTATTATTGAAATGTTATTTGTGAGTGAATTTAATACTAACCTATGTAAAAGAAACAATAAAACATTTCAAAATTTATATTTTACCAATATGGATTTTTGAGCACTGAAGGCTTGAACGTATGGAAAAATGATCGTATGAGATTCAGTATATAGGTAACATTTAAAATAATTTCAAAAATTCAAATATCTACTATTGAAATGTTATTTGTGAGTGAATTTAATTCTAACCTAAGTAAAAGAAACAATAAAACATTTCAAAATTAAAATTTTATCAAGATGGATTTTTTAGCACTTAACGCTTGAACGTATGGAAGAATGATCGTTTGAGAATCAGTATATAGGTAACATTTCAAAAAATTTCAAAAATTCAAAAATCTACTATTGAAATGTTATTTGTGAGTGAATTTAATACTAACCTAAGTAAAAGAAACAATAAAACATTTCAAAATTTATATTTTATCAATATGGATTTTTGAGCACTGAAGGCTTGAACGTATGGAAAAATGATCGTATGAGATTCAGTATATTGGTAACATTTAAAATAATTTCAAAAATTCAAAAATCTACTATTGAAATGTTATTTGTGAGTGAATTTAATACTAACCTAAGTGAAAGAAACAATAAAACATTTCAAAATTTAAATTTTATCAATATGGATTTTTGAGCACTTTAGGCTTGAACATATGGAAGAATGATCGTATGAGATTCAGTTTAAAGGTAACATTTCAAAAAATTTCAAAAATTCAATAATTTACTATTGAAATGTTGTTTTCAAGTGAAAGAAACAATAAAACATTTCAAAATTTAAATTTTATCAATACGGATTTTTGAGCACTGAAGACTTGAACGTGTGGAAGAATGATCGTGTGAGAATCAGTATATAGGTAACATTTCAAAAAATTTCAAAAATTCAAAAATCTTCTATTGAAATGTTATTTGTGAGTGAATTTAATACTAACCTAAGTGAAAGAAACAAATAAATTTCAAAAATTCAATAATTTACTATTGAAATGTTGTTTTCAAGTGAAAGAAACAATAAAACATTTCAAAATTTAAATTTTATCAATACGGATTTTTGAGCACTTAAGGCTTGAACGTATGGAAGAATGATCGTATGAGAATCAGTATATAGGTAACATTTAAAATAATTTCAAAAATTCAAATATCTACTATTGAAATGTTATTTGTGAGTGAATTTAATTCTAACCTAAGTAAAAGAAACAATAAAACATTTCAAAATTAAAATTTTATCAAGATGGATTTTTGAGCACTTAAGGCTTGAACGTATGGAGGAATGATCGTATGAGAATCAGTATATAGGTAACATTTCAAAAAATTTCAAAAATTCAATAATCTACTATTAAAGTGTTATTTGTAAGTGAAAGAAACAATAATACATTTCAAAATTTAAGTTTTATCAATACGGATTTTTGAGTATATAGGTAACATTTCAAAAAATTTCAAAAATTCAATAATTTACTATTGAAATGTTATTTTTAAATAAAAGAAATAATAAAACATTTCAAAATATAATTTTTATCAATACGGATTTTTGAGCACTGAAGGCTTGAAGGTATCGAAGAATGATCGTTTGAGAATCAGTATATAGGTAACATTTAAAAAAATTTCAAAAATTCAAAAATCTACTATTGAAATGTTGTTTGTGAGTGAATTTAATACTAACGTAAGTGAAAGAAACAATAAAACATTTCAAAATTTAAATTTTATCAATACGGATTTTTGAGCACTTAAGGCTTGAACGTATGGAAGAATGATCGTTTGAGAATCAGTATATACATAGGTAACATTTTAAAAAATTTAAAAAATTCAAATATCTACTATTGAAATGTTGTTTGTGAGTGAATTTAATACTAACCTAAGTGAAAGAAACAATAAAACATTTCAAAATTTAAATTTTATCAATACGGATTTTTGAGCACTGAAGGCTTGAAGGTATCGAAGAATGATCGTTTGAGAATCAGTATATAGGTAACATTTCAAAAAATTTCAAAAATTCAATAATTTACTATTGAAATGTTGTTTTTAAGTGAAAGAAACAATAAAACATTTCAAAATTAAAATTTTATCAATACGGATTTTTGAGCACTGAAGGCTTGAAAGTATCGAAGAATGATCGTATGAGAATCAGTTTAAAGGTAACATTTAAAAAAATTTCAAAAATTCAATAATCTACTATTGAAATGTTATATTTAAGTGAGAGAAACAGTAACACATTTCAAAATTTATATTTTATCAATATGGGTTTCTGAGCACTGAAGGCTTGAAGGTATGGAAGAAGGATCGTATGAGAATCAGTTTATAGGTAACATTTCAAAAAAATTCCAAAATTCAATAATCTACTATTGAAATGTTATTTTTAAGTGAAAGAAACAGTAACACATTTCAAAATTTAAATTTTATCAGTATGGATTTTTGAGCACTGAAGGCTTGAACGTATGGAAGAATGGTCGTATGAGAATCAGTTAATAGGTAAAATTTTAAAAAATTTCAAAAATTCAAATATCTACTATTGAAATGTTATTTGTGAGTGAATTTAATTCTTACCTAAGTAAAAGAAACAATAAAACATTTCAAAATTAAAATTTTATCAAGATGGATTTTTGAGCACTTAAGGCTTGAACGTATGGAAGAATGATCGTATGAGAATCAGTATATAGGTAACATTTAAAATAATTTAAAAAATTCAAATATCTACTATTGAAATGTTATTTGTGAGTGAATTTAATTCTTACCTAAGTAAAAGAAACAAATAAATTTCAAAAATTCAATAATTTACTATTGAAATGTTGTTTTCAAGTGAAAGAAACAATAAAACATTTCAAAATTTAAATTTTATCAATACGGATTTTTGAGCACTGAAGGCTTGAAGGTATCGAAGAATGATCGTTTGAGAATCCAGTATATAGGTAACATTTAAAAAAATTTCAAAAATTCAAATATCTACTATTGAAATGTTATTTGTGAGTGAATTTAATTCTTACCTAAGTAGAAGAAACAATAAAACATTTCAAAATTAAAATTTTATCAAGATGGATTTTTGAGCACTTAAGGCTTGAACGTATGGAGGAATAATCGTATGAGAATCAGTATATAGGTAACATTTCAAAAAATTTCAAAAATTCAAAAATCTACTATTGAAATGTTATTTGTGAGTGAATTTAATACTAACCTAAGTGAAAGAAACAAATAAATTTCAAAAATTCAATAATTTACTATTGAAATGTTGTTTTCAAGTGAAAGAAACAATAAAACATTTCAAAATTTAAATTTTATCAATACGGATTTTTGAGCACTTAAGGCTTGAACGTATGGAAGAATGATCGTATGAGAATCAGTATATAGGTAACATTTAAAATAATTTCAAAAATTCAAATATCTACTATTGAAATGTTATTTGTGAGTGAATTTAATTCTAACCTAAGTAAAAGAAACAATAAAACATTTCAAAATTAAAATTTTATCAAGATGGATTTTTGAGCACTTAAGGCTTGAACGTATGGAGGAATGATCGTATGAGAATCAGTATATAGGTAACATTTCAAAAAATTTCAAAAATTCAATAATCTACTATTAAAGTGTTATTTGTAAGTGAAATAAACAATAATACATTTCAAAATTTAAGTTTTATCAATACGGATTTTTGAGTATATAGGTAACATTTCAAAAAATTTCAAAAATTCAAATATCTACTATTGAAATGTTATTTGTGAGTGAATTTAATTCTTACCTAAGTAAAAGAAACAATAAAACATTTCAAAATTAAAATTTTATCAAGATGGATTTTTGAGCACTTAAGGCTTGAACGTATGGAAGAATGATCGTATGAGAATCAGTATATAGGTAACATTTCAAATAATTTCAAAAATTCAAATATCTACTATTGAAATGTTATTTGAGAGTGAATTTAATTCTTACCTAAGTAAAAGAAACAATAAAACATTTCAAAATTAAAATTTTATCAAGATGGATTTTTGAGCACTTAAGGCTTGAACGTATGGAAGAATGATCGTATGAGAATCAGTATATAGGTAACATTTAAAATAATTTCAAAAATTCAAATATCTACTATTGAAATGTTATTTGTGAGTGAATTTAATTCTAACCTAAGTAAAAGAAACAATAAAACATTTCAAAATTAAAATTTTATCAAGATGGATTTTTGAGCACTTAAGGCTTGAACGTATGGAGGAATGATCGTATGAGAATCAGTATATAGGTAACATTTCAAAAAATTTCAAAAATTCAATTATCTACTATTGAAATGTTATTTTTAAGTGAAAGAAACAATAAAACATTTCAAAATTTAAATTTTATCAATACGGATTTTTGCGCACTTAAGGCTTGATTGTATGGAAGAATGATCGTTTGAGAATCAGTATATAGGTAACATTTAAAAAAATTTCAAAAATTCAAAAATCTACTATTGAAATGTTGTTTTTAAGTGAAAGAAACAATAAAACATTTCAAAATTAAAATTTTATCAATACGGATTTTTGAGCACTGAAGGCTTGAAAGTATCGAAGAATGATCGTATGAGAATCAGTTTAAAGGTAACATTTAAAAAAATTTCAAAAATTCAATAATCTACTATTGAAATGTTATATTTAAGTGAGAGAAACAGTAACACATTTCAAAATTTATATTTTATCAATATGGGTTTCTGAGCACTGAAGGCTTGAAGGTATGGAAGAAGGATCGTATGAGAATCAGTTTATAGGTAACATTTCAAAAAAATTCCAAAATTCAATAATCTACTATTGAAATGTTATTTTTAAGTGAAAGAAACAGTAACACATTTCAAAATTTAAATTTTATCAGTATGGATTTTTGAGCACTGAAGGCTTGAACGTATGGAAGAATGGTCGTATGAGAATCAGTTAATAGGTAAAATTTTAAAAAATTTCAAAAATTCAAATATCTACTATTGAAATGTTATTTGTGAGTGAATTTAATTCTTACCTAAGTAAACGAAACAATAAAACATTTCAAAATTAAAATTTTATCAAGATGGATTTTTGAGCACTTAAGGCTTGAACGTATGGAAGAATGATCGTATGAGAATCAGTATATAGGTAACATTTAAAATAATTTCAAAAATTCAAATATCTACTATTGAAATGTTATTTGTGAGTGAATTTAATTCTTACCTAAGTAAAAGAAACAATAAAACATTTCAAAATTAAAATTTTATCAAGATGGATTTTTGAGCACTTAAGGCTTGAACGTATGGAAGAATGATCGTATGAGAATCAGTATATAGGTAACATTTAAAATAATTTCAAAAATTCAAATATCTACTATTGAAATGTTATTTGTGAGTGAATTTAATTCTTACCTAAGTAAAAGAAACAATAAAACATTTCAAAATTAAAATTTTATCAAGATGGATTTTTGAGCACTTAAGGCTTGAACGTATGGAGGAATGATCGTATGAGAATCAGTATATAGGTAACATTTCAAAAAATTTCAAAAATTCAATAATCTACTATTGAAATGTTATTTTTGAGTGAATTTAATACTAACCTAAGTGAAAGAAACAATAAAACATTTCAAAATTTATATTTTATCAATACGGATTTTTGAGCACTTAAGGCTTGAACGTATGGAAGAATGATCGTATGAGAATCAGTATATAGGTAACATTTAAAGTAATTTCAAAAATTCAAATATCTACTATTGAAATGTTATTTGTGAGTGAATTTAATTCTTACCTAAGTAAAAGAAACAATAAAACATTTCAAAATTAAAATTTTATCAAGATGGATTTTTGAGCACTTAAGGCTTGAACGTATGGAGGAATGATCGTATGAGAATCAGTATATAGGTAACATTTCAAAAAATTTCAAAAATTCAATAATCTACTATTGAAATGTTATTTTTAAGTGAAAGAAACAATAAAACATTTCAAAATTTAAATTTTATCAATACGGATTTTTGAGCACTTAAGGCTTGATTGTATGGAAGAATGATCGTTTGAGAATCAGTATATAGGTAACATTTCAAAAAATTTCAAAAATTCAAAAATCTACTATTGAAATGTTATTTGTGAGTGAATTTAATACTAACCTAAGTAAAAGAAACAATAAAACATTTCAAAATTTATATTTTATCAATATGGATTTTTGAGCACTGAAGGCTTGAACGTATGGAAAAATGATCGTATGAGATTCTGTATATAGGTAACATTTCAAAAAATTTCAAAAATTCAATAATTTACTATTGAAATGTTGTTTTTAAGTGAAAGAAACAATAAAACATTTCAAAATTAAAATTTTATCAATACGGATTTTTGAGCACTGAAGGCTTGAAAGTATCGAAGAATGATCGTATGAGAATCAGTTTAAAGGTAACATTTAAAAAAATTTCAAAAATTCAATAATCTACTATTGAAATGTTATATTTAAGTGAGAGAAACAGTAACACATTTCAAAATTTATATTTTATCAATATGGGTTTCTGAGCACTGAAGGCTTGAAGGTATGGAAGAAGGATCGTATGAGAATCAGTTTATAGGTAACATTTCAAAAAAATTCCAAAATTCAATAATCTACTATTGAAATGTTATTTTTAAGTGAAAGAAACAGTAACACATTTCAAAATTTAAATTTTATCAGTATGGATTTTTGAGAATCAGTTTATAGGTAACATTTTAAAAAATTTCAAAAATTCAATAATCTGCTATTGAAATGTTATTTTTGAGTGAATTTAATACTAACTTAAGTGAAAGAAACAATAAAACATTTCAAAATTTATATTTTATCAATATGGATTTTTGAGCACTGAAGGCTTGAACGTATGGAAAAATGATCGTAGGAGAATCAGTATATAGGTAACATTTAAAATAATTTCAAAAATTCAAATATCTACTATTGAAATGTTATTTGTGAGTGAATTTAATTCTAACCTAAGTAAAAGAAACAATAAAACATTTCAAAATTAAAATTTTATCAAGATGGATTTTTGAGCACTTAACGCTTGAACGTATGGAAGAATGATCGTATGAGAATCAGTATATAGGTAACATTTAAAATAATTTCAAAAATTCAAATATCTACTATTGAAATGTTAATTGTGAGTGAATTAAATTCTTACCTAAGTAAAAGAAACAATAAAACATTTCAAAATTTAAATTTTATCAATACGGATTTTTGAGCACTTAAGACTTGAACGTGTGGAAGAATGATCGTTTGAGAATCAGTATATAGGTAACATTTCAAATAATTTCAAAAATTCAAAAATCTACTATTGAAATGTTATTTTTGAGTGAATTTAATACTAACCTAAGTGAAAGAAACAATAAAGCATTTCAAAATTTAAATTTTATCAATACGGATTTTTGAGCACTTAAGGCTTGAACGTATGGAAGAATGATCGTATGAGAATCAGTATATAGGTAGCATTTAAAATAATTTCAAAAATTCAAATATCTACTATTGAAATGTTATTTGTGAGTGAATTTAATTCTTGCCTAAGTAAAAGAAACAATAAAACATTTCAAAATTAAAATTTTATCAAGATGGATTTTTGAGCACTTAAGGCTTGAACGTATGGAATAATGATCGTATGAGAATCAGTATATAGGTAACATTTAAAATAATTTCAAAAATTCAAATATCTACTATTGAAATGTTATTTGTGAGTGAATTAAATTCTTACCTAAGTAAAAGAAACAATAAAACATTTCAAAATTTAAATTTTATCAATACGGATTTTTGAGCACTTAAGACTTGAACGTGTGGAAGAATGATCGTTTGAGAATCAGTATATAGGTAACATTTCAAATAATTTCAAAAATTCAAAAATCTACTATTGAAATGTTATTTTTGAGTGAATTTAATACTAACCTAAGTGAAAGAAACAATAAAACATTTCAAAATTTAAATTTTATCAATACGGATTTTTGAGCACTTAAGGCTTGAACGTATGGAAGAATGATCGTATGAGAATCAGTATATAGGTAACATTTAAAATAATTTCAAAAATTCAAATATCTACTATTGAAATGTTATTTGTGAGTGATTTTAATACTTACCTAAGTAAAAGAAACAATAAAACATTTCAAAATTAAAATTTTATCAAGATGGATTTTTGAGCACTTAAGGCTTGAACGTATGGAGGAATGATCGTATGAGAATCAGTATATAGGTAACATTTCAAAAAATTTCAAAAATTCAATAATCTACTATTGAAATGTTATTTTTAAGTGAAAGAAACAATAAAACATTTCAAAATTTAAATTTTATCAATACGGATTTTTGAGCACTTAAGGCTTGATTGTATGGAAGAATGATCGTTTGAGAATCAGTATATAGGTAACATTTCAAAAAATTTCAAAAATTCAAAAATCTACTATTGAAATGTTATTTGTGAGTGAATTTAATACTAACCTAAGTAAAAGAAACAATAAAACATTTCAAAATTTCTATTTTATCAATATGGATTTTTGAGCACTGAAGGCTTGAACGTATGGCAAAAGGATCGTATGAGATTCAGTATGTAGGTAACATTTCAAAAAATTTAAAAAATTCAATAATTTACTATTGAAATGACGTTTTTAAGTGAAAGAAACAATAAATCATTTCAAAATTTAAATTTTATCAATACGGATTTTTGAGCACTGAAGACTTGAAAGTATCGAAGAATGATCGTATGAGAAACAGTTTAAAGGTAACATTTAAAAAAATTTCAAAAATTCAATAATCTACTATTGAAATGTTATATTTAAGTGAGAGAAACAGTAACACATTTCAAAATTTATATTTTATCAATATGGGTTTCTGAGCACTGAAGCCTTGAAGGTATGGAAGGAGGATCGTATGAGAATCAGTTTATAGGTAACATTTCAAAAAAATTCCAAAATTCAATAATCTACTATTGAAATGTTATTTTTAAGTGAAAGAAACAGTAACACATTTCAAAATTTAAATTTAATCAGTATGGATTTTTGAGCACTGAAGGCTTGAACGTATGGAAGAATGGTCGTATGAGAATCAGTTTATAGGTAACATTTTAAAAAATTTCAAAAATTCAAATATCTACTATTGAAATGTTATTTGTGAGTGAATTTAATTCTTACCTAAGTGAAAGAAACAATAAAACATTTCAAAATATAATTTTTATCAATACGGATTTTTGAGCACTGAAGGCTTGAAGGTATCGAAGAATGATCGTTTGAGAATCAGTATATAGGTAACATTTAAAAAAATTTCAAAAATTCAAAAATCTACTATTGAAATGTTGTTTGTGAGTGAATTTAATACTAACCTAAGTGAAAGAAACAATAAAACATTTCAAAATTTAAATTTTATCTATACGGATTTTTGAGCATTTAAGGCTTGATTGTATGGAAGAATGATCGTTTGAGAATCAGTATATAGGTAACATTTCAAAAAATTTCAAAAATTCAAAAATCTACTATTGAAATGTTATTTGTGAGTGAATTTAATACTAACCTAAGTAAAAGAAACAATAAAACATTTCAAAATTTATATTTTATCAATATGGATTTTTGAGCACTGAAGGCTTGAACGTATGGAAAAATGATCGTATGAGATTCAGTATATAGGTAAAATTTCAAAAAATTTCAAAAATTCAATAATCTACTATTGAAATGTTATTTTTAAGTGAAAGAAACAGTAACACATTTCAAAATTTAAATTTTATCAGTATGGATTTTTGAGCACTGAATGCTTGAACGTATGGAAGAATGGTCGTATGAGAATCAGTTTATAGGTAACATTTTAAAAAATTTCAAAAATTCAATAATCTGCTATTGAAATGTTATTTTCAAGTGAAAGAAAGAATAACACATTTTAAAATTTAAATTTTATCAATACGGATTTTTGAGCACTTAAGACTTGAACGTGTGGAAGAATGATCATTTGATAATCAGTATATAGGTAACATTTAAAATAATTTCAAAAATTCAAATATCTACTATTGAAATGTTATTTGTGAGTGAATTTAATTCTTACCTAAGTAAAAGAAACAATAAAACATTTCAAAATTAAAATTTTATCAAGATGGATTTTTGAGCACTTAAGGCTTGAACGTATGGAAGAATGATCGTATGAGAATCAGTATAAAGGTAACATTTAAAATAATTTCAAAAATTCAAATATCTACTATTGAAATGTTATTTGTGAGTGAATTTAATTCTTACCTAAGTAAAAGAAACAATAAAACATTTCAAAATTAAAATTATATCAAGATGGATTTTTGAGCACTTAAGGCTTGAACGTATGGAAGAATGATCGTATGAGAATCAGTATATAGGTAACATTTCAAATAATTTCAAAAATTCAAAAATCTACTATTGAAATGTTATTTTTGAGTGAATTTAATACTAACCTAAGTGAAAGAAACAATAAAACATTTCAAAATTTAAATTTTATCAATACGGATTTTTGAGCACTTAAGACTTGAACGTGTGGAAGAATGATCGTTTGAGAATCAGTATATAGGTAACATTTCAAATAATTTCAAAAATTCAAAAATCTACTATTGAAATGTTATTTTTGAGTGAATTTAATACTAACCTAAGTGAAAGAAACAATAAAACATTTCAAAATTTAAATTTTATCAATACGGATTTTTGAGCACTTAAGACTTGAACGTATGGAAGAATGATCGTATGAGAATCAGTATATAGGTAACATTTAAAATAATTTTAAAAATTCAAATATCTACTATTGAAATGTTATTTGTGAGTGAATTTAATTCTTACCTAAGTAAAAGAAACAATAAAACATTTCAAAATTAAAATATTATCAATATGGATTTTTGAGCACTTAAGACTTGAACGTGTGGAAGAATGATCATTTGATAATCAGTATATAGGTAACATTTAAAATAATTTCAAAAATTCAAATATCTACTATTGAAATGTTATTTGTGAGTGAATTTAATTCTTACCTAAGTAAAAGAAACAATAAAACATTTCAAAATTAAAATTTTATCAAGATGGATTTTTGAGCACTTAAGGCTTGAACGTATGGAAGAATGATCGTATGAGAATCAGTATAAAGGTAACATTTAAAATAATTTCAAAAATTCAAATATCTACTATTGAAATGTTATTTGTGAGTGAATTTAATTCTTACCTAAGTAAAAGAAACAATAAAACATTTCAAAATTAAAATTATATCAAGATGGATTTTTGAGCACTTAAGGCTTGAACGTATAGAAGAATGATCGTATGAGAATCAGTATATAGGTAACATTTCAAATAATTTCAAAAATTCAAAAATCTACTATTGAAATGTTATTTTTGAGTGAATTTAATACTAACCTAAGTGAAAGAAACAATAATACATTTCAAAATTTAAGTTTTATCAATACGGATTTTTGAGCACTGAAGGTTTGAAGGTATCGAAGAATGATCGTATGAGATTCAGTATATAGGTAACATTTCAAAAAATTTCAAAAATTCAATAATTTACTATTGAAATGTTATTTTTAAGTGAAAGAAACAATAAAACATTTCAAAATTTAAATTTTATCAATATGGATTTTTGAGCACTTAAGGCTTGAACGTATGGAGGAATGATCGTATGAGAATCAGTATATAGGTAACATTTCAAAAAATTTCAAAAATTCAATAATCTACTATTAAAATGTTATTTTTAAGTGAAAGAAACAATAATACATTTCAAAATTTAAGTCTTATCAATACGGATTTTTGAGCACTGAAGGCTTGAAGGTATCGAAGAATGATCGTATGAGATTCAGTATATAGGTAACATTTCAAAAAATTTCAAAAATTCAATAATTTACTATTGAAATGTTATTTGTGAGTGAATTTAATTCTTTCCTAAGTAAAAGAAACAATAAAACATTTCAAAATTAAAATTTTATCAAGATGGATTTTTGAGCACTTAAGGCTTGAACGTATGGAGGAATGATCGTATGAGAATCAGTATATAGGTAACATTTCAAAAAATTTCAAAAATTCAATAATCTACTATTGAAATGTTATTTTTAAGTGAAAGAAACAATAAAACATTTCAAAATTTAAGTTTTATCAATATAAATTTTTGAGCACTGAAGGCTTGAACGTATGGAAGAATGATCGTATGAGAATCAGTATATAGGTAACATTTAAAATAATTTCAAAAATTCAAATATCTACTATTGAAATGTTATTTGTGAGTGAATTTAATTCTTTCCTAAGTAAAAGAAACAATAAAACATTTCAAAATTAAAATTTTATCAAGATGGATTTTTGAGCACTTAAGGCTTGAACGTATGGAAGAATGATCGTATGAGAATCAGTATATAGGTAACATTTAAAATAATTTCAAAAATTCAAATATCTACTATTGAAATGTTATTTGTGAGTGAATTTAATACTAACCTAAGTGAAAGAAACAATAAAACATTTCAAAATTTAAATTTTATCAATACGGATTTTTGAGCACTTAAGACTTGAACGTATGGAGGAATGATCGTATGAGAATCAGTATATAGGTAACATTTCAAAAAATTTCAAAAATTCAATAATCCACTATTAAAATGTTATTTTTAAGTGAAAGAAACAATAATACATTTCAAAATTTAAGTCTTATCAATACGGATTTTTGAGCACTGAAGGCTTGAAGGTATCGAAGAATGATCGTATGAGATTCAGTATATAGGTAACATTTCAAAAAATTTCAAAAATCCAATAATTTACTATTGAAATGTAATTTTTAAGTGAAAGAAACAATAAAACATTTCAAAATTTAAATTTTATCAATACAGAATTTTGAGCACTGAAGGCTTGAAGGTATCGAAGAATGCTCGTTTGAGAATCAGTATATAGGTAACATTTCAAATAATTTCAAAAATTCAAAAATCTACTATTGAAATGTTATTTTTGAGTGAATTTAATACTAACCTAAGTGAAAGAAACAATAAAACATTTCAAAATTTAAATTTTATCAATATGAATTTTTGAGCACTTAAGACTTGAACGTGTGGAAGAATGATCGTTTGAGAATCAGTATATAGGTAACATTTCAAATAATTTCAAAAATTCAAAAATCTACTATTCAAATGTTATTTTTGAGTGAATTTAATACTAACCTAAGTGAAAGAAACAATAAAACATTTCAAAATTTAAATTTTATCAATACGGATTTTTGAGCACTTAAGGCTTGAACGTATGGAAGAATGATCGTATGAGAATCAGTATATAGGTAACATTTAAAATAATTTTAAAAATTCAAATATCTACTATTGAAATGTTATTTGTGAGTGAATTTAATTCTTACCTAAGTAAAAGAAACAATAAAACATTTCAAAATTAAAATTTTATCAAGATGGATTTTTGAGCACTTAAGGCTTGAACGTATGGAGGAATGATCGTATGAGAATCAGTATATAGGTAACATTTCAAAAAATTTCAAAAATTCAATAATCTACTATTGAAATGTTATTTTTAAGTGAAAGAAACAATAATACATTTCAAAATTTATGTTTTATCAATACGGATTTTTGAGCACTGAAGGTTTGAAGGTATCGAAGAATGATCGTATGAGATTCAGTATATAGGTAACATTTCAAAAAATTTCAAAAATTCAGTAATTTACTATTGAAATGTTATTTTTAAGTGAAAGAAACAATAAAACATTTCAAAATTTAAATTTTATCAATACGGATTTTTGAGCACTGAAGGCTTGAACGTATGGAGGAATGATCGTATGAGAATCAGTATATAAGTAACATTTCAAAAAATTTCAAAAATTCAATAATCTACTATTAAAATGTTATTTTTAAGTGAAAGAAACAATAATACATTTCAAAATTTAAGTCTTATCAATACGGATTTTTGAGCACTGAAGGCTTGAAGGTATCGAAGAATGATCGTATGTGATTCAGTATATAGGTAACATTTCAAAAAATTTCAAAAATTCAATAATTTACTATTGAAATGTTATTTTTAAGTGAAAGAAATAATAAAACATTTCAAAATATAATTTTTATCAATACGGATTTTTGAGCACTGAAGGCTTGAAGGTATCGAAGAATGATCGTTTGAGAATCAGTATATAGGTAACATTTAAAAAAATTTCAAAAATTCAAAAATCTACTATTGAAATGTTGTTTGTGAGTGAATTTAATACTAACCTAAGTGAAAGAAACAATAAAACATTTCAAAATTTAAATTTTATCTATACGGATTTTTGAGCACTTAAGGCTTGATTGTATGGAAGAATGATCGTTTGAGAATCAGTATATAGGTAGCATTTCAAAAAATTTCAAAAATTCAAAAATCTACTATTGAAATGTTATTTGTGAGTGAATTTAATACTAACCTAAGTAAAAGAAACAATAAAACATTTCAAAATTTATATTTTATCAATATGGATTTTTGAGCACTGAAGGCTTGAACGTATGGAAAAATGATCGTATGAGATTCAGTATATAGGTAACATTTCAAAAAATTTCAAAAATTCAATAATCTACTATTGAAATGTTATTTTTAAGTGAAAGAAACAGTAACACATTTCAAAATTTAAATTTTATCAGTATGGATTTTTGAGCACTGAAGGCTTGAACGTATGGAAGAATGGTCGTATGAGAATCAAATTATAGGTAACATTTTAAAAATTTTCAAAAATTCAATAATCTGCTATTGAAATGTTATTTTCAAGTGAAAGAAAGAATAACACATTTTAAAATTTAAATTTTATCAATACGGATTTTTGAGCACTTAAGACTTGAACGTGTGGAAGAATGATCATTTGAGAATCAGTATATAGGTAACATTTAAAATAATTTCAAAAATTCAAATTTCTACTATTGAAATGTTATTTGTGAGTGAATTTAATTCTTACCTAAGTAAAAGAAACAATAAAACATTTCAAAATTAAAATTTTATCAAGATGGATTTTTGAGCACTTAAGGCTTGAACGTATGGAAGAATGATCGTATGAGAATCAGTATATAGGTAACATTTAAAATAATTTCAAAAATTCAAATATCTACTATTGAAATGTTATTTGTGAGTGAATTTAATTCTTTCCTAAGTAAAAGAAACAATAAAACATTTCAAAATTAAAATTTTATCAAGATGGATTTTTGAGCACTTAAGGCTTGAACGTATGGAAAAATGATCGTATGAGAATCAGTATATAGGTAACATTTAAAATAATTTCAAAAATTCAAATATCTACTATTGAAATGTTATTTGTGAGTGAATTTAATTCTTACCTAAGTAAAAGAAACAATAAAACATTTCAAAATTTAAATTTGAAATACGGATTTTTGAGCACTTAAGACTTGAACGTGTGGAAGAATGATCGTTTGAGAATCAGTATATAGGTAACATTTAAAATAATCTCAAAAATTCAAATATCTACTATTGAAATGTTATTTGTGAGTGAATTTAATTCTTACCTAAGTAAAAGAAACAATAAAACATTTCAAAATTAAAATTTTATCAAGATGGATTTTTGAGCACTTAAGGCTTGAAAGTATGGAAGAATGATCGTATGAGAATCAGTATATAGGTAACATTTCAAATAATTTCAAAAATTCAAAAATCTACTATTGAAATGTTATTTGTGAGTGAATTTAATACTAACCTAAGTAAAAGAAACAATAAAACATTTCAAAATTTATATTTTATCAATATGGATTTTTGAGCACTGAAGGCTTGAACGTATGGAAAAATGATCGTATGAGATTCAGTATATAGGTAACATTTCAAAAAATTTCAAAAATTCAATAATCTACTATTGAAATGTTATTTTTAAGTGAAAGAAACAGTAACACATTTCAAAATTTAAATTTTATCAGTATGGATTTTTGAGCACTGAAGGCTTGAACGTATGGAAGAATGGTCGTATGAGAATCAGTATATAGGTAACATTTCAAAAAATTTCAAAAATTCAATAATTTACTATTGAAATGTTATTTTTAAGTGAAAGAAATAATAAAACATTTCAAAATATAATTTTTATCAATACGGATTTTTGAGCACTGAAGGCTTGAAGGTATCGAAGAATGATCGTTTGAGAATCAGTATATAGGTAACATTTCAAAAAATTTCAAAAATTCAAAAATCTACTATTGAAATGTTGTTTGTGAGTGAATTTAATACTAACCTAAGTGAAAGAAACAATAAAACATTTCAAAATTTAAATTTTATCTATACGGATTTTTGAGCACTTAAGGCTTGATTGTATGGAAGAATGATCGTTTGAGAATCAGTATATAGGTAACATTTCAAAAAATTTCAAAAATTCAAAAATCTACTATTGAAATGTTATTTGTGAGTGAATTTAATACTAACCTAAGTAAAAGAAACAATAAAACATTTCAAAATTTATATTTTATCAATATGGATTTTTGAGCACTGAAGGCTTGAACGTATGGAAAAATGATCGTATGAGATTCAGTATATAGGTAACATTTCAAAAAATTTCAAAAATTCAATAATCTACTATTGAAATGTTATTTTTAAGTGAAAGAAACAGTAACACATTTCAAAATTTAAATTTTATCAGTATGGATTTTTGAGCACTGAAGGCTTGAACGTATGGAAGAATGGTCGTATGAGAATCAGTTTATAGGTAACATTTTAAAAAATTTCAAAAATTCAATAATCTGCTATTGAAATGTTATTTTCAAGTGAAAGAAAGAATAACACATTTTAAAATTTAAATTTTATCAATACGGATTTTTGAGCACTTAAGACTTGAACGTGTGGAAGAATGATCATTTGAGAATCAGTATATAGGTAACATTTAAAATAATTTCAAAAATTCAAATATCTACTATTGAAATGTTATTTGTGAGTGAATTTAATTCTTACCTAAGTAAAAGAAACAATAAAACAGTTCAAAATTAAAATTATATCAAGATGGATTTTTGAGCACTTAAGGCTTGAACGTATGGAAGAATGATCGTATGACAATCAGTATATAGGTAACATTTAAAATAATTTCAAAAATTCAAATATCTACTATTGAAATGTTATTTGTGAGTGAATTTAATTCTTTCCTAAGTAAAAGAAACAATAAAACATTTCAAAATTAAAATTTTATCAAGATGGATTTTTGAGCACTTAAGGCTTGAACGTATGGAAGAATGATCGTATGAGAATCAGTATATAGGTAACATTTAAAATAATTTCAAAAATTCAAATATCTACTATTGAAATGTTATTTGTGAGTGAATTTAATACTAACCTAAGTGAAAGAAACAATAAAACATTTCAAAATTTAAATTTTATCAATACGGATTTTTGAGCACTTAAGACTTGAACGTATGGAGGAATGATCGTATGAGAATCAGTATATAGGTAACATTTCAAAAAATTTCAAAAATTCAATAATCCACTATTAAAATGTTATTTTTAAGTGAAAGAAACAATAATACATTTCAAAATTTAAGTCTTATCAATACGGATTTTTGAGCACTGAAGGCTTGAAGGTATCGAAGAATGATCGTATGAGATTCAGTATATAGGTAACATTTCAAAAAATTTCAAAAATCCAATAATTTACTATTGAAATGTTATTTTTAAGTGAAAGAAACAATAAAACATTTCAAAATTTAAATTTTATCAATACAGATTTTTGAGCACTGAAGGCTTGAAGGTATCGAAGAATGATCGTTTGAGAATCAGTATATAGGTAACATTTCAAATAATTTCAAAAATTCAAAAATCTACTATTGAAATGTTATTTTTGAGTGAATTTAATACTAACCTAAGTGAAAGAAACAATAAAACATTTCAAAATTTAAATTTTATCAATACGGATTTTTGAGCACTTAAGGCTTGAACGTATGGAAGAATGATCGTATGAGAATCAGTATATAGGTAACATTTAAAATAATTTTAAAAATTCAAATATCTACTATTGAAATGTTATTTGTGAGTGAATTTAATTCTTACCTAAGTAAAAGAAACAATAAAACATTTCAAAATTAAAATTTTATCAAGATGGATTTTTGAGCACTTAAGGCTTGAACGTATGGAGGAATGATCGTATGAGAATCAGTATATAGGTAACATTTCAAAAAATTTCAAAAATTCAATAATCTACTATTGAAATGTTATTTTTAAGTGAAAGAATCAATAATACATTTCAAAATTTAAGTTTTATCAATACGGATTTTTGAGCACTGAAGGTTTGAAGGTATCGAAGAATGATCGTATGAGATTCAGTATATAGGTAACATTTCAAAAAATTTCAAAAATTCAGTAATTTACTATTGAAATGTTATTTTTAAGTGAAAGAAACAATAAAACATTTCAAAATTTAAATTTTATCAATACGGATTTTTGAGCACTGAAGGCTTGAACGTATGGAGGAATGATCGTATGAGAATCAGTATATAAGTAACATTTCAAAAAATTTCAAAAATTCAATAATCTACTATTAAAATGTTATTTTTAAGTGAAAGAAACAATAATACATTTCAAAATTTAAGTCTTATCAATACGGATTTTTGAGCACTGAAGGCTTGAAGGTATCGAAGAATGATCGTATGTGATTCAGTATATAGGTAACATTTCAAAAAATTTCAAAAATTCAATAATTTACTATTGAAATGTTATTTTTAAGTGAAAGAAATAATAAAACATTTCAAAATATAATTTTTATCAATACGGATTTTTGAGCACTGAAGGCTTGAAGGTATCGAAGAATGATCGTTTGAGAATCAGTATATAGGTAACATTTAAAAAAATTTCAAAAATTCAAAAATCTACTATTGAAATGTAGTTTGTGAGTGAATTTAATACTAACCTAAGTGAAAGAAACAATAAAACATTTCAAAATTTAAATTTTATCTATACGGATTTTTGAGCACTTAAGGCTTGATTGTATGGAAGAATGATCGTTTGAGAATCAGTATATAGGTAACATTTCAAAAAATTTCAAAAATTCAAAAATCTACTATTGAAATGTTATTTGTGAGTGAATTTAATACTAACCTAAGTAAAAGAAACAATAAAACATTTCAAAATTTATATTTTATCAATATGGATTTTTGAGCACTGAAGGCTTGAACGTATGGAAAAATGATCGTATGAGATTCAGTACATAGGTAACATTTCAAAAAATTTCAAAAATTCAATAATCTACTATTGAAATGTTATTTTTAAGTGAAAGAAACAGTAACACATTTCAAAATTTAAATTTTATCAGTATGGATTTTTGAGCACTGAAGGCTTGAACGTATGGAAGAATGGTCGTATGAGAATCAGTTTATAGGTAACATTTTAAAAATTTTCAAAAATTCAATAATCTGCTATTGAAATGTTATTTTCAAGTGAAAGAAAGAATAACACATTTTAAAATTTAAATTTTATCAATACGGATTTTTGAGCACTTAAGACTTGAACGTGTGGAAGAATGATCATTTGAGAATCAGTATATAGATAACATTTAAAATAATTTCAAAAATTCAAATTTCTACTATTGAAATGTTATTTGTGAGTGAATTTAATTCTTACCTAAGTAAAAGAAACAATAAAACATTTCAAAATTAAAATTTTATCAAGATGGATTTTTGAGCACTTAAGGCTTGAACGTATGGAAGAATGATCGTATGAGAATCAGTATATAGGTAACATTTAAAATAATTTCAAAAATTCAAATATCTACTATTGAAATGTTATTTTTGAGTGAATTTAATTCTTTCCTAAGTAAAAGAAACAATAAAACATTTCAAAATTAAAATTTTATCAAGATGGATTTTTGAGCACTTAAGGCTTGAACGTATGGAAGAATGATCGTATGAGAATCAGTATATAGGTAACATTTAAAATAATTTCAAAAATTCAAATATCTACTATTGAAATGTTATTTGTGAGTGAATTTAATTCTTACCTAAGTAAAAGAAACAATAAAACATTTCAAAATTTAAATTTTATCAGTATGGATTTTTGAGCACTTAAGACTTGAACGTGTGGAAGAATGATCGTTTGAGAATCAGTATATAGGTAACATTTAAAATAATTTCAAAAATTCAAATATCTACTATTGAAATGTTATTTGTGAGTGAATTTAATTCTTACCTAAGTAAAAGAAACAATAAAACATTTCAAAATTAAAATTTTATCAAGATGGATTTTTGAGCACTTAAGGCTTGAAAGTATGGAAGAATGATCGTATGAGAATCAGTATATAGGTAACATTTCAAATAATTTCAAAAATTCAAATATCTACTATTGAAATGTTATTTGTGAGTGAATTTAATACTAACCTAAGTGAAAGAAACAATAAAACATTTCAAAATTTAAATTTTATCAATACGGATTTTTGAGCACTTAAGACTTGAACGTATGGAGGAATGATCGTATGAGAATCAGTATATAGGTAACATTTCAAAAAATTTCAAAAATTCAATAATCCACTATTAAAATGTTATTTTTAAGTGAAAGAAACAATAATACATTTCAAAATTTAAGTCTTATCAATACGGATTTTTGAGCACTGAAGGCTTGAAGGTATCGAAGAATGATCGTATGAGATTCAGTATATAGGTAACATTTCAAAAAATTTCAAAAATCCAATAATTTACTATTGAAATGTTATTTTTAAGTGAAAGAAACAATAAAACATTTCAAAATTTAAATTTTATCAATATGGATTTTTGAGCACTTAAGACTTGAACGTGTGGAAGAATGATCGTTTGAGAATCAGTATATAGGTAACATTTCAAATAATTTCAAAAATTCAAAAATCTACTATTGAAATGTTATTTTTGAGTGAATTTAATACTAACCTAAGTGAAAGAAACAATAAAACATTTCAAAATTTAAATTTTATCAATACGGATTTTTGAGCACTTAAGGCTTGAACGTATGGAAGAATGATCGTATGAGAATCAGTATATAGGTAACATTTAAAATAATTTTAAAAATTCAAATATCTACTATTGAAATGTTATTTGTGAGTGAATTTAATTCTTACCTAAGTAAAAGAAACAATAAAACATTTCAAAATTAAAATTTTATCAAGATGGATTTTTGAGCACTTAAGGCTTGAACGTATGGAGGAATGATCGTATGAGAATCAGTATATAGGTAACATTTCAAAAAATTTCAAAAATTCAATAATCTACTATTGAAATGTTATTTTTAAGTGAAAGAAACAATAATACATTTCAAAATTTAAGTTTTATCAATACGGATTTTTGAGCACTGAAGGTTTGAAGGTATCGAAGAATGATCGTATGAGATTCAGTATATAGGTAACATTTCAAAAAATTTCAAAAATTCAGTAATTTACTATTGAAATGTTATTTTTAAGTGAAAGAAACAATAAAACATTTCAAAATTTAAATTTTATCAATACGGATTTTTGAGCACTGAAGGCTTGAACGTATGGAGGAATGATCGTATGAGAATCAGTATATAAGTAACATTTCAAAAAATTTCAAAAATTCAAAAATCTACTATTGAAATGTTATTTGTGAGTGAATTTAATACTAACCTAAGTAAAAGAAACAATAAAACATTTCAAAATTTATATTTTATCAATATGGATTTTTGAGCACTGAAGGCTTGAACGTATGGAAAAATGATCGTATGAGATTCAGTACATAGGTAACATTTCAAAAAATTTCAAAAATTCAATAATCTACTATTGAAATGTTATTTTTAAGTGAAAGAAACAGTAACACATTTCAAAATTTAAATTTTATCAGTATGGATTTTTGAGCACTGAAGGCTTGAACGTATGGAAGAATGGTCGTATGAGAATCAGTTTATAGGTAACATTTTAAAAATTTTCAAAAATTCAATAATCTGCTATTGAAATGTTATTTTCAAGTGAAAGAAAGAATAACACATTTTAAAATTTAAATTTTATCAATACGGATTTTTGAGCACTTAAGACTTGAACGTGTGGAAGAATGATCATTTGAGAATCAGTATATAGATAACATTTAAAATAATTTCAAAAATTCAAATTTCTAC
Source organism: Phortica okadai (assembly GCA_034638295.1). Lineage (NCBI taxonomy): Eukaryota > Metazoa > Arthropoda > Insecta > Diptera > Drosophilidae > Phortica > Phortica okadai. The sequence continues at coordinate 1,332,511 of JAWUZV010000032.1, read as the reverse complement.
TATTGAAATGTTATTTGTGAGTGAATTTAATTCTTACCTAAGTAAAAGAAACAATAAAACATTTCAAAATTAAAATTTTATCAAGATGGATTTTTGAGCACTTAAGGCTTGAACGTATGGAAGAATGATCGTATGAGAATCAGTATATAGGTAACATTTAAAATAATTTCAAAAATTCAAATATCTACTATTGAAATGTTATTTTTGAGTGAATTTAATTCTTTCCTAAGTAAAAGAAACAATAAAACATTTCAAAATTAAAATTTTATCAAGATGGATTTTTGAGCACTTAAGGCTTGAACGTATGGAAGAATGATCGTATGAGAATCAGTATATAGGTAACATTTAAAATAATTTCAAAAATTCAAATATCTACTATTGAAATGTTATTTGTGAGTGAATTTAATTCTTACCTAAGTAAAAGAAACAATAAAACATTTCAAAATTTAAATTTTATCAGTATGGATTTTTGAGCACTTAAGACTTGAACGTGTGGAAGAATGATCGTTTGAGAATCAGTATATAGGTAACATTTAAAATAATTTCAAAAATTCAAATATCTACTATTGAAATGTTATTTGTGAGTGAATTTAATTCTTACCTAAGTAAAAGAAACAATAAAACATTTCAAAATTAAAATTTTATCAAGATGGATTTTTGAGCACTTAAGGCTTGAAAGTATGGAAGAATGATCGTATGAGAATCAGTATATAGGTAACATTTCAAATAATTTCAAAAATTCAAATATCTACTATTGAAATGTTATTTGTGAGTGAATTTAATACTAACCTAAGTGAAAGAAACAATAAAACATTTCAAAATTTAAATTTTATCAATACGGATTTTTGAGCACTTAAGACTTGAACGTATGGAGGAATGATCGTATGAGAATCAGTATATAGGTAACATTTCAAAAAATTTCAAAAATTCAATAATCCACTATTAAAATGTTATTTTTAAGTGAAAGAAACAATAATACATTTCAAAATTTAAGTCTTATCAATACGGATTTTTGAGCACTGAAGGCTTGAAGGTATCGAAGAATGATCGTATGAGATTCAGTATATAGGTAACATTTCAAAAAATTTCAAAAATCCAATAATTTACTATTGAAATGTTATTTTTAAGTGAAAGAAACAATAAAACATTTCAAAATTTAAATTTTATCAATATGGATTTTTGAGCACTTAAGACTTGAACGTGTGGAAGAATGATCGTTTGAGAATCAGTATATAGGTAACATTTCAAATAATTTCAAAAATTCAAAAATCTACTATTGAAATGTTATTTTTGAGTGAATTTAATACTAACCTAAGTGAAAGAAACAATAAAACATTTCAAAATTTAAATTTTATCAATACGGATTTTTGAGCACTTAAGGCTTGAACGTATGGAAGAATGATCGTATGAGAATCAGTATATAGGTAACATTTAAAATAATTTTAAAAATTCAAATATCTACTATTGAAATGTTATTTGTGAGTGAATTTAATTCTTACCTAAGTAAAAGAAACAATAAAACATTTCAAAATTAAAATTTTATCAAGATGGATTTTTGAGCACTTAAGGCTTGAACGTATGGAGGAATGATCGTATGAGAATCAGTATATAGGTAACATTTCAAAAAATTTCAAAAATTCAATAATCTACTATTGAAATGTTATTTTTAAGTGAAAGAAACAATAATACATTTCAAAATTTAAGTTTTATCAATACGGATTTTTGAGCACTGAAGGTTTGAAGGTATCGAAGAATGATCGTATGAGATTCAGTATATAGGTAACATTTCAAAAAATTTCAAAAATTCAGTAATTTACTATTGAAATGTTATTTTTAAGTGAAAGAAACAATAAAACATTTCAAAATTTAAATTTTATCAATACGGATTTTTGAGCACTGAAGGCTTGAACGTATGGAGGAATGATCGTATGAGAATCAGTATATAAGTAACATTTCAAAAAATTTCAAAAATTCAATAATCTACTATTAAAATGTTATTTTTAAGTGAAAGAAACAATAATACATTTCAAAATTTAAGTCTTATCAATACGGATTTTTGAGCACTGAAGGCTTGAAGGTATCGAAGAATGATCGTATGTGATTCAGTATATAGGTAACATTTCAAAAAATTTCAAAAATTCAATAATTTACTATTGAAATGTTATTTTTAAGTGAAAGAAATAATAAAACATTTCAAAATATAATTTTTATCAATACGGATTTTTGAGCACTGAAGGCTTGAAGGTATCGAAGAATGATCGTTTGAGAATCAGTATATAGGTAACATTTAAAAATATTTCAAAAATTCAAAAATCTACTATTGAAATGTTGTTTGTGAGTGAATTTAATACTAACCTAAGTGAAAGAAACAATAAAACATTTCAAAATTTAAATTTTATCTATACGGATTTTTGAGCACTTAAGGCTTGATTGTATGGAAGAATGATCGTTTGAGAATCAGTATATAGGTAACATTTCAAAAAATTTCAAAAATTCAAAAATCTACTATTGAAATGTTATTTGTGAGTGAATTTAATACTAACCTAAGTAAAAGAAACAATAAAACATTTCAAAATTTATATTTTATCAATATGGATTTTTGAGCACTGAAGGCTTGAACGTATGGAAAAATGATCGTATGAGATTCAGTACATAGGTAACATTTCAAAAAATTTCAAAAATTCAATAATCTACTATTGAAATGTTATTTTTAAGTGAAAGAAACAGTAACACATTTCAAAATTTAAATTTTATCAGTATGGATTTTTGAGCACTGAGGGCTTGAACGTATGGAAGAATGGTCGTATGAGAATCAGTTTATAGGTAACATTTTAAAAATTTTCAAAAATTCAATAATCTGCTATTGAAATGTTATTTTCAAGTGAAAGAAAGAATAACACATTTTAAAATTTAAATTTTATCAATACGGATTTTTGAGCACTTAAGACTTGAACGTGTGGAAGAATGATCATTTGAGAATCAGTATATAGGTAACATTTAAAATAATTTCAAAAATTCAAATTTCTACTATTGAAATGTTATTTGTGAGTGAATTTAATTCTTACCTAAGTAAAAGAAACAATAAAACATTTCAAAATTAAAATTTTATCAAGATGGATTTTTGAGCACTTAAGGCTTGAACGTATGGAAGAATGATCGTATGAGAATCAGTATATAGGTAACATTTAAAATAATTTCAAAAATTCAAATATCTACTATTGAAATGTTATTTTTGAGTGAATTTAATTCTTTCCTAAGTAAAAGAAACAATAAAACATTTCAAAATTAAAATTTTATCAAGATGGATTTTTGAGCACTTAAGGCTTGAACGTATGGAAGAATGATCGTATGAGAATCAGTATATAGGTAACATTTAAAATAATTTCAAAAATTCAAATATCTACTATTGAAATGTTATTTGTGAGTGAATTTAATTCTTACCTAAGTAAAAGAAACAATAAAACATTTCAAAATTTAAATTTTATCAGTATGGATTTTTGAGCACTTAAGACTTGAACGTGTGGAAGAATGATCGTTTGAGAATCAGTATATAGGTAACATTTAAAATAATTTCAAAAATTCAAATATCTACTATTGAAATGTTATTTGTGAGTGAATTTAATTCTTACCTAAGTAAAAGAAACAATAAAACATTTCAAAATTAAAATTTTATCAAGATGGATTTTTGAGCACTTAAGGCTTGAAAGTATGGAAGAATGATCGTATGAGAATCAGTATATAGGTAACATTTCAAATAATTTCAAAAATTCAAATATCTACTATTGAAATGTTATTTGTGAGTGAATTTAATTCTTACCTAAGTAAAAGAAACAATAAAACATTTCAAAATTAAAATTTTATCAAGATGGATTTTTGAGCACTTAAGGCTTGAAAGTATGGAGGAATGATCGTATGAGAATCAGTATATAAGTAACATTTCAAAAAATTTCAAAAATTCAATAATCTACTATTAAAATGTTATTTTTAAGTGAAAGAAACAATAATACATTTCAAAATTTAAGTCTTATCAATACGGATTTTTGAGCACTGAAGGCTTGAAGGTATCGAAGAATGATCGTATGTGATTCAGTATATAGGTAACATTTCAAAAAATTTCAAAAATTCAATAATTTACTATTGAAATGTTATTTTTAAGTGAAAGAAATAATAAAACATTTCAAAATATAATTTTTATCAATACGGATTTTTGAGCACCGAAGGCTTGAAGGTATCGAAGAATGATCGTTTGAGAATCAGTATATAGGTAACATTTAAAAAAATTTCAAAAATTCAAAAATCTACTATTGAAATGTTGTTTGTGAGTGAATTTAATACTAACCTAAGTGAAAGAAACAATAAAACATTTCAAAATTTAAATTTTATCTATACGGATATTTGAGCACTTAAGGCTTGATTGTATGGAAGAATGATCGTTTGAGAATCAGTATATAGGTAACATTTCAAAAAATTTCAAAAATTCAAAAATCTACTATTGAAATGTTATTTGTGAGTGAATTTAATACTAACCTAAGTAAAAGAAACAATAAAACATTTCAAAATTTATATTTTATCAATATGGATTTTTGAGCACTGAAGGCTTGAACGTATGGAAAAATGATCGTATGAGATTCAGTACATAGGTAACATTTCAAAAAATTTCAAAAATTCAATAATCTACTATTGAAATGTTATTTTTAAGTGAAAGAAACAGTAACACATTTCAAAATTTAAATTTTATCAGTATGGATTTTTGAGCACTGAGGGCTTGAACGTATGGAAGAATGGTCGTATGAGAATCAGTTTATAGGTAACATTTTAAAAATTTTCAAAAATTCAATAATCTGCTATTGAAATGTTATTTTCAAGTGAAAGAAAGAATAACACATTTTAAAATTTAAATTTTATCAATACGGATTTTTGAGCACTTAAGACTTGAACGTGTGGAAGAATGATCATTTGAGAATCAGTATATAGGTAACATTTAAAAGAATTTCAAAAATTCAAATTTCTACTATTGAAATGTTATTTGTGAGTGAATTTAATTCTTACCTAAGTAAAAGAAACAATAAAACATTTCAAAATTAAAATTTTATCAAGATGGATTTTTGAGCACTTAAGGCTTGAACGTATGGAAGAATGATCGTATGAGAATCAGTATATAGGTAACATTTAAAATAATTTCAAAAATTCAAATATCTACTATTGAAATGTTATTTTTGAGTGAATTTAATTCTTTCCTAAGTAAAAGAAACAATAAAACATTTCAAAATTAAAATTTTATCAAGATGGATTTTTGAGCACTTAAGGCTTGAACGTATGGAAGAATGATCGTATGAGAATCAGTATATAGGTAACATTTAAAATAATTTCAAAAATTCAAATATCTACTATTGAAATGTTATTTGTGAGTGAATTTAATTCTTACCTAAGTAAAAGAAACAATAAAACATTTCAAAATTTAAATTTTATCAGTATGGATTTTTGAGCACTTAAGACTTGAACGTGTGGAAGAATGATCGTTTGAGAATCAGTATATAGGTAACATTTAAAATAATTTCAAAAATTCAAATATCTACTATTGAAATGTTATTTGTGAGTGAATTTCATTCTTACCTAAGTAAAAGAAACAATAAAACATTTCAAAATTAAAATTTTATCAAGATGGATTTTTGAGCACTTAAGGCTTGAAAGTATGGAAGAATGATCGTATGAGAATCAGTATATAGGTAACATTTCAAATAATTTCAAAAATTCAAATATCTACTATTGAAATGTTATTTGTGAGTGAATTTAATTCTTACCTAAGTAAAAGAAACAATAAAACATTTCAAAATTAAAATTTTATCAAGATGGATTTTTGAGCACTTAAGGCTTGAAAGTATGGAGGAATGATCGTATGAGAATCAGTATATAAGTAACATTTCAAAAAATTTCAAAAATTCAATAATCTACTATTAAAATGTTATTTTTAAGTGAAAGAAACAATAATACATTTCAAAATTTAAGTCTTATCAATACGGATTTTTGAGCACTGAAGGCTTGAAGGTATCGAAGAATGATCGTATGTGATTCAGTATATAGGTAACATTTCAAAAAATTTCAAAAATTCAATAATTTACTATTGAAATGTTATTTTTAAGTGAAAGAAATAATAAAACATTTCAAAATATAATTTTTATCAATACGGATTTTTGAGCACTGAAGGCTTGAAGGTATCGAAGAATGATCGTTTGAGAATAAGTATATAGGTAACATTTAAAAAAATTTCAAAAATTCAAAAATCTACTATTGAAATGTTGTTTGTGAGTGAATTTAATACTAACCTAAGTGAAAGAAACAATAAAACATTTCAAAATTTAAATTTTATCTATACGGATTTTTGAGCACTTAAGGCTTGATTGTATGGAAGAATGATCGTTTGAGAATCAGTATATAGGTAACATTTCAAAAAATTTCAAAAATTCAAAAATCTACTATTGAAATGTTATTTGTGAGTGAATTTAATACTAACCTAAGTAAAAGAAACAATAAAACATTTCAAAATTTATATTTTATCAATATGGATTTTTGAGCACTGAAGGCTTGAACGTATGGAAAAATGATCGTATGAGATTCAGTATATAGGTAACATTTCAAAAAATTTCAAAAATTCAATAATCTACTATTGAAATGTTATTTTTAAGTGAAAGAAACAGTAACACATTTCAAAATTTAAATTTTATCAGTATGGATTTTTGAGCACTGAAGGCTTGAACGTATGGAAGAATGGTCGTATGAGAATCAGTTTATAGGTAACATTTTAAAAATTTTCAAAAATTCAATAATCTGCTATTGAAATGTTATTTTCAAGTGAAAGAAAAAATAACACATTTTAAAATTTAAATTTTATCAATACGGATTTTTGAGCACTTAAGACTTGAACGTGTGGAAGAATGATCATTTGAGAATCAGTATATAGGTAACATTTAAAATAATTTCAAAAATTCAAATTTCTACTATTGAAATGTTATTTGTGAGTGAATTTAATTCTTACCTAAGTAAAAGAAACAATAAAACATTTCAAAATTAAAATTTTATCAAGATGGATTTTTGAGCACTTAAGGCTTGAACGTATGGAAGAATGATCGTATGAGAATCAGTATATAGGTAACATTTAAAATAATTTCAAAAATTCAAATATCTACTATTGAAATGTTATTTTTGAGTGAATTTAATTCTTTCCTAAGTAAAAGAAACAATAAAACATTTCAAAATTAAAATTTTATCAAGATGGATTTTTGAGCACTTAAGGCTTGAACGTATGGAAGAATGATCGTATGAGAATCAGTATATAGGTAACATTTAAAATAATTTCAAAAATTCAAATATCTACTATTGAAATGTTATTTGTGAGTGAATTTAATTCTTACCTAAGTAAAAGAAACAATAAAACATTTCAAAATTTAAATTTTATCTATACGGATTTTTGAGCACTTAAGGCTTGATTGTATGGAAGAATGATCGTTTGAGAATCAGTATATAGGTAACATTTCAAAAAACTTCAAAAATTCAAAAATCTACTATTGAAATGTTATTTGTGAGTGAATTTAATACTAACCTAAGTAAAAAAAACAATAAAACATTTCAAAATTTATATTTTATCAATATGGATTTTTGAGCACTGAAGGCTTGAACGTATGGAAAAATGATCGTATGAGATTCAGTACATAGGTAACATTTCAAAAAATTTCAAAAATTCAATAATCTACTATTGAAATGTTATTTTTAAGTGAAAGAAACAGTAACACATTTCAAAATTTAAATTTTATCAGTATGGATTTTTGAGCACTGAAGGCTTGAACGTATGGAAGAATGGTCGTATGAGAATCAGTTTATAGGTAACATTTTAAAATAATTTCAAAAATTCAAATATCTACTATTGAAATGTTATTTGTGAGTGAATTTAATTCTTACCTAAGTAAAAGAAACAATAAAACATTTCAAAATTTAAATTTTATCTATACGGATTTTTGAGCACTTAAGGCTTGATTGTATGGAAGAATGATCGTTTGAGAATCAGTATATAGGTAACATTTCAAAAAATTTCAAAAATTCAATAATCTACTATTGAAATGTTATTTGTGAGTGAATTTAATACTAACCTAAGTAAAAGAAACAATAAAACATTTCAAAATTTATATTTTATCAATATGGATTTTTGAGCACTGAAGGCTTGAACGTATGGAAAAATGATCGTATGAGATTCAGTACATAGGTAACATTTCAAAAAATTTCAAAAATTCAATAATCTACTATTGAAATGTTATTTTTAAGTGAAAGAAACAGTAACACATTTCAAAATTTAAATTTTATCAGTATGGATTTTTGAGCACTGAAGGCTTGAACGTATGGAAGAATGGTCGTATGAGAATCAGTTTATAGGTAACATTTTAAAATAATTTCAAAAATTCAAATATCTACTATTGAAATGTTATTTGTGAGTGAATTTAATTCTTACCTAAGTAAAAGAAACAATAAAACATTTCAAAATTTAAATTTTATCTATACGGATTTTTGAGCACTTAAGGCTTGATTGTATGGAAGAATGATCGTTTGAGAATCAGTATATAGGTAACATTTCAAAAAATTTCAAAAATTCAATAATCTACTATTGAAATGTTATTTTTAAGTGAAAGAAACAGTAACACATTTCAAAATTTAAATTTTATCAGTATGGATTTTTGAGCACTGAAGGCTTGAACGTATGGAAGAATGGTCGTATGAGAATCAGTTTATAGGTAACATTTTAAAAATTTTCAAAAATTCAATAATCTGCTATTGAAATGTTATTTTCAAGTGAAAGAAAGAATAACACATTTTAAAATTTAAATTTTATCAATACGGATTTTTGAGCACTTAAGACTTGAACGTGTGGAAGAATGATCATTTGAGAATCAGTATATAGGTAACATTTAAAATAATTTCAAAAATTCAAATTTCTACTATTGAAATGTTATTTGTGAGTGAATTTAATTCTTATCTAAGTAAAAGAAACAATAAAACATTTCAAAATTAAAATTTTATCAAGATGGATTTTTGAGCACTTAAGGCTTGAACGTATGGAAGAATGATCGTATGAGAATCAGTATATAGGTAACATTTAAAATAATTTCAAAAATTCAAATATCTACTATTGAAATGTTATTTGTGAGTGAATTTAATTCTTTCCTAAGTAAAAGAAACAATAAAACATTTCAAAATTAAAATTTTATCAAGATGGATTTTTGAGCACTTAAGGCTTGAACGTATGGAAGAATGATCGTATGAGAATCAGTATATAGGTAACATTTAAAATAATTTCAAAAATTCAAATATCTACTATTGAAATGTTATTTGTGAGTGAATTTAATTCTTACCTAAGTAAAAGAAACAATAAAACATTTCAAAATTTAAATTTGAAATACGGATTTTTGAGCACTTAAGACTTGAACGTGTGGAAGAATGATCGTTTGAGAATCAGTATATAGGTAACATTTAAAATAATTTCAAAAATTCAAATATCTACTATTGAAATGTTATTTGTGAGTGAATTTAATTCTTACCTAAGTAAAAGAAACAATAAAACATTTCAAAATTAAAATTTTATCAAGATGGATTTTTGAGCACTTAAGGCTTGAACGTATGGAAGAATGATCGTATGAGAATCAGTATATAGGTAACATTTCAAATAATTTCAAAAATTCAAAAATCTACTATTGAAATGTTATTTTTGAGTGAATTTAATACTAACATAAGTGAAAGAAACAATAAAATATTTCAAAATTTAAATTTTATCAATACGGATTTTTGAGCACTTAAGACTTGAACGTGTGGAAGAATGATCGTTTGAGAATCAGTATATAGGTAACATTTCAAATAATTTCAAAAATTCAAAAATCTACTATTGAAATGTTATTTTTGAGTGAATTTAATACTAACCTAAGTGAAAGAAACAATAAAACATTTCAAAATTTAAATTTTATCAATACGGATTTTTGAGCACTTAAGGCTTGAACGTATGGAAGAATGATCGTATGAGAATCAGTATATAGGTAACATTTAAAATAATTTTAAAAATTCAAATATCTACTATTGAAATGTTATTTGTGAGTGAATTTAATTCTTACCTAAGTAAAAGAAACAATAAAACATTTCAAAATTAAAATTTTATCAAGATGGATTTTTGAGCACTTAATGCTTGAACGTATGGAAGAATGATCGTATGAGAATCAGTATATAGGTAACATTTCAAAAAATTTCAAAAATTCAATAATCTACTATTGAAATGTTATTTTTAAGTGAAAGAAACAATAATACATTTCAAAATTTAAATTTTATCAATACGGATTTTTGAGCACAGAAGGTTTGAAGGTATCGAAGAATGATCGTATGAGATTCAGTATATAGGTAACATTTCAAAAAATTTCAAAAATTCAATAATTTACTATTGAAATGTTATTTTTAAGTGAAAGAAACAATAAAACATTTCAAAATTTAAATTTTATCAATACGGATTTTTGAGCACTGAAGGCTTGAAGGTATCGAAGAATGATCGTTTGAGAATCAGTATATAGGTAACATTTAAAAAAATTTCAAAAATTCAAAAATCTACTATTGAAATGTTGTTTGTGAGTGAATTTAATACTAACCTAAGTGAAAGAAACAATAAAACATTTCAAAATTTCTATTTTATCAATACGGATTTTTGAGCACTTAAGGCTTGATTGTATGGAAGAATGATCGTTTGAGAATCAGTATATAGGTAACATTTCAAAAAATTTAAAAAATTCAAAAATCTACTATTGAAATGTTATTTGTGAGTGAATTTAATACTAACCTAAGTAAAAGAAACAATAAAACATTTCAAAATTTCTATTTTATCAATATGGATTTTTGAGCACTGAAGGCTTGAACGTATGGAAAAATGATCGTATGAGATTCAGTATATAGGTAACATTTCAAAAAATTTAAAAAATTCAATAATTTACTATTGAAATGTTGTTTTTAAGTGAAAGAAACAATAAAACATTTCAAAATTTAAATTTTATCAATACGGACTATTGAGCACTGAAGGCTTGAAAGTATCGAAGAATGATCGTATGAGAATCAGTTTAAAGGTAACATTTAAAAAAATTTCAAAAATTCAATAATCTGCTATTGAAATGTTATATTTAAGTGAGAGAAATAGGAACACATTTCAAAATTTATATTTTATCAATATGGGCTTCTGAGCACTGAAGGCTTGAAGGTATGGAAGAAGGATCGTATGAGAATCAGTTTATAGGTAACATTTCAAAAAAATTCCAAAATTCAATAATCTACTATTGAAATGTTATTTTTAAGTGAAAGAAACAGTAACACATTTTAAAATTTAAATTTTATCAATATGGATTTTTGAGCACTGAAGGCTTGAACGTATGGAAGAATGATTGTTTGAGAATCAGTATATAGGTAACATTTTAAAAAATTTCAAAAATTCAATAATCTGCTATTGAAATGTTATTTTCAAGTGAAAGAAAGAATAACACATTTTAAAATTTAAATTTTATCAATACGGATTTTTGAGCACTTAAGACTTGAAAGTATCCAAGAATGATCGTTTGAGAATCAGTATATAGGTAACATTTCAAAAAATTTCAAAAATTCAAAAATCTGCTATTGAAATGTTATTTTTGAGTGAATTTAATACTAACCTAAGTGAAAGAAACAATAAAACATTTCAAAATTTATATTTTATCAATACGGATTTTTGAGCACTTAAGGCTTGAACGTATGGAAGAATGATCGTATTAGAATCAGTATATAGGTAACATTTAAAATAATTTCAAAAATTCAAATATCTACTATTGAAATGTTATTTGTGAGTGAATTTAATTCTTACCTAAGTAAAAGAAACAATAAAACATTTCAAAATTAAAATTTTATCAAGATGGATTTTTGAGCACTTCAGGCTTAAACGTATGGAGGAATGATCGTATGAGAATGAGTATATAGGTAACATTTCAAAAAATTTCAAAAATTCAATAATCTACTATTGAAATGTTATTTTTAAGTGAAAGAAACAATAATACATTTCAAAATTTAAGTTTTATCAATACGGATTTTTGAGCACTGAAAGCTTGAAGGTATTGAAGAATGATCGTATGAGATTCAGTATATAGGTAACATTTCAAAAAATTTCAAAAATTCAATAATCTACATTTGAAATGTTATTTGTGAGTGAATTTAATACTAACATAAGTGAAAGAAACAATAAAATATTTCAAAATTTAAATTTTATCAATACGGATTTTTGAGCACTGAAGGCTTGAACGTATGGAAAAATGATCGTATGAGAATCAGTATATAGGTAACATTTCGAAAAATATCAAAAATTCAAAAATCTACATTTGAAATGTTATTTGTGAGTGAATTTAATACTAACATAAGTGAAAGAAACAATAAAATATTTCAAAATTTAAATTTTATCAATACGGATTTTTGAGCACTTAAGGCTTGAACGTATGGAAGAATGATTGTTTGAGAATCAGTATATAGGTAACATTTCAAAAAATTTCAAAAATTCAAAAATCTACTATTGAAATGTTATTTGTGAGTGAATTTAATACTAACCTAAGTAAAAGAAACAATAAAGCATTTCAAAATTTATATTTTATCAATACGGATTTTTGAGCACTTAAGGCTTGAACGTATGGAAGAATGATCGTATGAGAATCAGTATATAGGTAACATTTAAAATAATTTCAAAAATTCAAATATCTACTATTGAAACGTTATTTGTGAGTGAATTTAATACTAACATAAGTGAAAGGAACAATAAAATATTTCAAAATTTAAATTTTATCAATACGGATTTTTGAGCACTGAAGGCTTGAAGGTATGGAAAAATGATCGTATGAGATTCAGTATATAGGTAACATTTCAAAAAATTTCAAAAATTCAAAAATGTACTATTGAAATGTTATTTTTAAGTGAAAGAAACAATAATACATTTCAAAATTTAAGTTTTATCAATACGGATTTTTTGAGCACTGAAGGCTTGAAGGTATCGAAGAATGATCGTATGAGATTCAGTATATAGGTAACATTTCAAAAAATTTCAAAAATTCAATAATTTGCTATTGAAATGTTTTTTTTAAGTGAGAGAAACAGTAACACATTTCAAAATTTATATTTTATCAATATGGGATTCTGAGCACTGAAGGTTTGAAGGTATGGAAGAAGGATCGTATGAGAATCAGTTTATAGGTAACATTTCAAAAAAATTCCAAAATTCAATAATCTACTATTGAAATGTTATTTTTAAGTGAAAGAAACAGTAACACATTTCAAAATTTAAATTTTATCAGTATGGATTTTTGAGCACTGAAGGCTTGCACGTATGGAAGAATGGTCGTATGAGAATCAGTTTATAGGTTACATTTTAAAAAATTTCAAAAATTCAATAATCTGCTATTGAAATGTTATTTTCAAGTGAAAGAAAGAATAACACATTTTAAAATTTAAATTTTATCAATATGGATTTTTGAGCACTGAAGGCTTGAAGGTATCGAAGAATGATCGTATGAGATTCAGTATATAGGTAACATTTCAAAAAATTTCAAAAATTCAATAATTTACTATTGAAATGTTATTTTTAAGAGAAAGAAACAATAAAACATTTTAAAATTTAAATTTTATCAATACGGATTTTTGAGCACTTAAGACTTGAACGTATGGAAGAATGATCGTTTGAGAATCAGTATATAGGTAACATTTAAAATAATTTCAAAAATTCAAATATCTACTATTGAAATGTTATTTGTGAGTGAATTTAATTCTTATCTAAGTAAAAGAAACAATAAAACATTTCAAAATTTAAATTTTATCAATACGGATTTTTGAGCACTTAAGACTTGAACGTGTGGAAGAATGATCGTTTGAGAATCAGTATATAGGTAACATTTCAAATAATTTCAAAAATTCAAAAATCTACTATTGAAATGTTATTTTTGAGTGAATTTAATACTAACCTAAGTGAAAGAAACAATAAAACATTTCAAAATTTAAATTTTATCAATACGGATTTTTGAGCACTTAAGGCTTGAACGTATGGAAGAATGATCGTATGAGAATCAGTATATAGGTAACATTTAAAATAATTTTAAAAATTCAAATATCTACTATTGAAATGTTATTTGTGAGTGAATTTAATTCTTACCTAAGTAAAAGAAACAATAAAACATTTCAAAATTAAAATTTTATCAATACGGATTTTTGAGCACTTAAGACTTGAACGTGTGGAAGAATGATCGTTTGAGAATCAGTATATAGGTAACATTTCAAATAATTTCAAAAATTCAAAAATCTACTATTGAAATGTTATTTTTGAGTGAATTTAATACTAACCTAAGTGAAAGAAACAATAAAACATTTCAAAATTTAAATTTTATCAATACGGATTTTTGAGCACTTAAGGCTTGAACGTATGGAAGAATGATCGTATGAGAATCAGTATATAGGTAACATTTAAAATAATTTTAAAAATTCAAATATCTACTATTGAAATGTTATTTGTGAGTGAATTTAATTCTTACCTAAGTAAAAGAAACAATAAAACATTTCAAAATTTTAATTTTATCAATACGGATTTTTGAGCACTTAAGGCTTGAACGTATGGAAGAATGATCGTATGAGAATCAGTATATAGGTAACATTTAAAATAATTTTAAAAATTCAAATATCTACTATTGAAATGTTATTTGTGAGTGAATTTAATTCTTACCTAAGTAAAAGAAACAATAAAACATTTCAAAATTAAAATTTTATCAAGATGGATTTTTGAGCACTTAATGCTTGAACGTATGGAAGAATGATCGTATGAGAATCAGTATATAGGTAACATTTCAAAAAATTTCAAAAATTCAATAATCTACTATTGAAATGTTATTTTTAAGTGAAAGAAACAATAATACATTTCAAAATTTAAATTTTATCAATACGGATTTTTGAGCACAGAAGGTTTGAAGGTATCGAAGAATGATCGTATGAGATTCAGTATATAGGTAACATTTCAAAAAATTTCAAAAATTCAATAATTTACTATTGAAATGTTATTTTTAAGTGAAAGAAACAATAAAACATTTCAAAATTTAAATTTTATCAATACGGATTTTTGAGCACTGAAGGCTTGAAGGTATCGAAGAATGATCGTTTGAGAATCAGTATATAGGTAACATTTAAAAAAATTTCAAAAATTCAAAAATCTACTATTGAAATGTTGTTTGTGAGTGAATTTAATACTAACCTAAGTGAAAGAAACAATAAAACATTTCAAAATTTCTATTTTATCAATACGGATTTTTGAGCACTTAAGGCTTGATTGTATGGAAGAATGATCGTTTGAGAATCAGTATATAGGTAACATTTCAAAAAATTTAAAAAATTCAAAAATCTACTATTGAAATGTTATTTGTGAGTGAATTTAATACTAACCTAAGTAAAAGAAACAATAAAACATTTCAAAATTTCTATTTTATCAATATGGATTTTTGAGCACTGAAGGCTTGAACGTATGGAAAAATGATCGTATGAGATTCAGTATATAGGTAACATTTCAAAAAATTTAAAAAATTCAATAATTTACTATTGAAATGTTGTTTTTAAGTGAAAGAAACAATAAAACATTTCAAAATTTAAATTTTATCAATACGGACTATTGAGCACTGAAGGCTTGAAAGTATCGAAGAATGATCGTATGAGAATCAGTTTAAAGGTAACATTTAAAAAAATTTCAAAAATTCAATAATCTGCTATTGAAATGTTATATTTAAGTGAGAGAAATAGGAACACATTTCAAAATTTATATTTTATCAATATGGGCTTCTGAGCACTGAAGGCTTGAAGGTATGGAAGAAGGATCGTATGAGAATCAGTTTATAGGTAACATTTCAAAAAAATTCCAAAATTCAATAATCTACTATTGAAATGTTATTTTTAAGTGAAAGAAACAGTAACACATTTTAAAATTTAAATTTTATCAATATGGATTTTTGAGCACTGAAGGCTTGAACGTATGGAAGAATGATTGTTTGAGAATCAGTATATAGGTAACATTTTAAAAAATTTCAAAAATTCAATAATCTGCTATTGAAATGTTATTTTCAAGTGAAAGAAAGAATAACACTTTTTAAAATTTAAATTTTATCAATACGGATTTTTGAGCACTTAAGACTTGAAAGTATCCAAGAATGATCGTTTGAGAATCAGTATATAGGTAACATTTCAAAAAATTTCAAAAATTCAAAAATCTGCTATTGAAATGTTATTTTTGAGTGAATTTAATACTAACCTAAGTGAAAGAAACAATAAAACATTTCAAAATTTATATTTTATCAATACGGATTTTTGAGCACTTAAGGCTTGAACGTATGGAAGAATGATCGTATTAGAATCAGTATATAGGTAACATTTAAAATAATTTCAAAAATTCAAATATCTACTATTGAAATGTTATTTGTGAGTGAATTTAATTCTTACCTAAGTAAAAGAAACAATAAAACATTTCAAAATTAAAATTTTATCAAGATGGATTTTTGAGCACTTCAGGCTTAAACGTATGGAGGAATGATCGTATGAGAATGAGTATATAGGTAACATTTCAAAAAATTTCAAAAATTCAATAATCTACTATTGAAATGTTATTTTTAAGTGAAAGAAACAATAATACATTTCAAAATTTAAGTTTTATCAATACGGATTTTTGAGCACTGAAAGCTTGAAGGTATTGAAGAATGATCGTATGAGATTCAGTATATAGGTAACATTTCAAAAAATTTCAAAAATTCAATAATCTACATTTGAAATGTTATTTGTGAGTGAATTTAATACTAACATAAGTGAAAGAAACAATAAAATATTTCAAAATTTAAATTTTATCAATACGGATTTTTGAGCACTGAAGGCTTGAACGTATGGAAAAATGATCGTATGAGAATCAGTATATAGGTAACATTTCGAAAAATATCAAAAATTCAAAAATCTACATTTGAAATGTTATTTGTGAGTGAATTTAATACTAACATAAGTGAAAGAAACAATAAAATATTTCAAAATTTAAATTTTATCAATACGGATTTTTGAGCACTTAAGGCTTGAACGTATGGAAGAATGATCGTATGAGAATCAGTATATAGGTAACATTTAAAATAATTTCAAAAATTCAAATATCTACTATTGAAACGTTATTTGTGAGTGAATTTAATACTAACATAAGTGAAAGGAACAATAAAATATTTCAAAATTTAAATTTTATCAATACGGATTTTTGAGCACTGAAGGCTTGAAGGTATGGAAAAATGATCGTATGAGATTCAGTATATAGGTAACATTTCAAAAAATTTCAAAAATTCAAAAATGTACTATTGAAATGTTATTTTTAAGTGAAAGAAACAATAATACATTTCAAAATTTAAGTTTTATCAATACGGATTTTTTGAGCACTGAAGGCTTGAAGGTATCGAAGAATGATCGTATGAGATTCAGTATATAGGTAACATTTCAAAAAATTTCAAAAATTCAATAATTTGCTATTGAAATGTTATTTTTAAGTGAGAGAAACAGTAACACATTTCAAAATTTATATTTTATCAATATGGGTTTCTGAGCACTGAAGGTTTGAAGGTATGGAAGAAGGATCGTATGAGAATCAGTTTATAGGTAACATTTCAAAAAAATTCCAAAATTCAATAATCTACTATTGAAATGTTATTTTTAAGTGAAAGAAACAGTAACACATTTCAAAATTTAAATTTTATCAGTATGGATTTTTGAGCACTGAAGGCTTGCACGTATGGAAGAATGGTCGTATGAGAATCAGTTTATAGGTTACATTTTAAAAAATTTCAAAAATTCAATAATCTGCTATTGAAATGTTATTTTCAAGTGAAAGAAAGAATAACACATTTTAAAATTTAAATTTTATCAATATGGATTTTTGAGCACTGAAGGCTTGAAGGTATCGAAGAATGATCGTATGAGATTCAGTATATAGGTAACATTTCAAAAAATTTCAAAAATTCAATAATTTACTATTGAAATGTTATTTTTAAGAGAAAGAAACAATAAAACATTTTAAAATTTAAATTTTATCAATACGGATTTTTGAGCACTTAAGACTTGAACGTATGGAAGAATGATCGTTTGAGAATCAGTATATAGGTAACATTTAAAATAATTTCAAAAATTCAAATATCTACTATTGAAATGTTATTTGTGAGTGAATTTAATTCTTATCTAAGTAAAAGAAACAATAAAACATTTCAAAATTAAAATTTTATCAAGATGGATTTTTGAGCACTTAAGGCTTGAACGTATTGAAGAATGATCGTATGAGAATCAGTATATAGGTAACATTTAAAATAATTTCAAAAATTCAAATATCTACTATTGAAATGTTATTTGTGAGTGAATTTAATACTAACCTAAGTGAAAGAAACAATAAAACATTTCAAAATTTAAATTTTATCAATACGGATTTTTGAGCACTTAAGGCTTGAACGTATGGAAGAATGATCGTATGAGAATCAGTATATAGGTAACATTTAAAATAATTTCAAAAATTCAAATATCTACTATTGAAATGTTATTTGTGAGTGAATTTAATTCTTACCTAAGTAAAAGAAACAATAAAACATTTCAAAATTAAAATTTTATCAAGATGGATTTTTGAGCACTTAAGGCTTGAACGTATGGAGGAATGATCGTATGAGAATCAGTATATAGGTAACATTTCAAAAAATTTCAAAAATTCAATAATCTACTATTGAAATGTTATTTTTAAGTGAAAGAAACAATAATACATTTCAAAATTTAAGTTTTATCAATACGGATTTTTGAGCACTGAAGGCTTGAAGGTATCGAAGAATGATCGTATGAGATTCAGTATATAGGTAACATTTCAAAAAATTTCAAAAATTCAATAATTTACTATTGAAATGTTATTTTTAAGTGAAAGAAACAATAAAACATTTCAAAATTAAAATTTTATCAAGATGGATTTTTGAGCACTTAAGGCTTGAACGTATTGAAGAATGATCGTATGAGAATCAGTATATAGGTAACATTTAAAATAATTTCAAAAATTCAAATATCTACTATTGAAATGTTATTTGTGAGTGAATTTAATACTAACCTAAGTGAAAGAAACAATAAAACATTTCAAAATTTAAATTTTATCAATACGGATTTTTGAGCACTTAAGGCTTGAACGTATGGAAGAATGATCGTATGAGAATCAGTATATAGGTAACATTTCAAAAAATTTCAAAAATTCAATAATCTACTATTGAAATGTTATTTTTAAGTGAAAGAAACAATAATACATTTCAAAATTTAAGTTTTATCAATACGGATTTTTGAGCACTGAAGGCTTGAAGGTATCGAAGAATGATCGTATGAGATTCAGTATATAGGTAACATTTCAAAAAATTTCAAAAATTCAATAATTTACTATTGAAATGTTATTTTTAAGTGAAAGAAACAATAAAACATTTCAAAATTAAAATTTTATCAAGATGGATTTTTGAGCACTTAAGGCTTGAACGTATTGAAGAATGATCGTATGAGAATCAGTATATAGGTAACATTTAAAATAATTTCAAAAATTCAAATATCTACTATTGAAATGTTATTTGTGAGTGAATTTAATACTAACCTAAGTGAAAGAAACAATAAATCATTTCAAAATTTAAATTTTATCAATACGGATTTTTGAGCACTTAAGGCTTGAACGTATGGAAGAATGATCGTATGAGAATCAGTATATAGATAACATTTAAAATAATTTCAAAAATTCAAATATCTACTATTGAAATGTTATTTGTGAGTGAATTTAATTCTTACCTAAGTAAAAGAAACAATAAAACATTTCAAAATTAAAATTTTATCAAGATGGATTTTTGAGCACTTAAGGCTTGAACGTATGGAGGAATGATCGTATGAGAATCAGTATATAGGTAACATTTCAAAAAATTTCAAAAATTCAATAATCTACTATTGAAATGTTATTTTTAAGTGAAAGAAACAATAATACATTTCAAAATTTAAGTTTTATCAATACGGATTTTTGAGCACTGAAGGCTTGAAGGTATCGAAGAATGATCGTATGAGATTCAGTATATAGGTAACATTTCAAAAAATTTCAAAAATTCAATAATTTACTATTGAAATGTTATTTTTAAGTGAAAAAAACAATAAAACATTTCAAAATTTAAATTTTATCAATACAGATTTTTGAGCACTGAAGGCTTGAAGGTATCGAAGAATGATCGTTTGAGAATCAGTATATAGGTAACATTTAAAATAATTTAAAAAATTCAAATATCTACTATTGAAATGTTATTTGTGAGTGAATTTAATTCTTACCTAAGTAAAAGAAACAATAAAACATTTCAAAATTAAAATTTTATCAAGATGGATTTTTGAGCACTTAAGGCTTGAACGTATTGAAGAATGATCGTATGAGAATCAGTATATAGGTAACATTTAAAATAATTTCAAAAATTCAAATATCTACTATTGAAATGTTATTTGTGAGTGAATTTAATACTAACCTAAGTGAAAGAAACAATAAAACATTTCAAAATTTAAATTTTATCAATACGGATTTTTGAGCACTTAAGGCTTGAACGTATGGAAGAATGATCGTATGAGAATCAGTATATAGGTAACATTTAAAATAATTTCAAAAATTCAAATATCTACTATTGAAATGTTATTTGTGAGTGAATTTAATTCTTACCTAAGTAAAAGAAACAATAAAACATTTCAAAATTAAAATTTTATCAAGATGGATTTTTGAGCACTTAAGGCTTGAACGTATGGAGGAATGATCGTATGAGAATCAGTATATAGGTAACATTTAAAAAATTTCAAAAATTCAATAATCTACTATTGAAATGTTATTTTTAAGTGAAAGAAACAATAATACATTTCAAAATTTAAGTTTTATCAATACGGATTTTTGAGCACTGAAGGCTTGAAGGTATCGAAGAATGATCGTATGAGATTCAGTATATAGGTAACATTTCAAAAAATTTCAAAAATTCAATAATTTACTATTGAAATGTTATTTTTAAGTGAAAGAAACAATAAAACATTTCAAAATTTAAATTTTATCAATACAGATTTTTGAGCACTGAAGGCTTGAAGGTATCGAAGAATGATCGTTTGAGAATCAGTATATAGGTAACATATAAAAAAATTTCTAAAATTCAAAAATCTACTATTGAAATGTTATTTGTGAGTGAATTTAATACTAACCTAAGTGAAAGAAACAATAAAACATTTCAAAATTTAAATTTTATCAATACGGATTTTTGAGCACTTAAGGCTTGATTGTATGGAAGAATGATCGTTTGAGAATCAGTATATAGGTAACATTTCAAAAAATTTAAAAAATTCAAAAATCTACTATTGAAATGTTATTTGTGAGTGAATTTAATACTAACCTAAGTAAAAGAAACAATAAAACATTTCAAAATTTCTATTTTATCAATATGGATTTTTGAGCACTGAAGGCTTGAACGTATGGAAAAATGATCGTATGAGATTCAGTATATAGGTAACATTTCAAAAAATTTAAAAAATTCAATAATTTACTATTGCAATGTTGTTTTTAAGTGAAAGAAACAATAAAACATTTCAAAATATAATTTTTATCAATACGGATTTTTGAGCACTGAAGGCTTGAAGGTATCGAAGAATGATCGTATGAGAATCAGTTTAAAGGTAACATTTCAAAAATTTTCAAAAATTCAATAATCTACTATTGAAATGTTATATTTAAGTGAGAAAAACAGTAACACATTTCAAAATTTATATTTTATCAATATGGGTTTCTGAGCACTGAAGGCTTGAAGGTATGGAAGAAGGATCGTATGAGAATCAGTTTATAGGTAACATTTCAAAAAAATTCCAAAATTCAATAATCTACTATTGAAATGTTATTTTTAAGTGAAAGAAACAGTAACACATTTCAAAATTTAAATTTTATCAGTATGGATTTTTGAGCACTGAAGGCTTGAACGTATGGAAGAATGGTCGTATGAGAATCAGTTTATAGGTAAAATTTTAAAAAATTTCAAAAATTCAATAATCTGCTATTGAAATGTTATTTTCAAGTGAAAGAAAGAATAACACATTTTAAAATTTAAATTTTATCAATACGGATTTTTGAGCACTTAAGACTTGAAAGTATCGAAGAATGATCGTTTGAGAATCAGTATATAGGTAACATTTCAAAAAATTTCAAAAATTCAAAAATCTACTATTGAAATGTTATTTTTGAGTGAATTTAATACTAACCTAAGTGAAAGAAACAATAAAACATTTCAAAATTTAAATTTTATCAATACGGATTTTTGAGCACTTAAGGCTTGAACGTATGGAAGAATGATCCTATGAGAATCAGTATATAGGTAACATTTAAAATAATTTCAAAAATTCAAATATCTACTATTGAAATGTTATTTGTGAGTGAATTTAATTCTTACCTAAGTAAAAGAAACAATAAAACATTTCAAAATTAAAATTTTATCAAGATGGATTTTTGAGCACTTAAGGCTTTTACGTATGGAGGAATGATCGTATGAGAATGAGTATATAGGTAACATTTCAAAAAATTTCAAAAATTCAATAATCTACTGTTGAAATGTTATTTTTAAGTGAAAGAAACAATAATACATTTCAAAATTTAAGTTTTATCAATACGGATTTTTGAGCACTGAAGGCTTGAAGGTATCGAAGAATGATCGTATGAGATTCAGTATATAGGTAACATTTCAAAAAATTTCAAAAATTCAATAATTTACTATTGAAATGTTATTTTTAAGTGAAAGAAACAATAACACATTTCAAAATTTAAATTTTATCAATACGGATTTTTGAGCACTGAAGGCTTGAACGTATGGAAAAATGATCGTATGAGATTCAGTATATAGGTAACATTTCAAAAAATTTCAAAAATTCAAAAATTTACATTTGAAATGTTATTTGTGAGTGAATTTAATACTAACCTAAGTGAAAGAAACAATAAAACATTTCTAAATTTATATTTTATCAATATGGATTTTTGAGCACTGAAGGCTTGAACGTATGGAAGAATGATTGTTTGAGAATCAGTATATAGGTAACATTTCAAAAAATTTCAAAAATTCAAAAATCTACTATTGAAATGTTATTTGTGAGTGAATTTAATACTAACCTAAGTGAAAGAAACAATAAAACATTTCAAAATTTATATTTTATCAATATGGATTTTTGAGCACTGAAGGCTTGAACGTATGGAAGAATGATCGTATGAGAATCAGGATATAGGTAACATTTACAATAATTTCAAAAATTCAAAAATCTACTATTGAAATGTTATTTGTGAGTGAATTTACTTCTAACCAAAGTGAAAGAAACAATAAAACATTTCAAAATTAAAATTTTATCAAGATGGATTTTTGAGCACTTAAGGCTTGAACGTATGGAGGAATGATCGTATGAGAATCAGTATATAGGTAACATTTCAAAAAATTTCAAAAATTCAATAATCTATTATTGAAATGTTATTTTTAAGTGAAAGAAACAATAATACATCTCAAAATTTAAGTTTTATCAATACGGATTTTTGAGCACTGAAGGCTTGAAGGTATCGAAGAATGATCGTATGAGATTCAGTACATAGGTAACATTTCAAAAAATTTCAAAAATTCAATAATTTACTATTGAAATGTCATTTTTAAGTGAAAGAAACAATAAAACATTTCAAAATTTAAATTTTATCAATACGGATTTTTGAGCACTTAAGGCTTGAACGTATGGAAGAATGATCGTTTGAGAATCAGTATATAGGTAACATTTCAAAAAATTTAAAAAATTCAAAAATCTACTATTGAAATGTTATTTGTGAGTGAATTTAATACTAACCTAAGTAAAAGTAACTATAAAACATTTCAAAATTTATATTTTATCAATATGGATTTTTGAGCACTGAAGGCTTGAACGTATGGAAGAATAATCGTATGAGAATCAGTATATAGGTAACATTTCAAAAAATTTGAAAAATTCAATAATCTGCTATTGAAATGTTATTTTTAAGTGAAAGAAACAATAACACATTTCAAAATTTAAATTTTATCAATATGGATTTTTGAGCACTTTAGGCTTGAACATATGAAAGAATGATCGTATGAGATTCAGTTTAAAGGTAACATTTCAAAAAATTTCAAAAATTCAAAAATCTACTATTTAATTGTTATTTTAAAGTGAAAGAAACAAAAAATTAGTGCGGTCACGGGACCCCAACCAGGAACGAAGTTCCTTACGGTGTAGCTGCATTGTAAATTACCGAATCAAAACTAAAAGTTATAATTTATATTTAAGAATTATTTTTATTATTTTTATTGAAATGTGTTAATATAAATTGTTTTCAAAAATAATTATTATTGACAAAATTTTAAAAAACTTTTAAATGTTATCATTGTAGTGTATCATAGAAATGATTGGTTTATGATAACTAAAATAAGATGCATAGAGTTGTGATTCTATTGTGTCCAAGAATCGGGAGAAAACAGCATCAATTGTAGTACAGTATTTTGTAGTATACTGGTTTGGATCAGTATTAATACTCAAATTGAATGTATTAGATAAAAATGATGAGAATATTTCCAATTTGTCTCTTTCATAGAAGTTAATGTTAAAATCTCCAGGTAATATGAGCGGAAGTTTATGATAATTTTGTTTCAATAATGTAGAACCTCCCTCGGAATATTGTAACAACGATCGATGAATGAATAATGTGATATCGTCAATCTTTTGATTTGGGGATACATAAATAGCTACAATAATTATTTCAACATTAGTTGGTGTTTTACAAACAACAGAACAAATGTCACCAACTAATGAATGTCTAGTACTCAAGTCACTCATGTTTGATAAAATCATTTCCATATTTGGTGTACAAATGTTAACGTTATCGTTTGAGTTTTGGTATATTGCGACACCAGCTGCGCGAATATTGGGTCGTTTATATTGATAAATGCAATTAAAATTTGGGATTATGATTTCTTCTTCGTTTCTTATCCATGTTTCAGAAAGTAATAGAAAATTTGAATTTTCAGTAATTAGATCGTTGAAATCTAAGATATGATTTTTTAGACTTTGACAGTTAAAAGTCATTAATGAAAGACCTCTTCTTTTATAAATCATATCCAAGATAGTTTGCGTTCTTGACTGCATTGTGTTTAATGATAATCTTTCAAATTCTTGCAGTAGTTTCTCAGTTGATTTTGCTTGTTTTCGATTATGATAAAACTTAAATTTCGTTGGATCATCTTGAAGTGTTACAATGTACAAATTTTCAATACTTGTTACACGAGATAATGCAACGTAAACAAGTTCTTGTGAATGATCTTTGCTGTACTCGTAAACAATCTCATTAAAAGTTCCACCTTGTGATTTATGTATTGTCATAGCGCATGCTGCAATTAAAGGAAAGTGCTTTCGAATAGCACTCACTTTTCTATCTGACGTCAATGGAACGCTTGCCGATCGTAATTCAATAGGCACAGCAATATTACTAACTCCACTTTTTACAGCTAATTGAGCAGCTTTATTCCTTTTCTTGCGACCAATATTTCTTGAACCACAAAAATCCAACCAAACTCTAACTACAATGTTGTTTGCATCAAGATCTAAATGAACTAGTTTTCCAGTTGAACAATTACACAATCCATCTGAAACATCAATATTTGTTGTAATAAGGTAAAACATGCCTTTTACAAAAGTAATTTGATATGGCAAACCACCAGTGTCAATAACAGACTTTTTATGTAACTTTACTCTAAAATTTCCAGTTTGTTCATGATTATTGGATCCTGTAATTAAATCAGTAGCAGTAGAAATAATTTTGTCTTCAAATTGTTCTAGAATGTGATTGTTGTAATTGTTTACATGCTCATTTTTGAAAAATAGCCGAATTCCATTTGGGCATAATCTTTGAGCATCGGCTTTTGTAAAAAACCTTGATTCTATCAATTCAATTCCACGTTGCTCTAATGGCTCACCATTACCAACTTTAGTTAGAACATTCGAAAATTCGACATTAGCTTGTCTCATTATTTCGTTGAGTTGATAAAACTTAAGTTTCCGCCACAGACTAGGACCAAATATGTTTGTTCTAATTGGCCTATATATTGGTGTTACTCTTACCGGTAGTAGCTGCCGTAAATCTCCAATAAAAATAATATCTATTCCGCCAAATTCATCCTTATGATTACTAGTAATTTGTTTTAAACGCATGTCAATTTTTACTAAGAGTTCTGCACTGATCATACTTATTTCATCTATGATTAATACTTTTACATATCTGAAAAGAGATTTATACAAATGTGCGATTTCAGATGACAGAGGCAATAGCTTTGAAATTGAAATTCTAAGCGCAGTGTGAATTGTTGTACCATTTATTGCTACAGCAGCTTTACCAGTGGTAGCGCAAGTTATATAAGCATTGCAGTACCCGTCCGTATCAGTAAATCTATTATAAATTTCCATTATGAGTTTAATGACAAACGTTTTACCAGCGCCTGCTGGACCCGTGAAAAATATTTGAAGAGGAGCTTTATCTGGAGTTTGCAAATGATGAATAATATGCATTATTCATCATTTGCACTTTGTATATCAGCATTAACAAGAGAATGTGGGTCACGCTCTAACATCTCGTAAGGATTATCAAAAATTACTCTGACATGTGTTTCCTCATCTTCGATTTCATCATTATCTCTAGATAATTGTCTGCAAATGTCAATGGTTTTCTGCAAGTCCAAGTTTAGTTCAAATTCTTTTCTTCGTTCTACAATCAAATTTTTGTTTTTTTCATATACATCAATGAATTTATTATCAGCGAGAACATCATTATCTTCACTTCTAAAAGGAATATGTAATAAAACCATCTCTCGTCTATAATCATTGAAATTGTCAGCTATATCGTAATTACGGTATCTTATAATTCTAGGAGTCGCTCTTTCAGTATATACTCCTTTTTTATTAATAAAATATTTAGCGGCAAACTGTGCTAGCGTGACGTTGTTTAATTCCTCCGGTCTTTTTTCGTACTTATCAAACCAATTTTCTTTCCATATGTCTGTGGAATCATTATCCAGTTCACTTAATTCTTTCATAGTTTTCCTTACCCTTTGGCGTTCTGAGGGATAAATGGTTGGTATATAAACGGTAGCTGTTGATGATTTTGCCATAGGTTCTCGTAACAAGAACCATGCAGCTTCTTGCGCCGACATTTCTACAGAATGAAGTACATCTATACTCATTTTTTTTGTAATATCAACAATATCAAATTCTGGATTTTCGTCCATTGTCTTAATAATTTGTCGTTGTAAGTTGCTAATTCCCCTATTATGTTTGTTAACGTATTCAACTACATAAGCAGCACATGCATACTCGTCTTGAATAATTTGAAAATCCATGTTTGACTTTAAATGATGCAATACAAAAGGATTAAATGAATTATACCATATTTCTGAAGGTGTCCTACGATACAATAATTTTGGTCGATTGATTCCAGCACGAATAATGTTATAATAATGTTCATCAGACGCAATATTGTTGCGAGAATAAAAATTATCAAAATCTGTGTAATCTAAATTTTCCAAGCTTGTTCTCATCAATTTGTAATGTTCTTTGTATTTTTTAAAATTTTCTTCAGAAAAATCTGAGTCTGTATCTTTCATTGGTAACAATGTTTTTGTATATCGCGACGGAAGAAACGGTGCATCAAATCGGCAGTTATCTTTTTTATTTGGATCCATTCTTTTATAGCAAGTGAAAGTGTGCTTGTGTGTTTGCAACTTAATATTTCCAGATGCTTCTGGTTCAGACACCGAAACCAACTCATCGATCATTTGAATTACATCTTTGTCGTTATTTAATAAATTTTTTGGCGCAATTTGTTAAAGTAAATAGCACACGTAGCTGAATCTTCATTTACTAGTTTTGCTTTTTGAACATAATTCATGTTTGATATAAATTCATCACATACATCCATGTTGTTATTTTTCAATTTATATAATAATTTTACTAAGTTTATCCAACCTGTCTCATTTGCACTTAGCGTCATAAAAGCAGTTGGCGCTCCTAACTGCCGAATCATTGCAAACAGATGTTTTTTTCTATCAGCCCAGTACCAAGCGGAATTCGGTATACACCGAAGAAAACCTAAATTTGTTTCCAAACAGTAGTTAATGTAATTATCCGACTGTATCTGCTCTTTAGTTATTGTAGTATTACAACCAAAATGTTTGAAAGCAACAGAAACACTTTGACTGACCCTTACTCTCATAATTTTTGCTGCTGAATATAAAAGATGTTGTGGTTCAGCACCGCGTCGATCAGTACGGAGTAATTCACTTGTAGCTTCCATATATGGGGTAACAGTAATTTCTTCTTTATAATTTCTAAATTGACCACCGTATATTGTCGGAAATGAAAGCTCTTCAGCATGTTCATCAAATAAAATACTCATAGGATGACTCTGTTCGCCAGGTGCTATATGCAAAACTTTATCCTCATTCCATAGAAGAGTTTGTTGTTGAGCAGTTAAATTGTCTTCAATAGGCACATGTTCACTAACATCATCAATTACTAATGGCGGAGCTACTTGATCATGGTTAAGGAATTCATCATCAATTTCTATATTATGGTGTATATACAGCGGCGTTTGAACTAAGTACTTAAGCCATTCTATAATTTTGTTCTTTGTAATTAGGCCATGAACATAACTAGTCTTATGTATTAATTTTCTTTTTAAGTGCACATAAAAGCAATGATCATCTTCAATACTTCTAGGCAATTTTTTCACCATCGTATTAACTTCCACTGGTACATTAATTATTTGACCATAAATTCCATATTGACCATGAACATGTCTAAGTCGTCTTATTTGCATAAATGGAATTCTTGGTGAAATTAACCGTTGTTCGATTAGATTTAATGTTGGCAAGTAAGATGGAATTGTTGGGTATTTGAACCCATTATAAGTAGACAGAATTGGAATTTTATTTTTATCTAAAGATGCTTTGCATGTAGAACAAATGTGAGTGCTGGAACTGGGATCATAATTTTGTATTATTGTTTGTAGAATGTTTTTGTATACTTTAGATGCATTTTTTAAATCCTTTTTCCACCATAGCCTGTCGCAAACCGCACAAGTGTGACCATATGTATTATTTTGAAATTGCTTGTAAAAGTCTAGATGACAATTATTATGTTTGATATAATCTGTGTAGGTTAAATTCGTTTGATTTGATCTTTCGATTTCCATATGGTTTGTCAAATTGTCTGAAATATCTCTTTCAATTTGTAATTGATCGCTTGGCTTAGAATAAATACAACCTTCATTTTGTTGTTGGTCTATTTCGCTGTCTTGTACTACGATGTATGGTGTAAAATGGGCATCGCGAAGGTGAAGATGCAAAAAATGTACTGACATATTAACTTTAAAATAACAGAATCGAACAACTTCTGTTTTTGTGTTAGTATTAAAATAATGGAAGTGCACGCATATGTTTTGATCATATGCTCTTGAAAATATAAATATACAAACTAAATCTCCATAATCAAAATCACTACTAAGTATTTCTCTGGCATTAATTGGATTTTGACATTCATTCAAGAAGGGTGAGTCTTTAAGTTGCTGTCGGAGAACTGATGCAGATATTCTAAGGTCAATAAGTCTTATGAGAGATGAAAATAGACAGTTTTCGTCGCTTGCTATATTTGTTTCTTGACGCAACAAGACGTTTGGTGTTGAACATTCATCGTGTTCTTCGTATGGCGCTTGAAATGAATGAATACTTTCACTTACTTCTTGCTGTGCTTCATTATTTATTGGTGGTATAATTTCAATCGATTGCTCTTGCGTTAATAAGTAAAGTTCTTCACGTTGTTTTTTCTTTAATTTTAATCTATCTCTATACCTTTTAGATCGTTCAGCATTATCTTTTTTTCTGAAATATGAAATTTATATTGAATAAAACATTAAACATTCTTATTAATATTGTATATCTCACCTAGCAAGATTTAAATTTTCACTTTCTTGTTTTTTTTTTGATTATAACGGAATTTTTGTTGTCGTTCAATATTTGTTGTTTTTTTGGCTTTTTGTTTTTGTTTGAGCCATAATTTTCTTTTTGTCCATTATTTTTCCGTTTTAGAGTTTTCATTTTGTTAAACTAACTTTAAATCACTTAACAAATTTCAAATCACAAAAATATTAATAATTTCTAGTCACTTCTTGACATTTGCTTTATATAGTCATGTTCCGTTCGTTCCGTGATAGAAATCGCACAACGCGTAAAGAGATGGACTCTATATGTAATTACTCTATGAGACATGTCACAATCTATTAATTGGTTATCAAAAATCGGAACAATGAAAAACGAAACAAATATGAAACGTTTTGGAAATAAGAATCAAATTAGTTTTTGACAACAACCAATGTCACAACAACTAAGATAAGAAGGTTATTGATAATACAATTTCAGATTTTGATCGATAGATGGCCTTGTGCTTATTAGTTGGTGTCAAGGATTATTAAAGCGCAGGTAAAGTCATTCTCTGACTGGCCAATTTGGATTCCAGCATTGATGAGTTCAATGCTTGGTTTGAGTGTTTTTGTTTGAGCTGCGGTTCGCATTTTTTTCTTCTGCAATTAACTTCGTTAATAACATGTTAAACTTTCGTCGTCAGCAACAGGAATATTAACACAATATCGATATTGCGAGCAATAGCTCTACCTTTTTGGGGATTTGAACCTTGGTATCTTAAAACAAACATTTAAGAAATTAAAAAAAAAATAAAAATTACAAAATTTTGATTGGTTAAACTGGGCATCGAACCCAAGTACTTCGACTTGAAGAGAAACACCTCTACCCACAATGCCACTGAGCCACTTAGTAGTAGGGAAGAAATCTTTTTATTTAATAGCATTATAGTCCCACACATACATACACAAAAAACTCATTTTGTTACGTGACGATTTTGAAATTTTCTCTCATTTCAGTCTACATGTAAGCTCCGTAAAGGAACTTCGTTCCAATAAAACATTTTAAAATTTAAGTTTTATCAATATAAATTTTTGAGCACTGAAGGCTTGAACGTATGGAAGAATGATTGTTTGAGAATCAGTATATAGGTAACATTTCAAATAAATTTCAAAAATTCAAATATCTACTATTGAAATGTTATTTTTAAGTGAATTTAATACTAACCTAAGTGAGAGAAACAATAAAACATTTCAAAATTTATATTTTATCAATATGGGTTTCTGAGCACTGAAGGCTTGAAGGTATGGAAGAAGGATCGTTTGAGAATCAGTATATAGGTAATATTTCAAAAAATTTCAAAAATTCAAAAATCTACTATTGAAATGTTGTTTGTGAGTGAATTTAATACTAACCTAAGTGAAAGAAACAATAAAACATTTCAAAATTTAAATTTTGTCAATACGGATTTTTGAGCACTTAAGGCTTGAACGTATGGAAGAATGATCGTATGAGAATCAGTATATAGGTAACATTTCAAAAAATTTCAAAAATTCAATAATATACTATTGAAATGTTATATTTAAGTGAGAGAAACAGTAACACATTTCAAAATTTATATTTTATCAATATGGGTTTCTGAGCACTGAAGGCTTGAAGGTATGGAAGAAGGATCGTATGAGAATCAGTTTATAGGTAACATTTCAAAAAAATTCCAAAATTCAATAATCTACTATTGAAATGTTATTTTTAAGTGAAAGAAACAGTAACACATTTCAAAATTTAAATTTTATCAGTATGGATTTTTGAGCACTGAAGGCTTGAACGTATGGAAGAATGGTCGTATGAGAATCAGTTTATAGGTAACATTTTAAAAAATTTCAAAAATTCAATAATTTACTATTGAAATGTTATTTTTAAGTGAAAGAAACAATAAAACATTTCAAAATTTAAATTTTATCAATATGGGTTTCTGAGCACTGAAGGCTTGAAGGTATGGAAGAAGGATCGTTTGAGAATCAGTATATAGGTAACATTTCAAATAAATTTCAAAAATTCAAATATCTACTATTGAAATGTTGTTTGTGAGTGAATTTAATACTAACCTAAGTAAAAGAAACAATAAAACATTTCAAAATTTATATTTTATCAATATGGATTTTTGAGCACTGAAGGCTTGAAGGTATCGAAGAATGATCGTATGAGATTCAGTATATAGGTAACATTTCAAAAAATTTCAAAAATTCAATAATTTACTATTGAAATGTTATTTTTAAGTGAAAGAAACAATAAAACATTTCAAAATTTAAATTTTATCAATATGGATTTTTGAGCACTGAAGGCTTGAACGTATGGAAGAATGATTGTTTGAGAATCAGTATATAGGTAACATTTCAAAAAATTTCAAAAATTCAAAAATCTACTATTGAATTGATATTTAAAAGTGACAGAAACAATAACACATTTCAAAATTTATATTTTATCAGTATGGATTTTTGAGCACTGAAGGCTTGAACGTATGGAAGAATGATTGTTTGAGAATCAGTATATAGGTAACATTTCAAAAAATTTCAAAAATTCAAATATCTACTATTGAAATGTTATTTTTAAGTCAATTTAATACTAACCTAAGTGAGAGAAACAATAAAACATTTCAAAATTTATATTTTATCAATATGGGTTTCTGAGCACTGAAGGCTTGAAGGTATGGAAGAAGGATCGTTTGAGAATCAGTATATAGGTAACATTTCAAATAAATTTCAAAAATTCAAATATCTACTATTGAAATGTTATTTTTAAGTGAATTTAATACTAACCTAAGTGAGAGAAACAATAAAACATTTCAAAATTTATATTTTATCAATATGGGTTTCTGAGCACTGAAGGCTTGAAGGTATGGAAGAAGGATCGTTTGAGAATCAGTATATAGGTAACATTTCAAAAAATTTCAAAAATTCAAAAATCTACTATTGAAATGTTGTTTGTGAGTGAATTTAATACTAACCTAAGTGAATGAAACAATAAAACATTTCAAAATTTAAATTTTGTCAATACGGATTTTTGAGCACTTAAGGCTTGAACGTATGGAAGAATGATCGTATGAGAATCAGTATATAGGTAACATTTCAAAAAATTTCAAAAATTCAATAATCTACTATTGAAATGTTATATTTAAGTGAGAGAAACAGTAACACATTTCAAAATTTATATTTTATCAATATGGGTTTCTGAGCACTGAAGGCTTGAAGGTATGAAAGAAGGATCGTATGAGAATCAGTTTATAGGTAACATTTCAAAAAAATTCCAAAATTCAATAATCTACTATTGAAATGTTATTTTTAAGTGAAAGAAACAGTAACACATTTCAAAATTTAAATTTTTTCAGTATGGATTTTTGAGCACTGAAGGCTTGAACGTATGGAAGAATGGTCGTATGAGAATCAGTTTATAGGTAACATTTTAAAAAATTTCAAAAATTCAATAATCTGCTATTGAAATGTTATTTTCAAGTGAAAGAAAGAATAACACATTTTAAAATTTAAATTTTATCAATATGGATTTTTGAGCTCTGAAGGCTTGAACGTTTGGAAGAATGATTGTTTGAGAATCAGTATATAGGTAACATTTCAAAAAATTTCAAAAATTCAAAAATCTACTATTGAAATGTTATTTGTGAGTGAATTTAATACTAACCTAAGTAAAAGAGACAATAAAACATTTCAAAATTTAAATTTTATCAATACGGATTTTTGAGCACTGAAGGCTTGAAGGTATCGAAGAATGATCGTTTGAGAATCAGTATATAGGTAACATTTAAAAAAAATTCAAAAATTCAAAAATCTACTATTGAAATTTTGTTTGTGAGTGAATTTTATACTAACCTAAGTGAAAGAAACAATAAAACATTCCAAAATTTATATTTTATCAATATGGATTTTTGAGCACTGAAGGCTTGAACGTATGGAAGAATAATCGTATGAGAATCAGTATATAGGTAACATTTCAAAAAATTTGAAAAATTCAATAATCTGCTATTGAAATGTTATTTTTAAGTGAAAGAAACAATAACACATTTCAAAATTTAAATTTTATCAATATGGATTTTTGAGCACTTTAGGCTTGAACGTATGAAAGAATGATCGTATGAGATTCAGTTTAAAGGTAACATTTCAAAAAATTTCAAAAATTCAAAAATCTACTATTTAATTGTTATTTTAAAGTGAAAGAAACAAAAAATTAGTGCGGTCACGGGACCCCAACCAGGAACGAAGTTCCTTACGGTGTAGCTGCATTGTAAATTACCGAATCAAAACTAAAAGTTATAATTTATATTTAAGAATTATTTTTATTATTTTTATTGAAATGTGTTAATATAAATTGTTTTCAAAAATAATTATTATTGACAAAATTTTAAAAAACTTTTAAATGTTATCATTGTAGTGTATCATAGAAATGATTGGTTTATGATAACTAAAATAAGATGCATAGAGTTGTGATTCTATTGTGTCCAAGAATCGGGAGAAAACAGCATCAATTGTAGTACAGTATTTTGTAGTATACTGGTTTGGATCAGTATTAATACTCAAATTGAATGTATTAGATAAAAATGATGAGAATATTTCCAATTTGTCTCTTTCATAGAAGTTAATGTTAAAATCTCCAGCTAATATGAGCGGAAGTTTATGATAATTTTGTTTCAATAATGTAGAACCTCCCTCGGAATATTGTAACAACGATCGATGAATGAATAATGTGATATCGTCAATCTTTTGATTTGGGGATACATAAATAGCTACAATAATTATTTCAACATTAGTTGGTGTTTTACAAACAACAGAACAAATGTCACCAACTAATGAATGTCTAGTACTCAAGTCACTCATGTTTGATAAAATCATTTCCATATTTGGTGTACAAATGTTAACGTTATCGTTTGAGTTTTGGTATATTGCGACACCAGCTGCGCGAATATTGGGTCGTTTATATTGATAAATGCAATTAAAATTTGGGATTATGATTTCTTCTTCGTTTCTTATCCATGTTTCAGAAAGTAATAGAAAATTTGAATTTTCAGTAATTAGATCGTTGAAATCTAAGATATGATTTTTTAGACTTTGACAGTTAAAAGTCATTAATGAAAGACCTCTTCTTTTATAAATCATATCCAAGATAGTTTGCGTTCTTGACTGCATTGTGTTTAATGATAATCTTTCAAATTCTTGCAGTAGTTTCTCAGTTGATTTTGCTTGTTTTCGATTATGATAAAACTTAAATTTCGTTGGATCATCTTGAAGTGTTACAATGTACAAATTTTCAATACTTGTTACACGAGATAATGCAACGTAAACAAGTTCTTGTGAATGATCTTTGCTGTACTCGTAAACAATCTCATTAAAAGTTCCACCTTGTGATTTATGTATTGTCATAGCGCATGCTGCAATTAAAGGAAAGTGCTTTCGAATAGCACTCACTTTTCTATCTGACGTCAATGGAACGCTTGCCGATCGTAATTCAATAGGCACAGCAATATTACTAACTCCACTTTTTACAGCTAATTGAGCAGCTTTATTCCTTTTCTTGCGACCAATATTTCTTGAACCACAAAAATCCAACCAAACTCTAACTACAATGTTGTTTGCATCAAGATCTAAATGAACTAGTTTTCCAGTTGAATCATTACACAATCCATCTGAA
The DNA here is from genome assembly GCA_034638295.1 of Phortica okadai. Lineage (NCBI taxonomy): Eukaryota > Metazoa > Arthropoda > Insecta > Diptera > Drosophilidae > Phortica > Phortica okadai. The sequence goes on along the minus strand of JAWUZV010000032.1, from coordinate 1,296,719 downwards.
ACATCAATATTTGTTGTAATAAGGTAAAACATGCGTTTTACAAAAGTAATTTGATATGGCAAACCACCAGTGTCAATAACAGACTTTTTATGTAACTTTACTCTAAAATTTGCAGTTTGTTCATGATTATTGGATCCTGTAATTAAATCAGTAGCAGTAGAAATAATTTTGTCTTCAAATTGTTCTAGAATGTGATTGTTGTAATTGTTTACATGCTCATTTTTGAAAAATAGCCGAATTCCATTTGGGCATAATCTTTGAGCATCGGCTTTTGTAAAAAACCTTGATTCTATCAATTCGATTCCACGTTGCTCTAATGGCTCACCATTACCAACTTTAGTTAGAACATTCGAAAATTCGACATTAGCTTGTCTCATTATTTCGTTGAGTTCATAAAACTTAAGTTTCCGCCACAGACTAGGACCAAATATGTTTGTTCTAATTGGCCTATATATTGGTGTTGCTCTCACCGGTGGTAGCTGCCGTAAATCTCCAATAAAAATAATATCTATTCCGCCAAATTCATCCTTATGATTACTAGTAATTTGTTTTAAATGCATGTCAATTTTTACTAAGAGTTCTGCACTGATCATACTTATTTCATCTATGATTAATACTTTTACATGTCTGAAAAGAGATTTATACAAATGTGCGATTTCAGATGACAGAGGCAATAGCTTTGAAATTGAAATTCTAAGCGCAGTGTGAATTGTTGTACCATTTATTGCTACAGCAGCTTTACCAGTGGTAGCGCAAGTTATATAAGCATTGCAGTACCCGTCCGTATCAGTAAATCTATTATAAATTTCCATTATGAGTTTAATGACAAACGTTTTACCAGCGCATGCTGGACCCGTGAAAAATATTTGAAGAGGAGCTTTATCTGGAGTTTGCAAATGATGAATAATATGCATAATCAGCACCGCGTCGATCAGTACCGCGTAATTCACTTGTAGCTTCCATATATGGGGTAACAGTAATTTCTTCTTTATAATTTCTAAATTGACCACCGTATATTGTCGGAAATGAAAGCTCTTCAGCATGTTCATCAAATAAAATACTCATAGGATGACTCTGTTCGCCAGGTGCTATATGCAAAACTTTATCCTCATTCCATAGAAGAGTTTGTTGTTGAGCAGTTAAATTGTCTTCAATAGGCACATGTTCACTAACATCATCAATTACTAATGGCGGAGCTACTTGATCACGGTTAAGGAATTCATCATCAATTTCTGTATTATGGTGTATATACAGCGGCGTTTGAACTAAGTACTTAAGCCATTCCATAATTTTGTTCTTTGTAATTAGGCCATGAACATAACTAGTCTTATGTATTAATTTTCTTTTTAAGTGCACATAAAAGCAATGGTCATCTTTAATACTTCTAGGCAATTTTTTCACCATCGTATTGACTTCCACTGGTACATTAATTATTTGACCATAAATTCCATATTGACCATGAACATGCCTAAGTCGTCTTATTTGCATAAATGGAATTCTTGGTGAAATTAACCGTTGTTCGATTAGATTTAATGTTGGCAAGTAAGATGGAATTGTTGGGTATTTGAACCCATTATAAGTAGACAGAATTGGAATTTTATTTTTATCTAAAGATGCTTTGCATGTAGAACAAATGTGAGTGCTGGAACTGGGACCATAATTTTGTATTATTGTTTGTAGAATGTTTTTGTATACTTTAGATGCATTTTTTAAATCCTTTTTCCACCATAGCCTGTCGCAAACCGCACAAGTGTGACCATATGTATTATTTTGAAATTGCTTGTAAAAGTCTAGATGACAATTATTATGTTTGATATAATCTGTGTAGGTTAAATTCGTTTGATTTGATCTTTCGATTTCCATATGGTTTGTCAAATTGTCTGAAATATCTCTTTCAATTTGTAATTGATCGCTTGGCTTAGAATAAATACAACCTTCATTTTGTTGTTGGTCTATTTCGCTGTCTTGTACTACGATGTGTGGTGTAAAATGGGCATCGCGAAGGTGAAGATGCAAAAAATGTACTGACATATTAACTTTAAAATAACAGAATCGAACAACTTCTTCATTTTGTTGTTGGTCTATTTCGCTGTCTTGTACTACGATGTGTGGTGTAAAATGGGCATCGCAAAGGTGAAGATGCAAAAAATGTACTTACATATTAACTTTAAAATAACAGAATCGAACAACTTCTGTTTTTGTGTTAGTATTAAAATAATGGAAGTGCACGCATATGTTTTGATCATATGCTCTTGAAAATATAAATATACAATCTAACTCTATTTCTCTGGCATTAATTGGATTTTGACATTCATTCAAGAAGGGTGAGTCTTTAAGTTGCTGTCGGAGAACTGATGCAGATATTCTAAGGTCAATAAGTCTTATGAGAGATGAAAATAGACAGTTTCCGTCGCCTGCGATATTTGTTTCTTGACGCAACAAGACGTTTGGTGTTGAACATTCATCGTGTTCTTCGTATGGCGCTTGAAATGAATGAATACTTTCACTTATTTCTTGCTGTGCTTCATTATTTATTGGTGGTATAATTTCAATCGATTGCTCTTGCGTTAATAAGTAAAGTTCTTCACGTTGTTTTTTCTTTAATTTTAATCTATCTCTATACCTTTTAGATCGTTCAGCATTATCTTTTTTTCTGAAGTATGAAATTTATATTGAATAAAACATTAAACATTCTTATTAATATTGTATATCTCACCTAGCAAGATTTAAATTTTCACTTTCTTGTTTTTTTTTTTTTTGATTATAACGGAATTTTTGTTGTCGTTCAATATTTGTTGTTTTTTTTGGCTTTTTGTTTTTGTTTGAGCCATCATTTTCTTTTTGTCCATTATTTTTCCGGTTTAGAGTTTTCATTTTGTTAAACTAACTTTAAATCACTTAAAAAATTTCAAATCACAAAAATATTAATAATTTCTAGTTACTTCTTGACATTTGCTTTATATAGTCATGTTCCGTTCGTTCCGTGATAGAAATCGCACAACGCGTAAAGAGATGGACTCTATATGTAATTACTCTATGAGACATGTCACAATCTATTAATTGGTTATCAAAAATCGGAACAATGAAAAACGAAACAAATATGAAACGTTTTGGAAATAAGAATCAAATTAGTTTTTGACAACAACCAATGTCACAAGAACTAAGATAAGAAGGTTATTGATAATACAATTTCAGATTTTGATCGATAGATGGCCTTGTGCTTATTAGTTGGTGTCAAGGATTATTAAAGCGCAGGTAAAGTCATTCTCTGACTGGCCAATTTGGATTCCAGCATTGATGAGTTCAATGCTTGGTTTGAGTGTTTTTGTTTGAGCTGCGGTTCGCATTTTTATACCCTGCACATACAGTGTGTCAGGGTATATTAAGTTTGTTTGAACGAAATGTATGTAACGCACAGAAGGAAGGGGGGGGGACCCCATAAAGTATATATATTCTTGATCAGGACGACAAGAGAAATTGATTGAGCCATGTCCGTCCGTCTGTCCGTCCGTCCGTCCGTCTGTCCGTCTGTATTCACCAATGGATCTCGGAAACTGTAAGAGCTAGAGACTTGAAATTTGGAGGGTAGACTCGTGATGCTTGGCAGCAGATCAAGTTTATTTTTTTTTTGTGCCACGCCCACTCCTTCCCGCCCATCCAGCCCTACCCACTTTTTTAAATCGCTATAACTCAAACATCCAAAGAGATAGAAACATGAAAGTCGGTATGTAGACTCAGTATGAGTGGCTCTACAAAACTGCATACCACAAAATCCCCCCCTCATTTTCATTTCCCCACCCCTAGTAATTTTCTCTAAATTGCTATATCTCCAAAATTAACAAAGGTATGAACCTGAAATTTTGTATACAAGCTCAGTGATAATACATCTTAAAAACTGCATACCACAAATTTCCCCTCTCTTTGATGGCTACCCCTCAGAGACCTACAAACTTAAATTTTTCGTAAAATCCACATTTTTTGACCGATTTACTTGATATTTTGAACACTATTTGAAAAGGCGACGTCAGATCAATATGTTTTTGTAGATTGAGGGTGTGGCACCGCCTACCATGTGTGCAGGGTATTATATTGTCGAGTATACTCGACTATACCGCCCTTACTGGTTTTCTTCTGCAATTAACTACGTTAATAACATGTTAAACTTTCGTCGTCAGCAACAGGAATATTAACACAATATCGATATTGCGGCCAACAGCTCTACCTTTTTGGCGATTTGAACCTTGGTATCTTAAAACAAACATTTAAGAAATAAAAAAAAAAATAAAAATTACAAAATTTTAATTGGTTAAACTGGGCATCGAACCCAAGTACTTCGACTTAAAGAGAAACACCTCTACCCACTATGCCACTGAGCCACTTAGTAGTAGGGAAGAAATCTTTTTATTTAATAGCATTATAGTCCCACACATACATACACAAAAAACTCATTTTGTTACGTGACGATTTTGAAATTTTCTCTCATTTCAGTCTACATGTAAGCTCCGTAAAGGAACTTCGTTCCAAAAAAACCAGTAACGATTGGAGTCGACAGTACTCGACTCCGACATACCCTGTACCTTCAATTTGTACCAACTGTTTGAAAGCGTTGCCCCACCCACTTTTTAATCGAAACAGATTTCATTTTCATTCAATTTTATATATACCAATTTTTACTCTTTTAGACCAATTCGTTCAAGAGATATAAAGGCATTCTACCATGGCTATATGTGGGCGTGGTCACGCCCATGTTACAATTGAATCTTGTTATACTCCATTCCAATATCATATATGCAAAGTTTCATTCTTGTAGGTTTTATGGTTCTTGAGATATAAGCGTTTCAAATTATTACTATATATGGGCGTGGCTACGCCCATTTTTTTAATGTATCTTCTTGGGGCTTGAGTCAGCTATATACACTCCAAATTTGGTATTCCTATCTCTAAAGACAACCGAGATAAAACGACTTTTGTAAGTTTTTTCCCGAGGTTGCTCCAGTCATTTGCCCCTCACCCTTAAACAAAATTAACTTGATCTGCTGAAGGAATAACAGAATCGAACTGCGAAGAGCTTTTGGTCCTATCTATTATAGTTTCCGAGATCGACGCGTTCATACAGACGGACGGACAGACGGATGGATGGACAGACGGACAGACGGACATGGCTAAATCGACTTCTCTTTCGATACTGATCAAGAATTTATATACTTTGTATAGTCGGAAATGTCTCCTTTAAGGTGTTACATACATTGTCGATGCGCACAAAACTAATATACCCTTGTACCATAAGGTACAGGGTATAATAATGAAAATATTATCTCACAAAGTTTTGTAAAATGAAGTACCTTCTTAAATTTTAATTTGATTTATCTAATATTACAATTATTTAACATACTATTATTTTCCAACAACCTGAAATGTTAGTTAAAAATATTAATTTAAGTGAATATCCAATTTTTGTTATTATACAGTGGCGGACTAAAGTCTACATACGAACCAAGATTCATATCGTTGTATGGAAAACTTTTTTGTTTCTTAATCAATTGACTTGAAACTTTACAGTTATGTTCTTAGGGAGGAATGAAAACTATTTTGACCAAAAGTAGGCGAAGCCACACCCACTTATAGTGAAACTTGAACGGTTGTATGGAAAACTATTTTGTTTTTTAACCAATTGACTTGAAACTTTACAGTTATGTTCTTAGGGAGGAATGAAAACTATTTTGACCAAAAAATGGGCATGGCTATGCCCACTTCTAGCAATAATCAACAATTTGTATATCTCCGGTACACAATGAGCAAAAATAATGAAAATTGGTATATGGGCTAATACGATGATGAGAAAGTATATTCAGTCAAAAATGGGCGTGGAACAAGAAAGTGCGTGAAAAGTATATAAGCTTCAGCCCTGCAAAAATACAAAAATAAATTACTATAAATAAAATACAAAAATAAATTACTAAACATAAGTTTTCATGTTGAGACGGATAGGAATCGAACATGCGTTCGATCTAAAATATATAACAGCGAACAACATTTTTTTTTTTTAAGATCACATATGAAATATGGACATGCAGTTGTAGTACAATGTTGGCGTCGACGTAGATGAAGGGTTAGCGGGGAAGGTTAGCTGACGACATTAGGGGAAATAGTAACAGATAAACGAAAGTTGAAAATGATGATGATGAATGTGCGGGAGGGTGAGTTTACGCACAAGCAGAACATTGTGTTGATGAAGGGGTAGGCGGGCATAATTGTAAACACAAAAGGAAAAGAAACAGGCAAACGCACTGTTTCGCCGACGGACGAAATTTTGCTGTTCTGTTCAAATTAATTTACTCATAATTTAACGTGTTGCATTTACAAGTCTCTGTGGCTCAACGGGCTTAGAAACCCAAGAGTCTGGGTTCGGGTCTCGGTATGGGCAACGAAAAATGTTTCGCGTATTTTACAGATCATTCAAGTTAAAGTATTAATCTCTGTCAAAATAATTAACAAAATAATCAAATCCTATAGGAAAAACCATAAAATAAAAAATGTTAAGAACAAAATAGTCCAGTCATTTGGTCGTAATAAAAGGGGTTACCTGGAAAGTTTTGCGGTAGTTTTGAAAATGGGCATCCATATGGATTTTGGGCTGCTCTTTCCGAGTTTCCACTTTGCGACCTTCTACGAGCAATAACATCTCTATACTAAATTAAACGAGAAGAAATTTCCTACAAATTATGTTCTAACCTTTTTTTTCGTAGGACTAATAGTTTAGGCGTACGAGCGGCGCAAAGTGTTACACTTTGGTACTATGGTTTTCATACATTTTGTATGGGATTTGGTATTGTTTTGAATGATTATCTTACTCTCAACCCAAGTGATTTAGATTTCACTAACTTTTATTGTGTTTGGTGTTGAGATTTAATGTTATATTAATCGTCAATTATGATAAAAACGTTCCAAATTCAAGTGCAAATTTACAAATCCAAACCAACCGTTTTTTCATCAAAAATTGCCGTTTTCTTATGAAAGAGGCAAGTAACACTTGCATGGTTCTGGGCCTGTAAGTCTGTTGACGGGTTGGGAACGTTGTGTTTACTTGAATATAAGACAAGTACAATATTAAATATAAGCATCAAACACAACAAATTAAGCAAATTTTCAAAATTTGGATTAATCAAAATCCCATACAAAATGTATGAAAACCATAGTACCAAAGTTGTACACTTTGCGGCGCTCGTACGCCTAAACTATTAGTCCTACGAAAAAAAAGGTTAGAACATAATTTGTTGGAAATTTCCTCTAGTTTAATTTAGTATAGAGATGTTTTTGCCGTAAAATGAGCCAAAATGGAGATATGGTAAAAATGTGATTTTGGACGCCATTTTTACAAAGTGGCGGCTCGAGCGGCGGTCGTAGAAGGTCGCAAAGTGGAAATTCGGAAAGAGCAGCCCAAAATCCATATGGATGCCCATTTTCAAAACTCCCGCAAAACTTTCCAGGTAGAACTACCAAATGACTGGACTAAAATTGGTAAGAAAAAAAAAAAAAGAATTAAACAAAAAAACTGATTCAACTTTAAAAAAAATTTCAATTTTATACCCTGTACCTTATGGTACAAGGGTATATTAGTTTTGTGCGCATCGACAATGTATGTAACACCTTAAAGTAGACATTCCCGACTATACAAAGTATATATATACTTGATCAGAATCGAAAGAGAAGTCGATTTAGCCATGTCCGTCTGTCCTTCCGTCTGTATGAACGCGTCGATCTCGAAAACTGTAATAGATAGGACCAAAAGCTCTTCGCATTTCGATTCTGTTATTCATTCAGCAGATCAAGTTTATTTTTTCTCACCCTTTTTTGATTTTTTTTAGGGGTGAGGGGCAAATGACTGGAGCAACCTCGGGAAAAAACTTACAAAAGTCGTTTTATCTCGGTTGTTTTTTGAGATAGGAACACCAAATTTTGAGTGTATATAGCTGACTCAAATCCTAAGAAGATACATTAAAAAAAATGGGCGTCGTCACGCCCATATATAGTAATAATTTGAAACGCTTATATCTCAACAACCGTAAAACCTACAAGAATGAAACTTATATATGCAAAGTTTGATAGTGATATTGGAATGGAGTATAACAAGGTTCAATTGTGAAATGGGCGTGACCACGCCCACATATAGCCATGGTAGAATGCCTTTATATCTCTTGAACGAATTGGTTTAAAGGAGTAAAAATTGGTATATATGAAATTGAATGAAAATTAAATCTGTTTCGATGCGGGGCAACTCCTTCAAACAGTTGGTACAAATTGAAGGAACAGGGTATGTCGGAGTCGAGTACTGTCGACTCCAATCCTTACTGTTTTTTTGTTTCTAGTTTAAATCGCTTGTTTATATTTAATTTCATTCGACATATTTTATAAAACAAAAAATACAAAAAAACATTATTATATCGCCCCGGCCAGGGATCGAAACCGAGACCTCTAGTTGCAAAGCAAAACTAAAGCAAAAGTAAAATTGCGAACACAAAATAAAAGCAGAGCGTCAACAGTGCGAGCAGCGCAACAGAACGTTGGCTTCGACATCGACGTTTTTGCGTTACAACAACTACGATGCCTGTCCGCTGCTTTTGGCAGCGGGTTTGTAAGGGAAGGCCAAGCCTCTTGAAATAGCAAATAGGATCGTAAGGTTTAGTAAGCGCTTCTGTGCTTACTTGTAGGTACAAAAACACCGAAATTTGAAGCACTAAAAAAACTGCTGGGACACTTAGCAATCACACATAGAAGCTTTGTGTAAATGGTGCATATCTGCCCCCAACGAAAAGCAAACGACTTCCGATGTTAGTAATTCCAGATGATGTGAGAATACTAGCTTATCTTTCAAATTCATTTCTGTTGATTGAGACATTTTTAATTTTTATTTTTTTCACAGACAAATTTAGTTCTGTTTTGATATTAAAACACATAAATAGAAAAAGTTAAATCAGAGTAGTTAAATCGGGGTTAACCCTAGTAGGGTTAACTCAGGTTAACATAAATGTTAACTACTGAGTGTGAAACTGAAAAATTGTTACTCGAAGTTAACCCTACATAACTTTGACTGTTAGGCAAATTTTCATACTTGAAAACATACTATTTAATAGAATTATTAATTATTGATATGAAATTTCGTAACGTTATAATATATGTATATCACAAATTATTTATAGTTATTATATATAAATAGGCGTTAACAAAGAGATTAGTCATACAATAAATTTTTATGTATAAAATCGTGTGGTAGTAATAATTTTTGAAATAAAAAATTTAAATCTGAAAAAAGGTAACAATTTTTTTGGCAAGTGTTACTAACAATTAACTTATTTTTTTGGTGCTTTCCAAATATTTAGCATGGCTACCTTTACTTTTAAACTGTTGAGCGCTTTTTACATTATTTTGCTTCAACCTTGCTACGGATACAAGAATTGCACCGTCTCGCTTAGTTCTACTCCGCTATATCTCGATATTCACCAACAGATTGAAAAAACCGTCATGCTTATTTTTATCAAACAGTGCAACACTAACCAGGCAATTGTTTTATTTACCCTTATCAAAATGATCGAAATGATTCAAAAATGCTTGCCAATTCAAGAGGTTTTAAGTGAATACGAATATGTGTTTATCGAAGAAACTTGGAAATTAGGAATATATTACTCTCCCAATATAAGTGAAATAACAACCTATAGAAAGTTTGGGTCCAAGGGCAAAGAACTGCTTGTAAATCTGAAAGATTTAATAACCGGGATAATAGAAAATTTAATTAAATCCATAATTAAACAAGCACCATCGGATGATCGACAAGCTTGGAATTATTTATTTGAGATGTTACAACAGAATGAGACAATAGATAAAATTGCAAACAAACTCTTCTTCATATTACAAATTCCAAATATTCCATATCTCAAATTGGCTTTAATAATAGCATCATTGGCGTTAGTCGCAGGCGAGGTAGTAAATTTTATATACGAAGCAATAGACGCTTTAAAAGCAAAGCAACAAGAAGAAGCCAATCGTGGTAAAGAATTTAAAATACCAAATGTTGAAGATTTGTTCAAAAATGCCGTACTTAATAGATTGGCCAAGGAGAATGTAGGCGGGTTTGATATAATTATGGGTATACTTTGGAGATATGCTTGGCTATCATTTAAAATAATTAAAATCATATACGAAGCACTACCGTGGCAAATACAATTTCTGATTAGGCATCTCGCATATATTTTGGCACGTTATGTTCGACCTGTATTTGAAGAAATTATTGCATTTATTGTGGACCCTTTCGGGACACTAGCTCGTTGGACCTTCATGTTCTTGCGTTGGCTATTTACATAAATACAATAATGTAATAAATATTTTAAATTTAAAAAAAAAAAATTCATTTGGTTAGTTTTAGTTTATTTTATCATTATTATATTCAACACTAAGCTCGAGTTATTCAGAGCAATTTTTCTCATTAAAATTAATAAGCTGTGTATTTAATTTATTCTTCTCCTATTTGTTTCTTCTGAATAGCTGAATTTTTCCAAAGCACCTATCATGACTCTTCATACCAAAACGTTACTTACCCACACTTTATTAAAGATAGAAATAATATTAATGTGCCGGTTATTGAAAATTAAACTGTTCTTAGACACCTAAAATTAATGAAACCATCTTATACCGCTGGTCCAGATAGTATTCCTAGTTGCGTTTTAAAGCACTGTGCCGAGATGTTGTTTCTTCCATTATGTAAGCTTTTCAACATGTTAAATTCTTCCATTGTCCCCTAAATTTGGAAAGAGTCTTACATTACACCCCTTTACAAAAAAGACAGTAAGGTGGACATCTCCAATTACAGAAGCTAAGCTATGTGCAATTCCAAAACTATTTAGAACAGTTACAGCACTTCTAAATTTGTCTCAGCATGGCTTCCTCAAGAAACGGTCAACGGTAACTAACTTATTAGAATTTACTTCAATTGTCAATCGAAATTTTTCGTCCGGTTGCCAAACCGATGTTGAGTACACTGATTTCAGTACAGCATTTGATTGTGTTTGTTACTTATGGTTTTCCACCATCGTTAGTCCGTTGGCTGTCGTCTTATTTTGAATCTCGAACACAATGTGTTATTTTTAAAACATCGGTTTCGAGACGAATTTTTGTCACTTCAGGCGTTCCCCAAGGTAGTCCCCTCATTGTTTAATATATTTATTAATGACTTGCCTACTGTGATCAAGCACTGCCATTTTTTAATGTATGCTGATAACGTGAAATTATGTCTGACTGTTAATTCTATAGATCAGCAGAATCTGCTCCAATCTGATCTTGACTCTATCTCACAATGGTGTGCTGTAAACAATTTATTGTGTTTTTAGGGATTATTAATGGTTTTTTTCTGGCAACTCTTTCTTGATAGTCATACCTATGTAATGTGTTACGCACAGTATCTAGGCAAACTTCTTTTCCGGTTCGATTTTTCAGACAGATTTTAAGTTCTTTAGCCGTTTTGAAAGGGTCTCGTTTTATTTCCTTAACTATTGAAAGCTCTTCTTGCTCATTTAATATTTTTCCTTGGCCTTCTCTACTTTTAAACTCATCGCGGAACCTCTTTTTACGTCCTGGACAGTAGGTTTACCTCTTCCAACCAAATGTGATGAAAAAAACACAGAACTTTAAAGTTCACGCTAGAAAAAAAAAGGCGTTTTATATTGGTACTTTGCTTTTTCCGATTTTTCGTTGAGCGCAAAAAAATGAGTTATTTTTGTTTTTTTTTTGTTCCAGAGAGACAGTTGTATGAACTTTAAATATAAGCGAAAAAAATATATATAGTTTTCGAAATTTAGAGGACATTTATACTAAGCAAACTCTTGTCCGATTTTGCTTTGGAGTCACTGTACATATATATTCAATAAATAAAGTCAAGTAGATTCCACATATTGGAGCATTGGTAGTTAATTTGACTCTGTTCTTCGGGAGACACTGCACACTTGAATTAATTCTTCTTCTTCGCATTTATGCATTCAAAAATGTATACATTCCAACTTGCCCATATAACATGGTTGGTACATACTTATTTTCATAAAATACATTATTTTTACGAGTTTATTTTAAAATTTCAAATACAACTTCACATTAATTATAACTTTAAACTTATTTCAACAATTTAATTCGTATGTACCTCTCAATCTTCCAATCTTGATACAAACAGATTGGCGAGGCATTACATTGATTGTTTTCCAGCTCTAAAAATTTGGTTGATTTGGGAAGGGGTTTTTAAACGCAGATTATATATTGAATATTGAAAATATTGAATTGTTTTAATGCACATTATTGAGGAAACCATAAAGTTTATTTCTTGGTACATAATTATTTATAACAACTTAAAATAAGGATGAGTTTAATAGAATCTCTGAGATAATTGTCAGAGATTTTGCAACGGTGTGAAAATATCTATAATAGATTTCTCAGACATCTAAATTTCCCTTTTGATCGACCTGAAACGTTGCACAGATCCACTAATTTTATTACCATAAATCATAAATGGGAGGAAGAAAAGCAAATTTTCGTCGTTGTATGGAAAACGTTTTTGTTTTTGAATCAATTGATTTGAAACTTCACACTAATTGTTTTAGAGAGACATAAAAACTATTTTGATCCAAAATTGGGCATGGCAACGCCCACTTATACCAAAAAATTATAATTTCTCAATTGTTCCGTCTTATTGTTTTTCAAAACGGTAAAGGGACGTAATCCTACCCATTTAATATTTCTTTTTTTAAAGAATAAAGAATATATCCGATGGTTATCAAACTTTGTAATATGGTCAAAGATGTATAAAAACGCGTAATTGCTTTTATCTGTTTATACTTAAGAACAAAAAATGTTGTCTAACAAAAACCGAAAGTTAACCGATTGTTCCTATGGAAGCTATATGATATAGTTGTCCAAACTTCACCAAATTCGCAGTGTTTCTTTATTGAGTTCCAAAATGTTATTATGCATGTGATATGCAAAAACGTAATTCTTAAGCGATCGTTCTAGTGGCAGCTATATGCTATAGTATTCCGATCAAGCTGGTTTCTACATATAAACTGCCTGCAAGGAAAAGAAAATTTTCTGCGTTTAAATTTTTTTGCTAACTTCAAAACTTTGGGAGGAGTTCGCATTGAAACAGACAGACAGAGGGTCATGGCTATATGAACTATATGTCTCGTCGTGCTGACCATGAATATATATACTTTATATAGTCGGAGATGTCTCCTTTTCTGCATTGCAAACTTCATGACAAAGTTAAGTTTCAAGTCAATTGATTAAGAAACAAATAAGTTTTCCATACAACGACGTGAATCTGGCTTCTCTACCCCTTCTTCATTTTATATGGCAGCTACTAGTCCAAATGTCCAATCTGAATGAAACTTTCAGGCATTGTGTCGGACTATGTAAAACTATTTTGTTTGACATTTCAGCCCTCTAACTTCCAAAACAAACTAGTCAAATTTGTTTTTATACTTTTCACGTATGTGAAATAGTATATTAACTTTGTGCTGAAGTTTGTAACACACAGAAATATTCACTTGCGACTATATAAAGTATATATATTCTTGATCAGAACGTCAAGACGAGTTGATTTAGCCATGTCCGTCTATCTGTATAATAAACGATCTCCTCCCACAGTTTTGAAGATAACAAGCTGAAATTTTGCACACAGTCTTATTTTTTGTGCGATCAACTCATTTGTCGGAACCGACCATATCGGATTACTGGAACTGGTAGCCCCCATACGAAATGAAGAAGAAGAAGTAATAACGCTATCTTCAGAAAGGCTGAAGCTATAATACTTTTCACATTGTGTCACTATAAAAAAACACTAAATGAATAGTAGGCGGTGCAACACCCCAAATCTACAAAAAAAATTTTGATTTGACATCGCCCGATCAAATAGTGTTCAAAATATCAAGTAACTCGGTCAAAAAATTTGGAATTTACGAAAAATTTGAGTTTGTAGGTCATTGAAGGGCAACTATAAAAAAGAGGGGAATTTCGTGGTATGCAGTTTTAAAGCTACATATTTACTGAGCTTGTCTACAAAATTTCAGGTTCGTATCTTTAATATTTTAGAAGATACAGTGATTCTAAAAAAATAACCGGGGGAGGGGAATGAAGAAGAGGGTGGAAAATTGTGGTATGCAGTTTTGTAGAGCTACTTATACTGAGTCTACATACTGACTTTCATGTTCCTATCTCTTTGCATGTTCGAGCTACAGCGTTTCAAAAAGTGGGTAGTGCTGGATGGGCGGGAAGGAGTGGGCGTGGCACAAAACCGTTCAAGCTTGATCTGCTGCCGAGCATCACGAGTCTACCCTCCAAATTTCAAGTCTCTGGCTATTATAGTTTCTCAGAACCATTGGTGAATAGGGACAGAAAGTTGGACGGACATGGCTTAATCAATTTCTTTTGTCTTTATAGGGTCCCCTTGCCCTCCTTCTGTGTGTTACATACATTTCGCTCAAACAAACACAATATACTCCGATACACAGTATGTGTACAGGGTATAAAAAGTAAGAGTTTCATAAAAATCGTATTTAGTTTCGTAAATATAGTTTGGATTTAATAGAAAAGCAAATAACATACATAAGATAGAAAGGTTATTCGTTGCTATATGCTTTTTTTAAGTTTTAAGAATATTTGTTTGTTAAAAGAAGATTTATTTTTATACCCTGTACACTAGAGATGTCAATTTTTGGAGATTTAAAAATCCCTGGATTGCAAACTGAAATCCCGCAACAAACAAAAATAGACTATTTCATTCAGTCTTACAAAATGAGTTACCAAATATTTTTTAAGCTTAAACGATTAACATATTATTTTAGTTAAATCGTTTCACAGATCATGTTGGTTAAAATATAACCTTAAAAGTAGTAATGCATTTAAAGATGTATTCTCCAAACCTGCTGACGAAAAACACCTTTCACCATTAAAATTTGTTGGTTGGACGGTTAGAATAGAATTATAGAGTTTCTGAAGTCAGTAACCATTACAAAACCAGTAAGGGCGGTATAGTTGAGTATTCTCAACTATATAATACCCTGTACACATACCTATGTTTATAACACGTTAAACTTTCGCCGACAGCAAAAGCAGTGTACCACGATATGGAATGTGTATTTGGTAAGGTAAGGCAGCGCTCATAGTGCAATGTTGCCATTAGATGGCGCTTTAGTTCGGATTTTGTTACAAAGCCTTGCTGCAAAATTTTAGTGTGTTGGTCTTTGCGGGGAAAGTGGTAGTTTGTTGTATGCAGTTTTAAAAAGGTATGTTAACTGAGTTTGCATACAAAATTTCAGTATTGTATTTTTTATACTTTAGGAGATACAGCAATTTTAAGAAAAAAATACCTTTGGTTGTGCTCGATGGGCGGGAAGGAGTGGGCGTGGCAAAAAATCCTTCAAACTTGATCTAGCGTTTGACCTCACGAGTCTATCCACCAAATTTCAAGTCTCTAGCTCTAATAGTTTTCGAGAATCATTGGTGAGGACGGACGGACGGACAAACAGGGCTATATCAATTCGTCTTGTCATCCTGATCAAGAATATATATACTTTATAGGGTCCCCCTCCCCTCCTTCTATGCGTTACATACAAACCGTCTCAAACAAACTTAATATACCCTGATACACAGTGTGTGTACAGGGTATAAAAAACAGTAAGGACGCTATCTTCAGCAAGGCTGAAGCTTATATACTTTTGACGCACTTTCTTGTTGCACGCCCATTTTTGACTGAATATACTTTCTCATCATCTTATTAGCCCATATACCAATTTTCATTGTTTTTGCTCATTGGGTACCGGAGATATACAAATTGTTGATTTTTGCTAGAAGTGGGCATAGCCATGCCCATTTTTTGGTCAAAATAGTTTTCATTCCTCCCTAAGAACATAACTGTAAAGTTTCAAGTCAATTGGTTAAAAAACAAAATAGTTTTCCATACAACCGTTCAAGTTTCGCTATAAGTGGGCGTGGCCACGCCCACTTTTGGTCAAAATAATTTTCATTCCTACCTAAGAACATAACTGTAAAGTTTCAAGTCAATTGATTAAGAAACAAAAAAGTTTTCCATACAACGATATGAATCTTGGTTATCTTTCTCTTCTTCATTTTGTATGGCAGGTACCAGTTCCAATTGCCCTGTCTCAATGACATTGGCATTGTGTCGGACTTTGTAAAGCTGCTATGTTTGCAGTTTGAGCCGTCTATCTTGCAAAACAAAAAGTTTTCTATGCAACGATATAAATTGTTTTTCTTCTTCATTTCGTATGGGAGCTTCCAGTTCCAGTAATTCCGACCAATGATTCATCGTAATAAATTCTAAGACTCTGTGCAAAATTTCAGCTCGATAGATTCAAAACTGAGGGACTAGTCTGCATACATACATACAGACGGACAGACAGACGGACATGGCTAAATCAACTCGTCTTGTCGTCCTGATCAAGAATATATATACTTTATATAGTCGGAAATGAATATTTCGATCTTTTACAAACTCCGTGACAAAGTTAATATACGTGAAAAGTATAAGAATTGATATTATTACCATTGTCTCACTGTCTTTTTAATGTTTTTTTTGTTGTTTTTTTTTTTTTGTATAATTTTTCCCCATTGATAAACTTTCCTTCTTTCCGTGTTTTTTGGCTTTGTATTAAAATACGGTCAATCAATTTTTTCAAAGCTGTCTGGTGACGACGAAAACAGAAAAACATGAAGTAGGCTTGCTCACTCTCAGAACAGAGCACTTTTTTTGTTTCGTTCGTGTTCTCTGTCTAGTGTTTTTGATTGAGCAAAACACACGAATGTGTCTTGCTATGACAGCTCAAACAACGACAAATTGTCTTTCTTTCATGAAATATGTGTCTTTTAATGAGCAAAACGACAAAAGTGTTAAGAAAGAGTGTCTTTCTATATATAATGCAAAACAAGTGTATGCAGCTATGTAAGGTGTTTGACCGTCAAATGGCGCCTCTTATTTGTAATACGCTTGCCGGTCAACTCCACACCGAGTTGCATACCGACATGTTTCTATCTGCGTCGAATTTAAAAAGTACATGCACATTTTTATTGCAGTCCCGATTCATATCGAACAATATTTTATATTTGATCCAAACGAAAACGTGTGGCTTGTTAGTATAATTTTAGATTTTGGAGCTATTTTTGGCAGTCTGTAACTTTGTAGATACTGGTCGTATCGACAAACTCTGAAAGAAGATTTTATAGCTTGTAACTTGCCCAAGAAATTTTAAAAGAAACAGTTTTAAAATTGCAAGAAAAAAATTTGCTTAATTTTTGGTGTTTTTTGACATGCTCCATGGGTTTTCGTGATTTTTGTTTAGATAAACCATTGTATTGACCAGATAGCCTGTTGATTCAGCTTTAATTTGCATGTTTCAGATCCTTGCAACGATTTTTTTTTCGCTGAGATATTCAAAGTTGAACCAAAAGAGGTCCTTTTGACTTTAACCATCCATAGCTCCGCAAAGAATAAAGATACAGAAATGGGGAATACAGTTTTGAAAACTAGAGGAAATGTCATAAAAGAACAAATTAAGACATATGGAGAACATTTTTAATTTCAAGTTGAAAAAAGGTCAAAACATGTCTTTTTTACTTGTTATCGTGATTTGACTACATCTTAGGAACCACTAATCGGAAGGATGATACCTTAAGTTTTTTTTACACCACTTAGTACCCCCAACAACCATGTAAATTTTCAGATCGATCCATTGAGTGATTTTTCCGTTCCGTTTATTCAAAATTGACGAAAAAAAATTTTACGATCAAAATTGACACTTTTTAACATTGTGTAATTGTGTTCATAAAAATGAAAAAAAACTGAATGTTTTTCCACTTTTTCTTCAATTTGTTGTTGAGTTACTTGGTTAATTAGAATAAAAAATTGAAAAAACAACAATTGCAGTACAAACAAAAAAAAACCCCGCCCATTTTCCATTTTTTTTTTTTAAAGATAAAATGCAATCA
This sequence comes from Phortica okadai, assembly GCA_034638295.1. Lineage (NCBI taxonomy): Eukaryota > Metazoa > Arthropoda > Insecta > Diptera > Drosophilidae > Phortica > Phortica okadai. The sequence continues at coordinate 1,278,686 of JAWUZV010000032.1, read as the reverse complement.
TTCTACACTTCATTTTGCGATCTTCTATCTCGTCGGCTTACAGAGAAATCGGATTATAATGTTTTTCTCTGTATGGGCGGTGCCACTCCATTATGTTCCGTTCTTATGAAACTTTGGAGTATGATCAAAGGTGTATAAAAATATCTGTTTATATTTAAGAACAAATAAGTTTTTTTTAATAAAAACCGAATTTTTGACCGATTGTTCCTATGGGAGCTATATCCTATATTTATCCGATCTTCACCAATTTTGCAGTGAGCCTTAATTTACGTCCAAAATGTTCTTGTGCAAAAAATTGAGGCGATAGCTAAAAATTAAAGAGTTTATTGAGCAAAAACCTTATTTTCCATACATATGTATATCATTCAAATTGAGCCCGGAGTTGGTATTGAAACAGACAGACAGACGGACATGGCTATATGAGCTCGTCTCGTCGTGCTGATCAAGAATATATATACTTTGTATAGTCGGAGATGCCTCCGTCTGGGTGTTACATACATTGCCGATGCTGACAAAACTAATATAGCCTTGTACTATAAGGTACAGGGTTGAAAAAAAGTGATTCAAATTCAATAAAATTTTTAAATTTTTTTTATACTCTTGCAAGAGTATATTAACTTTGTCATGAAGTTGGCAAAGCAGAGAAGGAGACATCTCTGACTATATAAAGTATATATGTATATTCTTGACCAGCTCGACGAAACGAGGTTTTGTTAGAAAAACTTTTTTGTTCTTAAATATAAACAGATAAAACTTTCCAGTTACGCGTTTTTATAAATCCTTGACCATATTCTAAAGTTTCGTAAACATCCGACATAAGGGAGTGGCACCGCCCATATGGAGAAAATCTTAAAAATGTGATTTCTCTGTAAGCCGAAGAGATATAAGATCGCAAAATAAAGTGTAGAATGATTGCAATGTATTTGTTAAAAAAATTAGAAAATGGGCGGGGCTACGCCCTTTTATAAACGTATATGATTCTTATTGGAAAAACTGTAAGACAGATTTTCCAATAAGAGTACTTGAGAAAACGCTTGCAAGAGTATATAAGTTTCAGCAAAGCTGAAAACAGCTCCCTCTCTGGTTTCTTGTTTAAATCACTTGTTTATATTTAATTTCATTCGACATATTTTATAAAACAAACCAGTAAGGATTGGAGTCGACAGTAATCGACTCCGACATACCCTGTACCTTCAATTAGTAACGATTGTTTGAAGGCGTGGCCCCGCCCACTTTTTCATCAAAATAGATTTCACTTCCATTTAATATCACACATACCTTTTTTTTTACACTTTTAGACCAATTGGTTCCAGAGATACAACGTTTTTCTATATGTGGGCGTGGCAACGCCCATTTTGTAATTGGATCATGTTATATTCAATCGCAATAGCATACCTGCAAAATATCATTTTTGTAGGTTGTATGTTACTAGAGATATTTGCGTTTTAAAGGTTACGCCCATTTTTGTGTTGTATCTTCTTGGGACTCATTTCAGCTGTATACATGCCAAATTTTGTGATCCTATCACAAAAGACAATCAAGATAATACGACTTTTGTAAATTTTTTTCCCGCGCTTGCTCCAGTCATTTGCCCCTCACCCCTAAACTAAGTCAAAAAGGGGAAAAACAAAATAAACTTGATCTACTTAAAAAATTACAGAATCTGCTTAAAACAGACAAAACTAATATACCCTTGCACAGTGGTCGCTGCCATAGGCCGAAAATGCAAAAATAGATCTTGAGCTATTCCAGCGAAAACCGGGTTTTCGATCAGCTGATTGTCCAAACTTAATGACACAATACCGATTTTTGACAATTCTAACGTGATTTTCTAAAAATAGAATGAAAAGAGAGCACATTTTTAAGTATTTGCAATTTGACAGCAGTGCAGTGCAACACACCGAATTTAAAAACGTAAAATAAATTATAAAACACGGGTAAACCAAATACGATTGCAATGAATATTGTTCATAATGGTATATTCTTTATTTATACAGATAAATACATAAATAATTTGTGCTGTGTCTTGTGTAGATCTTTTTTAAAGAAGTGCGTCTTTTTTAGTTAGTTTTTAGTGTATTACAAAGTTTAGGTAAAGTTTTAAGTGTTTCCCCCCGCTTGCCCCCCAATGAAGTAAACACCCTATTATTTATTGACATTTCAAGATTCAGCTGCAGCAGCCTGCAGATGCACTTGTGCCATTGGAAAATGCAACCTAACCTCATTTATTTTCCAGCAGCTCTATCTAAGAGGGACGCACTTTTTTGTTCTGTGACTGTTATATTATTGTTGACTGTCGCAACGTTTAAGGGACCCCCAATGAAATGAAGTTAGAACCGTTGTGAGTGCCAAGAAAGAAGAAGAGAGAGTTAACGTGGGTTTAAGAAGAGGAGAATACATACAACGAAATTCAACGCGCATTATTCGTAGAAGCAACTTTTTTATTAATTTAAACTTTAATAAACACTTTTTTTATAGTAAAACAATTTAACATATGGTCAAAGCGCATTATTCGTAGAAGCAACTTTTTTATTAATTTAAACTTTAATAAACACTTTTTTTATACTAAAACAATTTAACATATGGTCCTTCGAGCCGGATCTAACTCATAGTGCAGAAATACAGTCCACACATAATAAAATCTGCAAATTAAAAAACTTGACGAATGGAAATCGCTGAAATTGCGTGATGTTCATTTTGCAATATTCGAGCAATATGTTACTGATAATCTGGTCAAGCGCCAACTTCGAATGTTCCAGGGCCATGCATTGAATGAAGGTGAAAAGTTTGAACATGCACAGACCATTGTCAAAGAATTAAGCGAAAATGCCTTATTGTGCATCTGCAATTTTCTTGACATTAACACTGGTGAAAGCTGGACAAAAGATAAAATAGCTTCAAATATTGTGAACGCTATATCTTATCCCGGAGCCGCCAAAAGTGTAAATGGGTCAGTCTCTTCAAATTTGGAGGAGCAACTATTGGTGCAACAACAAATCGAAGGCTTGCAGAGTGGTCCCGCCCGTAGGCCAAAAATAAAAAAAACCAAAGTCAAAATTTTGACTTTAAATGTACCAATTCTTATTTATAATTGGTCTAGCTATTTGAATTTATTCATCTTTTTGTTTTGCTCTATCTGTCCTCTTCAAGAATAGCATCGAAAGAGAGAACATGATATTCATTAAGTATTGAAGCGTAAGCAACGTGCAAGGGAAGCTCTCCTTAAAAAATTTATTTTACTTATATAAAACAAGTTTTTGTGCAATGGAAGTGATTAATATTATAAATAAAGGTATTAACTTTCTTTTTACAACAAAAAGTATATGTTGTATGTGTTTTGTTTTGTGTAAATCATTATAGTATTAGTACATAATTGTGAACGTTCTTAGTTTGTCTTTTCTGTGTTTGGTTAGAGTTTTAGTTGTGAAGGGGTTCTTGGGGTTGAACAAATCTTTTTGTATAATATTCTTAAGCATTTTAAGAATATAAGAAAGTTTAATTCAAGTGCCGTAAGGTGCCGTGCGGCTTGCAATATACGAAAAGGTAACCTTACCTCAATTTAAAAAAAAACACGTGGAAAACTTCTTATCATTAAATATCCGTGGTACTACCTTCCTGCATCGGTCCATAAAGTGTTATTGCATGGTCCTGCCATTATAAAAAATTGTTTAGTCCCAATTGGAGAGCTTTCTGAGGAAGTTACGGAGGCAAAAAATAAAGACATTAAATTATTTAGGCTAAACCAAACGCGGAAAATTTCAAGGGGTTTTCCGGCAATAACTCGCAGCTATAACCTATAGTATCCAGATAAAAGTTTTTCATATAAAAACTGAATATCAGACCGATTGTTCATATGGCAGCTATATGATATAGTTGTCCGATCTGGCTGATTTTTACATATTATTTTAGGATAAATATAAAAAAATGTTGTGCCAAGTTTCAAGTCCCTACCTCAACTAGAAGTATTTTTGGCCGCTCTCCCTATACAAGCCGGACCACTGTGGCTTGTGTGCAGAAATATTGAAAGTCACAAAGCAACGATGCGATAAAGAAAAAAGTTTATTACAACACAAATGTCGGCTGCACGAATTAGAAAACGATTTCGACAGTGAAAACACAAACGACATGGCAAAATTACGAATGGAAATGGAAGCGTTAACGTTGAAGGTACAGGTTCTTCAAGCGGAAGAATCAGCATTGATGAGTAAACGAGATGTGCTCAAAACCAAAGCTAATGTGGTACAATGTTTGTCTTCAAAAACTTCCGAGAATTCGGGAAACTTATCAGCCGCAAAGTCTAACCGGGTGTCGGAGTGGGATGAAGCTCAAGACGGCCAATCTGAATACCATAGTGTACATGATCAGAGAAATCAAATGGTACTTCCAGTTGCTGTAACACAAATGATGTCTAGACAAATGTGCGAAAGCAAAAATTTTAAATTCGATGGATCGTCTGCACTGGCTTGGAAACATTTCATAATGGAATTTGAATCAACCAGCAAAAGATGTGGATTCTCCGAAGAAGAAAATGTCTATCGTCTGGCAAAATCATTAAAGTTTGTTGCAAGGGAAAATGTCGAGCTACTACTTATATCTGCCAAAAATACGTCGAAGATAATTTCAATCGTATGGCGAAGCCGAAAACATCGCATTGGAATTGGTGACGAAAGCTCAGCGAGTTAATAATATATCTGAAAATAGCGACTTCGAAGATTTCAACTGTGTCGTCCAAAATATAAGTTCAGCATTAGAATTTACGGACGAAATACTTGTTGATACACAACGATTACTAGCCATGATGGTTGAAAAGCTAGCAGAAAACTACAAACGTGACTGGGTCACCTTTTTAAAGAAAAACCAGTAAGGACGCTAACTTCAGCAAGGCTGAAGCTAAAATACTCTTTACGCTTATTTCTTGTGTCACGCCAATTTTTTTGACTGAATATATTTTCTTTTCATCTAATTAGCCTATATACAAATTTTCATTGTTTTTGCTCATTGGGTACCGAGAAATATGCAAATTATTGATTTTTGGTAAAAGTGGGCGTAACCCTGCCCATTTCTATCAAAATAGTTTTAATGCCTCCCCAAGAACATAACTGTGAAGTTTCAAGTCAATTGGTTAAGAAACAAAAAAGTTTTCCATACAACGACGTGAATATTGCTTCTCTTCCTCTTGTTCATTTTGTATGGCAGGTACCAGTTTTAGTTGCCCGATCTCAATGAAACTTTCAGGCATTTAATCGGATCATGTAAAACTACTATGTTTAAAATTTCAGCCCTCTATCATACAAAACAAAAAAGTTTTCCATACAACAACGTTAAATCTTAATTTCTCTTCCTCTTCTTCATTTTGTATGGCAGCTACCAGTTCTAGTTGCCCGATCTCAATGAAACTTCCAGGCATTATGTGGGACTATGTAAAACTACTATGTTTGAAATTTCAGCCCTCTATCTTCCAAAACAAAAAAGTTTTCCATACAACGATTCAAATTTGTTTTTCTTCTTCATTTCGTATGGGAGCTACCAGTTCCAATAATCCGATCATGCCGATTCCGACCAATGATTTGACCACACATTAGAGAAGACTCCCTGCAAAATTTCAGCTCGATATCTTCAAAACTGTGGGAGGAGATAGCATATTCACAGACAGACGGACGGACGGAGGGACAGACGGAAATGGCTATATCAACTCGTCTTGTCGAGCTGATCAAGAATATATATACTTTATGGGGTCCCCCTCCCCTCCTTCTTGCTGTTACAAACTTCAGGACAAAGTTATAATACTATTCACTTGCGTGAAGAGTATAACCAGTAAGGGCGGTATTGTCGAGTATTCTCGACTATATAATACCCTGCACACATGGTAGGCGGTGCCACACCCTCAATCTACAGAAACATATTGATCTGACGTCGCCTATTCAAATAGTGTCCAAAATATCAGGAAAATCGGTCAAAAAATTTGGATTTTACGAAAAATTTAAGTTTGTCGGCCTCTAAGGGGTAGCAAGAGAGGGGAAGTTTGTGGTATGCAGTTTTTAAGATGTATTATTACTGAGCTTGTATACTAATTTTCAGGGTCGTACCTTTGTTAATTTTGGAGATATAGCAGTTTACAGAAAATAACTGGGGGAGGGGAAATGAAAATGAGGGGGGAATTTTGTGATATGCAGTTTTGTAGGGCTATACATACTGAGTGTATATACCGACTTTAATGTTTCTATCTCTTTGGATGCTTGAGTTACAGCGTTTTAAAGAAGTGGGCAGTGCTGGATGGGCGGGAAGGAGTGGGCGTGGCACAAAACCGTTCAAACTTGATCTGCTGCCGAGCATCACGAGTCTACCCTCCAAATTTCAAGTCTCTAGCTATTATAGTTTCTGAGAACCATTGGTGAATACGGACGGACAGACGGACAGACAGACGGACGGACGGACATGGCTTAATCAATTTCTCTTGTCGTCCTGATCAAGAATATATATACTTTATATAGTCGCAAGTGAATATTTCTGTGCGTTACATACATTTCGCTCAAACAAACACAATATACCCCTATACACAGTATGTGTACAGGGTATAAATAGCATGTCCAATTTGTAATGAAGAAAAACATTCATAAGACAAATGTAATTTATTTGTAAAGTCAGAAGTAAAGAAACGATAGGACATGGCGAACAGGCACAAAGCATGTTATTGCTGCCTAAAATTTCATAAAAGCAATCGATGCAACGGCAGAGAGATTTGCAACATTGACAATTGTCAAAAGTACCATCATCATCTTTTGCACAAACGACAAATGAACATTGCTACAGCAACACAAAATTTTAGTGGTTGCTCAGTTCAGTCAAAAAAGATTGCAATGCTAAAACTGATCCCTATCAAAATACACGGACCTAAACCAGGAAATAGTTGCTTTTCTAGACAAAGGAAGCACATCAACACTAATGGATTTGAGCGTGGCTCGAAAAATCGGTTTAAAATGCAAAAATTAGTAATTTTGCTTCAACTGAACAAACGATGTATACAGATACGATCCAAAGGCGGAAATGACACAAATTTCAATAATAAGTGCCATCACAACAAATTGATTATGAAACCAGTAAGGGCGGTATAGTTGAGTATTCTCAACTATATAATACCCTGTACACACACCTATGTTGATAACACGTTAAACATTCGCCGACAGCAAAAGCAGTGTACCACGATATGGTTTGTGTACTTGCTAAGGTGAGGCAGGGCTCACAGTGCAATGTTGCCATTAGATGGCGCTTTAGTACGGATTTTGTTACAAAGCATTGCTGCAAAATTTTAGTGTGTTGGTCTTTGCGGCGAAAGTGGTAGTTTGTTGTATGCAGTTTTAAAAAGGTATGTTAACTGAGTTTGCATACAAAATTTCAGCATTGTATTCTTTATACTTTAGGAGATACAGCAATTTTAAGAAAAAAATGACCTATTGTTGTGCGGGAAGGAATGGGCGTGGCAAAAATTCCTTCAAACTTGATCTAGTGTTCGACCACACGAGACTATCTTCCAAATTTCAAGTCTCTAGCTTTAATAGTTTTCGCAGTGTTAAGTACGGTTTTTGTTACAAATAGGATAAAGCAGTGTTCAAAGCGCAATTTATGCCAAATTTCAACTTGTTTGTCTTTGCGTTGTCACACAGCATTAAAAATGAAAGTTTGTGGTATGCAGTTTTATAAAGGTATGTTTACTGAGTTTGCAAACTTTCAGCTTTGTATCTATTATAGTTTAGGAGATACAGCAATTTTAAGAAAACAACTTTTTGAGGGAAAACCAAGGGGAGGGGGAAAAATGTGATATGTAGTTTTGTAGAGCTTTACATACTGAGTCTACATACTCATTTTCACGTTTCTAACTCATCAGGTTTTCGAGCTACAGCCTTTCGAAAAAATTGGTGGTGCTCGATGGGCGGAAAGGAGTGGGCGTGGCAAAAAACTTCTTCAAACTTGATCTAGCGTTTGACCTCAGGAATCTATCCTCCAAATTTCAAGTCTCTAGCTCTTATAGTTTTCGAGAACCATTGGTGAGGACGGACGGACGGACGGACAGACAGGACTATATCAATTCGTCTTGTCATCCTGATCAAGAATATATATACTTTATAGGGTCCCCCTCCCCTCCTTCTATGTGTTATATACAAACCGTCTCAAACAAACTTAATATACCCTGATACACAGTGTGTGTACAGGGTATAAAAATGTTCAAGTGTCAAACTTCATAAATCTAAAAAAACTGCAAAATAAGCAACCAATGATATTGATTGGACAGAGACATGCAAATTTGATTACAACGCGATCAGCTATCAACATTGACGAAAATGGGCCCATACTATCCAAAAGTTTTGGACCAAAACCAAACTAGGTTGGGTTTTACATCGACCAATCGAGACACAGTTTAGTGATACGCACTACACTTGTTGTCAAATCGAAGAAGACAATCTGAACCAACTGATAAAAAGACAATTTACCATTGAAAACTTTGGAGTTTGTGCAGTAAAGACTGACAAAACTAAGTCAATGGAAGATCAACTGGCTTTAGAGAAAGCTAAAACGTCAATATCAAAGGTTGGTAAATGTTATGAAATCGGATTGCCTTGGAAAGACGAAAATATAAAACTACCTGATAGCAGACCAATGGCAGAGCAACGACTAAAATGCTTGGAGAGAAAACTATTGAGAAACAAATCAATAGCACAAGGTTAACAACTAAAAATCCAAAAAAAACTTAAATATGATGACATTGTTCAGAATTGAACATGTGATTAGAGGTAAACCAAGTAGTGGAACTAAAATGAATATAATAATCTATCATCGCGGACCGGCTACTGATAGGTAGATTTCCACATGCGGCGATATTTTCTTTACAATAAGGGTCACATAGATTAACGACGACGAGCGATAAAACTATTTTTAAGATAGCGTTGAGTCTTACAAACTCAGCGCTAGCAGAGCTAGATTTAAGAACAACGCGGGGTTTTACAAACTCAGCGATAAATAATATTATAAATAGAATTAAGATAATGCTGCGCTTTACGACCGCAGCATAGTATTTAGTATCAAAATAATTGAATAACCAGTAAGGACGCTAACTTCAGCAAGGCTGAAGCTTAAATACTCTTCACGCTTATTTCTTGTGCCACGTCTATTTTTTTTACTGAATATATTTCTATACTTTTCACTTATGTGAAATAGTATAATAACTTTGTCACGGAGTTTGTAACAGATCGAAATATTAATTTCCGACTATATAAAGTATATATATTCTTGATCAGGACGACAAGACGAGTTGATTTAGCCATGTCCGTCTGTCCGTCTGTCTGTCTGTCGGTCTGTCTGTCTGTCTGTCTGTATGTATGCAAACTAGTCCCTCAGTTTTGAAGCTATCGAGCTGAAACTTTGCACAGAGTCTTAGAATTTATTACGATGAATCATTCGTCGGAACCAGCATGATCGGATTATTGGAACAGGTAGCTCCCATACGAAAAGAAGAAGAAAAGTGAACAAAACTTGAATCGTTGTATGGAAAACTTTTTTGTTTTGTACAATAGAGTGCTGAAATTTTAAACATAGTAGTTTTACATGGTCCGACTACATGCCTGAAAGTTTCATTGAGATTGGACATCTGGAACTGGTAGCTCCCATACAAAATGAAGAAGACGAAGAGAAGCCATATTCACGTCGTTGTATGGAAAACTTTTTTGTTTCTTAACCAATTGACTTGAAATTTTAAAGTTATGTTCTTAGGGAGGAATGAAATCTATTTTGACCAAATGTGGGCGTAACCACGCGTAGCCACGCCCACTTATAGCGAAAATTTACCCGTTGTATGGAAAACTTTTTTGTTTCTTAACCAATTGACTTGAAATTTTAAAGTTATGTTCTTAGGGAGGAATGAAATCTATTTTGACCAAATGTGGGCGTAACCACGCGTAGCCACGCCCACTTATAGCGAAAATTTACCCGTTGTATGGAAAACTTTTTTGTTCTTTAACCAATTGACTTGAAACTTTGCAGTTATGCTCTTAGGGAGGAATGAAAACTATTTTGATCAAAAGTGGGCATGGCCACGCCCACTTATAGCTTAACTTGACCCTTTGTATGGAAAACTTTTTTGTTTTTTAACCAATTGACTTGAAACTTTACAGTTATGTTCTTAGGGAGGAATGAAAACTATTTTAACCAAAAGAGGGCGCAGCCACGCCTACTTATAGCGAAAATTGACCCTTTGTATGGAAAACTTTTTTGTTTTTTAACCAATTGACTTGAAACTTTACAGTTATGTTCTTAGGGAGGAATAAAAACTATTTTGACCAAATGTGGGCATGGCTACGCCCACTTATCGCAAAACTTGAACCGTTGTATGGAAAAATTTTTTGTTTTTTAACGAATTGACTTGAAACATTACAGTTATGTTGTTAGGGATGCATGAAAACTATTCATTTAGTTTTTTTTATAGTGACACAAAGTGAAAAGTATTATAGCTTCAGCCTTGCTGAAGATAGCGTCCTTACTGGTTTCTTCATCTAATTAGCCTATATACAAATTTTCATTGTTTTTGCTCATTGGGTGCCGGAGATATGCAAATTATTTATTTTTGGTAAAAGTGGGCGTAACCATGCCCATTTTTGTCAAAATAGTTTTAATGCCTCCCCAAGAACATAACTGTGAAGTTTCAGGTCAATTGGTTAAGAAACAAAAAAAAGTTTTCCATACAACGACGTGAATATTGCTTCTCTTCCTCTTCTTCATTTTGTATGGCAGGTACCAGTTCCAGTTGCCCGATCTCAATGAAACTTTCAGGCATTTAATCGAACCATGTAAAACTACTAAGTTTAAAATTTCAGCCCTCTATCATACAAAACAAAAAAGTTTTCCATACAACGATGTTAAATCTTAATTTCTCTTCCTCTTCTTCATTTTGTATGGCAGCTACCAGTTCTAGTTGCCCGAACTCAATGAAAGGCATTATGTGGGACTATGTAAAACTACTATGTTTGAAATTTCACCTCTCTATCTTTCAAAACAAAAAGTTTTCCATATAATGATTAAAATTTGTTTTTCTTCTTCATTTCGTATGGGGGCTACCAGTTCCAATAATCCGATATGGCCGGTTCCGACCAATGATTTGACCACACATTAGAGAAGACTCCCTGCAAAATTTCAGCTCGATATCTTCAAAACTGTGGGAGGAGATAGCAAATTCACAGACAGACGGACAGACGGACATGGCTATATCAACTCGTCTTGTCGAGCTGATCAAGAATATATATACTTTATGGGGTCCCCCTCCCCTCCTTCTTGCTGTTACAAACTTCAGGACAAAGTTATAATACTATTCACTTGCGTGAAGAGTATAAAAAGAGACAGCTCGCAAGAGCTGCATGTCATAACAACTTACATCACTAAAGTGTACGCACGTATTAATGTGTATACAGACATCCAATAAGCTTTGGTTTCTACCACACTTGGAAGTGTTAAACCCAAACAAGCCAGTCAAAATTAGATTGGTCTTTGATGCAGCAGCGGAGTGTAATGGCACTTCACTTAACAAAAATCTGCGAAGCCGTCCTGATTGGTCAACAAGTCTCGTGGGAATTCTAATGAGACAAAATTGCATTTGTTGCTGATATTCGGGAGATGTTCAACCAAGTCAAGATTACAGATGACGACACTGCATCACAGTGTTTCTGTGGAGGGACTTAAATATGAACAAAGAACCAACAGTTTATCAAATGAAGGCCATGTTGTTTGGCACAACATCATCCCCCTTTTTGGCACAATTTGTAAAAAACCACAATGCCGAAATGTATAAGGTTAACGAACCAGAAGCAGTCAAATCAATAGTAGAAAATCATTACGTCGATGACTACTTAAACCACAAAATCTACGCTCAAATCGCGTCGCGATGTTTGGCGACAAGACAGACGTCAATCAAAAAGTTCTTGAAGTCTTGTGGGACGCCAAAAATGATATCTTCACGTATTCAACTAAAACAATGCATCGAGTAAATGAAGACGTTCTCAGCGGAAAAATAATTCCAACAAAGAGAAAGATGTTATCTGCGATTAACTTAATATATGATCAGCTGGGCCTAGTGACGCCAGTAGCCATCAAAGGGCGAATACTCATGCGAGATGTATGGGAAGCCAAAATTGGATGGGACGACGCACAGAGGGGCCTTAGATACATTCAGCTTGCAAAAATCAAAAAATGCATGAACGGTTTTGATAAAACAAATATATGTGTCTGATAGAGAATTTTCCAGAGATTAAGGAAATATTAACCTTAAAGAAATCGGAATTAAAGTTTGGAAGGTATCGCCAGTCAAAGTTGACCCTTTTTCCAACTTTTAATAACATACTACATTTTTTGCAAATTCGGCATCTTTGAGTTGGAATAGCAACGCAACTATAACAGGAATCATTATCGGATTAATTTATATTGTTAGGTAGTTTTGCATGTGTAGTTTTTTAGTGGGAGTTGTTTTTCAAACTATCTATTTTCAAAGTGTTTTTCAACTTTAGTGGACAATAAAAAAAATATACCCAAAAATACCTCTCCCAAATTTTCTAAATATCTTTATTATATATTCCTTTACCTATGTACAAAATTTCATATCCTACTTCGTCCGGATTCGGTTTTTATAGTAAAAAAACGGTCGTAACCTCGCACAAAAATCAACAAAAAATGCCCTGGCGCAGGTATAAGAAGAAGAATGCATAGTAGGTAGATTCGCTGTGACAGCTTTTAAATGTTAATTAAGTGCACAAATGTTGTCATAGGAAGCAACCTGTTGTATTTTGCAATGCAGGGGGTGTGTAAAATTGATCGTAGGCGGTGTAAGGGGGAGTAAAATGTATTTATTGCCTACATTTTATATGGCAGGTGCCAGTTCCAGTGGTTCGATCTCAATGATACTTATAGGCAATTGGGTTGAGTACGTAAGAAGTCTACCTTTTAAATTTCAGCCCTCTATGTTGAAAATCAAAAAAGTTTTCCATACAACGACTTAAATCTGCTTCTCTTCCTCTTCTTCATTTCGTATGGCAGGTACCTGTTCCAGTTGCCCTATCTCAATAAAACTTTCAGGCATTGTGTTGGATTATGTGAAAGTACTATGTTTGAAGTTTCAGCCCTCTATCTTCAAAAACAAAAAAGTTTTCTATACAACGAATCAAGTTTTGTTCATTTTTCTTCTTCTTTTCGTATGGGGGCTACCAGTTCCAATAGTCCGATCATGCCGATTCCGACATATGAGTTGATCGCACAGAAAAGAAGACTCTGTGCAAAATTTCAGGTCGATATCTTCAAAATTGTGGGAGATATTGTATAAATACTGATAGACATACAGACGGACGGACGGACGGACGGACATGAATATTTCAACTCGTCTTGTCATACTGATCAAGAATATATACACTGTGTACAGTCGCAGATTTCTAAGTTTATAAAAAATGGAAAACTAGCCATTTTCTGACGCTAAAGCTGCACCGGAAACAAATTCTGACTTTGACAACCTACCATGCCGCTCTCAGATATCGTAGCGTATTGAACGATGGCTTGTTTTAAAGCTTAAGGAATTCACTTTTGAACAAAACTTATTTCATGTAATTATCTTTATTCGTTCAGAAGATATGATTTTTGCAATGCAAAAACTCAGAAGGCCCCACTGTGCGACGTCCTAAAGGGTGACTTAATTCATAAATGGCAGCAATGGCTAAGGTTGTAAAGACAATCGAAGAGGTTAAGATTCCGAAATGCATATCAAATAGAATAAACTCTTCAAATAAAATCGAATTGCACGTGTTTAATGATGCAAGCAGCAAGGCCTACTCATCAGCGGCATATCTGAGATGCTGTTACGAACAAAATGGTTGGGAAAAGTTTGATGTGGCGCTTATTGCCTCAAAGGCAAGGGTGTCGCCATTGAAACACTTAACGATACCGAAATTGAAAACTTTGGCAGCAGTATTGGGTTTTCGACTAGCAGAAGTGATTCAACATGAAATGCAGATCAAAGTCGATCAACGCTACTTTTGGACGGATTCGAGAACAGTCTTAGCCTGGATTAAAAGCGAAAACAGACTACAAACGTTTGTAGCAAATCGAGTTGGCGAGATATGCGATGTGGTACTGGGTATCAACAAAGAACAACATCGCCGATGTGATCACACGAGACAACATTGCAACACATAAAACAAGCAGATGGCTTGTTGGACCAGAATTTCTTCAAATGGCAGAAGCGAATTGGCCGAAACCTGATGAACATCCAACGGGAGATCAACTAGAAGAAAACAATGTGGTTATAACAATTCAACAAGAGGAGCATTCATTCCGTATACTGCTGAAAAGAATATCAAGTCTCAACAAACTGATTAGAAGCACTGCATGGGTAAAAAGGTTTATCGACAACGCACGTAAAAAAACGGTTGAGCAATCGAAAGCGGTTGGACTGGAGGCAAATGAAATTGAATGGGCAATAACTGTGTGGTGCAAAATCGTGCAACAGGAATCGTTTCCGAATGACCTGCAAAAACTACAAAGAAAACAACCATCGTCTGCGCAACGACTTACTAAGTACAGCGTTTATATAGATGAAAATAATGTTTTGCGAGTTGCAGGAAGGCTAGAGAGAGCCAAAGAAGTTTCTTGTATGACAAAAAATCCGATCGTACTAGAAGGTAATCATCAGTTTACCAAAATGTTGTTATACGACATGTACAAACAGGCACAACATACTGGCACGCAAGTAATAGTGCACCGATTCAAGAAACAATATTGGATGCCAAAAATGACGCGCATGATCAAAAAGGTGATTACCAATTGTGTTCGATGCAAGCGAATCAAAGCCAAACCATTCACTGCAACTGGCATTGATTATTTTGGACCTTTCTATGTGAAAGATGGGCGTATAACGAGGTCAGCAAAATCATTTCGCAAGCGCTATGACGTAATATTTACGTGCCTGACGACAAGAGCAATTCATATTGAAATAGCGCATACGCTGAGTACTGACTCATGGATCCAAGCAATAAAAAGAATGATGGCTCGACGTGTCACAATAAAAACTATTTGGTCAGATAATGGGACCAACTTTCGCGGAGCTGCGCGAGAACTAATGGAAGCACTGGAAGAGCTCAATGAACAAAGTGTTGCCTCGATCTTGGCAACAAAAGGTGTTGAATGGTAGTTTATACCGGCAAATGCACCTAATTTTTGTGGATGCTGGGAACAACTAGTAGGTTGTTTCAAAAGGGCAATTGAAGAAGTCATGTCAGTAAATGCGAACGAAACACTACAAACAGTCTTTTGTGAAGAAGAGAACCTCGTCAACAGTCGACCGACTCTAGAAGGTCAGATGATCCCGACGACGGAATTGGTTTCTGTCCAAACGATATTTGCATTCAACAAAGCGGAGCAATTGAGACTCCAGGCCAGTTTATGAACGTTTCAAAAGAAAAGCGCGTTTGGAGAGTGTCTCCATATTTGATTGACGCGTTCTGGAAGCGATTCATAAAAGAATATGTACCAACACTTCTCAATAGACAAAAATGGCATCGAGACGTCGAAAACATCAAAGAGGGCGATATTTGTAATGAACGACAACGTGCCACGAGGTGAATGGCCATTGGGTTATGTGGAGAAAGTTTTCCCTAGAGAAGATGGAGTAGTACGAGTGGTAGAATTACTCACGGCAAAAAACACTTATAGACGACCTGTCAACCGCTTATGCCGATTGGGTGTTGAACGCTACGACAAAGAGGATCGTGCTGGGAGTCAGCACTAGGGGGCGGAATATGTCGCAACGTTTAAAGGACCCTCAATGAAATGAAGTTAGAGCCGTTGTGAGTGCCAAGAAAGAAGAAGAGAGAGTTAGCGTGGGTTTAAGAAGAACGAAATTTAACGCGCATTATTCGTAGAAGCAACGTTTGTATTAATTTAAACTTTAATAAACACTTTTTTATAATAAAACAATTTAACAGTTGACAGTGTAGTTTATTGTTGTATTTTCGTTACTTGTTTTGTATTTTATGTTTTTAGATTATTTTTTCGTTTTATTATTAATATTTTATTTTTTTTTTTTTTTTTTTATTTAATTATTTTCTCAGGTACCCATAATCAATGCGAGTTTTCTCGAAGAATTGCAAAAACGAATAAACTAAATTTGTAAAAAGCTTGCATTGTTTTGGCAAATCGTTAAGCGGAAACTAGAGCGATTTTTGAAAAAATATTCTGATTGGCTTGAGTGCAAGGTAATTATAATTCTAAAATGCTGTTTGCCATCAAAAGCATCTAATTTACATCGAGGACGTCCAAAAAAGAATTTCACAGAGATTTCAAATAGGACGAAACGCCGACGCATAGAGAGATTACGATTAGAGATGAGTCTGTAACATCTCTTTTACGGATATCTGATATCCAAGGGAATAAATCAATTTCCGAACCAAGAATTGAAGAACTTTTAGCTCTTTTCATGGAATGTCAGTAACCCAAACACCAATATTTAATGATACGTTCATTTATTAACTCAAAATTATCATATCAAGTGTTGCCCAGCTATGATAAATTAGTGTGTGCTAAGCAAAAAAGCTATCCGGATAATAATATTTTCTGCGAATCTTAAGCAGAAGTTTATCTTCAAAGTTTATTGGATCACACTGCGATACGCATATTGAAACTTCAAAATGAGGTTATCAACTGTGTCAATGATGATCATCTGATTTTATTCGGTAAATGGGGATTCGATAGTAGTACTGGTCATGCAGAATATAAACAGATGATGATGGATAGCGATTTAGCAGACAGCACTATGTTTGTTACATCGTATGTGCCCCTTAGACTAGTTACAAAGTCGGACTATTCCAAGATTATTTGGAAGAATCTAAGGCCATCGTCTACACTATATTGCAGTTCCAATTTAAAAAGGAGACGACTCAGCTTTGTCTTGATGAAGAGGCGTATTTCGAAAGCAAGATTTCTCAGCTCAATTGTAGCATAGTTCGAAAACAAGATCACTCTTTGCAACTTACTATGGTTGATGGTAAAGTTTGTAATGCATTAAGTGAAACAACATCCACAAAATGCTATATATGTAATGCCAAGCCTACAGAAATGAACAACCTAGAAATTTGTCTAAAAAATAAGTTCATGAGGACCGATTTGAGTTTGGATTGTCACCACTTCATGCGTATATTAGATTTTTTGAGTATTTTATTCACTTATCGTACAGATTGGACGAAAAAACATGGAAAATTCAATCACAAGACGCTAAAGATAATATTTCATTGAGAAAACAATATATTCAAAATGAGTTCAGGGCAAAATTGGGTCTAATAGTAGATAAAAGTGGAGGAAGGGGAACATCGAATGATGGCAACACAGCCAGAAAATTCTTCAATAATTCTGATATATTAGCCGAGATAACAGGAATTAATAAAGACTTAATAATCAGAGCCTCAACTTTGTTGCAAGAACTATCTTCGGGTTACATGATAAATCCAGCAAAATTTTGTGAATATGTTTTTGAAACCGCAAAGCAGCTGATTGACGGTTATCCCTGGTTTTATCTCCCCCCATCGGTTCATAAAGTTTTACTGCATGCTCAGGATGTTATACAGCATTCCTTAGTTTCAATTGGAGAGCTTTCTGAAGAAGCCGCTGAGGCTAGAATTAAGGATATTAAAAAATATCGATTGAATCATGCACGCAAAATTTCCCGAGTCGCGTCATATACAGATTTGTTTAACAAATTGCTTTTAAGCTATGTTCCATATATTACTGGACAAAGGAAAATGACTTATATCCAAAAGTCAACGCTATTAGAGTCAACTATTTCTTTACTTAATGAAACAATTTGAAAAGAATATGATTTTGTTTTGTTTTTCGTTTTGTTGTTTGTTTTCCACATAAAAAATATGTTTCTTAAACTTTTTGTCTGGTCTCTGAGGGGGTATGCGTGGGGGTAGAAATGAGTAATCACACCCACACATGTATGTGGGATTGGTGTGTTATGTGCACGCCGAACGGTCAGCTTGATCGTTTAGAACCTAGACAACGAAGCAAAGATGAGAGGAGTAGTTAGAAGACGATGAACGAGAAACGACGTGAGACAGAGAAGACGATCAACTGTGAACGAGTAAAGACGTATTAAGGACAGCCGGTCCGCAAACGACGAACGACGCGCTAGAAAGCACAATAAGACGGTGGACAGACGGTCCCAAACAATGACGTGCACATCGAAGGACAGAGGGTCTATCAACGACGATCGACGCATTATTCAATTTACTTTATATTGTTAATCCCAAATGAGAGGTGATGGTCTTTTCGAGCATTAGGCGTGGTTTAAAAGATATAATGTAGCTTATTATAACAAAATTAATGATCGTATAAAGTTAATGAAAACGGAATATATATGTAGTGTTCGGAGTTGCGTTGTCCGTCGCACACACGTTTAGTTCGTTGACCTCACGAAGAAGTCCGTTTAAAGTAACACGAAGTTACTATCGTCCGCAGAACACGTCTGTTCTGATCGCTGCTTCACGTAGAAGTCGCTCTTTCTAGCACAGTGTTGCTAGTCCTTCGGTTTGGGGAACAGTGTTGCCACTGGGGGTTTTTTCGCAGGGAGGCGAGCTCTCACAGTCGGCCTTTCCTGACGCACGAAGACAATACTTCGCATTAAATTTTCGCGACATAGAAGACTCAATAAGATCATACGATGGAAACGACGCAAATTCTGTGGAATTGTGGCTAACGGAATTTGAGGAACAAGCATTTTTGATGAATTGGAACAAAATGCAAAAACTGATATACGCAAAGAAATCGCTCAAAGGTGTTGCGAAATTATTTGTAATGACCGAGAGAGGAATCGATTCGTGGAACAAACTCAAAAACGCGCTTTTAAGTGAGTTTCAAACGACGACAAGCAGTAAACAAATTCACGCACAACTTTGCGAAAGTAAGCGTCGAATAAACGAGAATGTGTTCGAATATTTTTATCGCATGAAAGACATCGCAGCACGAGGAAAAATCGAAGATAATGCGCTGATACAATATATTATCGACGGTATAGATGAACAATCAATGAATAAAACAATATTGTATGGTACAAAGAATTTAAGTGATTTTTAAACAAAATTTAAAGATTATGAGTTGATGAACAAAACAAAAATTAAATATAGTGGCAGAGAAAATAAAGGTGAGAGTATAAGAGTGATAGAGAAAAAAGATTTTGTGAGCATTAACAACAAAAATAATAGAAAAGAAGCCTATTGTTTTAATTGCAGACGAAAATGGCACATGTCAGAAAGTTGTGAAAATAAAGAGAAAGGCAAGAAGTGCTTTAAATGCAATCAGTTTGGACACATATCTAAAGAATGTAAAACGACTAAGAAGTCCAAAAGAGAAAACATTTCAAACGTGTGTAGTGTACAAACGAGACCAAATCTAACGAGTAAAGAGGTATTGCTACAAAATATGAAGTGTATAGCCTTATTCGATACTGGCAGCAAGTTCTACTTAATACGAAGAGACTTATTTAACGAATTGACACATATGCCGAAACTAAACGACTGCAATGTATTTTTGATCGGCATTGGAAACGACCGTAACACAAATAGAATCAAACCGATAGGTATTTTTGAACAATCGATACGTATAGATGACGAAGAATGGTTACATGACGGGTATTCCAGAGACATATAAACGCTGTTTTTCGCCCATTGAATCGTAAAGGTACATTGCCTTACGTTGATGACGAAATAATCCCCGCTAAAGACGAAAAAGAAGCACTGACGAATCTTAAATAAGTAATAAACATCTGCAGCGAATATGGCCTGGAGCTAAACCTAAAGAAATGCCATTTTCTGCAAACACGAATTAAGTTTTTAGGACATATCATCGAGCATCCGAAGCTGTATCTATCGCCAGAGAAAATTGACGCAGTTTCAAAATTAAAGACACCACAAACACTAAAACATCTTGAGAGCTTTTTAGGTCTCACCGGATATTTCAGAAAATTTATCGCACACTACGCAAGCATCACGAAGCCGTTAACAGACTTAACGAAAAAAAAAATCAAAGTTTAGAATTGGTCCTGAAGAAGAAAACGCGATAGAGGTTTTAAAGCAACGACTAACTTCGAATCCAGTACTACCTATCTACAACCAACGCTACGAAACCGAACTGCACACAGACGCATCTATAGATGGATTTGGCGCAGTGCTAATGCAAAAATCACCAGATGACGGCCAATGGTACCCTGTTTATTTTATGAGCAAAAAAACGAATGACGCTCAACGCAAATTCACGAGTTATGAATTAGAAATTCTTGCGATTATTGAGGCCATAATGAAGTTCAGAGTTTATCTGTTGGGCATCCATTTTAAAATCATCACCGACTGTAACGCGTTTACGAAGACTCTAGAGAAACAAAACTTGTGTACGAGAGTAGCACGATGGGTTTTACTATTGCAAGAGTACGATTACGAAGTCGAGCATCGATCGGCATCCCGAATTAAGCACGTAGATGCACTTAGCCGTTACCCAGTGTTGATCATAAGAGACGAAAACATCATGACTGGCATAGAGCAGGCACAAACGCAAGACGAACATTTGAAAGCGATTAAGAAAATAATAGACGAAGATAAGCAATCCTTTGAAGAGTATTTCACAAAATCTGGGATTCTATACAAATTAGTGAACGATGTCGAACTAATCGTGGTACCGAAGGATATACAAAGTCAGATTATTGGTAATGCACACAACAAAGGTCATTTCGCGCTGAAGAAAACAAACGAGCTTATATGTAAAGTGTACTTCATTCCGAGCATCGACGAAAAAATACAAAAGTACATCAACTGTTGCATACCGTGCATACTAGCCAACCGGAAACGAGGAAAACAGGAAGGTTTACTTCACCCGCTCCAAAAAGAAGAAGTACCCTCCATACGTATCACGTAGATTTTTTGGGTCCTTTAGAGTCAACAAACAAAAACTATAAGCACATCTTGGCAGTCATCAACGCGTTCACGAAGTTTTGTTTACCCAACTAAGTCAACGACAGCCAATGAAGTCATCACGAAGCTACGTAACCAATGTGTCACCTTTGGAAATCCTGCATGTATCATCAGTGACAGAGGATCTGCATTTACCTCCCAAGATTTTATCAACTGTTGCAACGACGAAAATATTAAACTAATTAAGACGACAACTGGCTTATCAAGAGTTAATGGTCAAGTCGAGAGACTCAACGCTACTATCATTGCCGTACTTTCGGAGCTCAGCATTGACGATCCAACTGCATGGTACAAATACGTGTGTTGTGTGCACGCTGAACGGTCAGCTTGATCGTTAAGAACCTAGACAACGAAGCAAGGATGAGAGGAGTAGTTAGAAGACGATGAACGAGAAACGACGTGAGACAGAGAAGACGATCGACTGTGAACGAGTAAAGACGTATTAAGGACAGCCGGTCCGCAAACGACGAACGACGCGCTAGAAAGCACAATAAGACGGTGGACAGACGGTCCCAAACGACGAACGACGTTTTATTCAATTTACTTTATATTGTTAATCCCAAACTTACTTTAAACTATTTAACATTAAATATAAAAAAACCCAACCAAAACCCACATGTATGTATCATAGACCTAGGTTTCTAAATAGCTTACAGTAAAAATATCAGATTGAATTTATAACTGCTTTTTCATGTAAGTGCAATTACTGAGGCAATCGTTCCCATGGAAGCTACAGGATATAGTGGTACGATTTTTTTTCACAATATATATTTTTATAGATTTTTGGTGAAAGTTTCATAGCGATAGCACATCTAGAAGTATTTATAGCCGCGGCTCCATACAAGCCCGACCTCAGTGCCTTGTACCATAAGGTACAGGGTATAAAAATACAAATAAACATTTTTATATCGCCCCGGCCAGGGATCGAAACCGAGACCTCTAGTTTCATAGCAAAACAAAAGCAAAAGTAGAATTGCAAACACAAAATGAAAGCAGAGCGTCAACAGTGCGAGCAGCGCAACAGAACGTTGGCTTCGACATCGACGTTTTTGTGTTACAACAACTACGATGCCTGTCCGCTGCTTTTGGCAGCGGGTTTGTAAGGGGAGGCCAAGCATCTTGAAATAGCAATTAGGATCGTAAGGTTTAGTAAGCGCTTCTGTGCTTACTTGTAGGTACAAAAACACCGATGTTTGAAGCATTAAAAAAACTTCTGGGTGTCTATTACATACCTATTTCTGTACCTTTTGAAGTGTTCGCTTTGCTTTCGTTGTGCTGAGTAACTGCCCGCCCCTTTGTAATGGTAAACTATATAATTCGTCACAATAGCGTCAAGATTTTACCGCTTGTTTAATTGGATTGTCTTTAGCTATCCGTTACTAATTTGAAATTGAATATCATTTTTAAATTAAATGAAAAAAATAACAGTGTTTGGTAAGTAGATGTTCAATGTTGTAAAACATTAGTCTTAAAAAAATAGAATGTTGTCAGACTCATTTAACTCGAGTTAACTTGTCACTGTTAAACTGAAAGTCAGAATTAACTCCAGGTAGCTGCGTGAAGTTAGCAACACAGTTCGAGAAACGCGAAAGTTACATCGTTCCGCTGGAACAGTGAAATTTTGGTTTATAGTGTGTTGCTATTATTACTATTATTTTAATATTTTAAGATCTCTTTGCATGGTTGTTTCAATAAAATGCGAATAATAACATGTATATAAATATGTATATAAATTACTATATACAGGTATATAAATATGTATATAAATTACTATATACATTTTAATTGCAATAATAAAGAATTAAAGCTTTTATAAGCTCGAAATTGCTCGAAAACCATTCTACTCGCTAATATAACACTTTATACGTTGAATAAGGAGATGTGTACCTTGAACGTATCTCTCAGTTCAATGACCTTAGTGTTTTGATGGATCCAAAACTTCATTTCGCTTTACATATTTTGCTGTCCGTTAACAACGCCAAAGGCGTACTAGGTTTCATCAAAAGATGGTCCAAGGAATTAAATGACCCGTACGCAACTAAATTGCTTTACACTCTTTTAGTACGGCCCATTTTAGAGTATGCGTCGTGTGTTTGGGACACAGTGTGAAAAGAATAAGAACCAAATTGAGTCTGTTCAGAAACAGTTCCTTCTGTTTGCTCTTAGGAATCTTCACTGGGACCCCTGTGTTCGTCTTCCTCCTTATAGTAGTCGGCTGAAGCTTATTAATTTGCCAACATTGTCTAGTCGTAAAACTATACTTGGTACTTTGTTTTTACATAACCTAATTAATGGCTTAGTATTTTCTCCGACATTGTTGGCGTATATATAGTTCAATGTAGGTATTATAAAAGATATTTTAGTTTAATGGAGAACTGCTCCTCCACTTACCTTATAAAACGTAGTATTCTAACGTATTTAAATAAGTAAGCATTTTGTTTATCGAACGCAGTATGGTTTAAGGAATTGCTTATAAATAAGTTTATTAGTATTTATAATTGTTTGTAGAGTAAGTAGTAAAGCGACTGTTGACTTTGTCTGTAGTCGCGGAACAGGCTGACCTGGTGTCGCAAGTCCACTTGAGGGTAGAGCGCTACCACAACGTCTTACGCCTGTAGTTAGTTTTAAGAAAAAAACAAAAAAAAAAGTACAAATTATTAATGTTCTCACTTTCAATGACTGCTATGTTGTTGTGAGTAACTGAGGTTCAATAGTGTAAAGTACGTGAAATCAATGGCAGAAAAATTGATTGATTGAAATCAGACTTCATCGATTGATTCCACTATCGAAGAAGGAAACTTTTGAGAGTATATCAAAATTTTTTCAATTTTCTTGTTATGAGTATGTTTGATCAAGCTAAAATTTTTTTTTAAGCTTTCTACATTGTATAAAACGAGTTTAGGCTATTTGATATAAATTAATGAATAAAACAAAATAAACGTAATTTTGACATATTTTGTCGATTTTTTCAAAAACTGTTTAAGTAATCCTCTTGAAATTATTACACAACATTTCTGTGGTATCCTTCTTCAAAATACAGGTAATGGTATATTAGCGAGTCGAATCGTGTTTATGATATTTAAGAAAAAGTGCTAAAAATGACCATTTTTGAAATATTCATACAATTTACACAAAAACTGTAGGTATGATCGATCTCAAATTGAATGACCTTAACATCTCTCTATAGAACGTATAAACTGTTATGTTAGCGAGTAGAATAGTTTTCGAGCAATTTAAGATTGAAAACAATAAAATACTACCCAATTTTTATAAGCTCACTAGAGCTTCAATTCTTTATTTCAGGGACCGTAAATAATGATTATTTTTGTTTTTTTTAAGTAAAAAGATCACACACTTAGAATAGACCTAAAATTAAATGACCTACACCAAAATTAATCTTTTTGGACGAACTATCCGTTTCCCCCATGATTTTTAAATTTATGATTTCACATGTTTTTCTTTAGTGATAATGATTACTTTCAAGCGATTTATTAAAAATTAAACCATAATCATAATTTTTGAGCAAAAAAAATAAAACTCAAAAATAATAATTATTTATGATTTTTATTTTTTTCGCTCAAAATAAAACTCAGTTGTGAGTTTCAACGATCAATTTCAGTGCTCAAACTAATGCTTACAGATAAAAATGAAGCCTCGTTGATGAGTCATTGCCGAAATTGTTATTTTTAATACTAAATAATAATAAGTAATAGAAAAAATACAATTCAATATTTACAACTGAGTTTTATTTTGAGCAAAAAAAAATAAAAATCATAAATAATGATTATTTTTAAATTTTATTTTTTTTTTGCTCAAAAATGATGATTATGGTGTAATTTTTATTAAATTACTAGCTGACCCAGCGCGCTTTGCTACGCCCTCAAAGTATGATGAACTGTTGCATATAGCCCAGGATTGAATCTTTTAACACTCTATCACAATTAGTTCCTAAATTTTCTTCTTGTCAGACTTATAGATACAGGTACATAGGCGTTTAAAATTTTTATTATATGTTGCAGCAGCCACGTTCATTTATCAATTCTTGTTGGGTTCGAAGTCATCAATATTATTTCCAGATTTTGTTTTCGTAGATTAATTAAATTTTTAAAAAAAAATATTCCAGCGTTTTGAAACTCTAATTACCGTTAATGCGTTTCAGAATTCTTAATGCCTTGTAATTATGGCAAATTTCTTACTTTGCAGTGATATATAATTACCTTTACAAACATGTGATTGCAAAATTCCATCTGTTTATATTTAAGAACAACAAAACCATATTTTTGACTAATTGTTCCATTTTAGCAAAATGAAAAATACTCTCCACTTTACAGCCTTCTGGCGATTTTGCTTACAGCAAAATATAATTTTGAAGATGTTTCTCTATATGGTCGGGGCTACGCCTTTATGTTCGATTCTAATAAAATTTTGGAAAATAGTTAAAAATTAATAAAACATTTTTCTAACAAAAATCTTGTTTTGACCGATTGTTTCTTTCGCAAAGTGCCTTTTTTGACGTCTAAAATGTTTTTGTACAAAAAACTAAGGTGGTAGTTTTAAAAAACCTAATTTTTAACCGGCAGCTAAATGTAATAGCAATCCAATCATGCAGATTTTTTACATACAAACTGCCTGAAAGGATAAGATAATTTTCTGCGTTTTATTTTTTTTGAAATCGTTAAAACTGAGCTCGCAGTTGGTATTGAAGCAGACATATGGACATGACTGTGTTAACTCGTCTTGTGAAGATAATATATGCTTTATGTGGTCGGCGATATCTCCTTCTCTGCGTAGCGAACTTCATGGCATCGCAAATATATATTATTTTTGCAGGAGTATAAAAAACGCTATTCAGCCTTGCTGAAGACTATTTACTTTTCACGCTCTTTTTATGCCACGCCAATTTTTTGGATTGAATCTGCTTTCTCTTTACTTTAATAGCCTATATACCAATTTTCATTGTTTAAGCTAACATGGAAACTTGCAATTGATTGATATTAGTTTGTGAAGTTGTAAGTCAATTAATTAAGAAAAAAAAAGTTTTCCTTTCAACGCCGTAAATTTTCTGTCTTTTCCTCTTCTTCACTTTGTATGATAAGTACCAGTTTCAGTGGTCCGATCTTAATGACAATTCCAGAAATTTAGTCTGCGTACGTAAAGTTACTATGTTTGTTTATGTTTTTTTCATCCCTCTATCTTCCAAAACGAAAAAGTTTTCCATTCAACGACTTAAGTTCTGTTCATTTTTCTTCTTCATTCTGTATGGGTGCTACCAGTTCTAATGGTCTGATCATTGCAGTTCCGACAAATGATTTATGGTAGTAAAGCTGTAAAATTTCAGGTCAATAGTCGGAGATTTCTCCTTCTGGGGGTTACAAACTCCGTGACAAAGTCATAATAATATTTACATACGTGAAGAGTATAAAAACACTAATATGTGTACATATGTGGCTGTATGTAAAAGATGAAGAAGAAGTGAAGCACAATTTCGAAAGTAATGCTCCTCCGTTTTCTCACCGTTCTCTTGTTCTCTTTGCAAACAACACACTCATACCAATACAAAAGTGTAAGAAGAAGCAAAGAATGGTACGTGCTTGCGTCCACAAAATCTTAATATTGTTTATTTTTCTTCTTCTTTCCGTATGGAGGCTACCAGTTAAAATGGTCGGATTGATACCAAAACATTATAACAACCTTCAGGAGGTCCATCTAAAGATTAACTGAAAATTTCATTGAATCGGAAGCTGTTTTTGAGTTATGCGCTTATCAACATATTTTTCGATTCACTTTTATTATACTATAGATTATTGTCTCACATTCAATAATAAGTGATCACGATATACATAGCTACGGTTTGTTTCGTGTATCAGTTGACAAAAGCAAACTCAGTAGTGAAAATCCAAGAAAAACAACACTGACATTGACAGTTTGTTGTTGTTTCAACTTTTTTTTAATTTGACATGACTTGGAGTCAAATCCTTCAAGCCGTACATACCTGCATTGTTTACACATTAGTGCGTGTAATTTGCAAAGAGTATTAATTAATTTTAATACTCTCTGGCTTGTACGTTCTCTCAAAGTTTTCTTGTTCTCTTTCAATCAACAAACACATAACAATACTGACGTATAAGAAGAAGCATAGCATGTTACGTTTAATGCTTGCGACGTCGCAAGTTTGTATGGGAAAAAGAAAAGGTCTGTTTTTAGGGTTTTTCCGGCAATTATTTGAATTTTTCTCGCCGTAAAAACCATCTTTGAACTTTAACGAACATTTAAAAAAAAGAATTGGCCAAATTGGTCCAGGCGTTGTTGAGTTATGCGCTTACCAACACATTTTGCGATTCATTTTTATATTATAGAAGATTTAAAAAATAATCATTAATAATAAATAAAACGTTAAAAATCAAAACATAATCATTGACATGCAATTTATTGCAATATAACTTATGATGATTACGGTCCCTGCTTTATTTTATATAGTAAAAATATCTAAAAATAATAGCAACACACTATAAACCAACCTACAAGCTCTTAGGAAGGGGTGGTCCTTTCTATCTATCTTCTCAGTATTTAGGCTGAAGCTTATATACTTTTCACGCACTTTCTTGTGCCACGCTCACTTTTTTGACTGAATGTACCTTCTATTCATGTTATTAGCCTATTTACCAATTTTCTTTGTTTTTGCTTATTGGGTACCGGAGATATGCAAATTATTGATTTTTTCTAGAAGTGGTCGTAACCATGCTCATTTTTTTGTCAAAATAGTTTTCATGCCTCCCTAAGAACATAAGTGTGAAGTTTCAAGTCAATTGATTAAGAAACAAAAAAGTTTTCCATACAACGACGTGGATCTTGCTTCTCTTCCTCTTCATGGTTCCATTTTGTATGGCAGGTACAAGTTCCAGTTGTCCGATCTCAATGAAACTTTCAGGCATTTATTTGGACCATGCGTGTTTGAAATTTCATCCCTCTATCTTCCAAAACAACTCAAATTTGTTTTTCTTCATTTCATAAGGGGGCTACCAGTTCCAGTAATCCGATATGATTCCGACAAATGAGTTGATCGCACGTGAATCTTGTTTCTCTTCCTCTTCTTCATTTTGTATGGCAGGTACCAGTTCCAGTTTGCGTATGGGAGCTACCTGTTCCAATAATTCGATCATGCTGGTTCCGACGAATGATTCATCGTAATAAATTCTAAGACTCTGTGCAAAGTTTCAAAACTGAGGGACTAGTTTGGATACATACAGACAGACCGACAGATAGACAGACAGACGGACATGGCTTAATCAACTCGTCTTGTCGTCCTGATCAAGAATACTTTATTAGTCGGAAATTAATATTTCGGTCTGTTACAAACTCCGTGGCAAAGTTAATATACTATTTCACATACGTGAAAAGTATAATAATCCTTCTCCTTTCCGGCTAACAAACACAACTTCGAATGAAAACACAAACATAATTTTAACTTTAATTTAACCCTTTTATTATTTTCTCTTTTAAGTATTAATGATAAAGAAAAGGATCATTGGGTATATGCCAATTGGCGGAAAACATGAGCCACCGGGTTATGCAAATTCATAAATTCGTTGGTAGATTTTGATTAATACATTTATTTATTTAAGTTTGATATTTTTATGAGGACATTACAACCGACCGCGGTTGCTCCCAAATTATTTAGGCTTATGTTTATATACTGATTTGCGTGAGCAAATAGTTTGCTCTCAGGAATTTTGTTAAGATGAATTGTACCACACTTGAGTTCTAACTTAATGTAAGCGTTAGTTTACACAATAGAAAGAAGGATTGAGAGAGCGCTTGATCGCGTCTCAGCATATAAGTGAGAGCGCCTGCCCGCGACACGCTAATGGTCAAGTGTCAAAGCAATGTGTCAGCTACGCGGAACGCATTGCTTTATAAACAAAGCTTGAGCTGGAATAGCCCTTTGATATCGGATTGCTTCTTCGCGACTCGCTAATAAAAAAGTGTTAGAACAATGTGTCAGCTACGCGGATAGCATTGCTAAGATTTGTAACAAGGAAACGGTTAACTTTTTGTTGGACGAAGAAGTGTCCTATAGAAATATTCAATTAGCTCGAGCTCTAAAGAAGTGTTAATGTAGAATTCAACAGCTTTTTCAAGTGCAAATATTAGAGAGAAGCTCATTAATGAGGTATTTACGTTAAGCAAAAGAAACGGGCGACACAAAGTTTGGAATACATTTTCCAAAATCAAAAATGACGTTGGTGAAGGTATTGACGGTTTTGTTGCTTGTAGGAAGTGTTGTGGTGTTTATAGGTTCACAGGGAGCACCTCAAACATTGTAAAACACAAATGCTATGTACAATACAATGAAACCCATATTAATGTGTCGCAAATTGGTGTTAACATCGAAACAAAACAGGAGGGAATCGCAATAGTCACGGAATGGACACTTAAAAATTGCCGATCACCCAAAGTGATTGAAGATTCGACTGAAAAAATATTGAAAAAATTTTTAACTTTTTTGCATAAGGTGGGAGCCACTTTCGGTGTTAACGTGGTTATCGATTAACGTGATTTCAATCTTGTGTGCTCCGAAATCCGTAACTTTTGAGCTATCGGAAATTGTAAGTCTCTGGTTATATGTCAAATATTTATTGTAAAGCAGTTGTGGCATTTAAACAGTAAACAACATGCCTTTTCAGCAACTTTTATTCAATAAAGGACGTTTTCGCGGACATAAAAACCTACCAGCTGTCCTATAAATCGGACCGTGCTGGACACGGCACTGAAAGTTCACCGAACACTAGGATAGCCACGCGCATCACTAGCTGTCTTTTTGCTAACCTGGCACTATAAGGGAACGTGCCCAAATTACGTGACCGATTTTTGACACTTTCTGAACATTTACGGAAATATATATCTCTTTTATACTATTTTGACGCAATACCTAGCGTTGAATAACATGACAAACATATCCTATGCATTGCAGGGAGTTAAGTTGGCCAATAGACCTTAAGGTTTTGTTAATAATCTAACTTGTAGAAATATCTTCAACCTTATGTACATTTGTTTATTTAAATGACTAAATGTCTTTGTCATCCTCATTTACCCGTGTTTTTTGAATTTTAACTTATTGTATTCATCCCGACTTTCCTGGCTGATTTTAATATGTAACAGCCATATCTTTATCGGAAATCTCTTTTGGTTGATGATATGTAGGGAATACAATCCCCAGAATATTTTTCAATCCCAGGATTACAGGATTTATGAAATGAATACCGGGATAATCCCGGGATTGAAGTATATGGCTTCTAATTGAGTTGTAATAAAAAAAATTCAGTTGTGTCTTCAATTTTTATTAATAAAATGGCATAACGATATAAAAAAGTAAAGAATTACACAGGTCAACACAAGTTTTGTTGCCGAGAAACTGTTTTTTTTAAATAACTTGGGACCGTATTCTAACCACATTTCAAAACCAGTAAGGGAGCTATTTTCAGCTTTGCTGAAACTTATATACTCTTGCAAGCATTTGGAAAATCCGTTTTATAGTTTTGCAAATAAGAATCTTATAAGTGTACAAAGATAAAGGGGTGTAACCCCGCCCATTTTCTACTTTTTTTAAAGAATACAATGCAATCATTCTACACTTCATTTTACGATTTTCTATCTCGTCTGCTTATAGATAAATCACATTTTTAAGTTTTTCTCTATATGGGCGGTGCCACGCCCTTATGCCCGATTCTTTTGAAACTTTGTAATATGGTCAAGGATTTATAAAAACGCGTAACTGCAAAGTTTTATCTGATTATATTTAAGAACAAAAAAGTTTTTCTAACAAAAACCGAATTTTTAACCGATTGTTCCTATGGGAGCTATATGCTATATTTATCCGATCTTCACCAATTTTGTAGTGTGTCTTAATTTACGTCCAGGATGTTCTTGTGCAAAAAATTGGGGCGATAACTTGAAAAACAAAGAGTTTATTGAGTAAAAACCTCATTTTTTACCGATCGTTCCTATGGCAGCTATATGCTATAGTATTCCGATCAGGCTGGTTTCTACATACAAACTGCCTGCAAGGAAAAGAAAATTTTCTGCGTTTAAATTTTTTTTCTAACTTCAAAACTCTGGGAGGAGTTCGCATTGAAACAGACAGACAGACGGACAGACGGACATGGCTATATCAACTCGTCTCGTCGTGCTGATCAAGAATATATATACTTTATATAGTCGGAGATGTCTCCTTCTCTGCGTTGCAAACTTCACGACAAAGTTGATATACTCTTGCAAGAGTATAAAAACCAGTACGGACGCTATAGTCGAGTTTACGCGACAATATAATACCCTGCACACACAGTAGGCGGTGCAACACCCCAAATCTACAAAAAAAATTTTGATTTGACATCGCCCGAACAAATAGTGTTCAAAATATCAAGTAAATCGGTCAAAAAATGTGGAATTTACGAAAAATTTGAGTTTATAGGTCATTGAAGGGCAACTATCAAAAAGAGGGGAATTTTGTGGTATGCAGTTTTAAAGATACATATTTACTGAGCTTGTCTACAAAATTTCAGGTTTGTACCTATAATAGTTTTGAAGATACATAAATTTTAAGAAAACAACCGGGGGAGGGGAAATGAAGAGGAGGGGGGAAAAATTGTGGTATGCACTTTTGTAGAGCTACTTATACTACTTAGCTACTTAGGCGGTGCAACACCCCAAATCTACAAAAAAAAATTTTGATTTGACATCGCCCGATCAAATTGTGTTCAAAATATCAAGTAAATCGGTCAAAAAATGTGGAATTTACGAAAAATTTGAGTTTATAGGTCATTGAAGGGCAACTATCAAAAAGAGAGGAATTTTGTGGTATGCAGTTTTAAAGATACATATTTACTGAGCTTGTTTCAGGTTCGTACCTATAATAGTTTTGAAGATACATCAATTTTAAGAAAACAACCGGGGGAGGGGAAATGAAGAGGAGGGGGGAAAAATTGTGGTATGCACTTTTGTAGAGCTACTTATACTGAGTCTACCGACTTTTAAAAAAGTGGGTGGTGCTGGATGGGCAGGAAGGAGTGGGCGTGGCACAAAACCGTTCAAACTTGATCTGCTGCCGAGCATCACGAGTCTACCCTCCAAATTTCAAGTCTCTAGCTATTATAGTTTCTGACAACTATTGGTGAATACGGATGGACGGACAGACGGACGGACATAGCATAATCAATTTCTCTTGTCGTCCTGATGAAGAATATATATACTTTATAGGGTACCCCTGCCCCCTTTCTGTGCGTTACATACATTTCGCTCAAACAAACACAATATACCCTGATACACAGTATGTGTACAGGGTTTAAAAATACAATGCTGAAATTTTGTATGCAAACTCAGTTAAAATACCATTTTAACACTGCATACAACAAACTACCACTTTCCCGGCAAAGACCAAAAACTAAAATTTTGCAGCAATGCTTTGTAACAAAATCCGTACTAAAGCGCCATCTAATGGCAAGATTGCACTCTGAGCCCTGCCTTACCTTAGCAAATACACAATCCATATCGTGGTACACTGCTTTTGCTGTCGGCGAAAGTTTAACGTGTTATAAACATAGGTGTGTGTACAGGGTATTATATAGTTGGGAATACTCAACTATACTGCCCTTACTGGTTGAGGTAAAATTTTGGTAAAAAAATATATTAATTGACAATTGTATTTGTTGGGTACAAATAAAAGCAGGGCAGAGTATAAATTGTATGTGATGTATGTATATATACATTCATGCATGTACATACAAATGTATAATATAGATGGTCATACAAAATGTTAAATTCCACTTTATTTCACACTTTGTTTCACACTTTTTATAATATACAGTGTAAGATGAATGCACAAACTACTAATAAATTGATTGTAAAACACTTACCAACCAGTTGTTATCTTATTTAAAGAAGAAAAGTGTTTTGTCGGATGATTTCACGCAATATTAATTTTTCGCACAGATTTATTTTTATTGTTTATCAACCGATACTTAATAAGCTCAGGAAAAAGTAACAGCACAATGATTGATCGCAAAAGTTAACACGACAAAGAAATTTGTACCGAAGCGTTCCGTTTTAAAACAAATTCGATTTTTGTCCTCTCAAAAGGTTTGGCGCAATTACTTATTTGCGTTCAAATTTCAGAGTTGTCCAAATATTTGTTTTTATTGGGGAAAATAGAATTTTGAGCAACACTATACCAGGGACTAAAGCTTCCAAAATTAGTGTTAGAACACTAGTAAGACACTAAAACTATTTAAGTATTGTAGAATACATAGTTTTATTTAAATAGGAAACAGCAAGGCTCATGTCTCCGAAAATAAATGATATAGCAGAGTACATATAAAAACCTTATGTAGAACACATGATCAATGTGTCTTGTTTCCTGACCTTTGTAGCTTATTCAGTTGAGGCTCTAATTCTATTTTTCAATTTTTATACTCTTCACGAAAGTGAATAGTATTATAACTTTGTCCATAAGTTTGTTTCAGCAAGAAGGAGGGGAGGGGGACCACTTGATCAGCTCGACTAGACGAGTCGATATAGCCATGTCCGTCTGTCTGTCCGTCCGTCCGTCAGTCTGTCTGTGAATATGCTATCTCCTCCCACAGTTTTAAAGATATCGAGCTGAAATTTTGCAGGGAGTCTTCTCTAATGTGTGGTCAAATCATTGGTCGGAACCGGCCATATCGGATCATTGGAACTGGTAGCCCCCATACGAAATGAAGAAGAAAAACAAATTTGAATCGTTATATGGAAAACTTTTTTGTTTTGGAAGATAGAGGGCTGAAATTTCATACATAGTAGTTTAACAAGACATAATGCCTGAAAGTTTCATTGAGATCGGGCAACTAGATTACAAAATGAAGAAGAGGAAGAGAAGCAATATTCACGTCGTTGTATGGAAAACTTTTTTGTTTCTTAACCAATTGACTTGAAACTTCACAGTTATGTTCTTGGGGAGGCATTTAAATTATTTTGAAAAAAATGGGCATGGTTACGCCCACTCAATTTTGGTTAGTGTTTGTAAAAAAAAAAGTAACATAAAAAATAAAGCAAAAAGCAACGAACTCTAGACACCAAAATTGACCTCGAGACTGCTAATATTGTACATTTGATATTAAATTTTAATTTAAATATTGTTTATTTTAATTGAAATATTGTTCAAATCATTGGTAAGACAGATCTTTTACAATTTTTAAAGCAGTTCTGAAGCAACGTATAAAAATAAAAATGAAGCCGTGCTTATGCACAAGTTATTAAGCAATGCTGAAGTTATACAAAATATGATAAAGCAGTGTTCAAAACGCAATTTATGCCAAATTTATATTTGTTCGTCTTTGCGTGGTCACACAGCAAATGAAAGTTTCTGGTATGCAGTTTTAAAAGGT
The DNA here is from genome assembly GCA_034638295.1 of Phortica okadai. NCBI lineage: Eukaryota > Metazoa > Arthropoda > Insecta > Diptera > Drosophilidae > Phortica > Phortica okadai. Next base: position 1,244,239 of record JAWUZV010000032.1, on the reverse strand, counting down.
ATGTTTACTGAGTTTGCATAGAAAACTTCAGCATTGTATCTTTTATAGTTTAGGAGAAACAGCAATTTTAAGAAAACAACTTTTTGAGGGGAAACGAAGGGAAGGGAGAAAAAATGTGGTATGCAGCTTTGTTGAGCTATACATACAGAACCGATATACCGATTTTCGGGTTTTCGAGCTATAGCCTTTTCAAAAAGTGGGTGGTGCTCGATGGGCGGGAAGGAGTGGGCGTGGCAAAAATTCCTTCAAACTTGATCTAGCGTTTGACCTCACGAGTCTATCCTCCAAATTTCAAGTCTCTAGCTCTTATAGTTTTCGAGAACCATTGGTGTGAACGGACGGACGGACAGACAGGGCTATATCAATTCGTCTTGTCATCCTGATCAAGATTATATATTCTTCATAGGGTCCCCCTCCCCTCCATTACACCATTTCGACTTTTTGGAACTGTTGAAAATGATCAGTTATTCTGCTTTAAAAATCACCTGAAGTACAAATGGAATTATCGGTTATGAATTTCTGCAACGAGCATTTTCAGCTGTTGCTTACATTGGCAATAAAATACGAAGCAGGCTTGATGTTCGCAATGAGTAATCTATACATAGAGTGCAAAACGAAATCTTAAATGGACTGATATTTTTCGGCCAATTCCGACATTTAAACTCGGTTGAAAATATGAGCACCCAAAGAAGAATCCAAGTAAAATTTTCAAGCTGAATAGAAATGTGTTTGCGAGGCATACAATATACAATAATTCTTTACTTTTTTATATCGTAATGCCTACTTCGTTTCCTATTTCATTTTATTAATAAAAATTGAAGACACAACTGAAGTTTTTTTTATTTCAACTCAATTGAAAGCCACATACTTCAATCCCGGGATTGATTTTCATAAATCCCGTAATCCCGGGATTGAAAAATATTCCCGGGACTGTATTCCTTAAGTGTTGCATAAGCTTCATTTAGAATGGCTTTAGACGAAAGTGGTCTCGTTTGATTGTTAAGAAGGCAGTTGTTTGACAACTGTTTCCAATAATTATTTGCGAATATTGAAAAATCAATTTTAAATGACAGTTAACCACTGGGTTGTTTGCATACAAATCGATGAAATTTTACTTTTCAATCAAAAGGTCCCATTGTTAAATCATAAAAAAATGTCGTTTTACGAATTTCGGAGCACTGACTTTTACGAATTTGAATAAAATTCGTGAAATTCTTACAAAATTGTGAACCGAAGCATGCCACATTGTTTTGAAATCGTAAAAAAAAGTTCGTTTTACGAATTTTGGAGTACATACTTATACGAATTTAAGTCGAAGCGTAAAATTTTCGTGAAAGTGAAAACCGGAGCATAGCCCAATAAGTCAAGTTTACTTATCTTTATTTTTCAAGGATTAAATGTTCGAATGAATACAATCGAAATTTTAAATAGCTTTGGATGCAATTTTGATGAAGACAATCCAGTCATTGTAACGGACAAAGGATCAAATATGATTGCAGCCTTTCGCGAAAACAACAGCATTCATTGTTTTAACAAACAGTGCCGGAATTGACAGAAATTGCTTCCAAATCCAGTAAATTGGTAAAATATTTTAAGAAATTCGGCTGAAATGCTAGCTTTGGATAATCTTTAAAAAGCCACTGCCCAACACGTTGGAACACAATTTTCTATTTGCTAAAATCCGTAGAAGCAAATTGGATCGATATAACAAATATGTTAAAGGAAAAATAAAGAATAAAAAGGATAGGGAATATAAACGTGAATCACACCGGTTCCGTCGTTAAACTTTTATCAGTTTTTGAAGACGTTTCAAAAAAATTTAAGGCGTACCTATCCTACAATACATTTGGCGTTTCCTTTCGTACATAAATTAAAAACACATTAAGGGTATTCAGTAGTTCTCGCTTCTGCAGCAGATAGCAGGTCTAGCAAACGAAAGTTTGAAATTACAAAAACAAATTGTATGAACAAAAGTTCGCCGAGACTGCCATACGCCAGCCTATGTACATAAAAATTGTCGCATGTGTAGCAAATTTTTATTTGTGTTTTGTGTTAATTGGAATGTTTTTAACACAATTGGAAAACCCTGACTACTTGACAGTTCATTTTAAATTAAACACAAAAATAAAACAATCTGTGCCGGTTTCGACTATAAAGAAGAAGTAAGTGCAATTTTTTAACCATTTCTAAAAAGTTGTAATTCCTCTAGTGGAAGTGAAAAACGAAAGCGGGATGTAACAAAAAGATGGTCTGACGACGAAATTAAGGCGATATTGGCAAATGTCCAGTCGCACAGAGAGTTTGAGGTAACCAAAGTTAAAATTTGGGTTGATATGGTTTCTAAAATTATATATATATAAGCCAACAGCTCAAATTTACTATAAAAAAGTGTTGACCGAAGTTCCACTAGGCGCAAAATGGAATTTGGTGCGCTGCAAAATGCGCCACTTGAAGTCGCGCTGAAGAAGGCGTCGGATTATCTAAGCTCCATCGGATCCGGAATTAAGTGTGAAGACGGAGAGTTGACAATTGGTGGTGAGGAAAGATAATTAGTTGCCATGACACAATTGACAATGTTGAAGAAGAAGAAGAACAGCCCAATCAACAGGCAAATCAAGAGACACCAGAAGAATCAATAATTTAAAAAAAACGGAAGCGCAACAACCAACATAATGAAGTTGATCAATTAAAAGAATTTGAAAAAATGAGGAAACAGGAACGGCGAGTGGAAATGAAACTGAGAAAAGTGCAGTTTGAAAAGAAAATGCAGATGGAAGAGCAGCGCATTGTGATGGAGAGGGGGAAGATGAATTGGGAAAAAGAGGTTGAGGAACGTCAACTGAAAATTGAAGACAAACGTATGGAATTGGAAATGGCAAGAGAAACAAATGATTTTGAATTGAAAAAGCTTAAAATTGAGAAGAAGGAGAGAAGAGCAAAATATGAATTACATTTAAAATATAAAAATAAATAAATATTAGTTAAACATATAATTATAAATCGCCATTCTTTTTTGTTCACAAGTTAAATGTTCTGAGAGATTTGTTGTAGTGTTTTCTTCTTCATCATTGGTTGTTAGTTCAACATTTACAAGATTTATATCATCTGAATTAAATGTTGTGCAAAATACAGCAAACAATAACCTATTTTGAAAAATACTCAAGACATCTTCTGCCATTTATATCAAACGCATTTCTTTAAGACTCGCGAACTTTTCTTTCAAAATGCCAAAGCAGTTTTCTACTCTGACTCTGTAATGACTATGGATCTTATTAAATCTGATTGGATTCCTCGGATCCATACCAATTCCATTGCTTCTATATGGAGTTATAAGAAAAGTTGATAATGGGTAAGCCGAATCCCCAGCATTCCATTCTTCACCCGTAAAATATTGTTGCCAATACCTATGAAGCTTGGCCTCATTAAATATTCTGGCATCGTAGTATCTTCCTGGGTTTCCGCGGACAATATTTCTTATACGCAGCTCATAATCACAAACAACTTGCATTTTTATGGAGTATATTCGCTTACGTGAGAAAAAAACTTCATGATTACCTTGTAGTCCAGTAAGGAGGTAGTTTTACCTGGAAAGTTTTGCGGGAGTTTTGAAAATTGGCATCTATATCGATTTTGGGCTGCTCTTTCCGAATTTCCACTTTGCGACCTTCTACGACCGCCGCTCGAGCCGCCATTTTGAAAAAATGGCGTCCAAAATCACTTTTTTGACCATATCTCCATTTTGGCTCATTTTTTTTTTCGTAGGACTAATAATTTAGGCGTACGAACGGAGCAAAGTGTTCAACTTTGGTACTATGGTTTTCATACATTTTCATCTAGTTTAATTTAGTATAGAGATGTTTTTGCCGTAAAATGAGCCAAAATGGAGATATGGTAAAAAAAGTGGTTTTGGACGCCATTTTTTCAAAATGGCGGCTCGAGAGGCGGTCATAGAAGGTCGCAAAGTGAAAATTCGGAAAGAGCAGTCCAAAATCCATATAGATGAAAATTTTCAAAACTCCCGCAAAACTTTCCAGGTAAAACTACTTCCTTACTGTATTAGAAATGGCTTAAACTATTAATTCCACCAAATGCATTTCAAATTTGATATAAATAAAAACTTAAGAACTTCTTACTTTTTAACATTTTTGAGTTTCTAAGGCCTAGTTTCACAGTCAAAGTTAAGCCAGGTTTAACTCCGAGTAAGTTTCACACTTAGTAGTTAACCCCTGAGTTAACCCTACTACATTCTAGGGTTAACCCCGAGTTAACTACTCTGTTTTAACTTTTTCTATTTATGTTTTTTAATGTCAAAACAGAACTAAATTTGTCTGTCAAAAAAATAAAAACTAAATAACGTAAAGTGCCCTATTACCGACCGGGTTCCTAATACCGACCACTTTTTATTTTTGTTAATAACTTTTGTTTTTTTCATTTAATCGAATTGAATCCTTTACGAAAATACAGCTAAATATCCCAGTTTTATATTCTTAAAATTTCAGATAGCTAACTTTTATGGTTTTTATTTAATTAAATGGCAAAGTGAAAAAACCTAGTTTTCATGAAAATCTTATGTCGAAATGCTTAAATTTTGAGTTTTCGTTTTTCATCAGTTTTTTAATAATTATTTAATTTTAGGGTAATTTTGAGTTATTTCTTAGAAGTTTGTATTTTAACCATGAATTAAACGCGAAAACAAATACACTTTTTAAAAATTTCTTTAATAAAAAACAATAAAATAATGTGGTCGGAATTAGGGCACAAGAATTTTTAATATGAGCCAAATTCCGACCACCGGTCGGTATTAGGTACTTTTCGCTGATTCACTTGAGTGCCTAATTCCGACCACCTGAAACAAATTTTGGCAAAATGACACAATGGCAATAAGTGACACGTTTGTGTCAAAGCCGACACTTTTGTTTCAAATGTGTCAAAACAAGCAACACATTTCCTAGACAAAACAGATGTTTTGTACAAACACATGTTTCTGACATTTTAAAAAAGCCTGGCTTGGTTTAAAAAATATTTAAACAAAATCATATTTTCATTAAAATTACTGTCTATGACGAAAGTAAATAGTAATTTTAAATATGTATGATGATATATCAGTTTAAAATTCGTTTTCAATTGCAAAAGTGGCGTTTCTTTGATAATTTTAGGTGGTCGGTATCAGGGCACCTAGTGGTCGGTATTAGGCACGTAGAAATTTGGTGGTCGGTATTAGGGCACTTCGGCATTTTTCGAAACATAATGAAACAATACTTTTTTTAAAATATTTATAACAAAAAGTCAATAGTTTCACTATGATTTCTTAAATCCTTATACATTAAACTTTTCTACTCAATTTTTGGAAACTGACTTTATTGAAAAATACGCTTAAATTATCACAATGAAGTAAGAGCTGTGTTAGGTTATTACCGACCACCTAACACTTTACTTTATGTCCCAATCAATAGAAATGAATTTGATAAATGAGCTTGTATAACAGCATTCAACCATGTAGTCTCACATCATATGGAATTACTGACATCGGAAGTCGTTTACTTTTCATTTGGAGCAGATATGCATCATTTATACAAAGTTTCCTTGTGTGATTGCTATGTGTATTGTACCCATGTTGTGTTTTACACGAAACTAACATAACTACGTACTATTGTACCATTTGAAGACCATATCTCCATTTTGGCTCATTTTTTTTTTTCGTAGGACTAATAATTTAGGCGTACGAACGGAGCAAAGTGTTCAACTTTGGTACTATGGTTTTCATACATTTTCATCTAGTTTAATTTAGTATAGAGATGTTTTTGCCGTAAAATGAGCCAAAATGGAGATCTGTTTTAACTTTTTATACCCTGTACCTTATGGTACAAGGGTATATTAGTTTTGTGCACGTCGACAATGTATGTAACACCTTAAAGGAGACATCTCCGACTATACAAAGTATATATATTCTTGATCAGTATCGAAAGAGAAGTCGATTTAGCCATGTCCGTCTGTCCGTCTGTCCGTCCGTCCGTCCGTCTGTCCGTCCGTCCGTCTGTCTGTATGAACGCGTCGATCTCGGAAACTATAATAGATATGACCAAAAGCTCTTCGCAGTTCGATTCTGTGATTCATTACGCAGATCAAGTTTATTTTGTTTTCCCCCTTTTTGAGTTAGTTTAGGGGTGAGGGGCAAATGACTGAAGCTACCTCGGGTAAAATAGTACAAAAGTCGTATTTTCTGCGTTGTCTTTTGTGATAGGAACACCAAATTTGGTGTGTATATAGCTGACTCAACTCTCAATAAGAAAAAACAAAAAAATGGGCGTGACCACGCCCCTATATAGTAAAAATTTCAAACGCTCATTTCTCAAGAACCATACAACCTACAAGAATGAAACTTTGCATGTATGCTATTGGGATGGAGTATAGTAAGATTCAAATATAAAATGGGCGTAACCACGCCCACATATAGCTGAAATAGAAAACCGTTATATCTCTGTAACGAATTGGTCTAGAAGAGCAAAAATTAGTAGGTATGATATTGAATAGAAAGGAAATATGTTTCGATTAAAAAGTGGGCGGGGCAACGCCCTACAACAGACGTTACTAATTGAAGGTACAGGGTATGTCGAAGTCGAGTACTGTCGACTCCAATCCTTACTGGTTCTATTTATGTTTTTTAATGTCAAAACAGAACTAAATTTGTCTGTCAAAAAAATAAAAACTAAATATGTCCCAATCAATAGAAATGAATTTGATAAATGAGCTTGTATAACAGCATTCAACCAGGTAGTCTCACATCATATGGAATTACTGACATCGGAAGTCGTTTACTTTTCATTTGGAGCAGATATGCATCATTTATACAAAGTTTCCTTGTGTGATTGCTATGTGTATTGTACCCATGTTGTGTTTTACACGAAACTAACATAACTACGCACTATTGTACCATTTGAAGAGTGCGGTTTACTTTCGTTGTGCAGAGTAACTGCCCGCCATTTTGTAATGGTAAACTATACAATTAGACATAATCGAGTCAACATTTCACCGCTTGTTATATTGGATTCTCTTCACCTATCCATTACTAATTGAAGGTGATTTTTTAAAATAACTGAAAAAATAAACAGTGTTTGGTAAGTAGATGTTCAATGTTGTAAAACATTATTCTCAAACAATAGAATGTTGCCATACTTATATAACTAGAGTTAACTCGTCACTTTGGAACTGAAAGTCAGAGTTAACACCGGGTAAGGGTTAAATTCGAGTTAACTTTACTCTGGGTTAACCCTAGACTGTGAAACTGGGCCTAAAAAGTTCAATCTGTTAATTACTTAAGTAACTTTTTTATTTAATACAAACTTTTAATTTTGAAAAAATGAATGTAATACATATATTTAAGGCATTTATATAGTAACTTTTGAACAAATGTATGCAACTTTAATAATAACAGACCAAATTTGAACAATAAAAACCTGTAAGGACGCTATCTTCAGCAAGGCTGAAGCTATAATACTTTTTACGTTGTGTCACTATAAAAAAATTAAATGAATAGTTTTCATGCCTCCCTAACAACATAACTGTAAGGTTTCAAGTCAATTGGTTAAAAAAAAAAAGTTTTCCATACAACGGTTCAAGTTTTGCGATAAGCGGGCGAAGCCATGCCCATTTTTGATCAAAATAGTTTTCATTCCACCCTAAGAACATAACTGTAATGTTCAAGTCAATTGGTTAAAAAACAAAAAAGTTTTCCATACAACGGTTCAAGTTTCGGTATAAGTGGGCGTAGCCATGCCCACTTTTGGTCAAACTAGTTTTCATTCCTCCCTAAAAACATAACTGTAAAGTTTCAAGTAAATTCGTTAAAAAAACAAAAAAGTTTTCCATACAACGGTTCAAGTTTTGCGTTTAGTGGGCGTAGCCATGCCTTCTTTTGGTCAAAATAGTTTTCATTCTTCCCTAAGAACATAACTGTAAAATTTCAAGTCAATTCGTTAAAAAACAAAAAAGTTTTCCATGCAACCGTTCAAGTTTCGCTATAAGTGGGCGTGGCTACGCCCACTTTTGGTCAATATTGTTTTCATTCCTCCCTAAGAACATAACTGTAAAAATTCAAGTCAATTGGTTTAGAAACAAAAAAGTTTTCCATACAATTGGTCAAGTTGCACTATAAGTGGGCGTGGCTACGCCCACTTTTGGTCAAAATAGTTTTCATTCTTCCCTAAGAACATAACTGTAAAATTTCAAGTCAATTGGTTAAAAAACAAAAAAGTTCTCCATACAACGACGTGAATATGGCTTCTCTTCCTCTTCTTCATTTTGTATGGGAGCTACCAGTTCCAGTTGTCCAATCTCAATGAAACTTTCAGGACAAAACAAAAAAGTTTTCCATACAACGATTCAAGTTTTGTTCATTTTTCTTCTTCTTTTCGTATGGGGGCTACCAGTTCCAGTGGTCCGATATGGCTGGATCCGACAAATGAGTTGATCGCACAAATAAGAAGTCTCTGTGCAAAATTTCAGCTCGATATCTTCAAAACTGTGGGAGGAGATTGTATATATACAGACAGACGGACGGACAGACGGACATGGCTAAATCAACTCGTCTTGTCGTCCTGATCAAGAATATATATACTTTATATAGTCGGAAATGAATATTTCGATCTGTTACAAACTTCAGCACAAAGGTATTATACTATTTCACATACGTGAAAAGTATAAAAATTGTTTGTTGCCAATTTTGAGTTTCAGGAACGTAACCGCTTATTTTGTACTGCATCCATGTTTCGCTTAACATGTTGGATGTTTTCTAGGAACGTAACCCCCGTGTTATTCGAGGGCCAAGTGTATGTATAAATAAACATACAATGGCTACTTCAACTGTTTCGCTGTTTAAAAGCCACCATTTATTTTTTCTAGCATTTCCCAAGATTTTCGAAACAACCATAAAATACGTTGGTGGTGTACATGATATCTCGGACACCAATTCTCGGAAAAGTACAAACGGACCGTCATTTCATGAAGAAAATAACTACAAATAGAGTAGCATAAGCAAAAAAATTAAGTTTTTTTTTTTGTAAAATCTACAGCTTTTTAAAGATGAAACTTTTTTTCTTCATTTATTGAGGTTTAAATGTGTATAACTTTCGAAAGGGGCCCTCAATGAAAAAAACTCCTTTAGTACATGATAGATTGGGTTCCTTAGTATATCTTACTTAAATCTCCACAAGATCGGTCATGTAGTTTCTGAGATATCTTGATTACAAGTAACTTCGTGTTTTTTACAATTCAGTGAAATGCAAGAAATTGGAAGGTGATATGACTTGACGTCTACTATTTGCGGAATCAGCACACCAAAATACATAGGAATTAGTTGCAATTATTGAAAAAGTTATTTCTTGTTGGCCTGTGTATTCATCAACACCCCGAATTGCATCGAGTCACTCGAAGCATCTGTAAGAACCGTCCCTCATCGAAGCAACCAAGAATGTTGCTCCTCCAGTCTAGTGACTTGGGCATAAGAAAACTGGCTCCACGACGGCAATGCATTATTATGCTCAAATCATCGTACAAATCGTCTAATCTTGATATTTTGCTATTGGTATTATTCTCATCTTCAGGTGTCTATTAGTGTTTTGCTAATTATTTACAATAAAAGTTAAATATTTACCATCCGTGTATTCACATACAATTTGATTGATTTTATATCCAATCAATTTCTTTTGTGGCTTTCTCTCGGCATTGTATTTTAGTTATTGTGACATATGTATACTGTATATTCAAAGCCTACTTAGCTCAAATATCTGAGTTGCAACAGTCTTGCTGATACAGACGATATACAAATCATCGCACAACTAAAATCAGAGTTAAATCAACAAATTTTGTCAACAATTATTGAAAGTTTTAAAAAATTTCACAAAATTTAATGTGTTACGCACAGTGTTTAGGCAAACTTCTGTTCCGGTTCGATTTTTCAGAGAGATTTTAAGTTCTTTAGCCGTTTTGAAAGGGTCTCGTTTTATTTCCTTAACTATTGAACGCTCTTCTCGCTCGTTTAATATTTTTCCTTGGCCTTCTCTACTTTTAAACTCATCGCGGAACTGTCCTGGACAGTAGATTTACCTCTTCCAACCAACTCGGCGATATCTCATACATTTTTACCCTCCAAATTCAATTTTATTATTAACTGCCTAAGTTCAACTGAGGTTTGCAATCTTTTTGGAGCCATAATAAAATTATTTAAATTAATTTTAATGCGTCAGTTCACAAATGAATGCATAGTGGTCGACGTTCTATGGGAGAGCGGCCATAAATACTTCCAGTTAAGATAGAGGCTTGAAACTTTGCACACAATTTTCTTATTTTTATTGTAAAATTATATATAAAAATAAGCCAGATCAGACTACTAAATCATATAGCTGCCATAGGAACGATCGGTCAAAAATTATGATTTTAATGCATTCATCTCAATTTTTTGCACAAGTACGTCTTAGATATCAATAAAGACACTTTGAAAGATCGATGAAGATCGGACAATTATAGCGTATAGCTGCCATAGGAACGATCGATAAAAAATGTGGAATTTACGAAAATTTTGAGTTTATAGGTCTTTGAGAGGTAACAATCAAAGAGAGGGGAATTTTGTGGTATGGAGTTTTAAAGATACATATTTACTGAACTTGTATACAGAATTTCAGTTTCGTACTTTTAACAGCTTTGGAGATATAGCAAATTATGCAAAACAACTGGGGGAGGGGAAATTAATGAGAGGGGGAAAAATTGTGGTATGCAATTTTTTAGTGCTAAACACACTGAGTCTACAGACCAGTTTTCATGTTTCTATATCTTCGGGTGTTTCAATTATGGCATTTTAAAAAAGTGGTGGAGTGGGTTTGGCACAAAACCAAATCAAATTTGATCTGCGGATGGACAGACGGACATTCGTCAATCAACTTCTCTTGTCATTCTGATCAAGAATATTTATATTTCATGGGGTCCCTCGGTCTTCCTTCTATGCGTTACATACATTCCGTTCAAACAAAGACATTATACACTAATACACTATGTCTACATGATATAAAATAAAATCTACATTATTAAGATAATAAAACAAAACTGTAAAGGAACACAACTCCCCAGCAAAAATTTTGGGAACCTAGCATAAAATTCATAGCTGCGATGAGGCATTTATTGATGCAAGTATTCATCGGTCGCATACTAAATGCGACATAGATTTAGAATTGGATGTTGCTCTGTCAACGTCAACGACCAAAAGTTTGATCGAGCATAACTTAACAACATAGTGGTGATTTGGATGCCGGTCTGAAGGCGGCTTGGATGCAACTTTGTACGAACGAAAAACGTACAAAGCTAGATCAAACAGCACAGGCAACCATTTACAACCTTAATACAACACAAAGCAAGATCGAACAGTTGAGCGAACATAATTGTTTCGTCCCGCAACTCTCGGAAATATCCACAAAGTAAGACTTAGCGAGCAAGAGACATTTCACAACGGAAAAACAACTAAGTCTTTGTTCGCTCTGTTTCTTTTGGTTCTTGAGTTCGGCATTTAATTCATGTGTATACGATAGCCAACAAGGTTGGCCTCCGGCACGCAAGCCGTTGACAAATGCGCAGTTGAAGCGCAATTTAATTACTTTGACTAATATAAAAACATTACGTCACAGTAAATTATGTATGAATATGTTCTTTTTATATGTTTTATTAATGTTTATATTAATATACATTAATAGTATATATTATATAGTAGTATATAAATATGAATATATATATTAAAATTGGTTGGGTTCGAACCCGAACGTGAGTTCGAACGGACGGTATGATTGATTGGAACGACCATCCTATCATACATATTTTGATCGAACCACTCGCATCATGTCGCGGCCATGGCCGTGTAAAATTTATTATAGTTGGATGAAACGGATGCGACATCCTCGCATCCAATAATGCCGCATTTCACCAATGAAAATGCGCATAAAATTTTTGCTAAATAGTATATTGTTGATTATGAACACATCTGCAAATATCTGCAGCTAGCTTTGACTTTTTTTTTACACAAAGACACTCAAAAATGTACCAAAAAAAAGTGATTCGGGTGAACTGGGGGGAAAACAGTTAAAACTTTAAGTAAACATAAAAAAGACGCACACAAAAGGTAAAAAAACAGAATAAACTATAGCATTAATTTTATAATAAATACAACACAAGTTTGCTTATATTAATATTGGAACTTAAAATTAATACCTTTAACTTTAAAATCCATTTAAAATAATTTAAATTTGGCCGCGTAATTTATAAACTGACCACTTTGAAGTTCGCTTTTGTTGTGAAATATTCTCGATGCGTTCAACTGGGCTTTGCAAATGAACACATTTTCACAACTTCAATACTATTTTTACAAAGTCCCGTTAGATTTCCAGAAAAAAGGGGTTGTCCATTCAGAAGCTTGGACATTTATGAAGCGATTTGGTGACTTTTCGAATATTTTTTGTGGTTATTATTTTTTTGAATTTTGACCTATGGGCGCGACCAGAGAGTATTAAAATATAACAAGAGACCGAAGCCCGCTCACGCTAAGCTTCCCGGATTTGGAGTTTAGGAACATGGTCCCAGCGGAAAACTCTGCGACAGAGACAGAATGATAAAATGTGTATACCTTTCTCACTCTACCTGGAATTGTTTACATTTTTCATATTTTGTTTACTTTTGAGTTGTTGCCACATTTCATTTGCCTGTGCGGCGTGGACTTTTGTCTTGATTTTGATTTTCATATTTTGCGAGTCCGGACGGACATTTCATATTCAATTATTTCAGCAAATTTGTATATTTGATGAAAATAATGCGTTTTTCAACATATTATAACTAATTATATGAAAATTTTATATTTTTCATCATATTTTTACTAACATGCCAATATAAATAAAATTTTAAAAATCCCAAAATTGGATTTTTTACAATCAAAAGTATTATCAGCATTTTAGCATATCAATATCAACTAACAATTATTCGCTTTTATTGTCTGAATACAGGCAAACAATTCGAATTTTATAATGATCGTATCAGGATAACATGAAATTAAGTAGCCAAACAATACAATTTGAATTTGCAAAATAGTTAGCTTATGGTTGAGACGGGAAAAGGGATATATGTGTGGGACAAGGCCACGCACAGGAATCAAATGTAAAATTGTCAATTGTGGTTGCGAAGGGCAAAGAGGTACATACGAAGAAACACACAAAACTGTGTGTTGACATAGTTTGTGGATGAGAAGGATAAAGAGACACATTGGCAACGCATAGGTAGAGCACAATTTGTGTATACCTGTGGCCACGCAAAGAATCAAATGCAAGTTTATAGACAAGCAGGGAAAGTGTGTAAAGCACAAAACCGGTTTGGTCTCAGCTTTGTGTGTGCTCCAGTCGCAACAACTACAATACGCACACACTCATTGCTCCACTTCACCCTTTTTCCACATATGCATTTACTTCCTTGCTTTGTGTGTAGTTTGTTGATGTGAAGTGCGAAGAGACAAATAAGAAACGAAAGCAAAGAAAATTTTTCATATTTTGGGCTAGCGCAAAAATTTTAGCAACAACAATGACAATGCGTACACACTTATTACCCCACTTCACCCTTTCTCTACATTGCTTTGACTGCCTTGCTTTGTGTATACTTGCAGTCCCAACAAATACAATACGCACACACTTATTGCTCCACTACACCCTTTTCACACATATGCATTGACTTTGGTTGTGGAGCAGAGGGAGTAAGTGTGTGTAGGTAACTTGCTTCTGCTATGATTTTTTGATATTTTGTGTATAATTTGCTTTTGCCTTGCCTTTTTTTATATTTTGCGTGTAACTTGTTATTTCTTTGACTTTTTGATATTATTGTCTTTCCTGACATTTCTGAGTAGCATGAATCAATTTGCTTAGTAAAATTGAATAGCGAATACTTTTGATCTGCAAAGAAACCATATTTCGCTTAGAAACTACATACATATATTTCGCCTTCTTATTTCAATGCAAAATCAAATTAAACGCAAGTTTTTTTAATATTATTTTCGTCGCTAAACAATGCAATATAATTTTCTTCAGTCAATCAAACTCTAACTAAAATCAACCTAATCTCTGTATAATAAAAGTTACATTGCCTCAGCTTAAATAAAATGTTATTTATTCGCAATGAGCATGAATAACTAAATACATATACATATTAAGCCGACGGCACTTGTTCAGTCCAATTATTTTATTTTCATTCTTAAAATCAAAACTCACAATATGTACATACATACATGCCCGCCCTACTTGTTCTTTTGTCCACACTTTCATTGAACACAAGAAGGATCGTTTCTTAGCAACCACGCATACATGCCACTTCACCTCTTGCCATCACTTTTCGTAAACAAAAGTTGTTTATGAAATTCGGCAACAAGGCTGGAAGTTCATTCATAATTTCCATTGAATTCCCAATTGTAGTAATTGTCTGTTCGTCGTCGTTAGAGCGAGCCAAACATACATTCGTTTTGTTGTCTCTGTCGCGACAAAACTTTTCCGCTGGTTATTAGTAACAATTATTTTTTGAAAGCTTAGCGTGAGAGGCCTTCGGTCTCTTGTTATATTTTAATACTCTCTGCCTCTAGTATATATATATATATGTAGTGAAAAAAAAGATATACCTTGCATATAAGTTTTCCAATTTATACTAAGCAAACTCTTGTCCGGCTATGCGTTGGAGTCACTGTATATACTTTGTATAATCGGAGAGTACAAAAAATACACTTGTGGTGAATGAAGAAAGAGTGTAGAACAAAACCGACAATATCGTTCTCCGTTCCCTCGTCGTTGTTCTGATCCGTGAGTATTAAATATAACAAGAGACCGAAGCTCGCTCACGCGGAACTTTCAAAAAATAATGCCGAATAATTGAAAGAGGAAACCTCTTGTCAGACAGAGACAGCAAAACAAATGTATTTCTTGCTCGCTCCATCGACGCACAGTGGGGCCTTCTGAGTTTTTCCGTTGCAAAAATCATATCTTCTGAACGAATAAAGATAATTGCATGAAACAAGTTTTGTTTGAAAGGGAATTCCTTTAAAACGAGCCATCGCTCAATACGCTACGATATATGGGAGCGGCGTAGTAGGTTGTCAAAGTCAGAATTTGTTTCCGGTGCAGCTTTAGCGCCAGAAAATGGCTAGTTTTCCATTTTTTATAAACTTAGAAATTTGCGACTGTACACAGTATATATATTCTTGATCAGTGTGACAAGACAAGTTGATATAGCCATGTCCGTCCGTCCGTCTATCTGTCTATCAGTATTTATACAATATCTCCCACAATTTTGAAGTTATCGACCTGAAATTTTGCACAGAGTCTTACGTTCTGAGCGATCAACTCATATGTCGGAATCGGCATGATCGGACTATTGGAACTGGTAACCCCCATACGAAAAGAAGAAGAAAAATTAACAAAACTGTATTTGTTGTATGGAAAACTTTCTTATTTTTTAAGATAGAGGGCTGAAATTTTACAACTAGAAGTTTAAGGTACCCAGACTAAATGTCTGAAAGTTTCATTGAGATCGAACTACTGGAACTGGTACCTGCCATACGAAATGAAGAAGAGGAAGAGAAACAAATTTAAGTCGTTGTATGAAAAATTTCTTTCTTCCTCAACATAGAAGGCTAAAATTTAAAATGTAATCTTTTTACGTACCCAAGTAATATGCACATTAGTATCATTGAGATCGGACCACTGAAACTGCCACCTGCCATACAAAATGAAGAAAATTAAGCCATTTTAACCCCCTTTGTGCCGCCCCCAGTACATTTTACAACCACCTGATTTGCATAATATAACTAGTTGCTTCCTATAACAAAATATGTTCATTTTATTAACATGTTAAAGCTGTAACAGCGAATCTACCTACTGTGCATTCTTCTTCTTATACCTGCGTCAGCGTCTTTTTCGATGATTTTTTGTGCGAGGTTGCGACCGATTTATTGCTATAAAAACCAAACACGGACGAAGTAGGTTGTAAAATTTTAAACTTAAGTTAAGGAATATATAAATAAGATATTTAGAAAATTTGAGACAGGTCATATTGGGTCTTTTTTTTTTATTGTCCACCAAAGTTGAAAAATAGCCAAAAAATAGGTAGTTCGAAAAACAACTGCCACTACAAAACTACAAATGCTAAAGTCTTGATATTTATAATATAACACAATAATATAGCTATCTAAGAATAGAAATCAATTTGATAATGATTCATGATATAATTGCGCTGTTATTCGAACTCAAAGATGCCAAATTCTCAAAAAATGTAGTGTGTTATTGAAAGTTGAAAAAAAGTCAACTTTGAGCGCGCACATCTTCCAAACTATAATTCCGATTTCTTTAATGTTATAATTTCCTTAATCTCTGGAAAATTCTCTGTCAGACACATATATTTGTTTTATCGAAAGCGTTCATGAAATTTTTGATTTTTGCAAGCTGAATGTATCTGAGGCCCCTCTGTGCGACGACGGACTGACAATTACTACACATTGGGAATTTAGTGTAAAAAATGATCGAAGTTCCAGCTTTGTTGCCGAATTTCATAAACAAATTTTGCTTACGAAAAGTGTAGGCAAGAGATAAAGTGGCATGTGGCGAGTATGCGTGGTTGCTAAGAAACGATTCAAAGAAAGTGTAGACAAAGGAAGTAGGGCGGGCATGCGCATGTTGTGAATTTAGATTTGAATAATGAAAATGAATTATTAAACTAACCAAGCGCAGTCTGCTTAATTTATTTAGTTATTTATGCTTATCCCTATAAAGTATATTTTACTTAAGCTAAGCGAATGTAACTTTTATAATACAGAGATCAGTTTGACTTTAGTTTGAGTTTGATTGACTGAACAAAATTTGATTATATTGCTTAGCGAGGAAAAGGATAGAAAAAAAATCGCGTGCAACACAGTACACGTGTTCGAAGTGAAACCTCTTTTGAAAAGAACCAAAAAACCAGTAAGGATGCTATCATCAGCCTTGCCACGACCATTTTCTGGATATAATTTCTCTTTAGGGAACGTACCCAAATTACGTGACCCATTTTTGACACTTTTTTAACCCCCTCCCCCCCTCGGTGACCATCCGTAGTATATGACAAGACCCCCTCCCTCCCTACTACTTTTCACGTAGTAGTTTATAAATATGGTTTATGTAATTCTTTGCAAACAGAGAGTTAAAGAAGCACTATATTTGAACATAGTTCAAAACATTTAAAAATTCAAATTCAACAAATTCAATAGATGATATTGACCACGTGACAAAACTCTAAGACCCTCCCCCGCCCTAGTAACCAAGAATGGTGTTTTAAAGAACTCCCTCCCCCCCCCTAAATCGGTCACGTAATTTGGGTACGTTCCCTTATCTTAGTATCCTATACACTAATTTTCATTATTTTAGCTCATTGCGTACCTGAGATATGCAAATTATAAATTTTTGCTATAAGTGGGCGTTGCCATACCCAATTTTGGATGAAAATATTTTTTTTGGCTCTCTAAGACAATAAGTGTGAAGTTTCAAGTCAATTGATCAAGAAACAAAAAAGTTTGCCATACAACGACGTAAATTTGCTTTTTATCATCTTATTAATGATTTATGGTAATAAAATTGGAGGATCTGTGCAACATTCCAGGTCGATGATTTCAAAATAATCAAAAGGGAAATTTAGGTATCTGGGAAATATTTTATAGATATTTTCACACCGTTACAAAATCTCTGACAATTTTCTCGAAGATTTTATTAAATTCAGCCTTATTTTAAGTTGTTATAAATAATTACGTACCAAGAAATAAACCTTATGGTTTCCTCATTAATCTGCATTTAAACAATTCAATATTTTACATGTTTTCATTAATAAATCTGCTCGTAAAAATAGTACATTTTATGAAAATATGTACATACATAAGTTTGTACCAACCGTGCACAATTTGGAATGTGTACATTTTTGAATGCATAAATGCGAAGAAGAAAAATTTCCCCCACCGGGTCAAAGACTTCTTAGAATTAATTTATCATGTTGCTGTTTTTTTTTTTTTTTACCTTCTTATAAATGAAGTTTTTTTTTTTTTTCTCTATCACTTATTTTGTATTAATTATATTATATGTATTTTTCTTTATATTATATTATTATTTTTTTTTCTCTTCTCTATTAATGAAGTTTTTTT
The DNA here is from genome assembly GCA_034638295.1 of Phortica okadai. Classification (NCBI taxonomy): domain Eukaryota; kingdom Metazoa; phylum Arthropoda; class Insecta; order Diptera; family Drosophilidae; genus Phortica; species Phortica okadai. Next base: position 1,226,022 of record JAWUZV010000032.1, on the reverse strand, counting down.
TTCAATTTTGTATTTTTTATACGTACCTATATATTATTTGTTATACGTACCTATATATTATTGTATTATTTTATTATTTTTGTTTTTTATAACTTTTTTTTTATTTTTACTATAACCTAAATAACAGAAATTTGTTACTAAATTAAATAAATAAATGTAAATGTAAGAAAAGAAAAATTAATTCAAATGTGCAAAGAGTCTCCCGAACAACACAGGCAAGTTAACAACCAAAGTTCCAATGTGTAGAATCTACTTGACTTTATTTATTGTATATATAATTTATTATTAGTGTTCACTTTCGGAATTTTTTGAATTCGTAAATTAATTGTTTTTATTTGCTAGTGTATTATTGTCAATTGCAAAATTGAACGGGCTTCAACATTATTAACTGCAGATGATTTCGCGGCTTACATATACGTATATTATGAAGCCGATTAGCGACGTTGATTAGCAACGTTAAGTAGCGGGCAACAACAAGCACAATGCAAACGCTCAGACAGTGTCATAGGTAGCAACAACCACACTGTCCGACCTAACGGAGAATGCTTATGACGAAAATAACAACAACAAGAGTTTTTATAATATTTGGAGTAGAGGACTGCATGAATGCATTCAAAACGGCAAATGAATCATTCACCCTGAAAACGAATGTTTGTTTCGCTGTACTTTTTTCAGCAAATGTGAATGAATATTGTATCTGAGCTTGTAATGTTAAGTACTGTACAGTATTCACACAGAGAATGTACAGAAAATTTTTAGTACAATGATTTGGAGTACAGTTTACTCACTGTACAGTGAATGTTAGTTTGATAAGACGCTTTGTTTATAAATAATTTGTTATTAAATTTTTTTTTTTTTTATTTAAAATTTAATAAAGGTACTTAGTGCTTAATATTTACATTAACATATTATTCAATTAAAACATTTTCATTCATATTTTCTATGTTTGAATTCAAAAACATTATATTGTTGACCATCGTTTTTCTGATATAAGATTTTTAGCTATTGAAAAAGCTCTCTCCGATGCTGCACTACTTGCAGGAACTGCTAAGATTTTGCAACTTATTTCATAAAGCAACGGAAACTGTTTTTTATTGTTTATCCACCATTGCAAAACATTAAAGTCGTCGCAATAGTCTATATCGACATGCTTATAACATTCTATTTCCTTATTAATAATGTCAAGTATGGTATTATTTTTCTTGGCTTGAGAGTAGTCTGCAAATATTGAATTTATTTGTGGTTTGGATGGCGGCGAGTCTATATTTCCTAGTGGGCTATTGTCATGGAGTTCTTTTATCATTTCTTGACAGTCTTTAACTGTTTGATTCTTTTCAAATTCAGTGAACTGTGAGAGTTTATTTGTTGGCGGAAATAAAAATAGAGCAATGCTATGAAACTTTGTTAAATTTTTCTGAACCACGGATTCCAAAAGATTTTTAATCGACTCTTTACATTTCTTGACAGTGTCTTCATCAATGTCATCTATTGTAGATATTTTTTTCAAATTGTTGATGTAGGGTATTGCTAAGTGCAAAGTTGGATAACTGTTTCCTTCTAGTATTTTCGAAGCTGTTGCAAATGGAGCGAGAAGGTTTATGATAGAGCTTAAAATACTCAAATTTATGCTCTGCATTCTGAATATTTCGTTTTTTTCCTTTAAAATATTTGTTATTTCAACCCAATTCATTTCAATGGATTTAAATAGATAAAATACTGTATTCCAACGAGTTGGACAGTAACATTTTAGAGTTGTTTTTAAATTAGAGTTCTGACCCGATTTCTTAAAATACTTGACTATTTTACTACACCGATTCACCATATCTAGTTACTCAGGTACTTCATTAACGACCTTTTCAATAACATTATGAATTAAATGATTTGCGCAATGTATATTAATGAGGTCTCTGAATGCAGCTTTCATATTCGATCCCCTATCTGGCACTATAATCGGGTTGTCTATTTCCAAGTTACATCCGAAGTCACTCAAACTTTTTGCAATTTTTTTTTTGATTCGATCACCTAAGAAATTTTTTTTCTAAATTGTTTGAACATTAGTCACGTAAAGTTCTTACCAGTACAGGAAACTCCCCCCATTGATTTGATGGCAAGCAATCGGTTTATCAGAGCTCCTTCTTTGATGTAGTGTATCGTCAGGGATATATAAGACGTCTTATAATAATCGTCAGTCCAAATATCCGATGTTATACCATACCCAAAACGTTTATACAACAATATCTCATTTCTAATTTCATTAGAATGAAACTCGTAAAGTTTACCGATGTTTCGAGAAATTGTTGTGGGATGTGGCAATAATGCGTCAATGTTTACATTTTGCCCAAAATTTGCACCTACTGTAACTAAAAATTGGTCAAAATTTTTGAGACCCGAATCATCAACAATTGCGAAAGAACGTCCATTTTTTACGATCCATTCGGTTATGATTTGAGTGCTTTTTTTTTTTTTTGTTTCAGAATCAACCTAAACGTCTGGATGGCTGTGTTTTTTAGAATTTGCCAATATATAGCACTTGTGCTTAACAAGATTTGAAGTGCTTTTGTCAAACTTGTAAATGTTATAGCACGTTTTACAGGCAACTACATCAACTTTTTCCAGACCATTACCATCTTCAATCCTTGCAAGAGTATCCCAAACTTTGCTTCTACCACGCTTGCTTGAAAATTTTAGTTAGCCTTTTAAAAGTTGGGTTTTTGTAACTGCGGTTTCTCTCTTTCCAGTAGAATCTACGATGGTGGCATCTAACGACAAATCCTGATTGCAACATTACACTAGATGAACTATCTAAGTCAATAACTACCACAAAAAACTTACATTTTCCAAAACATTCAATGCGCTGGAGTTATTTTCTTTATTTTGGCAATCCATATTTCTATTATTGACAACTAGTGCTATACACTACTGAACATCAGTTATTCGTTTAATTTTTACTGTTCACATTATTTTATATGATATACGTACCAAAGAGGATAAAATAGAAAGAGTGGAAAACAGAGTGGGAACATTTACATCGATTGATGTGGACAGAAAATGATTAGTAGCCAAGTAATTGGAACTTAAGAGTGAGCGAGAAAAAAGATGAGACAACTATATGAAACGCTCTGATTGTTCCAAGATCAGAAGGAGACAGCATATAAATATTCAAAAAATTCAACTTCAAAATCAGTAAGGGCGGTATAGTCGAGTATACTCGACAATATAATAGACAATATAATATAGTAGGCAGTGCCACACCCTCAATTTACAAAAACATATTGATCTGACATCGCCTATTCAAATAGAGTTCAAAATATCAAGAAATTCGGTCAAAAAATGTGGATTTTACGAAAAATTTAAGTTTGTTGGCCTCTGAGGGGTAGCCATCAAAAAGGGGGGAAATTTGTGGTATGCAGTTTTTAAGATGTATTATCACTGAGCTTGTATACAAAATTGCAGGTTCATACCTTTGTTAGTTTTGGAGATATAGCGTTTTTAAGAAAAATACTAGGGGAGGGGAAATTAAGGGGAGGGGGTAAATTGTGGTATGCAGTTTTGTAGAGTTACTCATACTGAGTCTACATACCGACTTTCATGTTTCTATCTCTTTGGATGTTCGAGTTATAGCGTTTTCAAAAAGTGGGTGGTGCCGGATGGGCGGGAAGGAGTGGGCGTGGCACAAAACCATTCAAACTTGATCTGCTGCCGAGCATCACGAGTCTACCCTCCAAATTTCAAGTCTCTAGCTATTATAGTTTCCGAGAACCATTGGTGAGGACGGACGGACGGACAGACGGACGGACATGGCTTAAACAACTTCTCTTGTCGTCCCGATCAAGAATATATATACTTTATGGGGTCCCCCGACCATCCTTCTGTGCGTTACATACATTTGGCTTTTGCACAAACACAATATACCCTGATACACAGTATGTGTACAGGGTATAAACACTAAAATCCCGGGATTTCGGGATCCCGGGATTGACATCCCTACTACAGACCGTCATTCTATATTCTGTTTCATTTTCTCGCAGGCTAAATCATATAAATGTATAGTCTGTCTCTTTTTCATGTCGTTTCATCGAGTTTCAAATCACACCCATGCTAAAGAAGTTTCACTTCAAAAACTTGCATTTAATTTGATTTTGCAGTGAATTAAATAATTTTTAAGCGAAATATAATTTTTTTGCAGATTAAAAGCAATTTTACTAACCAAATTGATTCAGGCAACTAGGCGATCAGAATTTTTAGGCAAAGAAGCCGAAAAATGAAAACAAAATGAGTTGAAGTAAAGTTTTGACAAAAAATTATGCGCACATACACATTGCTTGTGTTTTTATACCCTGCACATACAGTGTGTCAGGGTATATTAAGTTTGTTTGAACGAAATGTATGTAACGCACAGATGGAGGGAAGGGGGACCCCATAAAGTATATATATTCTTGATCAGGACGACAAGAGAAATTGATTGAGCCATGTCCGTCTGTCCGTCCGTCCGTCTGTATTCACCAATGGTTCTCGGAAACTGTAAAAGCTAGAGACCTGAAATTTGGAGGGTAGACTCGTGATGCTTGGCACTACATCAAGTTTGAACGGTTTTGTGCCACGCCCACTCCTTCCCGCCCAACCAGCACCGCCCACTTTTTAAAAACGTTATAACTCGAACACCCGAAGAGATAGAAACATGACAGTCGGTATGTAGGCTCAGCATAAAGAGCTCCACAAAACTGCATACCACAATTTCTCCCCCTCCCCTTAATTTCCCCTCCCCCATTTGTTTTATTAAAACTGATATATCTCCAAAACTATAAAAGTTACGAACCTGAAATTTTGTATACAGGTTCAGTAAATATACCACTTTAAAACTGCATACCACAATATACCCCTCTGTTTCATGGTTGCCCCTCAAAGACCATCAAACTAAAAAAAATTGAAAAATCAACGTTTATTAAGTTCTTTTGATGAAATATTTCATAAATGTTAATAAAGAAACATGAAAATTGTTTTGTAGACTCAGTAAACATAGCCCTACCAAATGGCGTACAACAACTTTTCCTATTCCGCGCATTTTCCTACAAAACAGGGTTTTATTAAAATTGCTGTCAAGCATACATTGTATGAACACAGCAAAAATTGTCCAATAAGAATTTTCCAATAAGACTTTTTATTATATTTATATTTATATAAACACAAATTGTTAAAAATAAAATATAAATGTTTCAATTATTCAAAATTAGCATAAACATATAAAATGTTAATTGTCGTTATTATGTATATGTATACATATAGTTACCATGATAACGTCGAATTTTCTAGTAACGCATGACAAAGCATTTACATATGTTTTAACTAATGACCAAATATACATAAAATTTGGTCATTTGATCGTTTGAATATTAATCATTCACCTCTTTCTTTTTCAACACTATAAATTATGAGTGGAGCCTTGAATCCCTGGTATAGAGTTGTCCATTTCAAAATTGACTATAGTAGCCCCATTTTAACAAATGTTTCGACAACCCTAAAAGATTTGCGCCAGTTTATAAATTTGCGCCAAATTGATTAAAATCGTTCTTGTGCAAATATATTGATTCGCAAATCTTTCGTATATTATAAAGTCTGGTGCGGTCCATATTGGGTCGTCGTTCAAAGTTACAAACGGTTTCGGTTCGAATTTAAAAAAAAATCGGTTGTTTTCACAGCCATAATTGAATGTTCAGTGAACATACACAAAATAAAGAAATATAATTCGGTTCTCGGAAATATTAAATGCTTTTCTATCCTTAATTGGATTTTATACAGCTGGTGAGTTTTTATTTATATTATTATTAGACAGACACAGCCAACTATACCCAATTTACATGTGGGGTTTTGACGCGTTGCGTTTCGAGCTAATTAGTGTATGTTGTTAGATGTAGACACAATATTTACCATAAAACATACGCCGCGAGTTAAAAACCCCATGTAAACTGTTTAATAGTATAATCTTCACGAAGTTTATAGCCAGGTTTCTAACATACTTCAGGCGCAGTTTACTTAATCCATGTTAACAAAAATGTTTATTTTGTTTGTCTGTATGTCCGTATGAGTCAGTTAAGTCAGCCCCTCATCATTTCAACTACCTTTTTTTAAATATTCGGTTTATACATACACATGTATGTAACATAAGCTTAGAGGTGGCATACGCTAGCCCAGCACTGAAACCTGGTCTTCCAGTTTCAGACTCGACTGTTGTATGGTACATATAACGCAGAAATCTTGCAAATTTGAATTAACATATAACAATATAACATATGATTGCTATATTGACCCATTGTAACATACGGGTCTAGTATTTCAATTTCAAATTTAGTGCTTGCTCGCGGTATTTGCTATGTGGCACATTAAATAAGCAAAACATGTATGTTACGTAGAGCCACATGTAACATATGATGGTCTAGTACTTAAGCTTCGTCTCCAAGTTTAATGTTCGATTGGCATATTTGCTGCGTGGCCAACTTTGACATAGAAGTAGAAAATCAAATTAGAATGATCCTATGTTACGTTTACCAATATGTAACATATGACAGTTGAACACTCAAAGCTGATCGAGTTTGATGTCCGACTATCATATTGCTGGCTTACTGCAAGACAGGCATAACTCAAAATTTGATGTTTCGAGAAAAACGCGTTTAAAGTTTTGAAGTTTCGTACACTTCTTTAAAGAATAAAAACCTAAATTGCGTCACTCAAAAATTATTCGAATTAGAAACATGAAACTTTGACACAATATAAAGCTTCAGTTAATGATCATTCCTGCGAAATTAACTCAAAAATCGCATTTTTCGAGTTATGACAGACTTGCAGTAAGCAAGCAATATATGTTGTATCATAGAGTAATTATTACGTAGAGTGGAAAATGAACTATTTTCGCGTTTTGCGTTTCTCTCATGCACATTTTCGGTCCGCACAACGGTTTGAGTTCGATTGTTTTTTCGGCGGCTAAATAGCGTAGCGTATGTTGTTAGGAATTGTATGTATACATAAGAGTTCGATATAAATGCCGTGGGCTGTTGGTTTTTCTATGGAAATTAGTATGTATACACACAATTCCTAACAACATACACTACTTAGTCGCTGAAAAACGATCGAACTCAAACCGTTGTTCGGACCGTAACTGTGCATGAGAGAAACAGAAAATGCGAAAAGAGTTAATTTTCCACTCTATGTAATAATTAACGATTCAACAAGTCCTTTTTTCATATTTAATAATAAACCCCTAATACTCAATTTTAATTGATTCAAATTATTCATAATGAGAAAATTCTATATATGATATAAATTAGATTTTGACTTTTATTTTTTAACAAACAAAATATTCAAATAAAAAAAAAAACCCCTGCAAATAGTTAGATAATTATTAAATTTTGATATAATTTCGTGCAGATAATATAGGCTACTCAGTGAAATTTATTAAATTCTTTTATATCAGAGTATAGTTTTCGCATAGATTACTTAAATTTCTATATTTTAGACCAACCCTTTAGCCGCCTGGATCTTGACTGAGACAGTTTTATATTATAATAATAATTATTACTATTTATTATAAATTTATTATTACTACATTCTTATTATTTTAACTATTTGTTTGGTTGTTTGTATATATATAAGTTTCCAAAATTTGTATTTTTTTTGTTGTTCTTCAAAACAAGACAAAATGCCAAGACTTAGGAGACAAACTCTTGCTCAAACTTTACAAAGACGTAGAGACAGGGACGCACTTCGCAACAACAATGACCAAATTCGCGAACGACATACGCAATTGCAACAAAACCGTCGCGAAAATTCCGAAACCCGAGAAATTGAGCAGTCACGCGATTCCCTGCGACGTTCAAATCGTAGACGCAGTCGTAATTATCGTGCTCGCGAACAACAAAATAACACCGTCGCACATTCGTCGCAAAGGGAAAACCTCGAAGCTCGCCAACTAGAACAATCGCGAAATACTACGAGACGTTCAACTCGTAGACGCGATCCTGTGTACCGTGCACAGGAACAAGAACACAACACCGTCGAACACTCATCGCGGCGTGCAAACCCTGAAGTTCGCCAGCTCGAACAAACGCGAAATACTATACGACATTCAAATCGTAGACGCGATCCTGTGTACCGTGCACAGGAACAAGAACACAACACCGTCGAACACTCATCGCGGCGTGCAAACCCTGAAGTTCGCCAGCTCGAACAAACGCGAAATACTATACGACGTTCAAATCGTAGACGCGATCCTGTGTACCGTGCACAGGAACAAGAAAATAACACTGTCGAACATGCGTCGCGTCGTACAAATCCACGTATCCGCCAAATCGAACAGGCTCGCGATACACTTCGACATTCTTTAAGCCGTGCAAACGAACAAAATCAGACAGAGAACCGAGTGAGAAATAGAGTTCAGAGAAGGGAAGCTAGGGCATTAGCCAGACGAACGCAAAATGATGCTTTAAGACAATTAGGTAGGAGAGTTTCGGTTCATCGGTCTGTTCCTAGCAATCGGTCTAGAGAAAATCAGCGTAATGTAGAAAGAATCAGACAAGATAGACACGTTGATCTAGACCGAGCGCCAGAAATGTTGAGGGCACCTGATTCACGTCTGCAACGTAAATTTGAAATTTATTTCAAAAATATTAGGCATGGACCCACAATTATTTGCATTTGTTGCGGTGGATTATGGTTCCCCCATCAAACAGAAAAAATTGATGCATCATGGATCGAAAATAACAATCCATACAGTAGCGATATTTTGTATCTATTACAAAAATTTCCTTTAACGGAAAGCACATGCAATTTTTGCAAAACTTGTGCTCGTGCTGTAAAGCAAAGGAAGAAGCCAAACATTTGCATTACAAATGGCCTGGAATTTCCAGAACTTCCTGATTGTTTAAAGGACTTAACACCCTTTGAAGAGCGATTGGTGTGTCCACGCCTTCCATTCATGAGGATTGTTCCTTTAGGGTTCGAGCGCCAAAGTGCCATTCGAGGAGCTGTTGTAAATGTTCCGATTTCGGTAACAAATACAGTTACAACTCTACCTCGAACTTTCGATCAATCCGAAGTTATTCAACTGCATCTCAGGCGGCGTATGCAGTACAGTCATGATTTCATGACAGAAACCATACGACCTGCTAAAGTTCTGGAGGCAGTAAGATATTTATGCAATACAGAACTGTATAGAAAGCATCAAATATCTTTAGACGAACAATGGATTTCTTCGTTTGTTTCAGAAAATGTTCCTTTTGTCGTTTCAACATCTGATGTTGACATTGTTCAGTCTATTTCGAACACTCGTATCAGAAATGATAACGAAAACCCCAATGCAAATGAACAAGACAATCATATTGAGAACGATCTTAATCCAGGAGGCCAAGAAACTTTGATGGATAATAATCCAATTGAAAACGTTCAATTACAAAGAGTTATAATGGCTCCTGGTGAAGGTCAGCGTCCTTTAGACATGGTTACCGATGAAGACTCTGAGGAATTGTCGTTTGCGTCCATATATGGAGGTCGTAAACGTCAATGTTGTGAAACATTCACCAAAATTGTTAGGTCTGAGCTGCGTAATTTTGATAGAAGTGGCGTTCGGTTAGACAAGCTTTTTTACAATTATAAGAAGCTTGAAAAGATAAATATCGCAAACAATACTTCAATTTGTTTGCGAAAAAATAGGGCCCCTGCAGGCATCACCGTGAACAACGTCTTAAATGATGATTTTGTAAACCGTTTAATTCTTCACGATGATGGCTACAGGGTATTAAAAGGTGTTCGCTCATCTCCAGTTCACTGGGAAGCCGAGAAAAAAAAAGTCTTGGCCATGATTAGGCAGTTCGATCTTCCCACTTTTTTTATCACATTATCAGCAGCTGAAACAAAGTGGACCGAACTCTTAGTTATCTTGAAACAAAATGTAGACCGCATTACAATTTCCGAAGAGCAGGCGGCTACAATGCGTTTCGATGAGAAGGCCAGACTTATCCGAACCGATGCTGTTACTTGCGCTAGATATTTTGACTATAGATTTCGTCAACTGTTTTCACTAATGAAAACCGACGAATGTATTTTCGGTAAATACCCTGTCACAAAATATTATTGGCGCATCGAGTTTCAGCATAGAGGTTCACCACACGTCCATGGCATGTATTGGCTGAAAGATGCCCCAAAAATTGATCTTAACGATCATAGCACATATCAGGCTGTCATAACCTTCATTGATACTTTCATTTCTACTGAAAGTATTGAGCCTAGTCTGCAAGAACTCATTGCTTATCAAAAACATAGCCATGGACATTCCTGTCGTCGACAAGGTAGAGGTTGCCGTTTCGGGATGCCTTATCCCCCAATGCCACAAACTGAAATTCTAACGCCACTTCCTGATGAATTTGAACACCGTGACCAACATTGTGAAAATTATCAAAAAATTCAAGATCTATTGTCAGCAGATCTGAATTTTTCTAATTTTGATCAATTTTTGGCTCACAATACTCTGAATATGAATTATGAAGAGTATAAGTTGGCTTTAAGATCAAGCCTTAAGAAGCCACAAATATTTTTGCGTAGAAGTTTTAATAGTAAAAAGCTCAACGCATATAACAAAGACATCCTCGCATTGCATAGGGCCAACATGGACATCCAGTTCATTTTGGACGCCTATGCATGTTGTAGTTACATAGTGAATTACATAAACAAATCAAATCGAGGTGTTTCAAAGTTGTTACGCGAAGCTGTTGAAGAAATTCATCGCTGCAATTTTACTATTAAACAAAAACTTCAGCACATAGGTCACAAATTCATTTCAGGAAGTGAAATTTCTGCACAAGAAGCTGCATACTGTTGCTTAGGTTTGCACATGTCTGAGAGTAGCAATGCTGAAATATATATTAATACTTCTCATCCAGAGCAGCGCGTTAGAATGCTGAAGCCTAGAGGCGAGTTGCAGGACATGCAACAAGATTCAACGAATATCTTTCAGACAGGCTTACTTGAACATTATGTTCATCGTCCAAATACCTTGGGTGACCTATGTTTAGCGGATTTTGCAGCGAACTACCGATATTCGAAGACGGATAGGGCAGTAAATGTTGCTGAGGCTTCTGAAGAAGTTGAAGTTGAGGTTGAACCTGAAGTTTTTGCAAGGACAGCTTTTCCTCTTATAGATAACAGTGGCTTTGTAAGAAAACGTACAAAGCCCTGTGTTATTAGATATAGGCGGTTTAACGTTGATAAGGATCGTAAGGACTTCTTTAGGGAACTAGTAATGTTGTATCTCCCTTGGAGAAATGAGACGGTAGACATTCTTAATAAAGATTGTGAGGTTATTTGTCGTGAAAATCAGGGAACGATTGATGCAATCAGGAGGAGGTTTAATGTTTTAGATGATAGAGAATTGGAAGAAGTTTTGGATCGATTGCAAGACATCGAAAATGACAACAATGAAGATGTGCATCGCTCGGATCAGGATTTAGATGAACAATTTCGGGCACTAGCAATACCTGAAGTGCCACCAGGGTTAAACGTTCTAAATCTAAATGATCCAGAGATAAATCAAGACCAATCTGACAATACCATTCGACACATTAATCTTCCTCCCATCATCGCAAAAGAAAATTTGCTGACAATTGTTAGGTCTCTCAACTTTAAACAAAGAGTTTACTTAACTCATTTGCTGCATAATGTCAAATGCAAATTTGTTTTTCATGAGTTTGTAAGTGGTGGAGCCGGAGTAGGAAAGAGTAGGTTGATATCCGCCATTTTTCAGTCCCTTACTTACAGGTACAATAGTGTACCTGGAAGTAATCCGAACTCTGTACGAGTTCTTTTATGTGCTCCAACTGGAAAAGCTGCTTTTGCCATAATTGGATCTACTTTACATTCAATGTTTTCATTTCCAGTGAACCAGTCGAGCTCGGAACTAAGGCCATTAAGTCACGATTTGTGTAATACCTTACACACAAACTTGCTAGATCTCAAGGTGCTGATCATTGACGAGGTTTCAATGGTCGGTGCCAAAATGTTTTCGAATTTAGATGCTCGTCTAAGACAAATTTTTAAAAACACCTCTCCATTCGGCGGTGTTTCTGTTGTAGTTTTCGGGGACCTCAGACAACTTTCACCTGTTGCGGATAAATGGGTCTTTCAGTCTAATTCAAATGATCCGTACCATACGTTGTTTGGTTCATCTCTGTGGGACCTTTTCAAATATTTCGAACTTACAGAGATAATGCGCCAACGTGAAGTCCAATCATTCGCTATTGCTCTTAACAACATGGCATCTGGTGCAATGACACCTTTTGATATTGAACTTTTACGTTCCCGAATTGTGTCAGCATCAAATATTCCGAATGATGCCATTCATTTATTCTTGACAAATAATGAAGCAGACTGCTATAATTCTTTCAAACTAAATTCAGTTTCTCTGCAGCAGTTTGTTTCAAACTCCGAAGATGTCATTAAGGCCACAGGTCTTACAAATGAAAGTAAAGAGCGAATTCTTGAAGCAATTCAGCATTTCAAGACATCTGAGACGCAAGGTCTCATCAATAGTCTTCTTTTAAAAACCACCATCAAGTATATGATGACTGTCAATGTCGATACAGGTGATGGTTTGGTCAATGGTGCAACAGGAGTTTTGAAGCAAATTGACTTCAACAATTCAAACTGTCCAACAAAATTGTGGATTCAATTTCCTGAAGAGTCTGTGGGCCAAAATGCGAGAAATCAAAACTCGCACGCCACTGAACTTAGTTGGACACCGGTTCAAAAAATAATTCGAACCTTTCAATACAAACGAAACGAACAAGTTTGTATTGACCGAAAACAGTTTCCAGTAGTACCTGCCGAAGGTATTACAATTCATAAGAGTCAAGGCGCTACATATTCACTTGTTGCAGTTCACACAAGTAAACGTATGTCACGAGCTGCCCTTTATGTTGCTTGCAGTAGAGCTACAAATGCAGCAGGACTCTTTTTGGTTGGTCAATTCAACCCACCTAAACCTCTTTCGGAAAGTGACTTTGTTCATGTAGAAATACAAACGTTACGTAATGAGAAACTGTTGAACACCCATTTCGATCATTTGATAAGTCCGTTAGGCCTACAAATATGTTACCACAACACTCAAAGTTTGTTTTCCCACATTGATGACATTCGAGCTGACAAACTTATGTTAATGTCATCAATTGTTTGTGTTGTGGAGACATCAACGTATCCGCAAGAAAATTATGAGGTTCCCGGATTCAGAATTGCAATTAGGCTTGATTGCAATGACTGCTATGTTCAGACCCGTCCTAAAAGAGGAATAATCGTTTATGTTCGGGAAGAAATTCTTCAACACATAAGTTGTTGCGCTAGTCATCGAAAATTTACAGAAAGCAATTCAGGTGTATTCGAATATGCAGTTTTCCGTTATAAGTCGATAGGTGTTCTAATAATTTATAGAAGCCCTAGGTATCCACTTTGACAATTCATATCCGACTTTGAAGACGTTTTCGAACAGTTTCCGTTTCTAGGGTCAGATTCTTTGGTTATAGGAGATTTTAATTTATGTTTTCGAAGTCGCTCAGAGTCTGATAATCTTTTAAATCGTCTTTCTGCTAGAGGATTTAGGTCGCTTTTAAATTTTGACGTTGAGACAACTAGTGCTGGAACGCAAATTGACTGGGCTCTGACAAATTTAGACCAAGACATAGACTCTCGAACGTACGAAACGCTCTATAGCTTTCATGACGCTATCTTATTAAGTTTACCTAGCTTTTAATCACTATTTATGTAAAATCTATATATAATCAAAACTTTGTAGTATTTGTAGATTATTTATTTAGTTAAAACTGTTAAGGTAATTTTAGCTTCAGTGTATTTTGTAAATAAAACACGTATTTTTTTTACGAGAATTCTTCCCATTTGTATAAATAAAGAAAACGGATATATTTTTGCAAATTTAAGTAAATTTTTTTTTTTTTCTAACTAACTAACTTTTATGCAGGGTATTATATTGTCGAGTATACTCGACTATACCGTCCTTACTGGTTTGTTTTTGCTTTCTTAATAAAAAATGTAAAAAACAAGCACATTTACTTATTTCTTCTTGTGCGCAAGGAAAGTGAAGGCAAAGAATGAAGTGGGCATGAACATGTTATTCAGTTGAACGAAAATGAAACAATAAACTGACCAAGCGCAGTTTTGACAATCTTAATAATAATCTTCGATTTTTAATCAAAATTAAAATGCGTTTGCGCTTGGTCATTGTACCATACATTAAGAACCTGAAATACACACATATACATACATATGTTAAGTTAATATAATTTAAAGAAATCATTACAAAGTCAATTAAAGGGGCAAGGAAAACAAATATTAGTTGCAGCGATGCAAACCAACTTGTTTAGCTCATATTTGATTTTTGAAAATATTGTATTGTATTTGTTATAGCTGCGATCGCACACAAAGCAAGGCAGTCTATGCAAATGTGGACAAAGGGTGAAGTGGGGCACATAAGTGTGTACGCATTGTCATTGTTGTTGCTAAAATTTTTGCGCTAGCCGAAAACCAAAGCAATGTGGAGAAGGGTGAGGTGGAGCATATACAGTGTCGGAGAAAACTAAAGCACGAAACTCACCATGACAGTACTTTATTGAATAAAAATGTAAAATAGGTCTTAAACTTTTTTGTTTTCATGAATTTTACTCCTTTTTATATTGGTTATTATAAATGTAAACATAGTTAACTTCATATTTAATTTTAAACAAAAATATTTGTCAAAATATGACAAAATACCTCAAAACGGCGCGACAAAACTAAGGCACGAAATCAAAATCATTTAAACAATACGTTTTTTTCTTAGTATTTATACCCTGTACCTCGTGGTACAAGGGTATATTAGTTTTGTGCACGTCGACAATGTATGTAACACCTTAAAGGAGACATCTCCGACTATACAAAGTATATATATTCTTGATCAGTATCGAAAGAGAAGTCGATTTAGCCATGTCCGTCTGTCCGTCCGTCCGTCTGTATGAACGCGTCGATCTCGGAAACTATAATAGATAGGACCAAAAGCTCTTCGCAGTTCAATTCTGTGATTCATTACGCAGATCAAGTTTATTTTTTCTTCCCCCTCTTTGAGTAAGTTTAGGGGTGAGGGGCAAATAACTGAAGCTACCTCGGGAAAAAACTTACAAAAGTCGTATTTTCTTTGTTGTCTTTTGTGATAGGAACACCAAATTTGGTGTGTATATAGCTGACTCAAACCTCAAGAAGACCACGCCCCTATATAGTCAAAATTTCAAACGCTCATATCTCAAGAACCGTACAACCTACAAGAATGAAACTTTGCATGTATGCTATTGGGATGGAGTATAGTTAGATTCAAAAATGAAATGGGCGTAACCACGCCCACATATAGCCAAAATAGAAAACCGTTATATCTCTGTAACGAATTGGTCTAGAAGAGCAAAAATTAGTATGTATGATATTGAATGGAAAGGAAATCTGTTTCGATTAAAAAGTGGCCGGGGCAACGCCTAACAACAGACGTTACTAATTGAAGGTACAGGGTATGTCGAAGTCGAGTACTGTCGACTCCAATCCTTACTGGTTTGTAGCATATCCGTTGTTTTTTATTACAGCTTCACATCTCCGTGGCATTGAGACAATTAAATTATTTAAAACTTCAACGGAAATGTTTTTCCATGCCAATTCGACCTGGGCGAAGAGAGAGTCCTTGCTTCTACAGTTTTCGCGCAGGATCTTTCGATCTACAATTTCCCATAGATTCTCTATTGGATTGAGATCGGGTGATTGCGCCGGCCACTTCAAAAGTTCAATTTTGTTTGTAACAAACCACTCTTTCACACATTTAGCAGTATGTTTCGGGTCGTTGTCGTGCTGGTAGATCCATTTTAAAGGCATTTCTTCTTCCGCATGAGGGAGCATAGTGTTTTGAAGGATGTCTTTGTACATGAAACGGTCCATTAAACCGTTTATTCGATAAATTGGACCGATTCCGTTACCAGAAAAACATCCCCAGACCATTACGTTGCCTCCACCATACTTGACCGTGCCTTTCAAGTAACGTTGATTAAGACGTTGCCCTTTTGGCAGCGTACAAAGCTCAATCCATCGGAACCTTTCATTTTAAACTTGGATTCGTCCGAAAATAGTACTGTTCGCCATTTGGCAGTAGTCCAGTTGATATGGTTTTTCGCAAATTCAAGACGTGCTAGATTTTTTCTTGAAATAAATGGCTTTTTCGCGCACCTGTATGTTTTTAATCCGTCTTCAACAGCTCGTCGTTGAATTGTTCTGCGTGAAATATTTAATTGCAATTCAGTTTGTATTGCTCTTGCCGATATAAATGGATCTTTTTTAACGGTTCGAATGATAGCTTTGTCATCACGTGCAGTTGTTTTTCGGGGTCTACCACCACCATGGTTAGTTTTTAACGAGCCAGAGTACCGAAAACGACTTATTGTTCTGGAAAGAACACTATGATGAATGCCAAATTTGTTGGCAATCTTCATTACGGACTCTCCTTTATTGAATTCCATAATAATCTTTTCGCGGAAGTCGGCAGAATATTTATTTCGGGCCATATTATTATTATTGTTCTATGCAAGGCAAACCTTTAATGACTAACAACCAAGGAATGAGACATTAACAAAGAAAGTGATTGGAAATGCTTGAAAAAGTTCCAAGAGTAACGGAAAATAATTCTAACGGGATTTTTCCTGATTTTTAATTCCAACGAACTAATACAGAGAGAGAAAATAACAATGTGCTTTAGTTATGTCGCGGCAAATTTTGACATGTTTGTACATTATTGTAAATAAAAATGTTTTTAAATAAAAAATAGCTTTAATCTAATTTTAAATATAATAAACATCGGAAATTCATCCCTTTTGCATAAGAATAACAATTATTGAACTTTGAAGCTACAAGCTAGAGGCTGTGCTTTAGTTTTGTCCGACACTGTAAGTGTGTGCGTATTGTATTTGTTGTTTGTTGCTGGCGACCTCCCTGCCTCTTCGCACTTCACACGAGCCAAACCGTTTTTGAGCTTTACACACTTTCCCTGCTTATCCAGAAATTGAAATTTGATTCTTTGCGTGGCCACGGGACACACAAACTACGCGTTGCCAATGTGTCTCTTACCGCCCTATTTTAGGAAATATCTTAAGCAAGTTAAGACACTGTTAAGCCGTAACATTCTCTTAAATGCCAGTTGATAACTTTTTAAGGAAATTCGTATTTTAGGAACAGAAAAAAAAGCTCTTTTCGTCTTAACGAAGACATTTTCTAATACCTGCTCGCGAGGACGTCTTAACAAAGATTTTAAGGCAAATGTTTGCGAAATTAATATAAATTGGAAAAGTATGACTTTTTTTCAATAATAATTAATAATTAAATAAATATTAATTTTCTTATTACATTACTATTTTGAATAATTATATTCACTTTTACTCATTTTGCCAACATTTTGTTTTAAAAAAATAACATAGCAATGAACCCACATGATCATGAGAACTCAATAATTGCATTTGATTAATTATTTGTTTATATTATTGCAGAAAAACAAAAGCAATTGTAAACATGAATGAACATTAGGTAGGCCTATGTTCCATGACGATACACGGCACATATGCGATTGTGTCAGCTAACCGATTGCTGTGTAAATTGTGTCAGTGAATCAGTGTCAAAAGTGGCGTACTTGTGTCTCAAAATGGAAGAAGAAGACGAGACGGAATAAAAGTGCTAGCTACACTCATGTTCATTTCAGATACGCGAAAACATAAGCAATTTCAATATTCCATGCCGAACTTAACATACGCTTAACATAAATTTTTCATACTGTTATCTCAAAAACAGCTTTCGAGTTAAAAAGAGCTTTCGATTTAAGAGTTTGTTGCCTAAAATACGGAAATGCTTAAAATCTCCTTTAGAAATGTCTTCACTGATACATTTGTATCAACGAAGACATTTTTAAGACTTTTCCTAAAATAGGGCGGTTATTCCTACAAACTATGTCAACGCACAGTTTCGTGTGTTTCTTCGTATGTACCTCTTTTCCCTTCGCATCAAAAATTGACAGTTTTACATTTGATTCCTTCATAAGCTTCATTCAACCATAAACTATCTATTTTGCAAATGCAAATTGAATTGTTTTGCTGCTGAATTTGATGTTATCCTGATACCATCATTATAAAATTCAAATTTTTTGCCTATATTTAGACAACAAAAGCGAATGATCGTCATGAGAAATTAGTTGATATTGATATGTTAAAATGCTGATAATACATTTGGTTTTAAAAAATTCAATTTTGGAATTTTTAAAATTTGATTTATATTGGCATGCTAGTAAAAATTTAATGAAAAATATAAAATTTTCATATTAATAACACAGGGCAACAAGAAAAAACTTTTTGAATAATTGCGACTAATTCCTATGTATTTTGGTGTGCTGATTCCGAAAATAGTAGACATAAAGTCGTATCACCCTCCAATTTCTTGCATTTCACGGAATTGTAAAAAACACGAAATTACTGTTTTTCAAACCTGTGTACAATATATCTCAGAAACTACTGGACCGATCTTGTTGAAATTGAACTAAGATATTCTTAGGAATCCCATCTATCATGTACTAAAGGAGTTTTTTGATTGAGGGCCCCCTTCGAAAGTTATACACTTTTAAACCTCAATAAATGAAGAAAAAAAAGTTTAATCTTTAAATAGCTGCAAATTTTACAAAAAAAAACTTTTAATTTTTTCCCTTATGCTACTCTATTTGTAGTTAATTAATAATTGAATATAAAATGTCCGTCCGGACTTTCAAAATATAAAAACCAAAACAAAAGTCCACGGCGCACAAGCAAAAGAACCGTGGCAACATCTCAAAAGTAAACAAAATCGGAAAATTGCCAACAATTCCAAGCCGAGTGAATAATACATACATCCCAGCAAAAATTTTATGCGCATTTTCATTGGCAAAATGCGGCATTATTGGATGCGAGGATGTCGCATCCGTTTCATCCAACTATAATGAATTTTACACGGCCATGGCGCAACATGATGCGAGTGGTTCGATCAATATATGTATGATAGGATGGTCGTTCCAACCAATCATACCGTCCGTTCGAACTCAGGTTCGGCTTCGAACCCAACCAATTTATATATACATATGTATATATTTATATTTATATACTACTATATAATATATACTACCCAGCAAAAATTTCATGCGCATTTTCATTGGTAAAATGCGGCATTATTGGATGCGAGGATGTCGCATCCGTTTCATCCAACCATAATGAATTTTACACAGCGATGGCCGCGACATGATGCGAGTGGTTCGATCAAAATATGTATGATAGGTTGGTCGTTCCAACCAATCATACCGTTCGTTCGAACTTAGTTTCAGGTTCGAACCCAACCTATTTATATATATACATATATTCATATTAATTTATAAATACATACTATTAATATGTATTAATATAAATATTAACCAGTAAGGACGCAATCTTCAGCAAGGCTGAAGCTAAGAACATAACAGTAAAGTTTCAAGTCAATTGGTTAAAAAACAAAAAAGTTTTCCATACAAAGGGTCAATTTTCGCTATAAAAGGGCGTGGCCACGCCCACTTTTGATCAAAATAGTTTTCATTCCTCCCTAAGAGCATAACTGCAAAGTTTCAAGTCAATTGGTTAAAAAACAAAAAAGTTTTCTATACAACGGGTCAATTTTTGCTATAAGTAGGCGTGGCTACGCCCACTTTTGGTCAAAATAGTTTTCATTCCTCTCTAAGAACATAACTGTAAAGTTTCAAGTCAATTGATTAAAAAAAAAAAAATTTTTCCATACAAAGGGTCAATTTTCGCTATAAAAGGGCGTGGCTACGCCCACTTTTCGTCAAAATAGTTTTCATTCCTCCCTAAGAACATAACTGTAAAGTTTCAAGTCAATTGATTAAAAAACCAAAAAGTTTTCCATACAAAGGGTCAAGTTAAGCTATAAGTGGGTGTGGCCATGCCCACTTTTGATCAAAATAGTTTTCATTCCTCCCTAAGAGCATAACTGCAAAGTTTCAAGTCAATTGGTTAAAAAACAAAAAAGTTTTCCATACAACGGGTCAATTTTCGCTATAAGTAGGCGTGGCTACGCCCACTTTTGGTTAAAATAGTTTTCATTCCTCCCTAAGAACATAACTGTAAAGTTTCAAGTCAATTGGTTAAAAAACAAAAAAGTTTTCCATACAAAGGGTCAAGTTAAGCTATAAGTGGGCGTGGCCACGCCCACTTTTGATCAAAATAGTTTTCATTCCTCCCTAAGAGCATAACTGCAAAGTTTCAAGTCAATTGGTTAAAAAACAAAAAAGTTTTCCATACAACGGGTAAATTGTCGCTATAAGTGGGCGTGGCTACGCGTGGTTACGCCCACTTTTGGTCAAAAGAGATTTCATTCCTCCCTAAGAACATAACTTTAAAATTTCAAGTCAATTGGTTAAGAAACAAAAAAGTTTTCCATACAACGACGTGAATATACCTTCTCTTCCTCTTCTTCATTTTGTATGGGAGCTACCAGTTCCAGATGTCCAATCTCAATGAAACTTTCAGGCATGTAGTCGGACCATGTAAAACTACTATGTTTAAAATTTCAGCACTCTATTGTACAAAACAAAAAAGTTTTCCATACAACGATTCAAGTTTTGTTCACTTTTCTTCTTCTTTTCGTATGGGAGCTACCTGTTCCAATAATCCGATCATGCTGGTTCCGACGAATGATTCATCGTAATAAATTCTAAGACTCTGTGCAAAGTTTCAGCTCGATAGCTTCAAAACTGAGGGACTAGTTTGCATACATACAGACAGACAGACAGACCGACAGACAGACAGACAGACAGACAGACGGACATGGCTAAATCAACTCGTCTTGTCGTCCTGATCAAGAATATATATACTTTATATAGTCGGAAATTAATATTTCGATCTGTTACAAACTCCGTGACAAAGTTAATATACTATTTCACATAAGTGAAAAGTATAATAAAACCTATAAAAATAACATATTCATACATAAATTACTCTGACGGTATGTTTTTTCATAAGTCAGAGTAATTTAGTTGCGCTGCAACTGCGCATTTGTCAACGGCTTGCGTGCCAACCTTGTTGGCTACCGTATACACATGAACTGAATGCCGAACTCAACAACCAAAAGAAACACAGCGAACAAAGACTTGGTTGTTTTTCCGTTGTGAAATGTCTCTCGTTGCGGGACGAAACAATTATATTCGATCTTGCTTCATATTGTATTAAGGTTGTAAATGGTTGCCTGTGCTGTTTGATCTAGCTTTGTACGTTTTTCGGTCGTACAAAGTTGCATCCAAGCCGCCTTCAGACCGGCATCCAAATCACCACTATGTTCTTGAGTTATGCTCGATCAAACTTTTGGTCGTTGACGTTGACAGAGCAACATCCAATTCTAATTCTATGTCGCATTTAGTATGCGACCGATGAATACTTGCATCAATAAATGCCGCATCGCAGCTATGAATTTTATGCCAGGATCCCAAAATTTTTGCTGAGAACACTATCTTTTTTTTTTCTTCAAGTCAAATTCGGCTTGCAAACCCAGCAAAATTTTTGGGATCATGGTGACAAATTCACAACTTCGATTCAGCATCAATGGATGTTACACATTCATGGCCTACACTGAATGCGCCTCGGCATTTGAACTGGATGTTTATCAAAAAACAACATATTATGTTAGAAACATCGACATGAACTGGATGCTTGTCTGAAGGCAGATTGAATGCTATTGTATGTAAACGAAAAACAACAAATTTTGTTCCCAACTTAGGCATGAACTGAATGCTAGTCTGAAGGCTGATTGAATGCTTTTGTGTAAAAATGAAAAACTACAAATTTTGTTTCCAACTTAGACATGAACTGAATGCTAGTCTGAAGGCTGATTGAATGCTTTTGTGTAAAAACGAAAAACACACAAAGTTGGAGCAACCAACTTCAAGGCTTCGTATTTGATATAACAGAAAAACAAAAATGGACGGACAAAATATTTCTACCTTGCTTTAATTTGAATATTAGGAATAATAATAACAACCAAAGCGTTAGATGTCATTTCAAATAAAAAATAAATTATTCAATGATGCTGACGTAGTAGAATGGAACTTCATAGACTTTGCTGGCTGGGTCACATCGCACGTATGGAAGAAGTCACTCCGGCTCGTGAGGTATTTGATGCGGAGATTGTCGGGAAGGGGAGGAGAGGACGAGCTAGGATGTGTTGGCAAGACTAGGTGATGGAAGCCCAGTCTACAATTGGTGTTATCACCTGGCGAAGACGAGCCCAAAACATAGACGCGTGGAGGAATTTGTGCTTCAGACTCCCGATAGGGAGTTGATGACCAAATAATAATACTACTTCATTTATGAATTATTATTCTGTTATAATTATTAAAATAAAATTAATTTGAAGATATGAAAATTTTTTTAATTGATTTTAAATTCGAACTGTACAGCAACAGCAGAGCTAAAAGTACTGCAAATAACAGAATAGTAACAGCCGTGTAATAACAGTCAAACAGAAACAGTCAAACATTAACAGTCGAACATATATCCGAACAAATCGAACGTTCAACGTGTTTGTTTAACAACAAAAACGATGAAAAAATCGGCGCCCCATATGTGTTTTCGTATAGAAATGGAGTTACATTCATGTGAATCCTATACCCTGAAAATGCTCGTCAAATGGGCATTTGATAAGCATAAAAGTTTTGCTGGGAAGCAGCTGTTTTGCATTGTAGTTGTGCTGTGTCTTCGTTTTTTTTTTTTTGTGCGATGAGTTGTGTTCCTTTACAGTTTTGTATTATTATCTTAATAATATAGATTTTATATCATGTAGACATATAATACAGTAAGGAAGTCGTAAAAAATGGGGTTACCTGGAAAGTTTTGCGGGAGTTTTGAAAATTGGCATCTATATGGATTTTGGGCTGCTCTTTCCGTTTTCCACTTTGCGTGGGTGTAGCCATGCCCACTTTTGGTCAAAATAGTTTTCATTCCTCCCTAAGAACATAACTGTAAAGTTTCAAGTCAATTGGTTAAAAAACAAAAAAGTTTTCCATACAACGACGTGAATATTGCTTCTCTTCCTCTTCTTCATTTTGTATGGGAGCTACCAGTTCCAGTAGTCCAATCTCAATGAAACTTTCAGGCATGTAGTCGGACTATGTAGAACTACTATGTTTAAAATTTCAACACTCTATTATACAAAACAAAAAAGTTTGTCCATACAACGATTCAAGTTTTCTTCACTTTTCTTCTTCTTTTCGTATGGGGGCTACTAGTTCAAGTGGTCCGATATGGCTGGATCCGACAAATGAGTTGATCGCAAAATTTCAGCTCGATATCTGCAAAACTGTGGGAGGAGTTTTTATATATACAGACAGACGGTCAGACGGACATGGCTAAATCAACTCGTCTTGTCGTCCTGATCAAGAATATATATACTTTATATAGTCGCAAGTGAATATTTCTGTGTGTTACAAACTTTAGCACAAAGTTAATATACTATTTCACATACGTGAAAAGTATAAAAACATTAAAAGGATTGATGCATTTTTAAAGATTTTATAGGCGTAATAGTTCAAAAGTGGCAAACATGTATCCACATGTGCTCGCCACTGTATAAAGAGATATTGTATGGAACTCGTGGTTACTTTGAATTATAGCGATGTTTGAATTATCGCAGGTTTGAATTAACGAGAGTCGACTGTATATTCTTGATCAGCACGACGAGACGAGTTCATATAGCCATGTCCGTCTGTTTCAATGCGAACTCTTCCCAGAGTTTTGAAGTTAGCAAAAAAAATGTAAGCGCAGAAAATGTTATTTTCCTTGCAGGCAGATTATAAGTAGAAACCAGCATGATCGGACACCAATAAAAACACACTGAAAATTTGGTGAAGATCGGAAAACTATATCATATAGCTCCCATAGGAACAATCGGTCAAAAATTTGGTTTTTGTTAGAAAAACTTTTTTGTTCTTTAGTTTAAACAGATGAAACTTTACAGTTACCCGTTTTTATCCCATTCCAAAGTTTCATAGGAATCGGACATAAGGGAGTGGCACCGCCCATATAGAGAAAAACTTAAAAATGAGATTTTTCTGTAAGAGATAGAAGATCGCAAAATGAAGTGTAAAATAACTGCATTGTATATAAAAAAAATAGAAAATGGGCGGGGTTACGCCTCCTTATCTTTATAAACTTTAATGATTCTGATTGGAAAAACTATAAGACGTGTTTTCCAATAGGAATAAATTATTTGAACAAACATTTTCATATATATAATCCAAACATTTGTATTTTGCAGCGTAATAGGTGCAGCCATTTCAGCCGCTCCTAAAGAGGGGTTGATTTGCGATCACCAAATTACCACGTCCCCAAGGGACGAATTTTTGCACACAATTTAAAAAAAAAATTGCCTCTGGAAACAAGGGATGTATTTTTACTACGAAATCAAAAATAAACCAGTAGGGACACTATCTTCAGCTATTTTCTCATAATCTAATTAGCCTAAATTCCAATTTTCATTGTTTTTGCCCATTGGGTAACGAAGACATGAAAATTATTGATTTTGGCTAAAAGTGGGCGAAACCATGCCCATTTTTTTATGAAAATAGTTTTCATGCCTCCCTTAGAACATATGTGTTAAGTTTCAAGTCAATTGATTAAGAAACAAAAAAGTTTTCGTGACTGTTGTAATATATGAACGATTGCTTCACTAATAGTTTTCTTTAAATATTAACACAATAGTTTAATATTTGTAGTTTATGATTGTTTTAATATTTTCGGATTTTAATATTTATATTTTCCGCGCACACAACCAGCCACTTACAAGTCAGGATTGAAAGAGAAAGATCAACAAAACAATGTTCCCATATATTAAAAATAATTAGGGATTTTGTAATGTTAATTTTTGCGAGGAACATAACATTACAGGGATGAACAATTAACTATGTTATGTTCAACACGCCCCCTCAAAAATTACATTACTTATATACGATTTCACAGATTTAATTCTAATGTGACTGGTGTGTTATCTGGGGAGTATTACAAGATGATCCAGCATTTGCTGCGAGGATTGGGAAAACCCAGATAAAACCCAATCAGATCATTATTTTTATAATTTATAATTTCATACATTTCAAGGAAATAAAAAGTTTTTTCAAAAGAAAGTTTATAAAGTATAGTAAGTTTTTAAGTGATTAAGCATAGTAATAACATTTAAATGTCCATGTGTTCGAATTTAATATTGACCGATGGCGTCATGCTTAGGGTTAGCATTTCGCTAAGAATGACAGGCTCAGGCTCAAACACAGGCACAGGCTGTCGCTGCTGCTGAAGTGGCTGCGGCTGCGGCTGATGTTGCTGCTGCTGTGGATGTGGCTGCTGTGGCGGCATATTTTCGACATCTTGTGCAGCCAGGCTGGCCGCAGCTCGCCTTTGCCGACGCCGACGCCGACTACGAGCATTTACGTATTTACAGCGACAGCCTGGGCAACAGTTTTGTCCGAGTGGTTGTCCTTGTCGGTTGTTCTGTCCCATTTGTCGTCCTTGTCTTTCGTTCTGTCCCATTTGTCGTCCTTGTTTTTCGTTCTGTCCCTGTTGTCATCCTTGTTGTCCATGTCTTTCATTCTGTCCCATTTGTCGCCCTTGTTGTCCTTGTGTTTCCTTCTGTCCCATTTGTAGTCCATGTCTGTAATTCTGGCCCATTTGTTCAAAACGTCGATTCCGTCGCTGCCCCCCCACGAAATGATGTTACTCCAACGTCGTTAAAAATAAAAGTTGACATCTTTGAATTTTATGAATGTTGTCTGTCCCAAATACGTCTTTACACCTTAGATATTTGCGCTTTTATACATATATATACAGTGACATACGACCCCTTTTTTTGGAATTTAACCAGTCCTATAGCTTTTACAGGAAAAGTAATGATGCAGGCTTGTTTTAAATTAAATTATAAGATAAAAACAAAAAAATCTTTTTTATTCAACATTAACTTTCGAAGTTATTAACAACCAGTAAGGACGCTATCTTCAGCAAGGCTGAAGCTATAATACTTTTCACGTTGTGTCACTATGAAAAAAAGTAAATGAATAGTTTTCATGCCTCCATAACAACATAACTGTAAAGTTCAAGTTTTGCGATAAGTGGGTGTGGCCATTCCCACTTTTGATCAAAACAGTTTTCATTCCTCCCTAAGAGCATAACTCCAAAGGTTCAAGTCAATTGGTTAAAAAGCAAAAAAGTTTTCCAGATAATAAAACATTCGGCGATATTGCTAAATTGTTAAATTTAAGCAAAGCGACGGTGCAAACCACTTATAAAAACTTTGACAAATCGAGCTCATTCGAAAGTAAGCCGCGCAGTGGCCGTCCAAAGAAACTTACCCGTAGGGACATTTCCTTCATCCGCAATGAAGTAAGCCAAAACCCCAAGGTACATGCCACCAACTTGGCACAGGAGCTAGCTGAACGATCCAAAATCGTTGTGCGCCCACGCACAATAACAAGGACTCTTAACATTCAAGGATTCCGTAGCAGAATTCCTCGCAAGAAGCCCCTCATAAGCGAGAAAAACCGTGCACTTCGTTTGGAGTTCGCAAAAAAGCATCTAAACAAAGATATGGAGTTCTGGAAAAAGGTGTTATTTACGGATGAGTCCAAGTATAACATATTTGGATACGATGGGAAAGCTAAAGTTTGGAGAAAACCCAACACTGCTATGGATCCTAAGCACCTAATTCCGACCGTAAAGCATGGCGGTGGGAATGTCATGGTTTGGGGAGCAGTTGCAGCGTTGGGAGTAGGTAATTTGGTCTTTATTGAGGGACACATGGATCGCTTCCAATATAAGACCATATAGGAAATCAATTTACAGGCATCCGTGGACAAATTATGCCTTGGCCCGAGCTGGATCTTCCAACAAGATAATGATCCTAAGCACACAGCGAAGATAGTGAAGGATTGGCTGCTGTTTAATGCTCCACGGCAATTATATTCGCCACCGCAAAGTCCGGACTTGAATATAATAGAGCACGTTTGGGAAATTTTGGAACGGAAAATATGAAAGCACCGTATAAGTAAAGCTCCAATGCTACGAGAGAAGCTTCAAGAAGAGTGGCAAAAAATAACAGGAGCAGAGCTGGAAAATTTGGTGTTTTCAATGCCCAGACGCTTGCAAGCAGTGATCGATGCCGGTGGTGGCCCAACTAAATACTAACTTTGTTAAATATTTAAAAATCACTTCATAGAACCTCTAAGTAACGAAACGTATGTTCACTTTTGTCAGTGCCTTTTTTCAGTTTTTTGTTAATAACTTCGAAAGTTAATGTTGAATAAAAAAGATGTTTTTGTTTTTATCTTATAATTTAATTTAAAACAAGCCTGCATCATTACTTTTCCTGTAAAAGATATAGGACTGGTTAAATTCCAAAAAAAAGGGGTCGTATGTAGACTTTAATCCGCCAGCAAAAAAATAATGACAATTTTGAACCTCGAGAAGACTTTACTTTAGATGAAATTTAAAATTATGAAGGCGAATACCATTTTCCGTCTTCAACTGAAGGAGAAATTGTACACACACTGTGTATCAGGGTATATTAACTTTGTTTGAGACGGTTTGTATGTAACGCATAGAAGGAGGGGAGAGGGACCCTATAAAGTATATATATTCTTGATCAGGATGACAAGACGAATTGATATAGCCCTGTCTATCCGTCCGTCCGTCCTCACCAATGGTTCTCGAAAACTATAAGAGCTAGAGACTTGAAGTTTGGAGGATAGACTCGTGAGGTCAAACGCTAGATCAAGTTTGAAGGAATTTTTGCCACGCCCACTCCTTCCCGCCCATCGAGCACCACCCATTTTTTCAAAAGGCTGTAGCTCGAAAACCTGATGAGTTAGAAACGTGAAAATGAGTATGTAGACTCAGTATGTAAAGCTCTACAAAACTACATACCACATTTTGTCCCCCTCCCCTTCGTTGCCCCTCAAAAAGTTGTTTTCTTAAAATTGCTGTATCTCTTAAACTATAATAGATACAATGCTGAAATTTTGTATGCAAACTCAGTAAGCATACCTTTATAAAACTGCATACCACAAACTTTCATTTTTAACGCTGTGTGACAACGCAAAGACAAACAAGTTGAAATTTGGCATAAATTGCGCTTTGAACACTGCTTTATCCTATTTGCTGTATCTCCTAAAGTATAAAGAATACAATGCTGAAATTTTGTATGCAAACTCAGATAACATACCTTTTTAAAACTGCATACAACAAACTACCACTTTCCCCGCAAAGACCAACACACTAAAATTTTGCAGCAATGCTTTGTAACAAAATCCGTACTAAAGCGCCATCTAATGGCAACATTGCACTGTGAGCCCTGCCTCACCTTAGTAAATACACAAACCATATCGTGGTACACTGCTTTTGCTGTCGGCGAATGTTTAACGTGTTATCAACATAGGAGTGTGTACAGGGTATTATATAGTTGAGAATACTCAACTATACCGCCCTTACTGGTTTTTATTTGTTTTGTATTTTAATTCCAGTTCATATTTCTGGAGTTCATTCTGTAAAATCATTTTTTCTCGCTGCAGTTTTTCCTCTCTTTCAATTTCCAACTTCTTTAATTCAAATTGTTGATCCAATTCTCTTTTTTCTTTTTCCATTTGCCACTCAAATTTATTTTTCTCAAATTCTAATTTACGCTCCTGCATTGCTATGAGCGTTGATAAAGAACAATTAGAGGATTCTTTATTTGATTTGCCTTGCTTTTTGAATCCCTGGACGCTCTTTTCTATATTATTGTTATTATTTCTATTTCTATCACAATCGGGAGTGTGGTCTTCCGAAATTGCAGAACATACATTTTCTTCAGACACACTTAAAATTTCTTCAGCTGGTTGGCTCGAGCTTATAACAACTGGTGGTATAACATTTTTTCTTTGCCCGAACACTTGCGCCAATTCATTAAAGTGGGGACACAGATTTTCAATATAATCTGCAGATGGTAATTTTACAAGGTTTGTCAAAAAGTATCGCGAATTTCGAAGAAGTTCGAATTTCGCGATACTTTTTGAACAGACCTCGTATTACAATGAATAAGTAAAAAAACACATAGCTTACCGACAACACTTTTCTCTTCGCCATCAGCATATAGCCCCGCTCCTGTTTGAGCTTTCTATTTATTAGCTGCTATAGAGCTATTTCGGCAATTACGCATTTTGTTCCCATGTCACTGCTTTCAACTCAGGGGTCTTTTCAATAATTTTTCCGTAAAACTTTTGCGCTGTTGGTTTCTAAAATTCGGAATTAAGAAGTTCACATACAATTGCATCGACAGTCTTACTTCAAATGCCTCTCGCACATCTTTAATTGCGTCTACAACTTCCACTTTTGATCAAAACAGTTTGCATTCCTCCCTAAGAGCATAACTGCAAAGGTTCAAGTCAATTGGTTAAAAAGCAAAAAAGTTTTCCAGATAATAAAACATTCGGCGATATTGCTAAATTGTTAAATTTAAGCAAAGCGACGGTGCAAACCACTTATAAAAACTTTGACAAATCGAGCTCATTCGAAAGTAAGCCGCGCAGTGGCCGTCCAAAGAAACTTACCCGTAGGGACATTTCCTTCATCCGCAATGAAGTAAGCCAAAACCCCAAGGTACATGCTACCAAATTGGCACAGGAGCTAGCTGAACGATCCAAAATTGTTGTGCGCCCACGCACAATAACAAGGACTCTTAACATTCAAGGATTCCGTAGCAGAATTCCTCGCAAGAAGCCCCTCATAAGCGAGAAAAACCGTGCACTTCGTTTGGAGTTCGCAAAAAAGCATCTAAACAAAGATATGGAGTTCTGGAAAAAGGTGTTATTTACGGATGAGTCCAAGTATAACATATTTGGATACGATGGGAAAGCTAAAGTTTGGAGAAAACCCAACACTGCTATGGATCCTAAGCACCTAATTCCGACCGTAAAGCATGGCGGTGGGAATGTCATGGTTTGGGGAGCAGTTGCAGCGTTGGGAGTAGGTAATTTGGTCTTTATTGAGGGACACATGGATCGCTTCCAATATAAGACCATATTGGAAATCAATTTACAGGCATCCGTGGACAAATTATGCCTTGGCCCGAGCTGGATCTTCCAACAAGATAATGATCCTAAGCACAGAGCGAAGATAGTGAAGGATTGGCTGCTGTTTAATGCTCCACGGCAATTATATTCGCCACCGCAAAGTCCAGACTTGAATATAATAGAGCACGTTTGGGAAATTTTGGAACGGAAAATATGAAAACACCGTATAAGTAAAGCTCCAATGCTACGAGAGAAGCTTCAAGAAGAGTGGCAAAAAATAACAGGAGCAGAGCTGGAAAATTTGGTGTTTTCAATGCCCAGACGCTTGCAAGCAGTGATCGATGCCGGTGGTGGCCCAACTAAATACTAACTTTGTTAAATATTTAAAAATCACTTCATAGAACCTCTAAGTAACGAAACGTATGTTCACTTTTGTCAGTGCCTTTTTTCAGTTTTTTGTTAATAACTTCGAAAGTTAATGTTGAATAAAAAAGATGTTTTTGTTTTTATCTTATAATTTAATTTAAAACAAGCCTGCATCATTACTTTTCCTGTAAAAGATATAGGACTGGTTAAATTCCAAAAAAAAGGGGTCGTATGTAGACTTTAATCCGCCACTGTATAATAACAAAAATTGGATATTCACTTAAATTAATATTTTTAACTAACATTTCAGGTTGTTGGAAAATAATAGTAAGGGTATTCACCCAAGCTCGTAAGTTTGGAAATTGAGTATTTGCGTATATTTTAATACGAGATTTCATGACGACACCTCAAAAAAATTTCGTAAAGTATTTCAAGTAATCTAGTAATCTTTACTTATCGAGTCAACATCAAACAAATAAAAATGCCGAGGGAAAGTAAAAAACGAAAACTAATTGAAAATATTAAGGAAAATTTCATCAATGAATTTTTGATTTTAGAAATTTTCGGTGATGGTAATAAATGAATGGGTTTTTTATTTGAGAAATAATTTTGTACTTCTTAGAAAAAAAAATGAACAACAAGATGAAATCTTGGATGATGCATTATTTTCGGTGGCGATCGCAAAATTTTGTCGGTATGCTGTTCCTCATATTCAAAACTCAGTTCCAAAGTCAAGAAATTTTATAACTGAAATTCTGCCAAACATAGATGAATATAGATTTTGGCAAATCGTACGAGTCTGCATGGTGAATTTTTTCGCAATATTTGACACGATCAAAGATAGTGAGGTTTTTAATGGCCCGCGGTCGTCGGTGCAGTTTCCCCCCATGGTACAATTAATAATAGTACTATATCGACTAGGGTCAAGTGGAGAAGGAGCATCTGTTACAAAAACTGCTACATTTTTTGGTATAGGGGACGGCGGAACTATATCAAAAATTACAAAAAGAGTGTTTACCGCTTTACTCGGTGTAAAGGACAAATATTTACATTGGCCTGATTATACTGAACGTCAACAGTTAATTTCCGACACATTTAATGAGATGCCTCATTGCATAGGCTATTTAGATGGCACAGAAATAAAATTGGCAGAAAAACCAAGTAAAGATCCCGAAGCATATTTTTCACGAAAATACATTTACAGCCTCAAAGTGCAAGCTATATGTGATCACAACAAAATGATTCGACACTTAATTTTAGGATATCCTGGCAGCGTTCATGATAGTAGAATATTTAATGAATGCGAATTAGCAAACAATTCTTCAGAATATTTTAGCAATTATGAATGGCTAGCTGGAGATAGCGCTTATAAGCTTACACCACGAGTTATTACACCTTTTAAATCAAATTCCACAGACTTAAATTTAACGAGACGGAACGAATTCAACCACCAGTTTAGCAGTTACCGTATTTCTGAAGGAAAGATTTAATAGCTTGAAGGAATTGAAAGTGAACATAAGGAATGATTCGGATATAAAATACTCATGTCAATGGATATTGGCTTGTGCAATACTACATAACATCGTTATGCAGCAAAAAAATAATGACAATTTTGAACCTCGAGAAGACTTTACTTTAGATGAAATTTAAAATTATGAAGGCGAATACCATTTTCCGTCTTCAACTGAAGGAGAAATTGTACACACACTGTGTATCAGGGTATATTAACTTTGTTTGAGACGGTTTGTATGTAACGCATAGAAGGAGGGGAGAGGGACCCTATAAAGTATATATATTCTTGATCAGGATGACAAGACGAATTGATATAGCCCGGTCTATCCGTCCGTCCGTCCTCACCAATGGTTCTCGAAAACTATAAGAGCTAGAGACTTGAAGTTTGGAGGATATACTCGTGAGGTCAAACGCTAGATCAAGTTTGAAGGAATTTTTGCCACGCCCACTCCTTCCCGCCCATCGAGCACCACCCATTTTTTCAAAAGGCTGTAGCTCGAAAACCTGATGAGTTAGAAACGTGAAAATGAGTATGTAGACTCAGTATGTAAAGCTCTACAAAACTACATACCACATTTTGTCCCCCTCCCCTTCGTTGCCCCTCAAAAAGTTGTTTTCTTAAAATTGCTGTATCTCTTAAACTATAATAGATACAATGCTGAAATTTTGTATGCTCAGTAAGTATCGCGAATTTCGAAGAAGTTCGAATTTCGCGATACTTTTTGAACAGACCTCGTATTACAATGAATAAGTAAAAAATCACATAGCTTACCGACAACACTTTTCTCTTTCCCATCAGCCAATAGCCCCGCTCCTGTTTGAGCTTTCTATTTATTAGCTGCTATAAAGCTATTTCGGCAATTAAGCATTTTGTTCCCATGTCACTGCTTTCAACTCAGGGGTCTTTTCAATAATTTTTCCGTAAAACTTTTGGGCTGTTGGTTTCTAAAATTCGGAATTAAGAAGTTCACATACAATTGCATCGACAGTCTTACTTCAAATGCCTCTCGCACATCTTTAATTGCGTCTACAACTTCCAAAATTAAATTTTTGGTAATAGAGTATCCCCAACGAAACGTTGGGTTAAGACGCCTCCGCTTGTTTTTTTGTTCGCCAAAGTTCTATGATTTTATGGTACATAAGAATGATTTTTAATTATTAAACAATTTTTTTTCCTTATAATTTCTTACCTTTTCCATATTTTTAAAAAGACAGACTAAATGTCAAGAAGAGTTCCCACTTACCAAAAATACACAAAGGTGTCAACCCAAACTTTAACAAATACTCAGATATTTACGCACCAAAAATGCTGATTAAAGTATACACAAACTCGTAAATTTTGATTGTATGGAATTTAAAATACGTTTGTTTACGCAGCGTATTTTTACGCAGTTTACGAATTTACGAGACGTTTACGTGAATACCCCTAGTATATTAAATAATTGTAATATTAGATAAATCAAATTAAAATTTAAGAAGGTACTTCATTTTACAAAACTTTGTGAGATAATATTTTCATTATTATACCCTGTACCTTATGGTACAAGGGTATATTAGTTTTGTGCGCATCGACAATGTATGTAACACCTTAAAGGAGACATTTCCGACTATACAAAGTAAATAAATTCTTGATCAGTATCGAAAGAGAAGTCGATTTAGCCATGTCCGTCTGTCCACCCATCCGTCTGTCCGTCCGTCTGTATGAACGCGTCAATCTCGGAAACTATAATAGATAGGACCAAAAGCTCTTCGCAGTTCGATTCTGTTATTCCTTCAGCAGATCAAGTTTATTTTGTTTCCCCCTTTTTTGACTTAGTTTAAGGGTGAGGGGCAAATGACTGGAGCAACCTCGGGAAAAAACTTACAAAAGTCGTCTTATCTCGATTGTCTTTAGAGATAGGAACACCAAATTTGGAGTGTATATAGCTGACTCAAGCCCCAAGAAGATACATTGAAAAAATGGGCGTACCCACGCCCATATATAGTAATAATTTGAAACGCTTATATCTCAAGAACCATAAAACCTACAAGAATGAAACTTTGCATATATGATATTGGAATGGAGTATAACAAGATTCAATTGTGAAATGGGCGTGACCACGCCCACATATAACCATGGTAGAATGCCGTTATATCTCTTGAACGAATTGGTCTAAAAGAGTAAAAATTGGTATATATGAAATTGAATGAAAATGAAATCTGTTTCGATTAAAAAGTGGGTGGGGCAACGCCTTCAAACAGTTGGTACAAATTGAAGGTACAGGGTATGTCGGAGTCGAGTACTGTCGACTCCAATCCTTACTGGTTTTTTTTTACTTTAGACTTTTCAAACATATTGAGAACGTTAAATAATATTATATATTAGATAAATCAAATTAAAATTTAACAAGGAACTTCATTTACAAAACTTCGCGAGATCATTTATAAGTTGTATTTCATATGTTTCTCCATTATTGTCGTTGTTGAGTTTAGTCTTCTTGTTGTAGTCCCATTTTGCCTCTTAATTCCACGAATCTTCTAGAAGGTAATGGTTTTGTGAAGACATCTGCCAGCTGATTTTCTGTAGGAATGTACCCGATGGAAATAATATTATTTTATATTTGCTCTCTTGAAAAATGATACTCAATATCAATATGTTTTGACCTCTTATGACAAAAGGGGTTACTGGCTATGCTTATGCAACCTTGGTTATCCTCAAATATTTTTATTTGCTTATTAAATTTAATGTTTATGCTTTCTAAGAGCGCCTTAAGCCATAATGCTTTTCTTACAGCTTCAAACAAGGCCATGTATTCTGCTTCAGTGGATGAAGCTGCAACCGAATTCTGCCGTTTTGTATTCCAACAAATTATATTTAAATTAAACATTTTAAAAATATAACCTGTTGTACTTTTTCTGTCATTCTCATTTCCACCCCAATCTGAGTCGACATAGCCAACAAACATATGTTCATAATTTAAATTTTTCTTGAATACTAGCTTCATATTTATATTTCCTTTAAGATATCTCAAAACTCTTTTTAAACATTGCCATAGTTCTATATTATTTTTATTATTGTATCTACTTAAGATATTAGTGGCTGTAGCTATATCAGGGTGTATACAAAGCATTATGTACATTAAACTACCAATTAAATTACGACAAGGAGCATCGTATTTATCGTCTGAATTTAACCTTTCATAATTCAGCTTACTCGGAAGCGGAGCATTTACAGATTTGCATTCTTCCATATTGAACTTACTTAAAACTTTTTTAATGTAAGCAGATTGGCTTAAAGATATTTGATCTTGGCCTATTTCTATTTTCATTCCAATGAAGTATCGTATTTCGCCTAAGTCAGTCATTCTGAATTTTGTCATTAGGTATTGTTTAAAGTTGCCTAATACCTCTATGTCTCATGTTGCTATGACTAAGTCATCCACATATAGTAAAACATATATATTTTTGTTGATGTCGCCTCTATCTTGAACATACCATATATACAACGATCAACAGGTGAATTCTTAAATCCACATTCCTTTAATGCCTGCTCAAACACTTCAAACCAGCATCTAGCTGCTTGTTTGAGTCCATAAATTGCTTTGTTCAATTTACATACATTTTCACCATTGCAAACAATACCTTGCGGGACTGTCATGTATATTTCCTCCTTCAGCGTACCATTTAGAAACGCAGTTTTAACATCCATGTGGTGTACTTTAAAATCATATTGATTTGCAATGGATAAAATAATACGGAAACTAGAAATTCAAAATTAGAATGCTATAAAAGTATTAATTGTAAATTTAAACACAATTATAATGCAGCTCGCCAAATTTTATAATTGTTTTGCCAATCCTATTCTTTCTTTTCCTGTGATTGCCAAATGTAATCAAGTACGTTACAAATTAAAAATACTCCAAATGTGAAATGTATTAATTAATTATATGTGCAAACTAATAAATAAAGTTACGGAGATTGTTTCACACTGTAGCATTGCTAACTAACTAGTTTCTGTTCTATGGGAGACACGCTTTTGAATTAACTCTTGTTATTCGCATTTGTTCAATCAAAAATATTCACATGCCAACTTGACCGAACAACACTGTCGGTACCTATTTTAATTAAATTTGCTATTTTTACGAGTTTGCTTAAACATTTCAAATGCAACAGCATATTAATTATAATTTTTAGATTATCTTAGCAGTTTGTTTATTTCAATTCGAATATACTTTTCAATTTTCAAAAATCAATGCAAGCAGATTGGCGAGGCATGAAACTGATTGTTTTTGCTCCTTGAAAAAAATTGGTTGATTTGAGGAAGCTTTTTTTAAAATGCAGATTTATTAATAAAAATATTTAAAATAACGAATTGTTTAAATGCATATTAATGAGGAAAACCATAAAGTTTATTTCTTCATTCATAATTTTTTATCGCTGAGGGTATAGTCAGAGATTTTGCTAGAGAAAAAAATTCCCTGTTAGAGATTTTCTGTGACACCAAAATTTCCCTTTTGGTTGTTTTTGGTATCAAATCTCTAGTAAGAGATTTCTGTGACACCCCCGAATAATGAGTAAATTGATCCACAAAAATTACATAGTAATTTTTATCATCAGTAGTTGTTGGTGTTACCGACCACAGACATCTGAATGAATAACAAAAAGAGCTCTATTTATATGCTCTTTATTTTTGTGTTTATCAAATCGTAATCTGGCTTGTTTTCCATTTACACAAGTTTCGCATATATCGTCGGTAGGATTAATTTTATCAAGGAGACTATTATCATTAAATAAATTCTTTCTTTTGATTTCTAACAATTTCCCTTTACTTATGTGGCCTAATCTCTCATGCCATAACTTATATAAATGATCATTTTTGGTATTAACTTTATATGCTTTAAATTCAATAACTGGCATATTGTACGCACCTGAGTTTTCAGCAATAGTGACACCACTTTTTGTCAATTTTATTTCATTTTTGTTGAACACGACTGTCACTCCAGCCTCTTGTAGTCTTTTGACGGATATTAGATTTTCAGCAACTTCACCGCAGTATAGTACGTCTTCCAATGGACGGACGACTCCACGCTTTGTTGCAAAGATATATTCTCCATGCTTGGTAACAGCAATCTTTATTGGAGTTTTCAGGTCAGCATGATCCACAAATAATGCCTAATAAGATGGTCAGTAGCACCCGAGTCAACAACAAAGTTCACATTTTCATTTAACTTATTATTGTTTTTATTTTGAAAGTTTCATTGAGATCGGGCAACTGGAACTGGTACCTGCCATACAAAATGGAGAAGACGAAGAGAAGCACTATTCACGTCGTTGTATGGAAAACTTTTTTGTTTCTTATCCAATTGACTTGAAACTTCACAGTTATGTTCTTGGGGAGGCATTAAAACTATAGTATGGTATGGTATGGACATGGTTACGCCCACTTTTACCAAAAATCAATAATTTGCAAACCTCCGGTACCCAATGAGCAAAACCAATGAAAATTTGTATATAAACTAATTATGTAGATTACCTCAAAAAAATTTCGTAAAGTATTTCAAGTAATCTAGTAATCTTTACTTATCGAGTCAACATCAAACAAATAAAAATGCCGAGGGAAAGTAAAAAACGAAAACTAATTGAAAATATTAAGGAAAATTTCATCAATGAATTTTTGATTTTAGAAATTTTCGGTGATGGTAATAAATGAATGGGTTTTTTATTTGAGAAATAATTTTGTACTTCTTAGAAAAAAAAAATGAACAACAAGATGAAATCTTGGATGATGCATTATTTTCGATGGCGATCGCAAAATTTTGTCGGTATGCTGTTCCTCATATTCAAAACTCAGTTCCAAAGTCAAGAAATTTTATAACTGAAATTCTGCCAAACATAGATGAATATAGATTTTGGCAAATCGTACGAGTCTGCATGGTGAATTTTTTCGCAATATTTGACACGATCAAAGAAAGTGAGGTTTTTAATGGCCCGCGGTCATCGGTGCAGTTTCCCCCCATGGTACAATTAATAATAGTACTATATCGACTAGGGTCAAGTGGAGAAGGAGCATCTGTTACAAAAACTGCTACATTTTTTGGTATAGGGGACGGCGGAACTATATCAAAAATTACAAAAAGAGTGTTTACCGCTTTACTCGGTGTAAAGGACAAATATTTACATTGGCCTGATTATACTGAACGTCAACAGTTAATTTCCGACACATTTAACGAGATGCCTCATTGCATAGGCTATTTAGATGGCACAGAAATAAAATTGGCAGAAAAACCAAGTAAAGATCCCGAAGCATATTTTTCACGAAAACACATTTACAGTCTCAAAGTGCAAGCTATATGTGATCACAACAAAATGATTCGACACTTAATTTTAGGATATCCTGGCAGCGTTCATGATAGTAGAATATTTAATGAATGCGAATTAGCAAACAATTCTTCAGAATATTTTAGCAATTATGAATGGCTAGCTGGAGATAGCGCTTATAAGCTTACACCACGAGTTATTACACCTTTTAAATCAAATTCCACAGACTTAAATTTAACGAGACGGAACGAATTCAACCACCAGTTTAGCAGTTACCGTATTTCTGAAGGAAAGATTTAATAGCTTGAAGGAATTGAAAGTGAACATAAGGAATGATTCGGATATAAAATACTCATGTCAATGGATATTGGCTTGTGCAATACTACATAACATCGTTATGCAGCAAAAAAATAATGACAATTTTGAACCTCGAGAAGACTTTACTTTAGATGAAATTTAAAATTATGAAGGCGAATACCATTTTCCGTCTTCAACTGAAGGAGAAATTGTACACACACTGTGTATCAGGGTATATTAACTTTGTTTGAGACGGTTTGTATGTAACGCATAGAAGGAGGGGAGGGGGACCCTATAAAGTATATATATTCTTGATCAGGATGACAAGACGAATTGATATAGCCCGGTCTATCCGTCCGTCCGTCCTCACCAATGGTTCTCGAAAACTATAAGAGCTAGAGACTTGAAGTTTGGAGGATATACTCGTGAGGTCAAACGCTAGATCAAGTTTGAAGGAATTTTTGCCACGCCCACTCCTTCCCGCCCATCGAGCACCACCCATTTTTTCAAAAGGCTGTAGCTCGAAAACCTGATGAGTTAGAAACGTGAAAATGAGTATGTAGACTCAGTATGTAAAGCTCTACAAAACTACATACCACATTTTGCCCCCCTCCCCTTCGTTGCCCCTCAAAAAGTTGTTTTCTTAAAATTGCTGTATCTCTTAAACTATAATAGATACAATGCTGAAATTTTGTATGCAAACTCAGTAAGCATACCTTTATAAAACTGCATACCACAAACTTTCATTTTTAACGCTGTGTGACAACGCAAAGACAAACAAGTTGAAATTTGGCATAAATTGCGCTTTGAACACTGCTTTATCCTATTTGCTGTATCTCCTAAAGTATAAAGAATACAATGCTGAAATTTTGTATGCAAACTCAGATAACATACCTTTTTAAAACTGCATACAACAAACTATCACTTTCCCCGCAAAGACCAACACACTAAAATTTTGCAGCAATGCTTTGTAACAAAATCCGTACTAAAGCGCCATCTAATGGCAACATTGCACTGTGAGCCCTGCCTCACCTTAGCAAATACACAAACCATATCGTGGTACACTGCTTTTACTGTCGGCGAATGTTTAACGTGTTATCAACATAGGAGTGTGTACAGGGTATTATATAGTTGAGAATACTCAACTATACCGCCCTTACTGGTTTTTATTTGTTTTGTATTTTAATTCCAGTTCATATTTCTGGAGTTCATTCTGTAAAATCATTTTTTCTCGCCGCAGTTTTTCCTCTCTTTCAATTTCCAACTTCTTTAATTCAAATTATTGATCCAATTCTCTTTTTATACCCTGTACACACACTGTGTATCAGGGTATATTAAGTTTGTTTGAGACGGTTTGTATGTAACGCATAGAAGGAGGGGAGGGGGACCCTATAAAGTATATATATTCTTGATCAGGATGACAAGACGAATTGATATAGCCCTGTCTGTCCGTCCGTCCTCACCAATGGTTCTCGAAAACTATAAGAGCTAGAGACTTGAAATTTGGTGGATAGACTCGTGAGGTCAAACGCTAGATCAAGTTTGAAGGATTTTTTGCCACGCCCGCTCCTTCCCGACCATCGAGCACCACCCATTTTTTCAAAAGGCTGTAGCTCGAAAACCTGATGAGTTAGAAACATGAAAATGAGTATGTAGACTCAGTATGTATAGCTCTACAAAACTGCATACCACATTTTTTCCCCCTCCCCTTCGTTTCCCCTCAAAAAGTTGTTTTCTTAAAATTGCTGTATCTCCTAAACTATAAGAGATACAATGCTGAAATTTTGTATGCAAACTCAGTAAGCATACCTTTTTAAAACTGCATACCACAAACTTTCATTTTTAACGTTGTGTGACAACGCAAAGACAAACAAGTTGAAATTTGGCATAAATTGCGCTTTGAACACTGCTTTATCCTATTTGCTGTATCTCCTAAAGTATAAAGAATACAATGCTGAAATTTTGTATGCAAACTCAGATAACATACCTTTTTAAAACTGCATACAACAAACTATCACTTTCCCCGCAAAGACCAACACACTAAAATTTTGCAGCAATGCTTTGTAACAAAATCCGTACTAAAGCGCCATCTAATGGCAACATTGCACTGTGAGCCCTGCCTCACCTTAGCAAATACACAAACCATATCGTGGTACACTGCTTTTACTGTCGGCGAATGTTTAACGTGTTATCAACATAGGAGTGTGTACAGGGTATTATATAGTTGAGAATACTCAACTATACCGCCCTTACTGGTTTTTATTTGTTTTGTATTTTAATTCCAGTTCATATTTCTGGAGTTCATTCTGTAAAATCATTTTTTCTCGCCGCAGTTTTTCCTCTCTTTCAATTTCCAACTTCTTTAATTCAAATTATTGATCCAATTCTCTTTTTATACCCTGTACACACACTGTGTATCAGGGTATATTAAGTTTGTTTGAGACGGTTTGTATGTAACGCATAGAAGGAGGGGAGGGGGACCCTATAAAGTATATATATTCTTGATCAGGATGACAAGACGAATTGATATAGCCCTGTCTGTCCGTCCGTCCGTCCGTCCGTCCTCACCAATGGTTCTCGAAAACTATAAGAGCTAGAGACTTGAAATTTGGTGGATAGACTCGTGAGGTCAAACGCTAGATCAAGTTTGAAGGATTTTTTGCCACGCCCACTCCTTCCCGCCCATCGAGCACCACCCATTTTTTCAAAAGGCTGTAGCTCGAAAACCTGATGAGTTAGAAACATGAAAATGAGTATGTAGACTCAGTATGTATAGCTCTACAAAACTGCATACCACATTTTTTCCCCCTCCCCTTCGTTTCCCCTCAAAAAGTTGTTTTCTTAAAATTGCTGTATCTCCTAAACTATAAGAGATACAATGCTGAAATTTTGTATGCAAACTCAGTAAGCATACCTTTTTAAAACTGCATACCACAAACTTTCATTTTTAACGTTGTGTGACAACGCAAAGACAAACAAGTTGAAATTTGGCATAAATTGCGCTTTGAACACTGCTTTATCCTATTTGTAACAAAAACCGTACTTAACACTGCGAAAACTATTAAAGCTAGAGACTTGAAATTTGGAAGATAGTCTCGTGTGGTCGAACACTAGATGAAGTTTGAAGGAATTTTCGCCACGCCCATTCCTTCCCGCCCATCAAGCATAACAAAAGGTCATTTTTTTCTTAAAATTGCTGTATCTCCTAAAGTATAAAGAATACAATGCTGAAATTTTGTATGCAAACTCAGATAACATACCTTTTTAAAACTGCATACAACAAACTACCACTTTCCCCGCAAAGACCAACACACTAAAATTTTGCAGCAATGCTTTGTAACAAAACCTGTACTAAAGCGCCATCTAATGGCAACATTGCACTGTGAGCCCTGCCTCACTATTAGCAAATACACAAACCATATCGTGGTACACTGCTTTTGCTGTCGGCGAATGTTTAACGTGTTATCAACATAGGTGTGTGTACAGGGTATTATATAGTTGAGAATACTCAACTATACCGCCCTTACTGGTTTCTTTTTCCATTTGCCACTCAAATTTATTTTTCTCAAATTCTAATTTACGCTCCTGCATTGCTATGAGCGTTGATAAAGAACAATTAGAATATTCTTTATTTGATTTGCCTTGCTTTTTGAATCCCTGGACGCTCTTTTCTATATTATTGTTATTATTTCTATTTCTATCATAATCGGGAGTGTGGTCTTCCGAAATTGCAGAACATACATTTTCTTCAGACACACTTAAAATTTCTTCAGCTGGTTGGCTCGAGCTTATAACAACTGGTGGTATAACATTTTTTCTTTGCCCGAACACTTGCGCCAATTCATTAAAGTGGGGACACAGATTTTCAATATAATCTGCAGATGGTAATTTTACAAGGTTTGTCAAAAAGTATCGCGAATTTCGAAGAAGTTCGAATTTCGCGATACTTTTTGAACAGACCTCGTATTACAATGAATAAGTAAAAAATCACATAGCTTACCGACAACACTTTTCTCTTTCCCATCAGCCAATAGCCCCGCTCCTGTTTGAGCTTTCTATTTATTAGCTGCTATAAAGCTATTTCGGCAATTAAGCATTTTGTTCCCATGTCACTGCTTTCAACTCAGGGGTCTTTTCAATAATTTTTCCGTAAAACTTTTGGGCTGTTGGTTTCTAAAATTCGGAATTAAGAAGTTCACATACAATTGCATCGACAGTCTTACTTCAAATGCCTCTCGCACATCTTTAATTGCGTCTACAACTTCCAAAATTAAATTTTTGGTAATAGAGTATCCCCAACGAA
This sequence comes from Phortica okadai, assembly GCA_034638295.1. Classification (NCBI taxonomy): domain Eukaryota; kingdom Metazoa; phylum Arthropoda; class Insecta; order Diptera; family Drosophilidae; genus Phortica; species Phortica okadai. The sequence continues at coordinate 1,183,063 of JAWUZV010000032.1, read as the reverse complement.
ACGTTGGGTTAAGACGCCTCCGCTTGTTTTTTTGTTCGCCAAAGTTCTATGATTTTATGGTACATAAGAATGATTTTTAATTATTAAACAATTTTTTTTCCTTATAATTTCTTACCTTTTCCATATTTTTAAAAAGACAGACTAAATGTCAAGAAGAGTTCCCACTTACCAAAAATACACAAAGGTGTCAACCCAAACTTTAACAAATACTCAGATATTTACGCACCAAAAATGCTGATTAAAGTATACACAAACTCGTAAATTTTGATTGTATGGAATTTAAAATACGTTTGTTTACGCAGCGTATTTTTACGCAGTTTACGAATTTACGAGACGTTTACGTGAATACCCCTAGTATGTTAAATAATTGTAATATTAGATAAATCAAATTAAAATTTAAGAAGGTACTTCATTTTACAAAACTTTGTGAGATAATATTTTCATTATTATACCCTGTACCTTATGGTACAAGGGTATATTAGTTTTGTGCGCATCGACAATGTATGTAACACCTTAAAGGAGACATTTCCGACTATACAAAGTAAATAAATTCTTGATCAGTATCGAAAGAGAAGTCGATTTAGCCATGTCCGTCTGTCCACCCATCCGTCTGTCCGTCCGTCTGTATGAACGCGTCAATCTCGGAAACTATAATAGATAGGACCAAAAGCTCTTCGCAGTTCGATTCTGTTATTCCTTCAGCAGATCAAGTTTATTTTGTTTCCCCCTTTTTTGACTTAGTTTAAGGGTGAGGGGCAAATGACTGGAGCAACCTCGGAAAAAAACTTACAAAAGTCGTCTTATCTCGATTGTCTTTAGAGATAGGAACACCAAATTTGGAGTGTATATAGCTGACTCAAGCCCCAAGAAGATACATTGAAAAAATGGGCGTACCCACGCCCATATATAGTAATAATTTGAAACGCTTATATCTCAAGAACCATAAAACCTACAAGAATGAAACTTTGCATATATGATATTGGAATGGAGTATAACAAGATTCAATTGTGAAATGGGCGTGACCACGCCCACATATAACCATGGTAGAATGCCGTTATATCTCTTGAACGAATTGGTCTAAAAGAGTAAAAATTGGTATATATGAAATTGAATGAAAATGAAATCTGTTTCGATTAAAAAGTGGGTGGGGCAACGCCTTCAAACAGTTGGTACAAATTGAAGGTACAGGGTATGTCGGAGTCGAGTACTGTCGACTCCAATCCTTACTGGTTTTTTTTTACTTTAGACTTTTCAAACATATTGAGAACGTTAAATAATATTATATATTAGATAAATCAAATTAAAATTTAACAAGGAACTTCATTTACAAAACTTCGCGAGATCATTTATAAGTTGTATTTCATATGTTTCTCCATTATTGTCGTTGTTGAGTTTAGTCTTCTTGTTGTAGTCCCATTTTGCCTCTTAATTCCACGAATCTTCTAGAAGGTAATGGTTTTGTGAAGACATCTGCCAGCTGATTTTCTGTAGGAATGTACTCGATGGAAATAATATTATTTTATATTTGCTCTCTTGAAAAATGATACTCAATATCAATATGTTTTGACCTCTTATGACAAAAGGGGTTACTGGCTATGCTTATGCAACCTTGGTTATCCTCAAATATTTTTATTTGCTTATTAAATTTAATGTTTATGCTTTCTAAGAGCGCCTTAAGCCATAATGCTTTTCTTACAGCTTCAAACAAGGCCATGTATTCTGCTTCAGTGGATGAAGCTGCAACCGAATTCTGCCGTTTTGTATTCCAACAAATTATATTTAAATTAAACATTTTAAAAATATAACCTGTTGTACTTTTTCTGTCATTCTCATTTCCACCCCAATCTGAGTCGACATAGCCAACAAACATATGTTCATAATTTAAATTTTTCTTGAATACTAGCTTCATATTTATATTTCCTTTAAGATATCTCAAAACTCTTTTTAAACATTGCCATAGTTCTATATTATTTTTATTATTGTATCTACTTAAGATATTAGTGGCTGTAGCTATATCAGGGTGTATACAAAGCATTATGTACATTAAACTACCAATTAAATTACGACAAGGAGCATCGTATTTATCGTCTGAATTTAACCTTTCATAATTCAGCTTACTCGGAAGCGGAGCATTTACAGATTTGCATTCTTCCATATTGAACTTACTTAAAACTTTTTTAATGTAAGCAGATTGGCTTAAAGATATTTGATCTTGGCCTATTTCTATTTTCATTCCAATGAAGTATCGTATTTCGCCTAAGTCAGTCATTCTGAATTTTGTCATTAGGTATTATTTAAAGTTGCCTAATACCTCTATGTCTCATGTTGCTATGACTAAGTCATCCACATATAGTAAAACATATATATTTTTGTTGATGTCGCCTCTATCTTGAACATACCATATATACAACGATCAACAGGTGAATTCTTAAATCCACATTCCTTTAATGCCTGCTCAAACACTTCAAACCAGCATCTAGCTGCTTGTTTGAGTCCATAAATTGCTTTGTTCAATTTACATACATTTTCACCATTGCAAACAATACCTTGCGGGACTGTCATGTATATTTCCTCCTTCAGCGTACCATTTAGAAACGCAGTTTTAACATCCATGTGGTGTACTTTAAAATCATATTGATTTGCAATGGATAAAATAATACGGAAACTAGAAATTCAAAATTAGAATGCTATAAAAGTATTAATTGTAAATTTAAACACAATTATAATGCAACTCGCCAAATTTTATAATTGTTTTGCCAATCCTAATCTTTCTTTTCCTGTGATTGCCAAATGTAATCAAGTACATTACAAATTAAAAATACTCCAAATGTGAAATGTAATAATTAATTATATGTGCAAACTAATAAATAAAGTTACGGAGATTGTTTCACACTGTAGCATTGCTAACTAACTAGTTTCTGTTCTATGGGAGACACGCTTTTGAATTAACTCTTGTTATTCGCATTTGTTCAATCAAAAATATTCACATGCCAACTTGACCGAACAACACTGTCGGTACCTATTTTAATTAAATTTGCTATTTTTACGAGTTTGCTTAAACATTTCAAATGCAACAGCATATTAATTATAATTTTTAGATTATCTTAGCAGTTTGTTTATTTCAATTCGAATATACTTTTCAATTTTCAAAAATCAATGCAAGCAGATTGGCGAGGCATGAAACTGATTGTTTTTGCTCCTTGAAAAAAATTGGTTGATTTGAGGAAGCTTTTTTTAAAATGCAGATTTATTAATAAAAATATTTAAAATAACGAATTGTTTAAATGCAGATTAATGAGGAAAACCATAAAGTTTATTTCTTCATTCATAATTTTTTATCGCTGAGGGTATAGTCAGAAATTTTGCTAGAGAAAATATTCCCTGTTAGAGATTTTCTGTGACACCAAAATTTCCCTTTTGGTTGTTTTTGGTATCAAATCTCTAGTAAGAGATTTCTGTGACACCCCCGAATAATGAGTAAATTGATCCACAAAAATTACATAGTAATTTTTATCATCAGTAGTTGTTGGTGTTACCGACCACAGACATCTGAATGAATAACAAAAAGAGCTCTATTTATATGCTCTTTATTTTTGTGTTTATCAAATCGTAATCTGGCTTGTTTTCCATTTACACAAGTTTCGCATATATCGTCGGTAGGATTAATTTTATCAAGGAGACTATTATCATTAAATAAATTCTTTCTTTTGATTTCTAACAATTTCCCTTTACTTATGTGGCCTAATCTCTCATGCCATAACTTATATAAATGATCATTTTTGGTATTAACTTTATATGCTTTAAATTCAATAACTGGCATATTGTACGCACCTGAGTTTTCAGCAATAGTGACACCACTTTTTGTCAATTTTATTTCATTTTTATTGAACACGACTGTCACTCCAGCCTCTTGTAGTCTTTTGACGGATATTAGATTTTCAGCAACTTCACCGCAGTATAGTACGTCTTCCAATGGACGGACGACTCCACGCTTTGTTGCAAAGATATATTCTCCATGCTTGGTAACAGCAATCTTTATTGGAGTTTTCAGGTCAGCATGATCCACAAATAATGCCTAATAAGATGGTCAGTAGCACCCGAGTCAACAACAAAGTTCACATTTTCATTTAACTTATTATTGTTTTTATTTTGAAAGTTTCATTGAGATCGGGCAACTGGAACTGGTACCTGCCATACAAAATGGAGAAGACGAAGAGAAGCACTATTCACGTCGTTGTATGGAAAACTTTTTTGTTTCTTATCCAATTGACTTGAAACTTCACAGTTATGTTCTTGGGGAGGCATTAAAACTATAGTATGGTATGGTATGGACATGGTTACGCCCACTTTTACCAAAAATCAATAATTTGCAAACCTCCGGTACCCAATGAGCAAAACCAATGAAAATTTGTATATAAACTAATTATGTAGATTACCTCAAAAAAATTTCGTAAAGTATTTCAAGTAATCTAGTAATCTTTACTTATCGAGTCAACATCAAACAAATAAAAATGCCGAGGGAAAGTAAAAAACGAAAACTAATTGAAAATATTAAGGAAAATTTCATCAATGAATTTTTGATTTTAGAAATTTTCGGTGATGGTAATAAATGAATGGGTTTTTTATTTGAGAAATAATTTTGTACTTCTTAGAAAAAAAAAATGAACAACAAGATGAAATCTTGGATGATGCATTATTTTCGATGGCGATCGCAAAATTTTGTCGGTATGCTGTTCCTCATATTCAAAACTCAGTTCCAAAGTCAAGAAATTTTATAACTGAAATTCTGCCAAACATAGATGAATATAGATTTTGGCAAATCGTACGAGTCTGCATGGTGAATTTTTTCGCAATATTTGACACGATCAAAGATAGTGAGGTTTTTAATGGCCCGCGGTCGTCGGTGCAGTTTCCCCCCATGGTACAATTAATAATAGTACTATATCGACTAGGGTCAAGTGGAGAAGGAGCATCTGTTACAAAAACTGCTACATTTTTTGGTATAGGGGACGGCGGAACTATATCAAAAATTACAAAAAGAGTGTTTACCGCTTTACTCGGTGTAAAGGACAAATATTTACATTGGCCTGATTATACTGAACGTCAACAGTTAATTTCCGACACATTTAACGAGATGCCTCATTGCATAGGCTATTTAGATGGCACAGAAATAAAATTGGCAGAAAAACCAAGTAAAGATCCCGAAGCATATTTTTCACGAAAACACATTTACAGTCTCAAAGTGCAAGCTATATGTGATCACAACAAAATGATTCGACACTTAATTTTAGGATATCCTGGCAGCGTTCATGATAGTAGAATATTTAATGAATGCGAATTAGCAAACAATTCTTCAGAATATTTTAGCAATTATGAATGGCTAGCTGGAGATAGCGCTTATAAGCTTACACCACGAGTTATTACACCTTTTAAATCAAATTCCACAGACTTAAATTTAACGAGACGGAACGAATTCAACCACCAGTTTAGCAGTTACTGTATTTCTGAAGGAAAGATTTAATAGCTTGAAGGAATTGAAAGTGAACATAAGGAATGATTCGGATATAAAATGCTCATGTCAATGGATATTGGCTTGTGCAATACTACATAACATCGTTATGCAGCAAAAAAATAATGACAATTTTGAACCTCGAGAAGACTTTACTTTAGATGAAATTTAAAATTATGAAGGCGAATACCATTTTCCGTCTTCAACTGAAGGAGAAATTGTACACACACTGTGTATCAGGGTATATTAACTTTGTTTGAGACGGTTTGTATGTAACGCATAGAAGGAGGGGAGGGGGACCCTATAAAGTATATATATTCTTGATCAGGATGACAAGACGAATTGATATAGCCCGGTCTATCCGTCCGTCCGTCCTCACCAATGGTTCTCGAAAACTATAAGAGCTAGAGACTTGAAGTTTGGAGGATATACTCGTGAGGTCAAACGCTAGATCAAGTTTGAAGGAATTTTTGCCACGCCCACTCCTTCCCGCCCATCGAGCACCACCCATTTTTTCAAAAGGCTGTAGCTCGAAAACCTGATGAGTTAGAAACGTGAAAATGAGTATGTAGACTCAGTACATTTTGTCCCCCTCCCCTTCGTTGCCCCTCAAAAAGTTGTTTTCTTAAAATTGCTGTATCTCTTAAACTATAATAGATACAATGCTGAAATTTTGTATGCAAACTCAGTAAGCATACCTTTATAAAACTGCATACCACAAACTTTCATTTTTAACGCTGTGTGACAACGCAAAGACAAACAAGTTGAAATTTGGCATAAATTGCGCTTTGAACACTGCTTTATCCTATTTGCTGTATCTCCTAAAGTATAAAGAATACAATGCTGAAATTTTGTATGCAAACTCAGATAACATACCTTTTTAAAACTGCATACAACAAACTATCACTTTCCCCGCAAAGACCAACACACTAAAATTTTGCAGCAATGCTTTGTAACAAAATCCGTACTAAAGCGCCATCTAATGGCAACATTGCACTGTGAGCCCTGCCTCACCTTAGCAAATACACAAACCATATCGTGGTACACTGCTTTTACTGTCGGCGAATGTTTAACGTGTTATCAACATAGGAGTGTGTACAGGGTATTATATAGTTGAGAATACTCAACTATACCGCCCTTACTGGTTTTTATTTGTTTTGTATTTTAATTCCAGTTCATATTTCTGGAGTTCATTCTGTAAAATCATTTTTTCTCGCCGCAGTTTTTCCTCTCTTTCAATTTCCAACTTCTTTAATTCAAATTATTGATCCAATTCTCTTTTTTCTTTTTCCATTTGCCACTCAAATTTATTTTTCTCAAATTCTAATTTACGCTCCTGCATTGCTATGAGCGTTGATAAAGAACAATTAGAATATTCTTTATTTGATTTGCCTTGCTTTTTGAATCCCTGGACGCTCTTTTCTATATTATTGTTATTATTTCTATTTCTATCATAATCGGGAGTGTGGTCTTCCGAAATTGCAGAACATACATTTTCTTCAGACACACTTAAAATTTCTTCAGCTGGTTGGCTCGAGCTTATAACAACTGGTGGTATAACATTTTTTCTTTGCCCGAACACTTGCGCCAATTCATTAAAGTGGGGACACAGATTTTCAATATAATCTGCAGATGGTAATTTTACAAGGTTTGTCAAAAAGTATCGCGAATTTCGAAGAAGTTCGAATTTCGCGATACTTTTTGAACAGACCTCGTATTACAATGAATAAGTAAAAAATCACATAGCTTACCGACAACACTTTTCTCTTTCCCATCAGCCAATAGCCCCGCTCCTGTTTGAGCTTTCTATTTATTAGCTGCTATAAAGCTATTTCGGCAATTACGCATTTTGTTCCCATGTCACTGCTTTCAACTCAGGGGTCTTTTCAATAATTTTTCCGTAAAACTTTTGGGCTGTTGGTTTCTAAAATTCGGAATTAAGAAGTTCACATACAATTGCATCGACAGTCTTACTTCAAATGCCTCTCGCACATCTTTAATTGCGTCTACAACTTCCAAAATTAAATTTTTGGTAATAGAGTATCCCCAACGAAACGTTGGGTTAAGACGCCTCCGCTTGTTTTTTTGTTCGCCAAAGTTCTATGATTTTATGGTACATAAGAATGATTTTTAATTATTAAACAATTTTTTTTCCTTATAATTTCTTACCTTTTCCATATTTTTAAAAAGACAGACTAAATGTCAAGAAGAGTTCCCACTTACCAAAAATACACAAAGGTGTCAACCCAAACTTTAACAAATACTCAGATATTTACGCACCAAAAATGCTGATTAAAGTATACACAATCTCGTAAATTTTGATTGTATGGAATTTAAAATACGTTTGTTTACGCAGCGTATTTTTACGCAGTTTACGAATTTACGAGACGTTTACGTGAATACCCCTAGTATGTTAAATAATTGTAATATTAGATAAATCAAATTAAAATTTAAGATGGTACTTCATTTTACAAAACTTTGTGAGATAATATTTTCATTATTATACCCTGTACCTTATGGTACAAGGGTATATTAGTTTTGTGCGCATCGACAATGTATGTAACACCTTAAAGGAGACATTTCCGACTATACAAAGTAAATAAATTCTTGATCAGTATCGAAAGAGAAGTCGATTTAGCCATGTCCGTCTGTCCACCCATCCGTCTGTCCGTCCGTCTGTATGAACGCGTCAATCTCGGAAACTATAATAGATAGGACCAAAAGCTCTTCGCAGTTCGATTCTGTTATTCCTTCAGCAGATCAAGTTTATTTTGTTTCCCCCTTTTTTGACTTAGTTTAAGGGTGAGGGGCAAATGACTGGAGCAACCTCGGGAAAAAACTTACAAAAGTCGTCTTATCTCGATTGTCTTTAGAGATAGGAACACCAAATTTGGAGTGTATATAGCTGACTCAAGCCCCAAGAAGATACATTGAAAAAATGGGCGTACCCACGCCCATATATAGTAATAATTTGAAACGCTTATATCTCAAGAACCATAAAACCTACAAGAATGAAACTTTGCATATATGATATTGGAATGGAGTATAACAAGATTCAATTGTGAAATGGGCGTGACCACGCCCACATATAACCATGGTAGAATGCCGTTATATCTCTTGAACGAATTGGTCTAAAAGAGTAAAAATTGGTATATATGAAATTGAATGAAAATGAAATCTGTTTCGATTAAAAAGTGGGTGGGGCAACGCCTTCAAACAGTTGGTACAAATTGAAGGTACAGGGTATGTCGGAGTCGAGTACTGTCGACTCCAATCCTTACTGGTTTTTTTTTACTTTAGACTTTTCAAACATATTGAGAACGTTAAATAATATTATATATTAGATAAATCAAATTAAAATTTAACAAGGAACTTCATTTACAAAACTTCGCGAGATCATTTATAAGTTGTATTTCATATGTTTCTCCATTATTGTCGTTGTTGAGTTTAGTCTTCTTGTTGTAGTCCCATTTTGCCTCTTAATTCCACGAATCTTCTAGAAGGTAATGGTTTTGTGAAGACATCTGCCAGCTGATTTTCTGTAGGAATGTACTCGATGGAAATAATATTATTTTATATTTGCTCTCTTGAAAAATGATACTCAATATCAATATGTTTTGACCTCTTATGACAAAAGGGGTTACTGGCTATGCTTATGCAACCTTGGTTATCCTCAAATATTTTTATTTGCTTATTAAATTTAATGTTTATGCTTTCTAAGAGCGCCTTAAGCCATAATGCTTTTCTTACAGCTTCAAACAAGGCCATGTATTCTGCTTCAGTGGATGAAGCTGCAACCGAATTCTGCCGTTTTGTATTCCAACAAATTATATTTAAATTAAACATTTTAAAAATATAACCTGTTGTACTTTTTCTGTCATTCTCATTTCCACCCCAATCTGAGTCGACATAGCCAACAAACATATGTTCATAATTTAAATTTTTCTTGAATACTAGCTTCATATTTATATTTCCTTTAAGATATCTCAAAACTCTTTTTAAACATTGCCATAGTTCTATATTATTTTTATTATTGTATCTACTTAAGATATTAGTGGCTGTAGCTATATCAGGGTGTATACAAAGCATTATTTACATTAAACTACCAATTAAATTACGACAAGGAGCATCGTATTTATCGTCTGAATTTAACCTTTCATAATTCAGCTTACTCGGAAGCGGAGCATTTACAGATTTGCATTCTTCCATATTGAACTTACTTAAAACTTTTTTAATGTAAGCAGATTGGCTTAAAGATATTTGATCTTGGCCTATTTCTATTTTCATTCCAATGAAGTATCGTATTTCGCCTAAGTCAGTCATTCTGAATTTTGTCATTAGGTATTGTTTAAAGTTGCCTAATACCTCTATGTCTCATGTTGCTATGACTAAGTCATCCACATATAGTAAAACATATATATTTTTGTTGATGTCGCCTCTATCTTGAACATACCATATATACAACGATCAACAGGTGAATTCTTAAATCCACATTCCTTTAATGCCTGCTCAAACACTTCAAACCAGCATCTAGCTGCTTGTTTGAGTCCATAAATTGCTTTGTTCAATTTACATACATTTTCACCATTGCAAACAATACCTTGCGGGACTGTCATGTATATTTTCTCCTTCAGCGTACCATTTTGAAACGCAGTTTTAACATCCATGTGGTGTACTTTAAAATCATATTGATTTGCAATGGATAAAATAATACGGAAACTAGAAATTCAAAATTAGAATGCTATAAAAGTATTAATTGTAAATTTAAACACAATTATAATGCAGCTCGCCAAATTTTATAATTGTTTTGCCAATCCTAATCTTTCTTTTCCTGTGATTGCCAAATGTAATCAAGTACGTTACAAATTAAAAATACTCCAAATGTGAAATGTAATAATTAATTATATGTGCAAACTAATAAATAAAGTTACGGAGATTGTTTCACACTGTAGCATTGCTAACTAACTAGTTTCTGTTCTATGGGAGACACGCTTTTGAATTAACTCTTGTTATTCGCATTTGTTCAATCAAAAATATTCACATGCCAACTTGACCGAACAACACTGTCGGTACCTATTTTAATTAAATTTGCTATTTTTACGAGTTTGCTTAAACATTTCAAATGCAACAGCATATTAATTATAATTTTTAGATTATCTTAGCAGTTTGTTTATTTCAATTCGAATATACTTTTCAATTTTCAAAAATCAATGCAAGCAGATTGGCGAGGCATGAAACTGATTGTTTTTGCTCCTTGAAAAAAATTGGTTGATTTGAGGAAGCTTTTTTTAAAATGCAGATTTATTAATAAAAATATTTAAAATAACGAATTGTTTAAATGCAGATTAATGAGGAAAACCATAAAGTTTATTTCTTCATTCATAATTTTTTATCGCTGAGGGTATAGTCAGAGATTTTGCTAGAGAAAAAAATTCCCTGTTAGAGATTTTCTGTGACACCAAAATTTCCCTTTTGGTTGTTTTTGGTATCAAATCTCTAGTAAGAGATTTCTGTGACACCCCCGAATAATGAGTAAATTGATCCACAAAAATTACATAGTAATTTTTATCATCAGTAGTTGTTGGTGTTACCGACCACAGACATCTGAATGAATAACAAAAAGAGCTCTATTTATATGCTCTTTATTTTTGTGTTTATCAAATCGTAATCTGGCTTGTTTTCCATTTACACAAGTTTCGCATATATCGTCGGTAGGATTAATTTTATCAAGGAGACTATTATCATTAAATAAATTCTTTCTTTTGATTTCTAACAATTTCCCTTTACTTATGTGGCCTAATCTCTCATGCCATAACTTATATAAATGATCATTTTTGGTATTAACTTTATATGCTTTAAATTCAATAACTGGCATATTGTACGCACCTGAGTTTTCAGCAATAGTGACACCACTTTTTGTCAATTTTATTTCATTTTTGTTGAACACGACTGTCACTCCAGCCTCTTGTAGTCTTTTGACGGATATTAGATTTTCAGCAACTTCACCGCAGTATAGTACGTCTTCCAATGGACGGACGACTCCACGCTTTGTTGCAAAGATATATTCTCCATGCTTGGTAACAGCAATCTTTATTGGGGTTTTCAGGTCAGCATGATCCACAAATAATGCCTAATAAGATGGTCAGTAGCACCCGAGTCAACAACAAAGTTCACATTTTCATTTAACTTATTATTGTTTTTATTTTGAAAGTTTCATTGAGATCGGGCAACTGGAACTGGTACCTGCCATACAAAATGGAGAAGACGAAGAGAAGCACTATTCACGTCGTTGTATGGAAAACTTTTTTGTTTCTTATCCAATTGACTTGAAACTTCACAGTTATGTTCTTGGGGAGGCATTAAAACTATAGTATGGTATGGTATGGACATGGTTACGCCCACTTTTACCAAAAATCAATAATTTGCAAACCTCCGGTACCCAATGAGCAAAACCAATGAAAATTTGTATATAAACTAATTATGTAGATTACCTCAAAAAAATTTCGTAAAGTATTTCAAGTAATCTAGTAATCTTTACTTATCGAGTCAACATCAAACAAATAAAAATGCCGAGGGAAAGTAAAAAACGAAAACTAATTGAAAATATTAAGGAAAATTTCATCAATGAATTTTTGATTTTAGAAATTTTCGGTGATGGTAATAAATGAATGGGTTTTTTATTTGAGAAATAATTTTGTACTTCTTAGAAAAAAAAAATGAACAACAAGATGAAATCTTGGATGATGCATTATTTTCGATGGCGATCGCAAAATTTTGTCGGTATGCTGTTCCTCATATTCAAAACTCAGTTCCAAAGTCAAGAAATTTTATAACTGAAATTCTGCCAAACATAGATGAATATAGATTTCGGCAAATCGTACGAGTCTGCATGGTGAATTTTTTCGCAATATTTGACACGATCAAAGATAGTGAGGTTTTTAATGGCCCGCGGTCGTCGGTGCAGTTTCCCCCCATGGTACAATTAATAATAGTACTATATCGACTAGGGTCAAGTGAAGAAGGAGCATCTGTTACAAAAACTGCTGCATTTTTTGGTATAGGGGACGGCGGAACTATATCAAAAATTACAAAAAGAGTGTTTACCGCTTTACTCGGTGTAAAGGACAAATATTTACATTGGCCTGATTATACTGAACGTCAACAGTTAATTTCCGACACATTTAACGAGATGCCTCATTGCATAGGCTATTTAGATAGCACAGAAATAAAATTGGCAGAAAAACCAAGTAAAGATCCCGAAGCATATTTTTCACGAAAACACATTTACAGCCTCAAAGTGCAAGCTATATGTGATCACAACAAAATGATTCGACACTTAATTTTAGGATATCCTGGCAGCGTTCATGATAGTAGAATATTTAATGAATGCGAATTAGCAAACAATTCTGGAGATAGCGCTTATAAGCTTACACCACGAGTTATTACACCTTTTAAATCAAATTCCACAGACTTAAATTTAACGAGACGGAGCGAATTTAACCACCAGTTTAGCAGTTACCGTATCCGCGTAGAACACTGCTTTGGACTTCTGAAGGAAAGATTTAATAGCTTGAAGGAATTGAAAGTGAACATAAGGAATGATTCGGATATAAAATACTCATGTCAATGGATATTGGCTTGTGCAATACTACATAACATCGTTATGCAGCAAAAAAATAATGACAATTTTGAACCTCGAGAAGACTTTACTTTAGATGAAATTTAAAATTATGAAGGCGAATACCATTTTCCGTCTTCAACTGAAGGAGAAATTGAACGCAGAGCAATAATACATTTAATGCTAGACTAGTAAATAAAATTTTAATCTTTATACCCTGTACACACACTGTGTATCAGGGTATATTAACTTTGTTTGAGACGGTTTGTATGTAACGCATAGAAGGAGGGGAGAGGGACCCTATAAAGTATATATATTCTTGATCAGGATGACAAGACGAATTGATATAGCCCGGTCTATCCGTCCGTCCGTCCTCACCAATGGTTCTCGAAAACTATAAGAGCTAGAGACTTGAAGTTTGGAGGATAGACTCGTGAGGTCAAACGCTAGATCAAGTTTGAAGGAATTTTTGCCACGCCCACTCCTTCCCGCCCATCGAGCACCACCCATTTTTTCAAAAGGCTGTAGCTCGAAAACCTGATGAGTTAGAAACGTGAAAATGAGTATGTAGACTCAGTATGTAAAGCTCTACAAAACTACATACCACATTTTGTCCCCCTCCCCTTCGTTGCCCCTCAAAAAGTTGTTTTCTTAAAATTGCTGTATCTCTTAAACTATAATAGATACAATGCTGAAATTTTGTATGCAAACTCAGTAAGCATACCTTTATAAAACTGCATACCACAAACTTTCATTTTTAACGCTGTGTGACAACGCAAAGACAAACAAGTTGAAATTTGGCATAAATTGCGCTTTGAACACTGCTTTATCCTATTTGCTGTATCTCCTAAAGTATAAAGAATACAATGCTGAAATTTTGTATGCAAACTCAGATAACATACCTTTTTAAAACTGCATACAACAAACTATCACTTTCCCCGCAAAGACCAACACACTAAAATTTTGCAGCAATGCTTTGTAACAAAATCCGTACTAAAGCGCCATCTAATGGCAACATTGCACTGTGAGCCCTGCCTCACCTTAGCAAATACACAAACCATATCGTGGTACACTGCTTTTACTGTCGGCGAATGTTTAACGTGTTATCAGCATAGGAGTGTGTACAGGGTATTATATAGTTGAGAATACTCAACTATACCGCCCTTACTGGTTTTTATTTGTTTTGTATTTTAATTCCAGTTCATATTTCTGGAGTTCATTCTGTAAAATCATTTTTTCTCGCCGCAGTTTTTCCTCTCTTTCAATTTCCAACTTCTTTAATTCAAATTATTGATCCAATTCTCTTTTTTCTTTTTCCATTTGCCACTCAAATTTATTTTTCTCAAATTCTAATTTACGCTCCTGCATTGCTATGAGCGTTGATAAAGAACAATTAGAATATTCTTTATTTGATTTGCCTTGCTTTTTGAATCCCTGGACGCTCTTTTCTATATTATTGTTATTATTTCTATTTCTATCATAATCGGGAGTGTGGTCTTCCGAAATTGCAGAACATACATTTTCTTCAGACACACTTAAAATTTCTTCAGCTGGTTGGCTCGAGCTTATAACAACTGGTGGTATAACATTTTTTCTTTGCCCGAACACTTGCGCCAATTCATTAAAGTGGGGACACAGATTTTCAATATAATCTGCAGATGGTAATTTTACAAGGTTTGTCAAAAAGTATCGCGAATTTCGAAGAAGTTCGAATTTCGCGATACTTTTTGAACAGACCTCGTATTACAATGAATAAGTAAAAAATCACATAGCTTACCGACAACACTTTTCTCTTTCCCATCAGCCAATAGCCCCGCTCCTGTTTGAGCTTTCTATTTATTAGCTGCTATAAAGCTATTTCGGCAATTAAGCATTTTGTTCTCATGTCACTGCTTTCAACTCAGGGGTCTTTTCAATAATTTTTCCGTAAAACTTTTGGGCTGTTGGTTTCTAAAATTCGGAAATAAGAAGTTCACATACAATTGCATCGACAGTCTTACTTCAAATGCCTCTCGCACATCTTTAATTGCGTCTACAACTTCCAAAATTAAATTTTTGGTAATAGAGTATCCCCAACGAAACGTTGGGTTAAGACGCCTCCGCTTGTTTTTTTGTTCGCCAAAGTTCTATGATTTTATGGTACATAAGAATGATTTTTAATTATTAAACAATTTTTTTTCCTTATAATTTCTTACCTTTTCCATATTTTTAAAAAGACAGACTAAATGTCAAGAAGAGTTCCCACTTACCAAAAATACACAAAGGTGTCAACCCAAACTTTAACAAATACTCAGATATTTACGCACCAAAAATGCTGATTAAAGTATACACAAACTCGTAAATTTTGATTGTATGGAATTTAAAATACGTTTGTTTACGCAGCGTATTTTTACGCAGTTTACGAATTTACGAGACGTTTACGTGAATACCCCTAGTATGTTAAATAATTGTAATATTAGATAAATCAAATTAAAATTTAAGAAGGTACTTCATTTTACAAAACTTTGTGAGATAATATTTTCATTATTATACCCTGTACCTTATGGTACAAGGGTATATTAGTTTTGTGCGCATCGACAATGTATGTAACACCTTAAAGGAGACATTTCCGACTATACAAAGTAAATAAATTCTTGATCAGTATCGAAAGAGAAGTCGATTTAGCCATGTCCGTCTGTCCACCCATCCGTCTGTCCGTCCGTCTGTATGAACGCGTCAATCTCGGAAACTATAATAGATAGGACCAAAAGCTCTTCGCAGTTCGATTCTGTTATTCCTTCAGCAGATCAAGTTTATTTTGTTTCCCCCTTTTTATACCCTGTACACACACTGTGTATCAGGGTATATTAAGTTTGTTTGAGACGGTTTGTATGTAACGCATAGAAGGAGGGGAGGGGGACCCTATAAAGTATATATATTCTTGATCAGGATGACAAGACGAATTGATATAGCCCTGTCTGTCCGTCCGTCCGTCCGTCCGTCCTCACCAATGGTTCTCGAAAACTATAAGAGCTAGAGACTTGAAATTTGGTGGATAGACTCGTGAGGTCAAACGCTAGATCAAGTTTGAAGGATTTTTTGCCACGCCCACTCTTTCCCGCCCATCGAGCACCACCCATTTTTTCAAAAGGCTGTAGCTCGAAAACCTGATGAGTTAGAAACATGAAAATGAGTATGTAGACTCAGTATGTATAGCTCTACAAAACTGCATACCACATTTTTTCCCCCTCCCCTTCGTTTCCCCTCAAAAAGTTGTTTTCTTAAAATTGATGTATCTCCTAAACTATAATAGATACAATGCTGAAATTTTGTATGCAAGCTCAGTAAACATACCTTTTTAAAACTGCATACCACAAACTTTCATTTTTAACGCTGTGTGACAACGCAAAGACAAACAAGTTGAAATTTGGCATAAATTGCGCTTTGAACACTGCTTTATCCTATTTGTAACAAAAACCGTACTTAACACTGCGAAAACTATTAAAGCTAGAGACTTGAAATTTGGAAGATAGTCTCGTGTGGTCGAACACTAGATGAAGTTTGAAGGAATTTTCGCCACGCCCATTCCTTCCCGCCCATCAAGCACAACAAAAGGTCATTTTTTTCTTAAAATTGCTGTATCTCCTAAAGTATAAAGAATACAATGCTGAAATTTTGTATGCAAACTCAGATAACATACCTTTTTAAAACTGCATACAACAAACTACCACTTTCCCCGCAAAGACCAACAGACTAAAATTTTGCAGCAATGCTTTGTAAGAAAACCCGTACTAAAGCGCCATCTAATGGCAACATTGCACTGTGAGCCCTGCCTCACTATTAGCAAATACACAAACCATATCGTGGTACACTGCTTTTGCTGTCGGCGAATGTTTAACGTGTTATCAACATAGGTGTATGTACAGGGTATTATATAGTTGAGAATACTCAACTATACCGCCCTTACTGGTTTGACTTAGTTTAAGGGTGAGGGGCAAATGACTGGAGCAACCTCGGGAAAAAACTTACAATTCTCTTATCTTATCTCGATTGTCTTTAGAGATAGGAACACCAAATTTGGAGTGTATATAGCTGACTCAAGCCCCAAGAAGATACATTGAAAAAATGGGCGTACCCACGCCCATATATAGTAATAATTTGAAACGCTTATATCTCAAGAACCATAAAACCTACAAGAATGAAACTTTGCATATATGATATTGGAATGGAGTATAACAAGATTCAATTGTGAAATGGGCGTGACCACGCCCACATATAACCATGGTAGAATGCCGTTATATCTCTTGAACGAATTGGTCTAAAAGAGTAAAAATTGGTATATATGAAATTGAATGAAAATGAAATCTGTTTCGATTAAAAAGTGGGTGGGGCAACGCCTTCAAACAGTTGGTACAAATTGAAGGTACAGGGTATGTCGGAGTCGAGTACTGTCGACTCCAATCCTTACTGGTTTTTTTTTACTTTAGACTTTTCAAACATATTGAGAACGTTAAATAATATTATATATTAGATAAATCAAATTAAAATTTAACAAGGAACTTCATTTACAAAACTTCGCGAGATCATTTATAAGTTGTATTTCATATGTTGAGTTTAGTCTTCTTGTTGTAGTCCCATTTTGCCTCTTAATTCCACGAATCTTCTAGAAGGTAATGGTTTTGTGAAGACATCTGCCAGCTGATTTTCTGTAGGAATGTACTCGATGGAAATAATATTATTTTATATTTGCTCTCTTGAAAAATGATACTCAATATCAATATGTTTTGACCTCTTATGACAAAACGGGTTACTGGCTATGCTTATGCAACCTTGGTTATCCTCAAATATTTTTATTTGCTTATTAAATTTAATGTTTATGCTTTCTAAGAGCGCCTTAAGCCATAATGCTTTTCTTACAGCTTCAAACAAGGCCATGTATTCTGCTTCAGTAGATGAAGCTGCAACCGAATTCTGCCGTTTTGTATTCCAACAAATTATATTTAAATTAAACATTTTAAAAATATAACCTGTTGTACTTTTTCTGTCATTCTCATTTCCACCACAATCTGAGTCGACATTGCCAACAAACATATGTTCATAATTTAAGTTTTTCTTGAATACTAGCTTCATATTTATATTTCCTTTAAGATATCTCAAAACTCTTTTTAAACATTGCCATAGTTCTATATTATTTTTATTATTGTATCTACTTAAGATATTAGTGGCTGTAGCTATATCAGGGTGTATACAAAGCATTATGTACATTAAACTACCAATTAAATTACGACAAGGAGCATCGTATTTATCGTCTGAATTTAACCTTTCATAATTCAGCTTACTCGGAAGCGGAGCATTTACAGATTTGCATTCTTCCATATTGAACTTACTTAAAACTTTTTTAATGTAAGCAGATTGGCTTAAAGATATTTGATCTTGGCCTATTTCTATTTTCATTCCAATGAAGTATCGTATTTCGCCTAAGTCAGTCATTCTGAATTTTGTCATTAGGTATTGTTTAAAGTTGCCTAATACCTCTATGTCTCATGTTGCTATGACTAAGTCATCCACATATAGTAAAACATATATATTTTTGTTGATGTCGCCTCTATCTTGAACATACCATATATACAACGATCAACAGGTGAATTCTTAAATCCACATTCCTTTAATGCCTGCTCAAACACTTCAAACCAGCATCTAGCTGCTTGTTTGTCAATATACATTCATTTTCACCATTGCAAACAATACCTTGCGGGACTGTCATGTATATTTCCTCCTTCAGCGTACCATTTAGAAACGCAGTTTTAACATCCATGTGGTGTACTTTAAAATCATATTGATTTGCAATGGATAAAATAATACGGAAACTAGAAATTCAAAATTAGAGTGCTATAAAAGTATTAATTGTAAATTTAAACACAATTATAATGCAGCTCGCCAAATTTTATAATTGTTTTGCCAATCCTAATCTTTCTTTTCCTGTGATTGCCAAACGTAATCAAGTACGTTACAAATTAAAAATACTCCAAATGTGAAATGTATCAATTAATTATATGTGCAAACTAATAAATAAAGTTACGGAGATTGTTTCACACTGTAGCATTGCTAACTAACTAGTTTCTGTTCTATGGGAGACACGCTTTTGAATTAACTCTTGTTATTCGCATTTGTTCAATCAAAAATATTCACATGCCAACTTGACCGAACAACACTGTCGGTACCTATTTTAATTAAATTTGCTATTTTTACGAGTTTGCTTAAACATTTCAAATGCAACAGCATATTAATTATAATTTTTAGATTATCTTAGCAGTTTGTTTATTTCAATTCGAATATACTTTTCAATTTTCGAAAATCAATGCAAGCAGATTGGCGAGGCATGAAACTGATTGTTTTTGCTCCTTGAAAAAAATTGGTTGATTTGAGGAAGCTTTTTTTAAAATGCAGATTTATTAATAAAAATATTTAAAATAACGAATTGTTTAAATGCAGATTAATGAGGAAAACCATGAAGTTTATTTCTTCATTCATAATTTTTTATCGCTGAGGGTATAGTCAGAGATTTTGCTAGAGAAAAAAATTCCCTGTTAGAGATTTTCTGTGACACCAAAATTTCCCTTTTGGTTGTTTTTGGTATCAAATCTCTAGTAAGAGATTTCTGTGACACCCCCGAATAATGAGTAAATTGATCCACAAAAATTACATAGTAATTTTTATCATCAGTAGTTGTTGGTGTTACCGACCACAGACATCTGAATGAATAACAAAAAGAGCTCTATTTATATGCTCTTTATTTTTGTGTTTATCAAATCGTAATCTGGCTTGTTTTCCATTTACACAAGTTTCGCATATATCGTCGGTAGGATTAATTTTATCAAGGAGACTATTATCATTAAATAAATTCTTTCTTTTGATTTCTAACAATTTCCCTTTACTTATGTGGCCTAATCTCTCATGCCATAACTTATATAAATGATCATTTTTGGTATTAACTTTATATGCTTTAAATTCAATAACTGGCATATTGTACGCACCTGAGTTTTCAGCAATAGTGACACCACTTTTTGTCAATTTTATTTCATTTTTGTTGAACACGACTGTCACTCCAGCCTCTTGTAGTCTTTTGACGGATATTAGATTTTCAGCAACTTCACCGCAGTATAGTACGTCTTCCAATGGACGGACGACTCCACGCTTTGTTGCAAAGATATATTCTCCATGCTTGGTAACAGCAATCTTTATTGGAGTTTTCAGGTCAGCATGATCCACAAATAATGCCTAATAAGATGGTCAGTAGCACCCGAGTCAACAACAAAGTTCACATTTTCATTTAACTTATTATTGTTTTTATTTTGAAAGTTTCATTGAGATCGGGCAACTGGAACTGGTACCTGCCATACAAAATGGAGAAGACGAAGAGAAGCACTATTCACGTCGTTGTATGGAAAACTTTTTTGTTTCTTATCCAATTGACTTGAAACTTCACAGTTATGTTCTTGGGGAGGCATTAAAACTATAGTATGGTATGGTATGGACATGGTTACGCCCACTTTTACCAAAAATCAATAATTTGCAAACCTCCGGTACCCAATGAGCAAAACCAATGAAAATTTGTATATAAACTAATTATGTAGATTACCTCAAAAAAATTTCGTAAAGTATTTCAAGTAATCTAGTAATCTTTACTTATCGAGTCAACATCAAACAAATAAAAATGCCGAGGGAAAGTAAAAAACGAAAACTAATTGAAAATATTAAGGAAAATTTCATCAATGAATTTTTGATTTTAGAAATTTTCGGTGATGGTAATAAATGAATGGGTTTTTTATTTGAGAAATAATTTTGTACTTCTTAGAAAAAAAAAATGAACAACAAGATGAAATCTTGGATGATGCATTATTTTCGATGGCGATCGCAAAATTTTGTCGGTATGCTGTTCCTCATATTCAAAACTCAGTTCCAAAGTCAAGAAATTTTATAACTGAAATTCTGCCAAACATAGATGAATATAGATTTCGGCAAATCGTACGAGTCTGCATGGTGAATTTTTTCGCAATATTTGACACGATCAAAGATAGTGAGGTTTTTAATGGCCCGCGGTCGTCGGTGCAGTTTCCCCCCATGGTACAATTAATAATAGTACTATATCGACTAGGGTCAAGTGAAGAAGGAGCATCTGTTACAAAAACTGCTGCATTTTTTGGTATAGGGGACGGCGGAACTATATCAAAAATTACAAAGAGAGTGTTTACCGCTTTACTCGGTGTAAAGGACAAATATTTACATTGGCCTGATTATACTGAACGTCAACAGTTAATTTCCGACACATTTAACGAGATGCCTCATTGCATAGGCTATTTAGATAGCACAGAAATAAAATTGGCAGAAAAACCAAGTAAAGATCCCGAAGCATATTTTTCACGAAAACACATTTACAGCCTCAAAGTGCAAGCTATATGTGATCACAACAAAATGATTCGACACTTAATTTTAGGATATCCTGGCAGCGTTCATGATAGTAGAATATTTGATGAATGCGAATTAGCAAACAATTCTGGAGATAGCGCTTATAAGCTTACACCACGAGTTATTACACCTTTTAAATCAAATTCCACAGACTTAAATTTAACGAGACGGAACGAATCTAACCACCAGTTTAGCAGTTACCGTATCCGCGTAGAACACTGCTTTGGACTTCTGAAGGAAAGATTTAATAGCTTGAAGGAATTGAAAGTGAACATAAGGAATGATTCGGATATAAAATACTCATGTCAATGGATATTGGCTTGTGCAATACTACATAACATCGTTATGCAGCAAAAAAATAATGACAATTTTGAACCTCGAGAAGACTTTACTTTAGATGAAATTTAAAATTATGAAGGCGAATACCATTTTCCGTCTTCAACTGAAGGAGAAATTGAACGCAGAGCAATAATACATTTAATGCTAGACTAGTAAATAAAATTTTAATCTTTATACCCTGTACACACACTGTGTTTCAGGGTATATTAACTTTGTTTGAGACGGTTTGTATGTAACGCATAGAAGGAGGGGAGAGGGACCCTATAAAGTATATATATTCTTGATCAGGATGACAAGACGAATTGATATAGCCCTGTCTATCCGTCCGTCCGTCCTCACCAATGGTTCTCGAAAACTATAAGAGCTAGAGACTTGAAGTTTGGAGGATAGACAGGTCAAACGCTAGATCAAGTTTGAAGGAATTTTTGCCACGCCCACTCCTTCCCGCCCATCGAGCACCACCCATTTTTTCAAAAGGCTGTAGCTCGAAAACCTGATGAGTTAGAAACGTGAAAATGAGTATGTAGACTCAGTATGTAAAGCTCTACAAAACTACATACCACATTTTGTCCCCCTCCCCTTCGTTGCCCCTCAAAAAGTTGTTTTCTTCAATGCTGAAATTTTGTATGCAAACTCAGTAAGCATACCTTTATAAAACTGCATACCACAAACTTTCATTTTTAACGCTGTGTGACAACGCAAAGACAAACAAGTTGAAATTTGGCATAAATTGCGCTTTGAACACTGCTTTATCCTATTTGCTGTATCTCCTAAAGTATAAAGAATACAATGCTGAAATTTTGTATGCAAACTCAGATAACATACCTTTTTTAAACTGCATACAACAAACTACCACTTTCCCCGCAAAGACCAACACACTAAAATTTTGCAGCAATGCTTTGTAACAAAATCCGTACTAAAGCGCCATCTAATGGCAACATTGCACTGTGAGCCCTGCCTCACCTTAGCAAATACACAAAACATATCGTGGTACACTGCTTTTGCTGTCGGCGAATGTTTAACGTTTTATCAACATAGGAGTGTGTACAGGGTATTATATAGTTGAGAATACTCAACTATACCGCCCTTACTGGTTTTTATTTGTTTTGTATTTTAATTCCAGTTCATATTTCTGGAGTTCATTCTGTAAAATCATTTTTTCTCGCCGCAGTTTTTCCTCTCTTTCAATTTCCAACTTCTTTAATTCAAATTATTGATCCAATTCTCTTTTTATACTTTTCACTTATGTGAAATAGTATATTAACTTTGTCACGGAGTTTGTAACAGATCGAAATATTAATTTCCGACTATATAAAGTATATATATTCTTGATCAGGACGACAAGACGAGTTGATTTACCCATGTCCGTCTGTCCGTCTGTCCGTCTGTCTGTCTGTCGGTCTGTCTGTCTGTCTGTCTGTCTGTCTGTCTGTCTGTATGTATGCAAACTAGTCCCTCAGTTTTGAAGCTATCGAGCTGAAACTTTGCACAGAGTCTTAGAATTTATTACGATGAATCATTCGTCGGAACCAGCATGATCGGATTATTGGAACAGGTAGCTCCCATACGAAAAGAAGAAGAAAAGTGAACAAAACTTGAATCGTTGTATGGAAAACTTTTTTGTTTTGTACAATAGAGTGCTGAAATTTTAAACATAGTTGTTTTACATGGTCCGACTACATGCCTGAAAGTTTCATTGAGATTGGACATCTGGAACTGGTAGCTCCCATACAAAATGAAGAAGAGGAAGAGAAGCCATATTCACGTCGTTGTATGGAAAACTTTTTTGTTTCTTAACCAATTGACTTGAAATTTTAAAGTTATGTTCTTAGGGAGGAATGAAAACTATTTTGACCAAAAGTGGGCGTAACCACGCGTAGCCACGCCCACTTATAGCGAAAATTTACCCGTTGTATGGAAAACTTTTTTGTTTTTTAACCAATTGACTTGAAACTTTGCAGTTATGCTCTTAGGGAGGAATGAAAACTATTTTGATCAAAAGTGGGCGTGGCCACGCCCACTTATAGCTTAACTTGACCCTTTGTACGGAAAACTTTCTTGTTTTTTAACCAATTGACTTGAAACTTTACAGTTATGTTCTTAGGGAGGAATGAAAACTATTTTGACCAAAAGTGGGCGTAACCACGCGTAGCCACGCCCACTTATAGCGAAAATTGACCCTTTGTATGGAAAACTTTTTTGTTTTTTAACCAATTGACTTGAAACTTTACAGTTATGTTCTTAGAGAGGAATGAAAACTATTTTGACCAAAAGTGGGCGTAGCCACGCCCACTTATAGCGAAAATTTACCCGTTGTATGGAAAACTTTTTTGTTTTTTAACCAATTGACTTGAAACTTTGCAGTTATGCTCTTAGGGAGGAATGAAAACTATTTTGATCAAAAGTGGGCGTCGCCACGCCCACTTATAGCTTAACTTGACCCTTTGTATGGAAAACTTTCTTGTTTTTTAACCAATTGACTTGAAACTTTACAGTTATGTTCTTAGGCTGGAATGAAAACTATTTTGACCAAAAGTGGGCGTAACCACGCGTAGCCACGCCCACTTATAGCTTAACTTGACCCTTTGTATGGAAAACTTTCTTGTTTTTTAACCAATTGACTTGAAACTTTACAGTTATGTTCTTAGGGAGGAATGAAAACTATTTTGACCAAAAGTGGGCGTAGCCACGCCCACTTATAGCGAAAATTGACACTTTGTATGGAAAACTTTTTTGTTTTTTAACCAATTGACTTGAAACTTTACAGTTATGTTCTTAGAGAGGAATGAAAACTATTTTGACCAAAAGTGGGCGTAGCCACGCCCACTTATAGCGAAAATTTATCCGTTGTATGGAAAACTTTTTTGTTTTTTAACCAATTGACTTGAAACTTTGCAGTTGTGCTCTTAGGGAGGAATAAAAACTATTTTGACCAAATGTGGGCATGGCTACGCCCACTTATCGCAAAACTTGAACCGTTGTATGGAAAAATTTTTTGTTTTTTAACGAATTGACTTGAAACATTACAGTTATGTTGTTAGGGATGCATGAAAACTATTCATTTAGTTTTTTTTATAGTGACACAAAGTGAAAAGTATTATAGCTTCAGCCTTGCTGAAGATAGCGTCCTTACTGGTTTCTTTTTCCATTTGCCACTCAAATTTATTTTTCTCAAATTCTAATTTACGCTCCTGCATTGCTATGAGCGTTGATAAAGAACAATTAGAATATTCTTTATTTGATTTGCCTTGCTTTTTGAATCCCTGGACGCTCTTTTCTATATTATTGTTATTATTTCTATTTCTATCATAATCGGGAGTGTGGTCTTCCGAAATTGCAGAACATACATTTTCTTCAGACACACTTAAAATTTCTTCAGCTGGTTGGCTCGAGCTTATAACAACTGGTGGTATAACATTTTTTCTTTGCCCGAACACTTGCGCCAATTCATTAAAGTGGGGACACAGATTTTCAATATAATCTGCAGATGGTAATTTTACAAGGTTTGTCAAAAAGTATCGCGAATTTCGAAGAAGTTCGAATTTCGCGATACTTTTTGAACAGACCTCGTATTACAATGAATAAGTAAAAAATCACATAGCTTACCGACAACACTTTTCTCTTCCCCATCAGCCAATAACCCCGCTCCTGTTTGAGCTTTCTATTTATTAGCTGCTATAAAGCTATTTCGGCAATTACGCATTTTGTTCCCATGTCACTGCTTTCAACTCAGGGGTCTTTTCAATAATTTTTCCGTAAAACTTTTGCGCTGTTGGTTTCTAAAATTCGGAATTAAGAAGTTCACATACAATTGCATCGACAGTCTTACTTCAAATGCCTCTCGCACATTTTTAATTGCGTCTACAACTTCCAAAATTAAATTTTTGGTAATAGAGTATCCCCAACGAAACGTTGGGTTAAGACGCCTCCGCTTGTTTTTTGTTCGCCAAAGTTCTATGATTTTATGGTACAAAAGAATGATTTTTAATTATTAAACAATTTTTTTTCCTTATAATTTCTTACCTTTTCCATATTTTTAAAAAGACAGACTAAATGTCAAGAAGAGTTCCCACTTACCAAAAATACACAAAGGTGTCAACCCAAACTTTAACAAATATTCAGATATTTACGCACCAAAAATGCTGATTAAAGTATACACAATCTCGTAAATTTTGATTGTATGGAATTTAAAATACGTTTGTTTACGCAGCGTATTTTTACGCAGTTTACGAATTTACGAGACGTTTACGTGAATACCCCTATTATGTTAAATAATTGTAATATTAGATAAATCAAATTAAAATTTAAGATGGTACTTCATTTTACAAAACTTTGTGAGATAATATTTTCATTATTATACCCTGTACCTTATGGTACAAGGGTATATTAGTTTTGTGCGCATCGACAATGTATGTAACACCTTAAAGGAGACATTTCCGACTATACAAAGTAAATAAATTCTTGATCAGTATCGAAAGAGAAGTCGATTTAGCCATGTCCGTCTGTCCACCCATCCGTCTGTCCGTCCGTCTGTATGAACGCGTCAATCTCGGAAACTATAATAGATAGGACCAAAAGCTCTTCGCAGTTCGATTCTGTTATTCCTTCAGCAGATCAAGTTTATTTTGTTTCCCCCTTTTTTGACTTAGTTTAAGGGTGAGGGGCAAATGACTGGAGCAACCTCGGGAAAAAACTTACAAAAGTCGACTTATCTCGATTGTCTTTAGAGATAGGAACACCAAATTTGGAGTGTATATAGCTGACTCAAGCCCCAAGAAGATACATTGAAAAAATGGGCGTACCCACGCCCATATATAGTAATAATTTGAAACGCTTATATCTCAAGAACCATAAAACCTACAAGAATGAAACTTTGCATATATGATATTGGAATGGAGTATAACAAGATTCAATTGTGAAATGGGCGTGACCACGCCCACATATAACCATGGTAGAATGCCGTTATATCTCTTGAACGAATTGGTCTAAAAGAGTAAAAATTGGTATATATGAAATTGAATGAAAATGAAATCTGTTTCGATTAAAAAGTGGGTGGGGCAACGCCTTCAAACAGTTGGTACAAATTGAAGGTACAGGGTATGTCGGAGTCGAGTACTGTCGACTCCAATCCTTACTGGTTTTTTTTTACTTTAGACTTTTCAAACATATTGAGAACGTTAAATAATATTATATAACGTAAAGTGCCCTATTACCGACCACCTAACACAGCTCTTACTTCATTGTGATAATTTAAGCGTATTTTTCAATAAAGTCAGTTTCCAAAAATTGAGTTGAAAAGTTTAATGTATAAGGATTTAAGAAATCATAGTGAAACTATTGACTTTTTGTTATAAATATTTAAAAAAAAGTATTGTTTCATTATGTTTCGAAAAATGCCGAAGTGCCCTAATACCGACCACCAAATTTCTACGTGCCTAATACCGACCACTAAGTGCCCTGATACCGACCACCTAAAATTATCAAAGAAACGCCACTTTTGCAATTGAAAACGAATTTTAAACTGATATATCATCATACATATTTAAAATTACTATTTACTTTCGTCATAGACAGTAATTTTAATGAAAATATGATTTTGTTTAAATATTTTTTAAACCAAGCCAGGCTTTTTTAAAATGTCAGAAACATGTGTTTGTACAAAACATCTGTTTTGTCTAGGAAATGTGTTGCTTGTTTTGACACATTTGAAACAAAAGTGTCGGCTTTGACACAAACGTGTCACTTATTGCCATTGTGTCATTTTGCCAAAATTTGTTTCAGGTGGTCGGAATTAGGCACTCAAGTGAATCAGCGAAAAGTACCTAATACCGACCGGTGGTCGGAATTAGGCTCATGTTAAAAATTCTTGTGCCCTAATTCCGACCACATTATTTTATTGTTTTTTATTAAAGAAATTTTTATACTTTTCACTTATGTGAAATAGTATATTAACTTTGTCACGGAGTTTGTAACAGATCGAAATATTAATTTCCGACTATATAAAGTATATATATTCTTGATCAGGACGACAAGACGAGTTGATTTAGCCATGTCCGTCTGTCCGTCTGTCTGTCTGTCTGTCTGTATATCTGTCTGTCTGTCTGTATGTATGCAAACTAGTCCCTCAATTTTGAAGCTATCGAGCTGAAACTTTGCACAGAGTCTTAGAATTTATTACGATGAATCATTCGTCGGAACCAGCATGATCGGATTATTGGAACAGGTAGCTCCCATACGAAAAGAAGAAGAAAAGTGAACAAAACTTGAATCGTTGTATGGAAAACTTTTTTGTTTTGTACAATAGAGTGCTGAAATTTTAAACATAGTAGTTTTACATGGTCCGACTACATGCCTGAAAGTTTCATTGAGATTGGACATCTGGAACTGGTAGCTCCCATACAAAATGAAGAAGAGGAAGAGAAGGAATATTCACGTCGTTGTATGGAAAACTTTTTTGTTTCTTAACCAATTGACTTGAAATTTTGCAGTTATGCTCTTAGGGAGGAATGAAAACTATTTTGATCAAAAGTGGGCATGGCCACGCCCACTTATAGCTTAACTTGACCCTTTGTATGGAAAACTTTTTTGTTTTTTAACCAATTGACTTTAAACTTTGCAGTTATGCTCTTAGGGAGGAATGAAAACTATTTTGATCAAAAGTGGGCGTGGCCACGCCCTTTTATAGCGAAAATTGACCCTTTGTATGGAAAACTTTTTTGTTTTTGAACCAATTGACTTGAAACTTTGCAGTTATGCTCTTAGGGAGGAATGAAGACTATTTTAACCAAAAGTGGGCGTAGCCACGCCTACTTATAGCGAAAATTGACCCGTTGTATGGAAAACTTTTTTGTTTTTTAACCAATTGACTTGAAACTTTGCAGTTATGCTCTTAGGGAGGAATGAAAACTATTTTGATCAAAAGTGGGCATGGCCACGCCCACTTATAGCTTAACTTGACCCTTTGTATGGAAAACTTTTTTGTTTTTTAACCAATTGACTTTAAACTTTGCAGTTATGCTCTTAGGGAGGAATGAAAACTATTTTGATCAAAAGTGGGCGTGGCCACGCCCTTTTATAGCGAAAATTGACCCTTTGTATGGAAAACTTTTTTGTTTTTGAACCAATTGACTTGAAACTTTGCAGTTATGCTCTTAGGGAGGAATGAAAACTATTTTAACCAAAAGTGGGCGTAGCCACGCCTACTTATAGCGAAAATTGACCGGTTGTATGGAAAACTTTTTTGTTTTTTAACCAATTGACTTGAAACTTTGCAGTTATGCTCTTAGGGAGGAATGAAAACTATTTTGATCAAAAGTGGGCATGGCCACGCCCACTTATAGCCTAACTTGACCCTTTGTATGGAAAACTTTTTTGTTTTTTAACCAATTGACTTGAAACTTTGCAGTTATGCTCTTAGGGAGGAATGAAAACTATTTTAACCAAAAGTGGGCGTAGCCACGCCTACTTATAGCCTAACTTGACCCTTTGTATGGAAAACTTTTTTGTTTTTTAACCAATTGACTTGAAACTTTGCAGTTATGCTCTTAGGGAGGAATGAAAACTATTTTAACCAAAAGTGGGCGTAGCCACGCTTACTTATAGCGAAAATTGACCCGTTGTATGGAAAACTTTTTTGTTTTTTAACCAATTGACTTGAAACTTTGCAGTTATGCTCTTAGGGAAGAATGAAAACTATTTTGATCAAAAGTGGGCATGGCCAAGCCCACTTATAGCCTAACTTGACCCTTTGTATGGAAAACTTTTTTGTTTTTTAACCAATTGACTTAAAACTTTGCAGTTATGTTCTTAGGGAGGAATGAAAACTATTTTGACGAAAAGAGGGCGTAGCCACGCCCTTTTATAGCGAAAATTGACCCTTTGTATGGAAAACTTTTTGGTTTTTTAATCAATTGACTTGAAACTTTACAGTTATGTTCTTAGGGAGGAATGAAAACTATTTTGACGAAAAGAGGGCGTAGCCACGCCCTTTTATAGCGAAAATTGACCCTTTGTATGGAAAACTTTTTTGTTTTTTAACCAATTGACTTAAAACTTTACAGTTATGTTCCTAGAGAGGAATGAAAACTATTTTGACCAAAAGTGGGCGTAGCCACGCCTACTTATAGCAAAAATTGACCCGTTGTATGGAAAACTTTTTTGTTTTTTAACCAATTGACTTTAAACTTTGCAGTTATGCTCTTAGGGAGGAATGAAAACTATTTTGATCAAAAGTGGGCGTGGCCACGCCCTTTTATAGCGAAAATTGACCCTTTGTATGGAAAACTTTTTTGTTTTTTAACCAATTGACTTGAAACTTTGCAGTTATGCTCTTAGGGAGGAATGAAAACTATTTTGATCAAAAGTGGGCATGGCCACGCCCACTTATAGCCTAACTTGACCCTTTGTATGGAAAACTTTTTTGTTTTTTAACCAATTGACTTGAAACTTTGCAGTTATGCTCTTAGGGAGGAATGAAAACTATTTTGATCAAAAGTGGGCGTGGCCACGCCCACTTATAGCTTAACTTGACCCTTTGTATGGAAAACTTTTTTGTTTTTTAACCAATTGACTTGAAACTTTACAGTTATGTTCTTAGGAAGGAATGAAAACTATTTTGACCAAAAGTGGGCGTGGCCACGCCCTTTTATAGCGAAAATTGACCCGTTGTATGGAAAACTTTTTTGTTTTTTAACCAATTGACTTGAAACTTTGCAGTTATGCTCTTAGGGAGGAATGAAAACTATTTTGATCAAAAGTGGGCGTGGCCACGCCCACTTATAGCTTAACTTGACCCTTTGTATGGAAAACTTTTTTGTTTTTTAACCAATTGACTTGAAACTTTACAGTTATGTTCTTAGGGAGGAATGAAAACTATTTTAACCAAAAGTGGGCGTAGCCACGCCTACTTATAGCGAAAATTGACCCGTTGTATGGAAAACTTTTTTGTTTTTTAACCAATTGACTTGAAACTTTGCAGTTATGCTCTTAGGGAGGAATGAAAACTATTTTGATCAAAAGTGGGCATGGCCACGCGCTTTTATACCAAAAATTGACCCGTTGCATGGAAAACTTTTTTGTTTTTTAACCAATTGACTTGAAACTTTACAGTTATGTTCTTAGGAAGGAATGAAAACTATTTTGACCAAAAGTGGGCGTGGCCACGCCCTTTTATAGCGAAAATTGACCCGTTGTATGGAAAACTTTTTTGTTTTTTAACCAATTGACTTGAAACTTTGCAGTTATGCTCTTAGGGAGGAATGAAAACTATTTTGATCAAAAGTGGGCGTGGCCACGCCCACTTATAGCTTAACTTGACCCTTTGTATGGAAAACTTTTTTGTTTTTTAACCAATTGACTTGAAACTTTACAGTTATGTTCTTAGGAGGGAATGAAAACTATTTTGACCAAAAGTGGGCGTGGCCACGCCCTTTTATAGCGAAAATTGACCCGTTGTATGGAAAACTTTTTTGTTTTTTAACCAATTGACTTGAAACTTTGCAGTTATGCTCTTAGGGAGGAATGAAAACTATTTTGATCAAAAGTGGGCGTGGCCACGCCCACTTATAGCTTAACTTGACCCTTTGTATGGAAAACTTTTTTGTTTTTTAACCAATTGACTTGAAACTTTACAGTTATGTTCTTAGGGAGGAATGAAAACTATTTTAACCAAAAGTGGGCGTAGCCACGCCTACTTATAGCGAAAATTGACCCGTTGTATGGAAAACTTTTTTGTTTTTTAACCAATTGACTTGAAACTTTGCAGTTATGCTCTTAGGGAGGAATGAAAACTATTTTGATCAAAAGTGGGCATGGCCACGCGCTTTTATACCAAAAATTGACCCGTTGCATGGAAAACTTTTTTGTTTTTTAACCAATTGACTTGAAACTTTACAGTTATGTTCTTAGGAAGGAATGAAAACTATTTTGACCAAAAGTGGGCGTGGCCACGCCCTTTTATAGCGAAAAATTACCCGTTGTATGGAAAACTTTTTTGCTTTTTAACCAATTGACTTGAAACTTTAGAGTTATGTTCTTAGGGAGGAATGAAAACTATTTTGATAAAAAGTGGGCATGGCCACGCCCACTTATAGCTAAACTTGACCCTTTGTATGGAAAACTTTTTTGTTTTTTTAACCAATTGACTTGAAACTTTACAGTTATGTTCTTAGGGAGGAATGAAAACTATTTTGATAAATAGTGGTCGTGGCCACGCGCTTTTATAGCGAAAATTGACCCGTTGTATGGAAAACTTTTCTGTTTTTTAACCAATTGACTTGAAACTTTACAGTTATGTTCTTAGGAAGGAATGAAAACTATTTTGACCAAAAGTGGGCTTGGCCTCAACCTTTTATAGCGAAAATTGACCCGTTGTATGGAAAACTTTTTTGTTTTTTAACGAATTGACTTGAAACATTACAGTTATGTTGTTAGGGAGGCATGAAAACTATTCATTTAGTTTTCTTTATAGTGACACAAAGTGAAAAGTATTATAGCTTCAGCCTTGCTGAAGATAGCGTCCTTACTGGTTAAAAAGTGTATTTGTTTTCGCGTTTAATTCATAGTTATAATACAAACTTCTAAGAAATAACTCAAAATTACCCTAAAATTAAATAATTATTAAAAAACTGATGAAAAACGAAAACTCAAAATTTAAGCATTTCGACATAAGATTTTCATGAAAACTAGGTTTTTTCACTTTGCCATTTAATTAAATAAAAACCATAAAAGTTAGCTATCTGAAATTTTAAGAATATAAAACTGGGATATTTAGCTGTATTTTCGTAAAGGATTCAATTCGATTAAATGAAAAAAACAAAAGTTATTAACAAAAATAAAAAGTGGTCGGTATTAGGAACCCGGTCGGTAATAGGGCACTTTACGTTATTAGATAAATCAAATTAAAATTTAACAAGGAACTTCATTTACAAAACTTCGCGAGATCATTTATAAGTTGTATTTCATATGTTTCTCCATTATTGTCGTTGTTGAGTTTAGTCTTCTTGTTGTAGTCCCATTTTGCCTCTTAATTCCACGAATCTTCTAGAAGGTAATGGTTTTGTGAAGACATCTGCCAGCTGATTTTCTGTAGGAATGTACTCGATGGAAATAATATTATTTTATATTTGCTCTCTTGAAAAATGATACTCAATATCAATATGTTTTGACCTCTTATGACAAAAGGGGTTACTGGCTATGCTTATGCAACCTTGGTTATCCTCAAATTTTTTATTTGCTTATTAAATTTAATGTTTATGCTTTCTAAGAGCGCCTTAAGCCATAATGCTTTTCTTACAGCTTCAAACAAGGCCATGTATTCTGCTTCAGTGGATGAAGCTGCAACCGAATTCTGCCGTTTTGTATTCCAACAAATTATATTTAAATTAAACATTTTAAAAATATAACCTGTTGTACTTTTTCTGTCATTCTCATTTCCACCCCAATCTGAGTCGACATAGCCAACAAACATATGTTCATAATTTAAATTTTTCTTGAATACTAGCTTCATATTTATATTTCCTTTAAGATATCTCAAAACTCTTTTTAAACATTGCCATAGTTCTATATTATTTTTATTATTGTATCTACTTAAGATATTAGTGGCTGTAGCTATATCAGGGTGTATACAAAGCATTATTTACATTAAACTACCAATTAAATTACGACAAGGAGCATCGTATTTATCGTCTGAATTTAACCTTTCATAATTCAGCTTACTCGGAAGCGGAGCATTTACAGATTTGCATTCTTCCATATTGAACTTACTTAAAACTTTTTTAATGTAAGCAGATTGGCTTAAAGATATTTGATCTTGGCCTATTTCTATTTTCATTCCAATGAAGTATCGTATTTCGCCTAAGTCAGTCATTCTGAATTTTGTCATTAGGTATTGTTTAAAGTTGCCTAATACCTCTATGTCTCATGTTGCTATGACTAAGTCATCCACATATAGTAAAACATATATATTTTTGTTGATGTCGCCTCTATCTTGAACATACCATATATACAACGATCAACAGGTGAATTCTTAAATCCACATTCCTTTAATGCCTGCTCAAACACTTCAAACCAGCATCTAGCTGCTTGTTTGAGTCCATAAATTGCTTTGTTCAATTTACATACATTTTCACCATTGCAAACAATACCTTGCGGGACTGTCATGTATATTTCCTCCTTCAGCGTACCATTTAGAAACGCAGTTTTAACATCCATGTGGTGTACTTTAAAATCATATTGATTTGCAATGGATAAAATAATACGGAAACTAGAAATTCAAAATTAGAATGCTATAAAAGTATTAATTGTAAATTTAAACACAATTATAATGCAGCTCGCCAAATTTTATAATTGTTTTGCCAATCCTAATCTTTCTTTTCCTGTGATTGCCAAATGTAATCAAGTACGTTACAAATTAAAAATACTCCAAATGTGAAATGTAATAATTAATTATATGTGCAAACTAATAAATAAAGTTACGGAGATTGTTTCACACTGTGGCATTGCTAACTAACTAGTTTCTGTTCTATGGGAGACACGCTTTTGAATTAACTCTTGTTCTTCGCATTTGTTCAATCAAAAATATTCACATGCCAACTTGACCGAACAGCACTGTCGGTACCTATTTTAATTAAATTTGCTATTTTTACGAGTTTGCTTAAACATTTCAAATGCAACAGCATATTAATTATAATTTTTAGATTATCTTAGCAGTTTGTTTATTTCAATTCGAATATACTTTTCAATTTTCGAAAATCAATGCAAGCAGATTGGCGAGGCATGAAACTGATTGTTTTTGCTCCTTGAAAAAAATTGGTTGATTTGAGGAAGCTTTTTTTAAAATGCAGATTTATTAATAAAAATATTTAAAATAACGAATTGTTTAAATGCAGATTAATGAGGAAAACCATAAAGTTTATTTCTTCATTCATAATTTTTTATCGCTGAGGGTATAGTCAGAGATTTTGCTAGAGAAAAAAATTCCCTGTTAGAGATTTTCTGTGATACCAAAATTTCCCTTTTGGTTGTTTTTGGTATCAAATCTCTAGTAAGAGATTTCTGTGACACCCCCGAATAATGAGTAAATTGATCCACAAAAATTACATAGTAATTTTTATCATCAGTAGTTGTTGGTGTTACCGACCACAGACATCTGAATGAATAACAAAAAGAGCTCTATTTATATGCTCTTTATTTTTGTGTTTATCAAATCGTAATCTGGCTTGTTTTCCATTTACACAAGTTTCGCATATATCGCCGGTAGGATTAATATTATCAAGGAGACTATTATCATTAAATAAATTCTTTCTTTTGATTTCTAACAATTTCCCTTTACTTATGTGGCCTAATCTCTCATGCCATAACTTATATAAATGATCATTTTTGGTATTAACTTTATATGCTTTAAATTCAATAACTGGCATATTGTACGCACCTGAGTTTTCAGCAATAGTGACACCACTTTTTGTCAATTTTATTTCATTTTTGTTGAACACGACTGTCACTCCAGCCTCTTGTAGTCTTTTGACGGATATTAGATTTTCAGCAACTTCACCGCAGTATAGTACGTCTTCCAATGGACGGACGACTCCACCCTTTGTTGCAAAGATATATTCTCCATGCTTGGTAACAGCAATCTTTATTGGAGTTTTCAGGTCAGCATGATCCACAAATAATGCCTAATAAGATGGTCAGTAGCACCCGAGTCAACAACAAAGTTCACATTTTCATTTAACTTATTATTGTTTTTATTTTGAAAGTTTCATTGAGATCGGGCAACTGGAACTGGTACCTGCCATACAAAATGGAGAAGACGAAGAGAAGCACTATTCACGTCGTTGTATGGAAAACTTTTTTGTTTCTTATCCAATTGACTTGAAACTTCACAGTTATGTTCTTGGGGAGGCATTAAAACTATAGTATGGTATGGTATGGACATGGTTACGCCCACTTTTACCAAAAATCAATAATTTGCAAACCTCCGGTACCCAATGAGCAAAACCAATGAAAATTTGTATATAAACTAATTATGTAGATGAAGAGAAAATATATTCAGTCAGATAAATGGGCGTGTCACAAGAAATAAGCGTGACACGCGCACTCCCACATTTTTAAAGTGCTATAATTTGAACACTTGAAAAGATAGAAACATTTAAGTCGGTATGTAGACTGCGTATGTATAGATCTACAAATCTGCACACCACATTTTTACCCCCACCCCTTAATTTCCCCTACCCCAGATGTTTTCCACAAAATTCTAAACACATACATCAGTTAAAGGTCCAAACCTGAAATTTTGTACACAAGCTCAATAAATGTGCATTTTTATTTATTTATTTTAATTCTATGATAACAATTTACTGTCATTTGGCATAGTAGTATAATATTGTAAGTTGACAAAAAGAAATGTAATAAATATAATACAGGGGTGTGCTGGAAGACTCCTAGCTCTGAAAACAACACATTTTGAAATGTAGGTGTGCCAGAAAATGTCTTTCTTCTCTTTGGGATTTGGTTGAAATTAGAATATGAGTCAATCATTAAAGTTTTTTGTGCGCCAAAACAATGTGCATTTAAAGAATTTAACAATTTTAATGTTTTCATTAATAAATTTGCATTTAAAGTAAAATCCATTGTTTTCCCATGCCAGCTATGCCAACCTGCTTGCATATATTTTCGAAGATTGAAAAGTACGTTTGGATTTTATAAGTTGACTAGCAAAAACAATCTACAAATGCATATTAATATGCAATAGTATTTGAAATGATTGGAAAGTCAGTAGAAATATTTAATTTTAATGAAAATGTTGACCAACAGTTTTATTAGTGTAAGTTGGCAGGTGAACATTTGTTAATGTGCGTTGTGAATACATAAATGTAAAGAAGAAGAGTCAACGGTCAAAAAAAATTAAGTTCAAATTCACAATTTGATTTGAACTTGGGTTGGATTATGTAGTAGTATGCAAGCCGAAGGAGGGATTATCATATTTACTTCTGTGTGGCAAATGAGTTACTAATAGTAGTAGAGTAGATTCCCTAGATATAAGATTTCTATATAGTGGCCCGCGTGTAGGACAGACCATTGATTTTGTTAAAGTTGGTCATTTACCCCTGCGTGGCAGATTAAGATAAGATTGGTTCATTACATGCTTGTAGGTCTCCATTTCGATAACCACCCATTTTGAGTGAGACGTAAGGGAATGGGAGGGTATAAAATTTTTAATCAAAAACCTTCAAATTTAGTTATATTAAAATTAAATTAAACTATCGCTCTTTTTCCGTTATTATTATGTACTATTATAAAAAATAAAAAACGTTGCTTTTGAATACGTAAAGAATGAAACTTATGAACGTTCGCAACAATTTTGTATTTATTTGTAGTGACTAATATACCATAAAAATATAAGTTGAATAGGCCTCAAAATTTTTAATGCGTCTGACGGGTTTGCAGTTAGTATTGAAATAGTTCCCAAAATGTCATATCCAAAAATCATGACTAAGAAAATAAGTAAAGTTCGGCACTTTTTTTGCGAACTTTGAAGCGTCTGGCAGAAGTAACTACCGACGGAAACTGTCTGGCGTTAATGATTATCAACTTTTAACGATGTTCTGTAAAATATACCAAAAAATCAGCGCTAATGCTGTAAGAAAAGTTACCTCGATTTTTTCGCAACTTTAGCCCTTTGCATCTACGAATTGGCCATTGATACGAAACAGATAATGTGTATTCTTGCATACATACTAACACTACCGTTCAGATATATTTAGTTTATAACAAAATGAGTAAGGTCTGGCGGGCCTGGGCTCCTTGCCTATTAGCACGTGCCCGGTGACGTAGCTGAAATTATTCCAAAAGGGGAACACAACAAATTTTCAAAGCAACTGGACTTGAGACAATTGTGTTCTTAGAAACCCTTTTGGCAACGCTTGTCTTTCTTAGGTTTCGTTTTTCTTTTTTGTTTGACACTGAATGCTCTGGTAACTGCTTACTAAAAAAATTACCGCCAATGGGTGGCTTCGCGACACATTGAAAATCAGCTAATTATTGTAATGATTATTTTGATTTTAGAACTGTTTAGAAAAAAAAAAAAACATTGTAAATGCCAAGATTGGCGTTATGCACTTATTATTGTAACAAAATGAATATGAAGAAATACATACGAAATGGAAATGCAATAAATTAAAGAAAACCAGTAAGGGCGGTATAGTTGAGTATTCTCAACTATATAATACCCTGTACACACACCTATGTTGATAACACTTTAAACATTCGCCGACAGCAAAAGCAGTGTACCACGATATGGTTTGTGTATTTGCTAATAGTGAGGCAGGGCTCACAGTGCAATGTTGCCATTAGATGGCGCTTTAGTACGGGTTTTCTTACAAAGCATTGCTGCAAAATTTTAGTCTGTTGGTCTTTGCGGGGAAAGTGGTAGTTTGTTGTATGCAGTTTTAAAAAGGTATGTTATCTGAGTTTGCATACAAAATTTCAGCATTGTATTCTTTATACTTTAGGAAATACAGCAATTTTAAGAAAAAAATGACCTTTTGTTGTGCTCGATGGGCGGGAAGGAATGGGCGTGGCAAAAATTCCTTCAAACTTGATCTAGTGTTCGACCACACGAGTCTATCTTCCAAATTTCAAGTCTCTAACTTTAATAGTTTTCGCAGTGTTAAGTACGGTTTTTGTTACAAATAGGATAAAGCAGTGTTCAAATCGCAATTTATGCCAAATTTCAACTTGTTTGTCTTTGCGTTGTCACACAGCGTTAAAAATGAAAGTTTGTGGTATGCAGTTTTGCATACAAATTTTCAGCATTGTATCTATTATAGTTTAGGAGATACAGCAATTTTAAGAAAACAACTTTTTGAGGGGAAACGAAGGGGAGGGGGAAAAAATGTGGTATGCAGTTTTGTAGAGCTATACATACTGAGTCTACATACTTATTTTCATGTTTCTAACTCATCAGGTTTTCGAGCTACAGCCTTTTGAAAAAATGGGTGGTGCTCGATGGGCGGGAAGGAGTGGGCGTGGCAAAAAATCCTTCAAACTTGATCTAGCGTTTGACCTCACGAGTCTATCCACCAAATTTCAAGTCTCTAGCTCTTATAGTTTTCGAGAACCATTGGTGAGGACGGACGGACGGACAGACAGGGCTATATCAATTCGTCTTGTCATCCTGATCAAGAATATATATACTTTATAGGGTCCCCCTCCCCTCCTTCTATGCGTTACATACAAACCGTCTCAAACAAACTTAATATACCCTGATACACAGTGTGTGTACAGGGTATAAAAATGGAAATGGTCAAAGAAGGGAGTTTTTGATTGACATGATGGCAATTATAATAGTTATAAATATAACTATGATAGCTCTCATAGCGCATTGAGTTTAAGCATTTTAGTTGTCGCATTACCGCGGTTGTAGTTCTTTTCTTGTATGGCGAAGTAGGCTTTGGATTTTTGTGAATTTTTTGAAATGCATGCAAAACACACTGAGTATAGCAGCGACATTTTCATGTATCACTGCTTTTCAGCCTTACAGAGTAACGTATATGTTTACGTTATCTGAAAAAATCGTTTTCGGGCTATTTCCTATATTCTATGTTCTAAAAAAAAAATGTGAAAAACCCACTTACCTTAGAAGCTACGTTATCATGTATCGGTGCCATTTAACCTTCTAAAATAAAGTGGATGACTGCTTCATAATGCTTTTTGCCATATTGGGCCGAGTGAATAAAAAAGTAGTCTTTACTTCATAGTACTTAGTACTAGCACTAGCTTTTACTTATCAGTACTAGCTATGTTGAAACTACAAAACTACAAAAAGTGTGAATAAATCTTTACTAGTACTACATAGCTAGTACTGAAAAGCTATAGCTAGTACTGGAAAATCAAAATGATTCAGAGTTGTCGCTGTTTAAAAAAGAATGTTTTTTTTTTTTCATATAAATTACCAGCTTGGTAACACTTTCAGTTTGTTTTTAAACGAAAAATTGAAATATTTTAGTCTTGACACGATGGGCGACAAGAATAATGAAACATTTTTTGGAATTCTCCAAAATTATAAAATTTTATTCAAAAAATCGCAAGTGCCGTCAGTGAGAATGGCAAAAGATTGACTTCACTTCGTGAAGAATATATGAACATTTTTGGGCAAGAAATAACGATTTGCCAATTAAAAAAAAAAATACAAATCATGCGGAATGACGTTAAAAGGAAGACGGACTTGCGTGCAACAGGAAATAAGCCTATCAACATAAAAGACTGGGGAAAAAATTTGCTGGAATTGATGGAAGAAGAATCAAATCCAGTCTTCAAAAAAATTCCAGGTACCTTTTTATGTTTTTATGAAAGATTTAATTGGTAATTCAAACTTTTCAAGGTGCAATGGATGTGAGCTGCGGAGTTGAAATAGATGAAACGGCGGATTGCATGGAGCTAGAAACTCCAAACCGAAATAAGAGGAAAGTCGGTGATGAGATAGAGGTCGTCAAAACATATACAAAAAAGAACAAATTTAATGATGAAACGGAAGAAACCATAGATCTAAATAACCATGAGCTTCAGAGACTGGTCCTGTTGAAGCAGCTGAAATTGTTAAACTTGGACATTACGAAAGAGAAAAAAAGATGGAAGAAGAAAGGAAGAAAAACGAAGAAGAAAATCGAAAATAATATGAAATAGTATGATAAGTTTTCAATTATTTTTGTAGAGGTGTACGAAATTAAAAACGAGTGAAAACCAGTAAGGGAGCTATTTTCAGCTTTGCTGAAACTTATATACTCTTGCAAGCATTTGGAAAATACGTTTTATAGTGTTGGCAATAAGAATCTTATAAGTTTATAAAGATAAAGGGGCGTAACCCCGCCCATTTTCTACTTTTTTTAACGAATACAATGCAATCATTCTACACTTCATTTTACGATTTTCTATCTCGTCTGCTTATAGATAAATCACATTTTTAAGTTTTCTCTATATGGGCGGTGCCACGCCCTTATGTCCGATTCTTATGAAACTTTGTAATATGGTCAAGAATTCTTAAAAACGCGCAACTGCAATGTTTCATCTGTTTATAGTTGAAAACAAAAAAGTTTTTCTAACGAAAACCGAATTTTTAACCGATTGTTCCTATGGGAGCTATATGCTATATTTATCCGATCTTCACCAATTTTGCAGTTAGCCTTCATTTACGTCCGAGATATTCTTGTGCAAAAAATTGGGGCGATAACTTGAAAAACAAAGAGTTTATTGAGCAAAAACCTCATTTTTGACCGATCGTTCCTATTGCAGCTATATGTTATAGTTATCCGATATGCACCAAATTTGCAGTGTATTTTGACTGACGTCCAACATGTCTCTGTGCAAAAAATTGAAGTGATAGCTTTAAAATCACAGCGTTTTTAAAGAAAAAACCTCATTTTTAACCGATCGTTCCAATGGCAGCTATATGCTATTGTGTTCCGATCAGGCTGGTTTCTACATATAAACTGCCTGCAAGGAAAAGAAAATTTTCTGCATTTAAATTTTTTTGCTAACTTCAAAACTCTGGGAGGAGTTCGCATTGAAACAGACAGACGGACAGACAGACAGACGGACATGGCTATTTGAACTCGTCTCGTCGTGCTGATCAAGAATATATATACTTTATATAGTCGGAGATGTCTCCTTCTCTGCGTTGCAAACTTCATGACAAAGTTAATATACTCTTGCAAGAGTATAAAAAAAAAATTTTAGTAATGACTACAGCTTCCGTTGTTTATAATAACTTCATAAATCCGGTTCTTCATCGAATAATACAAGGAGTCTAATAGTTCATCGAAATCTCGCTCCAAACTAATTTAATTGCTGCAGTTAAATTAGTTTACCTTCGTATTGCTTTCCCCCTTTGTATACTGTCCATGTAAGCCATCACCAAGGATTTTCAACAATGTTTAGGTCTGGTGAATATGGTGGCCAAGTCATGAGATTAACGTTTTGACTCGAAATAAACGAATTTACAACACGAGCGGTATGGATGGATGCATTATCTTACTGAAAACTACACGGTGTTGGTACGAAGAGAAGATAAAAGTTTTGAAAATACCGACTACAATAATGTTTTGAAGCGCACGTCGTTCATATTCTGATCAATAAAAATTAAATCAATTGTTTCATAAAATGTGATGGCTCCCCGCACCATGGCTCCACATTTTCGGATGTGATGGCGACTTAAATACACCTCACCTTTTAACAAATTGCGAAAATAGAATTGAAAGTCATCAGGATCATCTAAATTAAAAGTTTTGCATCAGTAAAGGCAACTTAACGCTAATCATTAATTCGAGTGTCAGATTGAAAAGTCCATGTCATGAATTCTGTCGTATATTAAAGCTTTTTTTTTTTGCGTGTGGCAGTAATGATCTCTTCGTACCAACACCATGTAGTTTTCAGTAAGATAATGCATATATCCATATCGCTCGTGTAGTAAATTCGTTTATTTCGAGTCAAAACGTTAATCTCATGACTTGGCCACCATATTCACCAGACCTAAACATTGTTGAAAATCCTTGGTGATGGCTTACATGGACAGTATACAAAGGGGGAAAGCAATACGAAGGTAAACTAATTTAACTGCAGCAATTAAATTAGTTTGGAGCGAGATTTCGATGAACTATTAGACTCCTTGTATTATTCGATGAAGAACCGGATTTATGAAGTTATTATAAACAACGGAAGCTGTAGTCATTACTAAAATTATTTTTTTTTGTCTTCTAATAAGTTAAATATTAACACTAATTAAAAATAAAAGTTGAAAATAAGTTATTTTTCACCTAAAAAATTAATTAGTTTAAGTGCGTCTAATCTAGTGACCAACAAAAATTGCCTTGTTTTGACTAACATTAAGAAAATGTTTGAAAAACAAAATTTTGTTAAATTTTTGAAATCTTTCGAATAGTATTCTTGAATGATCATTGAATAACCAATGTTTTTGCATATCAACTTTTTCCGATTGTTTTTAAAATAAAAGTTATTAAGCAATTTTGAATTTGAGTAAGGGTGCGTCTAACCTATGACCAGCAGTGTACGCCGGCCTTAGTGGGATTCGAACCTAGCGTCATTGGATTGAAAGCCGGCAACAACCAGCTTGACTATAGGTATCCTTGAAGCTTTGTAAATTATAAATTATGTAAACTACAATTTTTTAATTTTGCTAGAAACTAATATTTTAGTTTCCTAAAAACTTGAGCCGAAAAACAAAGTTACTTTGTGTTTTACATCATCGACTACTCCGTCCCATCTCGCTTCTCAAACCTTCCAAAATCAGGTGGCCCTTCCCTTCTCGCTTCTAAATGAAGGGTTGTGGAATGATCTGGTTGTAAATAAAAATTCCGAATACCGAGTCTAACTTCGTGTCTTTCAGTCATCGGCTACTCTTTCCCAAACTTTCCAAAATCAGGTGGTCCTTCTCTTCTAGCTTCTAAAAGAGCCGTAGGGAATGAACAGGTTTTCAACAATATTTTCCGAATACCGAGTCTAACTTTGCGTCTTTCAGTTTTCGGGATGTCTTGGTGGCCATTTAACTGGCTTTCAGTCTTGTCTAAGCCACATTTTTTCGCATTTTTAATGCCTTCTACAAAACTATACAAATTGCAAATAATTGCAGTTCTTTCCTCCAATGGACAGAGGGGATTTAAATTGCCTCCGCCAGTAGCCTGAATTTCAATTTTTATACTTTTCACGTATGTGAAATAGTATAATAACTTTGTGCTGAAGTTTGTAACAGATCGAAATATTCATTTCCGACTATATAAAGTATAT
Organism: Phortica okadai; assembly: GCA_034638295.1. NCBI lineage: Eukaryota > Metazoa > Arthropoda > Insecta > Diptera > Drosophilidae > Phortica > Phortica okadai. The sequence goes on along the minus strand of JAWUZV010000032.1, from coordinate 1,139,357 downwards.
ATATTCTTGATCAGGACGACAAGACGAGTTGATTTAGCCATGTCCGTCTGTCCGTCTGTCTGTATATATAATATCTCCTCCCACAGTTTTTAAGATATCGAGCTGAAATTTTGCACAGAGACTTCTTATTCGTGCAGTCAACTCATTTGTCGGATCCAGCCATATCGGACCACTGGAACTGGTAGCCCCCATACGAAAAGAAGAAGAAAAATGAACAAAACTTGAATCGTTGTATGGAAAACTTTTTTGTTTTGTATGATAGAGTGCTGAAATTTTAAACATAGTAGTTCTACATAGTCCGACTACATGCCTGAAAGTTTCAATGAGATTGGACATCTGGAACTGGTAGCTCCCATACAAAATGAAGAAGAGGAAGAGAAGCAATATTCACGTCGTTGTATGGACAACTTTTTTGTTTTTTAAAGTTATGTTCTTGGGGAGGAATGAAAACTATTTTGACCAAAAATGGGCGTAGCCACGCCCACTTCTAGCGAAAATTGACCCGTTGTATGAAAAACTTTTTTGTTTTTTAACCAATTGACTTGAAATTTTAAAGTTATGTTCTTAGGAAGGAATGAAAACTATTTTGACCAAAAGTGGGCGTAGCCACGCCCACTTATAGCGAAAATTGACCCGTTGTATGGAAAACTTTTTTGTTTTTTAACCAATTGACTTAAAACTTTACAGTTATGTTCTTAGGGAGGAATGAAAACTATTTTGACCAAAAGTGGGCGTAGCCACGCCCACTTATAGCGAAAATTGACCCGTTGTATGGAAAACTTTTTTGTTTTTTAACCAATTGACTTGAAACTTTACAGTTATGTTCTTAGGGAGGAATGAAAACTATTTTGACCAAAAGTGGGCGTAGCCACGACCACTTATAGCAAAAATTGACCCGTTGTATGGAAAACTTTTTTTGTTTTTCAACGAATTGACTTGAAACTTTACAGTTATGTTGTTAGGGAGGAATGAAAACTATTTTGACCAAAAGTGGGCGTGGCCACGCCCTTTTATAGCGAAATTTGACCCGTTGTATGGAAAACTTTTGTGTTTTTTAACCAATTGACTTGAAACTTTACAGTTATGTTCTTAGGGAGGAATGAAAACAATTTTGACCAAAAGTGGGCGCGGCCACGCCCTTTTATAGCGAAATTTGACCCGTTGTATGGAAAACTTTTTTGTTTTTTTACCAATTGACTTGAAACTTTACAGTTATGTTCTTAGGGAGGAATGAAAACAATGTTGACCAAAAGTGGGCGTGGCCACGCCCTTTTTTAGTGAAAATTGACCCGTTGTATGGAAAACTTTTTTGTTTTTTAACCAATTGACTTGAAACTTTACAGTTATGTTCTTAGGGAGGCATGAAAACTATTTTGACCCAAAGTGAGCGTAGCCACGCCCACTTCTAGCAAAATTTGACCCGTTGTATGGACAACTTTTTTGTTTTTCAACCAATTGACTTGAAACTTTGCAGTTATGTTCTTAGGGAGGAATGAAAACTATTTTGACCAAAAGTGGGCGTGCCCACGCCTTTTTTTTGCGAAAATTGACCAATTGATTTGAAACCTTACAGTTATGTTCTTAGGGAGGAATGAAAACTATTTTGACCAAAAGTGGGCATGGCTACGCCCACTTATCGCAAAACTTGAACCGCTGTATGGAAAACTTTTTTGTTTTTTAACCAATTGACTTGAAACCTTACAGTTATGTTGTTAGGGAGGCATGAAAACTACTCATTTAGTTTTTTAGTGACACAACGTGAAAAGTATTATAGCTTCAGCCTTGCTGAAGATAGCGTCCTTACTGGTTTTTTTATACCCTGTACACACACTGTGTATCAGGGTATATTAAGTTTGTTTGAGACGGTTTGTATGTAACGCATAGAAGGAGGGGAGGGGGACCCTATAAAGTATATATATTCTTGATCAGGATGACAAGACGAATTGATATAGCCCTGTCTGTCCGTCCGTCCGTCCTCACCAATGGTTCTCGAAAACTATAAGAGCTAGAGACTTGAAATTTGGTGGATAGACTCGTGAGGTCAAACGCTAGATCAAGTTTGAAGGATTTTTTGCCACGCCCACTCCTTTCCGCCCATCGAGCACCTCCCATTTTTTCGAAAGGCTGTAGCTCGAAAACCTGATGAGTTAGAAACGTGAAAATGAGTATGTAGACTCAGTATGTAAAGCTCTACAAAACCACATACCACATTTTTTCCCCCTCCTTTTGGTTTTCCCTCAAAAAGTTGTTTTCTTAAAATTGATGTATCTCCTAAACTATAATAGATACAAAGCTGAAATTTCGTTTGCAAACTCAGTAAACATACCTTTATAAAACTGCATACCACAAACTTTCATTTTTAATGCTCTGTGACAACGCAAAGACAAACAAGTTGAAATTTGGCATAAATTGCGCTTTGAACACTGCTTTATCCTATTTGTAACAAAAACCGTACTTAACACTGCGAAAACTATTAAAGCTAGAGACTTAAAATTTGGAAGATAGACTCGTGTGTTCGAACACTAGATCAAGTTTGAAGGAATTTTTGCCACGCCCATTCCTTCGCGCCCATCGAGCACAACAAAAGGTCATTTTTTTCTTAAAATTGCTGTATCTCCTAAAGTATAAAGAATACAATGCTGAAATTTTGTATGCAAACTCAGTTAACATACCTTTTTAAAACTGCATACAACAAACTACCACTTTCCCCGCAAAGACCAACAAACTAAAATTTTGCAGCAATGCTTTGTAACAAAATCCGTACTAAAGCGCCATCTAATGGCAAAATTGCACTCTGAGCCCTGCCTTTCCTTAGCAAATACACAAACCATAACGTGGTACACTGCTTTTGCTGTCGGCGAATGTTTAACGTGTTATCAACATAGGTGTGTGTACAGGGTATTATATAGTTGAGAATACTCAACTATACCGCCCTTACTGGTTTTTTATACCCTGCACATACAGTGTGTCAGGGTATATTAAGTTTGTTTGAACGAAATGTATGTAACGCACAGAAGGAAGGGGGACCCCATAAAGTATATATATTCTTGATCAGGACGACAAGAGAAATTGATTGAGCCATGTCCGTCCGTCTGTCCGTCTGTATTCACCAATGGATCTCGGAAACTGTAAGAGCTAGAGGTTTGAAATTTGGAGGGTAGACTCGTGATGCTTGGCAGCAGATCAAGTTTATTTTTTTTTTGTGCCACGCCCACTCCTTCCCGCCCATCCACCCCTACCCACTTTTTTAAATCGCTATAACTCTAACATCCAAAGAGATAGAAACATGAAAGTCGGTATGTAGACTCAGTATGAGTGGCTCTACAAAACTGCATACCACAAAATCCCCCCCTCATTTTCATTTCCCCTCCCCCAGTAATTTTTTCTAAATTGCTATATCTCCAAAATTAACAAAGGTATGAACCTGAAATTTTGTATACAAGCTCAGTGATAATACATCTTAAAAACTGCATACCACAAATTTCCCCTCTCTTTGATGGCTACCCCTCAGAGACCTTCAAACTTAAATTTTTCGTAAAATCCACATTTTTTGACCGATTTTCTTTGTATTTTGAACACTATTTGAAAAGGCGACGTCAGATCAATATGTTTTTGTAGATTGAGGGTGTGGCACCGCCTACCATGTGTGCAGGGTATTATATTGTCGAGTATACTCGACTATACCGCCCTTACTGGTTTTTGGCTATTTTTATACTTTTCACGTATGTGAAATAGTATAATAACTTTGTGCTGAAGTTTCTTACACACAAAAATATTCACTTGCGACTATATAAAGTATATATATTCTTGATCAGGACGACAAGACGAGTGGATTTAGCTATGACCGTCTGTCTGTATATATACAATCTCCTCCCACAGTTTTGAAGATATCGAGCTGAAATTTTGCACAGAGACTTCTTATTCGTGCAGTCAACTCATTTGTCGGATCCAGCCATATCGGACCACTGAAACTGGTAGCCCCCATACGAAAAGAAGAAGAAAAGTGAACAAAACTTGAATCGTTGTATGGAAAACTTTTTTGTTTTGTACGATAGAGTGCTGAAATTTCACACATAGTAGTTTTACATAGTCCGACTACATGCCTGAAAGTTTCATTGAGATTGGACATCTGGAACTGGTAGCTCCCATACAAAATGAAGAAGAGGAAGAGAAGCAATATTCACGTCGTTGTGTGGAAAACTTTTTTGTTTTTTAACCAATTGACTTGAAATTTTAAAGTTATGTTCTTAGGAAGGAATGAAAACTATTTTGACCAAAAGTGGGAGTGGCCACGCCCACTTATAGCGAAAATTGACCCGTTGAATGGAAAACTTTTTTTGTTTTTTAACCAATTGACTTGAAACTTTGGAGTTATGTTCTTAGGGAGGAATAAAAACTATTTTGACCAAAAGTGGGCGTAGCCACGCCCACTTATAGCGAAAATTGACCCGTTGTATGGAAAACTTTTTTGTTTTTTAACCAATTGACTTGAAACTTTGCAGTTATGTTGTTAGGGAGGCATGAAAACTATTCATTTAGTTTTTTTTATAGTGACACAACGTGTAAAGTATTATAGCTTCAGCCTTGCTGAAGATAGCGTCCTTACTGGTTTTTCTTATGCTCATCTTCCAGTCATTCCAGACCTAAAGTTTAGATGGTTTCTAAGTTTTAAAATTATTGTCGCAGTATACTCACCTAACGCCACTCATCAACAGACTTAATTGGTGGGCCTGCGCTGTTGTCAACTTTTTCCAAGCATCTATAATTGACACTCTATCGCCCTTAGTATAGCCAAGGGCAATCTCAGCATTTGCTGCCATAAATTTTAAAAGGATGCTGTCCTGCTCAGTTGTTCTGTGTCTCCCCCTAAAAATGTAGCATTAATTATAAATGCAAGATTGTTCAATAAAATTACTTCTATTTTCCATTCAAAGTTCAAACAAATTGAGAATTTGAACTTAATTTTTTTTGACAGTTGACTCTTCTTCTTCACATTTATGTATTCACAACGAACATTACAAAATGTTCACATGCCAACTTGCACTAATAAAACTGTTGGCAGACATTTTCATTAAAATAAAATATTTCTACTGACTTTCCATTCATTTCAAATACTACTGCATATTCATATGCATTTGTAGATTGTTTTAGCAAATCAACTTATAAAACAGCACACCCCTTATAATGTCATATACCTAAATATGTACTATGTCACAATCCTGGGTGTCGCAAAGTGTGAGTGTTACCACGGCAAGCCTGCGGCTCAGGGTCAGAGTTCCGACTAAACACACACACTATCGAGGGCTGGCATTTATATGCACTAATAAAACTGTTGGAAGACATTTTCCTAAAAATAAAATATTTCTACTGACTTTCCAATCATTTCAAATACTACTGCATATTAATATGCATTTTTAGATTGTTTTTGTTTATGTGTGATTGGCAAATATATGATAATTGTCAAGAAATAATTCACTGCCGAATTGAAAATAAAAATAGAATAAAGAATATTGGAACAATTTAAACGACATGCCTCTTGCATCGATAAAAGCTCTTGAAATAGAAAGAAAACTTCTATTATCATTAGAAAAGGCTGCGCGTAGGCGCCTAAGATACATATCAAATCCTTTGACGCAAACAGATTCAACGTGCGAACTATCAGTTAGTAATATTCCTTTTATTCATGAAGATTTCAGTGCAATTATCGCTTTGACAAAAATTCATTCATCATGGTGTTTAACTTAATAAACGATTATATACCAAAATCTTCAATACCGCCAATTTTACAACTAGGTACGGCATTACAATTTTTAGGAGTTGGCACTTACCAAAGAGTCGCGAATTTAGGACTATCTCGAACAACAGTGTGTAAAATTTATGGAAAATACTTCAGCCACCTTCTTACGAAAGCCAGTTTATGAACCGCAAAGGGCACTTTAGTTTAAATGCAATGATTTGTTTACCATCCATAATATGTTTAATCTATAACACTCTTAAGATATGTGATTATGAATTGCGTATATTGTATATTGATGCAACAATGCCTGGGGCAAGTCACGATTCTTTCGTGTGGAATATAAGCGATGCTAATGATTTATTCAAACGCGAATATGAAGAAGGAAACCGTGGCAACTGACTTTTGGCAGATTCAGGCTACTCCCTTAAACCGTATTTATTAACACCATATATGCCCAACACAGCGCAACATACTTTTAACATTCGACATGCATCTGCTCGTAATGTAGTTGACATTACAATAGGCGTCCTAAAAAGGCGATTTAGATCAATTCAACGATGTTTGTTATATCAACCTTTCAAAGTAATAAAAATAGTAAATGTGTGCTGCGCTCTTCATAATATTTGCCGTGAGCGTAAATGTTCAAGTTTTGAAGAAGAAATAACTGAAGACAAAACGGTTATATACATCAAAATGTTGAAGAAAATGCTAATGGCGAAACACAATCTGACATTCGCGATGAAATTACTTTCATTATACCCTGCACATACAGTGTGTCAGGGTATATTAAGTTTGTTTGAACGAAATGTATGTAACGCACAGAAGGAGGGTTGGGGGACCCCATAAAGTATATATATTCTTGATCAGGACGACAAGAGAAATTGATTGAGCCATGTCCGTCCGTCTGTCCGTCTGTATTCACCAATGGATCTCGGAAGCTGTAAGAGCTAGAGACTTGAAATTTGGAGGGTAGACTCGTGATGCTTGGCAGCAGATCAAGTTTATTTTTTTTTTGTGCCACGCCCACTCCTTCCCGCCCAACCACCCCTACCCACTTTTTTAAATCGCTATAACTCTAACATCCAAAGAGATAGAAACATGAAAGTCGGTATGTAGACTCAGTATGAGTGGCTCTACAAAACTGCATACCACAAAATCCCCCCCCCCCTCATTTTCATTTCCCCTCCCCCAGTAATTTTCTCTAAATTGCTATATCTCCAAAATTAACAAAGGTATGAACCTGAAATTTTGTATACAAGCTCAGTGATAATACATCTAAAAAACTGCATACCACAAATTTCCCCTCTCTTTGATGGCTACCCCTTAGAGACCTACAAACTTAAATTTTTCGTAAAATCCACATTTTTTGACCGATTTTCTTTGTATTTTGAACACTATTTGAAAAGGCGACGTCAGATCAATATGTTTTTGTAGATTGAGGGTGTGGCACCGCCTACCATGTGTGCAGGGTATTATATTGTCGAGTATACTTGACTATACCGCCCTTACTGGTTTTATTCTAACTAACTACAGGCGCAAGACGTTGTGGTAGCGCACTACCCTCAAGTGGACTTGCGACCCCAGGTCAGCCTGTACCGCGACTACAGACAAAGTCAACAGTCGCTTTACTACTTACTCTACACACAATAAGAATACTGATAAACTAATTTTTAAACAATTTCTTTAATACTACTAAGTTACGCAATTAGTTATGTTATGTAGTTTTAATAAACAAAATTTTACTTATTTAAATATGTTAGAATACTACGTTTTATAAGATCATTAGAGGGGCAGTCCTCCATTAAACTAAAATATTTGTTATAATACCTACATAAAACACGAAACGAGTCATGCTCTAAATATGTCGATCTGCAGGTACTGAGACAGATCGGACTAAAATTTCTGGTTACTCTAGCGGGTACACTGAACAGTTTATACGCCAACAATGTAGGAGAGAATATCGTGCTATTTATTAGGTTATGCAAAAACAAGGTACCAAGCATAGTTCTACGACTAGACAATGATGGCAAATTAATAAGCTTCAACCGACTACTATAGGGGGGAGGTGAACGCAGGGGTCCCAGTGGAGATTCCTAAGAGCAAACAGAAGGAACTGTTTCTGAGCAGACTCAATTTGGTTCTTATACTTTTCGCACTGAGGATCCCAAACACACGATGCATATTCCAAAATGGGCCGTACTAAGGAAGTGTAAAGCAAATTAGTTGTGTACGGGTCATTAAATTCGTTGGACCATCTTTTGATGAAACCCAGTACGCCTTTAGCCTTATTAACGGACAGCAAAATATGTGAGGCGAAATGAAGTTTTGGATCCATCAAAACACCAAGGTCATTGAACTGAGAGATACGTTCAAGGTACAAATTATTTAACTTGTACATGCAAACAATTAGTTTTTTTCTATAAAAAGACATTAGCTTGCATTTATCACTGTTTAACAATAAATTGTTTACAGCACACCATTGTGAGAGAGAGTCAAGATCAGACTGAAGCAGATTCTGCTGATCTATAGAATTAACGGTCAGACATAATTTCACGTCATCAGCGTACATTAAAACATGACAGTTCTTTATCACAGTAGGCAAGTCATTTATAAATATATTGAACAATAAGAGGCCACGGTGACTACCTTGAGGAACCCCTGAAGTAACAAAAATTCGTCTCGAAACTGATGTTTTAAAATAACACATTGTGTTCGTGATTCAAGATAAGACGACAGCCAACGGACTAACGATGGTGGAAAACCTTTACTGAAATCAGTGTATACAACATCGGTTTGGCAGCCGGACGAAAAATTTCGATTGACAATCGAAGTGAATTCTAATAAGTTAGTTACCGTTGACCGTTTCTCGAGAAAGCCATGCTGAGACAAATTTAGAAGTGATGGTACAAAGTGCTGTAGCTGTTCCGTAATGATCTGTTGAAACAGTTTAGGAATAGCACTAAGCTTAGCAATGCCTCTGTAAATCGAGATGTCCACCTTACTGCCTTTTTTATAAAGGGGAATAATGTAAGACTCTTCCCAAATTTTGGGGACAACAGAAGAACTTAACGACATGTTAAAAAGCCTGCATAATGGAATAAACAACATCTCGGCACTGTGCCTTGGAACGCAACCAGGAATACTATCTGGACCAGCGGTAAAAGATGGTTTCATTAATTTTAACCAGTAAGGACGCTAGCTTCAGCAAGGCTGAAGCTATAATACTCTTCACGTTGTGTCACTAAAATAAAAAAAAAAGTAAATGGGTTTTATTATTTTCTAAATATCTATATATATATATGACTCATTTCCACACCACCTATGAGGTAGAGTCTATGGCGCGTTTTTTTTATCGTGGTTCCCCTGTAGGCCTAATCCACATGCATAATAATAATAGAAATAATAACATTTGGTTTACATAACTTAAACGAATCACATTAATCAATTAAATTGAATAAATAATAACAAAGTTATAATACTGTACACATACGTGAAGAGTATAATAAAAGCTGTCATGAAGAACAGCTGATCGCCTTAACTTTTCAGTTGTTTTATTTGATTGAATCCTTCGATATAAATGGTAAATACGAATGTTATGAAAATTAAGAGTGCCAGTATCTCTTTTTTGTACATTTCTGTACATTTTTATGAAAATTATTTTGATTTGATTGAATCATTCGGTTTTTTGATTTGAGTGAATCATTCGATATAAAGAATAAATACGATTAACGTTATGAAAATTTTAATAGACATCATCTCTTTTTGAACATTTCTGTACATTCTCATTAAATTTATTTTGTTTTTCACTAAATTACTCATATGCTTGTTCTCTCTGGCATAAACGATGTAAATATCTTAATTTTTAAAATTAAAATAATCGACGAAATACTTAATTTGTAAAATAAACAATAAAATAAATAACGACCAGCATCTCTTGTTTGTACATTTCTGTACACATTTATCATTAAATTTATTTTGTTTTTCCCAAAATTATGCTCAACTATCCAGTTGTTTTAATTTGATTGAATCATTCGATATAAAGAATAAATATTAATCGTATTCTTAAATTTTTAATTTTTAAAATTAAAATAATCGACGAAATACTTAATTTGTAAAATAAACAATAAAATAAATAATGACCAGCATCGCTTGTTTGTACATTTCTGTACAAATTTATCATTAAATTTATTTTGTTTTTCCCAAAATTATGCTCAACTATCCAGTTGTTTTGATTTAATTGAATCATTCGATATAAAGAATAAATACTAATCGTATTCTTAAATTTTTAATTTTTAAAATTAAAATAATCGACGAAATACTTAATTTGTAAAATAAACAATAAAATAAATAATGACCAGCATCTCTTGTTTGTACATTTCTGTACACATTTATCATTAAATTTATTTTGTTTTTCCCAAAATTATGCTCAACTATCCAGTTGTTTTGATTTGATTGAATCATTCGATATAAAGAATAAATACTAATCGTATTCTGAACATAAAAATAGACAGCATCTCTGTTTTGTACATTTCTGTACATTTTCATAAAATTTTTATTAAATTTTTAATGAAATTTTTAATGAAATTTTTTTTTTTTTTAATTAAATTTTTAAATTTATTTTGTTTTTTACAAAATTACGCTCAACTATCCAGTTGTTTTGATTTGATTGAATCATTCGATATAAAGAATAAATACGATTAATGTTATGAAAATTTTAATAGACAGCATCTCTTGAATTTACAAACGAATTCTTAGCACTATGCCATCATGATCGCTGTAGGGAGTCTCATAAGTCAACGCTAATGTCCGTTGCTGATCCAAATTTGAGAAAATCCAATCAATTGCTGTATTTTGTTTTGTGGTGGCAATATTGTCCAGCATTGAAACAATACCTGTTTGCCGAAATTGAGTTTCCAAATCATCCAATCTTGTTGCTCTACAAATGTTGAAATCTCCAATTAAAATAATGTGTCCCCCATTTTGCCGCATTAATTCTGCCAAGTCCTGTTCTATTATTGCTCTGAAATCCGCCAGAGGATATGAGGGATTTCTGTACAACACCGCTAGTGTAATATCTAATCTTTGAATGGCTAGTAGTTGATACACTTGCCCCATCTCATTTATACTCCTTCTGATTGATTCAGAAAAACTTCCCGTTAAATATTGTTTACAATAAACAATAAGACCATTTGGTCGACGTCGAGTCATTGAGTCTGCTGCATCTATTCGTCCAACAATGTCAAAACCTTCAATAGGAAATTGTTCATTTTCAAAGGACCATGTTTCGACAATGCATATTATATCTGCCGAACATATTATTTGATCCTTTCTAATGTTGTCAATGTGCCTGTGCAAACTTCGAACGTTTTGATAATATATTTTAAGGCAGTTTGTTGATTCGTGGAACATAAATCCAAAATGTGTGTCTAATAATTTTCTGGCTCTTAATTTTAATAGCTGGTTCCTTACCAAGTCTCTATCGCTGAAGGGTTTTGGAGGTGTGAATTTTCCAATTATGTAGAGTCCGGACGCATTTGTGGCTCTGCTACATGCGACATATATAGCTGCTCTGCTCATTCCTTTTTTTAGGTGGACTGCTACCTGATTGTATGTTGCACCTTGACTTTTGTGTATGGTGATAGCTTCAGCAGGAACAACAGGAAACTGCTTTCGCTCAACCGACACTTGATCATTTCTTTTATACTGAAAAGAACGGATTGCTTTTGTAACTGGAGTCCAAGTTTCCTCATTTGGATGCGGCTTCTTAGAGCGCGCTATTGTTCCAACCGATATTTCAGCGAATTTGATCCAGAGCGTTGTCACAATTCTTTGTGATCCAATTTCTTGATGGTCAATTTGCATTAGCTGTCCCGTTGCTCCATTGACCAAACCATCACTGGTATTAATATTAACTGTAAGCATATATTTGGCTGTCGTTTTCAATAATAATTTATAACACATTCCCTGTGTTTCAGTAGTTTTAAAACTTTTTACTGATTCCAAAATGTTTGCCTTACTAGTTTCACTCAAAGTATTTGCTTTAATGGAATCGTGTGCTGTCGAAATATATTCCTCAGTGCGTATTTGAGCTAGCTTGATGCTATTATAATTGCTGACATCCTCACCCGAGAAAAAGAGGTGAATTGCTGAGCTTGGAACCTCATTTACACGCACTTGTCTGCCTTTTATAAGATTAATATCTTCCGTAGTCATAATCCCTTCTGACATATTATTGAGGGCGGCAGCAAATGAATGATCTTCCCGTTGACGCATTATCTCCGTAAGCTCATAAAATTTGAACAAGTCCCAGAGCGGTGTGCCTGTTATAGCACTATATTGTTCATTGGGGTTAGCAGCAAATACCCATCTATCGCGTACCGGTGATAGTTGCTTTAAATCTCCGAAGACTATAATTGAAATTCCTCCGAAAAATTGCTGAGTTCTGAATATTTGTTTTAAGCGGGCATCCAAAAATCCAAAAATTTTTGCTCCAACCATAGATATTTCATCAATTATAATCAATTGAAGATCAATAAGCTTTGTATGAATTGTATTTACAACGTCGCTACTCAGTGGGCGCAGTTCACTAGCCGACTGGTTCATTGGCAGAGAAAAGATTGAATGTAAGGTAAGGCCGCCAATTCCAAAAGCAGCTTTTCCGGTGGGCGCACATAGCAGCACTTTTGCTGTTTCCGGATTACTTCCTGCTACAGTGTTTGCACGCAAGGTTAACGTTTGGTAAATTGTTGAGATCAAACGGCTTTTTCCAACCCCAGCGCCGCCACCAACATACTCATAGAATATTTCTTTTTTCTTTATGTTATGTTGAACATGTGCAAAATATTCTCGTTGTTTTTTGTTTAATGATCGAACCATATTTAAAAGTTCGTCTTCGTCAACTAACGGTGGCAGTTTAATAAGCCGCACTTCTTCACCAGTTGTTTCCTGAATGTTTTCATCATTATTTACATCCTGGAAAATGTTTATATTACCTTCAATTTCTGGCACTGCAAGAGCTCTAAATTCCTCATCCAATAATTGAGATGCTGTGTTATCATCAAGTTGTCTATCCGCATTGCTTTCGTTTTGAATATTTTCCATAACTTGCTCCAGTTCACGATCTGCAAAAACATTGTATTTTTTCCTATTTTCCTCTATTTCATCTTTGTGCAAGATGCAAAGTTGTTCAACATTACTGTCAATTAACTCCGATTGTTCATTTCTCCAGTGGTAAAATAGCATTAACATTTCTCTAAGATAATCCATGCGAGATGTTTCTGAACTGAATCTTCTCCATCTTAAAATTAGTGGTTGATTCCTTTTTTGCATAAATCCACTATTATCTTTCAATTGTAATAAATGCTCATTGTTGCTTACATCTTCATTCTCATTTTCTGTTTCTTGATAATCCTCATTTGTTTGCACATTTCGTGTTTTCTTTTTTAAGAACTTAAATAAAGCTGCAAAATCTGCTAGACAAAGTTCTTCCAATTCATCAGGTCTTTGCACGTAGTGGTCGAGCAAATTGGGAACAAAGATATCTGTGGAATTTTCAGGTAAAGCTGCCAAATCGTTTTTCGATTTAACCATTCTCACTCTTTGTTCAGGATGTGCTGTGTTAACAAAAACCTCTCCATGACTAGCTTCCGACAGATGCAATCCTAAAATATTATAAACAGCCTCTTGAGCTGAAATTTCTGATCCGTTTACGAATTTGTTGCCTATATGCTGCAACTTTTGTTTGACTGTAACGTTGTCTCTATTTATTTCTTCCATTGCTTCTCTTAAAAGTCGAGAAACTCCTCTATTTGACTTGTTGATGTAGTTGATTATGTAACTACAGCAGGCATATGCATCTAAAATGAATTGAATATCCATATTAGCTCGGTGATGACCTAAAATATCCTTATTGTATGAATTCAACATTCGGTCTGATAGTTTTCGTTTTAAAAATATTTGTGGTTTTTTTAAATTTGAACGCAGTGCCAGTTTATATTTTTCGTAATCCGTATTAATGCTTTCATGAGCCAAAAAATTTTCAAAAGAATTTATATTATTTATTAAATTCGTATTCTCGGGGCGAAGAAACTGTTGTATTCTTTTGAAAAGCTCTTTATGTTCGGCAACGTTTTCTTCATCTCCAAGGGGAAAAAGCACTTCGGTTCTAGGCATTGGTGGATGCGGCATGTTAAATCGGCAAAACATGTTTCCTCGAAGCTCCCTTTGGCAGCTTCTTCCGTGTCTATGCTGTTGATATGGTATGAACTCCGCAACATCGGGATTATCTCCATCAGTTGTTATAAACTGATCTATGTAGTCTACAACCGCTTCAACATTTTCCATCGTTTCTAGCTTAGGTGCATTACTTATCCAATACATGCCATGTGAGTGTGGTGATCCTCTATGCTGAAACTCAATTCTCCAATAATAATGAGTCACTGTATTATTTCCAAAAATTCCATTCTTAAATAGTTTTAACAGCTGTCGGAATCTATGGTCAAAATATCTAGAACATGTAACTGGATCAGTCCTTATCAAAAACGCTTTTTCATCACTTGATAAATTAATCGCCTCTTCTTCAGTTAGATCAATGTTCCGAATTCTTTTTGTCAAAATCACTAATAGTTCTTTCCATCTGGTTTCTGCGGCTGATAAGGTGATAAGAAAAGTGGGAAGTCCGAATTGACGTATCGTTGCCAAAACCTTCTTCTTTTCTGCTTCCCAGTGGGCAGGTGATGAACGTAAACCTTTAAGAACATGAAATCCTTCGTCATGTTGTACTAAGTTGGTTACGAAACTTTCATCCATAAGGTTTCTAGCGGTAACATTGCTTGAACGTGTTTTCTTACGTAGACATATTGATATTGCGCTTTTCAACTTTTGCAGTTCATAATATCTATAAGTAAAAAATAATTTATCCACACGACAGCAGCGATAATCGTAGCGGCGTAATTCCGAACGTGCAATGCGACTGTATGTAGTATCACAAGTTCTTTTCTTTCCACAGTATATCGTAGGGTATGAGAGCTCTTCTGCATCGGTATCCATAGTGACATCTACTGGTCTTCTTCCTTCACCAGGAGCTATGCACACACGTTCAATCGACCGATTTTCAATTGGCTCATTTTCTAAAAGCGTCTCCTGTCCTCCTGGATTTAAAATATCATTTTCCTCAGGATCTGTTTCCTGTCTTTCTTCGTTTGGTTCTCCGTTACGTTGATTATTTAAAATTTCCTGAATAATAGTGTCATCTCTCCTATCGGCTACAAATGGCACATGTTCCGCATTTCGTGCATCGGCCAACCAATTGTCCGATATTTAAATACCGTGTTTTACATATAGTTCTGTTGTGATTAAATATTGTAGAGCTTCTAATATTTTGGTTGGTCGAATCGTTTCCGTCATAAAACTATGGTCATATTGCAATCTTCTTTTCAGAAGCACTTGAATGACGTGACTATCTTCAAATCTACGTGGGAGACTTGTTACTGTCTCAACAACAGATATGGGTATGTTGACAACCGCTCCTCTGATCGCGCACTGCCGTTCATATCCATGCGACGTTATGCGCATGAAAGGTATCCTAGGTGCAATTAAACGCTCTTCTAAGCATGTTAATCCCTTTAAGCACTCAGGAATCTCTGGAAAGTCCAATCCTTCTGAAAGGCAAATTTTCGACAAACGGCCAGCTGATATAGTTCTTTGACATGTTGCGCAAAAGTTATATTTTCCATCCTGACTTGGAAATTTTTCTGCCAAATAAAATGCATTGTTTATCGGTAGGTTTGGATACTTATTTGCTATCACATCTTTCTTTAATTTTTTTATCTGGTGTTTAAACCACGTTCCACCACAACTTATGCACACATTCGTTGGTCCTTCCTTAATATTTTCATTATAAGTATCAAATACGTCCATTCTTCGCCTTTGTCGTTGATTTTCTTGTGCTTCCTCTCTTTCTTGGGGAGACAAATCCTGTCTTCTTCTTACATTTCTAGAGGATTGCCTTAACGATTCATTTTGACGGTTCATAGGATCGGATCTGTGAATTCCTACGCGTTCTTGAGTGGCTTGTCTAGCGTTTATTGCCAAATTTCTTGCTTGCTGTCGCGTAAGACGTCGCTGAGAAGAATTTACAATTTGCTCGTTACGTCTATTTGAAATATCTGATCTCCTATTTCTTCTCGCTGAAGCATCACGTTGTCTTTCAATAGTTCTGAATTGCTCTTCTTGCCTTCGTTGGCTATGTTCAACTGTATTTCTTTCCTGTTCTTCGAATTGATACTCCTCATTTTGCCTTCTAATATTATGGGCTTCCGCGTCTCTTGCCCTTTCCTGCTGCCTATAATCTTCATTCAGCCTTTTTTGGCTATGTTCAACTGTATTTCTTTCCTGTTCTTCGAATTGATACTCCTCATTTTGCCTTCTAATATTATGGGCTTCCGCGTCTCTTGCCCTTTCCTGCTGCCTATAATCTTCATTCAGCCTTCTTTGGCTGTGTTCAACAGTATTTCTTTCTTGTTCTTGACGTTGGTACTCTTCATTTTGCCTTCTAATATTATGGGCTTCCGCGTCTCTTGCCCTTTCCTGCTGCCTATAATCTTCATTCAGCCTTCTTTGGCTGTGTTCAATAGTATTTCTTTCTTGTTCTTGACGTTGGTACTCTTCATTTTGCCTTCTAATATTATGGGCTTCCGCGTCTCTTGCCCTTTCCTGCTGCCTATAATCTTCATTCTGCATTCTTTGGCTGTGTTCAATAGTATTTCTTTCTTGTTCTTGACGTTGGTACTCTTCATTTTGCCTTCTAATATTATGGGCTTCCGCGTCTCTTGCCCTTTCCTGCTGCCTATAATCTTCATTCAGCCTTCTTTGGCTGTGTTCAACTGTATTTCTTTCCTGTTCTTCGAATTGATACTCCTCATTTTGCCTTCTAATATTATGGGCTTCCGCGTCTCTTGCCCTTTCCTGCTGCCTATAATCTTCATTCAGCCTTCTTTGGCTGTGTTCAACAGTATTTCTTTCTTGTTCTTGACGTTGGTACTCTTCATTTTGCCTTCTAATATTATGGGCTTCCGCGTCTCTTGCCCTTTCCTGCTGCCTATAATCTTCATTCAGCCTTCTTTGGCTGTGTTCAATAGTATTTCTTTCTTGTTCTTGACGTTGGTACTCTTCATTTTGCCTTCTAATATTATGGGCTTCCGCGTCTCTTGCCCTTTCCTGCTGCCTATAATCTTCATTCTGCCTTCTTTGGCTGTGTTCAATAGTATTTCTTTCTTGTTCTTGACGTTGGTACTCTTCATTTTGCCTTCTAATATTATGGGCTTCCGCGTCTCTTGCCCTTTCCTGCTGCCTATAATCTTCATTCAGCCTTCTTTGGCTGTGTTCAATTGTATTTATTTCTTGTTCTTGACGTTGGTACTCTTCATTTTGCCTTCTGATATTATGGGCTTCTGCGTCTCTTGCCCTTTCCTGCTGCCTATATTCTTCATTCTGCCTTCTTTGGCTATGTTCAATTCTATTTCTTTGTTGTTCTTGAGACCTTTGAATCGAGTCAGCTCGTCTTAATCGGTGTGCCTCTAAATCTCTTTGCATTTCATCTTGCCCATTAACCAAATCTCGGCGCCTTCTTCTCCTTGTATTGTGCGCTACGGAGTCACGTAATCTTTCAATATTTCTATATTCTGCATCATTTTGACGTAACTCAGCAATATGTTGTGAAGTTACTAGACGGTGTTGCTCAACATTTTGACTATGTTGATGGCGGCTTCTAATTAGAGCTTCTCTGCGTCGTTGTTCCAGCGATTTTCTGCACTTACGAAATTTGTAATTTTAGATTTGTATAAAAAATAAATTAATTTTTTTGTATACAAATTTTTTTAAATAACCAACTTTTTTTTAATAAAAAGGAATATATATGAATATATCAGTCTTTGACTAACTTCCAAATCGTACGGTCACATCTTAGTACGCTCTTCAAAATATTTCATTTTGTGTAATTTGATTTCAAAATATTTTTTTTTTAATTTTTTCGTTTTTACGAACAATATAAAATTCTTGATTGAATTTTTTCAATAAGATACCGTAACCGCTTATTTTCCTATAATGGGGCAACCTCCTGATCCTCCGGATCGCTACAAAACTTACACTGATCATTCAGTGACTAATGTCGGACCGAAATATCTGATTGTTAAACGTATTAGCAGTAGTGACGAATCTCTTGCTAATGTCTCTCCGTTCCTTATCAAGAAAACAATTGACCACATTTGTGGAGGAGTAGTGGACCTATGTAAAAAAACAAGAAATGGTACTATTCTCATCAAAACGAAGAACTCCACTCAAGCTAATAAATTGCTCAAGCTTACTGCTCTCTCGGACTCTTTGCCTGTTACTGTATCGGAACATTCCACTCTCAACTTCAGTAAAGGAGTGATTTATTCAAATGAATTGAGGTCTATCGGCGAAGAAGAAATCCTGGCTGAACTGAAAAGTCAGTCTGTTTGTGAAATTCGCAAAATTAAAAAGAAATTCAATGACCAACTAATTGATACTGGACTCATTATATTAACGTTTGCCTCTCTCTCTCTCCCTGATTACATCCTTGTTGGTTATGAAAAAACTAAGGTACGTCAATTTATTCCTCGACCCATGCGCTGCTCCAACTGTCTAAAATTTGGACACACATTCAAATTCTGCAAAAACCAAAAAGTTTGTAACATCTGTGGACAATTGCTACATACTGAAGCCAATGAAATGAATACCTGCCAGAATGGACCTTGCTGTGTTAATTGTACTTCCAAAAATGTTGATGACAATAAACACTCTTCATTTGACAAGAAATGTCCTGTCTTCGTAAAAGAACAAGAAATTCTAGCAATTAAAATTACACAAAAAGTAGATACTAAAACTGCTTACACTATCTACAACTCTACCCATAAATCCAATGAACTAACCTATGCATCAATCTCGGCCCAGAAGTCAACTTCACTAAAGGACAACTCTCATATATTACCATCGAATCCGTCTCCTCCTAAAGAAATTCCATCTCTGGACCCTCCAAAAAGAACTACTATTTCTTACTCTGACATGGACGATCTCATCAGCACTCAGCCATCAACCTCAACTGCTCTTGTTTCGAAGCTTAATTGCTCTTCAAATAAAATACTTATCCTACCAAAGAATATCTCTAAAAGAAGACAAACTCAGCTCAGAAGTAAATCATCAAGAGCCAAAAATAGTAAGAAGGAATTTCCAAAAAAAAAAGGTGCTTCTGACTCTGATTTAGAAGATTTAAGTGATATGACATAAATTTATAATTAAGCATTCGATGTGGTCTCGGCAGGGCTGACGGGGAACAGAGCTTTATGATACTAGTTATCATCTCTTTCCCCCGTCAGTCTTGTCGAGGCCTCCTTTTATATTTGTACTCAGGTCAGACTATTCACTTTGGTTGACAATCTAACTCAATCAAGGTGGTTCTTAGTCTGACCTCATCAACTTATATACTAACTGATCACTTTAACGTACTTTTCCTATGTTTTCACTTTATATTATTAATTTTTCTTTATTCTGTATAGATTCATGACTTTAAAAATTTTGCAATGGAATTGTAATGGTTATTTTAATAACTATGATCAGTTACAAATTCTCATCAAAAAATACTCCCCAAAAATTATTTCCCTTCAAGAAACTCATCTTACTCCACAAAATTACTTTCCAATACCCAATAATTACACTTGCTATCAATATTCTTCCTCTTCTAATGCCTCTGGTGGAGTAGCCCTCCTTGTTCATCAATCTTTACAACATGAATTAATCACATCACATCACGACTTTGATTCTGTTAGTGTTCGTATTTTCTCAAAGATAGTATTTACTATAGTTTGCTCCTATATTCCTCCTAATAAACCCTTTTCCTTAAAGAACCTTCAAAATGTTTTTTGCAATTTAAATTCTCCAACTCTTATTACTGGTGACTTTAATAGCTGGCATCTGTTATGGGGGTCATCATCTAATAACTCAAGAGGCAATACTCTGCAAAAATTTATTAATCTTTCCCCACTCATCATTTTAAACAACGGCTCTCCAACTCACTTCAGTACTCACCACACTTTTACCCATATAGATCTTACATTAGCAACCTCGTCTTTAGCCATTCATTCTGCCTGGTCTATTGAATCTAATTTATTTTGTAGTGACCATTATCCTATTATAATTTCTTTATTTGATTCACCTTCTCCTCCCCCTAAAATCTTGCCCAAATTTTTAACCAATCGTGCTGACTGGCTTCAATACTCAGAAGCTACATACAACAATCACCTTACCAGACCCATATCTACCAATATTAATAAAGAGGCTGCTAACATAACTAGAATTATTCGTCAAAGTGCTAATAACTGTATCCCTCAATCTTCGTCTCATACCCATAAAAAATATAATGTCCCTTGGTGGAATAAACATCTACAAATACTCAAAGATAAGAAAAATCTTTGTTGGTCAAATCTCAAACGTAATATATCTACTGATAACATTCTTCTATATAAAAAAGCTAATGCTTTATTTAAGAGAGAGACGAAATCCGCTAAGCGTGCTTCATTAAAAAGCTTCACTTCTGAAATTAACCCATCATCAACCTCAACTAAAATTTGGGCTAATATTAGACACTTTTGCGGCACCAAGCCTTATAACTCAATCCATTGCATTTCAACTCCTTCTTCTAACATAACTGATAAACAAATGATAGCTGAAGAATTCTCTAAAAATTGGTCATCCAGTTCTAATGATGTAAATTTCTCCATAACCTTTCAACAACATAAAAACAATACCGTTCCGACTATTTCCTATGTTCCCTCCATATTAGCTCAAGAGCTTGAAAAACCCATCTCTCTTCCTGAACTTAACTTAGCTCTTTTGATACTCAAAGGTAAAACCCCTGGTCTTGACCGAATCTCATATCCTATGCTAAAAAATTTAAATATTTCTGTTAAAAAACGACTCCTTAGACTTTACAACAACATCTTTACAAAATCATTTATTCCTCAACAATACAAAATAAGTAAGGTAATACCTATAATAAAACCTAACTCCATCAAAACTAATTTAAATTCTTATCGTCCCATTTCCCTTAACTCGTGCTGTGCAAAAACTCTTGATAAAATAATAGCCAACCGTCTTTGGTGGTTTGCTTCTCAAAACAATTTTATCGATAACCGACAATGTGGTTTTAAGAAAAATAAATCTATAACTGACTCTTTACTTGCTCTAGATTATCACATTTCTTCTGCTTTGTCTACAAAAAATCACCTTTCAATATTATCTTTAGATTTAACCAAAGCTTTTGATAAAATTGGTATCCATTCTGTAATTGATGAGCTACGTTTTTGGAAAGTTGGTACTAACATTATAAATTACATTTTTAACTTCATGACTAATAGAAAGCTGACTGTTTTTGTGGACAATTATATGTCTTCTTTTAGGCCTCTATATAATGGTATTCCTCAAGGATCTCCTCTTTCAGTTATCCTTTTCCTTATTGCTTATAACAAACTAAATAGAACTATTTCTACTCACAAACAATTTAATTTCTCCGCCTATGCCGATGATTATCATATATTTCAAAAGCTTAATAAAAAAAATACTCTTGATATTCACCATCTTATTAATGATATTAATTCCTGGTGTAATTACTCAGGAGCTCAACTTTCACTCTCTAAATGTAAACACCTTCATATTTGCAGAAAAAAATTTTGTCCGATAAAGTTCTCTCCTTCTATAGCCCCAATAACAAATGTATCTTCCCTTAAAATCCTTGGTGTTATTTTCAACAGCTCTTACAAATGGAACGACCACATCTCTAATCTTCTTCTCTCCCTAACCAATCGACTCAATATTATCAAATGTTTATCTAATAACAAATACAATTGTAATCAGCTTTCTCTAGTTAATGTCGTTAAGGCTATTATTATGTCTAAAATTGACTTTGGCTTGTTTTTATATGGTAATGCTCCTAAATCTCTCATCAATAAAGTTAAATCCGTTTATAACTCTGCTCTACGTTTTGCTCTTGGAGCATTCAGATCGACCCCCACTCGTAACCTCCTTTTTGAATGCAATCTCATGCCCATAGAACTTAGAAAAGACTTTGTCACAGCTAAGCTATCTAAATCAATTCTTCACGCCAACGACTCTCCCATAGCTACCCCTCTCAAGAATATTCTTAAAGCTAAAAGAAAACCTAAATTAATATCATCGCTTCAAAAGGCATGTCTCTTTATGGACAACCTTGGATTTTCTATCAAACCTTTTCCTTGCAAAGCCAATAGACTTACCCCATGGTCCTTCAACTCGTGTTGTCTGAACTTAACTTTAGCTTCTCTTCCCAAATCTTCTACCTTGCCAATAACATACCAAAACCGATTTTTAGAACTAAAGAATAGCTTCTCTTCTCACTCTTTCTTATACACAGACGGTTCGCAATCCAATGGTGCATCCTCTTGCAGCATTATATCTAGTTCCTTCTCTAAAGTATTTCTTCTACCATATTTTACTTCGATATTCTCTTCTGAAATCATAGCAATTTATATTGCGATTAATATAGCTATTAATAAACGTGGATTTTTCGCTATTTGCACAGATTCTCTTTCCTCTTTAAAAGCCATTGCTAATTTATCTAATTCAAATTTCTATGCATCCTCCATTAGACAAATGTTAACTGCTAATCTCCCTCGAATAACTTTAATATGGGTGCCTAGCCATTGCTGTATTGCTGGCAATGAGCTAGCTGACAAAGCTGCCAAATCTGCTTTTAACCTTCCCCTGATTTTCTATGACAATTTTAATACATCAGATATTTTAAAATACACCAAGTCCTACTTTCAGAACCTGAACACACTTCTCTGGGATAATACAAATCAACATTACAAAACAATAAACATACATAAACATACACTTTACAATTATCAACACTCCCTGAGAGATCATCACCTTAGCAGAAAAGAGCTATCCAAATTTATTCGTCTTCGTCTTGGTCACACAAATCTTACCCATCAACACCTTTTCAATTCATCTCTACCTTCTTTATGTCACTTTTGCAACTCTTATTCCCCTATTTCCCTTAAACATATCCTCATACAATGTCCTCATTTCAATAACTTAAGAACAACATTTTTCCGTTCTTCCAATCCTTTTTCTTACCTTTCTCAACCTACCTACCAAAACATTTCTCTTATTGCAAAATTTCTAAAAGCATCAAATCTATTCCAACTTATTTGATATAATAAGAAAATTATTCAAAAATTATTATATGATCCAATCAATTGTAATTTAATGTAATTGTAATAGTACATATTTATTTAAGGAAAATTAGTTATAAGATTCATTTGTATTATTTACTATAAGTAAGCTTAAGGCTCCCAGCTATAGCTTCTTTTTCCTTTGCTTCTCCTTTTATTTTATTATATTAGAGAAGTTTGTAAATAAATAAATAAATAAATGAATATATAAAAAGGAATATATATGAATATATAAATATAATATATATATATATATAGTAAATTTAAACTTAAAGAAATAAAATGTGTTTGATAAAATAAATAAACAGGAGGAATATTTCCTTCCAAAAAATATCACAGTACGAACTTTTCCTTTTTTGTAAGGAAAATAATTAAAAGTATTTTAATTTAATTGTAAAAAAATATTAGTAAATATTAATAACTAAATGTTAGTAAATATTAATAACTAAATGTTAGTAAATATTAATGAATGAATGTTAGTAAATATTAATCAATGAATGTTAGTAAATATTTATCAATGAATGTTAGTAAATATTAATCAATGAATGTTAGTATTGATAAATAACTATATAAATGAGGTGTTAAGTTGTTAGTGAATGAAAAGATTAATAAGCGATTGGATTATTAGTTTGTAAGCGAAATAATAAAAGAATATGGACTTACATACAGAAAAGGATATATTTCACATAATCTTACAGTTTTTTTGTCCAAACCCGAAATCGCAAGAGGAATAAAATGTAAATCTAAAAGAATATATTTGTATATGTTTATATTTTAAGAAATATTTGAAAGGAATCGTGTTAACTGTAAGTAGGGATTTGTATGTGTTAGTGTAGGTATGCAGTTGAATATAATTTTTAAACCCAATTAACTTGATGTGAGAAAGGCTTGTATGAAATACAACAAAAGGCTAGTGATGTCGTTGGGCAGTAGTAGACCAACAGTAATAGGTGTAAATAGAAAGAATAATTTGTTTTAATACCAACCAATTACGTTACTGTTGTGAAGTTATGTTTCATAATATTAATGCGGGCTATAAAGGTCGATTTTGATTGGGAAATAACAATCAAACTTAGTTTTTGACACCAACGAATGTCAGAAGAACCTGCTCTCTGTTTAGCAAGCAGCAGGCAGATCGTACAGCTGTTTCGGGAGTCGCCACACTATTTCAGAAAATGACACCACCAAGTTTGTAACGATCGAATTAAAATTTCCGAGCGCAAGACTGAATAGTTCTGAATACGAACGACTAATACATTCTACATTCTTGACATGTAACAGGGAAATGGAGTACATTTTAATGACGGATAATGCCCGAATAAATGCAAACGGCAATCAAAGGAGTTTTTATAGGACTGCTCCGTTCATGTTATGGACTGGTCAGCATGTACAACGAATTTAAATTCAATAGAAATAGAAAATCTTTGGGGCATACTGGTAAGGGATCTTTATAAAAAAAAAAAAAAAACACAAAGGATGACAGTGATATAATAAGGAGGTTAAAAGGTTTCATATTTTGGATCTACCTCATAGATTGTTGTCTAAATATACAGTTATCACTTTCTTACATTTGGCTCAGTTGTACAAAAACAAAATATTCTTGGTATCTTAAACTTTAAAAAATCTTTAATAGTATGGTTCACCAGACTAACAACACGTTTTCAGTCACCCACATTTCAGTTAAGGCGTGTTTTGTAGAACTTTAGGTAAGATTTAATGTTATTGTCTGATAACACAGATTTTAATTGTCTGATTGCAGACCCTAAATCTACAAAAAAAAATGTTGATTTGACATCGCCCGATCACATAGTGTTCAAAATATCAAGTAAATTGGTCAAAAAAAGTGGAATTTACGAAAAATTCGAGTTTGTAGGTCATTAAGGGGTAACTTTCGAACAGAGGGGAATTTTGTGGTATGCAGTCTTAAAGATATATATTTACTGAGCTTGTATACAAAATGTCATGTTCATACCTTCATTAGTTTTGGAGATATTGCTTTTTATAGAAAACAATTGGGGGAGGGGGACAAATTGTGGTATGCAGTTTTGTAGAGGGGTTTATGCTTATTCTATATACCGACTTTCATGTTTCTATCTCTTTGGGTGTTCGAGTTATTACGTTTTAAAAAAGTAGGCAGTGCTGGTTGCGCGGGCAGGAGTGGGCGTGGCACAAAACCGTTCAAACTTGATGTAGTGCCAAGCATCACGAGTCTACCCTCCAAATTTCAAGTCTCTAGCTTTTACAGTTTCCGAGAAACATTGGTGAATACAGACGGACGGACGGACAGACGGACAGGGCTCAATCGATTTCTCTTCTCATCCTGATCAAGAATATATATACTTTATGGGGTCCCCCTCCCCTCCTTCTGTGCGTTACATACATTTCGTTCAAATAATCTTAATATACCCTGACACACTGTATGTGCAGGGTATAAAAAGAGCGTATAACTTAGTATTCGCCAGTCACTTCTTGCAAGTTTCACCCACGCATTTGATTTCTCCGAAAAGAAAATAATTTTTTCACAAGAGGGGGACTCAAGAAATCTGGCTGTATTTTCAAAGACTGGTCTAGGTAGCAAGAGTTTTAAGCCATGGAGTGGTCAGCATAGACCCCAGACCTCAAATCAATAAAAAATCGTTAATTTTAAAAACCAGTAAGGGCGGTATAGTTGAAATATTGTGAACTACATAATACCCTGACCACACACCTATGTTTATAACACGTTAAACTTTCGCCGACAGCAAAAGCAGTGTACCACGATATGAATTCTGTATTTGGTAAGGTAAGGCAGGGCTCACAGTGAAATGTTGCCATTAGATAGCGCTTTAGTACGGATTTTGTTACAAAGCATTTCTGCAAAATTTTAATGTGTTGGTCTTTGCGGGGAAAGTGGTAGTTTGTTGTATGCAGTTTTAAAAAGGTATGTTATCTGAGTTTGCATACAAAATTTCAGCATTGTATTATTTATACTTTAGGAGATATAGCAATTTTAAGAAAAAATAATGACCTTTTGTTGTGCTCGATGGGCGGGAAGGAATGGGCGTGGCAAAAATTTCTTCAAACTTGATCTAGTGTTCGATCACACGAGTCTATCTTCCAAATTTAAAGTCTCTAGCTCTAATAGTTTTCGCAGTGTTAAGTACGGTTTTTGCTACAAATAGGATGAAGCAGTTTTTTAAGCGCAATTTATGCCAAATTTCAACTTGTTTGTCTTTGCGTGGGCACACTGTGTTGAAAATGAAAGTTTGTGGTATGCAGTTTTAAAAAAGGTATGTTTGCTGAGTTTGCATACAAAATTTCAGCATTGTATCTAATATAGTTTAGGAGATACAGCAAAACGAAGGGGAGGGTGAAAAAATGTGGTATGCAGTTTTGTAGAGCTATACATACTGAGTCTACATACTCATTTTCATGTTTCTAACTCAACAGGTTTTCGAGATACAGCCTTTTGAAAAAATGGGTGTTGCTCAATGGGCGGGAAGGAGTGTGCGTGGCAAAAATTCCTTCAAACTTGATCTAGCGTTTGACCTCACGAGTCTATCCACCAAATTTCAAGTCTGTAGCTCTTATAGTTTTCGAGAACCATTGGTGACGACGGATGGACGGACAGACAGGGCTATATCAATTCATCTTGTCATGCTGATCAAGAATATACATACTTTATACTCCTTCTATGCGTTACAAACAAACCGTCTCAAACAAACTTAATATACCCTGATACACAGTGTGTGTACAGGGTATAAGATAGGGAGCTTAATATAGAATCTTGAATAATTATTACAGATTTTTCCATCCATTCGTTTTTATACAACTGAGCCAAATGTAAGAAAGTGAGAAACATGTTCGAAATTTTGCTCGTTACTGTATATGTAATATTTGTAACATAATTGGTCTCACTGGAGCTCAATTATGCCTATGATCTTAATATAAGCAAATTTGCTTATTGTCCAAGGACAGATTGTAAATAAAATTTAAAGGGGGCAAAAAAAAGTTAAAATAAAAAAAAAATTTTTTTTTATTTATTATTTCTTTAAAGCTTTAAATATGCCAAAGGACATAATTTTGGAGGTATCTATTTTGTATTTTGAGCAACTTTGTTGCGTATAGGCAAAAATTAGCTGTTCAAAATAATAAAAGCAAAGGTTTTTGACAGTTCTTTTTATCGAGGATCAATTAAATTTAGGTTAAAATACCAGTAAGGCAGCTATTTTCAGCTTTGCTGAAACTTATATACTCTTGCAAGCATTATTCCAATTATTCTAATTGAAAAACCCGTATTATAGTATTTCTAATAAGAATTATAAAGGTTTAAACAGATGAAGGGGCGTAGCCACGCCCGTTTTCCAATTAGTTTTAAAGAAAGTAATGCAATCATCCCACACTTCATATTTCGATCTTCTATCTTGTCGGCTTACAAAGTAATTGAATTTTTCATGATTCTTATGAAATTGTGAAATATGATCAAAAATGTATAAAAACGCAAAGTTTGTTTATTTCTAAGAACAAAGAATTTTTTGTAGCAAAAACCGAATTTTTGACCGATTGTTCCTATATATATGCTATAGTTATCCGATCTTCACCAAATTAAGAGTGTGTCTTAAATGACATCCAAGATGACCTTGTGCCTTAACCTTGAGACGATAGCTTCAAAATCAAAGCGTTTATTAAGCAAAAACATCTTTTTTGACCGATCGTTTCTATGGCAGCTATATGCTATAATGATCGGATCATACTGGATTTTATATACAAACTGCGTCACGAAAAGAACATTTTCTGCATTTAAATTTTTTGAATATCTTTAAAACTATAGGAGGAGTTCGCATGGCAACAGACAGACGGGGGTGGTGAGCTGATCAAGAATATATATACTTTATATAGTCGGAAATGTCTCCTTATCTGCGTTGCAAACTTAATGACAAAGTTAATATACTCTTGGAAGAGTATAATAATTAATCACCTGTTATTCCATATTTTATTTTAAGTACATTTTGATTTTGTTATTTTTAAGTACATTTTGATTTGAATTGAATAATTTTATGAACAAAAAGGGTGTCTTTTGAAATGGGAAGAAACAAATATTGTGCTTTCGAAAAGAGGATATTGATTAGAAAGTTGCTTAATAAAGGAAAAACGTTTGCATTTATAAGGAGCTTGCTTGGTGTGTCGAATGGAATGATTACAAACGCAAAAAACTTGACACCACAGACCGAAAGTCGAGGAAGACTTAAAAAAACAACTGAAAGGCAAGGCAAACTGATAATAAGAACAGTTAAGTATCGTCCTTTTATAAATTCAACTCAAATTGAAAATGAGTTAGACCTGCCAACCGCTACGTCCACAATAAGAAAACGTTTAATTGTGGCTAACATTAAAGCTACACGCCCAAGAAAAATGTAATTTTCAAAACCAATGCATTTAAAATGTAGGGCTGAGTTAGCCAAAAAAATTTAAAATCGAACGTGACACTGTTTGGCGCAATATATTATGGGCAATATAAATATACAAATATACAACAAAGACCATTAAGCATGAAGGTGTAAGTATTGTGCGATGGGGATGCGGTGTTGGACCTATAGCTACGAAAGTAGGTCTCATGAATGCCAACTATTATGTTTGAAATCTTTTGGAAGCTGTCATGTCCCTTACGCTGAAGAGGAAATGCCAATACGGTGGATTTATCAGCAAGATAACAAGCCCAAGCACACATCGAAGAAAGCCCAGGGAGTAGTTTCGATCTCAAAAAATTAATTTGTTGTTATTATTTCGAACACGTCTGAACCATGCATCATCAACCAATAAATAAATTATCAAATTTTAATAAATCAATAAATAGTATAGTAAATGGATATGCACTTACCTTCACAAATGTATGTACACGACGCAATGTAACAATGTTTTAATTTATTTAACGCAGAGCCTTGAAAAAGGCTTGTATTCTCGACTCAATGATAACTATCAATGATATGGTTATTTTTAAAAGAAAACACTTCACAAAAAGGCACAAGTAAAAGATTAGTTCTGTATATTATATCAGTGTAGTTATTCCGAATTAATTTTATGTGTGCAGCACGCAGAGCCTTGAAAAAGGCTTGTATTTTCGACTCATATAAACAAATAATAATTTATTAATATATTAAAGAAAACACTTCACAAAACGCTCAAGTAATTAGTTCTGGACTAAGAATGTTCAAAGAGATGGTTAAAGTTCATTACCATATGTTATTGAACACTTACAATAGGAAATTCACGAATTTAAGACCTTTTTAAAATGAACACCTCAAAAAGTTATAAACTTATTAAGCCGGTTTATTATGATAGTTTAATTTTAAATTCTTTTAGTCAATTGACATAATAAGTAAAATACATATATTAATTACCACTTTTCTTTAGTTAACTTTTGAACTTTTAAATACATATTACATATCAATACAAAATTTAAAAAAATCAACAAAAACATTGCTGCCAC
Source organism: Phortica okadai (assembly GCA_034638295.1). Lineage (NCBI taxonomy): Eukaryota > Metazoa > Arthropoda > Insecta > Diptera > Drosophilidae > Phortica > Phortica okadai. The sequence goes on along the minus strand of JAWUZV010000032.1, from coordinate 1,109,866 downwards.
TTTTGTAATTTTTATATTTTTAATTTTGATAGTTACTTGTCATCAAATTTTATATGAAAACTTTATATGTGAAAATCTCTGAAACTAAACGAAAATTCCATAATTGTTATGGAATACATTTGTCTTATTTTGAGTCGATTAACTTGAATCCATCGTCAAATATTATAGCCATGCGAGAAAAAGAAATTTTGAAATTGTTTCGAATTGTAGGCTTTTCCACGCCTGTTTGTTTTGATATTTAATGAAAATAGTTCTAAAATAAGACTTAATGTCCATATATCAAGTTTCAAATTGTTAACTTAAGGAAGGAAAAACTTTTTCATATAAGGGTTACAAAGTTTCAATAGTTTCCTACGGAAGGTACTGCATCTATTTTTCCAAAATCAACATTTAACCAATAAGGATTGGAGTGGACAGTACTCGACACCGAAATACCCTGTACCTTCAATTTTTAACGGCTGTTATAGGGCGTTGCCACGCCTACTTTTCAATAGTTATAGATTTAATTTTCATTCAATATCATATATACAAATTTTTGCTCTTCTAGACCATTTGGTTCCGAAGATATAATGTTTTTCTATTTTGGCAATATGTGGACGTGGCCACGCCCATTTTATGATTGAATCTGATTATTCTCTATCCCAATAGCATTCATGCAAAGTTTCATTCTTGTATCTTTTATACGGACAGACGGACATGGCTAAATCAACTCGACTTGTCGTCCTAATCAAGAATATATATACTTTGTGTAGTCGGAAATGAATATTTCGATCTGTTACAAACTTCAGCACAAACTTATAGTACTATTCACTAACGTGAAAAGTATAAAAATTCCGAAATTGTTAGTTGCAATAATATTGACAGTTAATTTTATTTTTAGTCAATCTTTACTTTACTTATTGTTATTATTCTAAAAAACTTTATGAAAACCATAGAATTTCGCTGGTTTGAAGTCATCCGGTTGATTGGAACACTAAAAGCCATTGTACTTGTGTGCTACAATCCATTTGCCAATGATTGCAAAAAATTTACATGCTTGGCTCAGAGTACGGATTGTTGCCTGGTTTGAATTCCAACTGAGTGATAGCCAATTTACTAAAAAACTCGTCCAATGTTCCAATCAGATCAGCAATGGTGAAGCTAATATCAGCAATAACGCTATCAACTTGCGACATTTTTGTGCAAAATAACTTGATCATTGGATTGGAGTTTTATGTGGCCAAGTAGAATGTGTATCGGAAACATTATTGAATTAGTTATGCTAAAAATGTGAATGAAAATGAAATATAAAAAAAAAACAATAGAGCTTAGTTAGCCATATTTGTACTCCATATGAAAACAATATACTATTATATTTATGGATATTTATTAGATATGTATATTGACTTTATATATAATTGATGTTTATTATTAATTAAATTTCTTTTAAACTTTACGTGTTGCTTATTTTATAATAATTGATGTATTATCATTCGAAAAGTGTGTTAAGGGGTTACATACATCTAGCAATTCGAAAAATTTCTAATAAGAAATAATTTTTTTTTGGTGGTATAATAAGAAAATTAATGAAAGCAAATAGTACACGTTGTTTATTGGTATTTAAGGCTTAAAACAAAATTATTCTACCTCATATTTACCGGACCTACTACAGAAAAATCCAAGTTATCACCAACACTAAAAACAACAAACACTAATAAAAACAAAAAGATAGCTTTAAGGTCGACACTATAACTCGTACAGTTTTCTATATGTTTTGATGCGGATTTTTTTTAAAAATCAAGAATTGTACTCTCTATAGGATGTCATCATTTATCATTTAAATATCATATCGAACATCGAACAAAGTGTAAACTAAGTTAAAATAAAATTAATAATAATACAAATAATACAAATAAAAGCTAAGTTTGTGTTTTGAGCCTAGACCTTGTCTATGCCCACAGCGAGGCAGAGCAAAAACAGCACTGAACACAGCAGTCACGGGCTCGGTGATCGGTGTTTGCGGCCCAGCTTCAATTTCGCAATCCTTACGCTGTTTAACAACAATATCCAATGACTTGGTTGAACTATTCTCTGCTTGCGCTGCTGAATTGCTGCCGCCGCTTAGACTGTCTACACTGTTGCTACTCTCAACAACTTTTAGATTAGTTTGGTTGGCGCTTCATTGTGGCATCCTTATTTGTTGTTGTCACCGGGGCAGTGTTCGCATTGTTATGATTGTTGGCAGTTGCACTCACTGTCTTTGCTCTTGTTATTGTTGTTGCGTTGGTGTCACCATTTGACTGCTCCGCTTCGTTTGTCTTCTTATCGTGCTGCTGTCGTTGTTGTTGCTTAAAGCATTCTTGCAGTGTATTGGCTTTGCCTTTACTATAACAACCGTATTTCTGTTTCTGTTGTTGCTGCTGCTGCTCATTGATGAAATTGAGACTGGTGAAGGTCAGATCGGTATCGTCCAAACTGACTTTGCCAAGCAGATCTTCGGCTTTCTTTATTATCTCTTGATTGATTTTGAAGCCATAACCATTGGTATCATTGCCATTTGAACAATATGGTGTCAATTTGAATGATTTCGGCGATTTATCTGTCAGTGAAACGAATTCGGTGAAAATGGCCGACGATTCTTCTTTGGGCTGCCAGATGGTGATGACTCAATTGAATCTTCAAAGTTAAATTTTACTGTTTGGCAATATTACGCTTCTGCATGGGCACAATGAACAGTTGCGTGAGCAAAGCAACCAACAGACCCAAAGCCACACTAGCGCAGATCGCAATCCAAGTTGGTATGTTATCCATATAAACCAAATTCAGTCCATCCAACACAACGCTAATGACATTAATGAAGAATGTAACGCCACAGAAAATCGTCAATGAACGCAAAGGTGACTTGAGCAGATCATTTGCTCGCAATATAAAAGAGTAATAAAGCCGGATCGAAATACAATAAACACGACCGCACATAATCAAAAAAAGGAACTTCGTAACAAAAAAAACTATTTGTTATAAGTTCCATACTAATATTGTCTTTAGAGATGGTTAAAATTGTTATGTATGTTATCGAACACTTTATATTTCTAATTCACAAATTTATGCAAACTATTTACTATGGGTGTTCATGACAAAAACTTGTTATTATTTAGACTTTTAGAAGTTAATAATATAAATAGGAAATTTTCCAATATGCTGTTAGAAATCAACTATAAGCTTTTGTACGTTATACACATTAAAGAAGTGTCTATGCAAAATTTCAGCTCGATATATTCAAAACTGTTGGAGGAGATTGTATATATACTGACAGACGAACGGACAGAAGGACATGCCTAAATCAACTCGTCTCGTCGTCCTGATCAAGAATATATATACTTTATATAGTCGCAAGTGAATATTTCTGTGTGTTACAAACTTCAGCACAAACTTATAATACTATTCACTAACGTGAAGAGTATTAAAACAAAAAGTGGCACCACTGACGAACATAGATATTTGTTTTTTTTTTGTTTTCAGAATTTTATAAATAATTAATAAAAACAAAATGTATGTTCCAAGAAAAAATGAAATTTTTATATTTTATTTAGTTGTTCATTTATTTGTTTGTTTTTATAAAAACAATTACATTTTATGGCGTCGCTAGTGGCTCTGCCGCTGGCATGTTTACTTCTGCCTCTGTCGCTGCCGCTGGCATAGGCGTCGCTGGCATAGGCATCGCTGGCATAGGCGTTACTTGCGTAGACGTCGGCGCCGCTGGAATCGGCGTTGCTGACGCTAGTATCGGCGTTGCGGCGTTTTTATTTGCGAACGCTTCAGCGCGACGCAATTGACCGCGTTCAACGGCACTCCACGCTGAACGCGTCCGCCACGTCCGCCACGTCCTCCGCGCCTGCCACGTCCGGCGTCGAACGGCATGTTGCCATTATAACTGCCAGTATAACTGGCATGGTAATTGTTGCTCCATGAGCCAACCGGCATTTGAGCCCCATAAGCCGGCATTTGAGGCCCATATGCCGGCATCTGAGGCCCATATGCCGGCATCTGAGGCCCATATGCCGGCATCTGAGGCCCATATGCCGGCATTTGAGGCGCATATGCTGGCATTTGGGGCCCATTGGATGGCATTTGCGGCATTGGTGGGGTACCACCATAAAAAAAATATTGATTCATCTGAAAAATAAATTGATGTTATTATTTTTATTTAAATATACATTTTTTTTCGAGTTACTTACCTTACTGTTTCGCTGCAACTTTTAAAGTGATCGCAGCTTGTTGTACACACAACGCAAAAGGTATTTATCAAAACCAATTGACTTTGGCAAATGCAACATTAGATATGCCTATGGTACGCAGTGGTCACACCTAACATAGGCGTACTTAAAGTTCTAAATTTGAAATTAACGATCAATTTGCACAAATGACATAGTTCGTTGCCCTGTTCAAGGTCTACCAATTCGTCACTAATTCCACCGTTCCTACCAATTATAATTCCTTATGTTCTTTTGAGGCTAAATGTAACATAAAGAATTACAATGGTTCAATTTAGATCCCTGAGTGACAGCAGTGCTAAAAAACAACTTTTGTCCATTCGTCCATGTTTACATTTAAATTATCGATATATCAACTATAAATGCATTGAATATACGCCCAAAAATAAGTATAAGAAGACCAAAATAGGTATATAATTACAATTCTCATACATTTTACAGTAAAATTTGTAATCATTTAAAAATCAAACACAATAGTGTCTACAAAATAATGTATAAATTTTGTCACATAATACATCAGCAGGCCTTAAGCATTAGTACAGAATTCCAATGTAATAATGCCGTATGTTATGTATTATTCTTTCAAACATAGAACTATACATTTTCATATGTATTTTATACAGATTCGATCAGTTTGTCAAGACAAACCGAGTCATTATACTTATATTATTGTTATATTTGTTATTATATTTATTATATGTATTTGTTTGTCTGGCTTATATTTGTTATTATATTTATTATATGTATTTGTTTGTCTGGCTATGTACGCAGCTATAGACAAAAAAAAAAAAAATAAAAATAGTACACAATCAGGGAATTGCAACGAACATGAGCAATAATCCTAGCGACATTTCAATTCAAATCATAATAGCAATTCAATTCAATCAGACATATTTGTTTTAACTTAGTATTTTTGTTTTTTTTTTTAACTTGGTATTTTTATACTTTTCACGTATGTGAAATAGTATATTAACTTTGTTTAAATTAGCTTAATTATTTATCTGTGTGTATTGTATTGTCACAGCTCAATATCGAAGTTTTGATTGTCACAATAAAACAATAGACTTAAGGGGGTATTCTAGTGTAGAAGCCTCAATTTTAGTCGTTTTTCATCGCACGATAAAAAAAAATATAAAAATATTTTTAGTATTCGGTTTTTTGCAAAGTATTTTTTGATATTTCAAGAATACAAGAAAATTTTCCCCAAAAAAAAAAAAGCTATATTTATCGAGTTATAATGTCGCAAAGTAGAGGCCAAAAAAAAAAGGTGGGGTCATGGTTGGCAGGATTCCAATCCTTGTAGTGTCCGAAAAAAAAAAACAAAAACGCAGTTATTCTCAGGAAAGACATCGCTATCGTCCCTACCTCGGGTAAAAAATTAAAAAAAAATTTCACAAAATGGCGACGATTTAAAAATGAAAAATGTTTTTTTACCTCTTTTTTTTGCCTTCATGGATTTTTTAAAAATAGTAAAACTAATTGTATTGCATTATCCGAGGTAGGGACGATAGAGGGATGTATTAAGAAAGTTCACTCAAAATTTCAAGTCAATCGAATAATTAGAACTCGAGATATCCTGCCAACCAGGTCGAAAAAAGTAGTTTCGAGAAAATCGCGTTTAAAGTTTTGTTCAGCGTAAAGCGACACTAGTACCTTTCATCACAAAAACGCTTATAACTCCGTAAATATTTCGAATTTTGAAAAACCCTTTTAGGCACATATTCTTAAGGGTTTGGACCTTAAGAAAATGTAAAAAAAAAAAAAATGATTTTTTCAAAATCCTACACTAGAATACCCCCTTAAATATAAAAAAAACAATATAACAATAGACTTAAATATAAAAAAAAAAAACAATATATCAATAGACTTAAATCAGAGAATAGCCACAAGCCACCGCAACTACAAGTGCACCGCATAAATATCGGGTGTTTTTGACACCCGGGTGTTTTTGACACCCGGGTGTTTTTAAGCAACGCAAGTTGGGTGTGAACATTCACTCAACAATATTTTTCGGGTATTCCGACACACAAGCGTAAATCTGGCACCGGTCATTTTTTTGCATGTGCGCGTATAATAACCCAGCAGTTTTTTTAATGCTTCAAACACCGGTGTTTTTGTACCTACAAGTAAGCACAGAAGCGCTTACAAAGCCTTACGATTGTATTTGCTATTTCAAGAGGCTTGGCCGCTTTTACAACCTCAAATCCCCCTACAAACTCGCTGCCAAAAGAAGCAGTCAGGCATCGTATTTGTTGTAACGCAAAAACGTCGACGTCGAAGCCAACGTTTTTTTGCGCTGCTCGCACTGTTGACGCTCTACTTTTGTTTTGTGTTTGCAATTTTACTTTTGCTTTTGTTTTGCTAAGAAACTAGAGGTCTCGGGTTCGATCCCTGGCCGGGGCGATATAAAAATGTTTATTTTTATTTTTTGTTTTATAAAATATGTCGAATGAAATTAAATATAAACAATTGATTTAAACAAGAAAAAAAAAATTCAAAAATTTTATTGAATTTGAATCAAGTATTTTTGCTTAATTTTTTTTTTTTACGTATTTTTTGTTCTTTACATATTTTATTTAATTGTTTTTCCTATAGAATTTGATTATATTGTTAATTATTTAGACAGAGATTAATACTTTAACTTCCCAGCAGTTTTTTTAATGCTTCAAACACCGGTGTTTTTGTACCTACAAGTAAGCACAGAAGCGCTTACAAAGCCTTACGATTGTATTTGCTATTTCAAGAGGCTTGGCCGCTTTTACAACCTCAAATCCCCCTACAAACTCGCTGCCAAAAGAAGCAGTCAGGCATCGTATTTGTTGTAACGCAAAAACGTCGACGTCGAAGCCAACGTTTTTTTGCGCTGCTCGCACTGTTGACGCTCTGCTTTTGTTTTGTGTTTGCAATTTTACTTTTGCTTTTGTTTTGCTAAGAAACTAGAGGTCTCGGGTTCGATCCCTGGCCGGGGCGATATAAAAATGTTTATTTGTATTTTTTGTTTTATAAAATATGTCGAATGAAATTAAATATAAACAAGTGATTTAAACAAGAAAAAAAAATTAAAAATTCTATTGAATTTGAATCAAGTATTTTTGTTCAATGCTTTTTTTTTACGTATTTTTTGTTCTTTACATATTTTATTTAATTGTTTTTCCTATAGAATTTGATTATATTGTTAATTATTTAGACAGAGATTAATACTTTAACTTACTTGAATACTTGAATGATCTGTAAAATACGCGAAGCATTTTTAGTTGCCCTTACCGAGTCTCGAACCCAGGCTCTTCGGTTTGTAAGCCGCAGCTCTACCCGTTGAGCCACAAAGACTTGTAAATTCAACACGCTAAATTATGAGTAAATCAATTTGAACAAAACAGCAAAATTTCGTCCGTCGGCGAAACAGTGCGTTTGCCTGTTTCTTTTCCTTTTGTGTTTACAATTATGCCCGCCTACCCCTTCCTCGACAGAATGTTCTGCTTGTGCGTAAACTCACCCTCCCGCACACACTTCATCATCATGTTCAACTTTCGTTTGTCTCTGCCAACGTCGTCAGCTACCTTCCCCGCTAACCCTTCATCCACAACAAACACACACGACGCAGTTTTTTCGCGGCGTGTTCGACGTCGACGTCGACGTGCTTACAAATCTAATGTAGCCTATTGAGAAATAAAAGGCATGTCTACTCGACGCAAATTGTACTACAAAAACATGTCTTTATTTCGTATGTGATCTGAAAAAAAACTGCTGGGGAGTAGCACCGGCACTCAAATTTTAATGAGTGTGAGTAGAGTGTGGAATATTGGCACCCTTGCAGTTCTCTGACTTAAATATAAAAAAAAAAACAAAAACAATTATTGAATCCACTGGGAATCGAACCCGGGACAATTGGATCGCCGGTCTTGAGTTCTACCACTCGACCATTGACTTCGTTTTGTGTTTGCGACAATATAGAAGCTTTGATTGTCACAATACAAAAATATATAATAATATAAAAAAAAGGGAAAACAAAAAGAAAACAAAATAATACTATTCACTAACGAGAAGAGTATAAAAAAAAGGGAAAACAAAAAGAAAACAAAAAAAAAAAAAACGAACTTATAATACTATTCACTAACGTGAAGAGTATAATAAAATGTAAATATATATATTAAATAGAAAATAAAATGTAAATAAGTAAGTTAAAAAGAAAAAAGAAAATTATATGTAATTAAAAAAAAAAAAAAAAACTCATCGACTGCGATTTGAACCTCTGACATTCAGATCGCCGGTCATGCATTCTACCACTGAACCATGGCTTAGATGAATTTTTGTAACAATATTAAAGTTTTGATTGTCACAACAGAAATATAGCGTTAAAGATTTAACGTTTAATGCTTTGGAAGTTGAATAATTTTGAAATTTTGAATTTTTGATAAAAATATATTTAGTATTAAACATACGTGAAAAGTATAAAAAACAACAAAAAAACAAACAAAAGCTAGTTATATTTTTATATTTATTTTATTTTATTTATATGAAATTTCAGCCCTCTATCTTACAAAACAAAAAAGTTTTCCATACAACGATTCAAGTTTTCTTAACCTTTTCATATGGGAGCTACCAGTTCCAGTTTTCCAATCTCAATGAAACTTTGCAGCATTAAGTGGGACTACTTAAAACTACTATGTTTAAAATTTCAGCCCTCTATATTACAAAACAAAAAAGTTTTCCATACAACGATTCAAGATTTCTTAACCTTTTCATATGGGAGCTACCAGTTCCAGTTTTCCAATCTCAATGAAACTTTGCAGCATTAAGTGGGACTACTTAAAACTACTATGTTTAAAATTTCAGCCCTCTATCTTGCAAAACAAAAAAGTTTTCCATACAACGATTCAAGTTTTCTTCTTCTTTTCGTATGGGGGCTACCAGTTCCAGTGGTCCGATATGGCTGGATCCGACAAATGAGTTGACTGCACAAATAAGAAGTCTCTGTGCAAAATTTCAGCTCGATATCTTCAAAACTGTGGGAGGAGATTGTATATATACAGACAGACGGACAGACGGACATGGCTAAATCAACTCGTCTTGTCGTCCTGATCAAGAATATATATACTTTATATAGTCGCAAGTGAATATTTCTGTGTGTTACAAACTTCAGCACAAACTTATAATACTATTCACTAACGTGAAGAGTATAAAAATCTAAGAACTGTTTCATTTATATTATTTCTGTCTTTGATAAAGTAGGGGTAAGTAACGTTTTGGTATGAGTAGTCATTATAGATGCTTTGGAAAAATTCAGCAAAGAGGTTGGATATCGTTGCATCATCGTTTCCTTCCACACCATTGAATTTCATACATAAAGGAAGTGAATTAGAGTTAGACTTGTATTTAATTATATTAAAAAAATTTTTAGGATCGCGATATATATTGGATTTTAATTTAATTAAGTAAAAATCGTAATCTCGTTTATTACATAAAGTGAATTTATATCGAGCTTTCGCATAGTTTGCATAATCGACAAGAGAACCGGTTTCCTTATATTTTTTAAATAATCTATTTTTTAAGTTCATAAGACGAGATAATTCTCTTGAAAACCACGGGGGTTTATTTTGTTGTGAAACAGTCTTAACTCTTGGTACGCACAATTTAAATAGTTTATACATAGTTGCGTTAAAAAACTTTACTGCCCATACAATGTTGGTCGTGTTATAAATGTATGACCAATCTGTGTTAGAAAGCAAATCACCAAGTCGTTCAAAATCAGTTTTTCTGAAACAATATACACGGTTAGGTTTGTTATCTAGAGGATTTTGCCAATGAAGTGGTAGTAAGTTTAGTGTAATTGTAAGCTCCAACGTTGGGTGGTAAGAGTCTTCAGGTTGTGATATTGGAGGGGATCTGCAAAGCGATGCACCCTCAATGTTATTTATAAATACGAGATCTAAAATACGATCCTTAGAATTTTGTATGCTGTTTATCTGGCTTAAAGATGATTCAAGAAAATAATCAATAAATTCATTACTAGACAAAGGAGATACTATATTTGAATTGTCGGATGCAATCAAAGAAATGTGAGGGAGGTTGAAGTCTCCAAAAATCAGTATCGTATCTGAATCCTTAATCAAGTCTAGTACAGATTGAATAGCCTTTATATGAGCAGAATATACTGATGGTTCTGATTGTGGTGGAATGTAGGAGCACGTAATGAAAACTTGAGTCTTTGCAAGAGTTATTTTAATGCATATTAGCTCAATATCGTCAGTACCAGCCAAACAGATTTGTTCCAAAGTGTGTTGAACAGCAACAGAGATCAGAACTCCACCACCAGTTTTGCCAAGACGATCTTTACGAAAAGTAATAAAGCTGTCACAGAAAAGTTCAGAGTTTAAAACATCAGGGCGAAGCCATGTTTCAACAAAGACAATGATATCAGAAGATAATGAAAAACTTTTTAAATAGAAAGAAGTTAGTTTTGAGTTTAATCCTCTGATATTTTGAAAACTTACAGTCAAAACTGAAGGGGAGTTACGGGAAGTAATCAGTTTTTTGACACAGAAGGCTTGGCCGTATTTACCGTATTAGTACGGTCTTTAAATTTGAACTCATGCACGACGCAACCATCAGGCCAGAAATAAGAGTCATTATTATAATGATAACAATAAAAACCAGTAAGGACGCTATCTTCAGCGAGGCTGAAGCTATAATACTTTTCACGTTGTGTCACTATAAAAAAAAAGTAAATGAATAGTTTTCATGCCATAACTGTAAAGTTTCAAGTCAATTGGTTAAAAAAACAAAAAATTTTACCATACAACGGGTCAAGTTTAGCTATGAGTGGGCGTAGCCATGCCCACTTTTGGTCAGAATATTTTTCATTCCTCCCTAAGAACATAACTGTAAAGTTTCAAGTCAATTGGTTATAAAACAAAAAAGTTTTCAATACAACGGGTCAATTTTCGCTATAAGTGGGCGTGGCCACGCCCACTTTTAGTCAAAATAGTTTTCATTCCTCCCCAAGAACATAACTGTAAAGTTTCAAGTCAATTGGTCAAAAAACAAAAAAGTTGTCCATACAACGGGTCAAGTTTCGCTATAAGTGGGTATGGCTACGCCCACTTTTGGTAAAAATAGTTTTCATTCCTCCCTAACAACATAACTGTAATGTTTCAAGTCAATTGGTTAACAAACAAAAAAGTTCTCCATACAACGACGAGATTATTGCTTCGCTTCCTCTTCTTCATTTTGTATGGGAGCTACCAGTTCCAGTTGTCCAATCTCAATGAAACTTTCAGACCTGTGGTCGGACTATGTAGAACTACTATGTTTAAAATTTCAGCACTCTATCATACAAAACAAGAAAATTTTCCATACAACGATTCAAATTTCGTTCACTTCTCTTCTTCTTTTCGTATGGGGGCTACCAGTTCCAGTGGTCCGATATGGCTGGATCCGACAAATGAGTTGATCGCATAAATAAGAAGTCTCTGTCCAAAATTTCAGCTCGATATCTTCAAAACTGTGGGAGGAGATTGGATATATACAGACAGACGGACATGGCTAAATCAACTCGTCTTGTCGTCCTGATCAAGAATATATATATATAATATATCGGAAATGAATATTTCGATCTGTTACAAACTTCAGAACAAAGTTAATATACTAAAAAATAAAATAAATAAATTTTGATAAAAAATTTGCCATTATGAAATAAATTATTTTTTTCTTCGAGCTGCTGCTTCCAGAGAGTATTAAATATAACAAGAGACCGAAGGCCTCTTACGCTAAGCTTTCAAAATGAAATCAGCCGCAACTGATGGCGGAAAATTCTTGCCAGACAGAGACAGCAAAACAGATGTATATCTGGCTCGCTCTAACAACGACGGACAGACACGTACTACACCACGGGAATTTAGTTGAAATTATGAATGAAGTTCCAGCTCCGTTGCCAAATTTCATAAACAACTTTTGTTTACGAAAAGTTATGGCAAAGATGAAGTGGGGTGTGGGCATGTTTGCGAGGTTGCTAAAAAACGATCCTTCTTGTGTTCAATGAAAGTGTGGACAAAAGAAGAAGTAGGGCGGGCATGTACATATTGTGAGTTTTGATTTTAAGAATGAAAATAAAATAATTGCACTGATCAAGTGCCGTAGGCTTAATATATATACATATGTATTTAGTTATTCATGCTTATTGCGAATAAATTACATTTTATTTAACATTCATATTTAAGTACTAAATAATTTGTCAAATTTGATTCTGGATACCAGGCAAACATAAATGTCAGGAAGGACAATAATATCAAAAAGTCAAAGAAATAACAAGTTACAAGCAAAATATAAAACCAGTAAGGACGCTAACTTTAGCAAGGCTGAAGCTCAAATACTCTTCACGCTTATTTCTTGTGCCACGCCTATTTTTTTGACTGAATATATTTTCTCTTCATCTAATTAGCCTATATACAAATTATCATTGTTTTTGCTCATTGGGTACCGGAGATATGCAAATTATTGATTTTTGGTAAAAGTGGTCGTAACTATGCCCATTTTTTTCAAAATAGTTTTAATGCCTCCCCAAGAACATAACTGCGAAGTATCATGTCAATTGGTTAAGAAACAAAAAAGTTTTCCATATAACGACGTGAATATTGCTTCTCTTCTTCTTCTTCATTTTGTATGGCAGCTACAAGTTCTAGTAGCCCGAACTCAATGAAACTTTCAGGCATTATGTCGGACTATGTAAAACTACTATGTTTGAAATTTCAGCCCTCTATTTTCCAAAACAAAGAAGTTTTCCATATAACGATTCAAATTTGTTTTTCTTCTTTATTTCGTATGGGGGCTACCATTTCCAATAATCCGATATGGCCGGTTCCGACCAATGATTTGACCACACATTAGAGAAGTCTCCCTGCAAAATTTCAGCTCGATATCTTCAAAACTGTAGGAGGAGATAGCATATACACAGACAGACGGACGGACGGACAGACGGACATGGCTATATCAACTCGTCTTGTCGAGCTGATCAAGAATATATATACTTTATGGGGTCCCCCTCCCCTTCTTCTTGCTGTTACAAACTTCAGGACAAAGTTATAATACTATTCACTTGCGTGAAGAGTATAAAAAACAAAGCAAAAGCAAATTATACACAAAATATCAAAAAATCATAGCAAAAGCAAGTTACCCACACACACTTAAACCCTCTGCTCCACAACCAAAGTCAATGCATATGTGGGAAAAGGGTGTAGTGGAGCAATAAGTGTGTGCGTATTGTTTTTGTTGTCGCTGTGATCGCACACATACCAGGGCAACCCATGCATACATATGTTGGCAAATAAGTGTGTATGTGTGAACAGCCGAAAATGTACACAATTTTCTTTGCTTTCGTTCCTTATTTGCTCTCTTCGTCCCTCGCAACAACACAAACTGCGCGTTGCCTGTTTGCCTCTTCGCCCTTCTGATCCACAAGTATTGTCAACACTCAGTCTTCGTGTGACCTCTTCGCCCTTCACATCGACATATTGACACTTACATTTGATTCTTATGCGTGGCCATGTCACACACATGTACCCCTTTACCCGTCACAACAATTTAGTAAATGCAAAATGTATTGTTCTGCTACTTAGTTTCATGGGATCTTGTTACCATCCGTATAAAATTCGAATTGTTTGACAATATTCAGACTATAGAAGCGAAAAATGTTCATGATAGATGATATTTGATTTTGATAAATGAAAATGCAGATGAAAGTTTTGCTTATAAAAATTTGTATTTTGAAAATTTTAGAATTTTATTTATATTGGCATGTTAGTAAAAATATGAGGGAAAATATAATATTTTGATATAAACAATAAGAATATGTTTAAAAAGTCATTATTTTCATTAGATCTAAAAATTTGCTGAAATAATTGAATATGAAATGTCCGTCCGGACTTACAAAATATGAAAACCAAAATCAAGACAAAAGTCCACGGCGCCCAAGCAAATGAAACGTGGCAACATCTCAAAGTAAACAAAAAACGAAAAATGTAAACAATTCCAGGCTGAGCGAGTCAAATATATACATTTCTCATTCCGACTCTGTCGCACAGAATAGTTTTCATGCCTCCCTAAGAACATAACTGTAAAGTTTCAAGTCAATTGGTTAAAAAAACAAAAAATTTTACCATACAACGGGTCAAGTTTAGCTATGAGTGGGCGTAGCCATGCCCACTTTTGGTCAGAATATTTTTCATTCCTCCCTAAGAACATAACTGTAAAGTTTCAAGTCAATTGGTTATAAAACAAAAAAGTTTTCAATACAACCGTTCAAGTTCCGCTATAAGTGGGCGTGGCCACGCCCACTTTTAGTCAAAATAGTTTTCATTCCTCCCCAAGAACATAACTGTAAAGTTTCAAGTCAATTGGTCAAAAAACAAAAAAGTTGTCCATACAACGGGTCAAGTTTCGCTATAAGTGGGTATGGCTACGCCCACTTTTGGTAAAAATAGTTTTCATTCCTCCCTAACAACATAACTGTAATGTTTCAAGTCAATTGGTTAACAAACAAAAAAGTTCTCCATACAACGACGAGACTATTGCTTCGCTTCCTCTTCTTCATTTTGTATGGGAGCTACCAGTTCCAGTTGTCCAATCTCAATGAAACTTTCAGACCTGTGGTCGGACTATGTAGAACTACTATGTTTAAAATTTCAGCACTCTATCATACAAAACAAGAAAATTTTCCATACAACGATTCAAATTTCGTTCACTTCTCTTCTTCTTTTCGTATGGGGGCTACCAGTTCCAGTGGTCCGATATGGCTGGATCCGACAAATGAGTTGATCGCATAAATAAGAAGTCTCTGTCCAAAATTTCAGCTCGATATCTTCAAAACTGTGGGAGGAGATTGGATATATACAGACAGACGGACATGGCTAAATAAACTCGTCTTGTCGTCCTGATCAAGAATATATATACTTTATATAGTCGGAAATGAATATTTCGATCTGTTACAAACTTCAGAGCAAAGTTAATATACTAAAAAATAAAATAAATAAATTTTGATAAAAAATTTGCCATTATGAAATAAATTATTTTTTTCTTCGAGCTGCTGCTTCCAGAGAGTATTAAATATAACAAGAGACCGAAGGCCTCTTACGCTAAGCTTTCAAAATGAAATCAGCCGCAACTGATGGCGGAAAATTCTTGCCAGACAGAGACAGCAAAACAGATGTATATCTGGCTCGCTCTAACAACGACGGACAGACACGTACTACACCACGGGAATTTAGTTGAAATTATGAATGAAGTTCCAGCTCCGTTGCCAAATTTCATAAACAACTTTTGTTTACGAAAAGTTATGGCAAAGATGAAGTGGGGTGTGGGCATGTTTGCGAGGTTGCTAAAAAACGATCCTTCTTGTGTTCAATGAAAGTGTGGACAAAAGAAGAAGTAGGGCGGGCATGTACATATTGTGAGTTTTGATTTTAAGAATGAAAATAAAATAATTGCACTGATCAAGTGCCGTAGGCTTAATATATATACATATGTATTTAGTTATTCATGCTTATTGCGAATAAATTACATTTTATTTAACATTCATATTTAAGTACTAAATAATTTGTCAAATTTGATTCTGGATACCAGGCAAACATAAATGTCAGGAAGGACAATAATATCAAAAAGTCAAAGAAATAACAAGTTACAAGCAAAATATAAAACCAGTAAGGACGCTAACTTCAGCAAGGCTGAAGCTCAAATACTCTTCACGCTTATTTCTTGTGCCACGCCTATTTTTTTGACTGAATATATTTTCTCTTCATCTAATTAGCCTATATACAAATTATCATTGTTTTTGCTCATTGGGTACCGGAGATATGCAAATTATTGATTTTTGGTAAAAGTGGTCGTAACTATGCCCATTTTTTTCAAAATAGTTTTAATGCCTCCCCAAGAACATAACTGCGAAGTATCATGTCAATTGGTTAAGAAACAAAAAAGTTTTCCATATAACGACGTGAATATTGCTTCTCTTCTTCTTCTTCATTTTGTATGGCAGCTACAAGTTCTAGTAGCCCGAACTCAATGAAACTTTCAGGCATTATGTCGGACTATGTAAAACTACTATGTTTGAAATTTCAGCCCTCTATTTTCCAAAACAAAGAAGTTTTCCATATAACGATTCAAATTTGTTTTTCTTCTTTATTTCGTATGGGGGCTACCATTTCCAATAATCCGATATGGCCGGTTCCGACCAATGATTTGACCACACATTAGAGAAGTCTCCCTGCAAAATTTCAGCTCGATATCTTCAAAACTGTAGGAGGAGATAGCATATACACAGACAGACGGACGGACGGACAGACGGACATGGCTATATCAACTCGTCTTGTCGAGCTGATCAAGAATATATATACTTTATGGGGTCCCCCTCCCCTTCTTCTTGCTGTTACAAACTTCAGGACAAAGTTATAATACTATTCACTTGCGTGAAGAGTATAAAAAACAAAGCAAAAGCAAATTATACACAAAATATCAAAAAATCATAGCAAAAGCAAGTTACCCACACACACTTAAACCCTCTGCTCCACAACCAAAGTCAATGCATATGTGGGAAAAGGGTGTAGTGGAGCAATAAGTGTGTGCGTATTGTTTTTGTTGTCGCTGTGATCGCACACATACCAGGGCAACCCATGCATACATATGTTGGCAAATAAGTGTGTATGTGTGAACAGCCGAAAATGTTCACAATTTTCTTTGCTTTCGTTCCTTATTTGCTCTCTTCGTCCCTTGCAACAACACAAACTGCGCGTTGCCTGTTTGCCTCTTCGCCCTTCTGATCCACAAGTGTTGTCAACACTCAGTCTTCGTGTGACCTCTTCGCCCTTCACATCGACATATTGACACTTACATTTGATTCTTATGCGTGGCCATGTCACACACATGTACCCCTTTACCCGTCACAACAATTTAGTAAATGCAAAATGTATTGTTCTGCTACTTAGTTTCATGGGATCCTGTTACCATCCGTATAAAATTCGAATTGTTTGACAATATTCAGACTATAGAAGCGAAAAATGTTCATGATAGATGATATTTGATTTTGATAAATGAAAATGCAGATGAAAGTTTTGCTTATAAAAATTTGTATTTTGAAAATTTTAGAATTTTATTTATATTGGCATGTTAGTAAAAATATGAGGGAAAATATAATATTTTGATATAAACAATAAGAATATGTTTAAAAAGTCATTATTTTCATTAGATCTAAAAATTTGCTGAAATAATTGAATATGAAATGTCCGTCCGGACTTACAAAATATGAAAACCAAAATCAAGACAAAAGTCCACGGCGCCCAAGCAAATGAAACGTGGCAACATCTCAAAAGTAAACAAAAAACGAAAAATGTAAACAATTCCAGGCTGAGCGAGTCAAATATATACATTTCTCATTCCGACTCTGTCGCACAGAATAGTTTTCATGCCTCCCTAAGAACATAACTGTAAAGTTTCAAGTCAATTGGTTAAAAAAACAAAAAATTTTACCATACAACGGGTCAAGTTTAGCTATGAGTGGGCGTAGCCATGCCCACTTTTGGTCAGAATATTTTTCATTCCTCCCTAAGAACATAACTGTAAAGTTTCAAGTCAATTGGTCAAAAAACAAAAAAGTTGTCCATACAACGGGTCAAGTTTCGCTATAAGTGGGTATGGCTACGCCCACTTTTGGTAAAAATAGTTTTCATTCCTCCCTAACAACATAACTGTAATGTTTCAAGTCAATTGGTTAACAAACAAAAAAGTTCTCCATACAACGACGAGATTATTGCTTCGCTTCCTCTTCTTCATTTTGTATGGGAGCTACCAGTTCCAGTTGTCCAATCTCAATGAAACTTTCAGACCTGTGGTCGGACTATGTAGAACTACTATGTTTAAAATTTCAGCACTCTATCATACAAAACAAGAAAATTTTCCATACAACGATTCAAATTTCGTTCACTTCTCTTCTTCTTTTCGTATGGGGGCTACCAGTTCCAGTGGTCCGATATGGCTGGATCCGACAAATGAGTTGATCGCATAAATAAGAAGTCTCTGTCCAAAATTTCAGCTCGATATCTTCAAAACTGTGGGAGGAGATTGGATATATACAGACAGACGGACATGGCTAAATAAACTCGTCTTGTCGTCCTGATCAAGAATATATATACTTTATATAGTCGGAAATGAATATTTCGATCTGTTACAAACTTCAGAGCAAAGTTAATATACTAAAAAATAAAATAAATAAATTTTGATAAAAAATTTGCCATTATGAAATAAATTATTTTTTTCTTCGAGCTGCTGCTTCCAGAGAGTATTAAATATAACAAGAGACCGAAGGCCTCTTACGCTAAGCTTTCAAAATGAAATCAGCCGCAACTGATGGCGGAAAATTCTTGCCAGACAGAGACAGCAAAACAGATGTATATCTGGCTCGCTCTAACAACGACGGACAGACACGTACTACACCACGGGAATTTAGTTGAAATTATGAATGAAGTTCCAGCTTCGTTGCCAAATTTCATAAACAACTTTTGTTTACGAAAAGTTATGGCAAAGATGAAGTGGGGTGTGGGCATGTTTGCGAGGTTGCTAAAAAACGATCCTTCTTGTGTTCAATGAAAGTGTGGACAAAAGAAGAAGTAGGGCGGGCATGTACATATTGTGAGTTTTGATTTTAAGAATGAAAATAAAATAATTGCACTGATCAAGTGCCGTAGGCTTAATATATATACATATGTATTTAGTTATTCATGCTTATTGCGAATAAATTACATTTTATTTAACATTCATATTTAAGTACTAAATAATTTGTCAAATTTGATTCTGGATACCAGGCAAACATAAATGTCAGGAAGGACAATAATATCAAAAAGTCAAAGAAATAACAAGTTACAAGCAAAATATAAAACCAGTAAGGACGCTAACTTCAGCAAGGCTGAAGCTCAAATACTCTTCACGCTTATTTCTTGTGCCACGCCTATTTTTTTGACTGAATATATTTTCTCTTCATCTAATTAGCCTATATACAAATTATCATTGTTTTTGCTCATTGGGTACCGGAGATATGCAAATTATTGATTTTTGGTAAAAGTGGTCGTAACTATGCCCATTTTTTTCAAAATAGTTTTAATGCCTCCCCAAGAACATAACTGCGAAGTATCATGTCAATTGGTTAAGAAACAAAAAAGTTTTCCATATAACGACGTGAATATTGCTTCTCTTCTTCTTCTTCATTTTGTATGGCAGCTACAAGTTCTAGTAGCCCGAACTCAATGAAACTTTCAGGCATTATGTCGGACTATGTAAAACTACTATGTTTGAAATTTCAGCCCTCTATTTTCCAAAACAAAGAAGTTTTCCATATAACGATTCAAATTTGTTTTTCTTCTTTATTTCGTATGGGGGCTACCATTTCCAATAATCCGATATGGCCGGTTCCGACCAATGATTTGACCACACATTAGAGAAGTCTCCCTGCAAAATTTCAGCTCGATATCTTCAAAACTGTAGGAGGAGATAGCATATACACAGACAGACGGACGGACGGACAGACGGACATGGCTATATCAACTCGTCTTGTCGAGCTGATCAAGAATATATATACTTTATGGGGTCCCCCTCCCCTTCTTCTTGCTGTTACAAACTTCAGGACAAAGTTATAATACTATTCACTTGCGTGAAGAGTATAAAAAACAAAGCAAAAGCAAATTATACACAAAATATCAAAAAATCATAGCAAAAGCAAGTTACCCACACACACTTAAACCCTCTGCTCCACAACCAAAGTCAATGCATATGTGGGAAAAGGGTGTAGTGGAGCAATAAGTGTGTGCGTATTGTTTTTGTTGTCGCTGTGATCGCACACATACCAGGGCAACCCATGCATACATATGTTGGCAAATAAGTGTGTATGTGTGAACAGCCGAAAATGTACACAATTTTCTTTGCTTTCGTTCCTTATTTGCTCTCTTCGTCCCTCGCAACAACACAAACTGCGCGTTGCCTGTTTGCCTCTTCGCCCTTCTGATCCACAAGTATTGTCAACACTCAGTCTTCGTGTGACCTCTTCGCCCTTCACATCGACATATTGACACTTACATTTGATTCTTATGCGTGGCCATGTCACACACATGTACCCCTTTACCCGTCACAACAATTTAGTAAATGCAAAATGTATTGTTCTGCTACTTAGTTTCATGGGATCCTGTTACCATCCGTATAAAATTCGAATTGTTTGACAATATTCAGACTATAGAAGCGAAAAATGTTCATGATAGATGATATTTGATTTTGATAAATGAAAATGCAGATGAAAGTTTTGCTTATAAAAATTTGTATTTTGAAAATTTTAGAATTTTATTTATATTGGCATGTTAGTAAAAATATGAGGGAAAATATAATATTTTGATATAAACAATAAGAATATGTTTAAAAAGTCATTATTTTCATTAGATCTAAAAATTTGCTGAAATAATTGAATATGAAATGTCCGTCCGGACTTACAAAATATGAAAACCAAAATCAAGACAAAAGTCCACGGCGCCCAAGCAAATGAAACGTGGCAACATCTCAAAAGTAAACAAAAAACGAAAAATGTAAACAATTCCAGGCTGAGCGAGTCAAATATATACATTTCTCATTCCGACTCTGTCGCACAGTTTTCCGCTGTGACTAGGCGGCTAATTCGCAAAAACCGAAAGCTTAGCGTGAGAGGCCTTCGGTCTCTTGTTATACTCAGAGAGTATTAAAATATAACAAGAGACCGAAGGCCTCTCACGCTAAGCTTTCGGGTTTTTGAGATCCCGAATAGATAACTGGCCATGCCATTATAAATAAAATTCTAAAATTTGCAAAATAAAAATTTTTATAAGCAAAACTTTCATCTGCATTTTCATTTATCAAAATCAAATATCATCTATCATGAACATTTTTCGCTTTTATTGACTGAATATAATCAAACAATTCGAATTTTATACTGATGGTAACAGGATCACATGAAACTAAGTAGCAGAACAATACATTTTGCATTTCCTAAATTGTTAGCTTATGGCTGAGACGGGTAAAGGGGTACATGTGTGTGACAAGGCCACGCACAGGAGTCAAATATCAATTTCTCGATAAGCAGGGAAAGTGTGTAAAGCACAAAACCGGTTTGGCTCGTGTGACTGATCTATGATGCGAAGTGCGAAGAGGCAGGGAGGTCGCCAACAACAAACAACAAATACAATACAACAACAAAAGCAAAGAACATTTTCATTTCTCATATTGTTGAAAAATAACCAGTGACAACAAAAACAATACGCACACACTTATATGCTCCACTTCACCCTTTCTCTACATTACTTTGATTTTCGGCTAGCGCAAAGTTTTAGCAACAACAATGACAATGCGTATACATTTATATACTCCACTTCACCCTTTATCAACATTTGCATTGACTGTCTTGCTTTGTGTGCGATCACAGCGACAACAAAAACAATACGCACACACTTATTGCTCCACTACACCCTTTTCACACATATGCATTGACTTTGGTTGTGGAACAGAGGGAGTAAGTGTGTGTGGGTAACTTGCTTTTGCTAGGATTTTCTGATATTTTGTGTATAATTTGCTTTTGCCTTGCCTTTTTTATATTTTGCGTGTAACTTGTTATTTCTTTGACTTTTTGATATTATTGTCTTTCCTGACATTTCTGAGTAGCATGAATCAATTTGCTTAGTAAAATTGAATAGCGAATACTTTTGATCTGCAAAGAAACCATATTTCGCTTAGAAACTACATACATATATTTCGCCTACTTATTTCAATGCAAAATCAAATTAAACGCAAGTTTTTTTAATATTATTTTCGTCGCTAAACAATGCAATATAATTTTCTTCAGTCAATCAAACTCTAACTAAAATCAACCTAATCTCTGTATAATAAAAGTTACATTGCCTCAGCTTAAATAAAATGTTATTTATTCGCAATGAGCATGAATAACTAAATACATATACATATTAAGCCGACGGCACTTGTTCAGTCCAATTATTTTATTTTCATTCTTAAAATCAAAACTCACAATATGTACATACATACATGCCCGCCCTACTTGTTCTTTTGTCCACACTTTCATTGAACACAAGAAGGATCGTTTCTTAGCAACCACGCATACATGCCACATGCCACTTCACCTCTTGCCAACACTTTTCGTAAACAAAAGTTGTTTATGAAATTCGGCAACAAGGCTGGAAGTTCATTCATAATTTCCATTGAATTCCCAATTGTAGTAATTGTCTGTCCGTCGTCGTTAGAGCGAGCCAAACATACATTCGTTTTGTTGTCTCTGTCGCGACAAAACTTCTCCGCTGGTTATTAGTAACAATTATTTTTTGAAAGCTTAGCGTGAGAGGCCTTCGGTCTCTTGTTATATTTTAATACTCTCTGGTTATACTTTAATACTCTCTGGATTTCATTTTGAAAGCTTAGCGTGAGAGGCCTTCGGTCGCTTGTTATATTTTAATACTCTCTGGCCTCAACCTTTCCCAACATAACAAACATGAAAGACATGTAAAGAAAAAAACTCATTTTGCAAACAATTCTATAAATTAATTTATGCTAACATGCCTTATACAACCCCATACATTTTCAGACTGACACACAGACAGGCAGACGGACGGATAGACAGACTGACATACTGACAGACAGACGGACACACAGACAGACAGACAGATATAATGATCATCTATGTACCTTCATTGAGATCATATATCTGCTGAAAACAAAAAAACCTACAACATAATGCATTGTTTTGCAACAATACAATAATAAACAAAACAATAATAAAGAATACTATTCATATTTTATTATATTTATCCTGAAATAAGACCAAAAATACAAACTACTGCAAATAAAAAAAACAAGTTTTTGTTTAATTTTAAAATGCCTTTTATTTCAATATAAATAAGCTGAAAAATAAGAAAAAAGAAAACAAAAAAACAAACAAATTTCATTTTAAAATTCATTTTATTGTACAACTTGCTTCAACTTCCTTATATTTACTTCAATGTTATTGAATTACATATTAAAACAAAACAAAAACAAAAAACAAAATGAAAATATAACCAGTAAGGGCGGTATAGTCGAGTATACTCGACAATATAATACCCTGCACAGATGGTAGGCGGTGCCACACCTTCAAGTTACAAAAACATATTGATCTGACGTCGCATATTCAAATAGTGTTCAAAATATCAAGAAAATCGGTCAAAAAATGTGGATTTTACGAAAAATTTAAGTTTGTCGGCCTCTGAGGGGTAGCCATCAAAGAGGGGGGAAGTTTGTGGTATGCAGTTTTTAAGATGTGTTATCACTGAGCTTGTATACAAATTTTCAGGGTCGTACCTTTGTTAATTTTGGAGATATAGCAATTTTTAGAAACTAACTGGGGAGGGGAAATAAAAAGCAGGGGGGGATTTTGTGGTATGCAGTTTTGTACATACTGAGTCTACATACCGATTTTCATGTTTCTATCTCTTTGGATGTTTGAGTTATAGGTATTTAAAAAAGTGGGTGTGGCTGGATGGGCGGGAAGGAGTGGGCGTGGCAAAAAAAAAAAAATAAACTTGATCTGCTGCCGAGCATCACGAGTCTACCCTCCAAATTTTAAGTCTCTAGCTCTTATAGTTTCCGAGAACCGTTGGTGAGGACGGACGGACGGACAGACGGACGGACATGGCTCAATCAATTTCTCTTGTCGTTCTGATCAAGAATATATATACTTTATGGGGACCCCCTCCTCTCCTTCTGTGCGTTACATACATTTCGCTCAAACAAACACAATATACCCTGATACACAGTATGTGTACAGGGTATAAAAATGAAATTAAATGAAAAAAACAAAAAAAAAAAAAAAACAGACTAAAATCAAAGAGGAGAAAGGCCTGATGGATTTTGATTAATATTAATCAATTGTTAATTGTAACAACTTTCGGGCTTCAGCCCGACGTTTCAGCCTTCTTTGCTTCGAGTTTAGTTTGAAGCTTCTTCCGCGATGTCCTCCACCGCGTCCACCTCGACCACCACCTCGACCACCACCTCGACCTCCACCACGACCATCGCGTCCTCCACCGCGACGTCCTCCGCTTTGACCACTTAGTAATTCACCACCGACGCCATAAAAATTAAATGTTGCCATTCTGAAACGAAAAAATAATTATAAATTAATAAATTCATTTATGGTATATGGTTGAAGTCTAAATTAAATGTTTGTATTTATAAAAAAATACAACAAGTTCATTTAGACTTGAATCCATGTGAGTATATATCAATGAAATTGAGTATACATAAAAATATATATGTGTAGCCGAAATGATACACGCATGTATAAGTATGTACACTCAATTTCATTGAAACTATTGTAAATGCAAGTTCAATGCGCATTTTCCAATAAGGACGGACATAACTCCATTACAAAGCTTTGTACGCTCTTTTTTCATGCGCATTTAACATGCATTCACTTTTATATAATTTAACACTCACACATTCAAATTATTTCACTATTTTAAATTTATTTTCACTTACCTTTTATATTTATTCCTTAGTTTAATTCTTTTAACTCTTCAATGTCCGTCAGTCCGAGAATTGCGATGTTTTATAATAGTGTTGCCAGATCGTTCCTTCAGCTCATGCGGATCATTTCCGGTGTTGCCACACTGCGAGTTTTAGTGTAAATCCCGAAAATATGCCAATTTTATTTCAATGTTATTTTTCATTTTATTTCTAAATTCATAACATTTTAGCTATTTATTATGCGAAGTTTTTTCGCAGCCATTTCGTGCTTTCTTTTGTTTTCAATCTGGCGTTTTAAATTTTTACCTTTTTTTTCCAATTTTGTTGTTTCAAAAAACCATCCTGCTTTCTTTCTCAGCAAGATTATTGTCAACCGTTTTAAAATTGACAGTCTATGATTAAAGCAAACAGTGTTTTCCTGAAACCATGTTGGGTATTTTTTATTTGTTTCAATTTTTGCCTCTTTTATAATAGTTTCGCATATATTAAGCACTAGCTGACCCGGCGCGCTTTGCTACGCCCTCAAAGTATGATGAACTGTTGCATATAGCCCAGGATTGAATCTTTTAACACTCTATCACAATTAGTTCCTAAGTTTTCTTCTTGTCAGACTTATAGATACAGGTACATAGGCGTTTAAAATTTTTATTATATGTTGCAGCAGCCACGTTCATTTATCAATTCTTGTTGGGTTCGAAGTCATCAATATTATTTCCAGATTTTGTTTTCGTAGATTAATTAAATTTTTTAAAAAAAATATTCCAGCGTTTTGAAACTCTAATTACCGTTAATGCGTTTCAGAATTCTTAATGCCTTGTAATTATGGCAAATTTCTTACTTTGCAGTGATATATAATTACCTTTACAAACATGTGATTGCAAAATTCCATCTGTTTATATTTAAGAACAACAAAACCATATTTTTGACTAATTGTTCCTTTGTTCCATTTTAGCAAAATGAAAAATACTCTCCACTTTACAGCCTTCTGGCGATTATGCTTACAGCAAAATGTTATTTTGAAGATGTTTCTCTATATGGTCGGGGCCACGCCTTTATGTTCGATTCTAATAAAATTTTGGAAAATAGTTAAAAATTAATAAAACATTTTTCTAACAAAAATCTTGTTTTGATCGATTGTTTCTTTCGCAAAGTGCCTTTTTTGACGTCTTAAACGTTTTTGTACAAAAAACTAAGGTGGTAGTTTTAAAAAACCTAATTTTTAACCGGCAGCTAAATGTAATAGCAATCCAATCATGCAGATTTTTTACATACAAACTGCCTGAAAAGATAAGATAATTTTCTGCGTTTTATTTTTTTTGAAATCGTTAAAACTGAGCTCGCAGTTGGTATTGAAGCAGACATGACTGTGTTAACTCGTCTTGTGAAGATAATATATGCTATTATATATAATATGTGGTCGGCGATATCTCCTTCTCTGCGTAGCGAACTTCATGGCATCGCAAATATATATTATTTTTGCAGGAGTATAAAAAACGCTATTCAGCCTTGCTGAAGACTATTTACTTTTCACGCTCTTTTTATGCCACGCCAGTTTTTTGGATTGAATCTGCTTTCTCTTTACTTTAATAGCCTATATACCAATTTTCATTGTTTAAGCTAATATGGAAACTTGCAATTTATTGATATTAGCTTGTGAAGTTGTAAGTCAATTAATTAAGAAAAAAAAAGTTTTCCTTTCAACGCCGTAAATTTTCTGTGTTTTCCTCTTCTTCACTTTGTATGATTCAGTGGTCCGATCTTAATGACAATTCCAGAAATTTAGTCTGCGTACGTAAAGTTACTATGTTTGTTTATGTTTTTTTCATCCCTCTATCTTTCAAAACGAAAAAGTTTTCCATTCAACGACTTAAGTTCTGTTCATTTTTCTTCTTTATTCTGTATGGGTGCTACCAGTTCTAATGGTCTGATCATTGCAGTTCCGACAAATGATTTATGGTGGTAAAGCTGTAAAATTTCAGGTCAATAGTCGGAGATTTCTCCTTCTGGGGGTTACAAACTCCGTGACAAAGTCATAATAATATTTACATACGTGAAGAGTATAAAAACACTAATATGTGTACATATGTGGCTGTATGTAAAAGATGAAGAAGAAGTGAAGCACAATTTCGAAAGTAATGCTCCTCCGTTTTCTCACCGTTCTCTTGTTCTCTTTGCAAACAACACACTCATACCAATACAAAAGTGTAAGAAGAAGCAAAGAATGGTACGTGTTTGCGTCCACAAAATCTTAATATTGTTTATTTTTCTTCTTCTTTCCGTATGGAGGCTACCAGTTAAAATGGTCGGATTGATACCAAAACAATATAACAACCTTCAGGAGGTCCATCTAAAGATTAACTGAAAATTTCATTGAATCGGAAGCTGTTTTTGAGTTATGCGCTTATCAACATATTTTTCGATTCATTTTTATTATACTATAGATTATTGTCTCACATTCAATAATAAGTGATCATAGGTAACTAAACACTGCACTAAACACGATATACATAGCTACGGTTTGTTTCGTGTATCAGTTGACAAAAGCAAACTCAGTAGTGAACATCCAAAAAAAACAACACTGACATTGACAGTTTGTTGTTGTTTCAACTTTTTTTTAATTTGACATGACTTGGAATCAAATCCTTCAAGCCGTACATACCTGCATTGTTTACACATTAGTGCGTGTAATTTCCAAAGAGTATTAATTAATTTTAATACTCTCTGGCTTGTACGTTCTCTCAAAGTTTTCTTGTTCTCTTTCCATCAACAAACACATAACAATACTGACGTATAAGAAGAAGCATAGCATGTTACGTTTAATGCTTGCGACGTCGCAAGTTTGTATGGGAAAAAGAAAAGGTCTGTTTTTAGGGTTTTTCCGGCAATTATTTGAATTTTTCTCGCCGTAAAAACCATCTTTGAACTTCAACGAACATTTAAAAAAAAGAATTGGCCAAATTGGTCCAGGCGTTGTTGAGTTATTCGCTTACCAACACATTTTGCGATTCATTTTTATATTATAGATATGAGGACTTTCATTGAAGTATTTAATAAATACATCATATTGAATATTACAGACATTATAAAATTAGTCTGTGGGGTTTTGTAAAATTAGAACATTACTACTAAAGTTCTTCTCTCTAATAAATTGTTCTGACTTCTTAGTGTCCAAGTCGTCAATATTTATTAGTAAAGCATCGCCTTTACTGCAATTAAACTTAAATTAAACCCATCGAAGTACCTTCTTGAAGCTAATTCAGCCTCATTTCCATTATTCGACATTTCTTCTTCAAAAGTGTCAATGGCTGATATTTTATTATATTCAGATACTGGCTCTTCCATTATGTTTGAAGTATTTTCAATTTCATTTTCTACTGTAGGAAAGTCCAATTCGAAATTTACAGATGTTTCATCTTCCTCATTCTCGCAATTTGTATTTGACGGAAAGGGTTGAGCAATAATCTTCATTGAAAGAAGTCGTTCCAATAAATACTGCATTTCCCGAGCTGATGGGTTTGTGTTCAAACCCAGTCTAGCTCGAATAATTGCAAAGAAACATTCAAGCCTGTCTTGACTGAATCTATTCAGAAATATACATTTTATTTCTGGCACTTTCAATAGTTTATCTGAAAGTTTCAACATTTTCTCGAGTGTGTCTTTCATTCCATTTATACAGTAGTTTGTATTATCCACACTAACTCCATCTAAATACTTTCGGAACTCAATTAACTTCTCTTTAACCCCATTATTTTCAGTTAATGGGAACTTCTTGCCTTTATTGAATGATCTAGAATTCAATAAATCGAATGCATCATTCATACAATGGCCTGCGAGAAACTTTTCGATAAGACTTGAGTAGCTAATTTCACACTCATCTTGTCGAAATTTAGTGGGAAGATGTGACGATGCGTTATTTTCGGCATTAATTTGGTTGTACTTGACTGCAAATCAATATTGTACACATCTTTAATAAAGTATTGCGGATACTCTTCGTTAAATGTACATAATCATACATTACGTATGTCACATTTCCTGATGGATCATAGAATTTGTTAGGTAATATGGAACGATTTAAGCCTGCTTGATCGCAAACAATTGCACGGACTTTTAGTCCGATTTCATGCAGTTCTTTGATATTGTTATTTAGAATTTCAACAACTTTTTCAGATGTCATTGACCCTGTTGCATAGTACGATACTACAAATTTCTAAGGATGCAACAATCCTTTCACTTGGACAAAGAGAAACGATTTAGCAACTTCTTTTGTTCTTTCTCCATTGCCAAAGTCGACGAAGCCATCTATTTGGTCAGAGACTGAATTATATTCTAATTCACCCCTGCCATGCATTTCGTCAAATACTAAAACGCAATTCTTACTTATTTCAGGCAACGCGTTAATCTCCTTTTTAATTGCCTTTTTCACTTCACTGCTAATGCCAGGAAGAATTCTTTTAACAGGTTGCCAATTATGCAAGCTTCTTGGGTGTGGCAAAGGGAAACCCAAACTTGATCGCATAAATGTATAACACTTTGCTGATCTATACTGAATATTCAGTGTTATATTTCTCTCTTCTTTAGTATATTTCGATACACGCTTAGTTTTTTGCCAAAAGCTTTATGAATGTTTTAGCGTTTTCATTAATATCATTAGCTATAATTACTGATTCTTCATATAGTTTATCTTTTCTCGACTTTAACATCTTAATTGTTTCGTCCATTTCAGAAACAATTTTCTTACGATCAGCTTGCAACATTTCATATTTTTGTTGCAGTATTTCATGATCCTCTTTGAGATGTTCAAATCTCTTCTTATATGTACATTCTTCAGTACAATTATGTACTATTTCAGTACTTTCTTCATTTTGACTAGTTGATTTGATGAAATCAACTATAGCAATGAAGTTTGGCAGTGAAGTTTGTTTGCATTTCTGCAATGTTGGATTGCGCCAACGAGCTTATTTGCATTTCGGCAATGTTGGATTGCGCCAACGAGCTAACTTGCATTTCGGCAAGATTGGATTGCGCCAACGAGCTAACTTGCATTTCGGCAAGATTGGATTGAACATAAGTTGTTGCAAACCTACATTTCTTCAATGTAGTTTCCTTGCATTTATTCAATGCTCTCTTCCGTTGACTTACCTCATCTGTAATAAAACTGGGAAGATGATTATTGCAAATATAAATAATTGCTTTATTTTCAACACCATCTTTAAGATATAATATTCTTTTTAATTTATCTCTATGTACATGGTTCTTTGAAAATTCATGCAACTGTGAAGAAGGTCTACTTACTTGACATCCTCCAACGGAACAAATAATTTTGATTACACATTGATTAAAACACATTTTGAAGGCTACTGTAAAGTTTGAAATCATAAGTAGAGGCAGTTGGGTTTTAATACATATGCATGTAAACAAAAGTATGTTTTTAGCATTTCTGGTGTTTGAGGTACAGACACGCCATATTTATACGTTATAAAAAGCAATCAAATACAGCTAAGAACAAAAAAATAACACACTTTTCAAATATCCAAACAGTTTTTATCGAATTTCCAAACAATTCAATATTGAATGTGATCTTCATAACGGTTTTTGTTAATACTAATATAAAATATAAAATTATTTCAAACTTAATAGTTTCTGTTAAAACATATTAATTGTTTAATAATGTAAAACATTTCATATCAGTTTTGAAAAATGCTTATTATTATTATAATTTATTAAATAAAAGTTTGTGCAATCTTACCTAAATTTAGTGTAGGCATTGCACCCTGCACAAATTTTTTGGTGCCCTTTAAGTCGTCACAGAAGTGCTTATCACAAAATCTGTGATTTTTTGACACCCTACTCGGATCCACTTGAGCATTTTCGCACCACTCGTTTTTCAACCGGGATGTTATACGAAACATATGATCACTGCCCGCGCAGTTCTTCACTATACACTTTATTTTAATTATTTCAGACATTGTACGTTTTTATTATTGTAATATATTATAATTTAAAAAATTGAGAATTTAATTAACTTTTAAGTTGTTATTGTTATTTAATTATATATTTATATATATTATTTATATTATAATAAATGTTGTACAAATTTAGTTAACTTTTGTTGTCGATTAAAAGCTTTGAACTAAATCAGTCATGCCACCTTTTTATGTGTGCCTTTTTTTATGCCAAGTTTGCGTAACTTTCATATTTTCGGGATTTACACTAAAACTCGCAGTGTGGCAACACCGGAAATGATCCGCATGAGCTGAAGGAACGATCTGGCAACACTATTATAAAACATCGCAATTCTCGGACTGACGGACATTGAAGAGTTAAAAGAATTAAACTAAGGAATAAATATAAAAGGTAAGTGAAAATAAATTTAAAATAGTGAAATAATTTGAATGTGTGAGTGTTAAATTATATAAAAGTGAATGCATGTTGAATGCGCATGAAAAAAGTGCGTACATAACTTTGTAATGGAGTTATGTCCGACCTTATTGGAAAATGCGCATTGAACTTGCATTTACAATAGTTTCAATGAAATTGAGTGTACATATATATTTATGTATGCGTGTATCATTTCGGCTACACATACAGTGGGGAGCAAAACTGAGTACATGTTGCTCACTTTCTTACATTTGGCTCAGTTGTACAAAAACCAATGGGTGAAAAAATCTGAAATAATTATCCAAGATTCCTGGTATCTTAAGCTCCAAATTTGCCAAAACAAGCATAGCGATAAATTAAATAGGAGACTTATAAAAAATCAAAAGATAAGACAACCTACATGTACTCAATTTTGCACCAATTGATTATTTTACGAAAAACAACCTATTTTCATATTTAATCAAAAAACATTTTTATTTGTAATGCGTTTTGAAATCTTGGACATTCTTTCAACCATATTCAGTGAACAATAAAGCGAAATATTGGCCCACTCAAGGTGTACTCCCTCCAAAAGTTCCTTTTCCGTAAAGGGAGCTATTTTATCTTTGCCCAGCCTTATTTCAAAAATTGATCAACGATTTTTTATCGAATTTAGGTCTGGGGTCTATGCTGACCACTCCGTGGCTTAAAACTTCTGCTCCCTAACTCAGTTTTTGAAAATAGAGGCAGATTTCTTAAGTCCCCCTCTTGTGAAAAAATTATTTTCTCGTTGGAGAATTCAAATGCGTGGATGAAACTTGTAAGTAGTGACTGGCGAATACGAAGATATGGGCTCTTTTTTATGCCAATTAGTGAATTATTATAAAAAGTTGGTTTTGAGTCCGCAATCAGACAATTAAAATCTGTGTTATCGGACAATAACATGAAATCTTACCTAAAGTTCCTCAAAACACGCCTAAACTGAAATGTGGGTGACTGAAAACATGTAGTTAGTCTGATGAACCATACTATTAAAGATTTTTTTTTACAGTTTAGGCGAGTTTTGTAAAACTTTAGGTAAGATTACATGTTATTGTCCGATAACACAGATTTTAATTGTCTGATTGCGGACTCAAAACCAACTTTTTATAATAATTCACTAATTGGCATAAAAAAGAGCCCATATCTTCGTATTCGCCAGTCACTACTTACAAGTTTCATCCACGCATTTGAATTCTCCAACGAGAAAATAATTTTTTCACAAGAGGGGGACTTAAGAAATCTGCCTCTATTTTCAAAAACTGAGTTAGGGAGCAGAAGTTTTAAGCCACGGAGTGGTCAGCATAGACCCCAGACCTAAATTCGATAAAAAATCGTTGATCAATTTTTGAAATAAGGCTGGGCAAAGATAAAATAGCTCCCTTTACGGAAAAGGAACTTTTGGAGGGAGTACACCTTGAGTGGGCCAATATTTCGCTTTATTGTTCACTGAATATGGTTGAAAGAATGTCCAAGATTTCAAAACGCATTACAAATAAAAATGTTTTTTGATTAAATATGAAAATAGGTTGTTTTTCGTAAAATAATCAATTGGTGCAAAATTGAGTACATGTAGGTTGTCTTATCTTTTGATTTTTTATAAGTCTCCTATTTAATTTATCGCTATGCTTGTTTCGGCAAATTTGGAGCTTAAGATACCAGGAATCTTGGATAATTATTTCAGATTTTTTCACCCATTGGTTTTTGTACAACTGAGCCAAATGTAAGAAAGTGAGCAACATGTACTCAGTTTTGCTCCCCACTGTATATATTTTTATGTGTACTCAATTTCATTGATCCATGTGAGTATATCACTTCACTTTAGACTTCAACCATATAAATGAATTTATTAATTTATAATTATTTTTTTGTTTCAGAATGGCAACATTTAATTTTTATGGCGTCGGTGGTGAATTACTAAGTGGTCAAGGCGGAGGACGTCGCGGTGGAGGACGCGATGGTCGTGGTGGAGGTCGAGGTGGAGGTCGCGGTGGACGCTGTGGAGGACATCGCGGAAGAAGCTTCAAACTAAACTCGAAGCAAAGAAGGCTGAAAAGTCGGGCTGAAGCCCGAAAGTTGTTACAACCAGAGAGTATTGAAATATAACAAGAGACCGAAGGCCTCTCACGCTAAGCTTTCAAAATGAAATCAGCCGCAACTGATGGCGGAAAATTCTTGCCAGACAGAGACAGCAAAACAGATGTATATCTGGCTCGCTCTAGCAACGACGGACAGACACGTACTACACTAAGGAATTTAATTGAAATTACGAATGAAGTTCCAGCTCCGTTGCCAAATTTTATAAACAACTTTTGCTTACGAAAAGTGATGGCAAAGATGAAGTGGGGTGTAGGCATGTTTGCGAGGTTGCTAAAAAACGATCCTTCTTGTGTTCAATGAAAGTGTGGACAAAAGAAGAAGTAGGGCGGGCATGTACATATTGTGAGTTAATATGTATATATTGGCCATCGATACGAAATAGATAATGTGAATTCCTTCAAAGTGCATACAAACACTACCGTTTTGGATATATTTGGTTTATAATAAAATGAGTAAGGTCTGGCGGGCCTGGGCTCTTAGTCTATGACAACTGACGTGTGAAGAATATATTAATGATCAACGTAATTTACGGAAAAATTTGTAAGTAAATATTTTTTACAAATCTCTTACTTAATTTGAATATAAACAAAATGAGTGGCTCAGGGTTTTCAAAACGAAATATACGACGCTTAGTGAAAAAAGAAAAAGACAATATTTCATTAATGCGAACTGTCCGTCCGTTGAACACAAATATACGAAATGTCTGTGAAAATCTTCTAGAAAACAAGTCTGTCCAACCGTCAGGTTCAAGTCAATTGAATAATGATTTAGTTTGTGACAATTTGGTAAATTGTGGTAAGCCTGAATCGAATGTGGGACAACCAAAATTGCACAGGAAACTTATTGAGTGGTATAATTAAGAGAATGTGACGCGTGGTCAATTAGATACATTATTGAAAGTTTTAAGTTCAGAGAACATTGATGTACCGCTTTATGCGAAGGGCCTTTTACAGCCTAAAAAATCCAAAGCTGTGATTAGAACAGTAACACCAGGTTTTTTTACCCATATTGGTATACTGCAGTACTTGCAATCGGTAGAAGATCAACTGATGAATGGCTCAGAGCTTCTTCTAGACGTGAATGTCGATGGATTACCACTGTTTAGAAGCTCAAAAACATGTGAGCGGCCGATTTTAGGTTTTTTTCAAAACTTACCCGATAGCTCTGTTTTTATGATTGGGTCTTATGTAGGCAATCAAAAACCAGCCAATATAAACCAGTTCATGCATGATTTTGTGTTCGAAGTATCACAAATGTGTAAATGCTATTTTCAAGTGGGTAGTAAACAAATTAAAATAAAGCTAAAAGCCTTCATTTGCGATGCGCCAGCTCTTGCATTTATGTGCGGGACGGCTGGAACCAACTCATTTAACGGGTGCATGAAATGTACACAAGTTGGTAAACGTATTAATCATGTTACTGTGTACAGTAAAACACCTGGGCCTCTATCACTAATGAGGATTTTACTAATAAAGTATATTCAGCTCATTATTTCGAAACAATCCTGTTTCTATTGGAGCAGTTGGTGTCAATATGGTAACAGATTTTGCTCTGGATCCAATGCATCTTTTAGATTTAGGCGTTGGAAAAAAAAATTTTGAAACAAATAGTTGAAAAAAAACGCATCTATTCAAAATGATGACGATGACATAGAAAATCTGTTCGATAAACTTTTTAGTTTACAAAAATTTGTTCCGTACGAGTTCGTACGAAAACCAAGAGGTCTGGATGAGCTACCATGGTGGAAAGCTGTTGAGTTTAAACAATTTCTGTTGTATTCTGGCCCAATAGTTTTGAAAAAGTTGGTTTCTGATGCTTGCTATTACCACTTTCTATTGCTTTCTTGTGCTTATCGGTTGTTACTGTCAGAAAAGTATTTATTGAACATCGATACGGCAGCCAAATTAAGTGAATATTTTGTAGATTAATTTACTAATGTATATCAAGAAGATACATTAACTTATAATGTTAACAATATGCTTCATTTGGTAGATTGCGTAAAAGAGCTGGGACATATAAACACTTTAAGTGCTTACAAGTTTGAAAACTTAACAACAAAATTTTTCAGCAACTTCATACAAAATTTTTTCTCAGTGTCCCAGCTAAAAAAAAAAAAAATTTGTCCAACATTCAATAGGGATGGTATCATATTTAAATACCAATTTTCTAATTTTGTTCTAAGAACAAAATTGCCAGACAATATTTTCTGTCTGAAATCAGGTCAACCCATAAAAATTATAAGGAAATACATTTTCCAGTTTGCGATATTTTTTTGTACAGCCAATGAAAAGTGAGGTCTTACGCATATTTCTAACTGATGGCAAAATAAATGATACCATTGAGTGCGAAATTGCTTTTAAATACGTTTACTTTCCTTATGAGAGAAATGAAATAGTGTTAGTACCACTAATTCATTCTTTAATTAACAACTAACAACTATATAAACCACATGAAATACACACTAATACAATTTTTGTTTTCCAATATTTGCAAGCAACAACGAAGAGAACATGTTATTTAAACTCTAATGAAAATGAAAAAGAGAATGATATGCGGCTCATGGACATAGAGAGGAGACTTAAAACGGTGGAGGAGAACCAACAAATTATTATGAACAGCAATGCCAAAATTTTCGCATGCGTCTCTAAAATTTGTGACACAAAGGACCCAACATCAAATGTTGAGTTCCCCAAAAAAGATATCGCGAAGTTAAATGAGTTGGAGCAAAAAATAGCAGCAGACCCAAATTAATATGTAAGGTTAGGTTAGGTTAGGTTAGGTTAGGTTGAACAGGCAGCTCAACCGAAGTCGAGAGCACCCAGTGACCATTAGGTCCATTGTGTTGCCTGTTTTATAAACTGGAGGGATAGATGGGATCGGGTAGGGTTGCTGGGGTAATGGATGGGAGAAGGGTCATTCCGTTTGTCCTGGTTCTAATGGCCAGTCCCACTGGGCTTCGGCAGCCCACGGAACCACCCAGTGGAATCCAGGAAGAGTGCCAGGTCCTCCAGGTGCGCGTTCGCTAGACTGCCCAGTTCGTCAAAGAAGGGTCTTCCCAAAAATTGGGTTCTCCTCCTCAGAAGTGCAGGGCAGTCGCAGAGAAGGTGTTGGACACTCTCGATCTCATCTTCGTTTTCACAGCTACGACAGTAGTCTTGTTGGGATACGCCGTACCGTTGGGCCATACGCCCAATGTAGCAGTGTCCCGTTAAGACTCCTGTCAACATCCTTATCCTGTTCTTTGTTAAGTGTAGGAGCTCGGAAGTGCGCTTCGAATTGTATCTTGGCCATAGTGCCTTGGACACCTCGCAGCCCAGTACTGCTATCCAGTGTTCGGCAGCCACAGTCCTAATGGTACTGTCAAGTTCCGATAGGACGTACTGGATTGGCCTTTTAATGTCTTTCACCACGAGACTTATTTCTAACGCTGAACCGGATCTAGCGCACTCGTCAGCCGCCTCGTTACCAGGCACACCCATGTGGCCCGGCACCCAGACCAGTCTGATTGAGTGCGGTTGACACCGGTTCAGTGCCAAAACCGTGTCCCGGATGAGTTTACTCTTTACCGTGTTCGACGAGAGAGCTTTAAGCGCTGCTTGGCTATCAACGTAGATCGATACGTTCCTCGGGCTCTCACTCAAGGTGTGTATCAATTTAGCCGCCTGCCAAACGGCGTAGATCTCCGCTTGGAACACGCCGCAATAGTCAGGAAGACGAAAGGAGAGTTGAACCGAAGGGTCATCAGAGTAGACCCCCGATCCAGTTCCTTCCTTCGTCTTCGAGCCGTCTGTATAGATTGACAACTCGTTCTGCCTCACGGGAGTTTCGAGTTGCCAATCTGCTCTATTAGGAAATTCGACAGTAAATTTGTCTTCCCATTTGAGATCTGAAACCCAGTAGTCGTTCTCATCTGCCACAGAGGTTCCTACCGAGCGTAGGATGGTACTGTGGCCCGCAACACAAGGCTTAAGAAGGCCCTGGGCTAGCAGCCTGACTGCACTTCTGGCTGCCACGTGCTTGAGGGAGACTCCAATTGGTTCCAGATTCAACATCACGTCAAGCGCTGCCTGGGGGGTAGAACGAATGCATCCTGTTACTCCCAGGCAAGCGAGTCTTTGTACCTTGCGGAGGTTGTTTAGATGGGAGTTGGTGTGACCCGCCTCCCACCAAACCAGCGCTCCATAAGTAAGTATAGGTCTGACGACTGCTGTGTAAAACCAATGAATGATATACGGTTGCAGTCCCCATCCTTTACCGAAAGTCTTTTTGCATACAAAAAAGGCCTGTAGTGCCTTTTTCATCCTCTCCTCCGAGTTCCTCCTCCAGGAGAGTTTAGAGTCGAGGATTACTCCAAGGTACTTGGCCTCCCTTGAAAGCACAAGCTCCGTTCCGCCCAGTGTCGGGAGTTTGAAGCTTGGGATCTTATATTTCCGGGTGAACAAAACCAGCTCGGTCTTTTGTGGGTTGGCCCCCAGACCGTTCTGCTCTGCCCATCGAAGAGTTAGGCCCAATGCGCCGTTTAGGAGCTCACTGATTGTAGGCAGGAATCTGCCTGTTACCATAAGCACCAGGTCGTCTGCATAGGCCGTCACTCTACATCCCCTATTTTCCAGTTTTAGGAGAAGATCATTAAGGACAAGGTTCCACAGCAAGGGAGATATGACACCCCCTTGCGGAGTTCCCCTGACCACCTTTCTCCTAATTGTCGAGGCGCAGAGTTGGGCGTTTATCACTCTGTGGCTGAGCATGTTGCTAAGCCATCGAGTGATTGTCGGGTGTGAGCCAATTTTGACAAGTGCAGTCGTAATAGACTCGATCCTGACATTGTTGAAGGCACCTTCTATGTCCAGAAAAGCCGCCAACGTAAACTCCTTTCTCCGCAATGTTTTTTCAATTGTGCTAACTACCTCGTGCAAAGCGGTCTCAACTGATCTACCCTTAAGATAGGCGTGTTGAGATCCGCTGAAAGTGTGAGGTGTCAGCTTACTTCTGAGATGCAGGTCCAGGAGTCTCTCCAATGTTTTCAATAAAAACGATGAAAGACTAATGGGCCTATAATCTTTTGGTGAGCAATGGTTGATCTTTCCTGCTTTGGGAATGAAAGCCACCCTCACTTCTCTCCAGTACCTTGGGATGTATCCTGTGAGGAGACATCCCCTGAAGATTTCCAGTAGCCATTGCGACAGGTGCTCACTCACCGCTTGCATCATGGCCGGTCTGATGTCATCCGGTCCAGCTGATTTGTTGGGATGGAACGACTTGATAGCCCAGATTATCTTTTCTTTGGTAAGGATTTCCCTTACTACGGCCTCACCCCCCAGGTCCACTGCCTGTTCCGGCTGTTCGCTGATGCTAAACCCAGGTTCATCGTCAGCTTCCAAGCATCCCGGAAAGTGTGTGTTCATGAGGAGTTGTAGAGACTCCTGGCTGTCTTTAGCGAATTTGCCATCCAGATCGCAAAGCAAGCCTGGTGTGGCTGGATCTTTCGCTAGCAACCTTCGAAGTCTGGACGCTTCTGTGGTGCTGGTCAGATCCTCGCAGAAAGCGGCCCAAGAATCTCTTTTGGCCTTCCTACATTCTTTCTTGAAGACTTTGAAACTGAGGTGGTAGGCGTCCCAGTCCACCTGGCAGTTTCTGTCTTTCGCTCTGTTGTAGAGTCTTCTCGTTTCCTTCCGTATCCTTCCGAGCTCCGGTGTCCACCACCTGTTGCGGTTTGACTTTGGAGGACGGCTGATAGGACAGGATTTGATGAAGGCCTTACACAGAGCTTCCGTGACGGTCGATTTCTCCAGTTTGTCCGGGTTGTCCAGCCTACCCACTGGGTGGTTTGGGAGTAACTCCTTGACAAGTTGAGAGAACTTGACCCAGTCAGTTCGTTTTGGGTTCCTGAAGGGGCGTTTGGCCTCTCTGAACCATTCTACTTCGAACACTATCCTGTAATGGTCCGAGAAGGAACATTCCGTGGATACATGCCAGTCTACAACAGAGAGAGAGTCACTGTTGGTCGCTAGGGTTATGTCAATAACCTCAGCACGGTTCTTATTGCGGAATGTGGGGTGGTCACCCCGGTTACACACATTAAGATTTGTGCACGACATGAATTCACACAGCGATTCTCCTCTCACGTTAATATCCTTGCTTCCCCACATAGTATGGTGAGCATTGGCATCACACCCCAGGATTAAGTCCGTGCCCTCCTCCTGCGCATGCCGAATAAGGGCTCGGACGCTCTCTGATGGTGGATCCCTCTCTTCATACGGTAGATATGCCGAGGCCAGGTATAGTTTGGGACCGTTCCTTCGCTCGCATAACACTACCGTCAGGTCGTTGTTGCTGTAACGGGAAGAGAAAAGAACATTAAGTCCGGTTCTTACCACGATACAGGTTCTGGACTTACCTACAGTTGTAGGGACAAGGAGATTGTAGCCGCGGGCACCTAAACCGCAAACCCTTTCACTCACGATCCAGGGCTCCTGGATAAGAGCCACGTCTACCCTCTCCCTGTCCATCCACCGTAGTAGGTCGATCGAGGGGACCCTTGAATGATGCAGATTAATCTGCACCACCTTAAGTCTCTCCGGTTGACCTATCATCTTCGCGCCCGGCGCCTCCAGGAATGATTGCCCGAAGGCAACCCATTCCCATCTTCAGACGGCCCTGCCTGCTCAGGAGTTGGCGTCTGGACTCCGGACCAATACTGATCCAGAGGTCCTTGCCATTTCCCTTGTCGCGGGCCAGCCCTCTCTTGATTGTCCAATCCCCGGTGTCGCAGTCCGCGTTCTGGCTCTTGATCAATAAGAGGGTGGTTCGATCCTCCATAATTGGAGGTGGGATCCAGACCTTAATAATCGTTCGAGCCGGAATTTGGTCCACGGGGACGACATCAATCTTAGCACCCGGCCAGGGGGCGTCTAGTTCCAGCAATGTGTCCTTGAGGAGCCGCAGGGACTCCTCATTGGCACATGCCACAACCTTGACACCCTTGTACCAGTTGATACCGTCAAACTCTGCCACGAAGGGATTTTCTGGCAGAGTGATGGCATCTGCTATCGCCCGGTTGATTGACCCTTCAAGGATGAGCCAGTTCTCGGTAGTGAGTTTCCCCTCCGGGTCCCTCCTATCGATAATGGCCACCTGCAGCTCCGGTTTCGAGCTTAAGCTTGCCAGAAATTCCCCTGGACGTTTCCGCTTGCTCTCCGAAGCCTTCGCCGAGTCATCAGACCTTTGTCTCTTATTGGCCGGTGCGGTACTCTTGCTAGCCGTTCCCTCCTTTACGGGGGGTGTGGCTGCGGCAGGTTTCCCTCGGCACAGAGCACTCGTACTTTGTGCGGCGGTCTGAGTGTTACCAGGCGGGCCAGCAAGTCTCAGATACAGTCGCACGTTGTACTCATGCTTTTTGCGCAGTCTCTTTTCTCGGCCGCTCAGCGAACCCGGGTCGCGACCCTCCAGTCCCTTAAGGAACTTTAGAGAGGTCTTGTACCCAGACAGCCGTTTGCGTTTGAGATCATCGTCTGCTATGGTCTTTTTGGGTTGTCCCTGGACAACCGTCACTTCACCTTCATCTGTGCTCGATGACTCATCGTCTAGCGGCGGCTCCGCTAGCGCAAGCGCTAGCTCGGCAGCCGGCATCGATGGGCCTGTGAACACAAACTCCGACTCTGTGGCAGTTGGTTCCAGCTCTGTACCCTCTTGGCGACGGAGCGCACTCGCGCGCGTTCCGTCACTGTGACCACTGGCGACACGCAGAGAGGATTGCTCCTCCCCGTGCCCGCCGGTGGTAGCGGTCACACCTCCCACCGACGTTTGGGCTGACATCCCAGCCCGTGCTTCTCTACTGTTCTTCCGTCCCATCATAAGGGTGATGCAGTTTATACTTGCTGCCAAGTACCTCTGACCATGGCTTCGGGCCCAAGCCTCTCAGACTAGGTCTGAGAGACTTGGGTCCGTCACCTTTGCTAGACACTGCAAGGTCCTGCGGACAGGCAAGAGATGCTAGCATCCCTCGGTTGCCCGAGACAATGCAGTATCCATTGCCCAGCCGGCACCCTCGGGGAGGGTTCAGTCAGAGGAGTTTTCGCCAGCCTAAATTTATATGTACTTAAGTAGTATTTCAAATGATCAAAAAAAAGTATATTAACTTTTATTTCATTGTATTTCAGATTTCAATTTTCAAATCAATATTCGTGCCACATGGTATTGTGAAGCATTTGAACAGACTGTTAGAACAAAATGTGCTCATGAATATGAACTATTCTGGCACATATGAAAAATTGGTTCTATGCAGCTACAGACACTTGAACTCTGATTTGTATGGTAAATATCGTACTTTATTTTTCTTAATTGATGTTTTATAGTCAGATTTACTTCCACAGAATCTAAAAAAAAAGAAGGCTATACTTTTAGCGATTATACGAAAGACGTTTGTTTGGTGTTTCAAAAGTCGAAAAATAGGGTCTATAAGGCTACGTGTGACGCTAATCGAAATAAGAAGGTTGAAACCACTGAAGGTAAGTCTGATAAAAAAGAGTTATAAATTTTATATGAAGAAACTAATTTATTTCTTTTGTTGCAGATGTAAAGTCAAACAAATGAGCTGTTCGTTCCAACATTCACATAAACAACTTCTTTGTTATCATTATAATATTTTTTTTTTTCAATATCCTCATCACTTTTTTATCATCACCATTAATTGCAAATAATGTATATATTAACATAAATTTTATTATATTTTTTTTTTTTTTTTTTTTTTTTTTTTTTTTTTTACTTTGCTTTATTTATTGGATCTTCTCTTTCATATGAGACTAACAATAAGTTTGCAGATCTTAAGACTAAACGTTAATTAACAGTTCTTTTGAACTGTAGTTTGCTCGTGGGGCCCTAGGGTCTATCGCTGGGTTGGAAGGTCATTTCGACGAAGACGGGATTGGCTGCACAACCTTGTTAATCTTCTGGCGAGATGGTTAGGGTGCGTAGAAAGCTTGCTGTAGTATTGTTCCTAGAGTTCTGCTATTACATCTCTGACTGGTTGAATATTTAAATCTTTTTGTATGTTTTCGTTTCGAACATACCACGGTGCCCCGGTGATGGTTCTCAATATCTTTGACTGGGTTCTCTGGATGATGTCAATGTTGCTACTGCTAGCGTTTCCCCATAACTGGGAGCCGTAGGTCCAGATAGTTTTGAGAACAGAATTGTAGAGCAGGACTTTGTAGTCAAGACTAAGTGAAGAGCGAGCGTTGATAAGCCAGTGGAGGCTATTAGCTTTTAGTTTTAAATGCGTTCTCTTGGCCTCGATGTGCCTGCGCCATGTGAGTCTTCTATCGAGGTGTACTCCGAAGTATGTCACTTCGTTTGTTTGCGGAAGCGTAGTGTTGTTTAACATCAGCGGTGGGCAGTCTTGCCTGTTTAGAGTGAACGTAACGTGTTTGCATTTTTGTTCGTTGACTTTTATTCGCCAGTCATCTAGCCATTTTTCTATGTCGACCAGGTGAAGAGCTAACTGCGCTGTTGCTTGCGTAGGGCATCTGGAACGGCTGAGAATAGCTGTATCATCAGCAAAGGTGGATGTTGTTAGTCGTCTGCTTATTGGGATGTCTGATGTGTAGAGGACATATAGCGTTGGACCAAGTACGCTACCTTGAGGAACTCCAGCTCTAATGATGTGGTCATCGGACATATCACTGTTACATCTCACTGTAAATTTCCTGTCGTAGAGGTATGACTTTAGTAGCTTGTGCGTGTTGTTTGGAAGCATTGTTTTAATTTTATGCATTAAGCCGTCCAACCAAACTCTGTCGAATGCTTGTGAGACATCCAAAAATATTGCTGTGCAGTATTCTCGGTTTTCAAACGCGCTTCGTATTTCTGATGTTATGCGATTAACCTGCTCAATAGTTCCGTGTTTTTCACGAAAGCCGAACTGGTGTGAGGGGATTTTGTTGTGTGTTCTCAGGAATGAGTTGATCCGAGTTAGCACGCATTTTTCGAAGAGTTTTGATAGACACGATAATAAACTTATAGGTCTGTAAGACGAGGGAATCGTGTGATCTTTTCCTGGCTTTGGTATCATTATGATGATAGACTTTTTCCATCTTTCTGGAAAATAGCCAAGTTTAGTGATGGCATTGAAGAGCTTCGCGATAGTGCAAACAGCACAATATGGGAGCTCAATAATCATTTTTGGGGTTATTAAATCGCAGCCCGGTGACTTTTTTGGGTTCAGTTCCTTTTTGATAATACTAGCGATTTCGTTTGGTCGAAACTCGATTGGGTCACGTTGAAGCTCGGCGTCGTTTGTTAATGCTGGTAGTGTAGTCGCATTTGTGCAAGGATTTGGTTGAAACACATTTTCAAGGTGGGCTGCAAATGTTCTCGCTCTATCTTCGTCGCTGCGGGCCCAGCCGCCTGCAGGGTTTCGTATAGGCATCACGGTTTCTGTCGGTGAGCTTAGGGATGGGTGAGCTCTCCACAGTGAGTTTCTTGTACTGGATGTTGATAGTTGTTCTATGTACCGGCGTTGGGTATATGCTTCTTCTTGCTTTAACGCTTTAGAGAGGTTGCGTGTGGCGCTCTTGAGCCTATGTCGTGCAGATGGCGATCTGGTTGATTGCCATTCTCGACGTAAGCGTCGCTTTTCGATAACAAGCTGCTCGATTTGTAGGTTAGTCTTCTTTTGGTTACGTGGAGCTTGTGCCGTTTGGGGTGTTGAGATACGAGCTGAGGTAACGAAGACTGATTCTAGATTGTTTACGAAGCTGTCGATCTCAGCTTCAACGGTTAGGGGAGGATCAAGCTCAATGTGTGAGCTAAAATATTTTTTGTAACTGACCCAGTTGGTTTTGTGCGAGGTCAATCTACTTGGTTGATCTACGGTTTTTGGATGTCGAAGTAGGTTAATTAATACAGGCGAGTGATCAGATGAGAGATCTGAAAGACTTTCGGCGCTTAGCAAGGTTCGGGGAATGTTTTTTGTTATTGCAAAGTCAATTAGGTCGGGTAGTTTATTGGGGTCAGCCGGCCAGTATGTTGGTCTGCCGGGAGAGAGATGGTCGAGCTTATAGCTGGCTTTTATAATTGCATTGTATAATTGTTTTCCTTTTGGGGTCACTAGACGAGATCCCCAGTGAGTGTGCTTAGCATTGTAATCACCTGCTGCTATGAAGTGTTCTCCGAGTGTGTTAAAGAACTGCATGAACTCAGCTTCAGATATATTGAAGCGAGGGGGGCAGTATACGGCGGCTAGTGTTAGATGGTTACCACTATCTAATTGTATGTTTATAGATGTGGCCTGTAGATAGTTTTCAGCAAATCTTCTATGGCAGTGGTGTTTGAGACGGTTTCTAATCAGAATACCAGTCCCCCCGTGTGCTTTGCCATCAGGATGGTTTGTTCCGTA
Source organism: Phortica okadai (assembly GCA_034638295.1). NCBI lineage: Eukaryota > Metazoa > Arthropoda > Insecta > Diptera > Drosophilidae > Phortica > Phortica okadai. Next base: position 1,065,166 of record JAWUZV010000032.1, on the reverse strand, counting down.
AAATACGTAGCCTCGTATGTTAAAATTATATTTGTTTGTAAGGTGTGTTTCTGAGAGTAGCATTACGTCAATGTGTTTGTCAAATAGAAATTGAGCTAGCTCAAGTTTGTGTTGTGAGACGCCATTAGCATTCCACGTACATATGCGTAGGGAAGCCATTGATTATTTAGACTGCTGAGATATCAGCATTTGAATTAGCAGATTTTGGTTTCGCATTAGATCCTGCATTGTTGTCCGCATAAATGACATAAACTCCATAAGGCTTTGCTGCATAGTTGATAGCATTACTTCAAAGCTGCTTTGTTGCTGCTCCGATGGTTGGTACTGTTGGGCCGCATTTAGGTCTACATGTGTTGGTTGTGAGTGAAGCGTATTTGAGGTAGGGGGAACCAATCCGGATTTAAGAGCGCTCGCAAATGATACGCTTTTGGGTGAGATTTCAGGGCCAAGTGAAGATCTGGCTGCAGTCGAGAAGTACACGTCTGGGTTGGATTTGGTTGGAGTGGTATTAGTCGGTACGTTCCGGGAGCGTGCAGTGGTCACTCGCTGCTGGAGTCGACTCTTCAGTTCCTTGTATATTGGGCAACCTTTGTAGTTAGCAGTGTGATTACCGCCACAGTTGGCGCACTTTTTTATGTTGGCGTCTTGTTTGCTCGCTGGGCAGTTTGTGGTATTATGGAGCTCTCCACAAGCTACACATACCGGGCGTAGGGTGCAGTACGACCTTGTATGGCCATATTCTTGGCAATTCGTACATTGTACGGGACCATTGCGTTTGTGCGGTTCTTCTACAGTGATTCTGCGGTGCAGTAGAAATTGAAGTTTGTATATCGGGTGCACTTCGTTTTTCTTGAGCGGCATGATTTCTGGATTAAGTTCAACCTTGAAGAGTGGTTGCGGCTTTCTATCCTTATTTAGTATATTGAAAGCAGTTTTTACACTAAATCCTTTCTCTTTTAGCGCATTGATAACTTCTGCAGGAGTTACTTCAGGCTCTATGCCCTTTAGTACGACTTGCAGGCCTTTGCTGCTTTTTAGCTGGTACGTATAGAAGTTCTTTTTGTTGTCGCTCAGGTACTTCGACAGTACTCTATAGTTGTCTTCGGACTTAGTTTGTACCTTCGTTTCATGGATATTTCCCTTTACAAGCGGAATTATGTGGAAACTGTCCTTCCCAATGAGCTCGACAAATTTGCTAACGAGAGCATTAGAGCTTTTTTCTCAAATGTATATTGGTGGAGGCTTTGGCTTCCTTCTCACACCTTCTGCTTCGGGAGCCAGATCATCAGATTTGTCTTCTAGAATTTTAAACCTGTTGCTATTATCAGGCATTTCATTTTTTTCTGGGCTGGAGTTGCCACGGACAATTTTTGGCTTCGAGTTTAGGGGGCTCGACTTTCGCTTTATTTGAATGTAGCGATCCATTCCAGTCTGCACGGCCGGCCTAATATTTTCCTTCGCATTCTGTTTTGCTGAGAGCGCGCCGTTCGTAGTGTTTTGTTGCGCCTTACTTGATGGCTCTTGCATAGCGGGTGTTATGATCGAGCAGGCAGTTGATACAGTTGAAGTTGTTGTTGTATTTACCGTTGCGGTAGTTAAAGAGATTGTTGTGCTGGTCGCAGTTGATAAGCACAGGTCTCTCTGGCCAGTACATACCTGCATAGAAGCGCTTACGGCGCTCTGCTGCTTTTGATGCGCGGACGGTAGCGACGGAGAGCAAGATCGCGCTCTTTCGTTCGCTGTGTGCAAGAGCTCGATCGTTGCAGGTCTCGCTCGTTGTGTGGCTGTGGTGTTTTCGGTAGGCGCGGCGACGAATGTGAAGTATGCGTTGTTCCGTTGCAGAGAGAGCCGGCGCTCGTCTTGCTCGCGCTGCAGTTGTTTGCGAAGTTCGTTTTGATTGTTTTTACCACTCATTGTCACGTTGGTTTAATTGTTTTTTTTTTTTTTTTTTTTTTTTTTTCAGTGTTATTAATACTAATTAACTAATTAATTATTGATTAATTAGTTAATGAGTTGTGCGGTTTTATCGCACTAAGCGTCTTTTCGCGATTTTCACTATTTATTAGTAAGTTTTTTTCACTGCACTGATGAGTTTTAGAATTTATTTTTCGGAGCACAAAAAAAAAAAAAAAAAAAAATAAACACGTCTGCATGCGACGGCAGTTGAACTCTGATTTTTTTATACTCTTCACGCAAGTGAATAGTATTATAACTTTGTCCTGAAGTTTGTAACAGCAAGAAGGAGGGGAGGGGGACCCCATAAAGTATATATATTCTTGATCAGCTCGACAAGGCGAGTTGATATAGCCATGTCCGTCTGTCCGTCTGTCCGTCTGTCTGTGAATATGCTATCTCCTCCCACAGTTTGGAAGATATCGAGCTGAAATTTTGCAGGGAGTCTTCTCTAATGTGTGGTCAAATCATTGGTCGGAACCGGCCATATCGGATTATTGGAACTGGTAGCCCCCATACGAAATGAAGAAGAAAAACAAATTTGAATTGTTATATGGAAAACTTTTTTGTTTTGAAAGATAGAGAGCTGAAATTTCAAACATAGTAGTTTAACATAGTCCGACATAATGCCTGAAAGTTTCATTGAGATCGCGCAACTAGAACTGGTAGCTGCCATACAAAATGAAGAAGAGGAAGAGAAATTAAGATTTAACGTCGTTGTATGGAAAACTTTTTTGTTTTGTATGATAGAGGGCTGAAATTTTAAACTTAGTAGTTCTACATAGTCCGACTACATGCCTGAAAGTTTCATTGAGATTGGACACCTGCAACTGGTAGCTCCCATACGAAATGAAGAAGAGGAAGAGAAGCAATATTCACGTCGTTGTATGGAAAACTTTTTTGTTTCTTAACCAATTGACATGAAACTTCACAGTTATGTTCTTGGGGATGCATTAAAACTATTTTGACAAAAATGGGCATGGTTACGCCCACTTTTACCAAAAATCAATAATTTGCATATCTCCGGCACCCAATGAGCAAAAACAATGAAAATTTGTATATAGACTAATTAGATGAAGAAAAAATATATTCAGTAAAAAAAATAGGCGTGGCACAAGAAATAAGCGTGAAGAGTATTTAAGCTTCAGCCCTGCTGAAGTTAGCGTCCTTACTGGTTTTTTTATACTTTTCACCTATGTGAAATAGTATAATAACTTTGTGCTGAAGTTTGTAACACACAGAAATATTCACTTGCGACTATATAAAGTATATATATTCTTGATCAGGACGACAAGACGAGTTGATTTAGCCATGTCCGTCTGACCGTCTGTTCGTCTGACCGTCTGTCCGTCTGTCTGTATATATACAATCTCCTCCCACAGTTTTAAAGATATCGAGCTGAAATTTTACACAGAGTTTTCTTATTCGTGCAGTCAACTCATTTGTCGGATCCAGCCATATCGGACCACTGGAACTGGTAGCCCCCATACGAAAAGAAGAAGAAAAATGAACAAAACTTGAATCGTTGTATGGAAAACTTTTTTGTTTTGAATGATAGAGTGCTGAAATTTTAAACATAGTAGTTCTACATAGTCCGACTACATGCCTGAAAGTTTCATTGAGATTGGACATTTGGAACTGGTAGCTCCCATACAAAATGAAGAAGAGGAAGAGAAGTAATATTCACGTCGTTGTATTGACAACTTTTTTGTTTTTCAACCAATTGACTTGAAACTTCGTAGTTATGTTCTTGGGGAGGCATTAAAACTATTTTTAGGAAAAGTGGGCGTAGCCACGCCCACTTATAGAAAATTGACCCGTTGTATGGAAAACTTTTTTGTTTTTTAACCAATTGACTTGAAACCTTACAGTTATGTTGTTAGTGAGGCATGAAAACTATTCATTTAGTTTTTTAGTGACACAACGTGAAAAGTATTATAGCTTCAGCCTTGCTGAAGATAGCGTCCTTACTGGTTTTATTATATCATTTTATTTTATCATCACATCATTTCTCATATAATCACTATTGTCATTTTCATCTCAGTAAATTTGTCATTTTAATTTTAGTAAATTTGAAAAATTTAATTTTTTATTAATACATTTTTAATAAACATAATTAAAATGACTATATGAAATTTAGTACATGAAAATTATCCATAATTTTTCACTGCAAATGGCACTGTTACTATGTTAGTAAGAATTTCAGTAGATGAAATTTAGTCTTACTTTCCAGTGTAAATGGCACTGTTACTTTGTTAGTAAGAATTTCAGTAGATTAAATTTAGCCTTAATTTTTCACTGCAAATGGCACTGTTAATTCGTTAGCATGAACTTCACTACATGAGATTTACCCTGATAAAATTACTAGGTTTGCCATACTGGTTTTGTAAAGAGGAACTTGAAATGAAACCCGAAGCAAGTCAACCAGATAAATCTACGTGAAAATCAACATGAAAAAACATTCTAAAAGAACAATTACAGGCCTAGGACACTCAATGTTAAAATGAAAAGAAAATTTCACAAATTTTCACGTAGTTCTACATGAAAAAAGAACTGTGAAACTGTACGTTTTTCAGGGTGAAAAGTCCGATAGGGATGTTAAAATGAAAAGAAAATTTCACAAATTTTCACGTAGTTCTACATGAAAAAAGAACTTTGAAATTGTACCTTTTTCACGGTGAAAAGTACGATACGTATATAACCGTTTTGGTCTTCGGATTTGTTCTAGAAAAGTTGAACATTTTCGCTCACGGCAAATATTATGGAAAGGCAGCACACATTTACTATTTGTATCACTTTGTAAGGATGATATAACAAACATCTTTGGATTGACCTAAATCGACTTTTTAGGACGCCTATTGTTCGTTCCACTACATTAGGAGCAGATAATACATTATATTAATGGTAAATATAGCATTGCGCTCACAATCATTGCATTTACACTAAAGTACCCTTTGCGGTTCAAAAATTGGGTTTTGTTAGAATGAGGTTTGCAAATTTTTATATGCGTACCATCAACGCATCCAATGACGCCAGGAATACCAAACTTCGTATAAAAATGACACTTCGATTCAGATATTCTTTGGCCTGTTTGATCTAATTTGATGAACCGCGGACAAAGCTCTCTTTCCAACAGGGAAATATGTTCCATAAAATTTTGCACACTATTGTTCGAGACAGTCCTAAATACGCATCATTACCAATGACTCTTTGGTAAGAGCCAACTCCTAAAAATTTTAACGCAGTTGCAAATTGTAAAACTGGGAATACTGAGGAATGAGGTATATTATCCTTTATTAAGTTTGATACCATTATGAATGAATTTTTGTCTAAGCGGTAATTCCACTGAAATAAAAGCAATATAAAAGCAGATATAAAAAAAAATATAATTCATATGTGGAATCTGTTTGCGTCAAAGGATTTGATGTACATCTTAGGCGCCTACGCGCAGTCTTTTCTAATGATAATAGACGTTTTCTATCTATTTCAAGAGCTATTATCGATGCAAGAGGCATGTCGTCAGATTTCAACAAATTTTCTTCGATCTTTTCTTATTTTCAATTCGGCAGTGAATTATTTGTTGACAATTGTCATATATTTGCCAATCACACATCATAGGAAAGAGTATTGTTGTCATAACATTTGTTTAATTTGGCGCACTGCACAATTTAAAAATATTTGTGTCTAAATTTAAAATGAACACCTAAATTACATTCAAGTTATTCTTATTTGTAAATGTAGGTGCATTATTGCTATATATTTTGAGAAGAATAATCAAATTCGCGCAGTAATCTATATACTCAAAGTTTTCGTTTCTGTATGCAACTCTGTCTTTTTCTAATGGCAGAAATAAAAAAAACTGGGAGTTTTCTGGCACACCAACGATTGATTTGAAAACAATTCACTTCGAAAACAAAAGTCGTTTTCCAGCACACCCCTGATAAAATAAAAAGTAAGTCAGGGGTGTGTTGGAAACCTCCGAGCCCTGAAAACAACACATTTTGAAATGTAGGTGTGCCAGAAAATGTCTTCTTCTCTTTTGGGATTTGGTTGAAATTAGCCTAATCCAAAGTTGTTATAGATAAATATGAGTCAATCATTAAAGTTTTTTGTGCGCCAAAGCAATGTGCATTTAAAGAATTTAATAATTTTAATGTTTTCATTAATAAATTTGAATTTAAAGTAAAATGACACATCCAGGCAAAAGAATGATTGTTTTCCCATGCCAGCTATGCCAACCAGTTTGCATATATTTTCGAAGATTAAAAAGTAGGTTTCGATTTTATTAGTTGAATTGCTAAAACAAACTAAAAATGCATATTAATATGCAGTAGTATTTGAAATGATTGTAAAGTCAGTAGAAATATTTTATTTTAATGAAAATGTTTACCAACAGTTTTAATAGTGTAAGTTGACATGTGAACATTTTGTAATGTTCGTTGTGAATACATAAATGTGAAGAAGAAAAGTCAACTGTAAAAAAAAATTAAGTTCAAATTCTCAATTTGTCTTAAACTTGGAATGGATTATGAGTAGTATGGCAGCCGAAGGAGGGATTATTATTGTTACTTCTGTGTGGCAAATGAGTTACTAATAGTAAGAGTAGTAGTGTAGATTCCCTAGATATAAGATTTCTATATAGTTGCCCGCGTGTAGGACAGACCATTGATTTTGTTAAAGTTGGTCATTTACCCCTGCGTGGCAGATTAAGATAAGATTGGTTCATTACATGCTTGTCGGTCTCCATTTCGATAACCACCCATTTTGAGTGAGACGTAAGAGAATGGGAGGGTATAAAATTTGTAACCAAAAACCTTCAAATTTAGTTATATACAACGCACACAGGTCGATTTTAGGAATTTAGGTGGTCAAAAATATTTTACAGTGTATTTCGCTTGATTTAGCATTATTATACTTTTCACGTTTGTGAAATAGTATAATAACTTTGTGCTGAAGTTTGTAACACACAGAAATATTCACTTGCGACTATATAAAGTACTAGTTGACCCGGCGCGCTTTGGTTCGCCCTCGGTAGCGTGTGAGTATATCAAAAATTCTAAATGAAACGATTGATTACTGGCAGGCATATAATCTGTGGAGTGTGGCAATAGCAGCATCGTAAATAAAAACAATGAACCAATTTGGTGGTACACTTGACCTTGAATCTTGAATGTAGATTTGAAATTACGACCCTCTTCATGATGATGTCATTTGGAAGCATGAATTGAATTTACGAATTTTTCGCAAAAACAATTTTGATTGAGATGTGGTGCCAGATAAAAGTGTTTTTAAAGGTTCCGGCGGTTGATTTAGCGGTGGCAGTGAAATTTTTCCAGATGCGCAACATAAACCAGCTGTTTCACCTTTGTACTTGAAAGCATGACATTGTTGACACTCTTTGTCCATACTACCAATCGTGATTAATGCATGGGACGAATAGTTTATTTCAGGATCATATTCAAACGCGAGACGATTGAGTGATGCTCTTGTCAATGTTCGAACATCTTCCATTCGCCGTTGGTTACGTTCTCTATTTGCATTCGTCGCTCGTTGACGTGCCTCTCGTTGTCTTATTGTATTAGCACGAAGACGTTGAGTGCGTTGCTGAGAATTTTCATTTGCACGTGTACTTTCCATTTGATCTCTCGAATTTGCATTATCGGCCGAGTGTTCTTGAACTGTTCTAATTAATCGACGATCATGGACCAATTGCGCATTCTGAGTACGTCGACCAATATTTTTTGCTCTTCCACGAATACGTGGCATTTTTCTGCCCTTTATTTCACTAAACTTAACTTTAATATCACCGCTTTTTTTTTTTGTGTACTTTTTTTAATCTCATTTAATTTTTAAACTATGTAAATAAACAAAAAGCAAAGCATGTTTCGTTTTTGTACATTTTGTGCTTGCGAAATTAACAACTACTTACAAATGAAAAATTAATTAAAAAAACTTTTTCCAGTGGACCAAATTGTAAATCTAAACCATTCTCGAATCCCCTTGAACATTCAGAAAAAATTTCATCAAAATCGGTCCAGCCGTTTAGGAGGAGTTCAGTGACAAACACACGCACAGAAGAAATATATATATAAAGATAAGATATATATTCTTGATCAGGACGACAAGACGAGTTGATTTAGCCATGTCCGTCTGTCCGTCTGTTTTAAAGCTATCGAGCTGAAATTTTGCACAGAGACTTCTTATTCGTGCAGTCAACTCATTTGTCGGATCCAGCCATATCGGACCACTGGAACTGGTAGCCCCCATACGAAAAGAAGAAGAAAAGTGAACAAAACTTGAATCGTTGTATGGAAAACTTTTTTGTTTTGTATGATAGAGTACTGAAATTTTTAACATAGTAGTTCTACATAGTCCGACTACATGCCTGAAAGTTTCATTGAGATTGGACATCTGGAACTGGAAGCTCCCATACGCCCATACGTGGCCACGCCCACTTATAGCGAAAATTGACCTGTAGTATGGAAAACTTTTTTGTTTTTTAACCAATTGACTTGAAACTTTACGGTTATGTTCTTAGGGAGGAATGAAAACTATTTTGACCAAAAGTGGGCGAAGCCACGCCCACTTATAGCGAAAATTGACCTGTTGTATGGAAAACTTTTTTGTTTTTTAACCAATTGACTTTAAACTTTACAGTTATGTTCTGAGGGAGGAATAAAAACTATTTTGACCAAAAGTAGGCGTAGCCACGCCCATTTATAGCGAAAATTGACCCGTTGTATGGAAAAGTTTATTGTTTTTTAACCAATTGACTTCAAACTTTACAGTTATGTTCTGAGGGAGGAATGAAAACTATTTTGATCAAAAGTGGGCATGGCCACGCCCACTTATAGCTAAACTTGACCCTTTGTATAGAAAACTTTTTTGTTTTTTAACCAATTGACTTGAAACCTTACAGTTATGTTGTTAGGGAGGCATGAAAACTATTCATTTAGTTTTTTTATAGTGACACAACGTGAAAAGTATTATAGCTTCAGCCTTGCTGAAGATAGCGTCCTTACTGGTTTTTTTTATTTATACAAATGTTATGACAACCTTACTCGTTCCTATGATGTGTGATTGGCAAACAAATGACAATTGACAACAAATAATTTACTACCGAATTGGAAACTGGATAAGAGCAAAGAAAATAGCAAGAAATGTGACGATACAAAAACATGCCTCTTGCATTGATAATTGCCCTGGAAATGGAAAGGATACGACTTTTATCATTACAAAATACTGCGCCTTAGATAATTATCGTACCCTCTGTCGCAATCAATCGTTTTTCTTAAATTTTCTGTAAGTCGGAGTTTTGAGTTTTGAAGATTATATATAATAAAGAAGAAAAGGTTAAAAAAATTTTTTTAATTTATCGGTGGATTTGACCGTCGTATAAAACTAAATTTGAAGTTTTTTGTTTACAAATTTTTGACCCTCTCATTCCCTTACGTCTTACTCATAATGGCTGATTATTGAAATGGAGACTTATAAGCCTGTATGAACCCATCTTATCTTAATCTGCCACGCAGGGGTAAATGACCAACTTTCAATCAATCAACGGTCTGCCCTACATGCCGAGCACTATCTACACTAGAAATCTTATATCTGGGGAATCTTCTCAACAGGGTGTAAGCTATCCCCCATATACTAATTTGACACGCAATAGTAACAATGATAATCCCTCCTTCGGCTTGCATACTACTTCATAATCCAACCCAAGTTCAAAACAAATTGTGAATTTGAACTTAATTTTTTTTGACAGTTGACTCTTCTTCTTTACATTTATGTATTCACAACGCACATTAACAAATATTCACCTGCCAACTTACACTAATAAAACTATTGGTCAAAATTTTCATTAAAATAAAATGTTTCTACTGACATTCCAATCATTCCAAATACTATTGCATATTAATATGCATTTGTAGATTGTTTTAGCAAGTCAACTTATAAAATCCAAACCTAATTTTTAATCTTCGCAAATATATGCAAACAGGTTGGCATAGCTGGCATGGGAAAATAATGGATTTTACTTTAAATGCAAATTTATTAATGAAAACATTAAAATTGTTAAATTCTTTAAATGCACATTGTTTTGGCGCACAAAAAACTTTAATGATTGTCTCATATTTATCTATAACAACTTTGGATTAGGCTAATTTCAACCAAATCCCAAAAGAGAAGAATGACATTTTCTGGCACACCTACATTTCAAAATGTGTTGTTTTCAGAGCTAGGAGTCTTCCAGCACACCCCTGTATTATATTTATTACATTTCTTTTTGTCAACTTACAATATTATACTACTATGCTAAATGACAGTAAATTGTTATCATAGAATTAAAATAAATAAATAAATAAAAATGCACATTTATTGAGCTTGTGTATAAAATTTCAGGTTTGGACCTTTAACTGATGTAGTCATTTAAAATTTTGTGGAAAACATCTGGGGTAGGGGAAATTAAGGGGTGGGGGTAAAAATGTGGTGCGCAGTTTTGTAGATCTATACATACGCAGTCTACATACCGACTTTAATGTTTCTATCTTTTCAAGTGTTCAAATTATAGCACTTTAAAAATGTGGGAGTGCGCGTGTCACGCTTATTTCTTTTGACACGCCCATTTTTTTGATTGAATATATTTTCTCTTCATCTACATAATTAGCCTATATACAAATTTTCATTGGTTTTGCTCATTGGGTACCGGAGGTTTGCAAATTATTGATTTTTGGTAAAAGTGGGCGTAACCATGTCCATACCATACCATACTATAGTTTTAATGCCTCCCCAAGAACATAACTGTGAAGTTTCAAGTCAATTGGATAAGAAACAAAAAAGTTTTCCATACAACGACGTGAATAGTGCTTCTCTTCGTCTTCTCCATTTTGTATGGCAAGTACCAGTTCCAGTTGCCCGATCTCAATGAAACTTTCAAAATAAAAACAATAATAAGTTAAATGAAAATGTGAACTTTGTTGTTGACTCGGGTGCTACTGACCATCTTATTAGGCATTATTTGTGGATCATGCTGACCTGAAAACTCCAATAAAGATTGCTGTTGCCAAGCATGGAGAATATATCTTTGCAACAAAGCGTGGAGTCGTCCGTCCATTGGAAGACGTACTATACTGCGGTGAAGTTGCTGAAAATCTAATATCCGTCAAAAGACTACAAGAGGCTGGAGTGACAGTCGTGTTCAACAAAAATGAAATAAAATTGACTAAAAGTGGTGTCACTATTGCTGAAAACTCAGGTGCGTACAATATGCCAGTTATTGAATTTAAAGCATATAAAGTTAATACCAAAAATGATCATTTATATAAGTTATGGCATGAGAGATTAGGCCACATAAGTAAAGGGAAATTGTTAGAAATCAAAAGAAAGAATTTATTTAATGATAATAGTCTCCTTGATAAAATTAATCCTACCGACGATATATGCGAAACTTGTGTAAATGGAAAACAAGCCAGATTACGATTTGATAAACACAAAAATAAAGAGCATATAAATAGAGCTCTTTTTGTTATTCATTCAGATGTCTGTGGTCGGTAACACCAACAACTACTGATGATAAAAATTACTATGTAATTTTTGTGGATCAATTTACTCATTATTCGGGGGTGTCACAGAAATCTCTTACTAGAGATTTGATACCAAAAACAACCAAAAGGGAAATTTTGGTGTCACAGAAAATCTCTAACAGGGAATTTTTTTCTCTAGCAAAATCTCTGACTATACCCTCAGCGATAAAAAATTATGAATGAAGAAATAAACTTTATGGTTTTCCTCATCAATCTGCATTTAAACAATTCGTTATTTTATATATTTTTATTAATAAATCTGCATTTTAAAAAAAGCTTCTTCAAATCAACCAATTTTTTTCAAGGAGCAAAAACAATCAGTTTCATGCCTCGCCAATCTGCTTGCATTGATTTTCGAAAATTGAAAAGTATATTCGAATTGAAATAAACAAACTGCTAAGATAATCTAAAAATTATAATTAATATGCTGTTGCATTTGAAATGTTTAAGCAAACTCGTAAAAATAGCAAATTTATTTAAAATAGGTACCGACAGTGCTGTTCGGTCAAGTTGGCATGTGAATATTTTTGATTGAACAAATGCGAAGAACAAGAGTTAATTCAAAAGCGTGTCTCCCATAGAACAGAAACTAGTTAGTTAGCAATGCTACAGTGTGAAACAATCTCCGTAACTTTATTTATTAGTTTGCACATATAATTAATTATTACATTTCACATTTGGAGTATTTTTAATTTGTAACGTACTTGATTACATTTGGCAATCACAGGAAAAGAAAGATTAGGATTGTCAAAACAATTATAAAATTTGGCGAGCTGCATTATAATTGTGTTTAAATTTACAATTAATACTTTTATAGCATTCTAATTTTGTATATTATTAGATGTAAATTCACAATTGTTTTCATTTGATGAGAAAAACAATGAAATAAGCATAAATAAATTACATTCTTCATATTTTGAATGTATACAACTCTGCAGCGGGATGCCGAATTTTCGAAGACAAATGTTCGAAAAACAATATTCCAGAGATTTTCTGTGACACCAAATAGAGAAATTGAAAAACCATCTTCGAAAAATGTATACAATATGTTTAAATATTTTGTAGCAAAGAGTGAAGCACACTTTAACCTCAAAGTTGTTAATCTATATATTGACAATGGTAGGGAATATTTATCTAGTGACATGCGAGAATTTTGTGTTCAGAAAGGAATAAGTTACCATTTGACTGTACCATAACTCCACAGTTAAATGGAGTCTCAGAACGAATGATCAGAACAATTACTGAAAAGGCTCGTGCCATGGTCAATGGTGCAAAACTAGATAAATCTTTTTGGGGTGAAGCTGTGTTGACAGCAAGATATATAATAAACAGGATTCCAAGTAGGGCACTTGGAGATCGCGCAACAACGCCATACGAGATGTGGCATAATAGAAAGCCATTTTTGAAACATTTGAAAATACTTGGTTCAACTGTGTATGTACACAATAAACTTAGAAAAAGAAAGTTTGACGACAAATCGACGGCTGATGTCAGCCGTGTGAGGTCGAGCGTTATCTTGCATAAAAATGAATCCCCTAGCATTTTTTAGACTATGGGGCAACACAACGGGACGCAATACTTGATCAATGTACCGCCTAGCGTTCATATTTTGGCGGACGATCACCAATGGAGTTCGCGTTTGCCGCGAAATTCCACCCCAAACCATCACCGATCCCCCATTATATGCTGCTACAGCCGTCGATTTTTTGAGAGACTCAACATAATGTTGTTGGGACATCCCTCAGTAAGTCCCGATCTCAATCCAATTGAGCACGTTTGGGATGTTATGGAGTGACAATTGCGTAAAAATTACCACAATTTGACGAACGTAGCTGAGTTGGAGCAAGTGTTGCAAGAAATTTGGCAACAAATTCCGCAGGCCACGATCAGAAACTGTATATCCAACATGCCTAAAAGGTTGCAAGCGGTGATTTCAGGCAGAGGTGGTAATACACGATATTAATAGACAATTACACAATAATGTTCAGAGATTAAGTATGGAGTCACAAAATACTGTGGAATTGACGAACCGCGGGGTCTTATTTCTCTAAACAAATAATAACTTCCATGTGCACACAACAGCACAAGAGAAGCGTAAATCCGACCGTGCAACCTCCACGTGGTACGCTTTGGGTAACGCAAATGCTGGCGGTTGACATTAAATATTTTTTTTTTAAATCACTTTTTCAAATTAACCATGTGACTAATGCAAAATTGAAGAACAAGTGAAAAAACAATTTAATTTCCCCATTTTTTATGAAGATGATTACACAATAGCGGTTTTCACGCCCAACTTGCTAACATCGCAATTTTAATTTTAACGAGTGTATGGCGTGAATACAGAAATATGCAGGTTTGCGTAAATTCGTTAATTCTTCTTCTTCTTATATAAAAAACAAAAAAGTGAATTTTGCTGAATTGTGCGAAATAAATCAAATAAAATTAAAATGCTCCAAAATAACGTGAAAATCAATTAATGGAACAAAAAGTGAATCAAGTTGTGCTCGAGATTGAGTTTCTGGATGGTTAATATGTTTATTATTGCATGAATATAAAAATAATTCACTATTTGTTTTATAATAGTGCACAGCTAAGGATCGGGATGGAGAAATAGAGGAAGCATTGGATGACTTTGTGGACGACATTATTGGCATACATCGGTTGGCGACAAGACGAAATCAAACATCAAAAATCTGCATTTTGATGCATTAGTCGTATGTGTTGTGTTATTGCTCGTAACATACGAGTAGTCGGTGCATACGGAAAAATGTGGGAATTCATTTTCCTTTGCATTGGCTTATGTTGAGAAAGGCTAAAATAAAACATATGCTGTTTTAATAATAAAATGATATGAAAGTACAGCCACTTTTTTATTGAAAGTAACTAAAAATTCCCTTTGATTTTTTAATGAGTTAACGCGTTACCGAACAACACGAGTCGGGGTTGATGAAAACTCGGTAAAATCTGTCAATGTATTTTGTTTTTGGATTTTCATCAGTTACGACGATTACGCGTTAACGAGTTGGGCGTGAAAACCGCTAATGTTTAAAAGTATGAATTTTGATCCTTTAATTATTTTTGTTCAACTTTAAGCAAACGGGACGGAAAAACCGCTTAATGGATCGATCTGAAAATTTATATAGTTGTTGGGGGTACTATTAGGTGTAAAATACCACGAGGCCTCATCCCTTCGATATGTGTTTGCTAAGATGTAGCCAAATAACGAAAACAAGTCAAAAAGGCAAATTTTTAGGTTTGGAAAAATGCAAATTGAAGTTAAATCAACAGGCTATCTGATCCATATAATGGTTTATCTAAAAAAAAATCACCGAAGCCCATAGAGCAAGTCAAAAAAGACAAAAAATTTTGTAAATTTTTTTTTTCGCAAAATTAAGCATTGCATTAAAACCGTTAGTCCTAAAATTTTTTTCATAAAAAGTGTATATTTGTCGGATACGAACCAAATGGCTTAAAATTATGGGATATCGAAAATGAGAAATTCATGGTTGCCAGAGAGTTACTAAAAATGAAATCCTGAATGATAGTAAGGAAAATAAGAATATTATATTCCTGAAAGAGAGTAAGGAAAGTAACCCCCTGAATGAAAGTAAGGAAGGTGTTGAATATAATTTCCAGAATGAGAGTATGGAATGTCTTGAACAAGAAATCCTAAATGAGAGTAACGATAATGAGAATGAAAGTTTCCAGAATGGAAGTATGGAATGTTTTGAACAAGAAATCCTGAATGAAAGTAAGGATAGTGACAAAGACAGTTTCCTAAATGAGAGTAAGGAAGTTAAGAAGCCCAGTAAAATGCCAACAAATGAAATTGCTAATAAAGCTATAAATAAGCATATCCTATAACGAAGATGAAATAAATTTAGATAATTTTATAATGAATGCTCACACTATTTTTAATGAAGTCTCTTATTCATTTGATGAAGTACAAAGTAGAAAAGATAAGTCTTTATGGGAAGAAGCTATTAAGGTCGAACTTTCTGCTCATGAATGAAATAAGACATCGACTATTGTTAATAGGCCTGAAAACAAGAATATTGTAGATTGCAAGTGGGTATTTACTCTAAAGAATGATGAAAAAGGAAATCCGGTTAGATATAAAGCAAGATTAGTTGCACGTGGTTTTACACAGAAATACCAAATAGATATTATGAAACGTTCGCCCCTGTTGCTAGAATTTCTAGTTTCCGTATTATTTTATCCATTGCAAATCAATATGATTTTAAAGTACACCACATGGATGTTAAAACTGCGTTTCTAAATGGTACGCTGAAGGAGGAAATATACAAGACAGTCCCTCAAGGTATTGTTTGCAATGGTGAAAATGTATGTAAATTGAACAAAGCAATTTATGGACTCAAACAAGCAGCTAGATGCTGGTTTGAAGTGTTTGAGCAGGCATTAAAGGAATGTGGATTTAAGAATTCACCTGTTGATCGTTGTATATATGGTATGTTCAAGATAGAGGCGACATCAACAAAAATATATATGTTTTACTATATGTGAAAGACTTAGTCATAGCAACATGAGACATAGAGGTATTAGGCAACTTTAAACAATACCTAATGACAAAATTCAGAATGACTGACTTGGGCGAAATACGATACTTCATTGGAATGAAAATAGAAATAGGCCAAGATCAAATATCTTTAAGCCAATCTGCTTACATTAAAAAAGTTTTAAGTAAGTTCAATATGGAAGAATGCAAATCTGTAAATGCTCCGCTTCCGAGTAAGCTGAATTATGAAATGTTAAATTCAGACGATAAATACGATGCTCCTTGTCGTAATTTAATTGGTAGTTTAATGTACATAATGCTTTGTACACACCCTGATATAGCTACAGCCACTAATATCTTAAGTAGATACACTAATAAAAATAATATAGAACTATGGCAATGTTTAAAAAGAGTTTTGAGATATCTTAAAGGAAATATAAATATGAAGCTAGTATTCAAGAAAAATTTAAATTATGAACATATGTTTGTTGGCTATGTCGACTCAGATTGGGGTGGAAATGAGAATGACAGAAAAAGTACAACAGGTTATCTTTTTAAAATGTTTAATTCAAATATAATTTGATACAAAAAGGCAGAATTCGGTTGCAGCTTCATACACTGAAGCAGAATACATGGCCTTGTTTGAAGCTGTAAGAGAAGCTTTATGGCTTAAGTCGCTCTTAGAAAGCATTAATTTTAATTTAATAAGCAAATAAAAATATTTGAAGATAACCAAGGTTGCATAAGCATAGCCAGTAACCCCTTTTGTCATAAGAGGTCAAAATATATTGATATTAAGTATCATTTTTCAAGAGAGCAAATATAAAATAATATTTTTTCCATTGAGTACATTCCTACAGAAAATCAGCTGGCAGATATCTTCACAAAACCATTACCTTCTAGAAGATTCGTGGAATTAAGAGGCAAAATGGGACTACAACAAGAAGACTAAACTCAATAACGACAATAATGGAGAAACATATGAAATACAACTTATAAATGATCTCGCGAAGTTTTGTAAATTAAGTTCCTTCTTAAATTTTAATTTGATTTATCTAATATATAATATTATTTAACGTACTCAATATGTTTGAAAAGACTAAAGTAAAAAAAAAACCAGTAAGGATTGGAGTCGACAGTACCCGACTCCGACATACCCTGTACCTTCAATTTGTACCAACTGTTTGAAGGCGTTGCCCCACCCACTTTTTAATCGAAACAGATTTAATTTTCATTCAATTTCATATATACCAATTTTTACTCTTTTAGACCAATTCGTTCAACAGATATAACGGCATTCTACCATGGTTATATGTGGGCGTGGTCACGCCCATTTCACAATTGAATCTTGTTATACTCCATTCCAATATCATATATGCAAAGTTTCATTCTTGTAGGTTTTATGGTTCTTGAGATATAAGCGATTCAAATTATTACTATATATTACTATTTGGGGCTTGAGTCAGCTATATACACTCCAAATTTGGTGTGCCTATCTCTAAAGACAACCGAGATAAAACGACTTTTGTAAGTTTTTTCCCGAGGTTGCTCCAGTCATTTGCCCCTCACCCTTAAACTAAGTCAAAAAAGGGGGAAACAAAAAAACTTGATTGCTGAAGGAATAACAGAATCGAACTGCGAAGAGCTTTTGGTCCTATCTATTATAGTTTCCGAGATCGACGCGTTCATACAGACGGACGGACAGACGGATGGATGGACAGACAGACATGGCTAAATCGACTTCTCTTTCGATACTGATCAAGAATTTATATACTTTGTATAGTCGGAAATGTCTCCTTTAAGGTGTTACATACATTGTCGATGCGCACAAAACTAATATACCCTTGTACCATAAGGTACAGGGTATAATAATGAAAATATTATCTCACAAAGTTTTGTAAAATGAAGTACCTTCTTAAATTTTAATTTGATTTATCTAATATTACAATTATTTAACATACTAGGGGTATTCACGTAAACGTCTCGTAAATTCGTAAACTGCGTAAAAATACGCTGCGTAAACAAACGTATTTTAAATTCCATACAATCAAAATTTACGAGATTGTGTATACTTTAATCAGCATTTTTGGTGCGTAAATATCTGAGTATTTGTTAAAGTTTGGGTTGACACCTTTGTGTATTTTTGGTAAGTGGGAACTCTTCTTGACATTTAGTCTGTCTTTTTAAAAATATGGAAAAGGTAAGAAATTATAAGGAAAAAAAATTGTTTAATAATTAAAAATCATTCTTATGTACCATAAAATCATAGAACTTTGGCGAACAAAAAAACAAGCGGAGGCGTCTTAACCCAACGTTTCGTTGGGGATACTCTATTACCAAAAATTTAATTTTGGAAGTTGTAGACGCAATTAAAGATGTGCGAGAGGCATTTGAAGTAAGACTGTCGATGCAATTGTATGTGAACTTCTTAATTCCGAATTTTAGAAACCAACAGCGCAAAAGTTTTATGGAAAAATTATTGAAAAGACCCCTGAGTTGAAAGCAGTGACATGGGTTTGCATAAAGAACAAAATGCGTAATTGCCGAAATAGCTTTATAGCAGCTAATAAATAGAAAGCTCAAACAGGAGCGGGGCTATTGGCTGATGGGGAAGAGAAAAGTGTTGTCGGTAAGCTATATGATTTTTTACTTATTCATTGTAATACGAGGTCTGTTCAAAAAGTATCGCGAAATTCGAACTTCTTCGAAATTCGCGATACTTTTTGACAAACCTTGTAAAATTACCATCTGCAAATTATATTGAAAATCTGTGTCCCCACTTTAATGAATTGGCGCAAGTGTTCGGGCAAAGAAAAAATGTTATACCACCAGTTGTTATAAGCTCGAGCCAACCAGCTGAAGAAATTTTAAGTGTGTCTGAAGAAAATGTATGTTCTGCAATTTCGGAAGACCACACTCGGGAAGACCACACTCCCGATTGTGGTAGAAATAGAAATAATAACAATAATATAGAAAAGAGCGTCCAGGGATTCAAAAAGCAAGGCAAATCAAATAAAGAATCCTCTAATTGTTCTTTATCAACGCTCATGGCAATGCAGGAGCGTAAATTAGAATTTGAGAAAAATAAATTTGAGTGGCAAATGGAAAAAGAAAAAAGAGAATTGGATCAATAATTTGAATTAAAGAAGTTGGAAATTGAAAGAGAGGAAAAACTGCGGCGAGAAAAAATGATTTTACAGAATGAACTCCAGAAATATGAACTGGAATTAAAATACAAAACAAATAAAAACCAGTAAGGGCGGTATAGTATATTCTCAACTATATAATACCCAGTACACACTCCTATGTTAATAACACGTTAAACATTCGCCGACAGTAAAAGCAGTGTACCACGATATGGTTTGTGTATTTGCTAAGGTGAGGCAGGGCTCACAGTGCAATGTTGCCATTAGATGGCGCTTTAGTACGTATTTTGTTACAAAGCATTGCTGCAAAATTTTAGTGTGTTGGTCTTTGCGGGGAAAGTGGTAGTTTGTTGTATGCAGTTTTAAAAAGGTGTGTTATCTGAGTTTGCATTCAAAATTTCAGCATTGTATTCTTTATACTTTAGGAGATACAGCAAATAGGATAAAGCAGTGTTCAAAGCGCAATTTATGCCAAATTTCAACTTGTTTGTCTTTGCGTTGTCACACAGCGTTAAAAATGAAAGTTTGTGGTATGCAGTTTTATAAAGGTATGCTTACTGAGTTTGCATACAAAATTTCAGCATTGTATCTATTATAGTTTAAGAGATACAGCAATTTTAAGAAAACAACTTTTTGAGGGGCAACGAAGGGGAGGGGGACAAAATGTGGTATGTAGTTTTGTAGAGCTTTACATACTGAGTCTACATACTCATTTTCACGTTTCTAACTCATCAGGTTTTCGAGCTACAGCCTTTTGAAAAAATGGGTGGTGCTCGATGGGCGGGAAGGAGTGGGCGTGGCAAAAATTCCTTCAAACTTGATCTAGCGTTTGACCTCACGAGTCTATCCTCCAAACTTCAAGTCTCTAGCTCTTATAGTTTTCGAGAACCATTGGTGAGGACGGACGGACGGATAGACCGGGCTATATCAATTCGTCTTGTCATCCTGATCAAGAATATATATACTTTATAGGGTCCCTCTCCCCTCCTTCTATGCGTTACATACAAACCGTCTCAAACAAAGTTAATATACCCTGATACACAGTGTGTGTACAGGGTATAAAGATTAAAATTTTATTTACTAGTCTAGCATTAAATGTATTATTGCTCTGCGTTTAATTTCTCCTTCAGTTGAAGACGGAAAATGGTATTCGCCTTCATAATTTTAAATTTCATCTAAAGTAAAGTCTTCTCGAGGTTCAAAATTGTCATTATTTTTTTGCTGCATAACGATGTTATGTAGTATTGCACAAGCCAATATCCATTGACATGAGTATTTTATATCCGAATCATTCCTTATGTTCATTTTCAATTCCTTCAAGCTATTAAATCTTTCCTTCAGAAATACGGTAACTGCTAAACTGGTGGTTGAATTCGTTCCGTCTCGTTAAATTTAAGTCTGTGGAATTTGATTTAAAAGGTGTAATAACTCGTGGTGTAAGCTTATAAGCGCTATCTCCAGCTAGCCATTCATAATTGCTAAAATATTCTGAAGAATTGTTTGCTAATTCGCATTCATTAAATATTCTACTATCATGAACGCTGCCAGGATATCCTAAAATTAAGTGTCGAATCATTTTGTTGTGATCACATATAGCTTGCACTTTGAGGCTGTAAATGTGTTTTCGTGAAAAATATGCTTCGGGATCTTTACTTGGTTTTTCTGCCAATTTTATTTCTGTGCCATCTAAATAGCCTATGCAATGAGGCATCTCGTTAAATGTGTCGGAAATTAACTGTTGACGATCAGTATAATCAGGCCAATGTAAATATTTGTCCTTTACACCGAGTAAAGCGGTAAACACTCTTTTTGTAATTTTTGATATAGTTCCGCCGTCCCCTATACCAAAAAATGCAGCAGTTTTTGTAACAGATGCTCCTTCTCCACTTGACCCTAGTCGATATAGTACTATTATTAATTGTACCATGGGGGGAAACTGCACCGACGACCGCGGGCCATTAAAAACCTCACTATCTTTGATCGTGTCAAATATTGCGAAAAAATTCACCATGCAGACTCGTACGATTTGCCAAAATCTATATTCATCTATGTTTGGCAGAATTTCAGTTATAAAATTTCTTGACTTTGGAACTGAGTTTTGAATATGAGGAACAGCATACCGACAAAATTTTGCGATCGCCATTGAAAATAATGCATCATCCAAGATTTCATCTTGTTGTTCATTTTTTTTTTCTAAGAAGTACAAAATTATTTCTCAAATAAACCAGTAAGGACGCTATAGTCGAGTATACTCGACAATATAATACCCTGCATACACAGTAGGTGGTGCAACACCCTAAATCTACAAAAAAATGTTGATTTGACATCGCCCGATCGAATATTGTTCAAAATATCAAGTAAATTGGTCAAAAAAAGTGGAATTTACGAAAAATTTGAGTTTGTAGGTCATTGAAGGGTAACTTTCGAACAGGGGGGAATTTTGTGGTATGCAGTTTTAAAGATATATATTTACTGAGCTTGTATACAAAATTTCATGTTCATACCTTAATTAGTTTTGGAGATATTGCTTTTTATAGAAAACAACTGGGGGAGGGGAAATCAAGGGGAGGGGGAAAAATTGTGGTATGCAGTTTTGTAGAACTCTTCATGCTGAGTCTACATACCGACTTTCATGTTTCTATGTCTTCGGGTGTTCGAGTTATAACGTTTTCAAAAAGTGGGTGGTGCTGGATGAGCGGGAAGAAGTGGGCGTGGCACAAAACCGTTTAAACTTGATCGAGTGGCAAGCATTACGAGTCTAACCTCCAAATTTCAAGTCTCTAGCTTTTACAGTTTCCGAGAACCATTGGTGAATACAGACGGACGGACGGACGGACGGACGGACGGACAGACGGACAGGGCTCAATCGATTTCTCTTGTCATCCTGATCAAGAATATATATACTTTATGGGGTCCCCCTCCCCTCCTTCTATGCGTTACATACATTTCGTTCAAACAAACTTAATATACCCTGACACACTGTATGTGCAGGGTATAAAAACCCATTCATTTATTACCATCACCGAAAATTTCTAAAATCAAAAATTCATTGATGAAATTTTCCTTAATATTTTCAATTAGTTTTCGTTTTTTACTTTCCTCGGCATTTTTATTTGTTTGATGTTGACTCGATAAGTAAAGATTACTAGATTACTTGAAATACTTTACGAAATTTTTTTGAGGTGTCGTCATGAAATCTCGTATTAAAATATACGCAAATACTCAATTTCGAAACTTACGAGCTTGCGTGAATATAATTGCCGTGGAGCATTAAACAGCAGCCAATCCTTCACTATCTTCGCTGTGTGCTTAGGATCATTATCTTGCTGGAAGATCCAGCTCGGGCCAAGGCATAATTTGTCCATTGATGCCTGTAAATTGATTTCCTATATGGTCTTATATTGGAAGCGATCCATGTGTCCCTCAATAAAGACCAAATTACCTACTCCCAACGCTGCAACTGCTCCCCAAACCATGACATTCCCACCGCCATGCTTTACGGTCGGAATTAGGTGCTTAGGATCCATAGCAGTGTTGGGTTTTCTCCAAACTTTAGCTTTCCCATCGTATCCAAATATGTTATACTTGGACTCATCCGTAAATAACACCTTTTTCCAGAACTCCATATCTTTGTTTAGATGCTTTTTTGCGAACTCCAAACGAAGTGCACGGTTTTTCTCGCTTATGAGGGGCTTCTTGCGAGGAATTCTGCTACGGAATGCTTGAATGTTAAGAGTCCTTGTTATTGTGCGTGGGCGCACAACAATTTTGGATCGTTCAGCTAGCTCCTGTGCCAAGTTGGTAGCATGTACCTTGGGGTTTTGGCTTACTTCATTGCGGATGAAGGAAATGTCCCTACGGGTAAGTTTCTTTGGACGGCCACTGCGCGGCTTACTTTCGAATGAGCTCGATTTGTCAAAGTTTTTATAAATGGTAAGTTTCTTTGGACGGCCACTGCGCGGCTTACTTTCGAATGAGCTCGATTTGTCAAAGTTTTTATAAATGGTTTGCACCGTCGCTTTGCTTAAATTTAACAATTTAGCAATATCGCCGAATGTTTTATTATCTTTTCTGTGTTTTACAACTAATTTTCGCCCAGCCACAGGAATTTCCTTTCGAGGAGACATTTTCGCGATTGTAGCGTTTTTCAAATAATGAAATACAATAAAACTAAAGCCAAATATCAAGTAAAGCATAAACCGAAAAAAACGTTACCTTACCGTTAGATCTAACTTCAAAGGAATAGCAGAAACAGTTGGCCAACGAAACGTATGTTCACTTTTGTCAGTGCTTTTTTTCAGTTTTTTGTTAATAACTTCGAAAGTTAATGTTGAATAAAAAAGATTTTTTTGTTTTTATCTTATAATTTAATTTAAAACAAGCCTGCATCATTACTTTTCCTGTAAAAGCTATAGGACTGGTTAAATTCCAAAAAAAGGGGTCGTATGTAGACTTTAGTCCGCCACTGTATATATATGTATAAAAGCGCAAATATCTAAGGTGTAAAGACGTATTTGGGACAGACAACATTCATGCCTGTGTTTGAGCCTGAGCCTGTCATGCTTAGCGAAATTCTAACCCTAAGAATGACGCCATTGGTCAATATTGAATTCGAACACATGGACATTTAAATGTTATTACTATGCTTAATCAGTTATTTTTAAAAACTTACTATACTTTATAAACCTTCTTTTGAAAAAACTTTTTATTTCCTTGAAATGTATGAAATTATAAATTATAAAAATAATGATCTGATTGGGTTTTATCTGGGTTTTCCCAATCCTCGTAGCAAATGCTGGATCACATTGTAATACTCCCCAGAATACACACCAGTCACATTAGAATTAAATCTGTGAAAACGTATATAAGTAATGTAATTTTTGAGGGGGCGTGTTGAACATAACATAGTTAATTGTTCATCGCTGTAATGTTATGTTCCTCGCAAAAATTAACATTACAAAATCCCTTATTATTTTTGATATATGGGAACATTGTTTTGTTGATCTTTCTCTTTTAATCCTGACTTGTAAGTGGCTGGTTGTGTGCGCGGAAAATCCGAAATATTAAAACAATCATAAACTACAAATATCAAACTATTGTGTTATTATTTAAAGAAAACTATTAGTGAAGCAATCGTTCTGATATTACAACAGTCACGAAAACTTTTTTGTTTCTTAATCAATTGACTTGAAACTTAACACATATGTTCTAAGGAAGGCATGAAAACTATTTTCATAAAAAAATGGGCATGGTTTCGCCCACTTTTAGCCAAAATCAATAATTTTCATGTCTTCGTTACCCAATGGGCAAAAACAATGAAAATTGGAATTTAGGCTAATTAGATTATGAGAAAATAGCTGAAGATAGTGTCCCTACTGGTTTATTTTTGATTTCGTAGTAAAAATACATCCCTTGTTTCCAGAGGCAATTTTTTTTTTAAATTGTGTGCAAAAATTCGTCCCTTGGGGACGTGGTAATTTGGTGATCGCAAATCAACCCCTATTTAGGAGCGGCTGAAATGGCTGCACCTATTACGCTGCAAAATACAAATGTTTGGATTATATATATGAAAATGTTTGTTCAAATAATTTATTCCTATTGCAAAACACGTCTTATAGTTTTTCCAATCAGAATCATTTAAGTTTATAAAGATAAGGAGGCGTAACCCCGCCCATTTTCTATTTTTTTTTTTTTTAAATACAATGCAGTTATTTTACACTTCTTTTTTTTTTTTCCTATCTCGTCTGCTTACAGAAAAATCTCATTTTTAAGTTTTTCTCTATATGGGCGGTGCCACTCCCTTATGTCCGATTCCTATGAAACTTTGGAATATGATAAAAACGGGTAACTGTAAAGTTTCATCTGTTTAAACTAAAGAACAAAAAAGTTTTTCTAACAAAAACCAAATTTTTGACCGATTGTTCCTATGGGAGCTATATGATATAGTTTTCCGATCTTCACCAAATTTTCAGTGTGTTTTTATTGGTGTCCGATCATGCTGGCTTCTACTTATAATCTGCCAGCAAGGAAAAGAACATTTTCTGCGCTTCAATTTTTATACTCTTGCAAGAGTATATTAACTTTGTCGTGAAGTTTGCAACGCAGAGAAGGAGACATCTCCGACTATATAAAGTATATATATTCTTGATCAGCACGACGAGACGAGTTCATATAGCCATGTCCGTCTGTCCGTCTGTCCGTCTGTCTGTCTGTTTCAATGCGAACTCCTCCCGCAATTTTCAAGTTAGCAAAAAAATTTAAACGCAGAAAATTTTCTTTTCCTTGCAGGCAGTTTATATGTAGAAACCAGCTTGATCGGAATACTATAGCATATAGCTGCCATAGGAACGATCGGTTAAAAATGAGGTTTTTGCTCAATAAACTCTTTGATTTTTAAGCTATCGCCTCGATTTTTTGCACAAGAACATCTTGGATGTAAATCAAGGCACACTGTAAAATTGGTGAAGATCGGATAAATATAGCATATAGCTCCCATAGGAACAATCGGCCAAAAATTCGGTTTTTGTTAGAAAAACTTTTTTGTTCTCAACTATAAACAGATGAAACTTTGCAGTTACGCGTTTTTAAGAATCCTTGACCATATTACAAAGTTTCATAAGAATCGGACATAAGGGCGTGGCACCGCCCATATAGAGAAAAACTTAAAAATGTGATTTATCTATAAGCAGACGAGACAGAAAATGGTAAAATAAAGTGTGGAATGTTTGCATTGTATTCTTAAAAAAAATTTTAAAATGGGCGGGGTTACGCCCCTTTATCTTTATAAACTTATAAGATTCTTATTGGAAAAACTATAAAACGGATTTTCCAAATGCTTGCAAGAGTATATAAGTTTCAGCAAAGCTGAAAATAGCTCCCTTACTGGTTTTTGCTAACTTCAAAACTCTGGGAAGAGTTCGCATTGAAACAGACGGACATGGCTATATGAACTCGTCTCGTCGTGCTGATCAAGAATATACAGTCGACTCTCGTTAATTCAAACCTGCGATAATTCGAACATCGCTATAATTCAAAGTAACCACGAGTTCCCTACAATATCTCTTTATACAGTGGCGAGCACATGTGGATACATGTTTGCCACTTTTGAACTATTACGCCTATAAAATCTTTAAAAATGCATCAATCCTTTTAATGTTTTTATACTTTTCACGTAAGGTAAACGTCCCAGTCATGGATCAGCTAAGGAAAAATTTAATTTCAATTCGACACTTTAACCTGAAAAAACATACATTCACCATGTTTGTTTTTTTATTTGGACATTTAGTCTTTTAAGAACAAGATACACATTCCACTATATAAATTATTATCCGTTTAATAAACAAATTTCGATTTTTAATAATTCATTACGCTTTGTCCTAGTGATGGATCACTTGTCCCAGTAATGAATCGTCTTGTCCTAGTAATGGATCAGGTTGACAAAGTAACGTTATTATTGCTTGATTATCAATTTAAGTTGGTATTTAATGATTTAATATTAAAAAGTGCGGTATGAAGGCGATAGTCACTGAAAAACTTTATGAAAAACAATTATCGAAGTGGTTTTTCTTCTATTAATTTAAATCAAACTCCGCAGTGAAACAAATTATAACAAAATGACACCATGACTTAGAGTGACACATATGTGTCAAAAACATCCCGTTTGTGAAAGAATATGAAACTTGTTATTGTTCGATGTACTGATTCATAACTGGGACATGATCCATTACTGGGACGTTTACCTTATGTGAAATACACTAGAAAGAAAAATGAAAGGATATAAAAAAAAATTTTTATTTTGGAGTCTTTTTTGACGACGAATAACTTGGAAAGTATTGGTCGTACAACAAAAGTTAAAAAAAAGAAATTGTAGCTCTTAACCTCTAGTTTTCGAATCTAGTCACGTTTGTTTTTTATGATGAGAGGTTTAAGATTCATCGTAAGAATTTGTAAAAATTTGTTTTCTTGATTTGCAAAACAAAACCACTTTTAGAAAAACAAATTTTTTTCAAAAAATAAATTTTTGGTTTTTTTCTGTTTAATTGATGTCTTTGATTAATTAAATTTCGCTTTATTGCTAAAAAAAAATTTTTGGTGTTGAACAAATGCATAAAAATTAAAAAATTGTACGTTAGTGTGATTTCTTCAAAAATTGACAGTTTTAGTTACGTTCCGCGGAAACGCTAAGTTTGAGCCTTCGTGACACTAAGAAAACAAAACTTTTGGGCTTCGACAATGATTGGGTTGTTTTCAGTGTACCTTAAGGTCAAAAACTTATAGTCTGGCTCCTTCCATTATGGACTATATCCAAAGATACACCAAATTATCCAAAAATAGCCAATTTTGACAAATTTAAACTTTTTTTCAGCCATAATTTTCACATTGAAAAAAATTTTTCCATTCAATCTCACTAAATTCACTTTGTAGCAAATGGCTTGGAGCTCGTAAAAAGCTACTCTCATTTTTTGTGGCATCAATAGTTTTTGAGATATCGATTAGCAAAGTCAACAATGACTTTTTTGCTTTAAGCGACGATAACTCCGCGGAAAATTATGCTACAGAGCTCCACAGTAACTCAAATTAAAGGTAATGAAATTTCCTATAAGGTCGTTATGGCGGTACAATCATCTTGAACCCACATCTGTAGAAATATTGTTTCAAAAAAAGAAGAAAAAAATGGAAATTTTTTTTTTTTGCAATTCTTACGATGAATCTTAAACCTCTCATCATAAAAAACAAACGTGACTAGATTCGAAAACTAGAGGTTAAGAGCTACAATTTCTTTTTTTTAACTTTTGTTGTACGACCAATACTTTCCAAGTTATTCGTCGTCAAAAAAGACTCCAAAATACAATTTTTTTTTTATATCCTTTAATTTTTCTTTCTAGTGTAGTATATTAACTTTGTGCTGAAGTTTGTAACACACAGAAATATTCACTTGTGACTATATAAAGTATATATATTCTTGATCAGGACGACAAGACGAGTTGATTTAGCCATGTCCGTCTGACCGTCTGTCTGTATATATAAAAACTACTACCACTGT
The DNA here is from genome assembly GCA_034638295.1 of Phortica okadai. Lineage (NCBI taxonomy): Eukaryota > Metazoa > Arthropoda > Insecta > Diptera > Drosophilidae > Phortica > Phortica okadai. Next base: position 1,036,927 of record JAWUZV010000032.1, on the reverse strand, counting down.
TTTGCAGATATCGAGCTGAAATTTTGCACAGAGACTTCTTATTTGTGCGATCAACTCATTTGTCGGATCCAGCCATATCGGACCACTGGAACTAGTAGCCCCCATACGAAAAGAAGAAGAAAAGTGAAGAAAACTTGAACCGTTGTATGGAAAACTTTTTTGTTTTGTATGATAGAGTGCTGACATTTTAAACATAATAGTTCTACATAGTCCGACTACAACATGCCTGAAAGTTTCATTGAGATTGGACAACTGGAACTGGTAGCCCCCATACAAAATGAAGAACAGGAAGAGAAGTAATATTCACGTCGTTGTATGGAAAACTTTTTTGTTTTTTAACCAATTGACTTGAAACTTTACAGTTATGTTCTTGGGGAGGCATTAAAACTATTTTGAAAAAAATGGGCATGGTTACGCCCACTTTTACCAAAAATCAATAATTTGCATATCTCCGGTACCCAATGAGCAAAAACAATGATAGGCTAATTAGATGAAGAGAAAATATATTCAGTCAAAAAAATAGGCGTGGCACAAGAAATAAGCCTGAAGAGTATTTAAGCTTCAGCCTTGCTGAAGTAAGCGTCCTTACTGGTTATTCAATTATTTTGATACTTAATACTATGCTGCGGTCGTAAAGCGCAGCGTTATCTTTATTCTATTTATAATATTATTTATCGCTGAGTTTGTAAAACTCCGCGTTGTTCTTAAATCTAGCTCTGCTAGCGCTGAGTTTGTAAGTCTCAACGATATCTTAAAAATAGTTTTATCGCAAAAAATATCGCCGCATGTCACAACCTATCTATCAGTAGCCGGTCCGCGATGGTAGATTTTTATGTTCATTTTAGTATCACTCCTTGGTTTACCTCTAATCACATGTTCAATTCTGAACAGAAGGTGGAAAGTATGGAAAAATATACGTAAGAGAATCAGTATAAAGAAAACGTTTTAAAAAAATTTTCTCAATATGGATTTTAAAGCACTAAAGGCTCGAACGTATGGAAGAATGATCATATTAAAATCAGTATATAGGTAACTTTTCAAAAAATTTCAAGAATTCAAAAATCTACTATTGAAATGTTATTTTTGAGTGAATTTAATACTAAACTAAGCGAAAGAAACAATAAAACATTTTAAAATTCAAATTTTATCAATATGGATTTTTGAGTACCTAAGGCTTGAACGTATGGAAGAATGATCGTATTAGAATAGGTATATAGGTTACATTTAAAAAAATTTCTAAAATTCAAAAGTCTACTATTGAAATATTATTTTTAAGTGAAAGACACAATAAAACATTTCAAAATTTATATTTGATCAATATGGATTTCTGAGCACTGAATGCTTGAACGTATGGAAGAATGATCGTTTGAGAATCAGTATTTAGGTAACATTTATGGATTTATGGAGAATAAACGTCTGAGAATCTGTATATAGGTAATATTTCAAAAATTCAATAATGTTCTACTGAAATGTATTTTTAAGAGAATTTAATACGAACCTAAGTGAAAGAAACAATAAAACATTTAAAATTTAAATTTTATCAATATGGCTTTTCGAGCAATTAAGGCTTGAACGTATGAACGAATAAACGCCTGAGAATCAGTATAAAGGTAACATTTCAAAAAATTTCAAAAATTCAATAATTTCTAATTGAAGTGTTATTTTTAAGTGCAAGAAACAATAAAACATTTAAAAATTAAAATTTTATCAATATGGATTTCTGAGCACTGAAGGCTTGAACGTATGGAAGAATAAACGTATGAGAATCAGTATTTAGGTAACATTTATGGATTTTTAAGCACTTAAGGCTTGAACGTATGGAAGAATATACGTATAAGAATCATTTTAGAGGTAACATTACAAAAAATTTCAAAAATTTAATAATCTACTATTGAAATGTTATTTTTGAGTGAATTTAATACTAAACTGAGCGAAATAAACAATTAAACATTTCAAAATTTAAATTTTATCAATATGGATTTTTGAGCACCTAAGGCTTGAACGTATGGAAGAATGATCGTATGAGAATCATTATATAGGTAACATTTCAAAAAAATTTCTAAAATTGAATAATCTACTATTGAAATGTTATTTTTGAGTGAATTTAATACTAACCTAAGTGAAAGAAACAATAAAACATTGAAAAATTTAAATTTTATCAATATGGATTTCTGAGCACCTAAGGCTTGAACGTATGGAAGAATGATCGTATGAGAATCATTATAGAGGTAACATTTCAAAAAATTTCAAAAATTCAAAAATCTATTATTGAAATGTTATTTTTAAGTGAAAGAAACAATAAAACATTTCAAAATTTACATTTTATCAATATGGATTTCTGAGCACTGAAGCCTTGAACGTATGGAAGAATGATCGTATGAGAATCATTATATAGGTAACATTTCAAAAAAATTCAAAAATTCAATAATCTACAATTGAAACGTTATTTTTGAGTGAATTTAATACTAACCAAGTGAAAGAAACAATAAAACATTTCAAAATTTAAATTTTATCAATATGGATGTTTTAACCCTTAATGTTTGAACATATGAAAGAATGATCGTATGAGAATCAGTATATATGTAACATTTCAAAAAAATTCAAAAATTCAATAATCTACAATTGAAATGTTATTTTTAAGTGAAAGAAACAATAAAACATTTCAAAATTTAAATTTTATCAATATGGATTTTTGAGCACTAAAGGCTTGAACGTATGGAACAATGATCGAATGACAATCAGTATACACCTAATATTTAAAAAAAATTCAAAAATTCAATAATCTACTATGGAAATTTCATTTTTGAGTGAATTTAATACTAACCAAGTGAAAGAAACAATAAAATATTTCAAAATTAAATTTTATCAATATAAATTTTTGAACACTTAAGGCTTGAACGTATGGAAGAATGATCGTATGAGAATCAGTAATAGGTAACATTTCAAAAAAATTCAAAAATTCAATAATCTACAATTGAAATGATATTTTTGAGTGAATTTAATACTAAACTAAGCGAAATAAACAATTAAACATTTCAAAATTTAAATTTTATCAATATGGATTTTTGAGCACCTAAGGCTTGAACGTATGGAAGAATGATCGTATGAGAATCATTAAATAGGTAACATTTCAAAAAAATTTCTAAAATTGAATAATCTACTATTGAAATGTTATTTTTGAGTGAATTTAATACTAACCTAAGTGAAAGAAACAATAAAACATTGAAAAATTTAAATTTTATCAATATGGATTTCTGAGCACCTAAGGCTTGAACGTATGGAAGAATGATCGTATGAGAATCATTATAGAGGTAACATTTCAAAAAATTTCAAAAATTCAAAAATCTATTATTGAAATGTAATTTTTAAGTGAAAGAAACAACAAAACATTGCAAAATTTACATTTTATCAATATGGATTTCTGAGCACTGAAGCCTTGAACGTATGGAAGAATGATCGTATGAGAATCATTATATAGGTAACATTTCAAAAAAATTCAAAAATTCAATAATCTACAATTGAAACGTAATTTTTGAGTGAATTTAATACTAACCTAAGTGAAAGAAACAATAAAACATTTCAAAATTTAAATTTTATCAATATGGATTTTTGAGCACTTAAGGCTTGAACGTATGAAAGAATAAACGTATGAGAATCAGTATAGAGGTAATATTTCAAAAAATTTCAAAAATTTAATAATCTACAATTGAAATGTTATTTTTAAGTGCAAGAAACAATAAAACATTTAAAAATTGAAATTTTATCAATATGGATTTCTGAGCACTGAAGGCTTGAACGTATGGAAGAATGATCGTATGAGAATCAGTATATAGCTAACATTTCAAAAAAATTCAAAAATTCAATAATCTACAATATAAATGTTTTTTTTGAGTGAATTTAATACCAACCTAAGTGAAAGAAACAATAAAACATTTCAAAATTTAAATTTTATCAATATGGATTTTTGAGCACTTAAGGCTTCAACGTATGGAAGAATATACGTATAAGAATCAGTATATGGGAAACATATCAAAAAAATTTCAAAAATTGAATAATCTACTATTGAAATGTTATTTTTAAGTGAAAGAAACAATAAAACATTTCACAATTTAAATTTTATCAATATGGATTTCTGAGCACTCAAGGCTTCAACGTATGGAAGAATGATCGTATGAGAATCAGTATATAGGAAACATTTAAAAAAATTGCGAAAATTCAATAATCTACAATTGAAATGTTATTTTTAAGTGAAAGAACCAATAAAACATTTTAAAATTGAAATTTTATCAATATGGATTTTTAAGCACTGAAGGCTTGAACATATGGAAGAATGATCGTATGAGAGTTTGTATATAGGTTAAAAAGTATAAAAAATTTCAAAAATTCAATAATTTACTATTGAAATTTTATTTTTGAGTGAATTTAATACTAAACTAAGTGAAAGAAACAATAAAACATTTCAACATTTAAATTTTATCAATATGGATTTCTGAGCACTCAAGGCTTGAACGTTTGGAAGAATGATCGTATGAGAATCAGTATATAGGAAACATTTCAAAAAATTTCAAAAATTTAATAATCTACAATTGAAATGTTATTTTTAAGTGCAAGAAACAATAAAACATTTAAAAATTGAAATTTTATCAATATGGATTTCTGAGCACCTAAGGCTTGAACGTATGGAAGAATGATCGTATGAGAATCATTATAGAGGTAACATTTCAAAAAATTTCAAAAATTCAAAAATCTTTTATTGAAATGTAATTTTTAAGTGAAAGAAACAACAAAACATTTCAAAATTTACATTTTATCAATTTGGATTTCTGAGCACTGAAGCCTTGAATATGGAAAAGTATGGAAAAATAAACGTCTGAGAATCTGTATATAAATAACATTTCAAAAAAATTCAAAAATTCAATAATCTACAATTGAAATGTTATTTTTGAGTGAATTTAATACTAACCTAAGTGGAAGAAACAGTAAAACATTTCAATATTTAGATTTTATTATTATGGATTTTTGAGCGCTTAAGACTTCAATGTATAGAAAAATAATCGTATGAGAGTCATTATAAATAACATTTCAAAAAATTTCAAAAATTCAATGATCTACTATTGAAATTTTATTTTTGAGTGAATTTAATACTAACCAAGTGAAAGAAACAATAAAACATTTCAAAATTTAAATTTTATCAATATGGATGTTTTAACCCTTAATGCTTGAACATATGAAAGAATGATCGTATGAGAATCAGTATATATGTAACATTTCAAAAAAATTCAAAAATTCAATAATCTACAATTGAAATGTTATTTTTAAGTGAAAGAAACAATAAAACATTTCAAAATTTAAATTTTATCAATATGGATTTTTGAGCACTAAAGGCTTGAACGTATGGAAGAATGATCGTATGACAATCAGTATATACCTAATATTTAAAAAAAATTCAAAAATTCAATAATCTACTATGGAAATTTCATTTTTGAGTGAATTTAATACTAACCAAGTGAAAGAAACAATAAAATATTTCAAAATTAAATTTTATCAATATAAATTTTTGAACACTTAAGGCTTGAACGTATGGAAGAATGATCGTATGAGAATCATTATATAGGTAACATTTCAAAAAAATTTCTAAAATTGAATAATCTACTATTGAAATGATATTTTTGAGTGAATTTAATACTAACCTAAGTGAAAGAAACAATAAAACATTGAAAAATTTAAATTTTATCAATATGGATTTCTGAGCACCTAAGGCTTGAACGTATGGAAGAATGATCGTATGAGAATCATTATAGAGGTAACATTTCAAAAAATTTCTAAAATTCAAAAATCTATTATTGAAATGTAATTTTTAAGTGAAAGAAACAACAAAACATTTCAAAATTTACATTTTATCAATATGGATTTCTGAGCACTGAAGCCTTGAACGTATGGAAGAATGATCGAATGAGAATCATTATATAGGTAACATTTCAAAAAAATTCAAAAATTCAATAATCTACAATTGAAACGTTATTTTTGAGTGAATTTAATACTAACCTAAGTGGAAGAAACAATAAAACATTTCAAAATTTAAATTTTATCAATATGGATTTTTTAACCCTTAATGCTTGAACATATGAAAGAATGAACATATGAAAGAATGATCGTATAAAATTTAAATTTTATCAATATGGATTTTTTAACCCTTAATGCTTGAACATATGAAAGAATGATCGTATGAGAATCAGTATATATGTAACATTTCAAAAAAATTCAAAAATTCAAAAAACTACTATTGAAATGTAATTTTTAAGTGAAAGAAACAACAAAACATTTCAAAATTAAATTTTACCAATATAAATTTTTGAGCACTAAAGGCTTCAACGTATGGAAGAATGATCGTATGAGAATCAGTATATAGCTAACATTTCAAAAAAATTCAAAAATTCAATAATCTACAATATAAATGTTTTTTTTGAGTGAATTTAATACCAACCTAAGTGAAAGAAACAATAAAACATTTCAAAATTTAAATTTTATCAATATGGATTTTTGAGCACTTAAGGCTTGAACGTATGAAAGAATAAACGTATGAGAATCATTATAGAGGTAATATTTAAAAAAATTTCAAAAATTCAATAATCTACAATATAAATATTATTTTTGAGTGAATTTAATACCAACCTAAGTGAAAGAAACAATAAAACATTTCAACATTTAATTTTTATCAATATGGATTTTTGAGCAGTTAAGGCTTGAACGTATGGAAGAATGATCGTATGAGAATCATTATAGAGGTAACATTTCAAAAAATTTCAAAAATTTAATAATCTACAATTGAAATGTTATTTTTGAGTGAATTTAATACTAACCTAAGTGAAAGAAACAATAAAACATTTCAAAATTTAAATTTTATCAATATGGATTTTTGAGCACTTAAGGCTTGAACGTATGAAAGAATAAACGTATGAGAATCAGTATAGAGGTAATATTTCAAAAAATTTCAAAAATTTAATAATCTACAATTGAAATGTTATTTTTAAGTGCAAGAAACAATAAAACATTTAAAAATTGAAATTTTATCAATATGGATTTCTGAGCACTGAAGGCTTGAACGTATGGAAGAATAAACGTATGAGAATCAGTATTTAGGTAACATTTATGGATTTTTAAGCACTAAAGGCTTCAACGTATGGAAGAATATACGTATAAGAATCAGTATATGGGAAACATATCAAAAAAATTTCAAAAATTGAATTATCTACTATTGAAATGTTATTTTTAAGTGAAAGAAACAATAAAACATTTCACAATTTAAATTTTATCAATATGGATTTCTGAGCACTCAAGGCTTCAACGTATGGAAGAATGATCGTATGAGAATCAGTATATAGGAAACATTTAAAAAAATTGCGAAAATTCAATAATCTACAATTGAAATGTTATTTTTAAGTGAAAGAACCAATAAAACATTTTAAAATTGAAATTTTATCAATATGGATTTTTAAGCACTGAAGGCTTGAACATATGGAAGAATGATCGTATGAGAGTTTGTATATAGGTTAAAAAGTATAAAAAATTTCAAAAATTCAATAATTTACTATTGAAATTTTATTTTTGAGTGAATTTAATACTAAACTAAGTGAAAGAAACAATAAAACATTTCAACATTTAAATTTTATCAATATGGATTTCTGAGCACTCAAGGCTTGAACGTTTGGAAGAATGATCGTATGAGAATCAGTATATAGGAAACATTTCAAAAAATTTCAAAAATTTAATAATCTACAATTGAAATGTTATTTTTAAGTGCAAGAAACAATAAAACATTTAAAAATTGAAATTTTATCAATATGGATTTCTGAGCACCTAAGGCTTGAACGTATGGAAGAATGATCGTATGAGAATCATTATAGAGGTAACATTTCAAAAAATTTCAAAAATTCAAAAATCTTTTATTGAAATGTAATTTTTAAGTGAAAGCAACAACAAAACATTTCAAAATTTACATTTTATCAATTTGGATTTCTGAGCACTGAAGCCTTGAATATGGAAAAGTATGGAAAAATAAACGTCTGAGAATCTGTATATAAATAACATTTCAAAAAAATTCAAAAATTCAATAATCTACAATTGAAATGTTATTTTTGAGTGAATTTAATACTAACCTAAGTGGAAGAAACAGTAAAACATTTCAATATTTAGATTTTATTATTATGGATTTTTGAGCGCTTAAGACTTCAATGTATAGAAAAATAATCGTATGAGAGTCATTATAAATAACATTTCAAAAAATTTCAAAAATTCAATGATCTACTATTGAAATTTTATTTTTGAGTGAATTTAATACTAACCAAGTGAAAGAAACAATAAAACATTTCAAAATTTAAATTTTATCAATATGGATGTTTTAACCCTTAATGCTTGAACATATGAAAGAATGATCGTATGAGAATCAGTATATATGTAACATTTCAAAAAAATTCAAAAATTCAATAATCTACAATTGAAATGTTATTTTTAAGTGAAAGAAACAATAAAACATTTCAAAATTTAAATTTTATCAATATGGATTTTTGAGCACTAAAGGCTTGAACGTATGGAAGAATGATCGTATGACAATCAGTATATACCTAATATTTAAAAAAAATTCAAAAATTCAATAATCTACTATGGAAATTTCATTTTTGAGTGAATTTAATACTAACCAAGTGAAAGAAACAATAAAATATTTCAAAATTAAATTTTATCAATATAAATTTTTGAACACTTAAGGCTTGAACGTATGGAAGAATGATTGTATGAGAATCATTATATAGGTAACATTTCAAAAAAATTTCTAAAATTGAATAATCTACTATTGAAATGTTATTTTTGAGTGAATTTAATACTAACCTAAGTGAAAGAAACAATAAAACATTGAAAAATTTAAATTTTATCAATATGGATTTCTGAGCACCTAAGGCTTGAACGTATGGAAGAATGATCGTATGAGAACCATTATAGAGGTAACATTTCAAAAAATTTCAAAAATTCAAAAATCTATTATTGAAATGTAATTTTTAAGTGAAAGAAACAACAAAACATTTCAAAATTTACATTTTATCAATATGGATTTCTGAGCACTGAAGCCTTGAACGTATGGAAGAATGATCGTATGAGAATCATTATATAGGTAACATTTCAAAAAAATTCTAAAATTCAATAATCTACAATTGAAACGTTATTTTTGAGTGAATTTAATACTAACCTAAGTGGAAGAAACAATAAAACATTTCAAAATTTAAATTTTATCAATATGGATTTTTTAACCCTTAATGCTTGAACATATGAAAGAATGAACATATGAAAGAATGATCGTATAAAATTTAAATTTTATCAATATGGATTTTTTAACCCTTAATGCTTGAACATATGAAAGAATGATCGTATGAGAATCAGTATATATGTAACATTTCAAAAAAATTCAAAAATTCAAAAAACTACTATTGAAATGTTATTTTTAAGTGAAAGAAACAATAAAACATTTCAAAATAAAATTTTACCAATATAAATTTTTGAGCACTAAAGGCTTCAACGTATGGAAGAATGATTGTTCAGAATTGAACATGTGATTAGAAGTAAACCAAGTAGTGGAACTATTTTGAACATAAAAATCTATCAGCGCGTATCGGTTACTGATAGACGCCGAAGCTATCTGGTGACCGCACGATTGCCACATGCAGCGATAGTTTGTTTGCTTAGGATCGACAATGCAGCAGATGTCACACAGGCTAACGACGGCGAGCGATAAAACTATTTTTATCACAGCGCTAAGTCTTACAAACTCAGCGCTAGCAGAGCTAGATTTAAGAACAACGCGGAGTTTTACAAACTCAGCGTTAGATAATATTATAAATAGAATTAAGATAACGCTGCGCTTTACGACCGCAGCATAGTTTTAAGTGTCAAAATAATTGAATAAAAAGAGGCAGCTCGCAAGAGCTGCATGTCATAACAACTTACATCACTAAAGTGTACGCACGTATTAATGTGTATACAGCGTCCTTACTGGTTTTCACTCGTTTTTTCGTACACCTCTACATAAATAACACTGGTCGACAGCAAAATTGCGTTTTATTTGAAACTATACTAGCGTTATAGAGTTTGACTCCCAGAATCTAATTATACAACTTAAATGTCATAGTTAGCTCTCATTGGTCCGTTATGCCATATTTAAGATTAGGATGTTTTTATTGCGCCGATTCAAACTGCTTAGCGATAGGACGTTTATATTTTGCTATTACCTTTTGATTTGTTGTATCTAATGATCCTCGTACTATTTTTTACAATAAAACGGTTTTTTATCGATATTTTTGCATTTTTATCAAATTTATTGAATAACCAGTAAGGGCGGTATAGTTGAGTATTCTCAACTATATAATACCCTGTACACTCACCTATGTTGATAACACGTTAAACATTCGCCGACAGCAAAAGCAGTGTACCACGATATGGTTTGTGTATTTGCTAATAGTGAGGCAGGGCTCACAGTGCAATGTTGCCATTAGATGGCGCTTTAGTACGGGTTTTGTTACAAAGCATTGCTGCAAAATTTTAGTGTGTTGGTCTTTGCGGGGAAAGTGGTAGTTTGTTGTATGCAGTTTTAAAAAGGTATGTTATCTGAGTTTGCATACAAAATTTCAGCATTGTATTCTTTATACTTTAGGAGATACAGCAATTTTAAGAAAAAAATGACCTTTTGTTGTGCTCGATGGGCGGGAAGGAATGGGCGTGGCAAAAATTCCTTCAAACTTCATCTAGTGTTCGACCATACGAGACTATCTTCCAAATTTCAAGTCTCTAGCTTTAATAGTTTTCGCAGTGTTATGTACGGTTTTTGTTACAAATAGGATAAAGCAGTGTTCCAAGCGCAATTTATGCCAAATTTCAACTTGTTTGTCTTTGCGTTGTCACACAGCGTTAAAAAGTTTGTGGTATGCAGTTTTAAAAAGGTATGTTTACTGAGTTTGCATACAAAATTTCAGCATTGTATCTATTATAGTTTAGGAGATACAGCAATTTTAAGAAAACAACTTTTTGAGGGGAAACGAAGGGGAGGGTGAAAAAATGTGGTATGCAGTTTTGTAGAGCTATACATATTGAGTCTACATACTTATTTTCATGTTTCTAACTCATCAGGTTTTCGAGCTACAGCCTTTTGAAAAAATGGGTGGTGCTCGATGGGCGGGAAGGAGTGGGCGTGGCAAAAAATCCTTCAAACTTGATCTAGCGTTTGACCTCACGAGTCTATCCACCAAATTTCAAGTCTCTAGCTGTTATAGTTTTCGAGAACCATTGGTGAGGACGGACGGACGGACGGACAGACAGGGCTATATCAATTCGTCTTGTCATCCTGATCAAGAATATATATACTTTATAGGGTCCCCCTCCCCTCCTTCTATGCGTTACATACAAACCGTCTCAAACAAACTTAATATACCCTGATACACAGTGTGTGTACAGGGTATAAAAATTAATATTGCTAAGCGCGAAACTCGCGAACGGCTACACCAATTTTAATAAAATTTTCAGGCAATCTTCGGATGGACATAGAGTGTGCTTTTGTAAGATTTTGTATCGATCAGACCACTTGAACTGGTAGCCTCCATACAAAAGAAGAAGAAAAATTGTCAAAGTTTATATCTTTTTATGATTTTTTTTTTTCTTGAAGGTCTGACATTTGAAAATCCGACCCATAGAAAAGGTACCACCCATAGAGGGGTTTTAAAAACTTTTTATATCCTAATGTCTTAATTTACCTTATAACTTCGCTTCTTCGAATATTTGAATAAGGTATGGTCTATTTAAAGAGTGGTCACAGCTGGCTTTGCTCTTTTATAAATCAGTTCTGTAAAATATTTTAAGCATTAAACCGAATATTTGTACTATGCTACGTAATTGTGTTAATAATCCAAACAATCCAAACAATTTTTGCTACATATGTGGTAAAGTGACCTTTAGTAGCCAAAGATGCCCAATTACTCATCGATTAGAAACAGCGTACTTCCATTATTTAGGAAGCAAAATTAAAAATCGAGAAAAGTCTTGGGTACCACATATTAGTTGCAGTACATGTTCTACTATTTTGATTAAATGGCTAAACAACAAGAAACGTTCATTGTCATTCGGTATTCCAATGATATGGAGGGAACCAACTAATCACGTGAAAGATTGGTATTTTTGCTTGACACCACCAATTCAGGATGGTATCTCGAGGAAAAAGAAGCACACAATGGTATATCCTGACGTTGAATCGGTAACGCAACCAGTACCACACGGAACCGATGTGCCTGTTCCTCAACCTCCTGGAGTCTTCCAGCAGGATACTGAAGAAGAGATTGAAAACAACGATCGTTACCCTCCACATCAGTCAAAGTTTTCGGATGAAAATATTTTTTATAACGAGGCTCATAGAGTTTCGCAAGATGAACTGAACGACCTTATTCGAGATTTAAATTTGCCAAAAAGAAAAGCAGAATTACTCGGATCGAGACTTAAACAATGGAATTTGCTACAACCGGATGTTAAAATCAGTTCATACAGAAATCGTCAAAAAGACCTGATGGTCTACTTTAAATCAGAAAACCAACTTGTATTTTGTCATAACGTAAATGGCTTGATGAACGCAGTTGCAGTACATGTTCTACTAATTCTTTAGTATGTACTGCGTAAAACAATGGAATCGACGGTTGTGTGTTACCTTCTACACAACGGTTTAACGCAGTACATACTAAAGAAACATATGAAAATATGAAATTAATATTAGACGCTATATCTTACTCAGATCAGAAATGGTAAATTTGTGGTGACCTCAAAGTCATAGCCATGGTGTTGGGATTGCAAACTGGCTACACCAAGTACTGTTGTTTTTTGTGTGAGTGGGATAGCCGGGCAAGATCATTGCATTATTTAAAAAAAGACTGGAATCCCAGATTAAGTCTGTGTCCTGGAGAAAAAAACGTCAAGCACTTTCCTCTAGTTGAGTCCAAAACCAGTAAGGGAGCTATTTTCAGCTTTGCTGAAACTTATATACTCTTGCAAGCATTTGGAAAATACGTTTTATAGTTTTGCCAATAAGAGTCTTATAAGTTTATAAAGATAAAGGGGCGTAACCCTGCCTATTTTCTACTTTTTTTAAAGAATACAATGCAATCATTCTACACTTCATTTTACGATTTTCTATCTCGTCTGCTTATAGATAAATCACATTTTTAAGTTTTTCTCTATATGGGCGGTGCCACGCCCTTATGTCCGATTCTTATGAAACTTTGTAATATGGTCGAGGATTCCTAAAAACACGCAACTGCAAGGTTTCATCTGTTTATAGTTGAAAACAAAGTTTTTCTAACAAAAACCGAATTTTGAACCGATTGTTCCTATGGGAGCTATATGCTATATTTAACCGATCTTCACCAATTTTGCAGTGAGCCTTAATTTACGTCCGAGATGTTCTTGTGCAAAAAAACGAGGCGATAGCTTTAAAATCAAAGAGTTTATTGAGCAAAAACCCCATTTTTGACCGATCGTTCCTATGGCAGCTATATGCTATAGTATTCCGATCAGGCTGGTTTCTACATATAAACTGCCTGCAAGAAAAAGAAAATTTTCTGCATTTAAATTTTTTTGATATCTTTAAAACTCTAGGAGGAGTTCGCATCGCAACAGACAGACAGACGGACGGACAGACATGGCTATCTGAACTCGTCTCGTCGAGCTGATCAAGAATATATATACTTTATATAGTCGGAAATGTCTCCTTCTCTGCGTTGCAAACTTCACGACAAAGTTATACTCTTGCAAGAGTATAAAAATTATTATGCCACCGTTACATATAAAATTGGGACTAATGAAGAACTTTGTCAAGGCTCTTAATAAGGATGGACCTGCATTCAAATACCTTCGAAGTAAATTTCCCCGTCTCAGCGATGCCAAAATAAAAGAAGGAATCTTTAGAGGTCCTCAAATAAGACATATTTTAATGGACCAAAACTTCGATTCATCTTTGCAAGGCTTTGAAAAAGAGGCATGGGAGTCTTTTAGGGCGGTCGTTAATGATTTTTTGGGCAATAAGAGAAGTGAAAATTATGTGGATCATGTGAACAATCTCCTACAAAATTTCAACAGTTAGGTTGCAACATGTCTCTTAAAATTCATTTCCTTCAATCTCATCTTGATTTTTTTTCCTTCTAACTGTGGAGATGGGAGCTAAGTTTTCAAAAATGTTTGTGTTTTCGTATTCAGTGACCCCACCAGAGTATAAAAATATAGAATTTAATCAAAAGGCATTAAAAAAGTCTTATTTTGTAGACCTGTGTAATTAAAAACTTATCATACTATTTAATATTATTTTTAATTTTTTCCTTCGTTTTTCTTCCTTTTTTTCTCTTTCGTAATGTCCAAGTTTAACAATTGCAGCTGCTTCAACAGGACCAGTCTCATGGTTATTTAGATCTTTGGTTTTTTCCGTTTCATCATTAAATTTGTTCTTTTTTGTGTATGTTTTGACGACCTCTATCTCATCACCGACTTTCCTCTTATGTCGGTTTGGAGTTTCTAGCTCCACGCAATCCGCCGTTTCATCTATTTCAACTCCGCAGCTCACATCCATTGCACCTTGAAAAGTTTGAATTACCAATTAAATTATTCATAAAAACATAAAAAGGTACCTGGAATTTTTTTGAAGACTGGATTTGATTCTTCTTCCATCAATTCCAGCAAATTTTTTTTCCAGTCTATTATGTTGATCGGCTTATTTCCTGTTGGCAAATCGTTATTTCTTGCCCAAAAATTTTCAAATATTCGTCACGAAGTGAAGTCAAGGCATTATCTTTTGCCACTCTCACTGACGGCACTTGCGATTTTTTGAATAAAATTTTATAATTTTGGAGAATTCCAAAAAATTTTGCATTATTCTTGTCGCCTATCGTGTCAAGACTAAAATATTTCAATTTTTTGTTTAAAAACAAACTGAAAGAGTTACCAAGCTGGGAATTTATATGAAAAAAAACATTCTTTTTTAAACAGCGACAACTCTGAATCATTTTGATTTTCCAGTACTAGCTATAGCTTTTCAGTACTAGCTATGTAGTACTAGTAAAGATTTATTCACACTTTTTGTAGTTTTGTAGTTTCAACATAGCTAGTACTGATAAGTAAAAGTTAGTGCTAGTACTAAGTACTATGTAGTAAAGACTACTTTTTTATTCACTCGGCCCAATATGGCAAAAAGCATTATGAAGTAGTCATCCACGTTATTTTAGAAGGTTAAATGGCACCGATACATGAAAGCGTAGCTTCTAAGGTAAGTGGGTTTTTCACAGTTTTTTTTAGAACATAGAATATAGGAAATAGCCCCAAGACGATTTTTTCAGATAACGTAAACATATACGTTACTCTGTAAGGCTGAAAAGCAGTGATACATGGAAATGTCACTGCTATACTCAGTGTGTTTTGCATGCATTTCAAAAAATTCACAAAAATCCAAAGCCTACTTCGCCATACAAGACAAGAACTACAACCGCGCTAATGCGACAACTAAAATGTTTTATCTCAATGCGCTATAACTATTATAATTGCCATCATGTCAACCAAAAGCTCCCTTCTTTGACCATTTCCATTTTTATACCCTGTACACATACTGTGTATCAAGCAGCGTTGCCACACGTCCCGATTTTAGCGGGACGTCCCGATATTTAAAAGAAAATTAAATGTCCCGCGCGGGACAGACTCAGTCCCGCTTTTTTTAAATAGCTCCATAATAATTAATTCCACATGATCATGAAAACTCTATAATGGCTTTTGAGTTTAATTTTAGTTTTATGTTTTTCAAACCAGAACCACGAGATGGAATTGTGGACATGAATGAAAATTTTGCGCTCGCTTGTCGCTTGGAATGTCAACTGTGTCAGTAAACCACTGTTGAATGTGGCGCACTTGCGTCTCGAAAAGGAAGAAATAGACGAGGCGAGTGAAAAGTGAAGTCATGTCAATATTCCTTAACATAAATTTTGGACTCTGTTTTCTCAAAACCAACTCAGCAGTAAAGCCGGGCTGTCAATTTAAGACATTGCTGCCTAAAAACCAAAAATCGTTGATTTTCCTTTGGAAGTGTCTTCCATTTTTAATTCTCATAAAAAAAGGTCGGATGACACAAAAGAATGCTCTGTAAATTTAATAAAAGAAGAATTACTCATCCGGTTTAATTTACAGTTATTCTGTGAATAGTTCTTTACTCCTATTAAAGAGAAAAAGGAAACTTTAAAAGAAGTTTTCACAGAAACATTAAATGTAATATTAAAATACATTTTTCATGGGTTTTTTTGCTTTCTTTGGTCACATAAATGTAATTTAAATTCAAATAAAAAGGTAAATATTTAAAAACTTCTGATTATATACGTTGTTTGATTATGTCCCGCTTTCGACGGAAAAGTCCCGCTTTTTTTACTCAAAAAGTTTCAAAATCCCGACTTGGTAAAAAAAATATATGGCAACGCTGGTATCAAGGTATATTGTGTTTGTGCAAAAGCCAAATGTATGTAACGCTGTGAAGGAGGGAACGGGGACCCCATTAAGTATATATATTCTTGATCTGGACGACAAGAGAAGTTGATTAAGCCATGTCCGTCTGTCCGTCCGTCCGTCCTCACCAATGCACATTGGGCCAGCGAGCCGATTTTTCGACGAAAATTCAAATTTTTCATAGAAAGTAAACCTATTTTAATAATAAAATTTGAATAGTATATACTTTGACTAAAATGAATCAGAAGATTTTAATTGTTTTGATGCATCTCTGAAATTTTGGCAGCCCTTCAAAGTGAGCTGTTTGATTGCATGCGTGCGAAACTAATAAGCGCGGGAAAGATATTGTTTACTTGCGAGCGTGCCAAAATTGTTGTGGTTTAAGCAATTTTGACTAAAATTATGGAAAAGAAAGACAAAGGTATGTAGAATATTTGTATTAAAAATGACTTTGTCTATGTTTGATAATGTGTTCTTTGTGTACGTTTGTTGGTGTTATCCAAAAGTAGAAAAAAGCTAACCTGCTAACCAGTCTGTTGTGGATTATAACAAATTTTGTGCCAACTTGTGCCAAAAAGTAACTATGTGTCATTAAAGTGCAAAGTGTATATAAACTAATTTTATTAAGCTTTTTTGCTCCATTTTGCCCCGATATGTATAAATCCCAAAATAAACTACCCCTACCAGCAGACGTAATCGAACTTTTGGAATCACCAAACTTGCTATATTCTTGTAAAATGAACAATAATAACAATGTTTCCGATTTTGATGTTAGCAATAGTGATAGTGATTCAGATTCTGACTCTGAAAATCCGTTTTCAATAGAAATTGATGTAGAAGACGACTGTTAGGTACATTTTTAAATGTAAAATACTTATTTATAGTCATTTTGAATGCATTGTTATTTTTTACTTATTAATATTATGGTTAAGTGTTAAAAAAATGGATTAAAAACATTTGTTGAATTTAACGAGTGCTAGCATTATTTATTACCGTACAAGTATTAATAAGAGGAAACCTATTTCATATGGGCGGCTAGGGAAGGCGTGGTCAGATCGGTCTCAAACTTAGATATATTTTTATGTGCATCGACACTAACATATGTACCAAATTTGAAGAACCTAGCTTTAAAACTTTAATTTTCGTCGGAAAATCGGCTCGCTGGCCCAATGTGCAATGGTTCTCGGAAACTATAATAGCTAGAGACTTGAAATAGACTCGTGATGCTCGGCAGCAGATCAAGTTTGAATGGTTTTGTGCCACGCCCACTCCTTCCCGCCCATCCAGCACCACCCACTTTTTGAAAACGCTATAACTCGAAAATTCAAAGAGATAGAAACATGAAAATCAGTATGTAGACTCAGTATGAGTAACACTACAAAACTGCATACCACAATTTTTCCCCCTCACCTTAATTTCCCCTCCCCTAGTGTTCTTCTTAAAAAAGCTATATCTCCAAAACTATCAAAGGTATGAGCCTGAAATTTTCTATATAAGCTCAGTGATAATACATTTTAAAAACTGCATACCACAAATTGCTCCTCTCTTTGATGGCTACCCCTCAGAGGCCTACAAAATTAAATTTTTCGTAAAATCCACATTTTTTGACCGATTTTCTTGATATTTTTAACACTATTTGAATAGGCGACGTCAGATCAATATGTTTTTGTAGATTGAGGGTGTGGCACCACCTACCATGTGTGCAGGGTATAATATTGTCGAGTATACTCGACTATACCGCCCTCACTGGTTTTCTTTAATTTATTGCATTTTCATTTCGCATGTATTTCTTCATATTCATTTTGATACAATAATAAGTGCATAACGGCAATCTTGGCATTTACAATGTTTTTTTTTCAAAACAGTTCTGAAATCAAAATAATCATTACAGTAATTAGCTGATTTTCAATGTGTCGCGAAGCCACCCATTGGCTGTAATTTTTTTAGTAAGCAGTTACCAGAGCATTCAGTGTCAAACAAAAAAGAAAAACGAAACAAAAGAAACACAAGCGTTGCCAAAAGGGTTTCTAAGATAACAATTGTCTCAAGTCCAGTTGCTTTGAAAATTTGTTGTGTTTTCCTTTTGGAATAATTTCAGCAACGTCGCCGGGCACGTGCTAATAGACAAGAAGCCCAGGCCCGCCAGACCTTACTCATTTTATTATAAACTGAATATATCTGAAACGGTAGTGTTAGTATGCACTTTGAAGGAATTCGCATTATCTATTTCGTACAGAACATCGTTAAAAGTTGATAATCATTAACGCCAGACAGTTTCTATCGGTAGTTATTTCTGCCAGACGCTTCAAAGTTTGCAAAAAAAGTGCCGAACTTTACTTATTTTCTCAGTCATGATTTCTGGATATGATATTTTCGGAACTATTTCAATACTAACTGCAAGATGCCAGACAAATCCTAACTGCCAAAAACATGCTAGACGCATTTAAAATTTTGCATTTCGTATGAGTAATAACTAAATAGAGGCCTATTCAACTTATATTTTTTATGGTATATTAGTAACTACAAATAGGTACAAAATTGTTGATAAACGTTCATAAGTTTCATTCTTTAAGTGTTCAAAAAACGGAAAAAGAGCGATAGTTTAATTTAAAAAAAAAAAACACAAAATAACAGAATATATCAGACAATTAAACAATGCAAATAAAATTATTTCTGATATAGAAGAAAATCTTTCTTGTAAAGATCATGAAGAAGCTGACACTAAAATTGTTTACCACATATTTAATATTGATGTTCATACAAATTATGTAATTCGGTACTCTGATACCGATATTGCTGCAATCATGGTAAGTAATATGCATCATTTGAAAAAAAACTAACGTATGGATACTGACTGGAATTGGAAACAAACTGAGATACATTAATGTATGAAAAATGTATGATAACCAAGGACCGTCCTTATCAAGAAGCTTACTTGCGATTACTGGCTGTGATTTTAACCCATCGTATTTCCACAGAGGCAAACAAAAGCCATTCAATATACTTAAAAACCAGTAAGGGCGGTATAGTTGATTATTCTCAACTATATAACACCCTGTACACATAGTAGGCAGTGCCACACCCTCAATCTACAAACACATATTGATTTGACACCCCCGATCAAATATCGTTCAAAATATCAAGAAAAACGGTCAAAAAATGTGGAATTTACAAAAGTTTTGAGTTTGTGGGTGATTGAGGGGTAACCATCAAAAAGAGGGGGATTTTGTGGTATGCAGTTTTAAAGATATACATTTCATATCAGGCTTGTACCTTCAATAGTTTCGGAGATATAGCATTTCTAAGAAAACAACTGGGGGAAGGGAAATGAAGAAGATAGGGAAAATTGTGGTATGCAGTTTTGTAGAGCTACTTATACTGAGTCTACATACCGACTTTCATGTTTCTATCTCTTTGGATGTTCGAGTTATAGCGTTTTAAAAAAGTGGGTGGTGCCGAATGGGCGGGAAGGAGTGGTCGTGGCACAAAACCATTCAAACTTGATCTGCTGCCGAGCATCACGAGTCTACCCTCCAAATTTCAAGTCTCAAGCTATTATAGTTTCTGAGAACCATTGATGAATACGGACGGACAGACGGACGGACATGGCTCAATCAACTTCTCTTGTCGTCCTGATGAAGAATATATATACTTTATAGGGTCCCCTTCCCCTCCTTCTGTGCGTTACATACATTTCGCTCAAACAAACACAATATACCTTGATACACAGTATGTGTACAGCGTATAAAAATCAGCGCTAATGCTGTAAGTAAAGTTAGCTCGATTTTTTCGCAACTTTAGCCCTTTGTATCTACGAATTGGCCATCGATACGAAATAGATAATGTGAATTCCTTCAAAGTACATACTAACTCTACCGTTTCAGATATGTTTGGTTTATAATAAAATTAGTAAGGTCTGGCGGGCCTGGGCTCTTAGTCTATAAGTGAAACGTCAAAAACAAAAAAAAAAGTTTCGTTATTTATTGTGAAGTGGTTGACAACTGACGTGAAAAATATATTAAGGATCAACGTAATTTACGGAAAAATTTGTAAGTAGATATTTTTTACAAATCTCTTACTTAATTTGAATATAAACAAAATGAGTGGCTCAGGGTTTTCAAAACGAAATATACGACGCTTAGTGAAAAAAGAAAAAGACAATATTTCATTAATGCGAACTGTCCATCCGTTGAACACAAATATACGAAATGTCTGTGAAAATCTTCCAGAAATCAAGTCTGTCCAACCGTCAGGTTCAAGTCAATTGAACAATGATTTAGTTTGTGACAATTTGGTAAATTTTGGAAAGCCTGAATCGAATGTGGGGCAACCAAAATTGCACAGGAAACTTATTGAGTGGTATAATCAAGAAAATGTGACGGGTGGTCAATTAGATACATTATTGAAAGTTTTAAGTTCAGAGAACATTGATGTACCGCGTTCTGCGAAGGGCCTTTTATAGCTTAAAAAATCCAGAGCTGTGATTAGAACAGTAACACCAGGTTTTTATACCCATATTGGTATACTGCAGTACTTGCAATCGGTAGAATATCAACTGATGAATGGCTCAGAGCTCCTTCTAGACGTGAATGTCGACGGATTACCACTGTTTGAAAGTTCAAAAACTTGTGCGTGGCCGATTTTAGGTTTTTTTGAAAACTTACCCGATAGCTCTGTTTTTATGATTGGGTCTTATGAAGGCAATCAAAAACCAGCCAATATAAATCAGTTCATACATGATTTTGTGTTTGAAGTATCACAAATGTGTAAAAGCTATTTTCAAGTGGGTAGTAAACAAATTAAAATAAAGCTAAGAGCCTCATTTGCGATGCGACAGCTCGTGCATTTATGTGCGGGACGCCTGGAACCAACTCATTTAGCGGGTGGATGAAATGTACACAAGTTGGTAAACGTATTAATCATGTTACTGTGTACAGTAAAACGTCTTGGCCTCTATCACTAATGAGGACTTTACTAATAGAGTATATTCAGCTCATTATTTGCCATTATTTCGAAACAATCCTGTTTCTATTGAAGCAGTTGGTGTCAATATGGTAACAGATTTTGCTCTGGATCCTATGCATCTGTTAGATTTAGGCATTTGTTCCGTACGAGTTCGTACGAAAACCAAGAGGTCTGGATGAGCTACCATGGTGGAAAGCTGTTGAGTTTAGACAATTTCTGTTGTATACTGGCCCAATAGTTTTGAAAAAGTTGGTTTCGGATGCTTGCTATTACCACTTTCTATTGCTTTCTTGTGCTTATCGGTTGTTACTGTCTGAAAAATATTTATTGAATATCGATACGGCAGCCAAATTAAGTGAATATTTTGTAGATTAATTTACCAATGTATATCAAGAAGATACATTAACTTATAATGTTCACAATATGCTTCATTTGGTAGATTGCGTAAAAGAGCTGGGACATATAAACGCTTTAAGTGCTTACAAATTTGAAAACTTAACAACAACTTCATACAAAATTTTCTCTCAGTGTCCCAGCTAAAACAAAAAAAAAACCAGTAAGGACGCTATCTTCAGCAAGGCTGAAGCTATAATACTTTTCACTTTGTGTCACTATAAAGAAAACTAAATCAATAGTTTTCATGCCTCCCTAACAACATAACTGTAATGTTTCAAGTCAATTCGTTAAAAAACAAAAAAGTTTTCCATACAACGGGTCAATTTTCGCTATAAAAGGTTGAGGCCAAGCCCACTTTTGGTCAAAATAGTTTTCATTCCTTCCTAAGAACATAACTGTAAAGTTTCAAGTCAATTGGTTAAAAAACAGAAAAGTTTTCCATACAACGGGTCAATTTTCGCTATAAAAGCGCGTGGCCACGACCACTATTTATCAAAATAGTTTTCATTCCTCCCTAAGAACATAACTGTAAAGTTTCAAGTCAATTGGTTAAAAAAACAAAAAAGTTTTCCATACAAAGGGTCAAGTTTAGCTATAAGTGGGCGTGGCCATGCCCACTTTTTATCAAAATAGTTTTCATTCCTCCCTAAGAACATAACTCTAAAGTTTCAAGTCAATTGGTTAAAAAGCAAAAAAGTTTTCCATACAACGGGTAATTTTTCGCTATAAAAGGGCGTGGCCACGCCCACTTTTGGTCAAAATAGTTTTCATTCCTTCCTAAGAACATAACTGTAAAGTTTCAAGTCAATTGGTTAAAAAACAAAAAAGTTTTCCATGCAACGGGTCAATTTTTGGTATAAAAGCGCGTGGCCATGCCCACTTTTGATCAAAATAGTTTTCATTCCTCCCTAAGAGCATAACTGCAAAGTTTCAAGTCAATTGGTTAAAAAACAAAAAAGTTTTCCATACAACGGGTAAATTTTCGCTATAAGTAGGCGTGGCTACGCCCACTTTTGGTTAAAATAGTTTTCATTCCTCCCTAAGAACATAACTGTAAAGTTTCAAGTCAATTGGTTAAAAAACAAAAAAGTTTTCCATACAAAGGGTCAAGTTAAGCTATAAGTGGGCGTGGCCACGCCCACTTTTGATCAAAATAGTTTTCATTCCTCCCTAAGAGCATAACTGCAAAGTTTCAAGTCAATTGGTTAAAAAACAAAAAAGTTTTCCATACAACGGGTCAATTTTCGCTATAAAAGGGCGTGGCCACGCCCACTTTTGGTCAAAATAGTTTTCATTCCTTCCTAAGAACATAACTGTAAAGTTTCAAGTCAATTGGTTAAAAAGCAAAAAAGTTTTCCATACAACGGGTCAATTTTCGCTATAAAAGGGCGTGGCCACGCCCACATTTGATCAAAATAGTTTTCATTCCTCCCTAAGAGCATAACTGCAAAGTTTCAAGTCAATTGGTTAAAAAACAAAAAAGTTTTCCATACAAAGGGTCAATTTTCGCTATAAAAGGGCGTGGCTACGCCCTCTTTTCGTCAAAATAGTTTTCATTCCTCCCTAAGAACATAACTGCAAAGTTTTAAGTCAATTGGTTAAAAAACAAAAAAGTTTTCCATACAACGGGTCAATTTTTGCTATAAGTAGGCGTGGCTACGCCCACTTTTGGTCAAAATAGTTTTCATTCCTCTCTAGGAACATAACTGTAAAGTTTTAAGTCAATTGGTTAAAAAACAAAAAAGTTTTCCATACAAAGGGTCAATTTTCGCTATAAAAGGGCGTGGCTACGCCCTCTTTTTGTCAAAATAGTTTTCATTCCTCCCTAAGAACATAACTGTAAAGTTTCAAGTCAATTGATTAAAAAACCAAAAAGTTTTCCATACAAAGGGTCAATTTTCGCTATAAAAGGGCGTGGCTACGCCCTCTTTTCGTCAAAATAGTTTTCATTCCTCCCTAAGAACATAACTGCAAAGTTTTAAGTCAATTGGTTAAAAAACAAAAAAGTTTTCCATACAAAGGGTCAAGTTAGGCTATAAGTGGGCGTGGCCATGCCCACTTTTGATCAAAATAGTTTTCATTCTTCCCTAAGAGCATAACTGCAAAGTTTCAAGTCAATTGGTTAAAAAACAAAAAAGTTTTCCATACAACGGGTCAATTTTCGCTATAAGTAAGCGTGGCTACGCCCACTTTTGGTTAAAATAGTTTTCATTCCTCCCTAAGAGCATAACTGCAAAGTTTCAAGTCAATTGGTTAAAAAACAAAAAAGTTTTCCATACAAAGGGTCAAGTTAGGCTATAAGTAGGCGTGGCTACGCCCACTTTTGGTTAAAATAGTTTTCATTCCTCCCTAAGAGCATAACTGCAAAGTTTCAAGTCAATTGGTTAAAAAACAAAAAAGTTTTCCATACAAAGGGTCAAGTTAGGCTATAAGTGGTCGTGGCCATGCCCACTTTTGATCAAAATAGTTTTCATTCCTCCCTAAGAGCATAACTGCAAAGTTTCAAGTCAATTGGTTAAAAAACAAAAAAGTTTTCCATACAACCGGTCAATTTTCGCTATAAGTAGGCGTGGCTACGCCCACTTTTGGTTAAAATAGTTTTCATTCCTCCCTAAGAGCATAACTGCAAAGTTTCAAGTCAATTGGTTCAAAAACAAAAAAGTTTTCCATACAAAGGGTCAATTTTCGCTATAAAAGGGCGTGGCCACGCCCACTTTTGATCAAAATAGTTTTCATTCCTCCCTAAGAGCATAACTGCAAAGTTTAAAGTCAATTGGTTAAAAAACAAAAAAGTTTTCCATACAAAGGGTCAAGTTAAGCTATAAGTGGGCGTGGCCATGCCCACTTTTGATCAAAATAGTTTTCATTCCTCCCTAAGAGCATAACTGCAAAGTTTCAAGTCAATTGGTTAAAAAACAAAAAAGTTTTCCATACAACGGGTCAATTTTCGCTATAAGTAGGCGTGGCTACGCCCACTTTTGGTTAAAATAGTCTTCATTCCTCCCTGAGAGCATAACTGCAAAGTTTCAAGTCAATTGGTTCAAAAACAAAAAAGTTTTCCATACAAAGGGTCAATTTTCGCTATAAAAGGGCGTGGCCACGCCCACTTTTGATCAAAATAGTTTTCATTCCTCCCTAAGAGCATAACTGCAAAGTTTAAAGTCAATTGGTTAAAAAACAAAAAAGTTTTCCATACAAAGGGTCAAGTTAAGCTATAAGTGGGCGTGGCCATGCCCACTTTTGATCAAAATAGTTTTCATTCCTCCCTAAGAGCATAACTGCAAAATTTCAAGTCAATTGGTTAAGAAACAAAAAAGTTTTCCATACAACGACGTGAATATTCCTTCTCTTCCTCTTCTTCATTTTGTATGGGAGCTACCAGTTCCAGATGTCCAATCTCAATGAAACTTTCAGGCATGTAGTCGGACCATGTAAAACTACTATGTTTAAAATTTCAGCACTCTATTGTACAAAACAAAAAAGTTTTCCATACAACGATTCAAGTTTTGTTCACTTTTCTTCTTCTTTTCGTATGGGAGCTACCTGTTCCAATAATCCGATCATGCTGGTTCCGACGAATGATTCATCGTAATAAATTCTAAGACTCTGTGCAAAGTTTCAGCTCGATAGCTTCAAAACTGAGGGACTAGTTTGCATACATACAGACAGACAGACAGATATACAGACAGACAGACCGACAGACAGACAGACGGACAGACGGACATGGCTAAATCAACTCGTCTTGTCGTCCTGATCAAGAATATATATACTTTATATAGTCGGAAATTAATATTTCGATCTGTTACAAACTCCGTGACAAAGTTAATATACTATTTCACATAAGTGAAAAGTATAAAAATTTGTCCAACATTCAATAGGGATGGTATCATATTTAAATACCAATTTTCTAATTTTGTTCTAAGAACAAAAATGCCAGACAATATTTTCTGTCTGAAATCAGGTCAACCCATAAAAATTATAAGGAAATACATTTTCCAGTTTGCGATATTTTTTTGAACAGCCAATGAAAAGTGAGGTCTTACGCATATTTCTAACTGATGGCAAAATAAATGATACCATTGAGTGCGAAATTGCTTTTAAATACGTTTATCTTCCTTATGAGAGAAATGAAATAGTGTTAGTACCACTAATTCATTCTTTAATTAACAACTAACAACTATATAAACCACATGAAATACACACTAATACAATTTTTGTTTTCCAATATTTGCAAGCAACAACGAAGAGAACATGTTATTTAAACTCTAATGAAAATGAAAAAGAGAATGATATGCGGCTCATGGACATAGAGAGGAGACTTAAAACGGTGGAGGAGAACCAACAAATTATTATGAACAGCAATGCCAAAATTTTCGCATGCGTCTCTAAAATTTGTGACACAATGTCTAAGGACCCAACATCAAATGTTGAGTTCCCTAAAAAAGATATCGCGAAGTTAAATGAGTTGGAGCAAAAAATAGCAGCAGACCCAAATTAATATGTACTTAAGTAGTATTTCAAATGATCAAAAAAAAGTATATTAACTTTTATTTCATTGTATTTCAGATTTCAATTTTCAAATCAATATTCGTGCCACATGGTATTGTGAAGCATTTGAACAGACTGTTAGAACAAAATGTGCTCATGAATATGAACTATTCTGGCACATATGAAAAATTGGTTCTATGCAGCTACAGACACTTGAACTCTGATTTGTATGGTAAATATCGTACTTTATTTTTCTTAATTGATGTTTTATAGTCAGTTTTACTTCCACAGAATCTAAAAAAAAAGAAGGCTATACTTTTAGCGATTAGACATTTAGACGTTCGTTTGGTGTTTCAAAAGTCGAAAAATAGGGTCTATAAGGCTACGTGTGACGCTAATCGAAATAAGAAGGTTGAAACCACTGAAGGTAAGTCTGATAAAAAAGAGTTACAAATTTTATAGGAAGAAACTCATTTATTTCTTTTGTTGCAGATGTAAAGTCAAACCCATGAGCTGTTCGTTCCAACATGCATATAAACAACTTGTTTTTTATCATTATAATATTTTTATACTCTTGCAAGAGTATATTATGTAACTTTGTCGTGAAGTTTGCAACGCAGAGAAGGAGACATCTCCGACTATATAAAGTATATATATTCTTGATCAGCACGACGAGACGAGTTCATATATCCATGTCCGTCTGTCTGTCTGTCCGTCTGTCTGTTTTAATGCGAACTCCTCCCAGAGTTTTGAAGTTGCAGGCAGTTTATATGTAGAAACCAGCTTAATGGGAATACTATAGCATATAGCTGCCATAGGAACGATCGGTCAAAAATGAGGTTTTTGCTCAATAAACTCTTTGATTTTAAAGCTATCGCCTCGATTTTTTGCACAAGAACATCTCGGACGTAAATTAAGGCTCACTGCAAAATTGGTGAAGATCGGTTAAATATAGCATATAGCTCCCATAGGAACAATCGGTTAAAAATTCGGTTTTTGTTAGAAAAACTTTGTTTTCAACTATAAACAGATGAAACCTTGCAGTTGCGTGTTTTTAGGAATCCTCGACCATATTACAAAGTTTCATAAGAATCGGACATAAGGGCGTGGCACCGCCCATATAGAGAAAAACTTAAAAAAGTGACTTATCTATAAGCAGACCAGATAGAAAACCGATAAATGAAGTGTAGAATGATTGCATTGCATTATAAAAAAAAAATAGAAAATGGGCGGGGTTTCGCCATTTTATCTTTATAAACTTATAAGATTCTTATTGGAAAAACTATAAAACGGATTTTCCAAATGCTTGCAAGAGTATATAAGTTTCAGCAAAGCTGAAAATAGCTCCCTTACTGGTTTTTTTTCAATATCCTCATCACTTTTTTATCATCACCATTAATTGTAAATAATGTAAATATTAACATAAATTTTATTATATCATTTTATTTTATCATCACATCATTTCTCATATAATCACTATTGTCATTTTCATCTTAGTAAATTTGTCATTTTAATTTTAGTAAATTTGAAAAATTGCATTTTTTATAAATACATTTTTAATAAACATAATTAAAATTACTGTATGAAATTTAGTTTTTTCTTTTAAGAGCAAATGGCATTGTTACTTTGTAAATAAGAATTTCAGTAGATGAAATTTAGCCTTATTATACCCTGTACACACACTGTGTATCAGGGTATATTAAGTTTGTTTGAGACGGTTTGTATGTAACGCATAGAAGGAGGGGAGGGGGACCCTATAAAGTATATATATTCTTGATCAGGATGACAAGACGAATTGATATAGCCCTGTCTGTCCGTCCGTCCGTCCGTCCGTCCGTCCGTCCTCACCAATGGTTCTCGAAAACTATAAGAGCTAGAGACTTGAAATTTGGTGGATAGACTCGTGAGGTCAAACGCTAGATCAAGTTTGAAGGATTTTTTGCCACGCCCACTCCTTCCCGCCCATCGATCACCACCCATTTTTTCAAAAGGCTGTAGCTCGAAAACCTGATGAGTTAGAAACATGAAAATGAGTATGTAGACTCAGTATGTATAGCTCTACAAAACTGCATACCACATTTTTTCCCCCTCCCCTTCGTTTCCTCTCAAAAAGTTGTTTTCTTAAAATTGCTGTATCTCCTAAACTATAATAGATACAATGCTGAAATTTTGTATGCAAACTCAGTAAACATACCTTTTTAAAACTGCATACCACAAACTTTCATTTTTAACGCTGTGTGACAACGCAAAGACAAACAAGTTGAAATTTGGCATAAATTGCGCTTTGAACACTGCTTTATCCTATTTGTAACAAAAACCGTACTTAACACTGCGAAAACTATTAAAGCTAGAGACTTGAAATTTGGAAGATAGTCTCGTGTGGTCGAACACTAGATGAAGTTTGAAGGAATTTTTGCCACGCCCATTCCTTCCCGCCCATCGAGCACAACAAAAGGTCATTTTTTTCTTAAAATTGCTGTATCTCCTAAAGTATAAAGAATACAATGCTGAAATTTTGTATGCAAACTAAGATAACATACCTTTTTAAAACTGCATACAACAAACTACCACTTTCCCCGCAAAGCCCAACACACTAAAATTTTGCAGCAATGCTTTGTAACAAAATCCGTACTAAAGCGCCATCTAATGGCAACATTGCACTGTGAGCCCTGCCTCACTATTACTGCTTTTGCTGTCGGCGAATGTTTAACGTGTTATCAACATACATGAAATTTACCCTAATAAAATTAGTAGGTTTGTCATACTGTTTTGTAAAGAGGAACTTGAAATGAAACCCGAAGCAAGTCAACCAGATAAATCTACGTGAAAATCAACATGAAACCAGTAAGGACGCTATCTTCAGCAATGCTGAAAGTATTATAGCCTCATATATATATTCACTTGCGACTATATAAAGTATATATATTCTTGATCAGGACGACAAGACGAGTTGATTTAGCCATGTCCGTCTGTCCGTCTGTCTGTATATATACAATCTCCTCCCACAGTTTTGAAGATATCGAGCTGAAATTTTGCACAGAGACTTCTTATTTGTGCTTTCAACTCATTTGTCGGATCCAGCCATATCGGACCACTGGAACTGGTAGCCCCCATACGAAAAGAAAAAGAAAAGTGAACAAAACTTGAATCGTTGTATGGAAAACTTTTTTGTTTTGTATGATAGAGTGCTGAAAGAGTGCCACTTATAGCGAAACTTGAACGGTTGTATGGAAAACTTTCTTGTTTTTTAACCAATTGACTTGAAACTTTACAATTATGTTCTTAGGGAGGAATGAAAACTATTTTGACCAAAAGTGGGCGTGGCCACGCCCAATGAAGAAATAAACTTTATGGTTTTCCTCATTAATCTGCATTTAAACAATTTGTTATTTTATATATTTTTATTAATAAATCTGCATTTTAAAAAAAGCTTTCTCAAATCAACCAATTTTTTTCAAGCAGCAAAAACAAACAGTTTCATGCCTCGCCAATCTGCTTGCATTGATTTTCGAAAATTGAAAAGTATATTCGAATTGAAATAAACAAACTGCTAAGATAATCTAAAAATTATAATTAATATGCTGTTGCATTTGAAATGTTTAAGCAAACTCGTAAAAATAGCAAATTTCATTAAAATAGGTACCGACAGTGTTGTTCGGTCAAGTTGGCATGTGAATATTTTTGATTGAACAAATGCGAAGAAGAAGAGTTAATTCAAAAGTGCGTGTCTCCCATAGAACAGAAACTAGTTAGTTAGCAATGCTACAGTGTGAAACAATCTCCATAACTTTATTTATTAGTTTGCACATATATTTAATTATTACATTTCACATTTGGAGTATTTTTAATTTGTAACGTATTTGATTACATTTGGCAATCACAGGAAAAGAAAGATTAGGATTGTCAAAACAATTATAAAATTTGGCGAGCTGCATTATAATTGTGTTTAAATTTACAATTAATACTTTTATAGCATTCTAATTTTGTATATTATTAGATGTAAATTCACAATTGTTTTAATTTGATGAGAAAAACAATGAAATAAGCATAAATAAATTACATTCTTCATATTTTGAATGTATACAACTCTGCAGCGGGATGCCGAATTTTCGAAGACAAATGTTCGAGATTTTCTGTGACACCAAATAGAGAAATTGAAAAAACCATCTTCGAAAAAATCTAGAGATTTCTGTGACACCCCCGATTGTGTCACTTACTTAATGAAACATAAATCAGATGTATACAATATGTTTAAAGATTTTGTAGCAAAGAGTGAAGCACACTTTAACCTCAAAGTTGTTAATCTATATATTGACAATGGTAGGGAATATTTATCTGTTGACATGCGAGAGTTTTGTGTTCAGAAAGGAATAAGTTACCATTTGACTGTACCATATACTCCACAGTTAAATGGAGTCTCAGAACGATTGATCAGAACCAGTGTTTAAAAATGCTCTGCTATTTCATAGTTTTTGATTTTGACTCTTGCTCTTGCTCTCACTTGAAGATAGCAGTAGCAGGAGGCTTAGCTCAAAATATACAATTCGTTTTTGTGACTTTGCTACATACTGAGTTAGGTTGTAGCACGAAGCAAAAAGCAAACGAAAAAACTCCTATGAAATACTATTTGTAGTCGTAGCAAAAGAAAAATTTCGGTAGTTATCAGAAGCAAAGCAAACGACATTTTTTCAAGTATGCTATTGCTTTGACTATTACTACAGTAGCAACTGCTACGTATCTGCTATAGCTTTTAAAGTTAAAACTTCTGTTACTTAACATATTTCAAATTAATTTGCTTACTACAAAAATATATAGCAGTCATAGCAGTCTAATATTTATATAGCAAACAAATCATAATTTTCAACAGTTCAGTTCAGTTCAATTTAGTTCGAATAAAAATGACTTCACGCAATAATTTCATCAAGATTAAATATTTCGATCCCAGTGGCGATGATGGGTTCTTAAAATGCAAATTATGGGTTCATTCTCCGAAAATATAAGGTTCGTCACCAAGATTCCTTTTCTATTTGATTCTTCTATTAAATAAAAAGATCAAGTTTATTAACTCTTTTCCTTCTTCCATTTTATTTGTTAATGAGGGGAAAATAATGAAGTCTACCTCAATTAAAAAAACTACAAGTCGTAGTTTCTCGGTTGTCTATTAAACACAAATAAAGGAGTGGATATTGTCGACTTGTATCCTAACAAGATAGAATAAATAACTGTGTATGACTATTGCCAATAAATATAAATTAAATCAGTTCGATTACAGGGAATGTCGAAATCGAGCACTGTCGACTGCAACTCCTAACATTTTTTTATTAATTTATTGCTGTGATTGCATTGCCAATATGGGTATATGAGTGAATGCTATACAAATAAAAAACCATAAGAATTAAAAAAGTTTAAAACAAATTATTATTCATGAATTATATGATGTGATTATTTAAGAGTGAAATCAAATAATATTTAAAAGAAGGACTTATTAATCGTCGTCTTCTTCTTCGAATAATATTTCTCGAAAGTCGAGTGGCACTGTCTATCTTTAAAGACAAAAGTCGATTCTTAACCTCCTTCTTTATTTCAACTCTAACGTTGTCTGCCACGAGTTTTAGCACATTTTTGCATTTATTACCGTTTAAGGTAAAGTTTTTTCCAGACTTTTCTTTTATACCCTGGCAAATAGGATCAATTATTTTTTTCATGTTTTGAGAATTTAAAACATTAAATGGAATGCTGTCTTCTGTGACAAGTCCAATGTATGACCGGATTAATTGCTTTTTATTTATTTCAACTTTGATTAGTTGTTTTTTAATCGGCCGAATCAAGTCATTAGGCGTAGAGTCGTTATCTTCATTACCCCTTTTTACACAAATTTTATGCAGCGATAAATGCTTTCGTAAATTATATACGCGATCACCCTTTCAAATTTTGGTGCATAATTTGCATTTTAAGAACCCATCATCGCCACTGGGATCGAAATATTTAATCTTGATGAAATTATTGCGTGAAGTCATTTTTATTTGAACTGAATTGAACTGAACTCATCATCGCCACTGGGATCGAAATATTTAATCTTGATGAAATTATTGCGTGAAGTCATTTTTATTTGAACTGAATTGAACTGAACTGAAATGTTGAAAATGATGATTTGTTTGCTATATAAATATTAGACTGCTATGACTGCTATATATTTTTGTACTAAGCAAATTAATTTGAAATCTGTTAAGTAACAGAAGTTTTATCTTTAAAAGCTATAGCAGATACGTAGCAGTTGCTACTGTAGTAATAGTCAAAGCAATAGCATACTTGAAAAAATGTCGTTTGCTTTGCTTCTGATAACTACCGAAATTTTTCTTTTGCTACGACTACAAATAGTATTTCATAGGAGTTTTTATACTTTTCACTTATGTGAAATAGTATAATAACTTTGTCACGGAGTTTGTAACAGATCGAAATATTAATTTCCGACTATATAAAGTATATATATTCTTGATCAGGACGACAAGACGAGTTGATTTAGCCATGTCTGTCTGTCTGTCTGTCTGTCTGTCTGTATGTATGCAAACTAGTCCCTCAGTTTTGAAGCTATCGAGCTGAAACTTTGCACAGAGTCTTAGAATTTATTACGATGAATCATTCGTCGGAACCAGCATGATCGGATTATTGGAACAGGTAGCTCCCATACGAAAAGAAGAAGAAAAGTAAACAAAACTTGAATCGTTGTATGGAAAACTTTTTTGTTTTGTACAATAGAGTGCTGAAATTTTAAACATAGTAGTTTTACATGGTCCGACTACATGCCTGAAAAATTCATTGAGATTGGACATCTGGAACTGGTAGCTCCCATACAAAATGAAGAAGAGGAAGAGAAGGAATATTCACGTCGTTGTATGGAAAACTTTTTTGTTTCTTAACCAATTGACTTGAAATTTTAAAGTTATGTTCTTAGGGAGGAATGAAAACTATTTTGACCAAAAGTGGGCGTAACCACGCGTAGCCACGCCTACTTATAGCGAAAATTGACCCGTTGTATGGAAAACTTTTTTGTTTTTTAATCAATTGACTTGAAACTTTACAGTTATGTTCTTAGAGAGGAATTAAAACTATTTTGATCAAAAGTGGGCGTGGCCACGCCCTTTTATAGCGAAAATTGACCATTTGTATGGGAAACTTTTTTGTTTTTTAACCAATTGACTTGAAACTTTACAGTCATGTTCTTAGGGAGGAATAAAAACTATTTTGACCAAATGTGGGCATGGCTACGCCCACTTATAGCGAAAATTGACCCGTTGTATGGAAAACTTTTTTGTTTTTTAATCAATTGACTTGAAGTTTTACAGTTATGTTCTTAGGGAGGAATGAAAACTATTTTGATCAAAAGTGGGCGTGGCCACGCCCACTTATAGCTTAACTTGACCCTTTGTATGGAAAAATTTTTTGTTTTTTAACGAATTGACTTGAAACATTACAGTTATGTTTTTAGGGATGCATGAAAACTATTCATTTAGTTTTTTTTATAGTGACACAAAGTGAAAAGTATTATAGCTTTAGCCTTGCTGAAGATAGCGTCCTTACTGGTTTCGTTTGCTTTTTGCTTCGTGCTACAACCTAACTCAGTATGTAGCAGAGTCACAAAACCGAATTGTATATTTTGTGCTAAGCCTCCTGTTATTGCTATCTTCAAGTGAGAGCTGACAACAATAGCAAAGCAATTTTTTCGTTACTATTGCTACTATGGAAGTAGCAATTCAAACACTGATCAGAACAATTACTGAAAAGGCTCGTGCCATGGTCAATGGTGCAAAACTAGATAAATCTTTTTGGGGTGAAGCTGTATTGACAGCAAGATATATAATAAACAGGATTCCAAGTAGGGCACTTGGAGATCGCGCAACAACGCCATACGAGATGTGGCATAATAGAAAGCCATTTTTGAAACATTTGAAAATACTTGGTTCAACTGTGTATGTACACAATAAACTTAGAAAAAGAAAGTTTGACGACAAATCGACGGCTGATGTCAGCCGTGTGAGGTCGAGCGTTATCTTGCATAAAAATGAATTCCATAGCATTTTGTAGACTATGGGGCAACACATCGGGACGCAATACTTGATCAATGTACCGCCTAGCGCTCATATTTCGGCGGACGATCACCAATGGAGTTCGCGTTTGCCGCGAAATTCCACCCCAAACCATCACCGATCCCCCATTATATGCTGCTACAGCCGTCGATTTTTTGAGAGACACAACATAATGTTGTTGGGACATCCCTCAGTAAGTCCCGATCTCAATCCAATTGAGCACGTTTGGGATGTTATGGAGTGACTATTGCGTAAAAATTACCACAATTTGACGAACGTAGCTGAGTTGGAGCAAGTGTTGCAAGAAATTTGGCAACAAATTCCGCAGGCCACGATCAGAAACTGTATATCCAACATGCCTAAAAGGTTGCAAGCGGTGATTTCAGGCAGAGGTGGTAATACACGATATTAATAAACAATTACACAATAATGTTCAGAGATTAAGTATGGAGTCACAAAATACTGTGGAATTGACGAACCGCGGGGTCTTATTTCTCTAAACAAATAAAAACTTCCATGTGCACACAACAGCACCACGTGGTACGCTTTAAGTAACGCAAATACCGGCGGTTGACATTAAATATTTATACTTTTCACTTATGTGAAATAGTATAATAACTTTGTCACGGAGTTTGTAACAGATCGAAATATTAATTTCCGACTATATAAAGTATATATATTCTTGATCAGGACGACAAGACGAGTTGATTTAGCCATGTCCGTCTGTCCGTCTGTCTGTCTGTCTGTCTGTCTGTCTGTCTGTCTGTCTGTCTGTATGTATGCAAACTAGTCCCTCAGTTTTGAAGCTATCGAGCTGAAACTTTGCACAGAGTCTTAGAATTTATTACGATGAATCATTCGTCGGAACCAGCATGATCGGATTATTGGAACAGGTAGCTCCCATACGAAAAGAAGAAGAAAAGTGAACAAAACTTGAATCGTTGTATGGAAAACTTTTTTGTTTTGTACAATAGAGTGCTGAAATTTTAAACATAGTAGTTTTACATGGTCCGACTACATGCCTGAAAGTTTCATTGAGATTGGACATCTGGAACTGGTAGCTCCCATACAAAATGAAGAAGAGGAAGAGAAGCCATATTCACGTCGTTGTATGGAAAACTTTTTTGTTTCTTAACCAATTGACTTGAAATTTTAAAGTTATGTTCTTAGGGAGGAATGAAATCTATTTTGACCAAATGTGGGCGTAACCACGCGTAGCCACGCCCACTTATAGCGAAAATTTACCCGTTGTATGGAAAACTTTTTTGTTTTTTAACCAATTGACTTGAAACTTTACAGTTATGTTCTTAGAGAGGAATGAAAACTATTTTGACCAAAAGTGGGCGTAGCCAGGCGTAGCCACGCCCACTTATAGCGAAAATTGACCCGTTGTATGGAAAACTTTTTTGTTTTTTAACCAATTGACTTGAAACTTTACAGTTATGTTCTTAGAGAGGAATGAAAACTATTTTGACCAAAAGTGGGCGTAGCCAGGCGTAGCCACGCCCACTTATAGCGAAAATTGACCCGTTGTATGGAAAACTTTTTTGTTTCTTAACCAATTGACTTGAAACTTTGCAGTTATGCTCTTAGGGAGGAATGAAAACTATTTTGATCAAAAGTGGGCGTGGCCACGCCCACTTATAGCTTAACTTGACCCTTTGTATGGAAAACTTTTTTGTTTTTCAACCAATTGACTTGAAACTTTACAGTTATGTTCTTAGGGAGGAATGAAAACTATTTTAACCAAAAGTGGGCATGACCACGCCTACTTATAGCGAAAATTGACCCGTTGTATGGAAAACTTTTTTGTTTTTTAACCAATTGACTTGAAACTTTGCAGTTATGCTCTTAGGGAGGAATGAAAACTATTTTGACCAAAAGTGGGCGTAGCCAGGCGTAGCCACGCCCACTTATAGCGAAAATTGACCCGTTGTATGGAAAACTTTTTTGTTTCTTAACCAATTGACTTGAAACTTTGCAGTTATGTTCTTAGGGAGGAATGAAAACTATTTTAACCAAAAGTGGGCGTAGCCACGCCTACTTATAGCGAAAATTGACCCGTTGTATGGAAAACTTTTTTGTTTTTTAACCAATTGACTTAAAACTTTACAGTTATGTTCCTAGAGAGGAATGAAAACTATTTTGACCAAAAGTGGGCGTAGCCACGCCTACTTATAGCAAAAATTGACCCGTTGTATGGAAAACTTTTTTGTTTTTTAACCAATTGACTTGAAACTTTGCAGTTATGCTCTTTGGGAGGAATGAAAACTATTTTGATCAAAAGTGGGCATGGCCACGCCCACTTATAGCTTAACTTGACCCTTTGTATGGAAAACTTTTTGGTTTTTTAATCAATTGACTTGAAACTTTACAGTTATGTTCCTAGAGAGGAATGAAAACTGTTTTGACCAAAAGTGGGCGTAGCCACGCCTACTTATAGCAAAAATTGACCCGTTGTATGGAAAACTTTTTTGTTTTTTAACCAATTGACTTGAAACTTTACAGTTATGTTCTTAGGGAGGAATGAAAACTATTTTGACCAAATTTGGGCATGGCTACGCCCACTTATCGCAAAACTTGAACCGTTGTATGGAAAAATTTTTTGTTTTTTAACGAATTGACTTGAAACATTACAGTTATGTTGTTAGGGAGGCATGAAAACTATTCATTTAGTTTTTTTTATAGTGACACAAAGTGAAAAGTATTATAGCTTCAGCCTTGCTGAAGATAGCGTCCTTACTGGTTTTTTATTTAAATCACTTTTTCAAATTAACCATGTGACTAACGCAAAATTAAAGAACAAGTGAAAAACAATTTGATTTCCCCATTTTTTATGAAGATGATTACACAATAGCGGTTTTCACGCCCAACTTGCTAACGTCGCAATTTTAACAATTATAATTTTAACGAGTGTCTGGCGTGAATACAGAAATATGCAGGTTTGCGTAAATTCGTTCATTCTTCTTCTTCTTATATAAAAAAACAAAAAAGTGAATTTTGCTGAATTGTGCGAAATAAATCAAATAAAATTAAAATCCTGCAAAATAACGTGAAAATCAATTAATGGAACATAAAGTGAATCAAGTTGTGCTCGAGATTGAGTTTCTGGATGGTTAATATGTTTATTATTGTATGAATATACAAATAAGTAACTATTTGTTTTATAATAGTGCACAGCTAAGGATCGGGATGGAGAAATAGAGGAAGCATTGGATGACTTTGTGGACGACATTATTGGCATACGTCGGTTGGCGATAAGACGAAATCAAACATCAAAAATCTGCATTTTGATGCATTAGTCGTATGTGTTGTGTTATTGCTCGTAACATACCAGTAGTCGGTGCATACGGGAAAATGTGGGAATTAATTTTCCTTTGTATTGGCTTATGTTGAGAAAGGCTAAAACATAACATATGCTGTTTTAATAATAAAATGATATGAAAGTACAGCCACTTTTTTATTGAAAGTAACTAAAAATTCCCTTTGATTTTTTAATGAGTTAACGCGTTACCGAACAACACGAGTCGGGGTTGATGAAAACTCGGTAAAATCTGTCAATGTATTTTGTTTTTGGATTTTCATCAGTTACGACGATTACGCGTTAACGAGTTGGGCGTGAAAACCGCTAATGTTTAAAAGTGTGAATTTTGATCCTTTAATTATTTTTTTTCAACTTTAAGCAAACGGGACGGAAAACCGCTTAATGGATCGATCTGAAAATTTACATGGTT
Source organism: Phortica okadai (assembly GCA_034638295.1). Taxonomy (NCBI): domain Eukaryota; kingdom Metazoa; phylum Arthropoda; class Insecta; order Diptera; family Drosophilidae; genus Phortica; species Phortica okadai. Next base: position 998,712 of record JAWUZV010000032.1, on the reverse strand, counting down.
GTTGGGGGTACTATTAGGTGTAAAATACCACGAGGCCTCATCCCTTCGATATGTGTTTGCTAAGATGTAGCCAAATAACGAAAACAAGTCAAAAAGGCAAATTTTTAACGTTTTTTCCACTTGAAATTAAAAATGTTAAAAAATTTTGTTTATCAAATGTCTTAACTGACTCTTTTAGAAAATTTTTCAAAGTTTCCAAAACTGTCTTCCTCATTCGTGTAGGTTTATTCGTTGTTGGGATATTGATGGTTAAAGTCAAAAGGACCTTTTTTGGTTCAATCTCGGATATCTCCGCCAAAAAAAATCGCAGCAAGGATTGAAAAAATGCAAATTAAAGTTAAATCAACAGGCTATCTGATCCATATAATGGTTTATTTAAAAAAAAATCACCGAAGCCCATAGAGCAAGTCAAAAAAGACAAAAAATTTTGTAAATTTTTTTTCTCGCAGGATTAAGCATTGCATTAAAACCGTTAGTCCTAAAATTTTTTTCATAAAAAATTCAAAAAATGAAAGTCACAAGCTACAAAATCTTTTCTTAAAGTTTTTCGATACGACCAATACCAACCAAGTTACAGACTTTCAAAAAACAGACCAAAATTCGATTTTTTATTCTGCTCCCTTAATTTTTTTGCTAAGTTTATATTTGTCGGATACGAACCAAATGGCTTAAAATTATGGGATATCGAAAATGAGAAATTCATGGTTGCCAGAGAGTTACTAAAAATGAAATCCTGAATGATAGTTAGGAAAATAAGAATATTATATTCCTGAAAGAGAGTAAGGAAAGTAACCCCCTGAATGAAAGTAAGGAAGGTGTTGAATATAATTTCCAGAATGAGAGTATGGAATGTCTTGAACAAGAAATCCTAAATGAGAGTAACGATAATGAGAATGAAAGTTTCCAGAATGGAAGTATGGAATGTTTTGAACAAGAAATCCTGAATAAAAGTAAGGATAGTGACAAAGACAGTTTCCTAAATGAGAGTAAGGAAGTTAAGAAGCCCAGTAAAATGCCAACAAATGAAATTACTAATAAAGCTACTAGCAATGTCTCTAGAAGAAGTGATAAATTGAAAAATAAACCATGCATATCCTATAACGAAGATGAAATAAATTTAGATAATTTTATAATGAATGCTCACACTATTTTTAATGAAGTCCCTTATTCATTTGATGAAGTACAAAGTAGAAAAGATAAGTCTTTATGGGAAGAAGCTATTAAGGTCGAACTTTCTGCTCATGAATTAATTTGTAGATTGCAAGTGGGTATTTACTCTAAAGAATGATGAAACAGGAAATCCGGTTAGATGTTGCTAGAATTTCTAGTTTCCATATTATTTTATCCATTGCAAATCAATATGATTTTAAAGTACACCACATGGATGTTAAAACTGCGTTTCTATATGGTACGCTGAAGGAGGAAATATACATGACAGCCCCTCAAGGTATTGTTTGCAATGGTGAAAATGTATGTAAATTGAACAAAGCAATTTATGGACTCAAACAAGCAGCTAGATGCTGGTTTGAAGTGTTTGAGCAGGCATTAAAGGAATGTGGATTTAAGAATTCACCTGTTGATCGTTGTATATATGTTCAAGATAGAGGCGACATCAATAAAAATATATATGTTTTACTATATGTGGATGACTTAGTCATAGCAACATCAGACATAGAGGTATTAGGCAACTTTAAACAATACCTAATAATGACAAAATTCAGAATGACTGACTTGGGCGAAATACGATACTTCATTGGAATGACAACAGAAATAGGCCAAGATCAAATATCTTTAAGCCAATCTGCTTACATTAAAAAAGTTTTAAGTAAGTTCAATATGGAAGAATGCAAATCTGTAAATGCTCCGCTTCCGAGTAAGCTGAATTATGAAAGGTTAAATTCAGACGATAAATACGATGCTCCTTGTCGTAATTTAATTGGTAGTTTAATGTACATAATGCTTTGTACACACCCTGATATAGCTACAGCCACTAATATCTTAAGTAGATACAATAATAAAAATAATATAGAACTATGGCAATGTTTAAAAAGAGTTTTGAGATATCTTAAAGGAAATATAAATATGAAGCTAGTATTCAAGAAAAATTTAAATTATGAACATATGTTTGTTGGCTATGTCGACTCAGATTGGGGTGGAAATGAGAATGACAGAAAAAGTACAACAGGTTATCTTTTTAAAATGTTTAATTCAAATATAATTTGTTGGAATACAAAAAGGTAGAATTCGGTTGCAGCTTCATGCACTGAAGCAGAATACATGGCCTTGTTTGAAGCTGTAAAAGAAGCATTACGGCTTAAGTCGCTCTTAGAAATCATAAAAATTAAATTTAATAAGCAAATAAAAATATTTGAAGATAACCAAGGTTGCATTAGCATAGCCAGTAACCCCTTTTGTCATAAGAGGTCAAAACATATTGATATTAAGTATCATTTTTCAAGAGAGCAAATATAAAATAATATTATTTCCATTGAGTACATTCCTACAGAAAATCAGCTGGCAGATATCTTCACAAAACCATTACCTTCTAGAAGATTCGTGGAATTAAGAGGCAAAATGGGACTACAACAAGAAGACTAAACTCAACAACGACAATAATGGAGAAACATATGAAATACAACTTATAAATGATCTCGCGAAGTTTTGTAAATTAAATTCCTTCTTAAATTTTAATTTGATTCATCTAATATATAATATTATTTAACGTACTCAATATGTTTGAAAAGACTAAAGTAAAAAAAAAACCAGTAAGGTTTGGAGTCGACAGTACTCGACTCCGACATACCCTGTACCTTCAATTTGTACCAACTGTTTGAAGGCGTTGCCCCACCCACTTTTTAATCGAAACAGATTTCATTTTCATTCAATTTCATATATACCAATTTTTACTCTTTTAGACCAATTCGTTCAAGAGATATAAAGGCATTCTACCATGGCTATATGTGGGCGTGGTCACGCCCATTTTACAATTGAATCTTGTTATACTCCATTCCAATATCATATATGCAAAGTTTCATTCTTGTAGGTTTTATGGTTCTTGAGATATAAGCGTTTCAAATTATTACTACGCCCATTTTTTTAATGTATCTTCTTGGGGCTTGAGTCAGCTATATACACTCCAAATTTGGTATTCCTATCTCTAAAGACAACCGAGATAAAACGACTTTTGTAAGTTTTTTCCCGAGGTTGCTCCAGTCATTTGCCCCTCACCATAAACAAAATTAACTTGATCTGCTGAAGGAATAACAGAATCGAACTGCGAAGAGCTTTTGGTCCTATCTATTATAGTTTCCGAGATCGACGCGTTCATACAGACGGACGGACAGACGGATGGATGGACAGACGGACATGGCTAAATCGACTTCTCTTTCGATACTGATCAAGAATTTATATACTTTATATAGTCGGAAATGTCTCCTTTAAGGTGTTTCATACATTGTCGATGCGCACAAAACTAATATACCCTTGTACCATAAGGTATAGGGTATAATAATGAAAATATTATCTCACAAAGTTTTGTAAAATGAAGTACCTTCTTAAATTTTAATTTACTATTATTTTCCAACAACCTGAAATGTTAGTTAAAAATATTAATTTAAGTGAATATCCAATTTTTGTTATTATACAGTGGCGGACTAAAGTCTACATACGAACCAAGATTCATATCGTTGTATGGAAAACTTTTTTGTTTCTTAATCAATTGACTTGAAACTTTACAGTTATGTTCTTAGGGAGGAATGAAAACTATTTTGACCAAAAGTAGGCGAAGCCACACCCACTTATAGTGAAACTTGAACGGTTGTATGGAAAACTATTTTGTTTTTTAACCAATTGACTTGAAACTTTACAGTTATGTTCTTAGGGAGGAATGAAAACTATTTTGACCAAAAAAATGGGCATGGCTACGCCCACTTCTAGCAATAATCAACAATTTGTATATCTCCGGTACCCAATGAGCAAAAACAATGAAAATTGGTATATGGGCTAATACGATGATGAGAAAGTATATTCAGTCAAAAATGGGCGTGAAACAAGAAAGTGCGTGAAAAGTATATAAGCTTCAGCCCTGCAAAAATACAAAAATAAATTACTATAAATAAAATACAAAAATAAATTACTAAACATAAGTTTTCATGTTGAGACGGATAGGAATCGAACATGCGTCCTCAAATGCAAGCAAAATAGGATAGTAAGTGTCCGATCTAAAATATATAACAGCGAACAACATTTTTTTTTTGAGATCACATATGAAATAAGGACATGCAGTTGTAGTACAATGTTGACTTCGACGTAGATGAAGGGTTAGCGGGGAAGGTTAGCTGACGACATTAGGGGAAATAGTAACAGACCAACGAAAGTTGAAAATGATGATGATGAATGTGCGGGAGGGTGAGTTTACGCACAAGCAGAACAATGTGTTGATGAAGGGGTAGGCGGGCATAATTGTAAACAGGAAAAGAAACAGGCAAACGCACTGTTTCGCCGACGGACGAAATTTTGCTGTTCTGTTCAAATTAATTTACTCATAATTTAACGTGTTGCATTTACAAGTCTCTGTGGCTCAACGGGCTGAGAAACCCAAGAGTCTGGGTTCGGGTCTCGGTATGGGCAACGAAAAATGGTTCGCGTATTTTACAGATCATTCAAGTTAAAGTATTAATCTCTGTCAAAATAATTAACAAAATAATCAAATTCTATAGGAAAAACCATAAAATAAAGAATGTTAAGAACAAAATAGTCCAGTCATTTGGTCGTAATAAAAGGGGTTACCTGGAAAGTTTTGTGGTAGTTTTGAAAATGGACATCCATATGGATTTTGGGCTGCTCTTTCCGAGTTTCCACTTTGCGACCTTCTACGAGCAATAACATCTCTATACTAAATTAAACGAGAAGAAATTTCCTACAAATTATGTTCTAACCTTTTTTTTCGTAGGACTAATAGTTTAGGCGTACGAGCGGCGCAAAGTGTTACACTTTGGTACTATGGTTTTCATACATTTTGTGTGGGATTTGGTATTGTTTTGAATGATTATCTTACTCTCAACCCAAGTGATTTAGATTTCACTAACTTTTATTGTGTTTGCTGTTGAGATTTAATGTTATATTAATCGTCAATTATGATAAAAACGTTCCAAATTCAAGTGCAAATTTACAAATCCAAACCAACCGTTTTTTCATCAAAAATTGCCGTTTTCTTATGAAAGAGGCAAGTAACACTTGCATGGTTCTGGGCCTGTAAGTCTGTTGACGGGTTGGGAACGTTGTGTTTACTTGAATATAAGACAAGTACAATATTAAATATAAGCATCAAACACAACAAATTAAGCAAATTTTCAAAATTTAGATTAATCAAAATCCCATACAAAATGTATGAAAACCATAGTACCAAAGTTGTACAATTTGCGGCGCTCGTACGCCTAAACTATTAGTCCTACGAAAAAAAAGGTTAGAACATAATTTTTTGGAAATTTCCTCTAGTTTAATTTAATATAGAGATGTTTTTGCCGTAAAATGAGCCAAAATGGAGATATGGTAAAAATGTGATTTTGGACGCCATTTTTACAAAGTGGAAATTCGGAAAGAGCAGCCCAAAATCCATATGGATGCCCATTTTCAAAACTCCTAACTGGACTAAAATTGGTAAGAAAAAAAAAAAAAGAATTAAACAAAAAAACTGATTCAACTTAAAAAAAAATTTCAATTTTATACCCTGTACCTTATGGTACAAGGGTATATTAGTTTTGTGCGCATCGACAATGTATGTAACACCTTAAAGTAGACATTCCCGACTATACAAAGTATATATATACTTGATCAGAATCGAAAGAGAAGTCGATTTAGCCATGTCCGTCTGTCCTTCCGTCTGTATGAACGCGTCGATCTCGAAAACTGTAATAGATAGGACCAAAAGCTCTTCGCATTTCGATTCTGTTATTCATTCAGCAGATCAAGTTTATTTTTTCTCCCCCTTTTTTGATTTTGTTTAGGGGTGAGGGGCAAATGACTGGAGCAACCTTGGGAAAAAACTTACAAAAGTCGTTTTATCTCGGTTGTTATTTGAGATAGGAACACCAAATTTTGAGTGTATATAGCTGACTCAAATCCCAAGAAGATACATTAAAAAAAAATGGGCGTCGTCACGCCCATATATAGTAATAATTTGAAACGCTTATATCTCAACAACCGTAAAACCTACAAGAATGAAACTTATATATGCAAAGTTTGATAGTGATATTGGAATGGAGTATAACAAGGTTCAATTGTAAAATGGGCGTAACCACGCCCACATATAGCCATGGTAGAATGCCTTTATATCTCTTGAACGAATTGGTTTAAAGGAGTAAAAATTGGTATATATGAAATTGAATGAAAATTAAATCTGTTTCGATTGAAAAGTGGGCGGGGCAACTCCTTCAAACAGTTGGTACAAATTGAAGGAACAGGGTATGTCGGAGTCGAGTACTGTCGACTCCAATCCTTACTGTTTTTTTTTTCTAGTTTAAATCGCTTGTTTATATTTAATTTCATTCGACATATTTTATAAAACAAAAAATACAAAAAACCAGTAAGGGCGGTATAGTCGAGTATACTCGACAATATAATACCCTGCACACATGGTGGGCGGTGCCACACCCTCAATCTACAAAAACGTATTGATCTGACGTCGCCTATTCAAATAGTGTTCAAAATATCAAGAAAATCGGAAAAATTTAGGTTTGTGGGTCTCTGAGGGGAAGCCATCAAAGAGAGGGGAAATTTGTGGTATGCAGTTTTTAAGATGTATTATCACTGAGCTTGTATACAAAATTTCAGGTTCATACCTTTGTTAGTTTTGGAGATATAGCTTTTTTAAGAACAATACTAGGGGAGGGGAAATTAAGGGGAGGGGGTAAAATTGTGGTAAGCAGTTTTGTAGAGTTACTCATACTGAGTCTACATACCGACTTTCATGTTTCTATCTCTTTGGATGCTCGACTTATAGCGTTTTCAAAAAGTGGACGGTGCTGGATGGGCGGGAAGGAGTGGGCGTGGCGCAAAACCATTCAAACTTGATCTGCTGCCGAGCATCACGAGTCTACCCACCAAATTTCAAGTCTCTAGCTCTTATAGTTTCCGAGAACCATTGGTGAGGACGGACAGACGGACGGACAGACGGACGGACATGGCTTAATCAACTTCTCTTGTCGTCCCGATCAAGAATATATATACTTTATGGGGTCCCCCGACCCTCCTTCTGTGCGTTACATACATTTGGCTTTTGCACAAACACAATATACCCTGATACACAGTATGTGTACAGGGTATAAACATTATTATATCGCCCCCGGCCAGGGATCGAAACCGAGACCTCTAGTTGCAAAGCAAAACTAAAGCAAAAGTAAAATTGCGAACACAAAATAAAAGCAGAGCGTCAACAGTGCGAGCAGCGCAACAGAACGTTGGCTTCGACATCGACGTTTTTGCGTTACAACAACTACGATGCCTGTCCGCTGCTTTTGGCAGCGGGTTTGTAAGGGAAGGCCAAGCCTCTTGAAATAGCAAATAGGATCGTAAGGTTTAGTAAGCGCTTCTGTGCTTACTTGTAGGTACAAAAACACCGAAATTTGAAGCACTAAAAAAATTGCTGGGACACTTAGCAATCACACATAGAAGCTTTGTGTAAATGATGCATATCTGCCCCCAACGAAAAGCAAACGACTTCCGATGTTAGTAATTCCAGATGATGTGAGAATACTAGCTTATCTTTCAAATTCATTTCTGTTGATTGAGACATTTTTAATTTTTATTTTTTTTACAGACAAATTTAGTTCTGTTTTGATATTAAAACACATAAATAGAAAAAGTTAAATCAGAGTAGTTAAATCGGGGTTAACCCTAGTAGGGTTAACTCAGGTTAACATAAATGTTAACTACTGAGTGTGAAACTGAAAAATTGTTACTCGAAGTTAACCCTACATAACTTTGACTGTTAGGCAAATTTTCATACTTGAAAACATACTATTTAATAGAATTATTAATTATTGATATGAAATTTCGTAACGTTATAATATATGTGTATCACAAATTATTTATAGTTATTATATATAAATAGGCGTTAACAAAGAGATTAGTCATACAATAAATTTTTATGTATAAAATCGTGTGGTAGTAATAATTTTTGAAATTAAAAATTTAAATCTGAAAAAAGGTAACAATTTTTTTGGCAAGTGTTACTAACAATTAACTTATTTTTTGGTGCTTTCCAAATATTTAGCATGGCTACCTTTACTTTTAAACTGTTGAGCGCTTTTTACATTATTTTGCTTCAACCTTGCTACGGATTCAAGAATTGCACCGTCTCGCTTAGTTCTACTCAGCTATATCTCGATATTCACCAACAGATTGAAAAAACCGTCATGCTTATTTTTATCAAACAGTGCAACACTAACCAGGCAATTGTTTTATTTACCCTTATCAAAATGATCAAAATGTTTCAAAAATGCGTGCCAATTCAAGAGGTTTTAAGTGAATACGAATATGTGTTTATCGAAGAAACTTGGAAATTAGGAATATATTACTCTCCCAATATAAGTGAAACAACAACCTATAGAAAGTTTGGGTCCAAGGGCAAAGAACTGCTTGTAAATCTGAAAGATTTAATAACCGGGATAATAGAAAATTTAATTAAATCCATAATTAAACAAGCACCATCGGATGATCGACAAGCTTGGAATTATTTATTTGAGATGTTACAACAGAATGAGACAATAGATAAAATTGCAAACAAGCTCTTCTTCATATTACAAATTCCAAATATTCCATATCTCAAATTGGCTTTAATAATAGCATCATTGGCGTTAGTCGCAGGCGAGGTAGTAAATTTTATATACGAAGCAATAGACGCTTTAAAAGCAAAGCAACAAGAAGAAGCCAATCGTGGTAACGAATTTAAAATACCAAATGTTGAAGATTTGTTCAAAAATGCCGTACTTAATAGATTGGCCAAGGAGAATGTAGGCGGGTTTGATATAATTATGGGTATACTTTGGAGATATGCTTGGCTATCATTTAAAATAATTAAAATCATATACGAAGCACTACCGTGGCAAATACAATTTCTGATTAGGCATCTCGCATATATTTTGGCACGTTATGTTCGACCTGTATTTGAAGAAATTATTGCATTTATTGTGGACCCTTTCGGGACACTAGCTCGTTGGACCTTCATGTTCTTGCGTTGGCTATTTACATAAATACAATAATGTAATAAATATTTTAAATTTAAAAAAAAAAAATTCATTTGGTTAGTTTTAGTTTATTTTATCATTATTATATTCAACACTAAGCTCGAGTTATTCAGAGCAATTTTTCTCATTAAAATTAATAAGCTGTGTATTTAATTTATTCTTCTCCTATTTGTTTCTTCTGAATAGCTGAATTTTTCCAAAGCACCTATCATGACTCTTCATACCAAAACGTTACTTACCCACACTTTATTAAAGATAGAAATAATATTAATGTGCCGGTTATTGAAAATTAAACTGTTCTTAGACACCTAAAATTAATGAAACCATCTTATACCGCTGGTCCAGATAGTATTCCTAGTTGCGTTTTAAAGCACTGTGCCGAGATGTTGTTTCTTCCATTATGTAAGCTTTTCAACATGTTAAATTCTTCCATTGTCCCCTAAATTTGGAAAGAGTCTTACATTACACCCCTTTACAAAAAAGTCAGTAAGGTGGACATCTCCAATTACAGAAGCTAAGCTATGTGCAATTCCAAAACTATTTAGAACAGTTACAGCACTTCTAAATTTGTCTCAGCATGGCTTCCTCAAGAAACGGTCAACGGTAACTAACTTATTAGAATTTACTTCAATTGTCAATCGAAATTTTTCGTCCGGTTGCCAAACCGATGTTGAGTACACTGATTTCAGTACAGCATTTGATTGTGTTTGTTACTTATGGTTTTCCACCGTTAGTCCGTTGGCTGTCGTCTTATTTTGAATCTCGAACACAATGTGTTATTTTTAAAACATCGGTTTCGAGACGAATTTTTGTCACTTCAGGCGTTCCCCAAGGTAGTCCCCTCATTGTTTAATATATTTATTAATGACTTGCCTACTGTGATCAAGCACTGCCATTTTTTAATGTATGCTGATAACGTGAAATTATGTCTGACTGTTAATTCTATAGATCAGCAGAATCTGCTCCAATCTGATCTTGACTCTATCTCACAATGGTGTGCTGTAAACAATTTATTGTGTTCTTAGGGATTATTAATGGTTTTTTTCTGGCAACTCTTTCTTGATAGTCATACCTATGTAATGTGTTACGCACAGTATCTAGGCAAACTTCTTTTCCGGTTCGATTTTTCAGACAGATTTTAAGTTCTTTAGCCGTTTTGAAAGGGTCTCGTTTTATTTCCTTAACTATTGAAAGCTCTTCTTGCTCATTTAATATTTTTCCTTGGCCTTCTCTACTTTTAAACTCATCGCGGAACCTCTTTTTACGTCCTGGACAGTAGGTTTACCTCTTCCAACCAAATGTGATGAAAAAAACACAGAACTTTAAAGTTCACGCTAGAAAAAAAAAGGCGTTTTATATTGGTACTTTGCTTTTTCCGATTTTTCGTTGAGCGCAAAAAAATGAGTTATTTTTGTTTTTTTTTTGTTCCAGAGAGACAGTTGTATGAACTTTAAATATAAGCGAAAAAAATATATATAGTTTTCGAAATTTAGAGGACATTTATACTAAGCAAACTCTTGTCCGATTTTGCTTTGGAGTCACTGTACATATATATTCAATAAATAAAGTCAAGTAGATTCCACATATTGGAGCATTGGTAGTTAATTTGACTCTGTTCTTCGGGAGACACTGCACACTTGAATTAATTCTTCTTCTTCGCATTTATGCATTCAAAAATGTATACATTCCAACTTGCCCATATAACATGGTTGGTACATACTTATTTTCATAAAATACATTATTTTTACGAGTTTATTTTAAAATTTCAAATACAACTTCACATTAATTATAACTTTAAACTTATTTCAACAATTTAATTCGTATGTACCTCTCAATCTTCCAATCTTGATACAAACAGATTGGCGAGGCATTACATTGATTGTTTTCCAGCTCTAAAAATTTGGTTGATTTGGGAAGGGGTTTTTAAACGCAGATTATATATTGAATATTGAAAATATTGAATTGTTTTAATGCACATTATTGAGGAAACCATAAAGTTTATTTCTTGGTACATAATTATTTATAACAACTTAAAATAAGGATGAGTTTAATAGAATCTCTGAGATAATTGTCAGAGATTTTGCAACGGTGTGAAAATATCTATAATAGATTTCTCAGACATCTAAATTTCCCTTTTGATCGACCTGAAACGTTGCACAGATCCACTAATTTTATTACCATAAATCATAAATGGGAGGAAGAAAAGCAAATTTTCGTCGTTGTATGGAAAACGTTTTTGTTTTTGAATCAATTGATTTGAAACTTCACACTAATTGTTTTAGAGAGACATAAAAACTATTTTGATCCAAAATTGGGCATGGCAACGCCCACTTATACCAAAAAATTATAATTTCTCAATTGTTCCGTCTTATTGTTTTTCAAAACGGTAAAGGGACGTAATCCTACCCATTTAATATTTCTTTTTTTAAAGAATAAAGAATATATCCGATGGTTATCAAACTTTGTAATATGGTCAAAGATGTATAAAAACGCGTAATTGCTTTTATCTGTTTATACTTAAGAACAAAAAATGTTGTCTAACAAAAACCGAAAGTTAACCGATTGTTCCTATGGAAGCTATATGATATAGTTGTCCAAACTTCACCAAATTCGCAGTGTTTCTTTATTGAGTTCCAAAATGTTATTATGCATGTGATATGCAAAAACGTAATTCTTAAGCGATCGTTCTAGTGGCAGCTATATGCTATAGTATTCCGATCAAGCTGGTTTCTACATATAAACTGCCTGCAAGGAAAAGAAAATTTTCTGCGTTTAAATTTTTTTGCTAACTTCAAAACTTTGGGAGGAGTTCGCATTGAAACAGACAGACAGAGGGTCATGGCTATATGAACTATATGTCTCGTCGTGCTGACCATGAATATATATACTTTATATAGTCGGAGATGTCTCCTTTTCTGCATTGCAAACTTCATGACAAAGTTAAGTTTCAAGTCAATTGATTAAGAAACAAATAAGTTTTCCATACAACGACGTGAATCTGGCTTCTCTACCCCTTCTTCATTTTATATGGCAGCTACTAGTCCAAATGTCCAATCTGAATGAAACTTTCAGGCATTGTGTCGGACTATGTAAAACTATTTTGTTTGACATTTCAGCCCTCTAACTTCCAAAACAAACTAGTCAAATTTGTTTTTATACTTTTCACGTATGTGAAATAGTATATTAACTTTGTGCTGAAGTTTGTAACACACAGAAATATTCACTTGCGACTATATAAAGTATATATATTCTTGATCAGAACGTCAAGACGAGTTGATTTACCCATGTCCGTCTATCTGTATAATAAACGATCTCCTCCCACAGTTTTGAAGATAACAAGCTGAAATTTTGCACACAGTCTTATTTTTTGTGCGATCAACTCATTTGTCGGAACCGACCATATCGGATTACTGGAACTGGTAGCCCCCATACGAAATGAAGAAGAAGAAGTAATAACGCTATCTTCAGAAAGGCTGAAGCTATAATACTTTTCACATTGTGTCACTATAAAAAAACACTAAATGAATAGTAGGCGGTGCAACACCCCAAATCTACAAAAAAAATTTTGATTTGACATCGCCCGATCAAATAGTGTTCAAAATATCAAGTAACTCGGTCAAAAAATTTGGAATTTACGAAAAATTTGAGTTTGTAGGTCATTGAAGGGCAACTATAAAAAAGAGGGGAATTTCGTGGTATGCAGTTTTAAAGCTACATATTTACTGAGCTTGTCTACAAAATTTCAGGTTCGTATCTTTAATATTTTAGAAGATACAGTGATTCTAAAAAAATAACCGGGGGAGGGGAATGAAGAAGAGGGTGGAAAATTGTAGTATGCAGTTTTGTAGAGCTACTTATACTGAGTCTACATACTGACTTTCATGTTCCTATCTCTTTGCATGTTCGAGCTACAGCGTTTCAAAAAGTGGGTAGTGCTGGATGGGCGGGAAGGAGTGGGCGTGGCACAAAACCGTTCAAGCTTGATCTGCTGCCGAGCATCACGAGTCTACCCTCCAAATTTCAAGTCTCTGGCTATTATAGTTTCTCAGAACCATTGGTGAATAGGGACAGAAAGTTGGACGGACATGGCTTAATCAATTTCTTTTGTCTTTATAGGGTCCCCTTGCCCTCCTTCTGTGTGTTACATACATTTCGCTCAAACAAACACAATATACTCCGATACACAGTATGTGTACAGGGTATAAAAAGTAAGAGTTTCATAAAAATCGTATTTAGTTTCGTAAATATAGTTTGGATTTAATAGAAAAGCAAATAACATACATAAGATAGAAAGGTTATTCGTTGCTATATGCTTTTTTTAAGTTTTAAGAATATTTGTTTGTTAAAAGAAGATTTATTTTTATACCCTGTACACTAGAGATGTCAATTTTTGGAGATTTAAAAATCCCTGGATTGCAAACTGAAATCCCGCAACAAACAAAAATAGACTATTTCATTCAGTCTTACAAAATGAGTTACCAAATATTTTTTAAGCTTAAACGATTAACATATTATTTTAGTTAAATCGTTTTACAGATCATGTTGGTTAAAATATAACCTTAAAAGTAGTAATGCATTTAAAGATGTATTCTCCAAACCTGCTGACGAAAAACACCTTTCACCATTAAAATTTGTTGGTTGGACGGTTAGAATAGAATTATAGAGTTTCTGAAGTCAGTAACCATTACAAAACCAGTAAGGGCGGTATAGTTGAGTATTCTCAACTATATAATACCCTGTACACATACCTATGTTTATAACACGTTAAACTTTCGCCGACAGCAAAAGCAGTGTACCACGATATGGAATGTGTATTTGGTAAGGTAAGGCAGCGCTCATAGTGCAATGTTGCCATTAGATGGCGCTTTAGTTCGGATTTTGTTACAAAGCCTTGCTGCAAAATTTTAGTGTGTTGGTCTTTGCGGGGAAAGTGGTAGTTTGTTGTATGCAGTTTTAAAAAGGTATGTTAACTGAGTTTGCATACAAAATTTCAGTATTGTATTTTTTATACTTTAGGAGATACAGCAATTTTAAGAAAAAAATACCTTTGGTTGTGCTCGATGGGCGGGAAGGAGTGGGCGTGGCAAAAAATCCTTCAAACTTGATCTAGCGTTTGACCTCACGAGTCTATCCACCAAATTTCAAGTCTCTAGCTCTAATAGTTTTCGAGAATCATTGGTGAGGACGGACGGACGGACAAACAGGGCTATATCAATTCGTCTTGTCATCCTGATCAAGAATATATATACTTTATAGGGTCCCCCTCCCCTCCTTCTATGCGTTACATACAAACCGTCTCAAACAAACTTAATATACCCTGATACACAGTGTGTGTACAGGGTATAAAAAACAGTAAGGACGCTATCTTCAGCAAGGCTGAAGCTTATATACTTTTGACGCACTTTCTTGTTGCACGCCCATTTTTGACTGAATATACTTTCTCATCATCTTATTAGCCCATATACCAATTTTCATTGTTTTTGCTCATTGGGTACCGGAGATATACAAATTGTTGATTTTTGCTAGAAGTGGGCATAGCCATGCCCATTTTTTGGTCAAAATAGTTTTCATTCCTCCCTAAGAACATAACTGTAAAGTTTCAAGTCAATTGGTTAAAAAACAAAATAGTTTTCCATACAACCGTTCAAGTTTCGCTATAAGTGGGCGTGGCCACGCCCACTTTTGGTCAAAATAATTTTCATTCCTACCTAAGAACATAACTGTAAAGTTTCAAGTCAATTGATTAAGAAACAAAAAAGTTTTCCATACAACGATATGAATCTTGGTTATCTTTCTCTTCTTCATTTTGTATGGCAGGTACCAGTTCCAATTGCCCTGTCTCAATGACATTGGCATTGTGTCGGACTTTGTAAAGCTGCTATGTTTGCAGTTTGAGCCGTCTATCTTGCAAAACAAAAAAGTTTTCTATGCAACGATATAAATTGTTTTTCTTCTTCATTTCGTATGGAAGCTTCCAGTTCCAGTAATTCCGACCAATGATTCATCGTAATAAATTCTAAGACTCTGTGCAAAATTTCAGCTCGATAGCTTCAAAACTGAGGGACTAGTCTGCATACATACATACAGACGGACAGACAGACGGACATGGCTAAATCAACTCGTCTTGTCGTCCTGATCAAGAATATATATACTTTATATAGTCGGAAATGAATATTTCGATCTTTTACAAACTCCGTGACAAAGTTAATATACGTGAAAAGTATAAGAATTGATATTATTACCATTGTCTCACGGTCTTTTTAATGTTTTTTTTGTTGTTTTTTTTTTTTTTGTATAATTTTTCCCCATTGATAAACTTTCCTTCTTTCCGTGTTTTTTGGCTTTGTATTAAAATACGGTCAATCAATTTTTTCAAAGCTGTCTGGTGACGACGAAAACAGAAAAACATGAAGTAGGCTTGCTCACTCTCAGAACAGAGCACTTTTTTTGTTTCGTTCGTGTTCTCTGTCTAGTGTTTTTGATTGAGCAAAACACACGAATGTGTCTTGCTATGACAGCTCAAACAACGACAAATTGTCTTTCTTTCATGAAATATGTGTCTTTTAATGAGCAAAACGACAAAAGTGTTAAGAAAGAGTGTCTTTCTATATATAATGCAAAACAAGTGTATGCAGCTATGTAAGGTGTTTGACCGTCAAATGGCGCCTCTTATTTGTAATACGCTTGCCGGTCAACTCCACACCGAGTTGCATACCGACATGTTTCTATCTGCGTCGAATTTAAAAAGTACATGCACATTTTTATTGCAGTCCCGATTCATATCGAACAATATTTTATATTTGATCCAAACGAAAACGTGTGGCTTGTTAGTATAATTTTAGATTTTGGACCTATTTTTGGCAGTCTGTAACTTTGTAGATACTGGTCGTATCGACAAACTCTGAAAGAAGATTTTATAGCTTGTAACTTGCCCAAGAAATTTTAAAAGAAACAGTTTTAAAATTGCAAGAAAAAAATTTGCTTAATTTTTGGTGTTTTTTGACATGCTCCATGGGTTTTCGTGATTTTTGTTTAGATAAACCATTGTATTGACCAGATAGCCTGTTGATTCAGCTTTAATTTGCATGTTTCAGATCCTTGCAACGATTTTTTTTTCGCTGAGATATTCAAAGTTGAACCAAAAGAGGTCCTTTTGACTTTAACCATCCATAGCTCCGCAAAGAATAAAGATACAGAAATGGGGAATACAGTTTTGAAAACTAGAGGAAATGTCATAAAAGAACAAATTAAGACATATGGAGAACATTTTTAATTTCAAGTTGAAAAAAGGTCAAAACATGTCTTTTTTACTTGTTATCGTGATTTGACTACATCTTAGGAACCACTAATCGGAAGGATGATACCATAAGTTTTTTTTACACCACTTAGTACCCCCAACAACCATGTAAATTTTCAGATCGATCCATTGAGTGATTTTTCCGTTCCGTTTATTCAAAATTGACGAAAAAAAATTTTACGATCAAAATTGACACTTTTTAACATAGTGTAATTGTGTTCATAAAAATGAAAAAAAACTGAATGTTTTTCCACTTTTTCTTCAATTTGTTGTTGAGTTACTTGGTTAATTAGAATAAAAAATTGAAAAAACAACAATTGCAGTACAAACAAAAAAAAAACCCGCCCATTTTCCAATTTTTTTTTTTTAAGATAAAATGCAATCATTCTACACTTCATTTTGCGATCTTCTATCTCGTCGGCTTACAGAGAAATCGGATTATAATGTTTTTCTCTGTATGGGCGGTGCCACTCCATTATGTTCCGTTCTTATGAAACTTTGGAGTATGATCAAAGGTGTATAAAAATATCTGTTTATATTTAAGAACAAATAAGTTTTTTTTAATAAAAACCGAATTTTTGACCGATTGTTCCTATGGGAGCTATATCCTATATTTATCCGATCTTCACCAATTTTGCAGTGAGCCTTAATTTACGTCCAAAATGTTCTTGTGCAAAAAATTGAGGCGATAGCTAAAAATTAAAGAGTTTATTGAGCAAAAACCTTATTTTCCATACATATGTATATCATTCAAATTGAGCCCGGAGTTGGTATTGAAACAGACAGACAGACGGACATGGCTATATGAGCTCGTCTCGTCGTGCTGATCAAGAATATATATACTTTGTATAGTCGGAGATGCCTCCGTCTGGGTGTTACATACATTGCCGATGCTGACAAAACTAATATAGCTTTGTACTATAAGGTACAGGGTTGAAAAAAAGTGATTCAAATTCAATAAAATTTTTAAATTTTTTTTATACTCTTGCAAGAGTATATTAACTTTGTCATGAAGTTGGCAAAGCAGAGAAGGAGACATCTCTGACTATATAAAGTATATATGTATATTCTTGACCAGCTCGACGAAACGAGGTTTTGTTAGAAAAACTTTTTTGTTCTTAAATATAAACAGATAGAACTTTCCAGTTACGCGTTTTTATAAATCCTTGACCATATTCTAAAGTTTCGTAAACATCCGACATAAGGGAGTGGCACCGCCCATATGGAGAAAATCTTAAAAATGTGATTTCTCTGTAAGCCGAAGAGATATAAGATCGCAAAATAAAGTGTAGAATGATTGCAATGTATTTGTTAAAAAAATTAGAAAATGGGCGGGGCTACGCCCTTTTATAAACGTATATGATTCTTATTGGAAAAACTGTAAGACAGATTTTCCAATAAGAGTACTTGAGAAAACGCTTGCAAGAGTATATAAGTTTCAGCAAAGCTGAAAACAGCTCCCTCTCTGGTTTCTTGTTTAAATCACTTGTTTATATTTAATTTCATTCGACATATTTTATAAAACAAACCAGTAAGGATTGGAGTCGACAGTAATCGACTCCGACATACCCTGTACCTTCAATTAGTAACGATTGTTTGAAGGCGTGGCCCCGCCCACTTTTTCATCAAAATAGATTTCACTTCCATTTAATATCACACATACCTTTTTTTTACACTTTTAGACCAATTGGTTCCAGAGATACAACGTTTTTCTATATGTGGGCGTGGCAACGCCCATTTTGTAATTGGATCATGTTATATTCAATCGCAATAGCATACCTGCAAAATATCATTTTTGTAGGTTGTATGTTACTAGAGATATTTGCGTTTTAAAGGTTACGCCCATTTTTGTGTTGTATCTTCTTGGGACTCATTTCAGCTGTATACATGCCAAATTTTGTGATCCTATCACAAAAGACAATCAAGATAATACGACTTTTGTAAATTTTTTTCCCGCGCTTGCTCCAGTCATTTGCCCCTCACCCCTAAACTAAGTCAAAAAGGGGAAAAACAAAATAAACTTGATCTACTTAAAAAATTACAGAATCTGCTTAAAACAGACAAAACTAATATACCCTTGCACAGTGGTCGCTGCCATAGGCCGAAAATGAAAAAATAAATCTTGAGCTATTCCAGCGAAAACCGGGTTTTCGATCAGCTGATTGTCCAAACTTAATGACACAATACCGATTTTTGACAATTCTAACGTGATTTTCTAAAAATAGAATGAAAAGAGAGCACATTTTTAAGTATTTGCAATTTGACAGCAGTGCAGTGCAACACACCGAATTTAAAAACGTAAAATAAATTATAAAACACGGGCAAACCAAATACGATTGCAATGAATATTGTTCATAATGGTATATTCTTTATTTATACAGATAAATACATAAATAATTTGTGCTGTGTCTTGTGTAGATCTTTTTTAAAGATGTGCGTCTTTTTTAGTTAGTTTTTAGTGTATTACAAAGTTTAGGTAAAGTTTTAAGTGTTTCCCCCCGCTTGCCCCCCAATGAAGTAAACACCCTATTATTTATTGACATTTCAAGATTCAGCTGCAGCAGCCTGCAGATGCACTTGTGCCATTGGAAAATGCAACCTAACCTCATTTATTTTCCAGCAGCTCTATCTAAGAGGGACGCACTTTTTTGTTCTGTGACTGTTATATTATTGTTGACTGTCGCAACGTTTAAGGGACCCCCAATGAAATGAAGTTAGAACCGTTGTGAGTGCCAAGAAAGAAGAAGAGAGAGTTAACGTGGGTTTAAGAAGAGGAGAATACATACAACGAAATTCAACGCGCATTATTCGTAGAAGCAACTTTTTTATTAATTTAAACTTTAATAAACACTTTTTTTATAGTAAAACAATTTAACATATGGTCAACGCGCATTATTCGTAGAAGCAACTTTTTTATTAATTTAAACTTTAATAAACACTTTTTTTATAGTAAAACAATTTAACATATGGTCCTTCGAGCCGGATCTAACTCATAGTGCAGAAATACAGTCCACACATAATAAAATCTGCAAATTAAAAAACTTGACGAATGGAAATCGCTGAAATTGCGTGATGTTCATTTTGCAATATTCGAGCAATATGTTACTGATTATCTGGTCAAGCGCCAACTTCGAATGTTCCAGGGCCATGCATTGAATGAAGGTGAAAAGTTTGAACATGCACAGACCATTGTCAAAGAATTAAGCGAAAATGCCTTATTGTGCATCTGCAATTTTCTTGACATTAACACTGGTGAAAGCTGGACAAAAGATAAAATAGCTTCAAATATTGTGAACGCTATATCTTATCCCGGAGCCGCCAAAAGTGTAAATGGGTCAGTCTCTTCAAATTTGGAGGAGCAACTATTGGTGCAACAACAAATCGAAGGCTTGCAGAGTGGTCCCGCCCGTAGGCCAAAAATAAAAAAACCAAAGTCAAAATTTTGACTTTAAATGTACCAATTCTTATTTATAATTGGTCTAGCTATTTGAATTTATTCATCTTTTTGTTTTGCTCTATCTGTCCTCTTCAAGAATAGCATCGAAAGAGAGAACATGATATTCATTAAGTATTGAAGCGTAAGCAACGTGCAAGGGAAGCTCTCCTTAAAAAATTTATTTTACTTATATAAAACAAGTTTTTGTGCAATGGAAGTGATTAATATTATAAATAAAGGTATTAACTTTCTTTTTACAACAAAAAGTATATGTTGTATGTGTTTTGTTTTGTGTAAATCATTATAGTATTAGTACATAATTGTGAACGTTCTTAGTTTGTCTTTTCTGTGTTTGGTTAGAGTTTTAGTTGTGAAGGGGTTCTTGGGGTTGAACAAATCTTTTTGTATAATATTCTTAAGCATTTTAAGAATATAAGAAAGTTTAATTCAAGTGCCGTAAGGTGCCGTGCGGCTTGCAATATACGAAAAGGTAACCTTACCTCAATTTAAAAAAAAACACGTGGAAAACTTCTTATCATTAAATATCCGTGGTACTACCTTCCTGCATCGGTCCATAAAGTGTTATTGCATGGTCCTGCCATTATAAAAAATTGTTTAGTCCCAATTGGAGAGCTTTCTGAGGAAGTTACGGAGGCAAAAAATAAAGACATTAAATTATTTAGGCTAAACCAAACGCGGAAAATTTCAAGGGGTTTTCCGGCAATAACTCGCAGCTATAACCTATAGTATCCAGATAAAAGTTTTTCATATAAAAACTGAATATCAGACCGATTGTTCATATGGCAGCTATATGATATAGTTGTCCGATCTGGCTGATTTTTACATATTATTTTAGGATAAATATAAAAAAATGTTGTGCCAAGTTTCAAGTCCCTACCTCAACTAGAAGTATTTTTGGCCGCTCTCCCTATACAAGCCGGACCACTGTGGCTTGTGTGCAGAAATATTGAAAGTCACAAAGCAACGATGCGATAAAGAAAAAAGTTTATTACAACACAAATGTCGGCTGCACGAATTAGAAAACGATTTCGACAGTGAAAACACAAACGACATGGCAAAATTACGAATGGAAATGGAAGCGTTAACGTTGAAGGTACAGGTTCTTCAAGCGGAAGAATCAGCATTGATGAGTAAACGAGATGTGCTCAAAACCAAAGCTAATGTGGTACAATGTTTGTCTTCAAAAACTTCCGAGAATTCGGGAAACTTATCAGCCGCAAAGTCTAACCGGGTGTCGGAGTGGGATGAAGCTCAAGACGGCCAATCTGAATACCATAGTGTACATGATCAGAGAAATCAAATGGTACTTCCAGTTGCTGTAACACAAATGATGTCTAGACAAATGTGCGAAAGCAAAAATTTTAAATTCGATGGATCGTCTGCACTGGCTTGGAAACATTTCATAATGGAATTTGAATCAACCAGCAAAAGATGTGGATTCTCCGAAGAAGAAAATGTCTATCGTCTGGCAAAATCATTAAAGTTTGTTGCAAGGGAAAATGTCGAGCTACTACTTATATCTGCCAAAAATACGTCGAAGATAATTTCAATCGTATGGCGGAGCCGAAAACATCGCATTGGAATTGGTGACGAAAGCTCAGCGAGTTAATAATATATCTGAAAATAGCGACTTCGAAGATTTCAACTGTGTCGTCCAAAATATAAGTTCAGCATTAGAATTTACGGACGAAATACTTGTTGATACACAACGATTACTAGCCATGATGGTTGAAAAGCTAGCAGAAAACTACAAACGTGACTGGGTCACCTTTTTAAAGAAAAACCAGTAAGGACGCTAACTTCAGCAAGGCTGAAGCTAAAATACTCTTTACGCTTATTTCTTGTGTCACGCCAATTTTTTTGACTGAATATATTTTCTTTTCATCTAATTAGCCTATATACAAATTTTCATTGTTTTTGCTCATTGGGTACCGAGAAATATGCAAATTATTGATTTTTGGTAAAAGTGGGCGTAACCCTGCCCATTTCTATCAAAATAGTTTTAATGCCTCCCCAAGAACATAACTGTGAAGTTTCAAGTCAATTGGTTAAGAAACAAAAAAGTTTTCCATACAACGACGTGAATATTGCTTCTCTTCCTCTTGTTCATTTTGTATGGCAGGTACCAGTTTTAGTTGCCCGATCTCAATGAAACTTTCAGGCATTTAATCGGATCATGTAAAACTACTATGTTTAAAATTTCAGCCCTCTATCATACAAAACAAAAAAGTTTTCCATACAACAACGTTAAATCTTAATTTCTCTTCCTCTTCTTCATTTTGTATGGCAGCTACCAGTTCTAGTTGCCCGATCTCAATGAAACTTCCAGGCATTATGTGGGACTATGTAAAACTACTATGTTTGAAATTTCAGCCCTCTATCTTCCAAAACAAAAAAGTTTTCCATACAACGATTCAAATTTGTTTTTCTTCTTCATTTCGTATGGGAGCTACCAGTTCCAATAATCCGATCATGCCGATTCCGACCAATGATTTGACCACACATTAGAGAAGACTCCCTGCAAAATTTCAGCTCGATATCTTCAAAACTGTGGGAGGAGATAGCATATTCACAGACAGACGGACGGACGGAGGGACAGACGGAAATGGCTATATCAACTCGTCTTGTCGAGCTGATCAAGAATATATATACTTTATGGGGTCCCCCTCCCCTCCTTCTTGCTGTTACAAACTTCAGGACAAAGTTATAATACTATTCACTTGCGTGAAGAGTATAACCAGTAAGGGCGGTATTGTCGAGTATTCTCGACTATATAATACCCTGCACACATGGTAGGCGGTGCCACACCCTCAATCTACAGAAACATATTGATCTGACGTCGCCTATTCAAATAGTGTCCAAAATATCAGGAAAATCGGTCAAAAAATTTGGATTTTACGAAAAATTTAAGTTTGTCGGCCTCTAAGGGGTAGCAAGAGAGGGGAAGTTTGTGGTATGCAGTTTTTAAGATGTATTATTACTGAGCTTGTATACTAATTTTCAGGGTCGTACCTTTGTTAATTTTGGAGATATAGCAGTTTACAGAAAATAACTGGGGGAGGGGAAATGAAAATGAGGGGGGAATTTTGTGATATGCAGTTTTGTAGGGCTATACATACTGAGTGTATATACCGACTTTAATGTTTCTATCTCTTTGGATGCTTGAGTTACAGCGTTTTAAAGAAGTGGGCGGTGCTGGATGGGCGGGAAGGAGTGGGCGTGGCACAAAACCGTTCAAACTTGATCTGCTGCCGAGCATCACGAGTCTACCCTCCAAATTTCAAGTCTCTAGCTATTATAGTTTCTGAGAACCATTGGTGAATACGGACGGACAGACGGACAGACAGACGGACGGACGGACATGGCTTAATCAATTTCTCTTGTCGTCCTGATCAAGAATATATATACTTTATATAGTCGCAAGTGAATATTTCTGTGCGTTACATACATTTCGCTCAAACAAACACAATATACCCCTATACACAGTATGTGTACAGGGTATAAATAGCATGTCCAATTTGTAATGAAGAAAAACATTCATAAGACAAATGTAATTTATTTGTAAAGTCAGAAGTAAAGAAACGATAGGACATGGCGAACAGGCACAAAGCATGTTATTGCTGCCTAAAATTTCATAAAAGCAATCGATGCAACGGCAGAGAGATTTGCAACATTGACAATTGTCAAAAGTACCATCATCATCTTTTGCACAAACGACAAATGAACATTGCTACAGCAACACAAAATTTTAGTGGTTGCTCAGTTCAGTCAAAAAAGATTGCAATGCTAAAACTGATCCCTATCAAAATACACGGACCTAAACCAGGAAATAGTTGCTTTTCTAGACAAAGGAAGCACATCAACACTAATGGATTTGAGCGTGGCTCGAAAAATCGGTTTAAAATGCAAAAATTAGTAATTTTGCTTCAACTGAACAAACGATGTATACAGATACGATCCAAAGGCGGAAATGACACAAATTTCAATAATAAGTGCCATCACAACAAATTGATTATGAAACCAGTAAGGGCGGTATAGTTGAGTATTCTCAACTATATAATACCCTGTACACACACCTATGTTGATAACACGTTAAACATTCGCCGACAGCAAAAGCAGTGTACCACGATATGGTTTGTGTACTTGCTAAGGTGAGGCAGGGCTCACAGTGCAATGTTGCCATTAGATGGCGCTTTAGTACGGATTTTGTTACAAAGCATTGCTGCAAAATTTTAGTGTGTTGGTCTTTGCGGCGAAAGTGGTAGTTTGTTGTATGCAGTTTTAAAAAGGTATGTTAACTGAGTTTGCATACAAAATTTCAGCATTGTATTCTTTATACTTTAGGAGATACAGCAATTTTAAGAAAAAAATGACCTATTGTTGTGCGGGAAGGAATGGGCGTGGCAAAAATTCCTTCAAACTTGATCTAGTGTTCGACCACACGAGACTATCTTCCAAATTTCAAGTCTCTAGCTTTAATAGTTTTCGCAGTGTTAAGTACGGTTTTTGTTACAAATAGGATAAAGCAGTGTTCAAAGCGCAATTTATGCCAAATTTCAACTTGTTTGTCTTTGCGTTGTCACACAGCATTAAAAATGAAAGTTTGTGGTATGCAGTTTTATAAAGGTATGTTTACTGAGTTTGCAAACGAAATTTCAGCTTTGTATCTATTATAGTTTAGGAGATACAGCAATTTTAAGAAAACAACTTTTTGAGGGAAAACCAAGGGGAGGGGGAAAAATGTGATATGTAGTTTTGTAGAGCTTTACATACTGAGTCTACATACTCATTTTCACGTTTCTAACTCATCAGGTTTTCGAGCTACAGCCTTTCGAAAAAATTGGTGGTGCTCGATGGGCGGAAAGGAGTGGGCGTGGCAAAAAACTTCTTCAAACTTGATCTAGCGTTTGACCTCAGGAATCTATCCTCCAAATTTCAAGTCTCTAGCTCTTATAGTTTTCGAGAACCATTGGTGAGGACGGACGGACGGACGGACAGACAGGACTATATCAATTCGTCTTGTCATCCTGATCAAGAATATATATACTTTATAGGGTCCCCCTCCCCTCCTTCTATGTGTTATATACAAACCGTCTCAAACAAACTTAATATACCCTGATACACAGTGTGTGTACAGGGTATAAAAATGTTCAAGTGTCAAACTTCATAAATCTAAAAAAACTGCAAAATAAGCAACCAATGATATTGATTGGACAGAGACATGCAAATTTGATTACAACGCGATCAGCTATCAACATTGACGAAAATGGGCCCATACTATCCAAAAGTTTTGGACTAAAACCAAACTAGGTTGGGTTTTACATCGACCAATCGAGACACAGTTTAGTGATACGCACTACACTTGTTGTCAAATCGAAGAAGACAATCTGAACCAACTGATAAAAAGACAATTTACCATTGAAAACTTTGGAGTTTGTGCAGTAAAGACTGACAAAACTAAGTCAATGGAAGATCAACTGGCTTTAGAGAAAGCTAAAACGTCAATATCAAAGGTTGGTAAATGTTATGAAATCGGATTGCCTTGGAAAGACGAAAATATAAAACTACCTGATAGCAGACCAATGGCAGAGCAACGACTAAAATGCTTGGAGAGAAAACTATTGAGAAACAAATCAATAGCACAAGGTTAACAACTAAAAATCCAAAAAAAACTTAAATATGATGACATTGTTCAGAATTGAACATGTGATTAGAGGTAAACCAAGTAGTGGAACTAAAATGAATATAATAATCTATCATCGCGGACCGGCTACTGATAGGTAGATTTCCACATGCGGCGATATTTTCTTTACAATAAGGGTCACATAGATTAACGACGACGAGCGATAAAACTATTTTTAAGATAGCGTTGAGTCTTACAAACTCAGCGCTAGCAGAGCTAGATTTAAGAACAACGCGGGGTTTTACAAACTCAGCGATAAATAATATTATAAATAGAATTAAGATAATGCTGCGCTTTACGACCGCAGCATAGTATTTAGTATCAAAATAATTGAATAACCAGTAAGGACGCTAACTTCAGCAAGGCTGAAGCTTAAATACTCTTCACGCTTATTTCTTGTGCCACGTCTATTTTTTTTACTGAATATATTTCTATACTTTTCACTTATGTGAAATAGTATAATAACTTTGTCACGGAGTTTGTAACAGATCGAAATATTAATTTCCGACTATATAAAGTATATATATTCTTGATCAGGACGACAAGACGAGTTGATTTAGCCATGTCCGTCTGTCCGTCTGTCTGTCTGTCGGTCTGTCTGTCTGTCTGTCTGTATGTATGCAAACTAGTCCCTCAGTTTTGAAGCTATCGAGCTGAAACTTTGCACAGAGTCTTAGAATTTATTACGATGAATCATTCGTCGGAACCAGCATGATCGGATTATTGGAACAGGTAGCTCCCATACGAAAAGAAGAAGAAAAGTGAACAAAACTTGAATCGTTGTATGGAAAACTTTTTTGATTTGTACAATAGAGTGCTGAAATTTTAAACATATTAGTTTTACATGGTCCGACTACATGCCTGAAAGTTTCATTAAGATTGGACATCTGGAACTGGTAGCTCCCATACAAAATGAAGAAGACGAAGAGAAGCCATATTCACGTCGTTGTATGGAAAACTTTTTTGTTTCTTAACCAATTGACTTGAAATTTTAAAGTTATGTTCTTAGGGAGGAATGAAATCTATTTTGACCAAATGTGGGCGTAACCACGCGTAGCCACGCCCACTTATAGCGAAAATTTACCCGTTGTATGGAAAACTTTTTTGTTCTTTAACCAATTGACTTGAAACTTTGCAGTTATGCTCTTAGGGAGGAATGAAAACTATTTTGATCAAAAGTGGGCATGGCCACGCCCACTTATAGCTTAACTTGACCCTTTGTATGGAAAACTTTTTTGTTTTTTAACCAATTGACTTGAAACTTTACAGTTATGTTCTTAGGGAGGAATGAAAACTATTTTAACCAAAAGTGGGCGCAGCCACGCCTACTTATAGCGAAAATTGACCCTTTGTATGGAAAACTTTTTTGTTTTCTAACCAATTGACTTGAAACTTTACAGTTATGTTCTTAGGGAGGAATAAAAACTATTTTGACCAAATGTGGGCATGGCTACGCCCACTTATCGCAAAACTTGAACCGTTGTATGGAAAAATTTTTTGTTTTTTAACGAATTGACTTGAAACATTACAGTTATGTTGTTAGGGATGCATGAAAACTATTCATTTAGTTTTTTTTATAGTGACACAAAGTGAAAAGTATTATAGCTTCAGCCTTGCTGAAGATAGCGTCCTTACTGGTTTCTTCATCTAATTAGCCTATATACAAATTTTCATTGTTTTTGCTCATTGGGTGCCGGAGATATGCAAATTATTTATTTTTGGTAAAAGTGGGCGTAACCATGCCCATTTTTGTCAAAATAGTTTTAATGCCTCCCCAAGAACATAACTGTGAAGTTTCAGGTCAATTGGTTAAGAAACAAAAAAAAGTTTTCCATACAACGACGTGAATATTGCTTCTCTTCCTCTTCTTCATTTTGTATGGCAGGTACCAGTTCCAGTTGCCCGATCTCAATGAAACTTTCAGGCATTTAATCGAACCATGTAAAACTACTAAGTTTAAAATTTCAGCCCTCTATCATACAAAACAAAAAAGTTTTCCATACAACGATGTTAAATCTTAATTTCTCTTCCTCTTCTTCATTTTGTATGGCAGCTACCAGTTCTAGTTGCCCGAACTCAATGAAAGGCATTTTGTCGGACTATGTTAAATTACTATGTTTGAAATTTCAGCTCTCTATCTTTCAAAACAAAAAGTTTTCCATATAATGATTAAAATTTGTTTTTCTTCTTCATTTCGTATGGGGGCTACTAGTTCCAATAATCCGATATGGCCGGTTCCGACCAATGATTTGACCACACATTAGAGAAGACTCCCTGCAAAATTTCAGCTCGATATCTTCAAAACTGTGGGAGGAGATAGCAAATTCACAGACAGACGGACAGACGGACATGGCTATATCAACTCGTCTTGTCGAGCTGATCAAGAATATATATACTTTATGGGGTCCCCCTCCCCTCCTTCTTGCTGTTACAAACTTCAGGACAAAGTTATAATACTATTCACTTGCGTGAAGAGTATAAAAAGAGACAGCTCGCAAGAGCTGCATGTCATAACAACTTACATCACTAAAGTGTACGCACGTATTAATGTGTATACAGACATCCAATAAGCTTTGGTTTCTACCACACTTGGAAGTGTTAAACCCAAACAAGCCAGTCAAAATTAGATTGGTCTTTGATGCAGCAGCGGAGTGTAATGGCACTTCACTTAACAAAAATCTGCGAAGCGGTCCTGATTGGTCAACAAGTCTCGTGGGAATTCTAATGAGACAAAATTGCATTTGTTGCTGATATTCGGGAGATGTTCAACCAAGTCAAGATTACAGATGACGACACTGCATCACAGTGTTTCTGTGGAGGGACTTAAATATGAACAAAGAACCAACAGTTTATCAAATGAAGGCCATGTTGCTTGGCACAACATCATCCCCCTTTTTGGCACAATTTGTAAAAAACCACAATGCCGAAATGTATAAGGTTAACGAACCAGAAGCAGTCAAATCAATAGTAGAAAATCATTACGTCGATGACTACTTAAACCACAAAATCTACGCTCAAATCGCGTCGCGATGTTTGGCGACAAGACAGACGTCAATCAAAAAGTTCTTGAAGTCTTGTGGGACGCCAAAAATGATATCTTCACGTATTCAACTAAAACAATGCATCGAGTAAATGAAGACGTTCTCAGCGGAAAAATAATTCCAACAAAGAGAAAGATGTTTTCTGCGATTAACTTAATATATGATCAGCTGGGCCTAGTGACGCCAGTAGCCATCAAAGGGCGAATACTCATGCGAGATGTATGGGAAGCCAAAATTGGATGGGACGACGCACAGAGGGGCCTTAGATACATTCAGCTTGCAAAAATCAAAAAATGCATGAACGGTTTTGATAAAACAAATATATGTGTCTGATAGAGAATTTTCCAGAGATTAAGGAAATATTAACCTTAAAGAAATCGGAATTAAAGTTTGGAAGGTATCGCCAGTCAAAGTTGACCCTTTTTCCAACTTTTAATAACATACTACATTTTTTGCAAATTCGGCATCTTTGAGTTGGAATAGCAACGCAACTATAACAGGAATCATTATCGGATTAATTTATATTGTTAGGTAGCCATATTATAGTGTTAAATCATAAACATCCAGTCTTTTGCATGTGTAGTTTTTTAGTGGGAGTTGTTTTTCAAACTATCTATTTTCAAAGTGTTTTTCAACTTTAGTGGACAATAAAAAAAATATACCCAAAAATACCTCTCCCAAATTTTCTAAATATCTTTATTATATATTCCTTTACCTATGTACAAAATTTCATATCCTACTTCGTCCGGATTCGGTTTTTATAGTAAAAAAACGGTCGCAACCTCGCACAAAAATCAACAAAAAATGCCCTGGCGCAGGTATAAGAAGAAGAATGCATAGTAGGTAGATTCGCTGTGACAGCTTTTAAATGTTAATTAAGTGCACAAATGTTGTCATAGGAAGCAACCTGTTGTATTTTGCAATGCAGGGGGTGTGTAAATTGATCGTAGGCGGTGTAAGGGGGAGTAAAATGTATTTATTGCCTACATTTTATATGGCAGGTGCCAGTTCCAGTGGTTCGATCTCAATGATACTTATAGGCAATTGGGTTGAGTACGTAAGAAGTCTACCTTTTAAATTTCAGCCCTCTATGTTGAAAATCAAAAAAGTTTTCCATACAACGACTTAAATCTGCTTCTCTTCCTCTTCTTCATTTCGTATGGCAGGTACCTGTTCCAGTTGCCCTATCTCAATAAAACTTTCAGGCATTGTGTTGGATTATGTGAAAGTACTATGTTTGAAGTTTCAGCCCTCTATCTTCAAAAACAAAAAAGTTTTCTATACAACGAATCAAGTTTTGTTCATTTTTCTTCTTCTTTTCGTATGGGGGCTACCAGTTCCAATAGTCCGATCATGCCGATTCCGACATATGAGTTGATCGCACAGAAAAGAAGACTCTGTGCAAAATTTCAGGTCGATATCTTCAAAATTGTGGGAGATATTGTATAAATACTGATAGACATACAGACGGACGGACGGACGGACGGACATGAATATTTCAACTCGTCTTGTCATACTGATCAAGAATATATACACTGTGTACAGTCGCAGATTTCTAAGTTTATAAAAAATGGAAAACTAGCCATTTTCTGACGCTAAAGCTGCACCGGAAACAAATTCTGACTTTGACAACCTACCATGCCGCTCTCAGATATCGTAGCGTATTGAACGATGGCTTGTTTTAAAGCTTAAGGAATTCACTTTTGAACAAAACTTATTTCATGTAATTATCTTTATTCGTTCAGAAGATATGATTTTTGCAATGCAAAAACTCAGAAGGCCCCACTGTGCGACGTCCTAAAGGGTGACTTAATTCATAAATGGCAGCAATGGCTAAGGTTGTAAAGACAATCGAAGAGGTTAAGATTCCGAAATGCATATCAAATAGAATAAACTCTTCAAATAAAATCGAATTGCACGTGTTTAATGATGCAAGCAGCAAGGCCTACTCATCAGCGGCATATCTGAGATGCTGTTACGAACAAAATGGTTGGGAAAAGTTTGATGTGGCGCTTATTGCCTCAAAGGCAAGGGTGTCGCCATTGAAACACTTAACGATACCGAAATTGAAAACTTTGGCAGCAGTATTGGGTTTTCGACTAGCAGAAGTGATTCAACATGAAATGCAGATCAAAATCGATCAACGCTACTTTTGGACGGATTCGAGAACAGTCTTAGCCTGGATTAAAAGCGAAAACAGACTACAAACGTTTGTAGCAAATCGAGTTGGCGAGATATGCGATGTGGTACTGGGTATCAACAAAGAACAACATCGCCGATGTGATCACACGAGACAACATTGCAACACATAAAACAATCAGATGGCTTGTTGGACCAGAATTTCTTCAAATGGCAGAAGCGAATTGGCCGAAACCTGATGAACATCCAACGGGAGATCAACTAGAAGAAAACAATGTGGTTATAACAATTCAACAAGAGGAGCATTCATTCCGTATACTGCTGAAAAGAATATCAAGTCTCAACAAACTGATTAGAAGCACTGCATGGGTAAAAAGGTTTATCGACAACGCACGTAAAAAAACGGTTGAGCAATCGAAAGCGGTTGGACTGGAGGCAAATGAAATTGAATGGGCAATAACTGTGTGGTGCAAAATCGTGCAACAGGAATCGTTTCCGAATGACCTGCAAAAACTACAAAGAAAACAACCATCGTCTGCGCAACGACTTACTAAGTACAGCGTTTATATAGATGAAAATAATGTTTTGCGAGTTGCAGGAAGGCTAGAGAGAGCCAAAGAAGTTTCTTGTATGACAAAAAATCCGATCGTACCAGAAGGTAATCATCAGTTTACCAAAATGTTGTTATACGACATGTACAAACAGGCACAACATACTGGCACGCAAGTAATAGTGCACCGATTCAAGAAACAATATTGGATGCCAAAAATGACGCGCATGATCAAAAAGGTGATTACCAATTGTGTTCGATGCAAGCGAATCAAAGCCAAACCATTCACTGCAACTGGCATTGATTATTTTGGACCTTTCTATGTGAAAGATGGGCGTATAACGAGGTCAGCAAAATCATTTCGCAAGCGCTATGACGTAATATTTACGTGCCTGACGACAAGAGCAATTCATATTGAAATAGCGCATACGCTGAGTACTGACTCATGGATCCAAGCAATAAAAAGAATGATGGCTCGACGTGTCACAATAAAAACTATTTGGTCAGATAATGGGACCAACTTTCGCGGAGCTGCGCGAGAACTAATGGAAGCACTGGAAGAGCTCAATGAACAAAGTGTTGCCTCGATCTTGGCAACAAAAGGTGTTGAATGGTAGTTTATACCGGCAAATGCACCTAATTTTTGTGGATGCTGGGAACAACTAGTAGGTTGTTTCAAAAGGGCAATTGAAGAAGTCATGTCAGTAAATGCGAACGAAACACTACAAACAGTCTTTTGTGAAGAAGAGAACCTCGTCAACAGTCGACCGACTCTAGAAGGTCAGATGATCCCGACGACGGAATTGGTTTCTGTCCAAACGATATTTGCATTCAACAAAGCGGAGCAATTGAGACTCCAGGCCAGTTTATGAACGTTTCAAAAGAAAAGCGCGTTTGGAGAGTGTCTCCATATTTGATTGACGCGTTCTGGAAGCGATTCATAAAAGAATATGTACCAACACTTCTCAATAGACAAAAATGGCATCGAGACGTCGAAAACATCAAAGAGGACGATATTTGTAATGAACGACAACGTGCCACGAGGTGAATGGCCATTGGGTTATGTGGAGAAAGTTTTCCCTAGAGAAGATGGAGTAGTACGAGTGGTAGAATTACTCACGGCAAAAAACACTTATAGACGACCTGTCAACCGCTTATGCCGATTGGGTGTTGAACGCTACGACAAAGAGGATCGTGCTGGGAGTCAGCACTAGGGGGCGGAATATGTCGCAACGTTTAAAGGACCCTCAATGAAATGAAGTTAGAGCCGTTGTGAGTGCCAAGAAAGAAGAAGAGAGAGTTAGCGTGGGTTTAAGAAGAACGAAATTTAACGCGCATTATTCGTAGAAGCAACGTTTGTATTAATTTAAACTTTAATAAACACTTTTTTATAATAAAACAATTTAACAGTTGACAGTGTAGTTTATTGTTGTATTTTCGTTACTTGTTTTGTATTTTATGTTTTTAGATTATTTTTTCGTTTTATTATTTAATTATTTTCTCAGGTACCCATAATCAATGCGAGTTTTCTCGAAGAATTGCAAAAACGAATAAACTAAATTTGTAAAAAGCTTGCATTGTTTTGGCAAATCGTTAAGCGGAAACTAGAGCGATTTTTGAAAAAATATTCTGATTGGCTTGAGTGCAAGGAAATTATAATTCTAAAATGCTGTTTGATAAAATGCATCGAGGACGTCCAAAAAAGAATTTCACAGAGATTTCAAATAGGACGAAACGCCGACGCATAGAGAGATTACGATTAGAGATGAGTCTGTAACATCTCTTTTACGGATATCTGATATCCAAGGGAATAAATCAATTTCCGAACCAAGAATTGAAGAACTTTTAGCTCTTTTCATGGAATGTCAGTAACCCAAACACCAATATTTAATGATACGTTCATTTATTAACTCAAAATTATCATATCAAGTGTTGCCCAGCTATGATAAATTAGTGTGTGCTAAGCAAAAAAGCTATCCGGATAATATTATTTTCTGCGAATCTTAAGCAGAAGTTTATCTTCAAAGTTTATTGGATCACACTGCGATACGCATATTGAAACTTCAAAATGAGGTTATCAACTGTGTCAATGATGATCATCTGATTTTATTCGGTAAATGGGGATTCGATAGTAGTACTGGTCATGCAGAATATAAACAGATGATGATGGATAGCGATTTAGCAGACAGCACTATGTTTGTTACATCGTATGTGCCCCTTAGACTAGTTACAAAGTCGGACTATTCCAAGATTATTTGGAAGAATCTAAGGCCATCGTCTACACTATATTGCAGTTCCAATTTAAAAAGGAGACGACTCAGCTTTGTCTTGATGAAGAGGCGTATTTCGAAAGCAAGATTTCTCAGCTCAATTGTAGCATAGTTCGAAAACAAGATCACTCTTTGCAACTTACTATGGTTGATGGTAAAGTTTGTAATGCATTAAGTGAAACAACATCCACAAAATGCTATATATGTAATGCCAAGCCTACAGAAATGAACAACCTAGAAATTTGTCTAAAAAATAAGTTCATGAGGACCGATTTGAGTTTGGATTGTCACCACTTCATGCGTATATTAGATTTTTTGAGTATTTTATTCACTTATCGTACAGATTGGACGAAAAAACATGGAAAATTCAATCACAAGACGCTAAAGATAATATTTCATTGAGAAAACAATATATTCAAAATGAGTTCAGGGCAAAATTGGGTCTAATAGTAGATAAAAGTGGAGGAAGGGGAACATCGAATGATGGCAACACAGCCAGAAAATTCTTCAATAATTCAGATATATTAGCCGAGATAACAGGAATTAATAAAGACTTAATAATCAGAGCCTCAACTTTGTTGCAAGAACTATCTTCGGGTTACATGATAAATCCAGCAAAATTTTGTGAATATGTTTTTGAAACCGCAAAGCAGCTGATTGACGGTTATCCCTGGTTTTATCTCCCCCCATCGGTTCATAAAGTTTTACTGCATGCTCAGGATGTTATACAGCATTCCTTAGTTTCAATTGGAGAGCTTTCTGAAGAAGCCGCTGAGGCTAGAATTAAGGATATTAAAAAATATCGATTGAATCATGCACGCAAAATTTCCCGAGTCGCGTCATATACAGATTTGTTTAACAAATTGCTTTTAAGCTATGTTCCATATATTACTGGACAAAGGAAAATGACTTATATCCAAAAGTCAACGCTATTAGAGTCAACTATTTCTTTACTTAATGAAACAATTTGAAAAGAATATGATTTTGTTTTGTTTTTCGTTTTGTTGTTTGTTTTCCACATAAAAAATATGTTTCTTAAACTTTTTGTATGGTCTCTGAGGGGGTATGCGTGGGGGTAGAAATGAGTAATCACACCCACACATGTATGTGGGATTGGTGTGTTATGTGCACGCCGAACGGTCAGCTTGATCGTTTAGAACCTAGACAACGAAGCAAAGATGAGAGGAGTAGTTAGAAGACGATGAACGAGAAACGACGTGAGACAGAGAAGACGATCAACTGTGAACGAGTAAAGACGTATTAAGGACAGCCGGTCCGCAAACGACGAACGACGCGCTAGAAAGCACAATAAGACGGTGGACAGACGGTCCCAAACAATGACGTGCACATCGAAGGACAGAGGGTCTATCAACGACGATCGACGCATTATTCAATTTACTTTATATTGTTAATCCCAAATGAGAGGTGATGGTCTTTTCGAGCATTAGGCGTGGTTTAAAAGATATAATGTAGCTTATTATAACAAAATTAATGATCGTATAAAGTTAATGAAAACGGAATATATATGTAGTGTTCGGAGTTGCGTTGTCCGTCGCACACACGTTTAGTTCGTTGACCTCACGAAGAAGTCCGTTTAAAGTAACACGAAGTTACTATCGTCCGCAGAACACGTCTGTTCTGATCGCTGCTTCACGTAGAAGTCGCTCTTTCTAGCACAGTGTTGCTAGTCCTTCGGTTTGGGGAACAGTGTTGCCACTGGGGGTTTTTTCGCAGGGAGGCGAGCTCTCACAGTCGGCCTTTCCTGACGCACGAAGACAATACTTCGCATTAAATTTTCGCGACATAGAAGACTCAATAAGATCATACGATGGAAACGACGCAAATTCTGTGGAATTGTGGCTAACGGAATTTGAGGAACAAGCATTTTTGATGAATTGGAACAAAATGCAAAAACTGATATACGCAAAGAAATCGCTCAAAGGTGTTGCGAAATTATTTGTAATGACCGAGAGAGGAATCGATTCGTGGAACAAACTCAAAAACGCGCTTTTAAGTGAGTTTCAAACGACGACAAGCAGTAAACAAATTCACGCACAACTTTGCGAAAGTAAGCGTCGAATAAACGAGAATGTGTTCGAATATTTTTATCGCATGAAAGACATCGCAGCACGAGGAAAAATCGAAGATAATGCGCTGATACAATATATTATCGACGGTATAGATGAACAATCAATGAATAAAACAATATTGTATGGTACAAAGAATTTAAGTGATTTTTAAACAAAATTTAAAGATTATGAGTTGATGAACAAAACAAAAATTAAATATAGTGGCAGAGAAAATAAAGGTGAGAGTATAAGAGTGATAGAGAAAAAAGATTTTGTGAGCATTAACAACAAAAATAATAGAAAAGAAGCCTATTGTTTTAATTGCAGACGAAAATGGCACATGTCAGAAAGTTGTGAAAATAAAGAGAAAGGCAAGAAGTGCTTTAAATGCAATCAGTTTGGACACATATCTAAAGAATGTAAAACGACTAAGAAGTCCAAAAGAGAAAACATTTCAAACGTGTGTAGTGTACAAACGAGACCAAATCTAACGAGTAAAGAGGTATTGCTACAAAATATGAAGTGTATAGCCTTATTCGATACTGGCAGCAAGTTCTACTTAATACGAAGAGACTTATTTAACGAATTGACTCATATGCCGAAACTAAACGACTGCAATGTATTTTTGATCGGCATTGGAAACGACCGTAACACAAATAGAATCAAACCGATAGGTATTTTTGAACAATCGATACGTATAGATGACGAAGAATGGTTACATGACGGGTATTCCAGAGACATATAAACGCTGTTTTTCGCCCATTGAATCGTAAAGGTACATTGCCTTACGTTGATGACGAAATAATCCCCGCTAAAGACGAAAAAGAAGCACTGACGAATCTTAAATAAGTAATAAACATCTGCAGCGAATATGGCCTGGAGCTAAACCTAAAGAAATGCCATTTTCTGCAAACACGAATTAAGTTTTTAGGACATATCATCGAGCATC
Organism: Phortica okadai; assembly: GCA_034638295.1. Classification (NCBI taxonomy): domain Eukaryota; kingdom Metazoa; phylum Arthropoda; class Insecta; order Diptera; family Drosophilidae; genus Phortica; species Phortica okadai. Next base: position 962,012 of record JAWUZV010000032.1, on the reverse strand, counting down.
CGAAGCTGTATCTATCGCCAGAGAAAATTGACGCAGTTTCAAAATTAAAGACACCACAAACACTAAAACATCTTGAGAGCTTTTTAGGTCTCACCGGATATTTCAGAAAATTTATCGCACACTACGCAAGCATCACGAAGCCGTTAACAGACTTAACGAAAAAAAAAATCAAAGTTTAGAATTGGTCCTGAAGAAGAAAACGCGATAGAGGTTTTAAAGCAACGACTAACTTCGAATCCAGTACTACCTATCTACAACCAACGCTACGAAACCGAACTGCACACAGACGCATCTATAGATGGATTTGGCGCAGTGCTAATGCAAAAATCACCAGATGACGGCCAATGGTACCCTGTTTATTTTATGAGCAAAAAAACGAATGACGCTCAACGCAAATTCACGAGTTATGAATTAGAAATTCTTGCGATTATTGAGGCCATAATGAAGTTCAGAGTTATCTGTTGGGCATCCATTTTAAAATCATCACCGACTGTAACGCGTTTACGAAGACTCTAGAGAAACAAAACTTGTGTACGAGAGTAGCACGATGGGTTTTACTATTGCAAGAGTACGATTACGAAGTCGAGCATCGATCGGCATCCCGAATTAAGCACGTAGATGCACTTAGCCGTTACCCAGTGTTGATCATAAGAGACGAAAACATCATGATTGGCATAGAGCAGGCACAAACGCAAGACGAACATTTGAAAGCGATTAAGAAAATAATAGACGAAGATAAGCAATCCTTTGAAGAGTATTTCACAAAATCTGGGATTCTATACAAATTAGTGAACGATGTCGAACTAATCGTGGTACCGAAGGATATACAAAGTCAGATTATTGGTAATGCACACAACAAAGGTCATTTCGCGCTGAAGAAAACAAACGAGCTTATATGTAAAGTGTACTTCATTCCGAGCATCGACGAAAAAATACAAAAGTACATCAACTGTTGCATACCGTGCATACTAGCCAACCGGAAACGAGGAAAACAGGAAGGTTTACTTCACCCGCTCCAAAAAGAAGAAGTACCCTCCATACGTATCACGTAGATTTTTTGGGTCCTTTAGAGTCAACAAACAAAAACTATAAGCACATCTTGGCAGTCATCAACGCGTTCACGAAGTTTTGTTTACCCAACTAAGTCAACGACAGCCAATGAAGTCATCACGAAGCTACGTAACCAATGTGTCACCTTTGGAAATCCTGCATGTATCATCAGTGACAGAGGATCTGCATTTACCTCCCAAGATTTTATCAACTGTTGCAACGACGAAAATATTAAACTAATTAAGACGACAACTGGCTTATCAAGAGTTAATGGTCAAGTCGAGAGACTCAACGCTACTATCATTGCCGTACTTTCGGAGCTCAGCATTGACGATCCAACTGCATGGTACAAATACGTGTGTTGTGTGCACGCTGAACGGTCAGCTTGATCGTTAAGAACCTAGACAACGAAGCAAGGATGAGAGGAGTAGTTAGAAGACGATGAACGAGAAACGACGTGAGACAGAGAAGACGATCGACTGTGAACGAGTAAAGACGTATTAAGGACAGCCGGTCCGCAAACGACGAACGACGCGCTAGAAAGCACAATAAGACGGTGGACAGACGGTCCCAAACGACGAACGACGTTTTATTCAATTTACTTTATATTGTTAATCCCAAACTTACTTTAAACTATTTAAGGGGTTATTCTCATGTAACGACTTAAAAAAAAAATTTTTTTTTTTTTTTTATATTTCGATAATAGAACATATTGAAAATATGCTGTGAAAATTTCAGATCGAAATTTCTATTAAAAAAGTAGTTACAACTTATAATCGCCGACGCGTCATAAGCGACCGCCTACTGCTTTTAAAACTTTGTACGCGTTTTTCTCGAAACGTCATTTTCTAAAACGGTCAGGGTCCTAGAGAAAAAACTATTTGACCGATTGCTTTGAAATTTTGCAGAGTTCTTCTAGACACTAATGGCTATCGTCCGTACCAAACCCGTGTTTTTTCGAAAATATTTTCCTATTTTTTTAAAGCAATTTTAATTAAAAAAAAACCGCGATTTTCGTAATTTTTTTTTTGACAGTCCGGCATTTTTTTGTTTTTCAATGAAATTCAATGCCTTTGGTACGGACGATAGCGACAGACCTCCTGAATAATAATCCATTCGGGTTTCTCATTTCGGAGAACACTAACAGCCGCTATCAGCCTGACCAGTGACATACTTTTTTTTTTTGGTGTATACTTCAATTTAAAAAAAAATTTATAAGAAATGAAAAATAAGAAAAGAATATATTTTTTTTACACAGTTTATGGTCCAAATAAAAAGATATTAAAAAAACTAATTTGATTAAATTTTATTATCTATTAAAAAAAAATTTTCTAAAAACAGGTAAAATTCATGCGCTTACATGAGAATAACCCCTTAACATTAAATATAAAAAAAACCCAACCAAAACCCACATGTATGTATCATAGACCTAGGTTTCTAAATAGCTTACAGTAAAAATATCAGATTGAATTTATAACTGCTTTTTCATGTAAGTGCAATTACTGAGGCAATCGTTCCCATGGAAGCTACAGGATATAGTGGTACGATTTTTTTTCACAATATATATTTTTATAGATTTTTGGTGAAAGTTTCATAGCGATAGCACATCTAGAAGTATTTATAGCCGCGGCTCCATACAAGCCCGACCTCAGTGCCTTGTACCATAAGGTACAGGGTATAAAAATACAAATAAACATTTTTATATCGCCCCGGCCAGGGATCGAAACCGAGACCTCTAGTTTCATAGCAAAACAAAAGCAAAAGTAGAATTGCAAACACAAAATGAAAGCAGAGCGTCAACAGTGCGAGCAGCGCAACAGAACGTTGGCTTCGACATCGACGTTTTTGTGTTACAACAACTACGATGCCTGTCCGCTGCTTTTGGCAGCGGGTTTGTAAGGGGAGGCCAAGCATCTTGAAATAGCAATTAGGATCGTAAGGTTTAGTAAGCGCTTCTGTGCTTACTTGTAGGTACAAAAACACCGATGTTTGAAGCATTAAAAAAACTTCTGGGTGTCTATTACATACCTATTTCTGTACCTTTTGAAGTGTTCGCTTTGCTTTCGTTGTGCTGAGTAACTGCCCGCCCCTTTGTAATGGTAAACTATATAATTCGTCACAATAGCGTCAAGATTTTACCGCTTGTTTAATTGGATTGTCTTTAGCTATCCGTTACTAATTTGAAATTGAATATCATTTTTAAATTAAATGAAAAAAATAACAGTGTTTGGTAAGTAGATGTTCAATGTTGTAAAACATTAGTCTTAAAAAAATAGAATGTTGTCAGACTCATTTAACTCGAGTTAACTTGTCACTGTTAAACTGAAAGTCAGAATTAACTCCAGGTAGCTGCGTGAAGTTAGCAACACAGTTCGAGAAACGCGAAAGTTACATCGTTCCGCTGGAACAGTGAAATTTTGGTTTATAGTGTGTTGCTATTATTACTATTATTTTAATATTTTAAGATCTCTTTGCATGGTTGTTTCAATAAAATGCGAATAATAACATGTATATAAATATGTATATAAATTACTATATACAGGTATATAAATATGTATATAAATTACTATATACATTTTAATTGCAATAATAAAGAATTAAAGCTTTTATAAGCTCGAAATTGCTCGAAAACCATTCTACTCGCTAATATAACACTTTATACGTTGAATAAGGAGATGTGTACCTTGAACGTATCTCTCAGTTCAATGACCTTAGTGTTTTGATGGATCCAAAACTTCATTTCGCTTTACATATTTTGCTGTCCGTTAACAACGCCAAAGGCGTACTAGGTTTCATCAAAAGATGGTCCAAGGAATTAAATGACCCGTACGCAACTAAATTGCTTTACACTCTTTTAGTACGGCCCATTTTAGAGTATGCGTCGTGTGTTTGGGACACAGTGTGAAAAGAATAAGAACCAAATTGAGTCTGTTCAGAAACAGTTCCTTCTGTTTGCTCTTAGGAATCTTCACTGGGACCCCTGTGTTCGTCTTCCTCCTTATAGTAGTCGGCTGAAGCTTATTAATTTGCCAACATTGTCTAGTCGTAAAACTATACTTGGTACTTTGTTTTTACATAACCTAATTAATGGCTTAGTATTTTCTCCGACATTGTTGGCGTATATATAGTTCAATGTAGGTATTATAAAAGATATTTTAGTTTAATGGAGAACTGCTCCTCCACTTACCTTATAAAACGTAGTATTCTAACGTATTTAAATAAGTAAGCATTTTGTTTATCGAACGCAGTATGGTTTAAGGAATTGCTTATAAATAAGTTTATTAGTATTTATAATTGTTTGTAGAGTAAGTAGTAAAGCGACTGTTGACTTTGTCTGTAGTCGCGGAACAGGCTGACCTGGTGTCGCAAGTCCACTTGAGGGTAGAGCGCTACCACAACGTCTTACGCCTGTAGTTAGTTTTAAGAAAAAAACAAAAAAAAAAGTACAAATTATTAATGTTCTCACTTTCAATGACTGCTATGTTGTTGTGAGTAACTGAGGTTCAATAGTGTAAAGTACGTGAAATCAATGGCAGAAAAATTGATTGATTGAAATCAGACTTCATCGATTGATTCCACTATCGAAGAAGGAAACTTTTGAGAGTATATCAAAATTTTTTCAATTTTCTTGTTATGAGTATGTTTGATCAAGCTAAAATTTTTTTTTAAGCTTTCTACATTGTATAAAACGAGTTTAGGCTATTTGATATAAATTAATGAATAAAACAAAATAAACGTAATTTTGACATATTTTGTCGATTTTTTCAAAAACTGTTTAAGTAATCCTCTTGAAATTATTACACAACATTTCTGTGGTATCCTTCTTCAAAATACAGGTAATGGTATATTAGCGAGTCGAATCGTGTTTATGATATTTAAGAAAAAGTGCTAAAAATGACCATTTTTGAAATATTCATACAATTTACACAAAAACTGTAGGTATGATCGATCTCAAATTGAATGACCTTAACATCTCTCTATAGAACGTATAAACTGTTATGTTAGCGAGTAGAATAGTTTTCGAGCAATTTAAGATTGAAAACAATAAAATACTACCCAATTTTTATAAGCTCACTAGAGCTTCAATTCTTTATTTCAGGGACCGTAAATAATGATTATTTTTGTTTTTTTTAAGTAAAAAGATCACACACTTAGAATAGACCTAAAATTAAATGACCTACACCAAAATTAATCTTTTTGGACGAACTATCCGTTTCCCCCATGATTTTTAAATTTATGATTTCACATGTTTTTCTTTAGTGATAATGATTACTTTCAAGCGATTTATTAAAAATTAAACCATAATCATAATTTTTGAGCAAAAAAAATAAAACTCAAAAATAATAATTATTTATGATTTTTATTTTTTTCGCTCAAAATAAAACTCAGTTGTGAGTTTCAACGATCAATTTCAGTGCTCAAACTAATGCTTACAGATAAAAATGAAGCCTCGTTGATGAGTCATTGCCGAAATTGTTATTTTTAATACTAAATAATAATAAGTAATAGAAAAAATACAATTCAATATTTACAACTGAGTTTTATTTTGAGCAAAAAAAAATAAAAATCATAAATAATGATTATTTTTAAATTTTATTTTTTTTTTGCTCAAAAATGATGATTATGGTGTAATTTTTATTAAATTACTAGCTGACCCAGCGCGCTTTGCTACGCCCTCAAAGTATGATGAACTGTTGCATATAGCCCAGGATTGAATCTTTTAACACTCTATCACAATTAGTTCCTAAATTGTCTTCTTGTCAGACTTATAGATACAGGTACATAGGCGTTTAAAATTTTTATTATATGTTGCAGCAGCCACGTTCATTTATCAATTCTTGTTGGGTTCGAAGTCACCAATATTATTTCCAGATTTTGTTTTCGTAGATTAATTAAATTTAAAAAAAAAAATATTCCAGCGTTTTGAAACTCTAATTACCGTTAATGCGTTTCAGAATTCTTAATGCCTTGTAATTATGGCAAATTTCTTACTTTGCAGTGATATATAATTACCTTTACAAACATGTGATTGCAAAATTCCATCTGTTTATATTTAAGAACAACAAAACCATATTTTTGACTAATTGTTCCTTTGTTCCATTTTAGCAAAATGAAAAATACTCTCCACTTTACAGCCTTCTGGCGATTTTGCTTACAGCAAAATATAATTTTGAAGATGTTTCTCTATATGGTCGGGGCTACGCCTTTATGTTCGATTCTAATAAAATTTTGGAAAATAGTTAAAAATTAATAAAACATTTTTCTAACAAAAATCTTGTTTTGACCGATTGTTTCTTTCGCAAAGTGCCTTTTTTGACGTCTAAAATGTTTTTGTACAAAAAACTAAGGTGGTAGTTTTAAAAAACCTAATTTTTAACCGGCAGCTAAATGTAATAGCAATCCAATCATGCAGATTTTTTACATACAAACTGCCTGAAAGGATAAGATAATTTTCTGCGTTTTATTTTTTTTGAAATCGTTAAAACTGAGCTCGCAGTTGGTATTGAAGCAGACATATGGACATGACTGTGTTAACTCGTCTTGTGAAGATAATATATGCTTTATGTGGTCGGCGATATCTCCTTCTCTGCGTAGCGAACTTCATGGCATCGCAAATATATATTATTTTTGCAGGAGTATAAAAAACGCTATTCAGCCTTGCTGAAGACTATTTACTTTTCACGCTCTTTTTATGCCACGCCAATTTTTTGGATTGAATCTGCTTTCTCTTTACTTTAATAGCCTATATACCAATTTTCATTGTTTAAGCTAACATGGAAACTTGCAATTGATTGATATTAGTTTGTGAAGTTGTAAGTCAATTAATTAAGAAAAAAAAAGTTTTCCTTTCAACGCCGTAAATTTTCTGTCTTTTCCTCTTCTTCACTTTGTATGATAAGTACCAGTTTCAGTGGTCCGATCTTAATGACAATTCCAGAAATTTAGTCTGCGTACGTAAAGTTACTATGTTTGTTTATGTTTTTTTCATCCCTCTATCTTCCAAAACGAAAAAGTTTTCCATTCAACGACTTAAGTTCTGTTCATTTTTCTTCTTCATTCTGTATGGGTGCTACCAGTTCTAATGGTCTGATCATTGCAGTTCCGACAAATGATTTATGGTAGTAAAGCTGTAAAATTTCAGGTCAATAGTCGGAGATTTCTCCTTCTGGGGGTTACAAACTCCGTGACAAAGTCATAATAATATTTACATACGTGAAGAGTATAAAAACACTAATATGTGTACATATGTGGCTGTATGTAAAAGATGAAGAAGAAGTGAAGCACAATTTCGAAAGTAATGCTCCTCCGTTTTCTCACCGTTCTCTTGTTCTCTTTGCAAACAACACACTCATACCAATACAAAAGTGTAAGAAGAAGCAAAGAATGGTACGTGCTTGCGTCCACAAAATCTTAATATTGTTTATTTTTCTTCTTCTTTCCGTATGGAGGCTACCAGTTAAAATGGTCGGATTGATACCAAAACATTATAACAACCTTCAGGAGGTCCATCTAAAGATTAACTGAAAATTTCATTGAATCGGAAGCTGTTTTTGAGTTATGCGCTTATCAACATATTTTTCGATTCACTTTTATTATACTATAGATTATTGTCTCACATTCAATAATAAGTGATCACGATATACATAGCTACGGTTTGTTTCGTGTATCAGTTGACAAAAGCAAACTCAGTAGTGAAAATCCAAGAAAAACAACACTGACATTGACAGTTTGTTGTTGTTTCAACTTTTTTTTAATTTGACATGACTTGGAGTCAAATCCTTCAAGCCGTACATACCTGCATTGTTTACACATTAGTGCGTGTAATTTGCAAAGAGTATTAATTAATTTTAATACTCTCTGGCTTGTACGTTCTCTCAAAGTTTTCTTGTTCTCTTTCAATCAACAAACACATAACAATACTGACGTATAAGAAGAAGCATAGCATGTTACGTTTAATGCTTGCGACGTCGCAAGTTTGTATGGGAAAAAGAAAAGGTCTGTTTTTAGGGTTTTTCCGGCAATTATTTGAATTTTTCTCGCCGTAAAAACCATCTTTGAACTTTAACGAACATTTAAAAAAAAGAATTGGCCAAATTGGTCCAGGCGTTGTTGAGTTATGCGCTTACCAACACATTTTGCGATTCATTTTTATATTATAGAAGATTTAAAAAATAATCATTAATAATAAATAAAACGTTAAAAATCAAAACATAATCATTGACATGCAATTTATTGCAATATAACTTATGATGATTACGGTCCCTGCTTTATTTTATATAGTAAAAATATCTAAAAATAATAGCAACACACTATAAACCAACCTACAAGCTCTTAGGAAGGGGTGGTCCTTTCTATCTATCTTCTCAGTATTTAGGCTGAAGCTTATATACTTTTCACGCACTTTCTTGTGCCACGCTCACTTTTTTGACTGAATGTACCTTCTATTCATGTTATTAGCCTATTTACCAATTTTCTTTGTTTTTGCTTATTGGGTACCGGAGATATGCAAATTATTGATTTTTTCTAGAAGTGGTCGTAACCATGCTCATTTTTTTGTCAAAATAGTTTTCATGCCTCCCTAAGAACATAAGTGTGAAGTTTCAAGTCAATTGATTAAGAAACAAAAAAGTTTTCCATACAACGACGTGGATCTTGCTTCTCTTCCTCTTCATGGTTCCATTTTGTATGGCAGGTACAAGTTCCAGTTGTCCGATCTCAATGAAACTTTCAGGCATTTATTTGGACCATGCGTGTTTGAAATTTCATCCCTCTATCTTCCAAAACAACTCAAATTTGTTTTTCTTCATTTCATAAGGGGGCTACCAGTTCCAGTAATCCGATATGATTCCGACAAATGAGTTGATCGCACGTGAATCTTGTTTCTCTTCCTCTTCTTCATTTTGTATGGCAGGTACCAGTTCCAGTTTGCGTATGGGAGCTACCTGTTCCAATAATTCGATCATGCTGGTTCCGACGAATGATTCATCGTAATAAATTCTAAGACTCTGTGCAAAGTTTCAAAACTGAGGGACTAGTTTGGATACATACAGACAGACCGACAGATAGACAGACAGACGGACATGGCTTAATCAACTCGTCTTGTCGTCCTGATCAAGAATACTTTATTAGTCGGAAATTAATATTTCGGTCTGTTACAAACTCCGTGGCAAAGTTAATATACTATTTCACATACGTGAAAAGTATAATAATCCTTCTCCTTTCCGGCTAACAAACACAACTTCGAATGAAAACACAAACATAATTTTAACTTTAATTTAACCCTTTTATTATTTTCTCTTTTAAGTATTAATGATAAAGAAAAGGATCATTGGGTATATGCCAATTGGCGGAAAACATGAGCCACCGGGTTATGCAAATTCATAAATTCGTTGGTAGATTTTGATTAATACATTTATTTATTTAAGTTTGATATTTTTATGAGGACATTACAACCGACCGCGGTTGCTCCCAAATTATCGGAGATGTCTCCTTCTCTGCGTTGCAAACTTCACGACAAAGTTGATATACTCTTGCAAGAGTATAAAAACCAGTACGGACGCTATAGTCGAGTTTACGCGACAATATAATACCCTGCACACACAGTAGGCGGTGCAACACCCAAAATCTACAAAAAAAATTTTGATTTGACATCGCCCGATCAAATAGTGTTCAAAATATCAAGTAAATCGGTCAAAAAATGTGGAATTTACGAAAAATTTGAGTTTATAGGTCATTGAAGGGCAACTATCAAAAAGAGGGGAATTTTGTGGTATGCAGTTTTAAAGATACATATTTACTGAGCTTGTCTACAAAATTTCAGGTTTGTACCTATAATAGTTTTGAAGATACATAAATTTTAAGAAAACAACCGGGGGAGGGGAAATGAAGAGGAGGGGGGAAAAATTGTGGTATGCACTTTTGTAGAGCTACTTATACTACTTAGCTACTTAGGCGGTGCAACACCCCAAATCTACAAAAAAAAATTTTGATTTGACATCGCCCGATCAAATTGTGTTCAAAATATCAAGTAAATCGGTCAAAAAATGTGGAATTTACGAAAAATTTGAGTTTATAGGTCATTGAAGGGCAACTATCAAAAAGAGAGGAATTTTGTGGTATGCAGTTTTAAAGATACATATTTACTGAGCTTGTTTCAGGTTCGTACCTATAATAGTTTTGAAGATACATCAATTTTAAGAAAACAACCGGGGGAGGGGAAATGAAGAGGAGGGGGGAAAAATTGTGGTATGCACTTTTGTAGAGCTACTTATACTGAGTCTACCGACTTTTAAAAAAGTGGGTGGTGCTGGATGGGCAGGAAGGAGTGGGCGTGGCACAAAACCGTTCAAACTTGATCTGCTGCCGAGCATCACGAGTCTACCCTCCAAATTTCAAGTCTCTAGCTATTATAGTTTCTGACAACTATTGGTGAATACGGATGGACGGACAGACGGACGGACATAGCATAATCAATTTCTCTTGTCGTCCTGATGAAGAATATATATACTTTATAGGGTACCCCTGCCCCCTTTCTGTGCGTTACATACATTTCGCTCAAACAAACACAATATACCCTGATACACAGTATGTGTACAGGGTTTAAAAATACAATGCTGAAATTTTGTATGCAAACTCAGTTAAAATACCATTTTAACACTGCATACAACAAACTACCACTTTCCCGGCAAAGACCAAAAACTAAAATTTTGCAGCAATGCTTTGTAACAAAATCCGTACTAAAGCGCCATCTAATGGCAAGATTGCACTCTGAGCCCTGCCTTACCTTAGCAAATACACAATCCATATCGTGGTACACTGCTTTTGCTGTCGGCGAAAGTTTAACGTGTTATAAACATAGGTGTGTGTACAGGGTATTATATAGTTGGGAATACTCAACTATACTGCCCTTACTGGTTGAGGTAAAATTTTGGTAAAAAAATATATTAATTGACAATTGTATTTGTTGGGTACAAATAAAAGCAGGGCAGAGTATAAATTGTATGTGATGTATGTATATATACATTCATGCATGTACATACAAATGTATAATATAGATGGTCATACAAAATGTTAAATTCCACTTTATTTCACACTTTGTTTCACACTTTTTATAATATACAGTGTAAGATGAATGCACAAACTACTAATAAATTGATTGTAAAACACTTACCAACCAGTTGTTATCTTATTTAAAGAAGAAAAGTGTTTTGTCGGATGATTTCACGCAATATTAATTTTTCGCACAGATTTATTTTTATTGTTTATCAACCGATACTTAATAAGCTCAGGAAAAAGTAACAGCACAATGATTGATCGCAAAAGTTAACACGACAAAGAAATTTGTACCGAAGCGTTCCGTTTTAAAACAAATTCGATTTTTGTCCTCTCAAAAGGTTTGGCGCAATTACTTATTTGCGTTCAAATTTCAGAGTTGTCCAAATATTTGTTTTTATTGGGGAAAATAGAATTTTGAGCAACACTATACCAGGGACTAAAGCTTCCAAAATTAGTGTTAGAACACTAGTAAGACACTAAAACTATTTAAGTATTGTAGAATACATAGTTTTATTTAAATAGGAAACAGCAAGGCTCATGTCTCCGAAAATAAATGATATAGCAGAGTACATATAAAAACCTTATGTAGAACACATGATCAATGTGTCTTGTTTCCTGACCTTTGTAGCTTATTCAGTTGAGGCTCTAATTCTATTTTTCAATTTTTATACTCTTCACGAAAGTGAATAGTATTATAACTTTGTCCATAAGTTTGTTTCAGCAAGAAGGAGGGGAGGGGGACCACTTGATCAGCTCGACTAGACGAGTCGATATAGCCATGTCCGTCTGTCTGTCCGTCCGTCCGTCAGTCTGTCTGTGAATATGCTATCTCCTCCCACAGTTTTAAAGATATCGAGCTGAAATTTTGCAGGGAGTCTTCTCTAATGTGTGGTCAAATCATTGGTCGGAACCGGCCATATCGGATCATTGGAACTGGTAGCCCCCATACGAAATGAAGAAGAAAAACAAATTTGAATCGTTATATGGAAAACTTTTTTGTTTTGGAAGATAGAGGGCTGAAATTTCAAACATAGTAGTTTAACAAGACATAATGCCTGAAAGTTTCATTGAGATCGGGCAACTAGAATACAAAATGAAGAAGAGGAAGAGAAGCAATATTCACGTCGTTGTATGGAAAACTTTTTTGTTTCTTAACCAATTGACATGAAACTTCACAGTTATGTTCTTGGGGAGGCATTTAAATTATTTTGAAAAAAATGGGCATGGTTACGCCCACTCAATTTTGGTTAGTGTTTGTAAAAAAAAAAGTAACATAAAAAATAAAGCAAAAAGCAACGAACTCTAGACACCAAAATTGACCTCGAGACTGCTAATATTGTACATTTGATATTAAATTTTAATTTAAATATTGTTTATTTTAATTGAAATATTGTTCAAATCATTGGTAAGACAGATCTTTTACAATTTTTAAAGCAGTTCTGAAGCAACGTATAAAAATAAAAATGAAGCCGTGCTTATGCACAAGTTATTAAGCAATGCTGAAGTTATACAAAATATGATAAAGCAGTGTTCAAAACGCAATTTATGCCAAATTTATATTTGTTCGTCTTTGCGTGGTCACACAGCAAATGAAAGTTTCTGGTATGCAGTTTTAAAAGGTATGTTTACTGAGTTTGCATAGAAAACTTCAGCATTGTATCTTTTATAGTTTAGGAGAAACAGCAATTTTAAGAAAACAACTTTTTGAGGGGAAACGAAGGGAAGGGAGAAAAAATGTGGTATGCAGCTTTGTTGAGCTATACATACAGAACCGATATACCGATTTTCGGGTTTTCGAGCTATAGCCTTTTCAAAAAGTGGGTGGTGCTCGATGGGCGGGAAGGAGTGGGCGTGGCAAAAATTCCTTCAAACTTGATCTAGCGTTTGACCTCACGAGTCTATCCTCCAAATTTCAAGTCTCTAGCTCTTATAGTTTTCGAGAACCATTGGTGTGAACGGACGGACGGACAGACAGGGCTATATCAATTCGTCTTGTCATCCTGATCAAGATTATATATTCTTCATAGGGTCCCCCTCCCCTCCATTACACCATTTCGACTTTTTGGAACTGTTGAAAATGATCAGTTATTCTGCTTTAAAAAATCACCTGAAGTACAAATGGAATTATCGGTTATGAATTTCTGCAACGAGCATTTTCAGCTGTTGCTTACATTGGCAATAAAATACGAAGCAGGCTTGATGTTCGCAATGAGTAATCTATACATAGAGTGCAAAACGAAATCTTAAATGGACTGATATTTTTCGGCCAATTCCGACATTTAAACTCGGTTGAAAATATGAGCACCCAAAGAAGAATCCAAGTAAAATTTTCAAGCTGAATAGAAATGTGTTTGCGAGGCATACAATATACAATAATTCTTTACTTTTTTATATCGTAATGCCTACTTCGTTTCCTATTTCATTTTATTAATAAAAATTGAAGACACAACTGAAGTTTTTTTTATTTCAACTCAATTGAAAGCCACATACTTCAATCCCGGGATTGATTTTCATAAATCCCGTAATCCCGGGATTGAAAAATATTCCCGGGACTGTATTCCTTAAGCGTTGCATAAGCTTCATTTAGAATGGCTTTAGACGAAAGTGGTCTCGTTTGATTGTTAAGAAGGCAGTTGTTTGACAACTGTTTCCAATAATTATTTGCGAATATTGAAAAATCAATTTTAAATGACAGTTAACCACTGGGTTGTTTGCATACAAATCGATGAAATTTTACTTTTCAATCAAAAGGTCCCATTGTTAAATCATAAAAAAATGTCGTTTTACGAATTTCGGAGCACTGACTTTTACGAATTTGAATAAAATTCGTGAAATTCTTACAAAATTGTGAACCGAAGCATGCCACATTGTTTTGAAATCGTAAAAAAAAGTTCGTTTTACGAATTTTGGAGTACATACTTATACGAATTTAAGTCGAAGCGTAAAATTTTCGTGAAAGTGAAAACCGGAGCATAGCCCAATAAGTCAAGTTTACTTATCTTTATTTTTCAAGGATTAAATGTTCGAATGAATACAATCGAAATTTTAAATAGCTTTGGATGCAATTTTGATGAAGACAATCCAGTCATTGTAACGGACAAAGGATCAAATATGATTGCAGCCTTTCGCGAAAACAACAGCATTCATTGTTTTAACAAACAGTGCCGGAATTGACAGAAATTGCTTCCAAATCCAGTAAATTGGTAAAATATTTTAAGAAATTCGGCTGAAATGCTAGCTTTGGATAATCTTTAAAAAGCCACTGCCCAACACGTTGGAACACAATTTTCTATTTGCTAAAATCCGTAGAAGCAAATTGGATCGATATAACAAATATGTTAAAGGAAAAATAAAGAATAAAAAGGATAGGGAATATAAACGTGAATCACACCGGTTCCGTCGTTAAACTTTTATCAGTTTTTGAAGACGTGTCAAAAAAATTTAAGGCGTACCTATCCTACAATACATTTGGCGTTTCCTTTCGTACATAAATTAAAAACACATTAAGGGTATTCAGTAGTTCTCGCTTCTGCAGCAGATAGCAGGTCTAGCAAACGAAAGTTTGAAATTACAAAAACAAATTGTATGAACAAAAGTTCGCCGAGACTGCCATACGCCAGCCTATGTACATAAAAATTGTCGCATGTGTAGCAAATTTTTATTTGTGTTTTGTGTTAATTGGAATGTTTTTAACACAATTGGAAAACCCTGACTACTTGACAGTTCATTTTAAATTAAACACAAAAATAAAACAATCTGTGCCGGTTTCGACTATAAAGAAGAAGTAAGTGCAATTTTTTAACCATTTCTAAAAAGTTGTAATTCCTCTAGTGGAAGTGAAAAACGAAAGCGGGATGTAACAAAAAGATGGTCTGACGACGAAATTAAGGCGATATTGGCAAATTTCCAGTCGCACAGAGAGTTTGAGGTAACCAAAGTTAAAATTTGGGTTGATATGGTTTCTAAAATTATATATATATAAGCCAACAGCTCAAATTTACTATAAACCAGTAAGGACGCTAACTTCAGCAGGGCTGAAGCTTAAATACTCTTCACGCTTATTTCTTGTGCCACGCCTATTTTTTTACTGAATATATTTTTTCTTCATCTAATTAGTCTATGTATATACAAATTTTCATTGTTTTTGCTCATTGGGTGCCGGAGATATGCAAATTATTGATTTTTGGTAAAAGTGGGCGTAACCATGCCCATTTTTGTCAAAATAGTTTTAATGCCTCCCCAAGAACATAACTGTCAAGTTTCATGTCAATTGGTTAAGAAACAAAAAAGTTTTCCATACAACGACGTGAATATTGCTTCTCTTCCTCTTCTTCATTTTGTATGGGAGCTACCAGTTGCAGATGTCCCATCTCAATGAAACTTTCAGGCATGTAGTCGGACTATGTAGAACTACTAAGTTGA
This sequence comes from Phortica okadai, assembly GCA_034638295.1. Classification (NCBI taxonomy): domain Eukaryota; kingdom Metazoa; phylum Arthropoda; class Insecta; order Diptera; family Drosophilidae; genus Phortica; species Phortica okadai. Next base: position 946,484 of record JAWUZV010000032.1, on the reverse strand, counting down.
AAATTTCAGCCCTCTATCATACAAAACAAAAAAGTTTTCCATACAACGACGTTAAATCTTAATTTCTCTTCCTCTTCTTCATTTTGTATGGCAGCTACCAGTTCTAGTTGCCCGATCTCAATGAAACTTTCAGGCATTATGTCGGACTATGTTAAACTACTATGTTTGAAATTTCAGCTTTCTATCTTTCAAAACAAAAAAGTTTTCCATATAACGATTAAAATTTGTTTTTCTTCTTCATTTCGTATGGGGGCTACCAGTTCCAATAATCCGATATGGCCGGTTCCGACCAATGATTTGACCACACATTAGAGAAGACTCCCTGCAAAATTTCAGCTCGATATCTTCAAAACTGTGGGAGGAGATAGCATATTCACAGACAGACGGACAGACGGACAGACGGACATGGCTATATCAACTCGTCTTGTCGAGCTGATCAAGAATATATATACTTTATGGGGTCCCCCTCCCCTCCTTCTTGCTGTTACAAACTTCAGGACAAAGTTATAATACTATTCACTTGCGTGAAGAGTATAAAAAGTGTTGACCGAAGTTCCACTAGGCGCAAAATGGAATTTGGTGCGCTGCAAAATGCGCCACTTGAAGTCGCGCTGAAGAAGGCGTCGGATTATCTAAGCTCCATCGGATCCGGAATTAAGTGTGAAGACGGAGAGTTGACAATTGGTGGTGAGGAAAGATAATTAGTTGCCATGACACAATTGACAATGTTGAAGAAGAAGAAGAACAGCCCAATCAACAGGCAAATCAAGAGACACCAGAAGAATCAATAATTTAAAAAAAACGGAAGCGCAACAACCAACATAATGAAGTTGATCAATTAAAAGAATTTGAAAAAATGAGGAAACAGGAACGGCGAGTGGAAATGAAACTGAGAAAAGTGCAGTTTGAAAAGAAAATGCAGATGGAAGAGCAGCGCATTGTGATGGAGAGGGGGAAGATGAATTGGGAAAAAGAGGTTGAGGAACGTCAACTGAAAATTGAAGACAAACGTATGGAATTGGAAATGGCAAGAGAAACAAATGATTTTGAATTGAAAAAGCTTAAAATTGAGAAGAAGGAGAGAAGAGCAAAATATGAATTACATTTAAAATATAAAAATAAATAAATATTAGTTAAACATATAATTATAAATCGCCATTCTTTTTTGTTCACAAGTTAAATGTTCTGAGAGATTTGTTGTAGTGTTTTCTTCTTCATCATTGGTTGTTAGTTCAACATTTACAAGATTTATATCATCTGAATTAAATGTTGTGCAAAATACAGCAAACAATAACCTATTTTGAAAAATACTCAAGACATCTTCTGCCATTTATATCAAACGCATTTCTTTAAGACTCGCGAACTTTTCTTTCAAAATGCCAAAGCAGTTTTCTACTCTGACTCTGTAATGACTATGGATCTTATTAAATCTGATTGGATTCCTCGGATCCATACCAATTCCATTGCTTCTATATGGAGTTATAAGAAAAGTTGATAATGGGTAAGCCGAATCCCCAGCATTCCATTCTTCACCCGTAAAATATTGTTGCCAATACCTATGAAGCTTGGCCTCATTAAATATTCTGGCATCGTAGTATCTTCCTGGGTTTCCGCGGACAATATTTCTTATACGCAGCTCATAATCACAAACAACTTGCATTTTTATGGAGTATATTCGCTTACGTGAGAAAAAAACTTCATGATTACCTTGTAGTCCAGTAAGGAGGTAGTTTTACCTGGAAAGTTTTGCGGGAGTTTTGAAAATTGGCATCTATATCGATTTTGGGCTGCTCTTTCCGAATTTCCACTTTGCGACCTTCTACGACCGCCGCTCGAGCCGCCATTTTGAAAAAATGGCGTCCAAAATCACTTTTTTGACCATATCTCCATTTTGGCTCATTTTTTTTTTCGTAGGACTAATAATTTAGGCGTACGAACGGAGCAAAGTGTTCAACTTTGGTACTATGGTTTTCATACATTTTCATCTAGTTTAATTTAGTATAGAGATGTTTTTGCCGTAAAATGAGCCAAAATGGAGATATGGTAAAAAAAGTGGTTTTGGACGCCATTTTTTCAAAATGGCGGCTCGAGAGGCGGTCATAGAAGGTCGCAAAGTGAAAATTCGGAAAGAGCAGTCCAAAATCCATATAGATGAAAATTTTCAAAACTCCCGCAAAACTTTCCAGGTAAAACTACTTCCTTACTGTATTAGAAATGGCTTAAACTATTAATTCCACCAAATGCATTTCAAATTTGATATAAATAAAAACTTAAGAACTTCTTACTTTTTAACATTTTTGAGTTTCTAAGGCCTAGTTTCACAGTCAAAGTTAAGCCAGGTTTAACTCCGAGTAAGTTTCACACTTAGTAGTTAACCCCTGAGTTAACCCTACTACATTCTAGGGTTAACCCCGAGTTAACTACTCTGTTTTAACTTTTTCTATTTATGTTTTTTAATGTCAAAACAGAACTAAATTTGTCTGTCAAAAAAATAAAAACTAAATATGTCCCAATCAATAGAAATGAATTTGATAAATGAGCTTGTATAACAGCATTCAACCAGGTAGTCTCACATCATATGGAATTACTGACATCGGAAGTCGTTTACTTTTCATTTGGAGCAGATATGCATCATTTATACAAAGTTTCCTTGTGTGATTGCTATGTGTATTGTACCCATGTTGTGTTTTACACGAAACTAACATAACTACGTACTATTGTACCATTTGAAGACCATATCTCCATTTTGGCTCATTTTTTTTTTTCGTAGGACTAATAATTTAGGCGTACGAACGGAGCAAAGTGTTCAACTTTGGTACTATGGTTTTCATACATTTTCATCTAGTTTAATTTAGTATAGAGATGTTTTTGCCGTAAAATGAGCCAAAATGGAGATATGGTGAAAAAAGTGGTTTTGGACGCCATTTTTTCAAAATGGCGGCTCGAGAGGCGGTCATAGAAGGTCGCAAAGTGAAAATTCGGAAAGAGCAGTCCAAAATCCATATAGATGAAAATTTTCAAAACTCCCGCAAAACTTTCCAGGTAAAACTACTTCCTTACTGTATTAGAAATGGCTTAAACTCTTAATTCCACCAAATGCATTTCAAATTTGATATAAATAAAAACTTAAGAACTTCTTACTTTTTAACATTTTTGAGTTTCTAAGGCCTAGTTTCACAGTCAAAGTTAAGCCAGGTTTAACTCCGAGTAAGTTTCACACTTAGTAGTTAACCCCTGAGTTAACCCTACTACATTCTAGGGTTAACCCCGAGTTAACTACTCTGTTTTAACTTTTTCTATTTATGTTTTTTAATGTCAAAACAGAACTAAATTTGTCTGTCAAAAAAATAAAAACTAAATATGTCCCAATCAATAGAAATGAATTTGATAAATGAGCTTGTATAACAGCATTCAACCAGGTAGTCTCACATCATATGGAATTACTGACATCGGAAGTCGTTTACTTTTCATTTGGAGCAGATATGCATCATTTATACAAAGTTTCCTTGTGTGATTGCTATGTGTATTGTACCCATGTTGTGTTTTACACGAAACTAACATAACTACGTACTATTGTACCATTTGAAGACCATATCTCCATTTTGGCTCATTTTTTTTTTTCGTAGGACTAATAATTTAGGCGTACGAACGGAGCAAAGTGTTCAACTTTGGTACTATGGTTTTCATACATTTTCATCTAGTTTAATTTAGTATAGAGATGTTTTTGCCGTAAAATGAGCCAAAATGGAGATATGGTGAAAAAAGTGGTTTTGGACGCCATTTTTTCAAAATGGCGGCTCGAGAGGCGGTCATAGAAGGTCGCAAAGTGAAAATTCGGAAAGAGCAGTCCAAAATCCATATAGATGAAAATTTTCAAAACTCCCGCAAAACTTTCCAGGTAAAACTACTTCCTTACTGTATTAGAAATGGCTTAAACTATTAATTCCACCAAATGCATTTCAAATTTGATATAAATAAAAACTTAAGAACTTCTTACTTTTTAACATTTTTGAGTTTCTAAGGCCTAGTTTCACAGTCAAAGTTAAGCCAGGTTTAACTCCGAGTAAGTTTCACACTTAGTAGTTAACCCCTGAGTTAACCCTACTACATTCTAGGGTTAACCCCGAGTTAACTACTCTGTTTTAAATTTTTCTATTTATGTTTTTTAATGTCAAAACAGAACTAAATTTGTCTGTCAAAAAAATAAAAACTAAATATGTCCCAATCAATAGAAATGAATTTGATAAATGAGCTTGTATAACAGCATTCAACCAGGTAGTCTCACATCATATGGAATTACTGACATCGGAAGTCGTTTACTTTTCATTTGGAGCAGATATGCATCATTTATACAAAGTTTCCTTGTGTGATTGCTATGTGTATTGTACCCATGTTGTGTTTTACACGAAACTAACATAACTACGTACTATTGTACCATTTGAAGACCATATCTCCATTTTGGCTCATTTTTTTTTTTCGTAGGACTAATAATTTAGGCGTACGAACGGAGCAAAGTGTTCAACTTTGGTACTATGGTTTTCATACATTTTCATCTAGTTTAATTTAGTATAGAGATGTTTTTGCCGTAAAATGAGCCAAAATGGAGATATGGTGAAAAAAGTGGTTTTGGACGCCATTTTTTCAAAATGGCGGCTCGAGAGGCGGTCATAGAAGGTCGCAAAGTGAAAATTCGGAAAGAGCAGTCCAAAATCCATATAGATGAAAATTTTCAAAACTCCCGCAAAACTTTCCAGGTAAAACTACTTCCTTACTGTATTAGAAATGGCTTAAACTATTAATTCCACCAAATGCATTTCAAATTTGATATAAATAAAAACTTAAGAACTTCTTACTTTTTAACATTTTTGAGTTTCTAAGGCCTAGTTTCACAGTCAAAGTTAAGCCAGGTTTAACTCCGAGTAAGTTTCACACTTAGTAGTTAACCCCTGAGTTAACCCTACTACATTCTAGGGTTAACCCCGAGTTAACTACTCTGTTTTAACTTTTTCTATTTATGTTTTTTAATGTCAAAACAGAACTAAATTTGTCTGTCAAAAAAATAAAAACTAAATATGTCCCAATCAATAGAAATGAATTTGATAAATGAGCTTGTATAACAGCATTCAACCAGGTAGTCTCACATCATATGGAATTACTGACATCGGAAGTCGTTTACTTTTCATTTGGAGCAGATATGCATCATTTATACAAAGTTTCCTTGTGTGATTGCTATGTGTATTGTACCCATGTTGTGTTTTACACGAAACTAACATAACTACGTACTATTGTACCATTTGAAGACCATATCTCCATTTTGGCTCATTTTTTTTTTTCGTAGGACTAATAATTTAGGCGTACGAACGGAGCAAAGTGTTCAACTTTGGTACTATGGTTTTCATACATTTTCATCTAGTTTAATTTAGTATAGAGATGTTTTTGCCGTAAAATGAGCCAAAATGGAGATATGGTGAAAAAAGTGGTTTTGGACGCCATTTTTTCAAAATGGCGGCTCGAGAGGCGGTCATAGAAGGTCGCAAAGTGAAAATTCGGAAAGAGCAGTCCAAAATCCATATAGATGAAAATTTTCAAAACTCCCGCAAAACTTTCCAGGTAAAACTACTTCCTTACTGTATTAGAAATGGCTTAAACTATTAATTCCACCAAATGCATTTCAAATTTGATATAAATAAAAACTTAAGAACTTCTTACTTTTTAACATTTTTGAGTTTCTAAGGCCTAGTTTCACAGTCAAAGTTAAGCCAGGTTTAACTCCGAGTAAGTTTCACACTTAGTAGTTAACCCCTGAGTTAACCCTACTACATTCTAGGGTTAACCCCGAGTTAACTACTCTGTTTTAACTTTTTCTATTTATGTTTTTTAATGTCAAAACAGAACTAAATTTGTCTGTCAAAAAAATAAAAACTAAATATGTCCCAATCAATAGAAATGAATTTGATAAATGAGCTTGTATAACAGCATTCAACCAGGTAGTCTCACATCATATGGAATTACTGACATCGGAAGTCGTTTACTTTTCATTTGGAGCAGATATGCATCATTTATACAAAGTTTCCTTGTGTGATTGCTATGTGTATTGTACCCATGTTGTGTTTTACACGAAACTAACATAACTACGTACTATTGTACCATTTGAAGAGTGCGGTTTACTTTCGTTGTGCAGAGTAACTGCCCGCCCTTTTGTAATGGTAAACTATACAATTAGACATAATCGAGTCAACATTTCACCGCTTGTTATATTGGATTCTCTTCACCTATCCATTACTAATTGAAGGTGATTTTTTAAAATAACTGAAAAAATAAACAGTGTTTGGTAAGTAGATGTTCAATGTTGTAAAACATTATTCTCAAACAATAGAATGTTGCCATACTTATATAACTAGAGTTAACTCGTCACTTTGGAACTGAAAGTCAGAGTTAACACCGGGTAAGGGTTAAATTCGAGTTAACTTTACTCTGGGTTAACCCTAGACTGTGAAACTGGGCCTAAAAAGTTCAATCTGTTAATTACTTAAGTAACTTTTTTATTTAATACAAACTTTTAATTTTGAAAAAATGAATGTAATACATATATTTAAGGCATTTATATAGTAACTTTTGAACAAATGTATGCAACTTTAATAATAACAGACCAAATTTGAACAATAAAAACCTGTAAGGACGCTATCTTCAGCAAGGCTGAAGCTATAAAACTTTTTACGTTGTGTCACTATAAAAAAATTAAATGAATAGTTTTCATGCCTCCCTAACAACATAACTGTAAGGTTTCAAGTCAATTGGTTAAAAAACAAAAAAGTTTTCCATACAACGGTTCAAGTTTCGGTATAAGTGGGCGTAGCCATGCCCACTTTTGGTCAAACTAGTTTTCATTCCTCCCTAAAAACATAACTGTAAAGTTTCAAGTAAATTCGTTAAAAAAACAAAAAAGTTTTCCATACAACGGTTCAAGTTTTGCGTTTAGTGGGCGTAGCCATGCCTTCTTTTGGTCAAAATAGTTTTCATTCTTCCCTAAGAACATAACTGTAAAATTTCAAGTCAATTCGTTAAAAAACAAAAAAGTTTTCCATGCAACCGTTCAAGTTTCGCTATAAGTGGGCGTGGCTACGCCCACTTTTGGTCAATATTGTTTTCATTCCTCCCTAAGAACATAACTGTAAAAATTCAAGTCAATTGGTTTAGAAACAAAAAAGTTTTCCATACAATTGGTCAAGTTGCACTATAAGTGGGCGTGGCTACGCCCACTTTTGGTCAAAATAGTTTTCATTCTTCCCTAAGAACATAACTGTAAAATTTCAAGTCAATTGGTTAAAAAACAAAAAAGTTCTCCATACAACGACGTGAATATGGCTTCTCTTCCTCTTCTTCATTTTGTATGGGAGCTACCAGTTCCAGTTGTCCAATCTCAATGAAACTTTCAGGACAAAACAAAAAAGTTTTCCATACAACGATTCAAGTTTTGTTCATTTTTCTTCTTCTTTTCGTATGGAGCTACCAGTTCCAGTGGTCCGATATGGCTGGATCCGACAAATGAGTTGATCGCACAAATAAGAAGTCTCTGTGCAAAATTTCAGCTCGATATCTTCAAAACTGTGGGAGGAGACTGTATATATACAGACAGACGGACGGACAGACGGACATGGCTAAATCAACTCGTCTTGTCGTCCTGATCAAGAATATATATACTTTATATAGTCGGAAATGAATATTTCGATCTGTTACAAACTTCAGCACAAAGGTATTATACTATTTCACATACGTGAAAAGTATAAAAATTGTTTGTTGCCAATTTTGAGTTTCAGGAACGTAACCGCTTATTTTGTACTGCATCCATGTTTCGCTTAACATGTTTCCAACATGTTAAGCGATGTTTTCTAGGAACGTAACCCCCGTGTTATGCGAGGGCCAAGTGTATGTATAAATAAACATACAATGGCTACTTCAACTGTTTCGCTGTTTAAAAGCCACCATTTATTTTTTCTAGCATTTCCCAAGATTTTCGAAACAACCATAAAATACGTTGGTGGTGTACATGATATCTCGGACACCAATTCTCGGAAAAGTACAAACGGACCGTCATTTCATGAAGAAAATAACTACAAATAGAGTAGCATAAGCAAAAAAATTAAAAGTTTTTTTTTTTTGTAAAATCTACAGCTTTTTAAAGATGAAACTTTTTTTCTTCATTTATTGAGGTTTAAATGTGTATAACTTTCGAAAGGGGCCCTCAATGAAAAAAACTCCTTTAGTACATGATAGATTGGGTTCCTTAGTATATCTTACTTAAATCTCCACAAGATCGGTCATGTAGTTTCTGAGATATCTTGATTACAAGTAACTTCGTGTTTTTTACAATTCAGTGAAATGCAAGAAATTGGAAGGTGATATGACTTGACGTCTACTATTTGCGGAATCAGCACACCAAAATACATAGGAATTAGTTGCAATTATTGAAAAAGTTATTTCTTGTTGGCCTGTGTATTCATCAACACCCCGAATTGCATCGAGTCACTCGAAGCATCTGTAAGAACCGTCCCTCATCGAAGCAACCAAGAATGTTGCTCCTCCAGTCTAGTGACTTGGGCATGAGAAAACTGGCTCCACGACGGCAATGCATTATTATGCTCAAATCATCGTACAAATCGTCTAATCTTGATATTTTGCTATTGGTATTATTCTCATCTTCAGGTGTCTATTAGTGTTTTGCTAATTATTTACAATAAAAGTTAAATATTTACCATCCGTGTATTCACATACAATTTGATTGATTTTATATCCAATCAATTTCTTTTGTGGCTTTCTCTCGGCATTGTATTTTAGTTATTGTGACATATGTATACTGTATATTCAAAGCCTACTTAGCTCAAATATCTGAGTTGCAACAGTCTTGCTGATACAGACGATATACAAATCATCGCACAACTAAAATCAGAGTTAAATCAACAAATTTTGTCAACAATTATTGAAAGTTTTAAAAAATTTCACAAAATTTAATGTGTTACGCACAGTGTTTAGGCAAACTTCTGTTCCGGTTCGATTTTTCAGAGAGATTTTAAGTTCTTTAGCCGTTTTGAAAGGGTCTCGTTTTATTTCCTTAACTATTGAACGCTCTTCTCGCTCGTTTAATATTTTTCCTTGGCCTTCTCTACTTTTAAACTCATCGCGGAACTGTCCTGGACAGTAAATTTACCTCTTCCAACCAAATCGGCGATATCTCATACATTTTTACCCTCCAAATTCAATTTTATTATTAACTGCCTAAGTTCAACTGAGGTTTGCAATCTTTTTGGAGCCATAATAAAATTATTTAAATTAATTTTAATGCGTCAGTTCACAAATGAATGCATAGTGGTCGACGTTCTATGGGAGAGCGGCCATAAATACTTCCAGTTAAGATAGAGGCTTGAAACTTTGCACACAATTTTCTTATTTTTATTGTAAAATTATATATAAAAATAAGCCAGATCAGACTACTAAATCATATAGCTGCCATAGGAACGATCGGTCAAAAATTATGATTTTAATGCATTCATCTCAATTTTTTGCACAAGTACGTCTTAGATATCAATAAAGACACTTTGAAAGATCGATGAAGATCGGACAATTATAGCGTATAGCTGCCATAGGAACGATCGATAAAAAATGTGGAATTTACGAAAATTTTGAGTTTATAGGTCTTTGAGAGGTAACAATCAAAGAGAGGGGAATTTTGTGGTATGGAGTTTTAAAGATACATATTTACTGAACTTGTATACAGAATTTCAGTTTCGTACTTTTAACAGCTTTGGAGATATAGCAAATTATGCAAAACAACTGGGGGAGGGGAAATTAATGAGAGGGGGAAAAATTGTGGTATGCAATTTTTTAGTGCTAAACACACTGAGTCTACAGACCAGTTTTCATGTTTCTATATCTTCGGGTGTTTCAATTATGGCATTTTAAAAAAGTGGTGGAGTGGGTTTGGCACAAAACCAAATCAAATTTGATCTGCGGATGGACAGACGGACATTCGTCAATCAACTTCTCTTGTCATTCTGATCAAGAATATTTATATTTCATGGGGTCCCTCGGTCTTCCTTCTATGCGTTACATACATTCCGTTCAAACAAAGACATTATACACTAATACACTATGTCTACATGATATAAAATAAAATCTACATTATTAAGATAATAAAACAAAACTGTAAAGGAACACAACTCCCCAGCAAAAATTTTGGGAACCTAGCATAAAATTCATAGCTGCGATGAGGCATTTATTGATGCAAGTATTCATCGGTCGCATACTAAATGCGACATAGATTTAGAATTGGATGTTGCTCTGTCAACGTCAACGACCAAAAGTTTGATCGAGCATAACTTAACAACATAGTGGTGATTTGGATGCCGGTCTGAAGGCGGTTTGGATGCAACTTTGTACGAACGAAAAACGTACAAAGCTAGATCAAACAGCACAGGCAACCATTTACAACCTTAATACAACACAAAGCAAGATCGAACAGTTGAGCGAACATAATTGTTTCGTCCCGCAACTCTCGGAAATATCCACAAAGTAAGACTTAGCGAGCAAGAGACATTTCACAACGGAAAAACAACTAAGTCTTTGTTCGCTCTGTTTCTTTTGGTTCTTGAGTTCGGCATTTAATTCATGTGTATACGATAGCCAACAAGGTTGGCCTCCGGCACGCAAGCCGTTGACAAATGCGCAGTTGAAGCGCAATTTAATTACTTTGACTAATATAAAAACATTACGTCACAGTAAATTATGTATGAATATGTTCTTTTTATATGTTTTATTAATGTTTATATTAATATACATTAATAGTATATATTATATAGTAGTATATAAATATGAATATATACATATATTAAAATTGGTTGGGTTCGAACCCGAACGTGAGTTCGAACGGACGGTATGATTGATTGGAACGACCATCCTATCATACATATTTTGATCGAACCACTCGCATCATGTCGCGGCCATGGCCGTGTAAAATTTATTATAGTTGGATGAAACGGATGCGACATCCTCGCATCCAATAATGCCGCATTTCACCAATGAAAATGCGCATAAAATTTTTGCTAATTAGTATATTGTTGATTATGAACACATCTGCAAATATCTGCAGCTAGCTTTGACTTTTTTTTTACCCAAAGACACTCAAAAATGTACCAAAAAAAAGTGATTCGGGTGAACTGGGGGGAAAACAGTTAAAACTTTAAGTAAACATAAAAAAGACGCACACAAAAGGTAAAAAAACAGAATAAACTATAGCATTAATTTTATAATAAATACAACACAAGTTTGCTTATATTAATATTGGAACTTAAAATTAATACCTTTAACTTTAAAATCCATTTAAAATAATTTAAATTTGGCCGCGTAATTTATAAACTGACCACTTTGAAGTTCGCTTTTGGTGTGAAATATTCTCGATGCGTTCAACTGGGCTTTGCAAATGAACACATTTTCACAACTTCAATACTATTTTTACAAAGTCCCGTTAGATTTCCAGAAAAAAGGGGTTGTCCATTCAGAAGCTTGGACATTTATGAAGCGATTTGGTGACTTTTCGAATATTTTTTGTGGTTATTATTTTTTTGAATTTTGACCTATGGGCGCGACCAGAGAGTATTAAAATATAACAAGAGACCGAAGCCCGCTCACGCTAAGCTTCCCGGATTTGGAGTTTAGGAACATGGTCCCAGCGGAAAACTCTGCGACAGAGACAGAATGATAAAATGTGTATACCTTTCTCACTCTACCTGGAATTGTTTACATTTTTCATATTTTGTTTACTTTTGAGTTGTTGCCACATTTCATTTGCCTGTGCGGCGTGGACTTTTGTCTTGATTTTGATTTTCATATTTTGCGAGTCCGGACGGACATTTCATATTCAATTATTTCAGCAAATTTGTATATTTGATGAAAATAATGCGTTTTTCAACATATTATAACTAATTATATGAAAATTTTATATTTTTCATCATATTTTTACTAACATGCCAATATAAATAAAATTTTAAAAATCCCAAAATTGGATTTTTTACAATCAAAAGTATTATCAGCATTTTAGCATATCAATATCAACTAACAATTATTCGCTTTTATTGTCTGAATACAGGCAAACAATTCGAATTTTATAATGATCGTATCAGGATAACATGAAATTAAGTAGCCAAACAATACAATTTGAATTTGCAAAATAGTTAGCTTATGGTTGAGACGGGAAAAGGGATATATGTGTGGGACAAGGCCACGCACAGGAATCAAATGTAAAATTGTCAATTGTGGTTGCGAAGGGCAAAGAGGTACATACGAAGAAACACACAAAACTGTGTGTTGACATAGTTTGTGGATGAGAAGGATAAAGAGACACATTGGCAACGCATAGGTAGAGCACAATTTGTGTATACCTGTGGCCACGCAAAGAATCAAATGCAAGTTTATAGACAAGCAGGGAAAGTGTGTAAAGCACAAAACCGGTTTGGTCTCAGCTTTGTGTGTGCTCCAGTCGCAACAACTACAATACGCACACACTCATTGCTCCACTTCACCCTTTTTCCACATATGCATTTACTTCCTTGCTTTGTGTGTAGTTTGTTGATGTGAAGTGCGAAGAGACAAATAAGAAACGAAAGCAAAGAAAATTTTTCATATTTTGGGCTAGCGCAAAAATTTTAGCAACAACAATGACAATGCGTACACACTTATTACCCCACTTCACCCTTTCTCTACATTGCTTTGACTGCCTTGCTTTGTGTATACTTGCAGTCCCAACAAATACAATACGCACACACTTATTGCTCCACTACACCCTTTTCACACATATGCATTGACTTTGGTTGTGGAGCAGAGGGAGTAAGTGTGTGTAGGTAACTTGCTTCTGCTATGATTTTTTGATATTTTGTGTATAATTTGCTTTTGCCTTGCCTTTTTTTATATTTTGCGTGTAACTTGTTATTTCTTTGACTTTTTGATATTATTGTCTTTCCTGACATTTCTGAGTAGCATGAATCAATTTGCTTAGTAAAATTGAATAGCGAATACTTTTGATCTGCAAAGAAACCATATTTCGCTTAGAAACTACATACATATATTTCGCCTTCTTATTTCAATGCAAAATCAAATTAAACGCAAGTTTTTTTAATATTATTTTCGTCGCTAAACAATGCAATATAATTTTCTTCAGTCAATCAAACTCTAACTAAAATCAACCTAATCTCTGTATAATAAAAGTTACATTGCCTCAGCTTAAATAAAATGTTATTTATTCGCAATGAGCATGAATAACTAAATACATATACATATTAAGCCGACGGCACTTGTTCAGTCCAATTATTTTATTTTCATTCTTAAAATCAAAACTCACAATATGTACATACATACATGCCCGCCCTACTTGTTCTTTTGTCCACACTTTCATTGAACACAAGAAGGATCGTTTCTTAGCAACCACGCATACATGCCACTTCACCTCTTGCCAACACTTTTCGTAAACAAAAGTTGTTTATGAAATTCGGCAACAAGGCTGGAAGTTCATTCATAATTTCCATTGAATTCCCAATTGTAGTAATTGTCTGTTCGTCGTCGTTAGAGCGAGCCAAACATACATTCGTTTTGTTGTCTCTGTCGCGACAAAACTTTTCCGCTGGTTATTAGTAACAATTATTTTTTGAAAGCTTAGCGTGAGAGGCCTTCGGTCTCTTGTTATATTTTAATACTCTCTGCCTCTAGTATATATATATATATGTAGTGAAAAAAAAGATATACCTTGCATATAAGTTTTCCAATTTATACTAAGCAAACTCTTGTCCGGCTATGCGTTGGAGTCACTGTATATACTTTGTATAATCGGAGAGTACAAAAAATACACTTGTGGTGAATGAAGAAAGAGTGTAGAACAAAACCGACAATATCGTTCTCCGTTCCCTCGTCGTTGTTCTGATCCGTGAGTATTAAATATAACAAGAGACCGAAGCTCGCTCACGCGGAACTTTCAAAAAATAATGCCGAATAATTGAAAGAGGAAAACTCTTGTCAGACAGAGACATCAAAACAAATGTATTTCTTGCTCGCTCCATCGACGCACAGTGGGGCCTTCTGAGTTTTTCCGTTGCAAAAATCATATCTTCTGAACGAATAAAGATAATTGCATGAAACAAGTTTTGTTTGAAAGGGAATTCCTTTAAAACGAGCCATCGCTCAATACGCTACGATATATGGGAGCGGCGTAGTAGGTTGTCAAAGTCAGAATTTGTTTCCGGTGCAGCTTTAGCGCCAGAAAATGGCTAGTTTTCCATTTTTTATAAACTTAGAAATTTGCGACTGTACACAGTATATATATTCTTGATCAGTGTGACAAGACAAGTTGATATAGCCATGTCCGTCCGTCCGTCTATCTGTCTATCAGTATTTATACAATATCTCCCACAATTTTGAAGTTATCGACCTGAAATTTTGCACAGAGTCTTACGTTCTGAGCGATCAACTCATATGTCGGAATCGGCATGATCGGACTATTGGAACTGGTAACCCCCATACGAAAAGAAGAAGAAAAATTAACAAAACTGTATTTGTTGTATGGAAAACTTTCTTATTTTTTAAGATAGAGGGCTGAAATTTTACAACTAGAAGTTTAAGGTACCCAGACTAAATGTCTGAAAGTTTCATTGAGATCGAACTACTGGAACTGGTACCTGCCATACGAAATGAAGAAGAGGAAGAGAAACAAATTTAAGTCGTTGTATGAAAAATTTCTTTCTTCCTCAACATAGAAGGCTAAAATTTAAAATGTAATCTTTTTACGTACCCAAGTAATATGCACATTAGTATCATTGAGATCGGACCACTGAAACTGCCACCTGCCATACAAAATGAAGAAAATTAAGCCATTTTAACCCCCTTTGTGCCGCCCCCAGTACATTTTACAACCACCTGATTTGCATAATATAACTAGTTGCTTCCTATAACAAAATATGTTCATTTTATTAACATGTTAAAGCTGTAACAGCGAATCTACCTACTGTGCATTCTTCTTCTTATACCTGCGTCAGCGTCTTTTTCGATGATTTTTTGTGCGAGGTTGCGACCGATTTATTGCTATAAAAACCAAACACGGACGAAGTAGGTTGTAAAATTTTAAACTTAAGTTAAGGAATATATAAATAAGATATTTAGAAAATTTGAGACAGGTCATATTGGGTCTTTTTTTTTTATTGTCCACCAAAGTTGAAAAATAGCCAAAAAATAGGTAGTTCGAAAAACAACTGCCACTACAAAACTACAAATGCTAAAGTCTTGATATTTATAATATAACACAATAATATAGCTATCTAAGAATAGAAATCAATTTGATAATGATTCATGATATAATTGCGCTGTTATTCGAACTCAAAGATGCCAAATTCTCAAAAAATGTAGTGTGTTATTGAAAGTTGAAAAAAAGTCAACTTTGAGCGCGCACATCTTCCAAACTATAATTCCGATTTCTTTAATGTTAATATTTCCTTAATCTCTGGAAAATTCTCTGTCAGACACATATATTTGTTTTATCGAAAGCGTTCATGAAATTTTTGATTTTTGCAAGCTGAATGTATCTGAGGCCCCTCTGTGCGACGACGGACTGACAATTACTACACATTGGGAATTTAGTGTAAAAAATGATCGAAGTTCCAGCTTTGTTGCCGAATTTCATAAACAAATTTTGCTTACGAAAAGTGTAGGCAAGAGATAAAGTGGCATGTGGCGAGTATGCGTGGTTGCTAAGAAACGATTCAAAGAAAGTGTAGACAAAGGAAGTAGGGCGGGCATGCGCATGTTGTGAATTTAGATTTGAATAATGAAAATGAATTATTAAACTAACCAAGCGCAGTCTGCTTAATTTATTTAGTTATTTATGCTTATCCCTATAAAGTATATTTTACTTAAGCTAAGCGAATGTAACTTTTATAATACAGAGATCAGTTTGACTTTAGTTTGAGTTTGATTGACTGAACAAAATTTGATTATATTGCTTAGCGAGGAAAAGGATAGAAAAAAAATCGCGTGCAACACAGTACACGTGTTCGAAGTGAAACCTCTTTTGAAAAGAACCAAAAAACCAGTAAGGATGCTATCATCAGCCTTGCCACGACCATTTTCTGGATATAATTTCTCTTTAGGGAACGTACCCAAATTACGTGACCCATTTTTGACACTTTTTTAACCCCCTCCCCCCCTCGGTGACCATCCGTAGTATATGACAAGACCCCCTCCCTCCCTACTACTTTTCACGTAGTAGTTTATAAATATGGTTTATGTAATTCTTTGCAAACAGAGAGTTAAAGAAGCACTATATTTGAACATAGTTCAAAACATTTAAAAATTCAAATTCAACAAATTCAATAGATGATATTGACCACGTGACAAAACTCTAAGACCCTCCCCCGCCCTAGTAACCAAGAGTGGTGTTTTAAAGAACTACCTCCCCCCCCCCCCCCCCTAAATCGGTCACGTAATTTGGGTACGTTCCCTTATCTTAGTATCCTATACACTAATTTTCATTATTTTAGCTCATTGCGTACCTGAGATATGCAAATTATAAATTTTTGCTATAAGTGGGCGTTGCCATACCCAATTTTGGATGAAAATATTTTTTTTGGCTCTCTAAGACAATAAGTGTGAAGTTTCAAGTCAATTGATCAAGAAACAAAAAAGTTTGCCATACAACGACGTAAATTTGCTTTTTATCCTCTTATTAATGATTTATGGTAATAAAATTGGAGGATCTGTGCAACATTCCAGGTCGATGATTTCAAAATAATCAAAAGGGAAATTTAGGTATCTGGGAAATATTTTATAGATATTTTCACACCGTTACAAAATCTCTGACAATTTTCTCGAAGATTTTATTAAATTCAGCCTTATTTTAAGTTGTTATAAATAATTACGTACCAAGAAATAAACCTTATGGTTTCCTCATTAATCTGCATTTAAACAATTCAATATTTTACATGTTTTCATTAATAAATCTGCTCGTAAAAATAGTACATTTTATGAAAATATGTACATACATAAGTTTGTACCAACCGTGCACAATTTGGAATGTGTACATTTTTGAATGCATAAATGCGAAGAAGAAAAATTTCCCCCACCGGGTCAAAGACTTCTTAGAATTAATTTATCATGTTGCTGTTTTTTTTTTTTTTTACCTTCTTATAAATGAAGTTTTTTTTTTTTTTCTCTATCACTTATTTTGTATTAATTATATTATATGTATTTTTCTTTATATTATATTATTATTTTTTTTTTCTCTTCTCTATTAATGAAGTTTTTTTTTCAATTTTGTATTTTTTATACGTACCTATATATTATTTGTTATACGTACCTATATATTATTGTATTATTTTATTATTTTTGTTTTTTATAACTTTTTTTTTATTTTTACTATAACCTAAATAACAGAAATTTGTTACTAAATTAAATAAATAAATGTAAATGTAAGAAAAGAAAAATTAATTCAAATGTGCAAAGAGTCTCCCGAACAACACAGGCAAGTTAACAACCAAAGTTCCAATGTGTAGAATCTACTTGACTTTATTTATTGTATATATAATTTATTATTAGTGTTCACTTTCGGAATTTTTTGAATTCGTAAATTAATTGTTTTTATTTGCTAGTGTATTATTGTCAATTGCAAAATTGAACGGGCTTCAACATTATTAACTGCAGATGATTTCGCGGCTTACATATACGTATATTATGAAGCCGATTAGCGACGTTGATTAGCAACGTTAAGTAGCGGGCAACAACAAGCACAATGCAAACGCTCAGACAGTGTCATAGGTAGCAACAACCACACTGTCCGACCTAACGGAGAATGCTTATGACGAAAATAACAACAACAAGAGTTTTTATAATATTTGGAGTAGAGGACTGCATGAATGCATTCAAAACGGCAAATGAATCATTCACCCTGAAAACGAATGTTTGTTTCGCTGTACTTTTTTCAGCAAATGTGAATGAATATTGTATCTGAGCTTGTAATGTTAAGTACTGTACAGTATTCACACAGAGAATGTACAGAAAATTTTTAGTACAATGATTTGGAGTACAGTTTACTCACTGTACAGTGAATGTTAGTTTGATAAGACGCTTTGTTTATAAATAATTTGTTATTAAATTTTTTTTTTTTTTATTTAAAATTTAATAAAGGTACTTAGTGCTTAATATTTACATTAACATATTATTCAATTAAAACA
Organism: Phortica okadai; assembly: GCA_034638295.1. Taxonomy (NCBI): domain Eukaryota; kingdom Metazoa; phylum Arthropoda; class Insecta; order Diptera; family Drosophilidae; genus Phortica; species Phortica okadai. Next base: position 928,227 of record JAWUZV010000032.1, on the reverse strand, counting down.
TTTTCATTCATATTTTCTATGTTTGAATTCAAAAACATTATATTGTTGACCATCGTTTTTCTGATATAAGATTTTTAGCTATTGAAAAAGCTCTCTCCGATGCTGCACTACTTGCAGGAACTGCTAAGATTTTGCAACTTATTTCATAAAGCAACGGAAACTGTTTTTTATTGTTTATCCACCATTGCAAAACATTAAAGTCGTCGCAATAGTCTATATCGACATGCTTATAACATTCTATTTCCTTATTAATAATGTCAAGTATGGTATTATTTTTCTTGGCTTGAGAGTAGTCTGCAAATATTGAATTTATTTGTGGTTTGGATGGCGGCGAGTCTATATTTCCTAGTGGGCTATTGTCATGGAGTTCTTTTATCATTTCTTGACAGTCTTTAACTGTTTGATTCTTTTCAAATTCAGTGAACTGTGAGAGTTTATTTGTTGGCGGAAATAAAAATAGAGCAATGCTATGAAACTTTGTTAAATTTTTCTGAACCACGGATTCCAAAAGATTTTTAATCGACTCTTTACATTTCTTGACAGTGTCTTCATCAATGTCATCTATTGTAGATATTTTTTTCAAATTGTTGATGTAGGGTATTGCTAAGTGCAAAGTTGGATAACTGTTTCCTTCTAGTATTTTCGAAGCTGTTGCAAATGGAGCGAGAAGGTTTATGATAGAGCTTAAAATACTCAAATTTATGCTCTGCATTCTGAATATTTCGTTTTTTTCCTTTAAAATATTTGTTATTTCAACCCAATTCATTTCAATGGATTTAAATAGATAAAATACTGTATTCCAACGAGTTGGACAGTAACATTTTAGAGTTGTTTTTAAATTAGAGTTCTGACCCGATTTCTTAAAATACTTGACTATTTTACTACACCGATTCACCATATCTAGTTACTCAGGTACTTCATTAACGACCTTTTCAATAACATTATGAATTAAATGATTTGCGCAATGTATATTAATGAGGTCTCTGAATGCAGCTTTCATATTCGATCCCCTATCTGTCACTATAATCGGGTTGTCTATTTCCAAGTTACATCCGAAGTCACTCAAACTTTTTGCAATTTTTTTTTTGATTCGATCACCTAAGAAATTTTTTTTCTAAATTGTTTGAACATTAGTCACGTAAAGTTCTTACCAGTACAGGAAACTCCCCCCATTGATTTGATGGCAAGCAATCGGTTTATCAGAGCTCCTTCTTTGATGTAGTGTATCGTCAGGGATATATAAGACGTCTTATAATAATCGTCAGTCCAAATATCCGATGTTATACCATACCCAAAACGTTTATACAACAATATCTCATTTCTAATTTCATTAGAATGAAACTCGTAAAGTTTACCGATGTTTCGAGAAATTGTTGTGGGATGTGGCAATAATGCGTCAATGTTTACATTTTGCCCAAAATTTGCACCTACTGTAACTAAAAATTGGTCAAAATTTTTGAGACCCGAATCATCAACAATTGCGAAAGAACGTCCATTTTTTACGATCCATTCGGTTATGATTTGAGTGCTTTTTTTTTTTTTGTTTCAGAATCAACCTAAACGTCTGGATGGCTGTGTTTTTTAGAATTTGCCAATATATAGCACTTGTGCTTAACAAGATTTGAAGTGCTTTTGTCAAACTTGTAAATGTTATAGCACGTTTTACAGGCAACTACATCAACTTTTTCCAGACCATTACCATCTTCAATCCTTGCAAGAGTATCCCAAACTTTGCTTCTACCACGCTTGCTTGAAAATTTTAGTTAGCCTTTTAAAAGTTGGGTTTTTGTAACTGCGGTTTCTCTCTTTCCAGTAGAATCTACGATGGTGGCATCTAACGACAAATCCTGATTGCAACATTACACTAGATGAACTATCTAAGTCAATAACTACCACAAAAAACTTACATTTTCCAAAACATTCAATGCGCTGGAGTTATTTTCTTTATTTTGGCAATCCATATTTCTATTATTGACAACTAGTGCTATACACTACTGAACATCAGTTATTCGTTTAATTTTTACTGTTCACATTATTTTATATGATATACGTACCAAAGAGGATAAAATAGAAAGAGTGGAAAACAGAGTGGGAACATTTACATCGATTGATGTGGACAGAAAATGATTAGTAGCCAAGTAATTGGAACTTAAGAGTGAGCGAGAAAAAAGATGAGACAACTATATGAAACGCTCTGATTGTTCCAAGATCAGAAGGAGACAGCATATAAATATTCAAAAAATTCAACTTCAAAATCAGTAAGGGCGGTATAGTCGAGTATACTCGACAATATAATACCCTGTACACATGGTAGGCAGTGCCACACCCTCAATTTACAAAAACATATTGATCTGACATCGCCTATTCAAATAGAGTTCAAAATATCAAGAAATTCGGTCAAAAAATGTGGATTTTACGAAAAATTTAAGTTTGTTGGCCTCTGAGGGGTAGCCATCAAAAAGGGGGGAAATTTGTGGTATGCAGTTTTTAAGATGTATTATCACTGAGCTTGTATACAAAATTGCAGGTTCATACCTTTGTTAGTTTTGGAGATATAGCGTTTTTAAGAAAAATACTAGGGGAGGGGAAATTAAGGGGAGGGGGTAAATTGTGGTATGCAGTTTTGTAGAGTTACTCATACTGAGTCTACATACCGACTTTCATGTTTCTATCTCTTTGGATGTTCGAGTTATAGCGTTTTCAAAAAGTGGGTGGTGCCGGATGGGCGGGAAGGAGTGGGCGTGGCACAAAACCATTCAAACTTGATCTGCTGCCGAGCATCACGAGTCTACCCTCCAAATTTCAAGTCTCTAGCTATTATAGTTTCCGAGAACCATTGGTGAGGACGGACGGACGGACAGACGGACGGACATGGCTTAATCAACTTCTCTTGTCGTCCCGATCAAGAATATATATACTTTATGGGGTCCCCCGACCATCCTTCTGTGCGTTACATACATTTGGCTTTTGCACAAACACAATATACCCTGATACACAGTATGTGTACAGGGTATAAACACTAAAATCCCGGGATTTCGGGATCCCGGGATTGACATCCCTACTACAGACCGTCATTCTATATTCTGTTTCATTTTCTCGCAGGCTAAATCATATAAATGTATAGTCTGTCTCTTTTTCATGTCGTTTCATCGAGTTTCAAATCACACCCATGCTAAAGAAGTTTCACTTCAAAAACTTGCATTTAATTTGATTTTGCAGTGAATTAAATAATTTTTAAGCGAAATATAATTTTTTTGCAGATCAAAAGCAATTTTACTAACCAAATTGATTCAGGCAACTAGGCGATCAGAATTTTTAGGCAAAGAAGCCGAAAAATGAAAACAAAATGAGTTGAAGTAAAGTTTTGACAAAAAATTATGCGCACATACACATTGCTTGTGTTTTTATACCCTGCACATACAGTGTGTCAGGGTATATTAAGTTTGTTTGAACGAAATGTATGTAACGCACAGATGGAGGGAAGGGGGACCCCATAAAGTATATATATTCTTGATCAGGACGACAAGAGAAATTGATTGAGCCATGTCCGTCTGTCCGTCCGTCCGTCTGTATTCACCAATGGTTCTCGGAAACTGTAAAAGCTAGAGACCTGAAATTTGGAGGGTAGACTCGTGATGCTTGGCACTACATCAAGTTTGAACGGTTTTGTGCCACGCCCACTCCTTCCCGCCCAACCAGCACCGCCCACTTTTTAAAAACGTTATAACTCGAACACCCGAAGAGATAGAAACATGACAGTCGGTATGTAGGCTCAGCATAAAGAGCTCCACAAAACTGCATACCACAATTTCTCCCCCTCCCCTTAATTTCCCCTCCCCCATTTGTTTTATTAAAACTGATATATCTCCAAAACTATAAAAGTTACGAACCTGAAATTTTGTATACAGGTTCAGTAAATATACCACTTTAAAACTGCATACCACAATATACCCCTCTGTTTCATGGTTGCCCCTCAAAGACCATCAAACTAAAAAAAATTGAAAAATCAACGTTTATTAAGTTCTTTTGATGAAATATTTCATAAATGTTAATAAAGAAACATGAAAATTGTTTTGTAGACTCAGTAAACATAGCCCTACCAAATGGCGTACAACAACTTTTCCTATTCCGCGCATTTTCCTACAAAACAGGGTTTTATTAAAATTGCTGTCAAGCATACATTGTATGAACACAGCAAAAATTGTCCAATAAGAATTTTCCAATAAGACTTTTTATTATATTTATATTTATATAAACACAAATTGTTAAAAATAAAATATAAATGTTTCAATTATTCAAAATTAGCATAAACATATAAAATGTTAATTGTCGTTATTATGTATATGTATACATATAGTTACCATGATAACGTCGAATTTTCTAGTAACGCATGACAAAGCATTTACATATGTTTTAACTAATGACCAAATATACATAAAATTTGGTCATTTGATCGTTTGAATATTAATCATTCACCTCTTTCTTTTTCAACACTATAAATTATGAGTGGAGCCTTGAATCCCTGGTATAGAGTTGTCCATTTCAAAATTGACTATAGTAGCCCCATTTTAACAAATGTTTCGACAACCCTAAAAGATTTGCGCCAGTTTATAAATTTGCGCCAAATTGATTAAAATCGTTCTTGTGCAAATATATTGATTCGCAAATCTTTCGTATATTATAAAGTCTGGTGCGGTCCATATTGGGTCGTCGTTCAAAGTTACAAACGGTTTCGGTTCGAATTTAAAAAAAAATCGGTTGTTTTCACAGCCATAATTGAATGTTCAGTGAACATACACAAAATAAAGAAATATAATTCGGTTCTCGGAAATATTAAATGCTTTTCTATCCTTAATTGGATTTTATACAGCTGGTGAGTTTTTATTTATATTATTATTAGACAGACACAGCCAACTATACCCAATTTACATGTGGGGTTTTGACGCGTTGCGTTTCGAGCTAATTAGTGTATGTTGTTAGATGTAGACACAATATTTACCATAAAACATACGCCGCGAGTTAAAAACCCCATGTAAACTGTTTAATAGTATAATCTTCACGAAGTTTCTAGCCAGGTTTCTAACATACTTCAGGCGCAGTTTACTTAATCCATGTTAACAAAAATGTTTATTTTGTTTGTCTGTATGTCCGTATGAGTCAGTTAAGTCAGCCCCTCATCATTTCAACTACCTTTTTTTAAATATTCGGTTTATACATACACATGTATGTAACATAAGCTTAGAGGTGGCATACGCTAGCCCAGCACTGAAACCTGGTCTTCCAGTTTCAGACTCGACTGTTGTATGGTACATATAACGCAGAAATCTTGCAAATTTGAATTAACATATAACAATATAACATATGATTGCTATATTGACCCATTGTAACATACGGGTCTAGTATTTCAATTTCAAATTTAGTGCTTGCTCGCGGTATTTGCTATGTGGCACATTAAATAAGCAAAACATGTATGTTACGTAGAGCCACATGTAACATATGATGGTCTAGTACTTAAGCTTCGTCTCCAAGTTTAATGTTCGATTGGCATATTTGCTGCGTGGCCAACTTTGACATAGAAGTAGAAAATCAAATTAGAATGATCCTATGTTACGTTTACCAATATGTAACATATGACAGTTGAACACTCAAAGCTGATCGAGTTTGATGTCCGACTATCATATTGCTGGCTTACTGCAAGACAGGCATAACTCAAAATTTGATGTTTCGAGAAAAACGCGTTTAAAGTTTTGAAGTTTCGTACACTTCTTTAAAGAATAAAAACCTAAATTGCGTCACTCAAAAATTATTCGAATTAGAAACATGAAACTTTGACACAATATAAAGCTTCAGTTAATGATCATTCCTGTGAAATTAACTCAAAAATCGCATTTTTCGAGTTATGACAGACTTGCAGTAAGCAAGCAATATATGTTGTATCATAGAGTAATTATTACGTAGAGTGGAAAATGAACTATTTTCGCGTTTTGCGTTTCTCTCATGCACATTTTCGGTCCGCACAACGGTTTGAGTTCGATTGTTTTTTCGGCGGCTAAATAGCGTAGCGTATGTTGTTAGGAATTGTATGTATACATAAGAGTTCGATATAAATGCCGTGGGCTGTTGGTTTTTCTATGGAAATTAGTATGTATACACACAATTCCTAACAACATACACTACTTAGTCGCTGAAAAACGATCGAACTCAAACCGTTGTTCGGACCGTAACTGTGCATGAGAGAAACAGAAAATGCGAAAAGAGTTAATTTTCCACTCTATGTAATAATTAACGATTCAACAAGTCCTTTTTTCATATTTAATAATAAACCCCTAATACTCAATTTTAATTGATTCAAATTATTCATAATGAGAAAATTCTATATATGATATAAATTAGATTTTGACTTTTATTTTTTAACAAACAAAATATTCAAATAAAAAAAAAAACCCCTGCAAATAGTTAGATAATTATTAAATTTTGATATAATTTCGTGAAGATAATATAGGCTACTCAGTGAAATTTATTAAATTCTTTTATATCAGAGTATAGTTTTCGCATAGATTACTTAAATTTCTATATTTTAGACCAACCCTTTAGCCGCCTGGATCTTGACTGAGACAGTTTTATATTATAATAATAATTATTACTATTTATTATAAATTTATTATTACTACATTCTTATTATTTTAACTATTTGTTTGGTTGTTTGTATATATATAAGTTTCCAAAATTTGTATTTTTTTTGTTGTTCTTCAAAACAAGACAAAATGCCAAGACTTAGGAGACAAACTCTTGCTCAAACTTTACAAAGACGTAGAGACAGGGACGCACTTCGCAACAACAATGACCAAATTCGCGAACGACATACGCAATTGCAACAAAACCGTCGCGAAAATTCCGAAACCCGAGAAATTGAGCAGTCACGCGATTCCCTGCGACGTTCAAATCGTAGACGCAGTCGTAATTATCGTGCTCGCGAACAACAAAATAACACCGTCGCACATTCGTCGCAAAGGGAAAACCTCGAAGCTCGCCAACTAGAACAATCGCGAAATACTACGAGACGTTCAACTCGTAGACGCGATCCTGTGTACCGTGCACAGGAACAAGAACACAACACCGTCGAACACTCATCGCGGCGTGCAAACCCTGAAGTTCGCCAGCTCGAACAAACGCGAAATACTATACGACATTCAAATCGTAGACGCGATCCTGTGTACCGTGCACAGGAACAAGAACACAACACCGTCGAACACTCATCGCGGCGTGCAAACCCTGAAGTTCGCCAGCTCGAACAAACGCGAAATACTATACGACGTTCAAATCGTAGACGCGATCCTGTGTACCGTGCACAGGAACAAGAAAATAACACTGTCGAACATGCGTCGCGTCGTACAAATCCACGTATCCGCCAAATCGAACAGGCTCGCGATACACTTCGACATTCTTTAAGCCGTGCAAACGAACAAAATCAGACAGAGAACCGAGTGAGAAATAGAGTTCAGAGAAGGGAAGCTAGGGCATTAGCCAGACGAACGCAAAATGATGCTTTAAGACAATTAGGTAGGAGAGTTTCGGTTCATCGGTCTGTTCCTAGCAATCGGTCTAGAGAAAATCAGCGTAATGTAGAAAGAATCAGACAAGATAGACACGTTGATCTAGACCGAGCGCCAGAAATGTTGAGGGCACCTGATTCACGTCTGCAACGTAAATTTGAAATTTATTTCAAAAATATTAGGCATGGACCCACAATTATTTGCATTTGTTGCGGTGGATTATGGTTTCCCCATCAAACAGAAAAAATTGATGCATCATGGATCGAAAATAACAATCCATACAGTAGCGATATTTTGTATCTATTACAAAAATTTCCTTTAACGGAAAGCACATGCAATTTTTGCAAAACTTGTGCTCGTGCTGTAAAGCAAAGGAAGAAGCCAAACATTTGCATTACAAATGGCCTGGAATTTCCAGAACTTCCTGATTGTTTAAAGGACTTAACACCCTTTGAAGAGCGATTGGTGTGTCCACGCCTTCCATTCATGAGGATTGTTCCTTTAGGGTTCGAGCGCCAAAGTGCCATTCGAGGAGCTGTTGTAAATGTTCCGATTTCGGTAACAAATACAGTTACAACTCTACCTCGAACTTTCGATCAATCCGAAGTTATTCAACTGCATCTCAGGCGGCGTATGCAGTACAGTCATGATTTCATGACAGAATCCATACGACCTGCTAAAGTTCTGGAGGCAGTAAGATATTTATGCAATACAGAACTGTATAGAAAGCATCAAATATCTTTAGACGAACAATGGATTTCTTCGTTTGTTTCAGAAAATGTTCCTTTTGTCGTTTCAACATCTGATGTTGACATTGTTCAGTCTATTTCGAACACTCGTATCAGAAATGATAACGAAAACCCCAATGCAAATGAACAAGACAATCATATCGAGAACGATCTTAATCCAGGAGGCCAAGAAACTTTGATGGATAATAATCCAATTGAAAACGTTCAATTACAAAGAGTTATAATGGCTCCTGGTGAAGGTCAGCGTCCTTTAGACATGGTTACCGATGAAGACTCTGAGGAATTGTCGTTTGCGTCCATATATGGAGGTCGTAAACGTCAATGTTGTGAAACATTCACCAAAATTGTTAGGTCTGAGCTGCGTAATTTTGATAGAAGTGGCGTTCGGTTAGACAAGCTTTTTTACAATTATAAGAAGCTTGAAAAGATAAATATCGCAAACAATACTTCAATTTGTTTGCGAAAAAATAGGGCCCCTGCAGGCATCACCGTGAACAACGTCTTAAATGATGATTTTGTAAACCGTTTAATTCTTCACGATGATGGCTACAGGGTATTAAAAGGTGTTCGCTCATCTCCAGTTCACTGGGAAGCCGAGAAAAAAAAAGTCTTGGCCATGATTAGGCAGTTCGATCTTCCCACTTTTTTTATCACATTATCAGCAGCTGAAACAAAGTGGACCGAACTCTTAGTTATCTTGAAACAAAATGTAGACCGCATTACAATTTCCGAAGAGCAGGCGGCTACAATGCGTTTCGATGAGAAGGCCAGACTTATCCGAACCGATGCTGTTACTTACGCTAGATATTTTGACTATAGATTTCGTCAACTGTTTTCACTAATGAAAACCGACGAATGTATTTTCGGTAAATACCCTGTCACAAAATATTATTGGCGCATCGAGTTTCAGCATAGAGGTTCACCACACGTCCATGGCATGTATTGGCTGAAAGATGCCCCAAAAATTGATCTTAACGATCATAGCACATATCAGGCTGTCATAACCTTCATTGATACTTTCATTTCTACTGAAAGTATTGAGCCTAGTCTGCAAGAACTCATTGCTTATCAAAAACATAGCCATGGACATTCCTGTCGTCGACAAGGTAGAGGTTGCCGTTTCGGGATGCCTTATCCCCCAATGCCACAAACTGAAATTCTAACGCCACTTCCTGATGAATTTGAACACCGTGACCAACATTGTGAAAATTATCAAAAAATTCAATATCTATTGTCAGCAGATCTGAATTTTTCTAATTTTGATCAATTTTTGGCTCACAATACTCTGAATATGAATTATGAAGAGTATAAGTTGGCTTTAAGATCAAGCCTTAAGAAGCCACAAATATTTTTGCGTAGAAGTTTTAATAGTAAAAAGCTCAACGCATATAACAAAGACATCCTCGCATTGCATAGGGCCAACATGGACATCCAGTTCATTTTGGACGCCTATGCATGTTGTAGTTACATAGTGAATTACATAAACAAATCAAATCGAGGTGTTTCAAAGTTGTTACGCGAAGCTGTTGAAGAAATTCATCGCTGCAATTTTACTATTAAACAAAAACTTCAGCACATAGGTCACAAATTCATTTCAGGAAGTGAAATTTCTGCACAAGAAGCTGCATACTGTTGCTTAGGTTTGCACATGTCTGAGAGTAGCAATGCTGAAATATATATTAATACTTCTCATCCAGAGCAGCGCGTTAGAATGCTGAAGCCTAGAGGCGAGTTGCAGGACATGCAACAAGATTCAACGAATATCTTTCAGACAGGCTTACTTGAACATTATGTTCATCGTCCAAATACCTTGAGTGACCTATGTTTAGCGGATTTTGCAGCGAACTACCGATATTCGAAGACGGATAGGGCAGTAAATGTTGCTGAGGCTTCTGAAGAAGTTGAAGTTGAGGTTGAACCTGAAGTTTTTGCAAGGACAGCTTTTCCTCTTATAGATAACAGTGGCTTTGTAAGAAAACGTACAAAGCCCTGTGTTATTAGATATAGGCGGTTTAACGTTGATAAGGATCGTAAGGACTTCTTTAGGGAACTAGTAATGTTGTATCTCCCTTGGAGAAATGAGACGGTAGACATTCTTAATAAAGATTGTGAGGTTATTTGTCGTGAAAATCAGGGAACGATTGATGCAATCAGGAGGAGGTTTAATGTTTTAGATGATAGAGAGTTGGAAGAAGTTTTGGATCGATTGCAAGACATCGAAAATGACAACAATGAAGATGTGCATCGCTCGGATCAGGATTTAGATGAACAATTTCGGGCACTAGCAATACCTGAAGTGCCACCAGGGTTAAACGTTCTAAATCTAAATGATCCAGAGATAAATCAAGACCAATCTGACAATACCATTCGACACATTAATCTTCCTCCCATCATCGCAAAAGAAAATTTGCTGACAATTGTTAGGTCTCTCAACTTTAAACAAAGAGTTTACTTAACTCATTTGCTGCATAATGTCAAATGCAAATTTGTTTTTCATGAGTTTGTAAGTGGTGGAGCCGGAGTAGGAAAGAGTAGGTTGATATCCGCCATTTTTCAGTCCCTTACTTACAGGTACAATAGTGTACCTGGAAGTAATCCGAACTCTGTACGAGTTCTTTTATGTGCTCCAACTGGAAAAGCTGCTTTTGCCATAATTGGATCTACTTTACATTCAATGTTTTCATTTCCAGTGAACCAGTCGAGCTCGGAACTAAGGTCATTAAGTCACGATTTGTGTAATACCTTACACACAAACTTGCTAGATCTCAAGGTGCTGATCATTGACGAGGTTCCAATGGTCGGTGCCAAAATGTTTTCGAATTTAGATGCTCGTCTAAGACAAATTTTTAAAAACACCTCTCCATTCGGCGGTGTTTCTGTTGTAGTTTTCGGGGACCTCAGACAACTTTCACCTGTTGCGGATAAATGGGTCTTTCAGTCTAATTCAAATGATCCGTACCATACGTTGTTTGGTTCATCTCTGTGGGACCTTTTCAAATATTTCGAACTTACAGAGATAATGCGCCAACGTGAAGTCCAATCATTCGCTATTGCTCTTAACAACATGGCATCTGGTGCAATGACACCTTTTGATATTGAACTTTTACGTTCCCGAATTGTGTCAGCATCAAATATTCCGAATGATGCCATTCATTTATTCTTGACAAATAATGAAGCAGACTGCTATAATTCTTTCAAACTAAATTCAGTTTCTCTGCAGCAGTTTGTTTCAAACTCCGAAGATGTCATTAAGGCCACAGGTCTTACAAATGAAAGTAAAGAGCGAATTCTTGAAGCAATTCAGCATTTCAAGACATCTGAGACGCAAGGTCTCATCAATAGTCTTCTTTTAAAAACCACCATCAAGTATATGATGACTGTCAATGTCGATACAGGTGATGGTTTGGTCAATGGTGCAACAGGAGTTTTGAAGCAAATTGACTTCAACAATTCAAACTGTCCAACAAAATTGTGGATTCAATTTCCTGAAGAGTCTGTGGGCCAAAATGCGAGAAATCAAAACTCGCACGCCACTGAACTTAGTTGGACACCGGTTCAAAAAATAATTCGAACCTTTCAATACAAACGAAACGAACAAGTTTGTATTGACCGAAAACAGTTTCCAGTAGTACCTGCCGAAGGTATTACAATTCATAAGAGTCAAGGCGCTACATATTCACTTGTTGCAGTTCACACAAGTAAACGTATGTCACGAGCTGCCCTTTATGTTGCTTGCAGTAGAGCTACAAATGCAGCAGGACTCTTTTTGGTTGGTCAATTCAACCCACCTAAACCTCTTTCGGAAAGTGACTTTGTTCATGTAGAAATACAAACGTTACGTAATGAGAAACTGTTGAACACCCATTTCGATCATTTGATAAGTCCGTTAGGCCTACAAATATGTTACCACAACACTCAAAGTTTGTTTTCCCACATTGATGACATTCGAGCTGACAAACTTATGTTAATGTCATCAATTGTTTGTGTTGTGGAGACATCAACGTATCCGCAAGAAAATTATGAGGTTCCCGGATTCAGAATTGCAATTAGGCTTGATTGCAATGACTGCTATGTTCAGACCCGTCCTAAAAGAGGAATAATCGTTTATGTTCGGGAAGAAATTCTTCAACACATAAGTTGTTGCGCTAGTCATCGAAAATTTACAGAAAGCAATTCAGGTGTATTCGAATATGCAGTTTTCCGTTATAAGTCGATAGGTGTTCTAATAATTTATAGAAGCCCTAGGTATCCACTTTGACAATTCATATCCGACTTTGAAGACGTTTTCGAACAGTTTCCGTTTCTAGGGTCAGATTCTTTGGTTATAGGAGATTTTAATTTATGTTTTCGAAGTCGCTCAGAGTCTGATAATCTTTTAAATCGTCTTTCTGCTAGAGGATTTAGGTCGCTTTTAAATTTTGACGTTGAGACAACTAGTGCTGGAACGCAAATTGACTGGGCTCTGACAAATTTAGACCAAGACATAGACTCTCGAACGTACGAAACGCTCTATAGCTTTCATGACGCTATCTTATTAAGTTTACCTAGCTTTTAATCACTATTTATTACCTCGTTTATGCGAGAACCTTAAAGCGCTTTAACTCAATGCGCACTAACTAAAAACGCATGCATAAACGCCTTAATGCGCATTAGCGTAGAGCGCTTTTTAAAAGCGACTTAACAGAGTTAAACCGCTTTAAGAGTACCGCATAAACCCGACATTCGTTAATGCGCATTAAAAATCAGCTGGTACCGAATGTGTCAAGTGGTCAGTGATGCTATATTGATGAATTAATATAATTTTTTTAATTGTAAATTTTTTTTTTAGCTCTGTTTTTCTATTATATTGCGAAAAAACACTTTTAAACATTTCTAAAAACTAATATTGCGATTGTCAATTCATATTTTATTCAATATATGTCATTTTTACATATAAAGATATTCTTGAAAATAAACATTATTCAGTTGTATTCTTATGGCAACACTGTTTTGTTTTGTTTTGATCAGCTGTTCATCATGACAGCTCTTAAAGCGCATTAAGCTAAAGCGCTTTAAGGCTCTCGCATAAACGCTGCGTTTTTAGTTAGTGCGCATTGAGTTAAAGCGCTTTAGCTGTCGCATAAACGAGGTATATGTAAAATCTATATATAATCAAAACTTTGTAGTATTTGTAGATTATTTATTTAGTTAAAACTGTTAAGGTAATTTTAGCTTCAGTGTATTTTGTAAATAAAACACGTATTTTTTTTACGAGAATTCTTCCTGTTTGTATAAATAAAGAAAACGGATATATTTTTGCAAATTTAAGTAAATTTTTTTTTTTTTCTAACTAACTAACTTTTATGCAGGGTATTATATTGTCGAGTATACTCGACTATACCGTCCTTACTGGTTTGTTTTTGCTTTCTTAATAAAAAATGTAAAAAACAAGCACATTTACTTATTTCTTCTTGTGCGCAAGGAAAGTGAAGGCAAAGAATGAAGTGGGCATGAACATGTTATTCAGTTGAACGAAAATGAAACAATAAACTGACCAAGCGCAGTTTTGACAATCTTAATAATAATCTTCGATTTTTAATCAAAATTAAAATGCGTTTGCGCTTGGTCATTGTACCATACATTAAGAACCTGAAATACACACATATACATACATATGTTAAGTTAATATAATTTAAAGAAATCATTACAAAGTCAATTAAAGGGGCAAGGAAAACAAATATTAGTTGCAGCGATGCAAACCAACTTGTTTAGCTCATATTTGATTTTTGAAAATATTGTATTGTATTTGTTATAGCTGCGATCGCACACAAAGCAAGGCAGTCTATGCAAATGTGGACAAAGGGTGAAGTGGGGCACATAAGTGTGTACGCATTGTCATTGTTGTTGCTAAAATTTTTGCGCTAGCCGAAAACCAAAGCAATGTGGAGAAGGGTGAGGTGGAGCATATACAGTGTCGGAGAAAACTAAAGCACGAAACTCACCATGACAGTACTTTATTGAATAAAAATGTAAAATAGGTCTTAAACTTTTTTGTTTTCATGAATTTTACTCCTTTTTATATTGGTTATTATAAATGTAAACATATACCTCGTTTATGCGACAGCTAAAGCGCTTTAACTCAATGCGCACTAACTAAAAACGCAGCGTTTATGCGAGAGCGTTAAAGCGCTTTAGCTTAATGCGCTTTAAGAGCTGTCATGATGAACAGCTGATCAAAACAAAACAAAACAGTGTTGCCATAAGAATACAACTGAATAATGTTTATTTTCAAGAATATTTTTATATGTAAAAATCACATATATTGAATAAAATATGAATTGATAATCGCAATATTAGTTTTTAGAAATGTTTAAAAGTGTTTTTTCGCAATATAATAGAAAAACAGAGATAAAAAAAAAATTTACAATTAAAAAAATTATATTAATTCATCAATTACCTCGTTTATGCGAGAGCCTTAAAGCGCTTTAACTCAATGCGCACTAATTAAAAACGCATGCATAAACGCCTTAATGCGCATTAGCGTAGAGCGCTTTTTAAAAGCGACCTAACAGAGTTAAACCGCTTTAAGAGTATCGCATAAACGCGACATTCGTTAATGCGCATTAAAAATCAGAAGGTACCTAATGTGTAACAGTGGTCAGTGATGCCATATTGATGAATTAATATAATTTTTTTTATTGTAAAATTTTTTTTTAGCTCTGTTTTTCTATTATATTGCAAAAAAAAATGTTTAAACATTTCTAAAAACTAATATTAAGACTATCAATTCATATTTTATTCAATATATGTGATTTTTACATATAACGTTATTCTTGTAAAATAACATTATTCAATTGTTTTCTTATGGCAACACTTTTTTGTTTTGTTTTGATCAGCTGTTCATCATGACAGCTTTTAAAGCACATTAAGCTAATGCGCTTTAAGGTTCTCGCATAAACACTGCGTTTTTAGTTAGTGCGCATTGAGTTAAAGCGCTTTAGCTGTAGCATAAACGAGGTAAATATAGCATCACTGGCCACTTGACACATTCGGTACCAGCTGATTTTTAATGCGCATTAACGAATGTCGCGTTTATGCGGTACTCTTAAAGCGGTTTAACTACGTTAAGTCGCTTTTAAAAAGCGCTCTACGCTAATGCGCATTAAGGCGTTTATGCATGCGTTTTTAGTTAGTGCGCATTGAGTTAAAGCGCTTTAAGGCTCTCGCATAAACGAGGTAATAGTTAACTTCATATTTAATTTTAAACAAAAATATTTGTCAAAATATGACAAAATACCTCAAAACGGCGCGACAAAACTAAGGCACGAAATCAAAATCATTTAAACAATACGTTTTTTTCTTAGTATTTATACCCTGTACCTCGTGGTACAAGGGTATATTAGTTTTGTGCACGTCGACAATGTATGTAACACCTTAAAGGAGACATCTCCGACTATACAAAGTATATATATTCTTGATCAGTATCGAAAGAGAAGTCGATTTAGCCATGTCCGTCTGTCCGTCCGTCCGTCTGTATGAACGCGTCGATCTCGGAAACTATAATAGATAGGACCAAAAGCTCTTCGCAGTTCAATTCTGTGATTCATTACGCAGATCAAGTTTATTTTTTCTTCCCCCTCTTTGAGTAAGTTTAGGGGTGAGGGGCAAATAACTGAAGCTACCTCGGGAAAAAACTTACAAAAGTCGTATTTTCTTTGTTGTCTTTTGTGATAGGAACACCAAATTTGGTGTGTATATAGCTGACTCAAACCTCAAGAAGACCACGCCCCTATATAGTCAAAATTTCAAACGCTCATATCTCAAGAACCATACAACCTACAAGAATGAAACTTTGCATGTATGCTATTGGGATGGAGTATAGTTAGATTCAAAAATGAAATGGGCGTAACCACGCCCACATATAGCCAAAATAGAAAACCGTTATATCTCTGTAACGAATTGGTCTAGAAGAGCAAAAATTAGTATGTATGATATTGAATGGAAAGGAAATCTGTTTCGATTAAAAAGTGGCCGGGGCAACGCCTAACAACAGACGTTACTAATTGAAGGTACAGGGTATGTCGAAGTCGAGTACTGTCGACTCCAATCCTTACTGGTTTGTAGCATATCCGTTGTTTTTTATTACAGCTTCACATCTCCGTGGCATTGAGACAATTAAATTATTTAAAACTTCAACGGAAATGTTTTTCCATGCCAATTCGACCTGGGCGAAGAGAGAGTCCTTGCTTCTACAGTTTTCGCGCAGGATCTTTCGATCTACAATTTCCCATAGATTCTCTATTGGATTGAGATCGGGTGATTGCGCCGGCCACTTCAAAAGTTCAATTTTGTTTGTAACAAACCACTCTTTCACACATTTAGCAGTATGTTTCGGGTCGTTGTCGTGCTCGTAGATCCATTTTAAAGGCATTTCTTCTTCCGCATGAGGGAGCATAGTGTTTTGAAGGATGTCTTTGTACATGAAACGGTCCATTAAACCGTTTATTCGATAAATTGGACCGATTCCGTTACCAGAAAAACATCCCCAGACCATTACGTTGCCTCCACCATACTTGACCGTGCCTTTCAAGTAACGTTGATTAAGACGTTGCCCTTTTGGCAGCGTACAAAGCTCAATCCATCGGAACCTTTCATTTTAAACTTGGATTCGTCCGAAAATAGTACTGTTCGCCATTTGGCAGTAGTCCAGTTGATATGGTTTTTCGCAAATTCAAGACGTGCTAGATTTTTTCTTGAAATAAATGGCTTTTTCGCGCACCTGTATGTTTTTAATCCGTCTTCAACAGCTCGTCGTTGAATTGTTCTGCGTGAAATATTTAATTGCAATTCAGTTTGTATTGCTCTTGCCGATATAAATGGATCTTTTTTAACGGTTCGAATGATAGCTTTGTCATCACGTGCAGTTGTTTTTCGGGGTCTACCACCACCATGGTTAGTTTTTAACGAGCCAGAGTACCGAAAACGACTTATTGTTCTGGAAAGAACACTATGATGAATGCCAAATTTGTTGGCAATCTTCATTACGGACTCTCCTTTATTGAATTCCATAATAATCTTTTCGCGGAAGTCGGCAGAATATTTATTTCGGGCCATATTATTATTATTGTTCTATGCAAGGCAAACCTTTAATGACTAACAACCAAGGAATGAGACATTAACAAAGAAAGTGATTGGAAATGCTTGAAAAAGTTCCAAGAGTAACGGAAAATAATTCTAACGGGATTTTTCCTGATTTTTAATTCCAACGAACTAATACAGAGAGAGAAAATAACAATGTGCTTTAGTTATGTCGCGGCAAATTTTGACATGTTTGTACATTATTGTAAATAAAAATGTTTTTAAATAAAAAATAGCTTTAATCTAATTTTAAATATAATAAACATCGGAAATTCATCCCTTTTGCATAAGAATAACAATTATTGAACTTTGAAGCTACAAGCTAGAGGCTGTGCTTTAGTTTTGTCCGACACTGTAAGTGTGTGCGTATTGTATTTGTTGTTTGTTGCTGGCGACCTCCCTGCCTCTTCGCACTTCGCATCGTAGATCAGTCACACGAGCCAAACCGTTTTTGAGCTTTACACACTTTCCCTGCTTATCCAGAAATTGAAATTTGATTCTTTGCGTGGCCACGGGACACACAAACTACGCGTTGCCAATGTGTCTCTTACCGCCCTATTTTAGGAAATATCTTAAGCAAGTTAAGACACTGTTAAGCCGTAACATTCTCTTAAATGCCAGTTGATAACTTTTTAAGGAAATTCGTATTTTAGGAACAGAAAAAAAAGCTCTTTTCGTCTTAACGAAGACATTTTCTAATACCTGCTCGCGAGGACGTCTTAACAAAGATTTTAAGGCAAATGTTTGCGAAATTAATATAAATTGGAAAAGTATGACTTTTTTTCAATAATAATTAATAATTAAATAAATATTAATTTTCTTATTACATTACTATTTTGAATAATTATATTCACTTTTACTCATTTTGCCAACATTTTGTTTTAAAAAAATAATATAGCAATGAACCCACATGATCATGAGAACTCAATAATTGCATTTGATTAATTATTTGTTTATATTATTGCAGAAAAACAAAAGCAATTGTAAACATGAATGAACATTAGGTAGGCCTATGTTCCATGACGATACACGGCACATATGCGATTGTGTCAGCTAACCGATTGCTGTGTAAATTGTGTCAGTGAATCAGTGTCAAAAGTGGCGTACTTGTGTCTCAAAATGGAAGAAGAAGACGAGACGGAATAAAAGTGCTAGCTACACTCATGTTCATTTCAGATACGCGAAAACATAAGCAATTTCAATATTCCATGCCGAACTTAACATACGCTTAACATAAATTTTTCATACTGTTATCTCAAAAACAGCTTTCGAGTTAAAAAGAGCTTTCGATTTAAGAGTTTGTTGCCTAAAATACGGAAATGCTTAAAATCTCCTTTAGAAATGTCTTCACTGATACATTTGTATCAACGAAGACATTTTTAAGACTTTTCCTAAAATAGGGCGGTTATTCCTACAAACTATGTCAACGCACAGTTTCGTGTGTTTCTTCGTATGTACCTCTTTTCCCTTCGCATCAAAAATTGACAGTTTTACATTTGATTCCTTCATAAGCTTCATTCAACCATAAACTATCTATTTTGCAAATGCAAATTGAATTGTTTTGCTGCTGAATTTGATGTTATCCTGATACCATCATTATAAAATTCAAATTTTTTGCCTATATTTAGACAACAAAAGCGAATGATCGTCATGAGAAATTAGTTGATATTGATATGTTAAAATGCTGATAATACATTTGGTTTTAAAAAATTCAATTTTGGAATTTTTAAAATTTGATTTATATTGGCATGCTAGTAAAAATTTAATGAAAAATATAAAATTTTCATATTAATAACACAGGGCAACAAGAAAAAACTTTTTGAATAATTGCGACTAATTCCTATGTATTTTGGTGTGCTGATTCCGAAAATAGTAGACATAAAGTCGTATCACCCTCCAATTTCTTGCATTTCACGGAATTGTAAAAAACACGAAATTACTGTTTTTCAAACCTGTGTACAATATATCTCAGAAACTACTGGACCGATCTTGTTGAAATTGAACTAAGATATTCTTAGGAATCCCATCTATCATGTACTAAAGGAGTTTTTTGATTGAGGGCCCCCTTCGAAAGTTATACACTTTTAAACCTCAATAAATGAAGAAAAAAAAGTTTAATCTTTAAATAGCTGCAAATTTTACAAAAAAAAACTTTTAATTTTTTCCCTTATGCTACTCTATTTGTAGTTAATTAATAATTGAATATAAAATGTCCGTCCGGACTTTCAAAATATAAAAACCAAAACAAAAGTCCACGGCGCACAAGCAAAAGAACCGTGGCAACATCTCAAAAGTAAACAAAATCGGAAAATTGCCAACAATTCCAAGCCGAGTGAATAATACATACATCCCAGCAAAAATTTTATGCGCATTTTCATTGGCAAAATGCGGCATTATTGGATGCGAGGATGTCGCATCCGTTTCATCCAACTATAATGAATTTTACACGGCCATGGCGCAACATGATGCGAGTGGTTCGATCAATATATGTATGATAGGATGGTCGTTCCAACCAATCATACCGTCCGTTCGAACTCAGGTTCGGCTTCGAACCCAACCAATTTATATATACATATGTATATATTTATATTTATATACTACTATATAATATATACTACCCAGCAAAAATTTCATGCGCATTTTCATTGGTAAAATGCGGCATTATTGGATGCGAGGATGTCGCATCCGTTTCATCCAACCATAATGAATTTTACACAGCGATGGCCGCGACATGATGCGAGTGGTTCGATCAAAATATGTATGATAGGTTGGTCGTTCCAACCAATCATACCGTTCGTTCGAACTTAGTTTCAGGTTCGAACCCAACCTATTTATATATATACATATATTCATATTAATTTATAAATACATACTATTAATATGTATTAATATAAATATTAACCAGTAAGGACGCAATCTTCAGCAAGGCTGAAGCTAAGAACATAACAGTAAAGTTTCAAGTCAATTGGTTAAAAAACAAAAAAGTTTTCCATACAAAGGGTCAATTTTCGCTATAAAAGGGCGTGGCCACGCCCACTTTTGATCAAAATAGTTTTCATTCCTCCCTAAGAGCATAACTGCAAAGTTTCAAGTCAATTGGTTAAAAAACAAAAAAGTTTTCTATACAACGGGTCAATTTTTGCTATAAGTAGGCGTGGCTACGCCCACTTTTGGTCAAAATAGTTTTCATTCCTCTCTAAGAACATAACTGTAAAGTTTCAAGTCAATTGATTAAAAAAAAAAAAATTTTTCCATACAAAGGGTCAATTTTCGCTATAAAAGGGCGTGGCTACGCCCACTTTTCGTCAAAATAGTTTTCATTCCTCCCTAAGAACATAACTGTAAAGTTTCAAGTCAATTGATTAAAAAACCAAAAAGTTTTCCATACAAAGGGTCAAGTTAAGCTATAAGTGGGTGTGGCCATGCCCACTTTTGATCAAAATAGTTTTCATTCCTCCCTAAGAGCATAACTGCAAAGTTTCAAGTCAATTGGTTAAAAAACAAAAAAGTTTTCCATACAACGGGTCAATTTTCGCTATAAGTAGGCGTGGCTACGCCCACTTTTGGTTAAAATAGTTTTCATTCCTCCCTAAGAGCATAACTGCAAAGTTTCAAGTCAATTGGTTAAAAAACAAAAAAGTTTTCCATACAACGGGTAAATTTTCGCTATAAGTGGGCGTGGCTACGCGTGGTTACGCCCACTTTTGGTCAAAAGAGATTTCATTCCTCCCTAAGAACATAACTTTAAAATTTCAAGTCAATTGGTTAAGAAACAAAAAAGTTTTCCATACAACGACGTGAATATACCTTCTCTTCCTCTTCTTCATTTTGTATGGGAGCTACCAGTTCCAGATGTCCAATCTCAATGAAACTTTCAGGCATGTAGTCGGACCATGTAAAACTACTATGTTTAAAATTTCAGCACTCTATTGTACAAAACAAAAAAGTTTTCCATACAACGATTCAAGTTTTGTTCACTTTTCTTCTTCTTTTCGTATGGGAGCTACCTGTTCCAATAATCCGATCATGCTGGTTCCGACGAATGATTCATCGTAATAAATTCTAAGACTCTGTGCAAAGTTTCAGCTCGATAGCTTCAAAACTGAGGGACTAGTTTGCATACATACAGACAGACAGACCGACAGACAGACAGACAGACAGACAGACAGACGGACATGGCTAAATCAACTCGTCTTGTCGTCCTGATCAAGAATATATATACTTTATATAGTCGGAAATTAATATTTCGATCTGTTACAAACTCCGTGACAAAGTTAATATACTATTTCACATAAGTGAAAAGTATAATAAAACCTATAAAAATAACATATTCATACATAAATTACTCTGACGGTATGTTTTTTCATAAGTCAGAGTAATTTAGTTGCGCTGCAACTGCGCATTTGTCAACGGCTTGCGTGCCAACCTTGTTGGCTACCGTATACACATGAACTGAATGCCGAACTCAACAACCAAAAGAAACACAGCGAACAAAGACTTGGTTGTTTTTCCGTTGTGAAATGTCTCTCGTTGCGGGACGAAACAATTATGTTCGATCTTGCTTCATATTGTATTAAGGTTGTAAATGGTTGCCTGTGCTGTTTGATCTAGCTTTGTACGTTTTTCGGTCGTACAAAGTTGCATCCAAGCCGCCTTCAGACCGGCATCCAAATCACCACTATGTTCTTAAGTTATGCTCGATCAAACTTTTGGTCGTTGACGTTGACAGAGCAACATCCAATTCTAATTCTATGTCGCATTTAGTATGCGACCGATGAATACTTGCATCAATAAATGCCGCATCGCAGCTATGAATTTTATGCCAGGATCCCAAAATTTTTGCTGAGAACACTATCTTTTTTTTTTCTTCAAGTCAAATTCGGCTTGCAAACCCAGCAAAATTTTTGGGATCATGGTGACAAATTCACAACTTCGATTCAGCATCAATGGATGTTACACATTCATGGCCTACACTGAATGCGCCTCGGCATTTGAACTGGATGTTTATCAAAAAACAACATATTATGTTAGAAACATCGACATGAACTGGATGCTTGTCTGAAGGCAGATTGAATGCTATTGTGTGTAAACGAAAAACAACAAATTTTGTTCCCAACTTAGGCATGAACTGAATGCTAGTCTGAAGGCTGATTGAATGCTTTTGTGTAAAAACGAAAAACACACAAAGTCGGAGCAACCAACTTCAAGGCTTCGTATTTGATATAACAGAAAAGCAAAAATGGACGGACAAACTTTGCTTTAATTTGAATATTAGGAATAATAATCCCAGCAAAACTTTTATGCTTATCAAATGCCCATTTGACGAGCATTTTCAGGGTATAGGATACACATGAATCTAACTCCATTTCTATACGAAAACACATATGGGGCGCCGATTTTTTCATCGTTTTTGTTGTTAAACAAACACGTTGAACGTTCGATTTGTTCGGATATATGTTCGACTGTTAATGTTTGACTGTTTCTGTTTGACTGTTATTACACGGCTGTTACTATTCTGTTATTTGCAGTACTTTTAGCTCTGCTGTTGCTGTACAGTTCGAATTTAAAATCAATTAAAAAAATTTTCATATCTTCAAATTAATTTTATTTTAATAATTATAACAGAATAATAATTCATAAATGAAGTAGTATTATTATTTGGTCATCAACTCCCTATCGGGAGTCTGAAGCACAAATTCCTCCACGCGTCTATGTTTTGGGCTCGTCTTCGCCAGGTGATAACACCAATTGTAGACTGGGCTTCCATCACCTAGTCTTGCCAACACATCCTAGCTCGTCCTCTCCTCCCCTTCCCGACAATCTCCGCATCAAATACCTCACGAGCCGGAGTGACTTCTTCCATACGTGCGATGTGACCCAGCCAGCAAAGTCTATGAAGTTCCATTCTACTACGTCAGTATCATTGAATAATTTATTTTTTATTTGAAATGACATCTAACGCTTTGGTTGTTATTATTATTCCTAATATTCAAATTAAAGCAAGGTAGAAATATTTTGTCCGTCCATTTTTGTTTTTCTGTTATATCAAATACGAAGCCTTGAAGTTGGTTGCTCCAACTTTGTGTGTTTTTCGTTTTTACACAAAAGCATTCAATCAGCCTTCAGACTAGCATTCAGTTCATGTCTAAGTTGGAAACAAAATTTGTAGTTTTTCATTTTTACACAAAAGCATTCAATCAGCCTTCAGACTAGCATTCAGTTCATGCCTAAGTTGGGAACAAAATTTGTTGTTTTTCGTTTACACACAATAGCATTCAATCTGCCTTCAGACAAGCATCCAGTTCATGTCGATGTTTCTAACATAATATGTTGTTTTTTGATAAACATCCAGTTCAAATGCCGAGGCGCATTCAGTGTAGGCCATGAATGTGTAACATCCATTGATGCTGAATCGAAGTTGTGAATTTGTCACCATGATCCCAAAAATTTTGCTGGGATAACAACCAAAGCGTTAGATGTCATTTCAAATAAAAAATAAATTATTCAATGATGCTGACGTAGTAGAATGGAACTTCATAGACTTTGCTGGCTGGGTCACATCGCACGTATGGAAGAAGTCACTCCGGCTCGTGAGGTATTTGATGCGGAGATTGTCGGGAAGGGGAGGAGAGGACGAGCTAGGATGTGTTGGCAAGACTAGGTGATGGAAGCCCAGTCTACAATTGGTGTTATCACCTGGCGAAGACGAGCCCAAAACATAGACGCGTGGAGGAATTTGTGCTTCAGACTCCCGATAGGGAGTTGATGACCAAATAATAATACTACTTCATTTATGAATTACTATTCTGTTATAATTATTAAAATAAAATTAATTTGAAGATATGAACATTTTTTTAATTGATTTTAAATTCGAACAGTACAGCAACAGCAGAGCTAAAAGTACTGCAAATAACAGAATAGTAACAGCCGTGTAATAACAGTCAAACAGTAACAGTCAAACATTAACAGTCGAACATATGTATATCCGAACAAATCGAACGTTCAACGTGTTTGTTTAACAACAAAAACGATGAAAAAATCGGCGCCCCATATGTGTTTTCGTATAGAAATGGAGTTACATTCATGTGAATCCTATACCCTGAAAATGCTCGTCAAATGGGCATTTGATAAGCATAAAAGTTTTGCTGGGAAGCAGCTGTTTTGCATTGTAGTTGTGCTGTGTCTTCGTTTTTTTTTTTTTGTGCGATGAGTTGTGTTCCTTTACAGTTTTGTATTATTATCTTAATAATATAGATTTTATATCATGTAGACATATAATACAGTAAGGAAGTCGTAAAAAATGGGGTTACCTGGAAAGTTTTGCGGGAGTTTTGAAAATTGGCATCTATATGGATTTTGGGCTGCTCTTTCCGTTTTCCACTTTGCGTGGGTGTAGCCATGCCCACTTTTGGTCAAAATAGTTTTCATTCCTCCCTAAGAACATAACTGTAAAGTTTCAAGTCAATTGGTTAAAAAACAAAAAAGTTTTCCATACAACGACGTGAATATTGCTTCTCTTCCTCTTCTTCATTTTGTATGGGAGCTACCAGTTCCAGTAGTCCAATCTCAATGAAACTTTCAGGCATGTAGTCGGACTATGTAGAACTACTATGTTTAAAATTTCAACACTCTATTATACAAAACAAAAAAGTTTGTCCATACAACGATTCAAGTTTTCTTCACTTTTCTTCTTCTTTTCGTATGGGGGCTACTAGTTCAAGTGGTCCGATATGGCTGGATCCGACAAATGAGTTGATCGCAAAATTTCAGCTCGATATCTGCAAAACTGTGGGAGGAGTTTTTATATATACAGACAGACGGTCAGACGGACATGGCTAAATCAACTCGTCTTGTCGTCCTGATCAAGAATATATATACTTTATATAGTCGCAAGTGAATATTTCTGTGTGTTACAAACTTTAGCACAAAGTTAATATACTATTTCACATACGTGAAAAGTATAAAAACATTAAAAGGATTGATGCATTTTTAAAGATTTTATAGGCGTAATAGTTCAAAAGTGGCAAACATGTATCCACATGTGCTCGCCACTGTATAAAGAGATATTGTATGGAACTCGTGGTTACTTTGAATTATAGCGATGTTTGAATTATCGCAGGTTTGAATTAACGAGAGTCGACTGTATATTCTTGATCAGCACGACGAGACGAGTTCATATAGCCATGTCCGTCTGTTTCAATGCGAACTCTTCCCAGAGTTTTGAAGTTAGCAAAAAAAATGTAAGCGCAGAAAATGTTATTTTCCTTGCAGGCAGATTATAAGTAGAAACCAGCATGATCGGACACCAATAAAAACACACTGAAAATTTGGTGAAGATCGGAAAACTATATCATATAGCTCCCATAGGAACAATCGGTCAAAAATTTGGTTTTTGTTAGAAAAACTTTTTTGTTCTTTAGTTTAAACAGATGAAACTTTACAGTTACCCGTTTTTATCCCATTCCAAAGTTTCATAGGAATCGGACATAAGGGAGTGGCACCGCCCATATAGAGAAAAACTTAAAAATGAGATTTTTCTGTAAGAGATAGAAGATCGCAAAATGAAGTGTAAAATAACTGCATTGTATATAAAAAAATAGAAAATGGGCGGGGTTACGCCTCCTTATCTTTATAAACTTTAATGATTCTGATTGGAAAAACTATAAGACGTGTTTTGCAATAGGAATAAATTATTTGAACAAACATTTTCATATATATAATCCAAACATTTGTATTTTGCAGCGTAATAGGTGCAGCCATTTCAGCCGCTCCTAAATAGGGGTTGATTTGCGATCACCAAATTACCACGTCCCCAAGGGACGAATTTTTGCACACAATTTAAAAAAAAAATTGCCTCTGGAAACAAGGGATGTATTTTTACTACGAAATCAAAAATAAACCAGTAGGGACACTATCTTCAGCTATTTTCTCATAATCTAATTAGCCTAAATTCCAATTTTCATTGTTTTTGCCCATTGGGTAACGAAGACATGAAAATTATTGATTTTGGCTAAAAGTGGGCGAAACCATGCCCATTTTTTTATGAAAATAGTTTTCATGCCTCCCTTAGAACATATGTGTTAAGTTTCAAGTCAATTGATTAAGAAACAAAAAAGTTTTCGTGACTGTTGTAATATATGAACGATTGCTTCACTAATAGTTTTCTTTAAATATTAACACAATAGTTTAATATTTGTAGTTTATGATTGTTTTAATATTTTCGGATTTTAATATTTATATTTTCCGCGCACACAACCAGCCACTTACAAGTCAGGATTGAAAGAGAAAGATCAACAAAACAATGTTCCCATATATTAAAAATAATTAGGGATTTTGTAATGTTAATTTTTGCGAGGAACATAACATTACAGGGATGAACAATTAACTATGTTATGTTCAACACGCCCCCTCAAAAATTACATTACTTATATACGTTTTCACAGATTTAATTCTAATGTGACTGGTGTGTATTCTGGGGAGTATTACAAGATGATCTAGCATTTGCTGCGAGGATTGGGAAAACCCAGATAAAACCCAATCAGATCATTATTTTTATAATTTATAATTTCATACATTTCAAGGAAATAAAAAGTTTTTTCAAAAGAAAGTTTATAAAGTATAGTAAGTTTTTAAGTGATTAAGCATAGTAATAACATTTAAATGTCCATGTGTTCGAATTTAATATTGACCGATGGCGTCATGCTTAGGGTTAGCATTTCGCTAAGAATGACAGGCTCAGGCTCAAACACAGGCACAGGCTGTCGCTGCTGCTGAAGTGGCTGCGGCTGCGGCTGATGTTGCTGCTGCTGTGGATGTGGCTGCTGTGGCGGCATATTTTCGACATCTTGTGCAGCCAGGCTGGCCGCAGCTCGCCTTTGCCGACGCCGACGCCGACTACGAGCATTTACGTATTTACAGCGACAGCCTGGGCAACAGTTTTGTCCGAGTGGTTGTCCTTGTCGGTTGTTCTGTCCCATTTGTCGTCCTTGTCTTTCGTTCTGTCCCATTTGTCGTCCTTGTTTTTCGTTCTGTCCCTGTTGTCATCCTTGTTGTCCATGTCTTTCATTCTGTCCCATTTGTCGCCCTTGTTGTCCTTGTGTTTCCTTCTGTCCCATTTGTAGTCCATGTCTGTAATTCTGGCCCATTTGTTCAAAACGTCGATTCCGTCGCTGCCCCCCCACGAAATGATGTTACTCCAACGTCGTTAAAAATAAAAGTTGACATCTTTGAATTTTATGAATGTTGTCTGTCCCAAATACGTCTTTACACCTTAGATATTTGCGCTTTTATACATATATATACAGTGACATACGACCCCTTTTTTTGGAATTTAACCAGTCCTATAGCTTTTACAGGAAAAGTAATGATGCAGGCTTGTTTTAAATTAAATTATAAGATAAAAACAAAAAAATCTTTTTTATTCAACATTAACTTTCGAAGTTATTAACAACCAGTAAGGACGCTATCTTCAGCAAGGCTGAAGCTATAATACTTTTCACGTTGTGTCACTATGAAAAAAAGTAAATGAATAGTTTTCATGCCTCCATAACAACATAACTGTAAAGTTCAAGTTTTGCGATAAGTGGGTGTGGCCATGCCCACTTTTGATCAAAACAGTTTTCATTCCTCCCTAAGAGCATAACTGCAAAGGTTCAAGTCAATTGGTTAAAAAGCAAAAAAGTTTTCCAGATAATAAACCATTCAGCGATATTGCTAAATTGTTAAATTTAAGCAAAGCGACGGTGCAAACCACTTATAAAAACTTTGACAAATCGAGCTCATTCGAAAGTAAGCCGCGCAGTGGCCGTCCAAAGAAACTTACCCGTAGGGACATTTCCTTCATCCGCAATGAAGTAAGTCAAAACCCCAAGGTACATGCTACCAACTTGGCACAGGAGCTAGCTGAACGATCCAAAATCGTTGTGCGCCCACGCACAATAACAAGGACTCTTAACATTCAAGGATTCCGTAGCAGAATTCCTCGCAAGAAGCCCCTCATAAGCGAGAAAAACCGTGCACTTCGTTTGGAGTTCGCAAAAAAGCATCTAAACAAAGATATGGAGTTCTGGAAAAAGGTGTTATTTACGGATGAGTCCAAGTATAACATATTTGGATACGATGGGAAAGCTAAAGTTTGGAGAAAACCCAACATTGCTATGGATCCTAAGCACCTAATTCCGACCGTAAAGCATGGCGGTGGGAATGTCATGGTTTGGGGAGCAGTTGCAGCGTTGGGAGTAGGTAATTTGGTCTTTATTGAGGGACACATGGATCGCTTCCAATATAAGACCATATAGGAAATCAATTTACAGGCATCCGTGGACAAATTATGCCTTGGCCCGAGCTGGATCTTCCAACAAGATAATGATCCTAAGCACACAGCGAAGATAGTGAAGGATTGGCTGCTGTTTAATGCTCCACGGCAATTATATTCGCCACCGCAAAGTCCGGACTTGAATATAATAGAGCACGTTTGGGAAATTTTGGAACGGAAAATATGAAAACACCGTATAAGTAAAGCTCCAATGCTACGAGAGAAGCTTCAAGAAGAGTGGCAAAAAATAACAGGAGCAGAGCTGGAAAATTTGGTGTTTTCAATGCCCAGACGCTTGCAAGCAGTGATCGATGCCGGTGGTGGCCCAACTAAATACTAACTTTGTTAAATATTTAAAAATCACTTCATAGAACCTCTAAGTAACGAAACGTATGTTCACTTTTGTCAGTGCCTTTTTTCAGTTTTTTGTTAATAACTTCGAAAGTTAATGTTGAATAAAAAAGATGTTTTTGTTTTTATCTTATAATTTAATTTAAAACAAGCCTGCATCATTACTTTTCCTGTAAAAGATATAGGACTGGTTAAATTCCAAAAAAAAGGGGTCGTATGTAGACTTTAATCCGCCACTGTATAATAACAAAAATTGGATATTCACTTAAATTAATATTTTTAACTAACATTTCAGGTTGTTGGAAAATAATAGTAAGGGTATTCACGCAAGCTCGTAAGTTTGAAAATTGAGTATTTGCGTATATTTTAATACGAGATTTCATGACGACACCTCAAAAAAATTTCGTAAAGTATTTCAAGTAATCTAGTAATCTTTACTTATCGAGTCAACATCAAACAAATAAAAATGCCGAGGGAAAGTAAAAAACGAAAACTAATTGAAAATATTAAGGAAAATTTCATCAATGAATTTTTGATTTTAGAAATTTTCGGTGATGGTAATAAATGAATGGGTTTTTTATTTGAGAAATAATTTTGTACTTCTTAGAAAAAAAAAATGAACAACAAGATGAAATCTTGGATGATGCATTATTTTCGATGGCGATCGCAAAATTTTGTCGGTATGCTGTTCCTCATATTCAAAACTCAGTTCCAAAGTCAAGAAATTTTATAACTGAAATTCTGCCAAACATAGATGAATATAGATTTTGGCAAATCGTACGAGTCTGCATGGTGAATTTTTTCGCAATATTTGACACGATCAAAGATAGTGAGGTTTTTAATGGCCCGCGGTCGTCGGTGCAGTTTCCCCCCATGGTACAATTAATACAACTGTTACAATACTGTTACAAAAACTG
Organism: Phortica okadai; assembly: GCA_034638295.1. Lineage (NCBI taxonomy): Eukaryota > Metazoa > Arthropoda > Insecta > Diptera > Drosophilidae > Phortica > Phortica okadai. The sequence goes on along the minus strand of JAWUZV010000032.1, from coordinate 898,226 downwards.
CTGCATTTTTTGGTATAGGGGACGGCGGAACTATATCAAAAATTACAAAAAGAGTGTTTACCGCTTTACTCGGTGTAAAGGACAAATATTTACATTGGCCTGATTATACTGAACGTCAACAGTTAATTTCCGACACATTTAACGAGATGCCTCATTGCATAGGCTATTTAGATGGTAAAGTAAAGATCCCGAAGCATATTTTTCACGAAAATACATTTACAGCCTCAAAGTGCAAGCTATATGTGATCACAACAAAATGATTCGACACTTAATTTTAGGATATCCTGGCAGCGTTCATGATAGTAGAATATTTAATGAATGCGAATTAGCAAACAATTCTTCAGAATATTTTAGCAATTATGAATGGCTAGCTGGAGATAGCGCTTATAAGCTTACACCACGAGTTATTACACCTTTTAAATCAAATTCCACAGACTTAAATTTAACGAGACGGAACGAATTCAACCACCAGTTTAGCAGTTACCGTATTTCTGAAGGAAAGATTTAATAGCTTGAAGGAATTGAAAGTGAACATAAGGAATGATTCGGATATAAAATACTCATGTCAATGGATATTGGCTTGTGCAACACTACATAACATCGTTATGCAGCAAAAAAATAATGATAATTTTGAACCTCGAGAAGACTTTACTTTAGATGAAATTTAAAATTATGAAGGCGAATACCATTTTCCGTCTTCAACTGAAGGAGAAATTGTACACACACTGTGTATCAGGGTATATTAACTTTGTTTGAGACGGTTTGTATGTAACGCATAGAAGGAGGGGAGAGGGACCCTATAAAGTATATATATTCTTGATCAGGATGACAAGACGAATTGATATAGCCCTGTCTATCCGTCCGTCCGTCCTCACCAATGGTTCTCGAAAACTATAAGAGCTAGAGACTTGAAGTTTGGAGGATAGACTCGTGAGGTCAAACGCTAGATCAAGTTTGAAGGAATTTTTGCGACGCCCACTCCTTCCCGCCCATCGAGCACCACCCATTTTTTCAAAAGGCTGTAGCTCGAAAACCTGATGAGTTAGAAACGTGAAAATGGGTATGTAGACTCAGTATGTAAAGCTCTACAAAACTACATACCACATTTTGTCCCCCTCCCCTTCGTTGCCCCTCAAAAAGTTGTTTTCTTAAAATTGCTGTATCTCTTAAACTATAATAGATACAATGCTGAAATTTTGTATGCAAACTCAGTAAGCATACCTTTATAAAACTGCATACCACAAACTTTCATTTTTAACGCTGTGTGACAACGCAAAGACAAACAAGTTGAAATTTGGCATAAATTGCGCTTTGAACACTGCTTTATCCTATTTGCTGTATCTCCTAAAGTATAAAGAATACAATGCTGAAATTTTGTATGCAAACTCAGATAACATACCTTTTTAAAACTGCATACAACAAACTACCACTTTCCCCGCAAAGACCAACACACTAAAATTTTGCAGCAATGCTTTGTAACAAAATCCGTACTAAAGCGCCATCTAATGGCAACATTGCACTGTGAGCCCTGCCTCACCTTAGTAAATACACAAACCATATCGTGGTACACTGCTTTTGCTGTCGGCGAATGTTTAACGTGTTATCAACATAGGAGTGTGTACAGGGTATTATATAGTTGAGAATACTCAACTATACCGCCCTTACTGGTTTTTATTTGTTTTGTATTTTAATTCCAGTTCATATTTCTGGAGTTCATTCTGTAAAATCATTTTTTCTCGCTGCAGTTTTTCCTCTCTTTCAATTTCCAACTTCTTTAATTCAAATTGTTGATCCAATTCTCTTTTTTCTTTTTCCATTTGCCACTCAAATTTATTTTTCTCAAATTCTAATTTACGCTCCTGCATTGCTATGAGCGTTGATAAAGAACAATTAGAGGATTCTTTATTTGATTTGCCTTGCTTTTTGAATCCCTGGACGCTCTTTTCTATATTATTGTTATTATTTCTATTTCTATCATAATCGGGAGTGTGGTCTTCCGAAATTGCAGAACATACATTTTCTTCAGACACACTTAAAATTTCTTCAGCTGGTTGGCTCGAGCTTATAACAACTGGTGGTATAACATTTTTTCTTTGCCCGAACACTTGCGCCAATTCATTAAAGTGGGGACACAGATTTTCAATATAATCTGCAGATGGTAATTTTACAAGGTTTGTCAAAAAGTATCGCGAATTTCGAAGAAGTTCGAATTTCGCGATACTTTTTGAACAGACCTCGTATTACAATGAATAAGTAAAAAAACACATAGCTTACCGACAACACTTTTCTCTTCGCCATCAGCATATAGCCCCGCTCCTGTTTGAGCTTTCTATTTATTAGCTGCTATAGAGCTATTTCGGCAATTACGCATTTTGTTCCCATGTCACTGCTTTCAACTCAGGGGTCTTTTCAATAATTTTTCCGTAAAACTTTTGCGCTGTTGGTTTCTAAAATTCGGAATTAAGAAGTTCACATACAATTGCATCGACAGTCTTACTTCAAATGCCTCTCGCACATCTTTAATTGCGTCTACAACTTCCACTTTTGATCAAAACAGTTTGCATTCCTCCCTAAGAGCATAACTGCAAAGGTTCAAGTCAATTGGTTAAAAAGCAAAAAAGTTTTCCAGATAATAAAACATTCGGCGATATTGCTAAATTGTTAAATTTAAGCAAAGCGACGGTGCAAACTACTTATAAAAACTTTGACAAATCGAGCTCATTCGAAAGTAAGCCGCGCAGTGGCCGTCCAAAGAAACTTACCCGTAGGGACATTTCCTTCATCCGCAATGAAGTAAGCCAAAACCCCAAGGTACATGCTACCAAATTGGCACAGGAGCTAGCTGAACGATCCAAAATTGTTGTGCGCCCACGCACAATAACAAGGACTCTTAACATTCAAGGATTCCGTAGCAGAATTCCTCGCAAGAAGCCCCTCATAAGCGAGAAAAACCGTGCACTTCGTTTGGAGTTCGCAAAAAAGCATCTAAACAAAGATATGGAGTTCTGGAAAAAGGTGTTATTTACGGATGAGTCCAAGTATAACATATTTGGATACGATGGGAAAGCTAAAGTTTGGAGAAAACCCAACACTGCTATGGATCCTAAGCACCTAATTCCGACCGTAAAGCATGGCGGTGGGAATGTCATGGTTTGGGGAGCAGTTGCAGCGTTGGGAGTAGGTAATTTGGTCTTTATTGAGGGACACATGGATCGCTTCCAATATAAGACCATATTGGAAATCAATTTACAGGCATCCGTGGACAAATTATGCCTTGGCCCGAGCTGGATCTTCCAACAAGATAATGATCCTAAGCACAGAGCGAAGATAGTGAAGGATTGGCTGCTGTTTAATGCTCCACGGCAATTATATTCGCCACCGCAAAGTCCAGACTTGAATATAATAGAGCACGTTTGGGAAATTTTGGAACGGAAAATATGAAAACACCGTATAAGTAAAGCTCCAATGCTACGAGAGAAGCTTCAAGAAGAGTGGCAAAAAATAACAGGAGCAGAGCTGGAAAATTTGGTGTTTTCAATGCCCAGACGCTTGCAAGCAGTGATCGATGCCGGTGGTGGCCCAACTAAATACTAACTTTGTTAAATATTTAAAAATCACTTCATAGAACCTCTAAGTAACGAAACGTATGTTCACTTTTGTCAGTGCCTTTTTTCAGTTTTTTGTTAATAACTTCGAAAGTTAATGTTGAATAAAAAAGATGTTTTTGTTTTTATCTTATAATTTAATTTAAAACAAGCCTGCATCATTACTTTTCCTGTAAAAGATATAGGACTGGTTAAATTCCAAAAAAAAGGGGTCGTATGTAGACTTTAATCCGCCACTGTATAATAACAAAAATTGGATATTCACTTAAATTAATATTTTTAACTAACATTTCAGGTTGTTGGAAAATAATAGTAAGGGTATTCACGCAAGCTCGTAAGTTTGGAAATTGAGTATTTGCGTATATTTTAATACGAGATTTCATGACGACACCTCAAAAAAATTTCGTAAAGTATTTCAAGTAATCTAGTAATCTTTACTTATCGAGTCAACATCAAACAAATAAAAATGCCGAGGGAAAGTAAAAAACGAAAACTAATTGAAAATATTAAGGAAAATTTCATCAATGAATTTTTGATTTTAGAAATTTTCGGTGATGGTAATAAATGAATGGGTTTTTTATTTGAGAAATAATTTTGTACTTCTTAGAAAAAAAAATGAACAACAAGATGAAATCTTGGATGATGCATTATTTTCGGTGGCGATCGCAAAATTTTGTCGGTATGCTGTTCCTCATATTCAAAACTCAGTTCCAAAGTCAAGAAATTTTATAACTGAAATTCTGCCAAACATAGATGAATATAGATTTTGGCAAATCGTACGAGTCTGCATGGTGAATTTTTTCGCAATATTTGACACGATCAAAGATAGTGAGGTTTTTAATGGCCCGCGGTCGTCGGTGCAGTTTCCCCCCATGGTACAATTAATAATAGTACTATATCGACTAGGGTCAAGTGGAGAAGGAGCATCTGTTACAAAAACTGCTACATTTTTTGGTATAGGGGACGGCGGAACTATATCAAAAATTACAAAAAGAGTGTTTACCGCTTTACTCGGTGTAAAGGACAAATATTTACATTGGCCTGATTATACTGAACGTCAACAGTTAATTTCCGACACATTTAATGAGATGCCTCATTGCATAGGCTATTTAGATGGCACAGAAATAAAATTGGCAGAAAAACCAAGTAAAGATCCCGAAGCATATTTTTCACGAAAATACATTTACAGCCTCAAAGTGCAAGCTATATGTGATCACAACAAAATGATTCGACACTTAATTTTAGGATATCCTGGCAGCGTTCATGATAGTAGAATATTTAATGAATGCGAATTAGCAAACAATTCTTCAGAATATTTTAGCAATTATGAATGGCTAGCTGGAGATAGCGCTTATAAGCTTACACCACGAGTTATTACACCTTTTAAATCAAATTCCACAGACTTAAATTTAACGAGACGGAACGAATTCAACCACCAGTTTAGCAGTTACCGTATTTCTGAAGGAAAGATTTAATAGCTTGAAGGAATTGAAAGTGAACATAAGGAATGATTCGGATATAAAATACTCATGTCAATGGATATTGGCTTGTGCAATACTACATAACATCGTTATGCAGCAAAAAAATAATGACAATTTTGAACCTCGAGAAGACTTTACTTTAGATGAAATTTAAAATTATGAAGGCGAATACCATTTTCCGTCTTCAACTGAAGGAGAAATTGTACACACACTGTGTATCAGGGTATATTAACTTTGTTTGAGACGGTTTGTATGTAACGCATAGAAGGAGGGGAGAGGGACCCTATAAAGTATATATATTCTTGATCAGGATGACAAGACGAATTGATATAGCCCGGTCTATCCGTCCGTCCGTCCTCACCAATGGTTCTCGAAAACTATAAGAGCTAGAGACTTGAAGTTTGGAGGATATACTCGTGAGGTCAAACGCTAGATCAAGTTTGAAGGAATTTTTGCCACGCCCACTCCTTCCCGCCCATCGAGCACCACCCATTTTTTCAAAAGGCTGTAGCTCGAAAACCTGATGAGTTAGAAACGTGAAAATGAGTATGTAGACTCAGTATGTAAAGCTCTACAAAACTACATACCACATTTTGTCCCCCTCCCCTTCGTTGCCCCTCAAAAAGTTGTTTTCTTAAAATTGCTGTATCTCTTAAACTATAATAGATACAATGCTGAAATTTTGTATGCAAACTCAGTAAGCATACCTTTATAAAACTGCATACCACAAACTTTCATTTTTAACGCTGTGTGACAACGCAAAGACAAACAAGTTGAAATTTGGCATAAATTGCGCTTTGAACACTGCTTTATCCTATTTGCTGTATCTCCTAAAGTATAAAGAATACAATGCTGAAATTTTGTATGCAAGCTCAGATAACATACCTTTTTAAAACTGCATACAACAAACTATCACTTTCCCCGCAAAGACCAACACACTAAAATTTTGCAGCAATGCTTTGTAACAAAATCCGTACTAAAGCGCCATCTAATGGCAACATTGCACTGTGAGCCCTGCCTCACCTTAGCAAATACACAAACCATATCGTGGTACACTGCTTTTACTGTCGGCGAATGTTTAACGTGTTATCAACATAGGAGTGTGTACAGGGTATTATATAGTTGAGAATACTCAACTATACCGCCCTTACTGGTTTTTATTTGTTTTGTATTTTAATTCCAGTTCATATTTCTGGAGTTCATTCTGTAAAATCATTTTTTCTCGCTGCAGTTTTTCGTCTCTTTCAATTTCCAACTTCTTTAATTCAAATTATTGATCCAATTCTCTTTTTTCTTTTTCCATTTGCCACTCAAATTTATTTTTCTCAAATTCTAATTTACGCTCCTGCATTGCTATGAGCGTTGATAAAGAACAATTAGAATATTCTTTATTTGATTTGCCTTGCTTTTTGAATCCCTGGACGCTCTTTTCTATATTATTGTTATTATTTCTATTTCTATCATAATCGGGAGTGTGGTCTTCCGAAATTGCAGAACATACATTTTCTTCAGACACACTTAAAATTTCTTCAGCTGGTTGGCTCGAGCTTATAACAACTGGTGGTATAACATTTTTTCTTTGCCCGAACACTTGCGCCAATTCATTAAAGTGGGGACACAGATTTTCAATATAATCTGCAGATGGTTATTTTACAAGGTTTGTCAAAAAGTATCGCGAATTTCGAAGAAGTTCGAATTTCGCGATACTTTTTGAACAGACCTCGTATTACAATGAATAAGTAAAAAATCACATAGCTTACCGACAACACTTTTCTCTTCCCCATCAGCCAATAGCCCCGCTCCTGTTTGAGCTTTCTATTTATTAGCTGCTATAAAGCTATTTCGGCAATTACGCATTTTGTTCCCATGTCACTGCTTTCAACTCAGGGGTCTTTTCAATAATTTTTCCGTAAAACTTTTGCGCTGTTGGTTTCTAAAATTCGGAATTAAGAAGTTCACATACAATTGCATCGACAGTCTTACTTCAAATGCCTCTCGCACATCTTTAATTGCGTCTACAACTTCCAAAATTAAATTTTTGGTAATAGAGTATCCCCAACGAAACGTTGGGTTAAGACGCCTCCGCTTGTTTTTTTGTTCGCCAAAGTTCTATGATTTTATGGTACATAAGAATGATTTTTAATTATTAAACAATTTTTTTTCCTTATAATTTCTTACCTTTTCCATATTTTTAAAAAGACAGACTAAATGTCAAGAAGAGTTCCCACTTACCAAAAATACACAAAGGTGTCAACCCAAACTTTAACAAATACTCAGATATTTACGCACCAAAAATGCTGATTAAAGTATACACAAACTCGTAAATTTTGATTGTATGGAATTTAAAATACGTTTGTTTACGCAGCGTATTTTTACGCAGTTTACGAATTTACGAGACGTTTACGTGAATACCCCTAGTATATTAAATAATTGTAATATTAGATAAATCAAATTAAAATTTAAGAAGGTACTTCATTTTACAAAACTTTGTGAGATAATATTTTCATTATTATACCCTGTACCTTATGGTACAAGGGTATATTAGTTTTGTGCGCATCGACAATGTATGTAACACCTTAAAGGAGACATTTCCGACTATACAAAGTAAATAAATTCTTGATCAGTATCGAAAGAGAAGTCGATTTAGCCATGTCCGTCTGTCCACCCATCCGTCTGTCCGTCCGTCTGTATGAACGCGTCAATCTCGGAAACTATAATAGATAGGACCAAAAGCTCTTCGCAGTTCGATTCTGTTATTCCTTCAGCAGATCAAGTTTATTTTGTTTCCCCCTTTTTTGACTTAGTTTAAGGGTGAGGGGCAAATGACTGGAGCAACCTCGGGAAAAAACTTACAAAAGTCGTCTTATCTCGATTGTCTTTAGAGATAGGAACACCAAATTTGGAGTGTATATAGCTGACTCAAGCCCTAAGAAGATACATTAAAAAAATGGGCGTACCCACGCCCATATATAGTAATAATTTGAAACGCTTATATCTCAAGAACCATAAAACCTACAAGAATGAAACTTTGCATATATGATATTGGAATGGAGTATAACAAGATTCAATTGTGAAATGGGCGTGACCACGCCCACATATAACCATGGTAGAATGCCGTTATATCTCTTGAACGAATTGGTCTAAAAGAGTAAAAATTGGTATATATGAAATTGAATGAAAATGAAATCTGTTTCGATTAAAAAGTGGGTGGGGCAACGCCTTCAAACAGTTGGTACAAATTGAAGGTACAGGGTATGTCGGAGTCGAGTACTGTCGACTCCAATCCTTACTGGTTTTTTTTTACTTTAGACTTTTCAAACATATTGAGAACGTTAAATAATATTATATATTAGATAAATCAAATTAAAATTTAACAAGGAACTTCATTTACAAAACTTCGCGAGATCATTTATAAGTTGTATTTCATATGTTTCTCCATTATTGTCGTTGTTGAGTTTAGTCTTCTTGTTGTAGTCCCATTTTGCCTCTTAATTCCACGAATCTTCTAGAAGGTAATGGTTTTGTGAAGACATCTGCCAGCTGATTTTCTGTAGGAATGTACCCGATGGAAATAATATTATTTTATATTTGCTCTCTTGAAAAATGATACTCAATATCAATATGTTTTGACCTCTTATGACAAAAGGGGTTACTGGCTATGCTTATGCAACCTTGGTTATCCTCAAATATTTTTATTTGCTTATTAAATTTAATGTTTATGCTTTCTAAGAGCGCCTTAAGCCATAATGCTTTTCTTACAGCTTCAAACAAGGCCATGTATTCTGCTTCAGTGGATGAAGCTGCAACCGAATTCTGCCGTTTTGTATTCCAACAAATTATATTTAAATTAAACATTTTAAAAATATAACCTGTTGTACTTTTTCTGTCATTCTCATTTCCACCCCAATCTGAGTCGACATAGCCAACAAACATATGTTCATAATTTAAATTTTTCTTGAATACTAGCTTCATATTTATATTTCCTTTAAGATATCTCAAAACTCTTTTTAAACATTGCCATAGTTCTATATTATTTTTATTATTGTATCTACTTAAGATATTAGTGGCTGTAGCTATATCAGGGTGTATACAAAGCATTATGTACATTAAACTACCAATTAAATTACGACAAGGAGCATCGTATTTATCGTCTGAATTTAACCTTTCATAATTCAGCTTACTCGGAAGCGGAGCATTTACAGATTTGCATTCTTCCATATTGAACTTACTTAAAACTTTTTTAATGTAAGCAGATTGGCTTAAAGATATTTGATCTTGGCCTATTTCTATTTTCATTCCAATGAAGTATCGTATTTCGCCTAAGTCAGTCATTCTGAATTTTGTCATTAGGTATTGTTTAAAGTTGCCTAATACCTCTATGTCTCATGTTGCTATGACTAAGTCATCCACATATAGTAAAACATATATATTTTTGTTGATGTCGCCTCTATCTTGAACATACCATATATACAACGATCAACAGGTGAATTCTTAAATCCACATTCCTTTAATGCCTGCTCAAACACTTCAAACCAGCATCTAGCTGCTTGTTTGAGTCCATAAATTGCTTTGTTCAATTTACATACATTTTCACCATTGCAAACAATACCTTGCGGGACTGTCATGTATATTTCCTCCTTCAGCGTACCATTTAGAAACGCAGTTTTAACATCCATGTGGTGTACTTTAAAATCATATTGATTTGCAATGGATAAAATAATACGGAAACTAGAAATTCAAAATTAGAATGCTATAAAAGTATTAATTGTAAATTTAAACACAATTATAATGCAGCTCGCCAAATTTTATAATTGTTTTGCCAATCCTAATCTTTCTTTTCCTGTGATTGCCAAATGTAATCAAGTACGTTACAAATTAAAAATACTCCAAATGTGAAATGTATTAATTAATTATATGTGCAAACTAATAAATAAAGTTACGGAGATTGTTTCACACTGTAGCATTGCTAACTAACTAGTTTCTGTTCTATGGGAGACACGCTTTTGAATTAACTCTTGTTATTCGCATTTGTTCAATCAAAAATATTCACATGCCAACTTGACCGAACAACACTGTCGGTACCTATTTTAATTAAATTTGCTATTTTTACGAGTTTGCTTAAACATTTCAAATGCAACAGCATATTAATTATAATTTTTAGATTATCTTAGCAGTTTGTTTATTTCAATTCGAATATACTTTTCAATTTTCAAAAATCAATGCAAGCAGATTGGCGAGGCATGAAACTGATTGTTTTTGCTCCTTGAAAAAAATTGGTTGATTTGAGGAAGCTTTTTTTAAAATGCAGATTTATTAATAAAAATATTTAAAATAACGAATTGTTTAAATGCAGATTAATGAGGAAAACCATAAAGTTTATTTCTTCATTCATAATTTTTTATCGCTGAGGGTATAGTCAGAGATTTTGCTAGAGAAAAAAATTCCCTGTTAGAGATTTTCTGTGACACCAAAATTTCCCTTTTGGTTGTTTTTGGTATCAAATCTCTAGTAAGAGATTTCTGTGACACCCCCGAATAATGAGTAAATTGATCCACAAAAATTACATAGTAATTTTTATCATCAGTAGTTGTTGGTGTTACCGACCACAGACATCTGAATGAATAACAAAAAGAGCTCTATTTATATGCTCTTTATTTTTGTGTTTATCAAATCGTAATCTGGCTTGTTTTCCATTTACACAAGTTTCGCATATATCGTCGGTAGGATTAATTTTATCAAGGAGACTATTATCATTAAATAAATTCTTTCTTTTGATTTCTAACAATTTCCCTTTACTTATGTGGCCTAATCTCTCATGCCATAACTTATATAAATGATCATTTTTGGTATTAACTTTATATGCTTTAAATTCAATAACTGGCATATTGTACGCACCTGAGTTTTCAGCAATAGTGACACCACTTTTTGTCAATTTTATTTCATTTTTGTTGAACACGACTGTCACTCCAGCCTCTTGTAGTCTTTTGACGGATATTAGATTTTCAGCAACTTCACCGCAGTATAGTACATCTTCCAATGGACGGACGACTCCACGCTTTGTTGCAAAGATATATTCTCCATGCTTGGTAACAGCAATCTTTATTGGAGTTTTCAGGTCAGCATGATCCACAAATAATGCCTAATAAGATGGTCAGTAGCACCCGAGTCAACAACAAAGTTCACATTTTCATTTAACTTATTATTGTTTTTATTTTGAAAGTTTCATTGAGATCGGGCAACTGGAACTGGTACCTGCCATACAAAATGGAGAAGACGAAGAGAAGCACTATTCACGTCGTTGTATGGAAAACTTTTTTGTTTCTTATCCAATTGACTTGAAACTTCACAGTTATGTTCTTGGGGAGGCATTAAAACTATAGTATGGTATGGTATGGACATGGTTACGCCCACTTTTACCAAAAATCAATAATTTGCAAACCTCCGGTACCCAATGAGCAAAACCAATGAAAATTTGTATATAAACTAATTATGTAGATTACCTCAAAAAAATTTCGTAAAGTATTTCAAGTAATCTAGTAATCTTTACTTATCGAGTCAACATCAAACAAATAAAAATGCCGAGGGAAAGTAAAAAACGAAAACTAATTGAAAATATTAAGGAAAATTTCATCAATGAATTTTTGATTTTAGAAATTTTCGGTGATGGTAATAAATGAATGGGTTTTTTATTTGAGAAATAATTTTGTACTTCTTAGAAAAAAAAAATGAACAACAAGATGAAATCTTGGATGATGCATTATTTTCGATGGCGATCGCAAAATTTTGTCGGTATGCTGTTCCTCATATTCAAAACTCAGTTCCAAAGTCAAGAAATTTTATAACTGAAATTCTGCCAAACATAGATGAATATAGATTTTGGCAAATCGTACGAGTCTGCATGGTGAATTTTTTCGCAATATTTGACACGATCAAAGAAAGTGAGGTTTTTAATGGCCCGCGGTCATCGGTGCAGTTTCCCCCCATGGTACAATTAATAATAGTACTATATCGACTAGGGTCAAGTGGAGAAGGAGCATCTGTTACAAAAACTGCTACATTTTTTGGTATAGGGGACGGCGGAACTATATCAAAAATTACAAAAAGAGTGTTTACCGCTTTACTCGGTGTAAAGGACAAATATTTACATTGGCCTGATTATACTGAACGTCAACAGTTAATTTCCGACACATTTAACGAGATGCCTCATTGCATAGGCTATTTAGATGGCACAGAAATAAAATTGGCAGAAAAACCAAGTAAAGATCCCGAAGCATATTTTTCACGAAAACACATTTACAGTCTCAAAGTGCAAGCTATATGTGATCACAACAAAATGATTCGACACTTAATTTTAGGATATCCTGGCAGCGTTCATGATAGTAGAATATTTAATGAATGCGAATTAGCAAACAATTCTTCAGAATATTTTAGCAATTATGAATGGCTAGCTGGAGATAGCGCTTATAAGCTTACACCACGAGTTATTACACCTTTTAAATCAAATTCCACAGACTTAAATTTAACGAGACGGAACGAATTCAACCACCAGTTTAGCAGTTACCGTATTTCTGAAGGAAAGATTTAATAGCTTGAAGGAATTGAAAGTGAACATAAGGAATGATTCGGATATAAAATACTCATGTCAATGGATATTGGCTTGTGCAATACTACATAACATCGTTATGCAGCAAAAAAATAATGACAATTTTGAACCTCGAGAAGACTTTACTTTAGATGAAATTTAAAATTATGAAGGCGAATACCATTTTCCGTCTTCAACTGAAGGAGAAATTGTACACACACTGTGTATCAGGGTATATTAACTTTGTTTGAGACGGTTTGTATGTAACGCATAGAAGGAGGGGAGGGGGACCCTATAAAGTATATATATTCTTGATCAGGATGACAAGACGAATTGATATAGCCCGGTCTATCCGTCCGTCCGTCCTCACCAATGGTTCTCGAAAACTATAAGAGCTAGAGACTTGAAGTTTGGAGGATATACTCGTGAGGTCAAACGCTAGATCAAGTTTGAAGGAATTTTTGCCACGCCCACTCCTTCCCGCCCATCGAGCACCACCCATTTTTTCAAAAGGCTGTAGCTCGAAAACCTGATGAGTTAGAAACGTGAAAATGAGTATGTAGACTCAGTATGTAAAGCTCTACAAAACTACATACCACATTTTGTCCCCCTCCCCTTCGTTGCCCCTCAAAAAGTTGTTTTCTTAAAATTGCTGTATCTCTTAAACTATAATAGATACAATGCTGAAATTTTGTATGCAAACTCAGTAAGCATACCTTTATAAAACTGCATACCACAAACTTTCATTTTTAACGCTGTGTGACAACGCAAAGACAAACAAGTTGAAATTTGGCATAAATTGCGCTTTGAACACTGCTTTATCCTATTTGCTGTATCTCCTAAAGTATAAAGAATACAATGCTGAAATTTTGTATGCAAACTCAGATAACATACCTTTTTAAAACTGCATACAACAAACTATCATGCTTTGTAACAAAATCCGTACTAAAGCGCCATCTAATGGCAACATTGCACTGTGAGCCCTGCCTCACCTTAGCAAATACACAAACCATATCGTGGTACACTGCTTTTACTGTCGGCGAATGTTTAACGTGTTATCAACATAGGAGTGTGTACAGGGTATTATATAGTTGAGAATACTCAACTATACCGCCCTTACTGGTTTTTATTTGTTTTGTATTTTAATTCCAGTTCATATTTCTGGAGTTCATTCTGTAAAATCATTTTTTCTCGCCGCAGTTTTTCCTCTCTTTCAATTTCCAACTTCTTTAATTCAAATTATTGATCCAATTCTCTTTTTATACCCTGTACACACACTGTGTATCAGGGTATATTAAGTTTGTTTGAGACGGTTTGTATGTAACGCATAGAAGGAGGGGAGGGGGACCCTATAAAGTATATATATTCTTGATCAGGATGACAAGACGAATTGATATAGCCCTGTCTGTCCGTCCGTCCGTCCGTCCGTCCGTCCGTCCGTCCTCACCAATGGTTCTCGAAAACTATAAGAGCTAGAGACTTGAAATTTGGTGGATAGACTCGTGAGGTCAAACGCTAGATCAAGTTTGAAGGATTTTTTGCCACGCCCACTCCTTCCCGCCCATCGAGCACCACCCATTTTTTCAAAAGGCTGTAGCTCGAAAACCTGATGAGTTAGAAACATGAAAATGAGTATGTAGACTCAGTATGTATAGCTCTACAAAACTGCATACCACATTTTTTCCCCCTCCCCTTCGTTTCCCCTCAAAAAGTTGTTTTCTTAAAATTGCTGTATCTCTTAAACTATAAGAGATACAATGCTGAAATTTTGTATGCAAACTCAGTAAGCATACCTTTTTAAAACTGCATACCACAAACTTTCATTTTTAACGTTGTGTGACAACGCAAAGACAAACAAATTGAAATTTGGCATAAATTGCGCTTTGAACACTGCTTTATCCTATTTGTAACAAAAACCGTACTTAACACTGCGAAAACTATTAAAGCTAGAGACTTGAAATTTGGAAGATAGTCTCGTGTGGTCGAACACTAGATGAAGTTTGAAGGAATTTTCGCCACGCCCATTCCTTCCCGCCCATCAAGCATAACAAAAGGTCATTTTTTTCTTAAAATTGCTGTATCTCCTAAAGTATAAAGAATACAATGCTGAAATTTTGTATGCAAACTCAGATAACATACCTTTTTAAAACTGCATACAACAAACTACCACTTTCCCCGCAAAGACCAACACACTAAAATTTTGCAGCAATGCTTTGTAACAAAACCCGTACTAAAGCGCCATCTAATGGCAACATTGCACTGTGAGCCCTGCCTCACTATTAGCAAATACACAAACCATATCGTGGTACACTGCTTTTGCTGTCGGCGAATGTTTAACGTGTTATCAACATAGGTGTGTGTACAGGGTATTATATAGTTGAGAATACTCAACTATACCGCCCTTACTGGTTTCTTTTTCCATTTGCCACTCAAATTTATTTTTCTCAAATTCTAATTTACGCTCCTGCATTGCTATGAGCGTTGATAAAGAACAATTAGAATATTCTTTATTTGATTTGCCTTGCTTTGTGAATCCCTGGACGCTCTTTTCTATATTATTGTTATTATTTCTATTTCTATCATAATCGGGAGTGTGGTCTTCCGAAATTGCAGAACATACATTTTCTTCAGACACACTTAAAATTTCTTCAGCTGGTTGGCTCGAGCTTATAACAACTGGTGGTATAACATTTTTTCTTTGCCCGAACACTTGCGCCAATTCATTAAAGTGGGGACACAGATTTTCAATATAATCTGCAGATGGTAATTTTACAAGGTTTGTCAAAAAGTATCGCGAATTTCGAAGAAGTTCGAATTTCGCGATACTTTTTGAACAGACCTCGTATTACAATGAATAAGTAAAAAATCACATAGCTTACCGACAACACTTTTCTCTTCCCCATCAGCCAATAGCCCCGCTCCTGTTTGAGCTTTCTATTTATTAGCTGCTATAAAGCTATTTCGGCAATTACGCATTTTGTTCCCATGTCACTGCTTTCAACTCAGGGGTCTTTTCAATAATTTTTCCGTAAAACTTTAGCGCTGTTGGTTTCTAAAATTCGGAATTAAGAAGTTCACATACAATTGCATCGACAGTCTTACTTCAAATGCCTCTCGCACATCTTTAATTGCGTCTACAACTTCCAAAATTAAATTTTTGGTAATAGAGTATCCCCAACGAAACGTTGGGTTAAGACGCCTCCGCTTGTTTTTTTGTTCGCCAAAGTTCTATGATTTTATGGTACATAAGAATGATTTTTAATTATTAAACAATTTTTTTTCCTTATAATTTCTTACCTTTTCCATATTTTTAAAAAGACAGACTAAATGTCAAGAAGAGTTCCCACTTACCAAAAATACACAAAGGTGTCAACCCAAACTTTAACAAATACTCAGATATTTACGCACCAAAAATGCTGATTAAAGTATACACAAACTCGTAAATTTTGATTGTATGGAATTTAAAATACGTTTGTTTACGCAGCGTATTTTTACGCAGTTTACGAATTTACGAGACGTTTACGTGAATACCCCTAGTATGTTAAATAATTGTAATATTAGATAAATCAAATTAAAATTTAAGAAGGTACTTCATTTTACAAAACTTTGTGAGATAATATTTTCATTATTATACCCTGTACCTTATGGTACAAGGGTATATTAGTTTTGTGCGCATCGACAATGTATGTAACACCTTAAAGGAGACATTTCCGACTATACAAAGTAAATAAATTCTTGATCAGTATCGAAAGAGAAGTCGATTTAGCCATGTCCGTCTGTCCACCCATCCGTCTGTCCGTCCGTCTGTATGAACGCGTCAATCTCGGAAACTATAATAGATAGGACCAAAAGCTCTTCGCAGTTCGATTCTGTTATTCCTTCAGCAGATCAAGTTTATTTTGTTTCCCCCTTTTTTGACTTAGTTTAAGGGTGAGGGGCAAATGACTGGAGCAACCTCGGGAAAAAACTTACAAAAGTCGTCTTATCTCGATTGTCTTTAGAGATAGGAACACCAAATTTGGAGTGTATATAGCTGACTCAAGCCCCAAGAAGATACATTGAAAAAATGGGCGTACCCACGCCCATATATAGTAATAATTTGAAACGCTTATATCTCAAGAACCATAAAACCTACAAGAATGAAACTTTGCATATATGATATTGGAATGGAGTATAACAAGATTCAATTGTGAAATGGGCGTGACCACGCCCACATATAACCATGGTAGAATGCCGTTATATCTCTTGAACGAATTGGTCTAAAAGAGTAAAAATTGGTATATATGAAATTGAATGAAAATGAAATCTGTTTCGATTAAAAAGTGGGTGGGGCAACGCCTTCAAACAGTTGGTACAAATTGAAGGTACAGGGTATGTCGGAGTCGAGTACTGTCGACTCCAATCCTTACTGGTTTTTTTTTACTTTAGACTTTTCAAACATATAGATAAATCAAATTAAAATTTAACAAGGAACTTCATTTACAAAACTTCGCGAGATCATTTATAAGTTGTATTTCATATGTTTCTCCATTATTGTCGTTGTTGAGTTTAGTCTTCTTGTTGTAGTCCCATTTTGCCTCTTAATTCCACGAATCTTCTAGAAGGTAATGGTTTTGTGAAGACATCTGCCAGCTGATTTTCTGTAGGAATGTACTCGATGGAAATAATATTATTTTATATTTGCTCTCTTGAAAAATGATACTCAATATCAATATGTTTTGACCTCTTATGACAAAAGGGGTTACTGGCTATGCTTATGCAACCTTGGTTATCCTCAAATATTTTTATTTGCTTATTAAATTTAATGTTTATGCTTTCTAAGAGCGCCTTAAGCCATAATGCTTTTCTTACAGCTTCAAACAAGGCCATGTATTCTGCTTCAGTGGATGAAGCTGCAACCGAATTCTGCCGTTTTGTATTCCAACAAATTATATTTAAATTAAACATTTTAAAAATATAACCTGTTGTACTTTTTCTGTCATTCTCATTTCCACCCCAATCTGAGTCGACATAGCCAACAAACATATGTTCATAATTTAAATTTTTCTTGAATACTAGCTTCATATTTATATTTCCTTTAAGATATCTCAAAACTCTTTTTAAACATTGCCATAGTTCTATATTATTTTTATTATTGTATCTACTTAAGATATTAGTGGCTGTAGCTATATCAGGGTGTATACAAAGCATTATGTACATTAAACTACCTATTAAATTACGACAAGGAGCATCGTATTTATCGTCTGAATTTAACCTTTCATAATTCAGCTTACTCGGAAGCGGAGCATTTACAGATTTGCATTCTTCCATATTGAACTTACTTAAAACTTTTTTAATGTAAGCAGATTGGCTTAAAGATATTTGATCTTGGCCTATTTCTATTTTCATTCCAATGAAGTATCGTATTTCGCCTAAGTCAGTCATTCTGAATTTTGTCATTAGGTATTGTTTAAAGTTGCCTAATACCTCTATGTCTCATGTTGCTATGACTAAGTCATCCACATATAGTAAAACATATATATTTTTGTTGATGTCGCCTCTATCTTGAACATACCATATATACAACGATCAACAGGTGAATTCTTAAATCCACATTCCTTTAATGCCTGCTCAAACACTTCAAACCAGCATCTAGCTGCTTGTTTGAGTCCATAAATTGCTTTGTTCAATTTACATACATTTTCACCATTGCAAACAATACCTTGCGGGACTGTCATGTATATTTCCTCCTTCAGCGTACCATTTAGAAACGCAGTTTTAACATCCATGTGGTGTACTTTAAAATCATATTGATTTGCAATGGATAAAATAATACGGAAACTAGAAATTCAAAATTAGAATGCTATAAAAGTATTAATTGTAAATTTAAACACAATTATAATGCAGCTCGCCAAATTTTATAATTGTTTTGCCAATCCTAATCTTTCTTTTCCTGTGATTGCCAAATGTAATCAAGTACATTACAAATTAAAAATACTCCAAATGTGAAATGTAATAATTAATTATATGTGCAAACTAATAAATAAAGTTACGGAGATTGTTTCACACTGTAGCATTGCTAACTAACTAGTTTCTGTTCTATGGGAGACACGCTTTTGAATTAACTCTTGTTATTCGCATTTGTTCAATCAAAAATATTCACATGCCAACTTGACCGAACAACACTGTCGGTACCTATTTTAATTAAATTTGCTATTTTTACGAGTTTGCTTAAACATTTCAAATGCAACAGCATATTAATTATAATTTTTAGATTATCTTAGCAGTTTGTTTATTTCAATTCGAATATACTTTTCAATTTTCAAAAATCAATGCAAGCAGATTGGCGAGGCATGAAACTGATTGTTTTTGCTCCTTGAAAAAAATTGGTTGATTTGAGGAAGCTTTTTTTAAAATGCAGATTTATTAATAAAAATATTTAAAATAACGAATTGTTTAAATGCAGATTAATGAGGAAAACCATAAAGTTTATTTCTTCATTCATAATTTTTTAGCTGAGGGTATAGTCAGAAATTTTGCTAGAGAAAATATTCCCTGTTAGAGATTTTCTGTGACACCAAAATTTCCCTTTTGGTTGTTTTTGGTATCAAATCTCTAGTAAGAGATTTCTGTGACACCCCCGAATAATGAGTAAATTGATCCACAAAAATTACATAGTAATTTTTATCATCAGTAGTTGTTGGTGTTACCGACCACAGACATCTGAATGAATAACAAAAAGAGCTCTATTTATATGCTCTTTATTTTTGTGTTTATCAAATCGTAATCTGGCTTGTTTTCCATTTACACAAGTTTCGCATATATCGTCGGTAGGATTAATTTTATCAAGGAGACTATTATCATTAAATAAATTCTTTCTTTTGATTTCTAACAATTTCCCTTTACTTATGTGGCCTAATCTCTCATGCCATAACTTATATAAATGATCATTTTTGGTATTAACTTTATATGCTTTAAATTCAATAACTGGCATATTGTACGCACCTGAGTTTTCAGCAATAGTGACACCACTTTTTGTCAATTTTATTTCATTTTTATTGAACACGACTGTCACTCCAGCCTCTTGTAGTCTTTTGACGGATATTAGATTTTCAGCAACTTCACCGCAGTATAGTACGTCTTCCAATGGACGGACGACTCCACGCTTTGTTGCAAAGATATATTCTCCATGCTTGGTAACAGCAATCTTTATTGGAGTTTTCAGGTCAGCATGATCCACAAATAATGCCTAATAAGATGGTCAGTAGCACCCGAGTCAACAACAAAGTTCACATTTTCATTTAACTTATTATTGTTTTTATTTTGAAAGTTTCATTGAGATCGGGCAACTGGAACTGGTACCTGCCATACAAAATGGAGAAGACGAAGAGAAGCACTATTCACGTCGTTGTATGGAAAACTTTTTTGTTTCTTATCCAATTGACTTGAAACTTCACAGTTATGTTCTTGGGGAGGCATTAAAACTATAGTATGGTATGGTATGGACATGGTTACGCCCACTTTTACCAAAAATCAATAATTTGCAAACCTCCGGTACCCAATGAGCAAAACCAATGAAAATTTGTATATAAACTAATTATGTAGATTACCTCAAAAAAATTTCGTAAAGTATTTCAAGTAATCTAGTAATCTTTACTTATCGAGTCAAAATCAAACAAATAAAAATGCCGAGGGAAAGTAAAAAACGAAAACTAATTGAAAATATTAAGGAAAATTTCATCAATGAATTTTTGATTTTAGAAATTTTCGGTGATGGTAATAAATGAATGGGTTTTTTATTTGAGAAATAATTTTGTACTTCTTAGAAAAAAAAAATGAACAACAAGATGAAATCTTGGATGATGCATTATTTTCGATGGCGATCGCAAAATTTTGTCGGTATGCTGTTCCTCATATTCAAAACTCAGTTCCAAAGTCAAGAAATTTTATAACTGAAATTCTGCCAAACATAGATGAATATAGATTTTGGCAAATCGTACGAGTCTGCATGGTGAATTTTTTTCGCAATATTTGACACGATCAAAGATAGTGAGGTTTTTAATGGCCCGCGGTCGTCGGTGCAGTTTCCCCCCATGGTACAATTAATAATAGTACTATATCGACTAGGGTCAAGTGGAGAAGGAGCATCTGTTACAAAAACTGCTACATTTTTTGGTATAGGGGACGGCGGAACTATATCAAAAATTACAAAAAGAGTGTTTACCGCTTTACTCGGTGTAAAGGACAAATATTTACATTGGCCTGATTATACTGAACGTCAACAGTTAATTTCCGACACATTTAACGAGATGCCTCATTGCATAGGCTATTTAGATGGCACAGAAATAAAATTGGCAGAAAAACCAAGTAAAGATCCCGAAGCATATTTTTCACGAAAACACATTTACAGTCTCAAAGTGCAAGCTATATGTGATCACAACAAAATGATTCGACACTTAATTTTAGGATATCCTGGCAGCGTTCATGATAGTAGAATATTTAATGAATGCGAATTAGCAAACAATTCTTCAGAATATTTTAGCAATTATGAATGGCTAGCTGGAGATAGCGCTTATAAGCTTACACCACGAGTTATTACACCTTTTAAATCAAATTCCACAGACTTAAATTTAACGAGACGGAACGAATTCAACCACCAGTTTAGCAGTTACTGTATTTCTGAAGGAAAGATTTAATAGCTTGAAGGAATTGAAAGTGAACATAAGGAATGATTCGGATATAAAATGCTCATGTCAATGGATATTGGCTTGTGCAATACTACATAACATCGTTATGCAGCAAAAAAATAATGACAATTTTGAACCTCGAGAAGACTTTACTTTAGATAAAATTTAAAATTATGAAGGCGAATACCATTTTCCGTCTTCAACTGAAGGAGAAATTGTACACACACTGTGTATCAGGGTATATTAACTTTGTTTGAGACGGTTTGTATGTAACGCATAGAAGGAGGGGAGGGGGACCCTATAAAGTATATATATTCTTGATCAGGATGACAAGACGAATTGATATAGCCCGGTCTATCCGTCCGTCCGTCCTCACCAATGGTTCTCGAAAACTATAAGAGCTAGAGACTTGAAGTTTGGAGGATATACTCGTGAGGTCAAACGCTAGATCAAGTTTGAAGGAATTTTTGCCACGCCCACTCCTTCCCGCCCATCGAGCACCACCCATTTTTTCAAAAGGCTGTAGCTCGAAAACCTGATGAGTTAGAAACGTGAAAATGAGTATGTAGACTCAGTATGTAAAGCTCTACAAAACTACATACCACATTTTGTCCCCCTCCCCTTCGTTGCCCCTCAAAAAGTTGTTTTTTTAAAATTGCTGTATCTCTTAAACTATAATAGATACAATGCTGAAATTTTGTATGCAAACTCAGTAAGCATACCTTTATAAAACTGCATACCACAAACTTTCATTTTTAACGCTGTGTGACAACGCAAAGACAAACAAGTTGAAATTTGGCATAAATTGCTCTTTGAACACTGCTTTATCCTATTTGCTGTATCTCCTAAAGTATAAAGAATACAATGCTGAAATTTTGTATGCAAACTCAGATAACATACCTTTTTAAAACTGCATACAACAAACTATCACTTTCCCCGCAAAGACCAACACACTAAAATTTTGCAGCAATGCTTTGTAACAAAATCCGTACTAAAGCGCCATCTAATGGCAACATTGCACTGTGAGCCCTGCCTCACCTTAGCAAATACACAAACCATATCGTGGTACACTGCTTTTACTGTCGGCGAATGTTTAACGTGTTATCAACATAGGAGTGTGTACAGGGTATTATATAGTTGAGAATACTCAACTATACCGCCCTTACTGGTTTTTATTTGTTTTGTATTTTAATTCCAGTTCATATTTCTGGAGTTCATTCTGTAAAATCATTTTTTCTCGCCGCAGTTTTTCCTCTCTTTCAATTTCCAACTTCTTTAATTCAAATTATTGATCCAATTCTCTTTTTTCTTTTTCCATTTGCCACTCAAATTTATTTTTCTCAAATTCTAATTTACGCTCCTGCATTGCTATGAGCGTTGATAAAGAACAATTAGAATATTCTTTATTTGATTTGCCTTGCTTTTTGAATCCCTGGACGCTCTTTTCTATATTATTGTTATTATTTCTATTTCTATCATAATCGGGAGTGTGGTCTTCCGAAATTGCAGAACATACATTTTCTTCAGACACACTTAAAATTTCTTCAGCTGGTTGGGTCGAGCTTATAACAACTGGTGGTATAACATTTTTTCTTTGCCCGAACACTTGCGCCAATTCATTAAAGTGGGGACACAGATTTTCAATATAATCTGCAGATGGTAATTTTACAAGGTTTGTCAAAAAGTATCGCGAATTTCGAAGAAGTTCGAATTTCGCGATACTTTTTGAACAGACCTCGTATTACAATGAATAAGTAAAAAATCACATAGCTTACCGACAACACTTTTCTCTTTCCCATCAGCCAATAGCCCCGCTCCTGTTTGAGCTTTCTATTTATTAGCTGCTATAAAGCTATTTCGGCAATTACGCATTTTGTTCCCATGTCACTGCTTTCAACTCAGGGGTCTTTTCAATAATTTTTCCGTAAAACTTTTGGGCTGTTGGTTTCTAAAATTCGGAATTAAGAAGTTCACATACAATTGCATCGACAGTCTTACTTCAAATGCCTCTCGCACATCTTTAATTGCGTCTACAACTTCCAAAATTAAATTTTTGGTAATAGAGTATCCCCAACGAAACGTTGGGTTAAGACGCCTCCGCTTGTTTTTTTGTTCGCCAAAGTTCTATGATTTTATGGTACATAAGAATGATTTTTAATTATTAAACAATTTTTTTTCCTTATAATTTCTTACCTTTTCCATATTTTTAAAAAGACAGACTAAATGTCAAGAAGAGTTCCCACTTACCAAAAATACACAAAGGTGTCAACCCAAACTTTAACAAATACTCAGATATTTACGCACCAAAAATGCTGATTAAAGTATACACAATCTCGTAAATTTTGATTGTATGGAATTTAAAATACGTTTGTTTACGCAGCGTATTTTTACGCAGTTTACGAATTTACGAGACGTTTACGTGAATACCCCTAGTATGTTAAATAATTGTAATTTGTAATTGTAAAAATTTAAGATGGTACTTCATTTTACAAAACTTTGTGAGATAATATTTTCATTATTATACCCTGTACCTTATGGTACAAGGGTATATTAGTTTTGTGCGCATCGACAATGTATGTAACACCTTAAAGGAGACATTTCCGACTATACAAAGTAAATAAATTCTTGATCAGTATCGAAAGAGAAGTCGATTTAGCCATGTCCGTCTGTCCACCCATCCGTCTGTCCGTCCGTCTGTATGAACGCGTCAATCTCGGAAACTATAATAGATAGGACCAAAAGCTCTTCGCAGTTCGATTCTGTTATTCCTTCAGCAGATCAAGTTTATTTTGTTTCCCCCTTTTTTGACTTAGTTTAAGGGTGAGGGGCAAATGACTGGAGCAACCTCGGGAAAAAACTTACAAAAGTCGTCTTATCTCAATTGTCTTTAGAGATAGGAACACCAAATTTGGAGTGTATATAGCTGACTCAAGCCCCAAGAAGATACATTGAAAAAATGGGCGTACCCACGCCCATATATAGTAATAATTTGAAACGCTTATATCTCAAGAACCATAAAACCTACAAGAATGAAACTTTGCATATATGATATTGGAATGGAGTATAACAAGATTCAATTGTGAAATGGGCGTGACCACGCCCACATATAACCATGGTAGAATGCCGTTATATCTCTTGAACGAATTGGTCTAAAAGAGTAAAAATTGGTATATATGAAATTGAATGAAAATGAAATCTGTTTCGATTAAAAAGTGGGTGGGGCAACGCCTTCAAACAGTTGGTACAAATTGAAGGTACAGGGTATGTCGGAGTCGAGTACTGTCGACTCCAATCCTTACTGGTTTTTTTTTACTTTAGACTTTTCAAACATATTGAGAACGTTAAATAATATTATATATTAGATAAATCAAATTAAAATTTAACAAGGAACTTCATTTACAAAACTTCGCGAGATCATTTATAAGTTGTATTTCATATGTTTCTCCATTATTGTCGTTGTTGAGTTTAGTCTTCTTGTTGTAGTCCCATTTTGCCTCTTAATTCCACGAATCTTCTAGAAGGTAATGGTTTTGTGAAGACATCTGCCAGCTGATTTTCTGTAGGAATGTACTCGATGGAAATAATATTATTTTATATTTGCTCTCTTGAAAAATGATACTCAATATCAATATGTTTTGACCTCTTATGACAAAAGGGGTTACTGGCTATGCTTATGCAACCTTGGTTATCCTCAAATATTTTTATTTGCTTATTAAATTTAATGTTTATGCTTTCTAAGAGCGCCTTAAGCCATAATGCTTTTCTTACAGCTTCAAACAAGGCCATGTATTCTGCTTCAGTGGATGAAGCTGCAACCGAATTCTGCCGTTTTGTATTCCAACAAATTATATTTAAATTAAACATTTTAAAAATATAACCTGTTGTACTTTTTCTGTCATTCTCATTTCCACCCCAATCTGAGTCGACATAGCCAACAAACATATGTTCATAATTTAAATTTTTCTTGAATACTAGCTTCATATTTATATTTCCTTTAAGATATCTCAAAACTCTTTTTAAACATTGCCATAGTTCTATATTATTTTTATTATTGTATCTACTTAAGATATTAGTGGCTGTAGCTATATCAGGGTGTATACAAAGCATTATGTACATTAAACTACCAATTAAATTACGACAAGGAGCATCGTATTTATCGTCTGAATTTAACCTTTCATAATTCAGCTTACTCGGAAGCGGAGCATTTACAGATTTGCATTCTTCCATATTGAACTTACTTAAAACTTTTTTAATGTAAGCAGATTGGCTTAAAGATATTTGATCTTGGCCTATTTCTATTTTCATTCCAATGAAGTATCGTATTTCGCCTAAGTCAGTCATTCTGAATTTTGTCATTAGGTATTGTTTAAAGTTGCCTAATACCTCTATGTCTCATGTTGCTATGACTAAGTCATCCACATATAGTAAAACATATATATTTTTGTTGATGTCGCCTCTATCTTGAACATACCATATATACAACGATCAACAGGTGAATTCTTAAATCCACATTCCTTTAATGCCTGCTCAAACACTTCAAACCAGCATCTAGCTGCTTGTTTGAGTCCATAAATTGCTTTGTTCAATTTACATACATTTTCACCATTGCAAACAATACCTTGCGGGACTGTCATGTATATTTCCTCCTTCAGCGTACCATTTTGAAACGCAGTTTTAACATCCATGTGGTGTACTTTAAAATCATATTGATTTGCAATGGATAAAATAATACGGAAACTAGAAATTCAAAATTAGAATGCTATAAAAGTATTAATTGTAAATTTAAACACAATTATAATGCAGCTCGCCAAATTTTATAATTGTTTTGCCAATCCTAATCTTTCTTTTCCTGTGATTGCCAAATGTAATCAAGTACGTTACAAATTAAAAATACTCCAAATGTGAAATGTAATAATTAATTATATGTGCAAACTAATAAATAAAGTTACGGAGATTGTTTCACACTGTAGCATTGCTAACTAACTAGTTTCTGTTCTATGGGAGACACGCTTTTGAATTAACTCTTGTTATTCGCATTTGTTCAATCAAAAATATTCACATGCCAACTTGACCGAACAACACTGTCGGTACGTATTTTAATTAAATTTGCTATTTTTACGAGTTTGCTTAAACATTTCAAATGCAACAGCATATTAATTATAATTTTTAGATTATCTTAGCAGTTTGTTTATTTCAATTCGAATATACTTTTCAATTTTCAAAAATCAATGCAAGCAGATTGGCGAGGCATGAAACTGATTGTTTTTGCTCCTTGAAAAAAATTGGTTGATTTGAGGAAGCTTTTTTTAAAATGCAGATTTATTAATAAAAATATTTAAAATAACGAATTGTTTAAATGCAGATTAATGAGGAAAACCATAAAGTTTATTTCTTCATTCATAATTTTTTATCGCTGAGGGTATAGTCAGAGATTTTGCTAGAGAAAAAAATTCCCTGTTAGAGATTTTCTGTGACACCAAAATTTCCCTTTTTGTTGTTTTTGGTATCAAATCTCTAGTAAGAGATTTCTGTGACACCCCCGAATAATGAGTAAATTGATCCACAAAAATTACATAGTAATTTTTATCATCAGTAGTTGTTGGTGTTACCGACCACAGACATCTGAATGAATAACAAAAAGAGCTCTATTTATATGCTCTTTATTTTTGTGTTTATCAAATCGTAATCTGGCTTGTTTTCCATTTACACAAGTTTCGCATATATCGTCGGTAGGATTAATTTTATCAAGGAGACTATTATCATTAAATAAATTCTTTCTTTTGATTTCTAACAATTTCCCTTTACTTATGTGGCCTAATCTCTCATGCCATAACTTATATAAATGATCATTTTTGGTATTAACTTTATATGCTTTAAATTCAATAACTGGCATATTGTACGCACCTGAGTTTTCAGCAATAGTGACACCATTTTTTGTCAATTTTATTTCATTTTTGTTGAACACGACTGTCACTCCAGCCTCTTGTAGTCTTTTGACGGATATTAGATTTTCAGCAACTTCACCGCAGTATAGTACGTCTTCCAATG
Source organism: Phortica okadai (assembly GCA_034638295.1). Lineage (NCBI taxonomy): Eukaryota > Metazoa > Arthropoda > Insecta > Diptera > Drosophilidae > Phortica > Phortica okadai. The sequence continues at coordinate 870,844 of JAWUZV010000032.1, read as the reverse complement.
GACGGACGACTCCACGCTTTGTTGCAAAGATATATTCTCCATGCTTGGTAACAGCAATCTTTATTGGAGTTTTCAGGTCAGCATGATCCACAAATAATGCCTAATAAGATGGTCAGTAGCACCCGAGTCAACAACAAAGTTCACATTTTCATTTCACTTATTATTGTTTTTATTTTGAAAGTTTCATTGAGATCGGGCAACTGGAACTGGTACCTGCCATACAAAATGGAGAAGACGAAGAGAAGCACTATTCACGTCGTTGTATGGAAAACTTTTTTGTTTCTTATCCAATTGACTTGAAACTTCACAGTTATGTTCTTGGGGAGGCATTAAAACTATAGTATGGTATGGTATGGACATGGTTACGCCCACTTTTACCAAAAATCAATAATTTGCAAACCTCCGGTACCCAATGAGCAAAACCAATGAAAATTTGTATATAAACTAATTATGTAGATTACCTCAAAAAAATTTCGTAAAGTATTTCAAGTAATCTAGTAATCTTTACTTATCGAGTCAACATCAAACAAATAAAAATGCCGAGGGAAAGTAAAAAACGAAAACTAATTGAAAATATTAAGGAAAATTTCATCAATGAATTTTTGATTTTAGAAATTTTCGGTGATGGTAATAAATGAATGGGTTTTTTATTTGAGAAATAATTTTGTACTTCTTAGAAAAAAAAAATGAACAACAAGATGAAATCTTGGATGATGCATTATTTTCGATGGCGATCGCAAAATTTTGTCGGTATGCTGTTCCTCATATTCAAAACTCAGTTCCAAAGTCAAGAAATTTTATAACTGAAATTCTGCCAAACATAGATGAATATAGATTTCGGCAAATCGTACGAGTCTGCATGGTGAATTTTTTCGCAATATTTGACACGATCAAAGATAGTGAGGTTTTTAATGGCCCGCGGTCGTCGGTGCAGTTTCCCCCCATGGTACAATTAATAATAGTACTATATCGACTAGGGTCAAGTGAAGAAGGAGCATCTGTTACAAAAACTGCTGCATTTTTTGGTATAGGGGACGGCGGAACTATATCAAAAATTACAAAAAGAGTGTTTACCGCTTTACTCGGTGTAAAGGACAAATATTTACATTGGCCTGATTATACTGAACGTCAACAGTTAATTTCCGACACATTTAACGAGATGCCTCATTGCATAGGCTATTTAGATAGCACAGAAATAAAATTGGCAGAAAAACCAAGTAAAGATCCCGAAGCATATTTTTCACGAAAACACATTTACAGCCTCAAAGTGCAAGCTATATGTGATCACAACAAAATGATTCGACACTTAATTTTAGGATATCCTGGCAGCGTTCATGATAGTAGAATATTTAATGAATGCGAATTAGCAAACAATTCTGGAGATAGCGCTTATAAGCTTACACCACGAGTTATTACACCTTTTAAATCAAATTCCACAGACTTAAATTTAACGAGACGGAACGAATTTAACCACCAGTTTAGCAGTTACCGTATCCGCGTAGAACACTGCTTTGGACTTCTGAAGGAAAGATTTAATAGCTTGAAGGAATTGAAAGTGAACATAAGGAATGATTCGGATATAAAATACTCATGTCAATGGATATTGGCTTGTGCAATACTACATAACATCGTTATGCAGCAAAAAAATAATGACAATTTTGAACCTCGAGAAGACTTTACTTTAGATGAAATTTAAAATTATGAAGGCGAATACCATTTTCCGTCTTCAACTGAAGGAGAAATTGAACGCAGAGCAATAATACATTTAATGCTAGACTAGTAAATAAAATTTTAATCTTTATACCCTGTACACACACTGTGTATCAGGGTATATTAACTTTGTTTGAGACGGTTTGTATGTAACGCATAGAAGGAGGGGAGAGGGACCCTATAAAGTATATATATTCTTGATCAGGATGACAAGACGAATTGATATAGCCCGGTCTATCCGTCCGTCCGTCCTCACCAATGGTTCTCGAAAACTATAAGAGCTAGAGACTTGAAGTTTGGAGGATAGACTCGTGAGGTCAAACGCTAGATCAAGTTTGAAGGAATTTTTGCCACGCCCACTCCTTCCCGCCCATCGAGCACCACCCATTTTTTCAAAAGGCTGTAGCTCGAAAACCTGATGAGTTAGAAACGTGAAAATGAGTATGTAGACTCAGTATGTAAAGCTCTACAAAACTACATACCACATTTTGTCCCCCTCCCCTTCGTTGCCCCTCAAAAAGTTGTTTTCTTAAAATTGCTGTATCTCTTAAACTATAATAGATACAATGCTGAAATTTTGTATGCAAACTCAGTAAGCATACCTTTATAAAACTGCATACCACAAACTTTCATTTTTAACGCTGTGTGACAACGCAAAGACAAACAAGTTGAAATTTGGCATAAATTGCGCTTTGAACACTGCTTTATCCTATTTGCTGTATCTCCTAAAGTATAAAGAATACAATGCTGAAATTTTGTATGCAAACTCAGATAACATACCTTTTTAAAACTGCATACAACAAACTATCACTTTCCCCGCAAAGACCAACACACTAAAATTTTGCAGCAATGCTTTGTAACAAAATCCGTACTAAAGCGCCATCTAATGGCAACATTGCACTGTGAACCCTGCCTCACCTTAGCAAATACACAAACCATATCGTGGTACACTGCTTTTACTGTCGGCGAATGTTTAACGTGTTATCAACATAGGAGTGTGTACAGGGTATTATATAGTTGAGAATACTCAACTATACCGCCCTTACTGGTTTTTATTTGTTTTGTATTTTAATTCCAGTTCATATTTCTGGAGTTCATTCTGTAAAATCATTTTTTCTCGCCGCAGTTTTTCCTCTCTTTCAATTTCCAACTTCTTTAATTCAAATTATTGATCCAATTCTCTTTTTTCTTTTTCCATTTGCCACTCAAATTTATTTTTCTCAAATTCTAATTTACGCTCCTGCATTGCTATGAGCGTTGATAAAGAACAATTAGAATATTCTTTATTTGATTTGCCTTGCTTTTTGAATCCCTGGACGCTCTTTTCTATATTATTGTTAATATTTCTATTTCTATCATAATCGGGAGTGTGGTCTTCCGAAATTGCAGAACATACATTTTCTTCAGACACACTTAAAATTTCTTCAGCTGGTTGGCTCGAGCTTATAACAACTGGTGGTATAACATTTTTTCTTTGCCCGAACACTTGCGCCAATTCATTAAAGTGGGGACACAGATTTTCAATATAATCTGCAGATGGTAATTTTACAAGGTTTGTCAAAAAGTATCGCGAATTTCGAAGAAGTTCGAATTTCGCGATACTTTTTGAACAGACCTCGTATTACAATGAATAAGTAAAAAATCACATAGCTTACCGACAACACTTTTCTCTTTCCCATCAGCCAATAGCCCCGCTCCTGTTTGAGCTTTCTATTTATTAGCTGCTATAAAGCTATTTCGGCAATTACGCATTTTGTTCCCATGTCACTGCTTTCAACTCAGGGGTCTTTTTAATAATTTTTCCGTAAAACTTTTGCGCTGTTGGTTTCTAAAATTCGGAATTAAGAAGTTCACATACAATTGCATCGACAGTCTTACTTCAAATGCCTCTCGCACATTTTTAATTGCGTCTACAACTTCCAAAATTAAATTTTTGGTAATAGAGTATCCCCAACGAAACGTTGGGTTAAGACGCCTCCGCTTGTTTTTTGTTCGCCAAAGTTCTATGATTTTATGGTACAAAAGAATGATTTTTAATTATTAAACAATTTTTTTTCCTTATAATTTCTTACCTTTTCCATATTTTTAAAAAGACAGACTAAATGTCAAGAAGAGTTCCCACTTACCAAAAATACACAAAGGTGTCAACCAAAACTTTGACAAATATTCAGATATTTACGCACCAAAAATGCTGATTAAAGTATACACAATCTCGTAAATTTTGATTGTATGGAATTTAAAATACGTTTGTTTACGCAGCGTATTTTTACGCAGTTTACGAATTTACGAGACGTTTACGTGAATACCCCTAGTATGTTAAATAATTGTAATATTAGATAAATCAAATTAAAATTTAAGATGGTACTTCATTTTACAAAACTTTGTGAGATAATATTTTCATTATTATACCCTGTACCTTATGGTACAAGGGTATATTAGTTTTGTGCGCATCGACAATGTATGTAACACCTTAAAGGAGACATTTCCGACTATACAAAGTAAATAAATTCTTGATCAGTATCGAAAGAGAAGTCGATTTAGCCATGTCCGTCTGTCCACCCATCCGTCTGTCCGTCCGTCTGTATGAACGCGTCAATCTCGGAAACTATAATAGATAGGACCAAAAGCTCTTCGCAGTTCGATTCTGTTATTCCTTCAGCAGATCAAGTTTATTTTGTTTCCCCCTTTTTATACCCTGTACACACACTGTGTATCAGGGTATATTAAGTTTGTTTGAGACGGTTTGTATGTAACGCATAGAAGGAGGGGAGGGGGACCCTATAAAGTATATATATTCTTGATCAGGATGACAAGACGAATTGATATAGCCCTGTCTGTCCGTCCGTCCGTCCGTCCGTCCGTCCTCACCAATGGTTCTCGAAAACTATAAGAGCTAGAGACTTGAAATTTGGTGGATAGACTCGTGAGGTCAAACGCTAGATCAAGTTTGAAGGATTTTTTGCCACGCCCACTCTTTCCCGCCCATCGAGCACCACCCATTTTTTCAAAAGGCTGTAGCTCGAAAACCTGATGAGTTAGAAACATGAAAATGAGTATGTAGACTCAGTATGTATAGCTCTACAAAACTGCATACCACATTTTTTCCCCCTCCCTTTCGTTTCCCCTCAAAAAGTTGTTTTCTTAAAATTGATGTATCTCCTAAACTATAATAGATACAATGCTGAAATTTTGTATGCAAGCTCAGTAAACATACCTTTTTAAAACTGCATACCACAAACTTTCATTTTTAACGCTGTGTGACAACGCAAAGACAAACAAGTTGAAATTTGGCATAAATTGCGCTTTGAACACTGCTTTATCCTATTTGTAACAAAAACCGTACTTAACACTGCGAAAACTATTAAAGCTAGAGACTTGAAATTTGGAAGATAGTCTCGTGTGGTCGAACACTAGATGAAGTTTGAAGGAATTTTCGCCACGCCCATTCCTTCCCGCCCATCAAGCACAACAAAAGGTCATTTTTTTCTTAAAATTGCTGTATCTCCTAAAGTATAAAGAATACAATGCTGAAATTTTGTATGCAAACTCAGATAACATACCTTTTTAAAACTGCATACAACAAACTACCACTTTCCCCGCAAAGACCAACAGACTAAAATTTTGCAGCAATGCTTTGTAAGAAAACCCGTACTAAAGCGCCATCTAATGGCAACATTGCACTGTGAGCCCTGCCTCACTATTAGCAAATACACAAACCATATCGTGGTACACTGCTTTTGCTGTCGGCGAATGTTTAACGTGTTATCAACATAGGTGTATGTACAGGGTATTATATAGTTGAGAATACTCAACTATACCGCCCTTACTGGTTTGACTTAGTTTAAGGGTGAGGGGCAAATGACTGGAGCAACCTCGGGAAAAAACTTACAATTCTCTTATCTTATCTCGATTGTCTTTAGAGATAGGAACACCAAATTTGGAGTGTATATAGCTGACTCAAGCCCCAAGAAGATACATTGAAAAAATGGGCGTACCCACGCCCATATATAGTAATAATTTGAAACGCTTATATCTCAAGAACCATAAAACCTACAAGAATGAAACTTTGCATATATGATATTGGAATGGAGTATAACAAGATTCAATTGTGAAATGGGCGTGACCACGCCCACATATAACCATGGTAGAATGCCGTTATATCTCTTGAACGAATTGGTCTAAAAGAGTAAAAATTGGTATATATGAAATTGAATGAAAATGAAATCTGTTTCGATTAAAAAGTGGGTGGGGCAACGCCTTCAAACAGTTGGTACAAATTGAAGGTACAGGGTATGTCGGAGTCGAGTACTGTCGACTCCAATCCTTACTGGTTTTTTTTTACTTTAGACTTTTCAAACATATTGAGAACGTTAAATAATATTATATATTAGATAAATCAAATTAAAATTTAACAAGGAACTTCATTTACAAAACTTCGCGAGATCATTTATAAGTTGTATTTCATATGTTTCTCCATTATTGTCGTTGTTGAGTTTAGTCTTCTTGTTGTAGTCCCATTTTGCCTCTTAATTCCACGAATCTTCTAGAAGGTAATGGTTTTGTGAAGACATCTGCCAGCTGATTTTCTGTAGGAATGTACTCGATGGAAATAATATTATTTTATATTTGCTCTCTTGAAAAATGATACTCAATATCAATATGTTTTGACCTCTTATGACAAAAGGGGTTACTGGCTATGCTTATGCAACCTTGGTTATCCTCAAATATTTTTATTTGCTTATTAAATTTAATGTTTATGCTTTCTAAGAGCGCCTTAAGCCATAATGCTTTTCTTACAGCTTCAAACAAGGCCATGTATTCTGCTTCAGTGGATGAAGCTGCAACCGAATTCTGCCGTTTTGTATTCCAACAAATTATATTTAAATTAAACATTTTAAAAATATAACCTGTTGTACTTTTTCTGTCATTCTCATTTCCACCACAATCTGAGTCGACATTGCCAACAAACATATGTTCATAATTTAAGTTTTTCTTGAATACTAGCTTCATATTTATATTTCCTTTAAGATATCTCAAAACTCTTTTTAAACATTGCCATAGTTCTATATTATTTTTATTATTGTATCTACTTAAGATATTAGTGGCGGTAGCTATATCAGGGTGTATACAAAGCATTATGTACATTAAACTACCAATTAAATTACGACAAGGAGCATCGTATTTATCGTCTGAATTTAACCTTTCATAATTCAGCTTACTCGGAAGCGGAGCATTTACAGATTTGCATTCTTCCATATTGAACTTACTTAAAACTTTTTTAATGTAAGCAGATTGGCTTAAAGATATTTGATCTTGGCCTATTTCTATTTTCATTCCAATGAAGTATCGTATTTCGCCTAAGTCAGTCATTCTGAATTTTGTCATTAGGTATTGTTTAAAGTTGCCTAATACCTCTATGTCTCATGTTGCTATGACTAAGTCATCCACATATAGTAAAACATATATATTTTTGTTGATGTCGCCTCTATCTTGAACATACCATATATACAACGATCAACAGGTGAATTCTTAAATCCACATTCCTTTAATGCCTGCTCAAACACTTCAAACCAGCATCTAGCTGCTTGTTTGAGTCCATAAATTGCTTTGTTCAATTTACATTCATTTTCACCATTGCAAACAATACCTTGCGGGACTGTCATGTATATTTCCTCCTTCAGCGTACCATTTAGAAACGCAGTTTTAACATCCATGTGGTGTACTTTAAAATCATATTGATTTGCAATGGATAAAATAATACGGAAACTAGAAATTCAAAATTAGAATGCTATAAAAGTATTAATTGTAAATTTAAACACAATTATAATGCAGCTCGCCAAATTTTATAATTGTTTTGCCAATCCTAATCTTTCTTTTCCTGTGATTGCCAAACGTAATCAAGTACGTTACAAATTAAAAATACTCCAAATGTGAAATGTATCAATTAATTATATGTGCAAACTAATAAATAAAGTTACGGAGATTGTTTCACACTGTAGCATTGCTAACTAACTAGTTTCTGTTCTATGGGAGACACGCTTTTGAATTAACTCTTGTTATTCGCATTTGTTCAATCAAAAATATTCACATGCCAACTTGACCGAACAACACTGTCGGTACCTATTTTAATTAAATTTGCTATTTTTACGAGTTTGCTTAAACATTTCAAATGCAACAGCATATTAATTATAATTTTTAGATTATCTTAGCAGTTTGTTTATTTCAATTCGAATATACTTTTCAATTTTCAAAAATCAATGCAAGCAGATTGGCGAGGCATGAAACTGATTGTTTTTGCTCCTTGAAAAAAATTAGTTGATTTGAGGAAGCTTTTTTTAAAATGCAGATTTATTAATAAAAATATTTAAAATAACGAATTGTTTAAATGCAGATTAATGAGGAAAACCATAAAGTTTATTTCTTCATTCATAATTTTTTATCGCTGAGGGTATAGTCAGAGATTTTGCTAGAGAAAAAAATTCCCTGTTAGAGATTTTCTGTGACACCAAAATTTCCCTTTTGGTTGTTTTTGGTATCAAATCTCTAGTAAGAGATTTCTGTGACACCCCCGAATAATGAGTAAATTGATCCACAAAAATTACATAGTAATTTTTATCATCAGTAGTTGTTGGTGTTACCGACCACAGACATCTGAATGAATAACAAAAAGAGCTCTATTTATATGCTCTTTATTTTTGTGTTTATCAAATCGTAATCTGGCTTGTTTTCCATTTACACAAGTTTCGCATATATCGTCGGTAGGATTAATTTTATCAAGGAGACTATTATCATTAAATAAATTCTTTCTTTTGATTTCTAACAATTTCCCTTTACTTATGTGGCCTAATCTCTCATGCCATAACTTATATAAATGATCATTTTTGGTATTAACTTTATATGCTTTAAATTCAATAACTGGCATATTGTACGCACCTGAGTTTTCAGCAATAGTGACACCACTTTTTGTCAATTTTATTTCATTTTTGTTGAACACGACTGTCACTCCAGCCTCTTGTAGTCTTTTGACGGATATTAGATTTTCAGCAACTTCACCGCAGTATAGTACGTCTTCCAATGGACGGACGACTCCACGCTTTGTTGCAAAGATATATTCTCCATGCTTGGTAACAGCAATCTTTATTGGAGTTTTCAGGTCAGCATGATCCACAAATAATGCCTAATAAGATGGTCAGTAGCACCCGAGTCAACAACAAAGTTCACATTTTCATTTCACTTATTATTGTTTTTATTTTGAAAGTTTCATTGAGATCGGGCAACTGGAACTGGTACCTGCCATACAAAATGGAGAAGACGAAGAGAAGCACTATTCACGTCGTTGTATGGAAAACTTTTTTGTTTCTTATCCAATTGACTTGAAACTTCACAGTTATGTTCTTGGGGAGGCATTAAAACTATAGTATGGTATGGTATGGACATGGTTACGCCCACTTTTACCAAAAATCAATAATTTGCAAACCTCCGGTACCCAATGAGCAAAACCAATGAAAATTTGTATATAAACTAATTATGTAGATTACCTCAAAAAAATTTCGTAAAGTATTTCAAGTAATCTAGTAATCTTTACTTATCGAGTCAACATCAAACAAATAAAAATGCCGAGGGAAAGTAAAAAACGAAAACTAATTGAAAATATTAAGGAAAATTTCATCAATGAATTTTTGATTTTAGAAATTTTCGGTGATGGTAATAAATGAATGGGTTTTTTATTTGAGAAATAATTTTGTACTTCTTAGAAAAAAAAAATGAACAACAAGATGAAATCTTGGATGATGCATTATTTTCGATGGCGATCGCAAAATTTTGTCGGTATGCTGTTCCTCATATTCAAAACTCAGTTCCAAAGTCAAGAAATTTTATAACTGAAATTCTGCCAAACATAGATGAATATAGATTTCGGCAAATCGTACGAGTCTGCATGGTGAATTTTTTCGCAATATTTGACACGATCAAAGATAGTGAGGTTTTTAATGGCCCGCGGTCGTCGGTGCAGTTTCCCCCCATGGTACAATTAATAATAGTACTATATCGACTAGGGTCAAGTGAAGAAGGAGCATCTGTTACAAAAACTTCTGCATTTTTTGGTATAGGGGACGGCGGAACTATATCAAAAATTACAAAAAGAGTGTTTACCGCTTTACTCGGTGTAAAGGACAAATATTTACATTGGCCTGATTATACTGAACGTCAACAGTTAATTTCCGACACATTTAACGAGATGCCTCATTGCATAGGCTATTTAGATAGCACAGAAATAAAATTGGCAGAAAAACCAAGTAAAGATCCCGAAGCATATTTTTCACGAAAACACATTTACAGCCTCAAAGTGCAAGCTATATGTGATCACAACAAAATGATTCGACACTTAATTTTAGGATATCCTGGCAGCGTTCATGATAGTAGAATATTTAATGAATGCGAATTAGCAAACAATTCTGGAGATAGCGCTTATAAGCTTACACCACGAGTTATTACACCTTTTAAATCAAATTCCACAGACTTAAATTTAACGAGACGGAACGAATTTAACCACCAGTTTAGCAGTTACCGTATCCGCGTAGAACACTGCTTTGGACTTCTGAAGGAAAGATTTAATAGCTTGAAGGAATTGAAAGTGAACATAAGGAATGATTCGGATATAAAATACTCATGTCAATGGATATTGGCTTGTGCAATACTACATAACATCGTTATGCAGCAAAAAAATAATGACAATTTTGAACCTCGAGAAGACTTTACTTTAGATGAAATTTAAAATTATGAAGGCGAATACCATTTTCCGTCTTCAACTGAAGGAGAAATTGAACGCAGAGCAATAATACATTTAATGCTAGACTAGTAAATAAAATTTTAATCTTTATACCCTGTACACACACTGTGTATCAGGGTATATTAACTTTGTTTGAGACGGTTTGTATGTAACGCATAGAAGGAGGGGAGAGGGACCCTATAAAGTATATATATTCTTGATCAGGATGACAAGACGAATTGATATAGCCCGGTCTATCCGTCCGTCCGTCCTCACCAATGGTTCTCGAAAACTATAAGAGCTAGAGACTTGAAGTTTGGAGGATAGACTCGTGAGGTCAAACGCTAGATCAAGTTTGAAGGAATTTTTGCCACGCCCACTCCTTCCCGCCCATCGAGCACCACCCATTTTTTCAAAAGGCTGTAGCTCGAAAACCTGATGAGTTAGAAACGTGAAAATGAGTATGTAGACTCAGTATGTAAAGCTCTACAAAACTACATACCACATTTTGTCCCCCTCCCCTTCGTTGCCCCTCAAAAAGTTGTTTTCTTAAAATTGCTGTATCTCTTAAACTATAATAGATACAATGCTGAAATTTTGTATGCAAACTCAGTAAGCATACCTTTATAAAACTGCATACCACAAACTTTCATTTTTAACGCTGTGTGACAACGCAAAGACAAACAAGTTGAAATTTGGCATAAATTGCGCTTTGAACACTGCTTTATCCTATTTGCTGTATCTCCTAAAGTATAAAGAATACAATGCTGAAATTTTGTATGCAAACTCAGATAACATACCTTTTTAAAACTGCATACAACAAACTATCACTTTCCCCGCAAAGACCAACACACTAAAATTTTGCAGCAATGCTTTGTAACAAAATCCGTACTAAAGCGCCATCTAATGGCAACATTGCACTGTGAGCCCTGCCTCACCTTAGCAAATACACAAACCATATCGTGGTACACTGCTTTTACTGTCGGCGAATGTTTAACGTGTTATCAACATAGGAGTGTGTACAGGGTATTATATAGTTGAGAATACTCAACTATACCGCCCTTACTGGTTTTTATTTGTTTTGTATTTTAATTCCAGTTCATATTTCTGGAGTTCATTCTGTAAAATCATTTTTTCTCGCCGCAGTTTTTCCTCTCTTTCAATTTCCAACTTCTTTAATTCAAATTATTGATCCAATTCTCTTTTTTCTTTTTCCATTTGCCACTCAAATTTATTTTTCTCAAATTCTAATTTACGCTCCTGCATTGCTATGAGCGTTGATAAAGAACAATTAGAATATTCTTTATTTGATTTGCCTTGCTTTTTGAATCCCTGGACGCTCTTTTCTATATTATTGTTATTATTTCTATTTCTATCATAATCGGGAGTGTGGTCTTCCGAAATTGCAGAACATACATTTTCTTCAGACACACTTAAAATTTCTTCAGCTGGTTGGCTCGAGCTTATAACAACTGGTGGTATAACATTTTTTCTTTGCCCGAACACTTGCGCCAATTCATTAAAGTGGGGACACAGATTTTCAATATAATCTGCAGATGGTAATTTTACAAGGTTTGTCAAAAAGTATCGCGAATTTCGAAGAAGTTCGAATTTCGCGATACTTTTTGAACAGACCTCGTATTACAATGAATAAGTAAAAAATCACATAGCTTACCGACAACACTTTTCTCTTTCCCATCAGCCAATAGCCCCGCTCCTGTTGGAGCTTTCTATTTATTAGCTGCTATAAAGCTATTTCGGCAATTACGCATTTTGTTCCCATGTCACTGCTTTCAACTCAGGGGTCTTTTCAATAATTTTTCCGTAAAACTTTTGCGCTGTTGGTTTCTAAAATTCGGAATTAAGAAGTTCACATACAATTGCATCGACAGTCTTACTTCAAATGCCTCTCGCACATTTTTAATTGCGTCTACAACTTCCAAAATTAAATTTTTGGTAATAGAGTATCCCCAACGAAACGTTGGGTTAAGACGCCTCCGCTTGTTTTTTGTTCGCCAAAGTTCTATGATTTTATGGTACAAAAGAATGATTTTTAATTATTAAACAATTTTTTTTCCTTATAATTTCTTACCTTTTCCATATTTTTAAAAAGACAGACTAAATGTCAAGAAGAGTTCCCACTTACCAAAAATACACAAAGGTGTCAACCCAAACTTTAACAAATATTCAGATATTTACGCACCAAAAATGCTGATTAAAGTATACACAATCTCGTAAATTTTGATTGTATGGAATTTAAAATACGTTTGTTTACGCAGCGTATTTTTACGCAGTTTACGAATTTACGAGACGTTTACGTGAATACCCCTAGTATGTTAAATAATTGTAATATTAGATAAATCAAATTAAAATTTAAGATGGTACTTCATTTTACAAAACTTTGTGAGATAATATTTTCATTATTATACCCTGTACCTTATGGTACAAGGGTATATTAGTTTTGTGCGCATCGACAATGTATGTAACACCTTAAAGGAGACATTTCCGACTATACAAAGTAAATAAATTCTTGATCAGTATCGAAAGAGAAGTCGATTTAGCCATGTCCGTCTGTCCACCCATCCGTCTGTCCGTCCGTCTGTATGAACGCGTCAATCTCGGAAACTATAATAGATAGGACCAAAAGCTCTTCGCAGTTCGATTCTGTTTGTATGTAACGCATAGAAGGAGGGGAGGGGGACCCTATAAAGTATATATATTCTTGATCAGGATGACAAGACGAATTGATATGGCCCTGTCTGTCCGTCCGTCCGTCCGTCCTCACCAATGGTTCTCGAAAACTATAAGAGCTAGAGACTTGAAATTTGGTGGATAGACTCGTGAGGTCAAACGCTAGATCAAGTTTGAAGGATTTTTTGCCACGCCCACTCTTTCCCGCCCATCGAGCACCACCCATTTTTTCAAAAGGCTGTAGCTCGAAAACCTGATGAGTTAGAAACATGAAAATGAGTATGTAGACTCAGTATGTATAGCTCTACAAAACTGCATACCACATTTTTTCCCCCTCCCCTTCGTTTCCCCTCAAAAAGTTGTTTTCTTAAAATTGATGTATCTCCTAAACTATAATAGATACAATGCTGAAATTTTGTATGCAAGCTCAGTAAACATACCTTTTTAAAACTGCATACCACAAACTTTCATTTTTAACGCTGTGTGACAACGCAAAGACAAACAAGTTGAAATTTGGCATAAATTGCGCTTTGAACACTGCTTTATCCTATTTGTAACAAAAACCGTACTTAACACTGCGAAAACTATTAAAGCTAGAGACTTGAAATTTGGAAGATAGTCTCGTGTGGTCGAACACTAGATGAAGTTTGAAGGAATTTTCGCCACGCCCATTCCTTCCCGCCCATCAAGCACAACAAAAGGTCATTTTTTTCTTAAAATTGCTGTATCTCCTAAAGTATAAAGAATACAATGCTGAAATTTTGTATGCAAACTCAGATAACATACCTTTTTAAAACTGCATACAACAAACTACCACTTTCCCCGCAAAGACCAACAGACTAAAATTTTGCAGCAATGCTTTGTAAGAAAACCCGTACTAAAGCGCCATCTAATGGCAACATTGCACTGTGAGCCCTGCCTCACTATTAGCAAATACACAAACCATATCGTGGTACACTGCTTTTGCTGTCGGCGAATGTTTAACGTGTTATCAACATAGGTGTATGTACAGGGTATTATATAGTTGAGAATACTCAACTATACCGCCCTTACTGGTTTGACTTAGTTTAAGGGTGAGGGGCAAATGACTGGAGCAACCTCGGGAAAAAACTTACAATTCTCTTATCTTATCTCGATTGTCTTTAGAGATAGGAACACCAAATTTGGAGTGTATATAGCTGACTCAAGCCCCAAGAAGATACATTGAAAAAATGGGCGTACCCACGCCCATATATAGTAATAATTTGAAACGCTTATATCTCAAGAACCATAAAACCTACAAGAATGAAACTTTGCATATATGATATTGGAATGGAGTATAACAAGATTCAATTGTGAAATGGGCGTGACCACGCCCACATATAACCATGGTAGAATGCCGTTATATCTCTTGAACGAATTGGTCTAAAAGAGTAAAAATTGGTATATATGAAATTGAATGAAAATGAAATCTGTTTCGATTAAAAAGTGGGTGGGGCAACGCCTTCAAACAGTTGGTACAAATTGAAGGTACAGGGTATGTCGGAGTCGAGTACTGTCGACTCCAATCCTTACTGGTTTTTTTTTACTTTAGACTTTTCAAACATATAGATAAATCAAATTAAAATTTAACAAGGAACTTCATTTACAAAACTTCGCGAGATCATTTATAAGTTGTATTTCATATGTTTCTCCATTATTGTCGTTGTTGAGTTTAGTCTTCTTGTTGTAGTCCCATTTTGCCTCTTAATTCCACGAATCTTCTAGAAGGTAATGGTTTTGTGAAGACATCTGCCAGCTGATTTTCTGTAGGAATGTACTCGATGGAAATAATATTATTTTATATTTGCTCTCTTGAAAAATGATACTCAATATCAATTTGTTTTGACCTCTTATGACAAAAGGGGTTACTGGCTATGCTTATGCAACCTTGGTTATCCTCAAATATTTTTATTTGCTTATTAAATTTAATGTTTATGCTTTCTAAGAGCGCCTTAAGCCATAATGCTTTTCTTACAGCTTCAAACAAGGCCATGTATTCTGCTTCAGTGGATGAAGCTGCAACCGAATTCTGCCGTTTTGTATTCCAACAAATTATATTTAAATTAAACATTTTAAAAATATAACCTGTTGTACTTTTTCTGTCATTCTCATTTCCACCACAATCTGAGTCGACATTGCCAACAAACATATGTTCATAATTTAAGTTTTTCTTGAATACTAGCTTCATATTTATATTTCCTTTAAGATATCTCAAAACTCTTTTTAAACATTGCCATAGTTCTATATTATTTTTATTATTGTATCTACTTAAGATATTAGTGGCTGTAGCTATATCAGGGTGTATACAAAGCATTATGTACATTAAACTACCAATTAAATTACGACAAGGAGCATCGTATTTATCGTCTGAATTTAACCTTTCATAATTCAGCTTACTCGGAAGCGGAGCATTTACAGATTTGCATTCTTCCATATTGAACTTACTTAAAACTTTTTTAATGTAAGCAGATTGGCTTAAAGATATTTGATCTTGGCCTATTTCTATTTTCATTCCAATGAAGTATCGTATTTCGCCTAAGTCAGTCATTCTGAATTTTGTCATTAGGTATTGTTTAAAGTTGCCTAATACCTCTATGTCTCATGTTGCTATGACTAAGTCATCCACATATAGTAAAACATATATATTTTTGTTGATGTCGCCTCTATCTTGAACATACCATATATACAACGATCAACAGGTGAATTCTTAAATCCACATTCCTTTAATGCCTGCTCAAACACTTCAAACCAGCATCTAGCTGCTTGTTTGAGTCCATAAATTGCTTTGTTCAATATACATTCATTTTCACCATTGCAAACAATACCTTGCGGGACTGTCATGTATATTTCCTCCTTCAGCGTACCATTTAGAAACGCAGTTTTAACATCCATGTGGTGTACTTTAAAATCATATTGATTTGCAATGGATAAAATAATACGGAAACTAGAAATTCAAAATTAGAATGCTATAAAAGTATTAATTGTAAATTTAAACACAATTATAATGCAGCTCGCCAAATTTTATAATTGTTTTGCCAATCCTAATCTTTCTTTTCCTGTGATTGCCAAACGTAATCAAGTACGTTACAAATTAAAAATACTCCAAATGTGAAATGTATCAATTAATTATATGTGCAAACTAATAAATAAAGTTACGGAGATTGTTTCACACTGTAGCATTGCTAACTAACTAGTTTCTGTTCTATGGGAGACACGCTTTTGAATTAACTCTTGTTATTCGCATTTGTTCAATCAAAAATATTCACATGCCAACTTGACCGAACAACACTGTCGGTACCTATTTTAATTAAATTTGCTATTTTTACGAGTTTGCTTAAACATTTCAAATGCAACAGCATATTAATTATAATTTTTAGATTATCTTAGCAGTTTGTTTATTTCAATTCGAATATACTTTTCAATTTTCGAAAATCAATGCAAGCAGATTGGCGAGGCATGAAACTGATTGTTTTTGCTCCTTGAAAAAAATTGGTTGATTTGAGGAAGCTTTTTTTAAAATGCAGATTTATTAATAAAAATATTTAAAATAACGAATTGTTTAAATGCAGATTAATGAGGAAAACCATGAAGTTTATTTCTTCATTCATAATTTTTTATCGCTGAGGGTATAGTCAGAGATTTTGCTAGAGAAAAAAATTCCCTGTTAGAGATTTTCTGTGACACCAAAATTTCCCTTTTGGTTGTTTTTGGTATCAAATCTCTAGTAAGAGATGTCTGTGACACCCCCGAATAATGAGTAAATTGATCCACTAAAATTACATAGTAATTTTTATCATCAGTAGTTGTTGGTGTTACCGACCACAGACATCTGAATGAATAACAAAAAGAGCTCTATTTATATGCTCTTTATTTTTTTGTTTATCAAATCGTAATCTGGCTTGTTTTCCATTTACACAAGTTTCGCATATATCGTCGGTAGGATTAATTTTATCAAGGAGACTATTATCATTAAATAAATTCTTTCTTTTGATTTCTAACAATTTCCCTTTACTTATGTGGCCTAATCTCTCATGCCATAACTTATATAAATGATCATTTTTGGTATTAACTTTATATGCTTTAAATTCAATAACTGGCATATTGTACGCACCTGAGTTTTCAGCAATAGTGACACCACTTTTTGTCAATTTTATTTCATTTTTGTTGAACACGACTGTCACTCCAGCCTCTTGTAGTCTTTTGACGGATATTAGATTTTCAGCAACTTCACCGCAGTATAGTACGTCTTCCAATGGACGGACGACTCCACGCTTTGTTGCAAAGATATATTCTCCATGCTTGGTAACAGCAATCTTTATTGGAGTTTTCAGGTCAGCATGATCCACAAATAATGCCTAATAAGATGGTCAGTAGCACCCGAGTCAACAACAAAGTTCACATTTTCATTTCACTTATTATTGTTTTTATTTTGAAAGTTTCATTGAGATCGGGCAACTGGAACTGGTACCTGCCATACAAAATGGAGAAGACGAAGAGAAGCACTATTCACGTCGTTGTATGGAAAACTTTTTTGTTTCTTATCCAATTGACTTGAAACTTCACAGTTATGTTCTTGGGGAGGCATTAAAACTATAGTATGGTATGGTATGGACATGGTTACGCCCACTTTTACCAAAAATCAATAATTTGCAAACCTCCGGTACCCAATGAGCAAAACCAATGAAAATTTGTATATAAACTAATTATGTAGATTACCTCAAAAAAATTTCGTAAAGTATTTCAAGTAATCTAGTAATCTTTACTTATCGAGTCAACATCAAACAAATAAAAATGCCGAGGGAAAGTAAAAAACGAAAACTAATTGAAAATATTAAGGAAAATTTCATCAATGAATTTTTGATTTTAGAAATTTTCGGTGATGGTAATAAATGAATGGGTTTTTTATTTGAGAAATAATTTTGTACTTCTTAGAAAAAAAAAATGAACAACAAGATGAAATCTTGGATGATGCATTATTTTCGATGGCGATCGCAAAATTTTGTCGGTATGCTGTTCCTCATATTCAAAACTCAGTTCCAAAGTCAAGAAATTTTATAACTGAAATTCTGCCAAACATAGATGAATATAGATTTCGGCAAATCGTACGAGTCTGCATGGTGAATTTTTTCGCAATATTTGACGCGATCAAAGATAGTGAGGTTTTTAATGGCCCGCGGTCGTCGGTGCAGTTTCCCCCCATGGTACAATTAATAATAGTACTATATCGACTAGGGTCAAGTGGAGAAGGAGCATCTGTTACAAAAACTGCTGCATATTTTGGTATAGGGGACGGCGGAACTATATCAAAAATTACAAAAAGAGTGTTTACCGCTTTACTCGGTGTAAAGGACAAATATTTACATTGGCCTGATTATACTGAACGTCAACAGTTAATTTCCGACACATTTAACGAGATGCCTCATTGCATAGGCTATTTAGATGGCACAGAAATAAAATTGGCAGAAAAACCAAGTAAAGATCCCGAAGCATATTTTTCACGAAAACACATTTACAGCCTCAAAGTGCAAGCTATATGTGATCACAACAAAATGATTCGACACTTAATTTTAGGATATCCTGGCAGCGTTCATGATAGTAGAATATTTGATGAATGCGAATTAGCAAACAATTCTGAAGATAGCGCTTATAAGCTTACACCACGAGTTATTACACCTTTTAAATCAAATTCCACAGACTTAAATTTAACGAGACGGAACGAATCTAACCACCAGTTTAGCAGTTACCGTATCCGCGTAGAACACTGCTTTGGACTTCTGAAGGAAAGATTTAATAGCTTGAAGGAATTGAAAGTGAACATAAGGAATGATTCGGATATAAAATACTCATGTCAATGGATATTGGCTTGTGCAATACTACATAACATCGTTATGCAGCAAAAAAATAATGACAATTTTGAACCTCGAGAAGACTTTACTTTAGATGAAATTTAAAATTATGAAGGCGAATACCATTTTCCGTCTTCAACTGAAGGAGAAATTGAACGCAGAGCAATAATACATTTAATGCTAGACTAGTAAATAAAATTTTAATCTTTATACCCTGTACACACACTGTGTTTCAGGGTATATTAACTTTGTTTGAGACGGTTTGTATGTAACGCATAGAAGGAGGGGAGAGGGACCCTATAAAGTATATATATTCTTGATCAGGATGACAAGACGAATTGATATAGCCCTGTCTATCCGTCCGTCCGTCCTCACCAATGGTTCTCGAAAACTATAAGAGCTAGAGACTTGAAGTTTGGAGGATAGACAGGTCAAACGCTAGATCAAGTTTGAAGGAATTTTTGCCACGCCCACTCCTTCCCGCCCATCGAGCACCACCCATTTTTTCAAAAGGCTGTAGCTCGAAAACCTGATGAGTTAGAAACGTGAAAATGAGTATGTAGACTCAGTATGTAAAGCTCTACAAAACTACATACCACATTTTGTCCCCCTCCCCTTCGTTGCCCCTCAAAAAGTTGTTTTCTTCAATGCTGAAATTTTGTATGCAAACTCAGTAAGCATACCTTTATAAAACTGCATACCACAAACTTTCATTTTTAACGCTGTGTGACAACGCAAAGACAAACAAGTTGAAATTTGGCATAAATTGCGCTTTGAACACTGCTTTATCCTATTTGCTGTATCTCCTAAAGTATAAAGAATACAATGCTGAAATTTTGTATGCAAACTCAGATAACATACCTTTTTTAAACTGCATACAACAAACTACCACTTTCCCCGCAAAGACCAACACACTAAAATTTTGCAGCAATGCTTTGTAACAAAATCCGTACTAAAGCGCCATCTAATGGCAACATTGCACTGTGAGCCCTGCCTCACCTTAGCAAATACACAAAACATATCGTGGTACACTGCTTTTGCTGTCGGCGAATGTTTAACGTTTTATCAACATAGGAGTGTGTACAGGGTATTATATAGTTGAGAATACTCAACTATACCGCCCTTACTGGTTTTTATTTGTTTTGTATTTTAATTCCAGTTCATATTTCTGGAGTTCATTCTGTAAAATCATTTTTTCTCGCCGCAGTTTTTCCTCTCTTTCAATTTCCAACTTCTTTAATTCAAATTATTGATCCAATTCTCTTTTTTCTTTTTCCATTTGCCACTCAAATTTATTTTTCTCAAATTCTAATTTACGCTCCTGCATTGCTATGAGCGTTGATAAAGAACAATTAGAATATTCTTTATTTGATTTGCCTTGCTTTTTGAATCCCTGGACGCTCTTTTCTATATTATTGTTATTATTTCTATTTCTATCATAATCGGGAGTGTGGTCTTCCGAAATTGCAGAACATACATTTTCTTCAGACACACTTAAAATTTCTTCAGCTGGTTGGCTCGAGCTTATAACAACTGGTGGTATAACATTTTTTCTTTGCCCGAACACTTGCGCCAATTCATTAAAGTGGGGACACAGATTTTCAATATAATCTGCAGATGGTAATTTTACAAGGTTTGTCAAAAAGTATCGCGAATTTCGAAGAAGTTCGAATTTCGCGATACTTTTTGAACAGACCTCGTATTACAATGAATAAGTAAAAAATCACATAGCTTACCGACAACACTTTTCTCTTCCCCATCAGCCAATAACCCCGCTCCTGTTTGAGCTTTCTATTTATTAGCTGCTATAAAGCTATTTCGGCAATTACGCATTTTGTTCCCATGTCACTGCTTTCAACTCAGGGGTCTTTTCAATAATTTTTCCGTAAAACTTTTGCGCTGTTGGTTTCTAAAATTCGGAATTAAGAAGTTCACATACAATTGCATCGACAGTCTTACTTCAAATGCCTCTCGCACATTTTTAATTGCGTCTACAACTTCCAAAATTAAATTTTTGGTAATAGAGTATCCCCAACGAAACGTTGGGTTAAGACGCCTCCGCTTGTTTTTTGTTCGCCAAAGTTCTATGATTTTATGGTACAAAAGAATGATTTTTAATTATTAAACAATTTTTTTTCCTTATAATTTCTTACCTTTTCCATATTTTTAAAAAGACAGACTAAATGTCAAGAAGAGTTCCCACTTACCAAAAATACACAAAGGTGTCAACCCAAACTTTAACAAATATTCAGATATTTACGCACCAAAAATGCTGATTAAAGTATACACAATCTCGTAAATTTTGATTGTATGGAATTTAAAATACGTTTGTTTACGCAGCGTATTTTTACGCAGTTTACGAATTTACGAGACGTTTACGTGAATACCCCTAGTATGTTAAATAATTGTAATATTAGATAAATCAAATTAAAATTTAAGATGGTACTTCATTTTACAAAACTTTGTGAGATAATATTTTCATTATTATACCCTGTACCTTATGGTACAAGGGTATATTAGTTTTGTGCGCATCGACAATGTATGTAACACCTTAAAGGAGACATTTCCGACTATACAAAGTAAATAAATTCTTGATCAGTATCGAAAGAGAAGTCGATTTAGCCATGTCCGTCTGTCCACCCATCCGTCTGTCCGTCCGTCTGTATGAACGCGTCAATCTCGGAAACTATAATAGATAGGACCAAAAGCTCTTCGCAGTTCGATTCTGTTATTCCTTCAGCAGATCAAGTTTATTTTGTTTCCCCCTTTTTTGACTTAGTTTAAGGGTGAGGGGCAAATGACTGGAGCAACCTCGGGAAAAAACTTACAAAAGTCGACTTATCTCGATTGTCTTTAGAGATAGGAACACCAAATTTGGAGTGTATATAGCTGACTCAAGCCCCAAGAAGATACATTGAAAAAATGGGCGTACCCACGCCCATATATAGTAATAATTTGAAACGCTTATATCTCAAGAACCATAAAACCTACAAGAATGAAACTTTGCATATATGATATTGGAATGGAGTATAACAAGATTCAATTGTGAAATGGGCGTGACCACGCCCACATATAACCATGGTAGAATGCCGTTATATCTCTTGAACGAATTGGTCTAAAAGAGTAAAAATTGGTATATATGAAATTGAATGAAAATGAAATCTGTTTCGATTAAAAAGTGGGTGGGGCAACGCCTTCAAACAGTTGGTACAAATTGAAGGTACAGGGTATGTCGGAGTCGAGTACTGTCGACTCCAATCCTTACTGGTTTTTTTTTACTTTAGACTTTTCAAACATATTGAGAACGTTAAATAATATTATATAACGTAAAGTGCCCTATTACCGACCACCTAACACAGCTCTTACTTCATTGTGATAATTTAAGCGTATTTTTCAATAAAGTCAGTTTCCAAAAATTGAGTTGAAAAGTTTAATGTATAAGGATTTAAGAAATCATAGTGAAACTATTGACTTTTTGTTATAAATATTTAAAAAAAAGTATTGTTTCATTATGTTTCGAAAAATGCCGAAGTGCCCTAATACCGACCACCAAATTTCTACGTGCCTAATACCGACCACTAGGTGCCCTGATACCGACCACCTAAAATTATCAAAGAAACGCCACTTTTGCAATTGAAAACGAATTTTAAACTGATATATCATCATACATATTTAAAATTACTATTTACTTTCGTCATAGACAGTAATTTTAATGAAAATATGATTTTGTTTAAATATTTTTTAAACCAAGCCAGGCTTTTTTAAAATGTCAGAAACATGTGTTTGTACAAAACATCTGTTTTGTCTAGGAAATGTGTTGCTTGTTTTGACACATTTGAAACAAAAGTGTCGGCTTTGACACAAACGTGTCACTTATTGCCATTGTGTCATTTTGCCAAAATTTGTTTCAGGTGGTCGGAATTAGGCACTCAAGTGAATCAGCGAAAAGTACCTAATACCGACCGGTGGTCGGAATTAGGCTCATGTTAAAAATTCTTGTGCCCTAATTCCGACCACATTATTTTATTGTTTTTTATTAAAGAAATTTTTATACTTTTCACTTATGTGAAATAGTATATTAACTTTGTCACGGAGTTTGTAACAGATCGAAATATTAATTTCCGACTATATAAAGTATATATATTCTTGATCAGGACGACAAGACGAGTTGATTTAGCCATGTCCGTCTGTCCGTCTGTCTGTCTGTCTGTCTGTCTGTATATCTGTCTGTCTGTCTGTATGTATGCAAACTAGTCCCTCAGTTTTGAAGCTATCGAGCTGAAACTTTGCACAGAGTCTTAGAATTTATTACGATGAATCATTCGTCGGAACCAGCATGATCGGATTATTGGAACAGGTAGCTCCCATACGAAAAGAAGAAGAAAAGTGAACAAAACTTGAATCGTTGTATGGAAAACTTTTTTGTTTTGTACAATAGAGTGCTGAAATTTTAAACATAGTAGTTTTACATGGTCCGACTACATGCCTGAAAGTTTCATTGAGATTGGACATCTGGAACTGGTAGCTCCCATACAAAATGAAGAAGAGGAAGAGAAGGAATATTCACGTCGTTGTATGGAAAACTTTTTTGTTTCTTAACCAATTGACTTGAAATTTTGCAGTTATGCTCTTAGGGAGGAATGAAAACTATTTTGATCAAAAGTGGGCATGGCCACGCCCACTTATAGCTTAACTTGACCCTTTGTATGGAAAACTTTTTTGTTTTTTAACCAATTGACTTTAAACTTTGCAGTTATGCTCTTAGGGAGGAATGAAAACTATTTTGATCAAAAGTGGGCGTGGCCACGCCCTTTTATAGCGAAAATTGACCCTTTGTATGGAAAACTTTTTTGTTTTTGAACCAATTGACTTGAAACTTTGCAGTTATGCTCTTAGGGAGGAATGAAGACTATTTTAACCAAAAGTGGGCGTAGCCACGCCTACTTATAGCGAAAATTGACCCGTTGTATGGAAAACTTTTTTGTTTTTTAACCAATTGACTTGAAACTTTGCAGTTATGCTCTTAGGGAGGAATGAAAACTATTTTGATCAAAAGTGGGCATGGCCACGCCCACTTATAGCTTAACTTGACCCTTTGTATGGAAAACTTTTTTGTTTTTTAACCAATTGACTTTAAACTTTGCAGTTATGCTCTTAGGGAGGAATGAAAACTATTTTGATCAAAAGTGGGCGTGGCCACGCCCTTTTATAGCGAAAATTGACCCTTTGTATGGAAAACTTTTTTGTTTTTGAACCAATTGACTTGAAACTTTGCAGTTATGCTCTTAGGGAGGAATGAAAACTATTTTAACCAAAACTGGGCGTAGCCACGCCTACTTATAGCGAAAATTGACCGGTTGTATGGAAAACTTTTTTGTTTTTTAACCAATTGACTTGAAACTTTGCAGTTATGCTCTTAGGGAGGAATGAAAACTATTTTGATCAAAAGTGGGCAAGGCCACGCCCACTTATAGCCTAACTTGACCCTTTGTATGGAAAACTTTTTTGTTTTTTAACCAATTGACTTGAAACTTTGCAGTTATGCTCTTAGGGAGGAATGAAAACTATTTTAACCAAAAGTGGGCGTAGCCACGCCTACTTATAGCCTAACTTGACCCTTTGTATGGAAAACTTTTTTGTTTTTTAACCAATTGACTTGAAACTTTGCAGTTATGCTCTTAGGGAGGAATGAAAACTATTTTGACGAAAAGAGGGCGTAGCCACGCCCTTTTATAGCGAAAATTGACCCTTTGTATGGAAAACTTTTTGGTTTTTTAATCAATTGACTTGAAACTTTACAGTTATGTTCTTAGGGAGGAATGAAAACTATTTTGACGAAAAGAGGGCGTAGCCACGCCCTTTTATAGCGAAAATTGACCCTTTGTATGGAAAACTTTTTTTGTTTTTTAACCAATTGACTTAAAACTTTACAGTTATGTTCCTAGAGAGGAATGAAAACTATTTTGACCAAAAGTGGGCGTAGCCACGCCCTTTTATAGCGAAAATTGACCCTTTGTATGGAAAACTTTTTTGTTTTTTAACCAATTGACTTGAAACTTTGCAGTTATGCTCTTAGGGAGGAATGAAAACTATTTTGATCAAAAGTGGGCATGGCCACGCCCACTTATAGCCTAACTTGACCCTTTGTATGGAAAACTTTTTTGTTTTTTAACCAATTGACTTGAAACTTTGCAGTTATGCTCTTAGGGAGGAATGAAAACTATTTTGATCAAAAGTGGGCGTGGCCACGCCCTTTTATAGCGAAAATTGACCCGTTGTATGGAAAACTTTTTTGTTTTTTAACCAATTGACTTGAAACTTTGCAGTTATGCTCTTAGGGAGGAATGAAAACTATTTTGATCAAAAGTGGGCGTGGCCACGCCCACTTATAGCTTAACTTGACCCTTTGTATGGAAAACTTTTTTGTTTTTTAACCAATTGACTTGAAACTTTACAGTTATGTTCTTAGGAAGGAATGAAAACTATTTTGACCAAAAGTGGGCGTGGCCACGCCCTTTTATAGCGAAAATTGACCCGTTGTATGGAAAACTTTTTTGTTTTTTAACCAATTGACTTGAAACTTTGCAGTTATGCTCTTAGGGAGGAATGAAAACTATTTTGATCAAAAGTGGGCGTGGCCACGCCCACTTATAGCTTAACTTGACCCTTTGTATGGAAAACTTTTTTGTTTTTTAACCAATTGACTTGAAACTTTACAGTTATGTTCTTAGGGAGGAATGAAAACTATTTTAACCAAAAGTGGGCGTAGCCACGCCTACTTATAGCGAAAATTGACCCGTTGTATGGAAAACTTTTTTGTTTTTTAACCAATTGACTTGAAACTTTGCAGTTATGCTCTTAGGGAGGAATGAAAACTATTTTGATCAAAAGTGGGCATGGCCACGCGCTTTTATACCAAAAATTGACCCGTTGCATGGAAAACTTTTTTGTTTTTTAACCAATTGACTTGAAACTTTACAGTTATGTTCTTAGGAAGGAATGAAAACTATTTTGACCAAAAGTGGGCGTGGCCACGCCCTTTTATAGCGAAAAATTACCCGTTGTATGGAAAACTTTTTTGCTTTTTAACCAATTGACTTGAAACTTTGGAGTTATGTTCTTAGGGAGGAATGAAAACTATTTTGATAAAAAGTGGGCATGGCCACGCCCACTTATAGCTAAACTTGACCCTTTGTATGGAAAACTTTTTTGTTTTTTTAACCAATTGACTTGAAACTTTACAGTTATGTTCTTAGGGAGGAATGAAAACTATTTTGATAAATAGTGGTCGTGGCCACGCGCTTTTATAGCGAAAATTGACCCGTTGTATGGAAAACTTTTCTGTTTTTTAACCAATTGACTTGAAACTTTACAGTTATGTTCTTAGGAAGGAATGAAAACTATTTTGACCAAAAGTGGGCTTGGCCTCAACCTTTTATAGCGAAAATTGACCCGTTGTATGGAAAACTTTTTTGTTTTTTAACGAATTGACTTGAAACATTACAGTTATGTTGTTAGGGAGGCATGAAAACTATTCATTTAGTTTTCTTTATAGTGACACAAAGTGAAAAGTATTATAGCTTCAGCCTTGCTGAAGATAGCGTCCTTACTGGTTAAAAAGTGTATTTGTTTTCGCGTTTAATTCATAGTTATAATACAAACTTCTAAGAAATAACTCAAAATTACCCTAAAATTAAATAATTATTAAAAAACTGATGAAAAACGAAAACTCAAAATTTAAGCATTTCGACATAAGATTTTCATGAAAACTAGGTTTTTTCACTTTGCCATTTAATTAAATAAAAACCATAAAAGTTAGCTATCTGAAATTTTAAGAATATAAAACTGGGATATTTAGCTGTATTTTCGTAAAGGATTCAATTCGATTAAATGAAAAAAACAAAAGTTATTAACAAAAATAAAAAGTGGTCGGTATTAGGAACCCGGTCGGTAATAGGGCACTTTACGTTATTAGATAAATCAAATTAAAATTTAACAAGGAACTTCATTTACAAAACTTCGCGAGATCATTTATAAGTTGTATTTCATATGTTTCTCCATTATTGTCGTTGTTGAGTTTAGTCTTCTTGTTGTAGTCCCATTTTGCCTCTTAATTCCACGAATCTTCTAGAAGGTAATGGTTTTGTGAAGACATCTGCCAGCTGATTTTCTGTAGGAATGTACTCGATGGAAATAATATTATTTTATATTTGCTCTCTTGAAAAATGATACTCAATATCAATATGTTTTGACCTCTTATGACAAAAGGGGTTACTGGCTATGCTTATGCAACCTTGGTTATCCTCAAATATTTTTATTTGCTTATTAAATTTAATGTTTATGCTTTCTAAGAGCGCCTTAAGCCATAATGCTTTTCTTACAGCTTCAAACAAGGCCATGTATTCTGCTTCAGTGGATGAAGCTGCAACCGAATTCTGCCGTTTTGTATTCCAACAAATATTATTTAAATTAAACATTTTAAAAATATAACCTGTTGTACTTTTTCTGTCATTCTCATTTCCACCCCAATCTGAGTCGACATAGCCAACAAACATATGTTCATAATTTAAATTTTTCTTGAATACTAGCTTCATATTTATATTTCCTTTAAGATATCTCAAAACTCTTTTTAAACATTGCCATAGTTCTATATTATTTTTATTATTGTATCTACTTAAGATATTAGTGGCTGTAGCTATATCAGGGTGTATACAAAGCATTATGTACATTAAACTACCAATTAAATTACGACAAGGAGCATCGTATTTATCGTCTGAATTTAACCTTTCATAATTCAGCTTACTCGGAAGCGGAGCATTTACAGATTTGCATTTTTCCATATTGAACTTACTTAAAACTTTTTTAATGTAAGCAGATTGGCTTAAAGATATTTGATCTTGGCCTATTTCTTTTTTCATTCCAATGAAGTATCGTATTTCGCCTAAGTCAGTCATTCTGAATTTTGTCATTAGGTATTGTTTAAAGTTGCCTAATACCTCTATGTCTCATGTTGCTATGACTAAGTCATCCACATATAGTAAAACATATATATTTTTGTTGATGTCGCCTCTATCTTGAACATACCATATATACAACGATCAACAGGTGAATTCTTAAATCCACATTCCTTTAATGCCTGCTCAAACACTTCAAACCAGCATCTAGCTGCTTGTTTGAGTCCATAAATTGCTTTGTTCAATTTACATACATTTTCACCATTGCAAACAATACCTTGCGGGACTGTCATGTATATTTCCTCCTTCAGCGTACCATTTAGAAACGCAGTTTTAACATCCATGTGGTGTACTTTAAAATCATATTGATTTGCAATGGATAAAATAATACGGAAACTAGAAATTCAAAATTAGAATGCTATAAAAGTATTAATTGTAAATTTAAACACAATTATAATGCAGCTCGCCAAATTTTATAATTGTTTTGCCAATCCTAATCTTTCTTTTCCTGTGATTGCCAAATGTAATCAAGTACGTTACAAATTAAAAATACTCCAAATGTGAAATGTAATAATTAATTATATGTGCAAACTAATAAATAAAGTTACGGAGATTGTTTCACACTGTAGCATTGCTAACTAACTAGTTTCTGTTCTATGGGAGACACGCTTTTGAATTAACTCTTGTTCTTCGCATTTGTTCAATCAAAAATATTCACATGCCAACTTGACCGAACAGCACTGTCGGTACCTATTTTAATTAAATTTGCTATTTTTACGAGTTTGCTTAAACATTTCAAATGCAACAGCATATTAATTATAATTTTTAGATTATCTTAGCAATAGGACCAAAAGCTCTTCGCAGTTCGATTCTGTTATTCCTTCAGCAGATCAAGTTTATTTTGTTTCCCCCTTTTTTGACTTAGTTTAAGGGTGAGGGGCAAATGACTGGAGCAACCTCGGGAAAAAACTTACAAAAGTCGACTTATCTCGATTGTCTTTAGAGATAGGAACACCAAATTTGGAGTGTATATAGCTGACTCAAGCCCCAAGAAGATACATTGAAAAAATGGGCGTACCCACGCCCATATATAGTAATAATTTGAAACGCTTATATCTCAAGAACCATAAAACCTACAAGAATGAAACTTTGCATATATGATATTGGAATGGAGTATAACAAGATTCAATTGTGAAATGGGCGTGACCACGCCCACATATAACCATGGTAGAATGCCGTTATATCTCTTGAACGAATTGGTCTAAAAGAGTAAAAATTGGTATATATGAAATTGAATGAAAATGAAATCTGTTTCGATTAAAAAGTGGGTGGGGCAACGCCTTCAAACAGTTGGTACAAATTGAAGGTACAGGGTATGTCGGAGTCGAGTACTGTCGACTCCAATCCTTACTGGTTTTTTTTTACTTTAGACTTTTCAAACATATTGAGAACGTTAAATAATATTATATATTAGATAAATCAAATTAAAATTTAACAAGGAACTTCATTTACAAAACTTCGCGAGATCATTTATAAGTTGTATTTCATATGTTTCTCCATTATTGTCGTTGTTGAGTTTAGTCTTCTTGTTGTAGTCCCATTTTGCCTCTTAATTCCACGAATCTTCTAGAAGGTAATGGTTTTGTGAAGACATCTGCCAGCTGATTTTCTGTAGGAATGTACTCGATGGAAATAATATTATTTTATATTTGCTCTCTTGAAAAATGATACTCAATATCAATATGTTTTGACCTCTTATGACAAAAGGGGTTACTGGCTATGCTTATGCAACCTTGGTTATCCTCAAATTTTTTATTTGCTTATTAAATTTAATGTTTATGCTTTCTAAGAGCGCCTTAAGCCATAATGCTTTTCTTACAGCTTCAAACAAGGCCATGTATTTTGCTTCAGTGGATGAAGCTGCAACCGAATTCTGCCGTTTTGTATTCCAACAAATTATATTTAAATTAAACATTTTAAAAATATAACCTGTTGTACTTTTTCTGTCATTCTCATTTCCACCCCAATCTGAGTCGACATAGCCAACAAACATATGTTCATAATTTAAATTTTTCTTGAATACTAGCTTCATATTTATATTTCCTTTAAGATATCTCAAAACTCTTTTTAAACATTGCCATAGTTCTATATTATTTTTATTATTGTATCTACTTAAGATATTAGTGGCTGTAGCTATATCAGGGTGTATACAAAGCATTATTTACATTAAACTACCAATTAAATTACGACAAGGAGCATCGTATTTATCGTCTGAATTTAACCTTTCATAATTCAGCTTACTCGGAAGCGGAGCATTTACAGATTTGCATTCTTCCATATTGAACTTACTTAAAACTTTTTTAATGTAAGCAGATTGGCTTAAAGATATTTGATCTTGGCCTATTTCTATTTTCATTCCAATGAAGTATCGTATTTCGCCTAAGTCAGTCATTCTGAATTTTGTCATTAGGTATTGTTTAAAGTTGCCTAATACCTCTATGTCTCATGTTGCTATGACTAAGTCATCCACATATAGTAAAACATATATATTTTTGTTGATGTCGCCTCTATCTTGAACATACCATATATACAACGATCAACAGGTGAATTCTTAAATCCACATTCCTTTAATGTCTGCTCAAACACTTCAAACCAGCATCTAGCTGCTTGTTTGAGTCCATAAATTGCTTTGTTCAATTTACATACATTTTCACCATTGCAAACAATACCTTGCGGGACTGTCATGTATATTTCCTCCTTCAGCGTACCATTTAGAAACGCAGTTTTAACATCCATGTGGTGTACTTTAAAATCATATTGATTTGCAATGGATAAAATAATACGGAAACTAGAAATTCAAAATTAGAATGCTATAAAAGTATTAATTGTAAATTTAAACACAATTATAATGCAGCTCGCCAAATTTTATAATTGTTTTGCCAATCCTAATCTTTCTTTTCCTGTGATTGCCAAATGTAATCAAGTACGTTACAAATTAAAAATACTCCAAATGTGAAATGTAATAATTAATTATATGTGCAAACTAATAAATAAAGTTACGGAGATTGTTTCACACTGTAGCATTGCTAACTAACTAGTTTCTGTTCTATGGGAGACACGCTTTTGAATTAACTCTTGTTCTTCGCATTTGTTCAATCAAAAATATTCACATGCCAACTTGACCGAACAGCACTGTCGGTACCTATTTTAATTAAATTTGCTATTTTTACGAGTTTGCTTAAACATTTCAAATGCAACAGCATATTAATTATAATTTTTAGATTATCTTAGCAATAGGACCAAAAGCTCTTCGCAGTTCGATTCTGTTATTCCTTCAGCAGATCAAGTTTATTTTGTTTCCCCCTTTTTTGACTTAGTTTAAGGGTGAGGGGCAAATGACTGGAGCAACCTCGGGAAAAAACTTACAAAAGTCGACTTATCTCGATTGTCTTTAGAGATAGGAACACCAAATTTGGAGTGTATATAGCTGACTCAAGCCCCAAGAAGATACATTGAAAAAATGGGC
This sequence comes from Phortica okadai, assembly GCA_034638295.1. NCBI lineage: Eukaryota > Metazoa > Arthropoda > Insecta > Diptera > Drosophilidae > Phortica > Phortica okadai. Next base: position 839,329 of record JAWUZV010000032.1, on the reverse strand, counting down.
GTACCCACGCCCATATATAGTAATAATTTGAAACGCTTATATCTCAAGAACCATAAAACCTACAAGAATGAAACTTTGCATATATGATATTGGAATGGAGTATAACAAGATTCAATTGTGAAATGGGCGTGACCACGCCCACATATAACCATGGTAGAATGCCGTTATATCTCTTGAACGAATTGGTCTAAAAGAGTAAAAATTGGTATATATGAAATTGAATGAAAATGAAATCTGTTTCGATTAAAAAGTGGGTGGGGCAACGCCTTCAAACAGTTGGTACAAATTGAAGGTACAGGGTATGTCGGAGTCGAGTACTGTCGACTCCAATCCTTACTGGTTTTTTTTTACTTTAGACTTTTCAAACATATTGAGAACGTTAAATAATATTATATAACGTAAAGTGCCCTATTACCGACCACCTAACACAGCTCTTACTTCATTGTGATAATTTAAGCGTATTTTTCAATAAAGTCAGTTTCCAAAAATTGAGTTGAAAAGTTTAATGTATAAGGATTTAAGAAATCATAGTGAAACTATTGACTTTTTGTTATAAATATTTAAAAAAAAGTATTGTTTCATTATGTTTCGAAAAATGCCGAAGTGCCCTAATACCGACCACCAAATTTCTACGTGCCTAATACCGACCACTAGGTGCCCTGATACCGACCACCTAAAATTATCAAAGAAACGCCACTTTTGCAATTGAAAACGAATTTTAAACTGATATATAATCATACATATTTAAAATTACTATTTACTTTCGTCATAGACAGTAATTTTAATGAAAATATGATTTTGTTTAAATATTTTTTAAACCAAGCCAGGCTTTTTTAAAATGTCAGAAACATGTGTTTGTACAAAACATCTGTTTTGTCTAGGAAATGTGTTGCTTGTTTTGACACATTTGAAACAAAAGTGTCGGCTTTGACACAAACGTGTCACTTATTGCCATTGTGTCATTTTGCCAAAATTTGTTTCAGGTGGTCGGAATTAGGCACTCAAGTGAATCAGCGAAAAGTACCTAATACCGACCGGTGGTCGGAATTAGGCTCATGTTAAAAATTCTTGTGCCCTAATTCCGACCACATTATTTTATTGTTTTTTATTAAAGAAATTTTTATACTTTTCACTTATGTGAAATAGTATATTAACTTTGTCACGGAGTTTGTAACAGATCGAAATATTAATTTCCGACTATATAAAGTATATATATTCTTGATCAGGACGACAAGACGAGTTGATTTAGCCATGTCCGTCTGTCCGTCTGTCTGTCTGTCTGTCTGTCTGTATATCTGTCTGTCTGTCTGTATGTATGCAAACTAGTCCCTCAGTTTTGAAGCTATCGAGCTGAAACTTTGCACAGAGTCTTAGAATTTATTACGATGAATCATTCGTCGGAACCAGCATGATCGGATTATTGGAACAGGTAGCTCCCATACGAAAAGAAGAAGAAAAGTGAACAAAACTTGAATCGTTGTATGGAAAACTTTTTTGTTTTGTACAATAGAGTGCTGAAATTTTAAACATAGTAGTTTTACATGGTCCGACTACATGCCTGAAAGTTTCATTGAGATTGGACATCTGGAACTGGTAGCTCCCATACAAAATGAAGAAGAGGAAGAGAAGGAATATTCACGTCGTTGTATGGAAAACTTTTTTGTTTCTTAACCAATTGACTTGAAATTTTGCAGTTATGCTCTTAGGGAGGAATGAAAACTATTTTGATCAAAAGTGGGCATGGCCACGCCCACTTATAGCTTAACTTGACCCTTTGTATGGAAAACTTTTTTGTTTTTTAACCAATTGACTTTAAACTTTGCAGTTATGCTCTTAGGGAGGAATGAAAACTATTTTGATCAAAAGTGGGCGTGGCCACGCCCTTTTATAGCGAAAATTGACCCTTTGTATGGAAAACTTTTTTGTTTTTGAACCAATTGACTTGAAACTTTGCAGTTATGCTCTTAGGGAGGAATGAAGACTATTTTAACCAAAAGTGGGCGTAGCCACGCCTACTTATAGCGAAAATTGACCCGTTGTATGGAAAACTTTTTTGTTTTTTAACCAATTGACTTGAAACTTTGCAGTTATGCTCTTAGGGAGGAATGAAAACTATTTTGATCAAAAGTGGGCATGGCCACGCCCACTTATAGCTTAACTTGACCCTTTGTATGGAAAACTTTTTTGTTTTTTAACCAATTGACTTTAAACTTTGCAGTTATGCTCTTAGGGAGGAATGAAAACTATTTTGATCAAAAGTGGGCGTGGCCACGCCCTTTTATAGCGAAAATTGACCCTTTGTATGGAAAACTTTTTTGTTTTTGAACCAATTGACTTGAAACTTTGCAGTTATGCTCTTAGGGAGGAATGAAAACTATTTTAACCAAAAGTGGGCGTAGCCACGCCTACTTATAGCGAAAATTGACCGGTTGTATGGAAAACTTTTTTGTTTTTTAACCAATTGACTTGAAACTTTGCAGTTATGCTCTTAGGGAGGAATGAAAACTATTTTGATCAAAAGTGGGCATGGCCACGCCCACTTATAGCCTAACTTGACCCTTTGTATGGAAAACTTTTTTGTTTTTTAACCAATTGACTTGAAACTTTGCAGTTATGCTCTTAGGGAGGAATGAAAACTATTTTAACCAAAAGTGGGCGTAGCCACGCCTACTTATAGCCTAACTTGACCCTTTGTATGGAAAACTTTTTTGTTTTTTAACCAATTGACTTGAAACTTTGCAGTTATGCTCTTAGGGAGGAATGAAAACTATTTTGACGAAAAGAGGGCGTAGCCACGCCCTTTTATAGCGAAAATTGACCCTTTGTATGGAAAACTTTTTGGTTTTTTAATCAATTGACTTGAAACTTTACAGTTATGTTCTTAGGGAGGAATGAAAACTATTTTGACGAAAAGAGGGCGTAGCCACGCCCTTTTATAGCGAAAATTGACCCTTTGTATGGAAAACTTTTTTTGTTTTTTAACCAATTGACTTAAAACTTTACAGTTATGTTCCTAGAGAGGAATGAAAACTATTTTGACCAAAAGTGGGCGTAGCCACGCCCTTTTATAGCGAAAATTGACCCTTTGTATGGAAAACTTTTTTGTTTTTTAACCAATTGACTTGAAACTTTGCAGTTATGCTCTTAGGGAGGAATGAAAACTATTTTGATCAAAAGTGGGCATGGCCACGCCCACTTATAGCCTAACTTGACCCTTTGTATGGAAAACTTTTTTGTTTTTTAACCAATTGACTTGAAACTTTGCAGTTATGCTCTTAGGGAGGAATGAAAACTATTTTGATCAAAAGTGGGCGTGGCCACGCCCTTTTATAGCGAAAATTGACCCGTTGTATGGAAAACTTTTTTGTTTTTTAACCAATTGACTTGAAACTTTGCAGTTATGCTCTTAGGGAGGAATGAAAACTATTTTGATCAAAAGTGGGCGTGGCCACGCCCACTTATAGCTTAACTTGACCCTTTGTATGGAAAACTTTTTTGTTTTTTAACCAATTGACTTGAAACTTTACAGTTATGTTCTTAGGAAGGAATGAAAACTATTTTGACCAAAAGTGGGCGTGGCCACGCCCTTTTATAGCGAAAATTGACCCGTTGTATGGAAAACTTTTTTGTTTTTTAACCAATTGACTTGAAACTTTGCAGTTATGCTCTTAGGGAGGAATGAAAACTATTTTGATCAAAAGTGGGCGTGGCCACGCCCACTTATAGCTTAACTTGACCCTTTGTATGGAAAACTTTTTTGTTTTTTAACCAATTGACTTGAAACTTTACAGTTATGTTCTTAGGGAGGAATGAAAACTATTTTAACCAAAAGTGGGCGTAGCCACGCCTACTTATAGCGAAAATTGACCCGTTGTATGGAAAACTTTTTTGTTTTTTAACCAATTGACTTGAAACTTTGCAGTTATGCTCTTAGGGAGGAATGAAAACTATTTTGATCAAAAGTGGGCATGGCCACGCGCTTTTATACCAAAAATTGACCCGTTGCATGGAAAACTTTTTTGTTTTTTAACCAATTGACTTGAAACTTTACAGTTATGTTCTTAGGAAGGAATGAAAACTATTTTGACCAAAAGTGGGCGTGGCCACGCCCTTTTATAGCGAAAAATTACCCGTTGTATGGAAAACTTTTTTGCTTTTTAACCAATTGACTTGAAACTTTGGAGTTATGTTCTTAGGGAGGAATGAAAACTATTTTGATAAAAAGTGGGCATGGCCACGCCCACTTATAGCTAAACTTGACCCTTTGTATGGAAAACTTTTTTGTTTTTTTAACCAATTGACTTGAAACTTTACAGTTATGTTCTTAGGGAGGAATGAAAACTATTTTGATAAATAGTGGTCGTGGCCACGCGCTTTTATAGCGAAAATTGACCCGTTGTATGGAAAACTTTTCTGTTTTTTAACCAATTGACTTGAAACTTTACAGTTATGTTCTTAGGAAGGAATGAAAACTATTTTGACCAAAAGTGGGCTTGGCCTCAACCTTTTATAGCGAAAATTGACCCGTTGTATGGAAAACTTTTTTGTTTTTTAACGAATTGACTTGAAACATTACAGTTATGTTGTTAGGGAGGCATGAAAACTATTCATTTAGTTTTCTTTATAGTGACACAAAGTGAAAAGTATTATAGCTTCAGCCTTGCTGAAGATAGCGTCCTTACTGGTTAAAAAGTGTATTTGTTTTCGCGTTTAATTCATAGTTATAATACAAACTTCTAAGAAATAACTCAAAATTACCCTAAAATTAAATAATTATTAAAAAACTGATGAAAAACGAAAACTCAAAATTTAAGCATTTCGACATAAGATTTTCATGAAAACTAGGTTTTTTCACTTTGCCATTTAATTAAATAAAAACCATAAAAGTTAGCTATCTGAAATTTTAAGAATATAAAACTGGGATATTTAGCTGTATTTTCGTAAAGGATTCAATTCGATTAAATGAAAAAAACAAAAGTTATTAACAAAAATAAAAAGTGGTCGGTATTAGGAACCCGGTCGGTAATAGGGCACTTTACGTTATTAGATAAATCAAATTAAAATTTAACAAGGAACTTCATTTACAAAACTTCGCGAGATCATTTATAAGTTGTATTTCATATGTTTCTCCATTATTGTCGTTGTTGAGTTTAGTCTTCTTGTTGTAGTCCCATTTTGCCTCTTAATTCCACGAATCTTCTAGAAGGTAATGGTTTTGTGAAGACATCTGCCAGCTGATTTTCTGTAGGAATGTACTCGATGGAAATAATATTATTTTATATTTGCTCTCTTGAAAAATGATACTCAATATCAATATGTTTTGACCTCTTATGACAAAAGGGGTTACTGGCTATGCTTATGCAACCTTGGTTATCCTCAAATATTTTTATTTGCTTATTAAATTTAATGTTTATGCTTTCTAAGAGCGCCTTAAGCCATAATGCTTTTCTTACAGCTTCAAACAAGGCCATGTATTCTGCTTCAGTGGATGAAGCTGCAACCGAATTCTGCCGTTTTGTATTCCAACAAATTATATTTAAATTAAACATTTTAAAAATATAACCTGTTGTACTTTTTCTGTCATTCTCATTTCCACCCCAATCTGAGTCGACATAGCCAACAAACATATGTTCATAATTTAAATTTTTCTTGAATACTAGCTTCATATTTATATTTCCTTTAAGATATCTCAAAACTCTTTTTAAACATTGCCATAGTTCTATATTATTTTTATTATTGTATCTACTTAAGATATTAGTGGCTGTAGCTATATCAGGGTGTATACAAAGCATTATGTACATTAAACTACCAATTAAATTACGACAAGGAGCATCGTATTTATCGTCTGAATTTAACCTTTCATAATTCAGCTTACTCGGAAGCGGAGCATTTACAGATTTGCATTTTTCCATATTGAACTTACTTAAAACTTTTTTAATGTAAGCAGATTGGCTTAAAGATATTTGATCTTGGCCTATTTCTTTTTTCATTCCAATGAAGTATCGTATTTCGCCTAAGTCAGTCATTCTGAATTTTGTCATTAGGTATTGTTTAAAGTTGCCTAATACCTCTATGTCTCATGTTGCTATGACTAAGTCATCCACATATAGTAAAACATATATATTTTTGTTGATGTCGCCTCTATCTTGAACATACCATATATACAACGATCAACAGGTGAATTCTTAAATCCACATTCCTTTAATGCCTGCTCAAACACTTCAAACCAGCATCTAGCTGCTTGTTTGAGTCCATAAATTGCTTTGTTCAATTTACATACATTTTCACCATTGCAAACAATACCTTGCGGGACTGTCATGTATATTTCCTCCTTCAGCGTACCATTTAGAAACGCAGTTTTAACATCCATGTGGTGTACTTTAAAATCATATTGATTTGCAATGGATAAAATAATACGGAAACTAGAAATTCAAAATTAGAATGCTATAAAAGTATTAATTGTAAATTTAAACACAATTATAATGCAGCTCGCCAAATTTTATAATTGTTTTGCCAATCCTAATCTTTCTTTTCCTGTGATTGCCAAATGTAATCAAGTACGTTACAAATTAAAAATACTCCAAATGTGAAATGTAATAATTAATTATATGTGCAAACTAATAAATAAAGTTACGGAGATTGTTTCACACTGTAGCATTGCTAACTAACTAGTTTCTGTTCTATGGGAGACACGCTTTTGAATTAACTCTTGTTCTTCGCATTTGTTCAATCAAAAATATTCACATGCCAACTTGACCGAACAGCACTGTCGGTACCTATTTTAATTAAATTTGCTATTTTTACGAGTTTGCTTAAACATTTCAAATGCAACAGCATATTAATTATAATTTTTAGATTATCTTAGCAATAGGACCAAAAGCTCTTCGCAGTTCGATTCTGTTATTCCTTCAGCAGATCAAGTTTATTTTGTTTCCCCCTTTTTTGACTTAGTTTAAGGGTGAGGGGCAAATGACTGGAGCAACCTCGGGAAAAAACTTACAAAAGTCGACTTATCTCGATTGTCTTTAGAGATAGGAACACCAAATTTGGAGTGTATATAGCTGACTCAAGCCCCAAGAAGATACATTGAAAAAATGGGCGTACCCACGCCCATATATAGTAATAATTTGAAACGCTTATATCTCAAGAACCATAAAACCTACAAGAATGAAACTTTGCATATATGATATTGGAATGGAGTATAACAAGATTCAATTGTGAAATGGGCGTGACCACGCCCACATATAACCATGGTAGAATGCCGTTATATCTCTTGAACGAATTGGTCTAAAAGAGTAAAAATTGGTATATATGAAATTGAATGAAAATGAAATCTGTTTCGATTAAAAAGTGGGTGGGGCAACGCCTTCAAACAGTTGGTACAAATTGAAGGTACAGGGTATGTCGGAGTCGAGTACTGTCGACTCCAATCCTTACTGGTTTTTTTTTACTTTAGACTTTTCAAACATATTGAGAACGTTAAATAATATTATATATTAGATAAATCAAATTAAAATTTAACAAGGAACTTCATTTACAAAACTTCGCGAGATCATTTATAAGTTGTATTTCATATGTTTCTCCATTATTGTCGTTGTTGAGTTTAGTCTTCTTGTTGTAGTCCCATTTTGCCTCTTAATTCCACGAATCTTCTAGAAGGTAATGGTTTTGTGAAGACATCTGCCAGCTGATTTTCTGTAGGAATGTACTCGATGGAAATAATATTATTTTATATTTGCTCTCTTGAAAAATGATACTCAATATCAATATGTTTTGACCTCTTATGACAAAAGGGGTTACTGGCTATGCTTATGCAACCTTGGTTATCCTCAAATTTTTTATTTGCTTATTAAATTTAATGTTTATGCTTTCTAAGAGCGCCTTAAGCCATAATGCTTTTCTTACAGCTTCAAACAAGGCCATGTATTCTGCTTCAGTGGATGAAGCTGCAACCGAATTCTGCCGTTTTGTATTCCAACAAATTATATTTAAATTAAACATTTTAAAAATATAACCTGTTGTACTTTTTCTGTCATTCTCATTTCCACCCCAATCTGAGTCGACATAGCCAACAAACATATGTTCATAATTTAAATTTTTCTTGAATACTAGCTTCATATTTATATTTCCTTTAAGATATCTCAAAACTCTTTTTAAACATTGCCATAGTTCTATATTATTTTTATTATTGTATCTACTTAAGATATTAGTGGCTGTAGCTATATCAGGGTGTATACAAAGCATTATTTACATTAAACTACCAATTAAATTACGACAAGGAGCATCGTATTTATCGTCTGAATTTAACCTTTCATAATTCAGCTTACTCGGAAGCGGAGCATTTACAGATTTGCATTCTTCCATATTGAACTTACTTAAAACTTTTTTAATGTAAGCAGATTGGCTTAAAGATATTTGATCTTGGCCTATTTCTATTTTCATTCCAATGAAGTATCGTATTTCGCCTAAGTCAGTCATTCTGAATTTTGTCATTAGGTATTGTTTAAAGTTGCCTAATACCTCTATGTCTCATGTTGCTATGACTAAGTCATCCACATATAGTAAAACATATATATTTTTGTTGATGTCGCCTCTATCTTGAACATACCATATATACAACGATCAACAGGTGAATTCTTAAATCCACATTCCTTTAATGCCTGCTCAAACACTTCAAACCAGCATCTAGCTGCTTGTTTGAGTCCATAAATTGCTTTGTTCAATTTACATACATTTTCACCATTGCAAACAATACCTTGCGGGACTGTCATGTATATTTCCTCCTTCAGCGTACCATTTAGAAACGCAGTTTTAACATCCATGTGGTGTACTTTAAAATCATATTGATTTGCAATGGATAAAATAATACGGAAACTAGAAATTCAAAATTAGAATGCTATAAAAGTATTAATTGTAAATTTAAACACAATTATAATGCAGCTCGCCAAATTTTATAATTGTTTTGCCAATCCTAATCTTTCTTTTCCTGTGATTGCCAAATGTAATCAAGTACGTTACAAATTAAAAATACTCCAAATGTGAAATGTAATAATTAATTATATGTGCAAACTAATAAATAAAGTTACGGAGATTGTTTCACACTGTAGCATTGCTAACTAACTAGTTTCTGTTCTATGGGAGACACGCTTTTGAATTAACTCTTGTTCTTCGCATTTGTTCAATCAAAAATATTCACATGCCAACTTGACCGAACAGCACTGTCGGTACCTATTTTAATTAAATTTGCTATTTTTACGAGTTTGCTTAAACATTTCAAATGCAACAGCATATTAATTATAATTTTTAGATTATCTTAGCAGTTTGTTTATTTCAATTCGAATATACTTTTCAATTTTCGAAAATCAATGCAAGCAGATTGGCGAGGCATGAAACTGATTGTTTTTGCTCCTTGAAAAAAATTGGTTGATTTGAGGAAGCTTTTTTTAAAATGCAGATTTATTAATAAAAATATTTAAAATAACGAATTGTTTAAATGCAGATTAATGAGGAAAACCATAAAGTTTATTTCTTCATTCATAATTTTTTATCGCTGAGGGTATAGTCAGAGATTTTGCTAGAGAAAAAAATTCCCTGTTAGAGATTTTCTGTGATACCAAAATTTCCCTTTTGGTTGTTTTTGGTATCAAATCTCTAGTAAGAGATTTCTGTGACACCCCCGAATAATGAGTAAATTGATCCACAAAAATTACATAGTAATTTTTATCATCAGTAGTTGTTGGTGTTACCGACCACAGACATCTGAATGAATAACAAAAAGAGCTCTATTTATATGCTCTTTATTTTTGTGTTTATCAAATCGTAATCTGGCTTGTTTTCCATTTACACAAGTTTCGCATATATCGCCGGTAGGATTAATATTATCAAGGAGACTATTATCATTAAATAAATTCTTTCTTTTGATTTCTAACAATTTCCCTTTACTTATGTGGCCTAATCTCTCATGCCATAACTTATATAAATGATCATTTTTGGTATTAACTTTATATGCTTTAAATTCAATAACTGGCATATTGTACGCACCTGAGTTTTCAGCAATAGTGACACCACTTTTTGTCAATTTTATTTCATTTTTGTTGAACACGACTGTCACTCCAGCTTCTTGTAGTCTTTTGACGGATATTAGATTTTCAGCAACTTCACCGCAGTATAGTACGTCTTCCAATGGACGGACGACTCCACGCTTTGTTGCAAAGATATATTCTCCATGCTTGGTAACAGCAATCTTTATTGGAGTTTTCAGGTCAGCATGATCCACAAATAATGCCTAATAAGATGGTCAGTAGCACCCGAGTCAACAACAAAGTTCACATTTTCATTTAACTTATTATTGTTTTTATTTTGAAAGTTTCATTGAGATCGGGCAACTGGAACTGGTACCTGCCATACAAAATGGAGAAGACGAAGAGAAGCACTATTCACGTCGTTGTATGGAAAACTTTTTTGTTTCTTATCCAATTGACTTGAAACTTCACAGTTATGTTCTTGGGGAGGCATTAAAACTATAGTATGGTATGGTATGGACATGGTTACGCCCACTTTTACCAAAAATCAATAATTTGCAAACCTCCGGTACCCAATGAGCAAAACCAATGAAAATTTGTATATAAACTAATTATGTAGATGAAGAGAAAATATATTCAGTCAGATAAATGGGCGTGTCACAAGAAATAAGCGTGACACGCGCACTCCCACATTTTTAAAGTGCTATAATTTGAACACTTGAAAAGATAGAAACATTTAAGTCGGTATGTAGACTGCGTATGTATAGATCTACAAATCTGCACACCACATTTTTACCCCCACCCCTTAATTTCCCCTACCCCAGATGTTTTCCACAAAATTCTAAATGACTACATCAGTTAAAGGTCCAAACCTGAAATTTTGTACACAAGCTCAATAAATGTGCATTTTTATTTATTTATTTTAATTCTATGATAACAATTTACTGTCATTTGGCATAGTAGTATAATATTGTAAGTTGACAAAAAGAAATGTAATAAATATAATACAGGGGTGTGCTGGAAGACTCCTAGCTCTGAAAACAACACATTTTGAAATGTAGGTGTGCCAGAAAATGTCTTTCTTCTCTTTGGGATTTGGTTGAAATTAGAATATGAGTCAATCATTAAAGTTTTTTGTGCGCCAAAACAATGTGCATTTAAAGAATTTAACAATTTTAATGTTTTCATTAATAAATTTGCATTTAAAGTAAAATCCATTGTTTTCCCATGCCAGCTATGCCAACCTGCTTGCATATATTTTCGAAGATTAAAAAGTACGTTTGGATTTTATAAGTTGACTTGCAAAAACAATCTACAAATGCATATTAATATGCAATAGTATTTGAAATGATTGGAAAGTCAGTAGAAATATTTAATTTTAATGAAAATGTTGACCAACAGTTTTATTAGTGTAAGTTGGCAGGTGAACATTTGTTAATGTGCGTTGTGAATACATAAATGTAAAGAAGAAGAGTCAACGGTCAAAAAAAATTAAGTTCAAATTCACAATTTGATTTGAACTTGGGTTGGATTATGTAGTAGTATGCAAGCCGAAGGAGGGATTATCATATTTACTTCTGTGTGGCAAATGAGTTACTAATAGTAGTAGAGTAGATTCCCTAGATATAAGATTTCTATATAGTGGCCCGCGTGTAGGACAGACCATTGATTTTGTTAAAGTTGGTCATTTACCCCTGCGTGGCAGATTAAGATAAGATTTGTTCATTACATGCTTGTAGGTCTCCATTTCGATAACCACCCATTTTGAGTGAGACGTAAGGGAATGGGAGGGTATAAAATTTTTAATCAAAAACCTTCAAATTTAGTTATATTAAAATTAAATTAAACTATCGCTCTTTTTCCGTTATTATTATGTACTATTATAAAAAATAAAAAACGTTGCTTTTGAATACGTAAAGAATGAAACTTATGAACGTTCGCAACAATTTTGTATTTATTTGTAGTGACTAATATACCATAAAAATATAAGTTGAATAGGCCTCAAAATTTTTAATGCGTCTGACGGGTTTGCAGTTAGTATTGAAATAGTTCCCAAAATGTCATATCCAAAAATCATGACTAAGAAAATAAGTAAAGTTCGGCACTTTTTTTGCGAACTTTGAAGCGTCTGGCAGAAGTAACTACCGACGGAAACTGTCTGGCGTTAATGATTATCAACTTTTAACGATGTTCTGTAAAATATACCAAAAAATCAGCGCTAATGCTGTAAGAAAAGTTACCTCGATTTTTTCGCAACTTTAGCCCTTTGCATCTACGAATTGGCCATTGATACGAAACAGATAATGTGTATTCTTGCATACATACTAACACTACCGTTCAGATATATTTAGTTTATAACAAAATGAGTAAGGTCTGGCGGGCCTGGGCTCCTTGCCTATTAGCACGTGCCCGGTGACGTAGCTGAAATTATTCCAAAAGGGGAACACAACAAATTTTCAAAGCAACTGGACTTGAGACAATTGTGTTCTTAGAAACCCTTTTGGCAACGCTTGTGTTTCTTAGGTTTCGTTTTTCTTTTTTGTTTGACACTGAATGCTCTGGTAACTGCTTACTAAAAAAATTACCGCCAATGGGTGGCTTCGCGACACATTGAAAATCAGCTAATTATTGTAATGATTATTTTGATTTTAGAACTGTTTAGAAAAAAAAAAAAACATTGTAAATGCCAAGATTGGCGTTATGCACTTATTATTGTAACAAAATGAATATGAAGAAATACATACGAAATGGAAATGCAATAAATTAAAGAAAACCAGTAAGGGCGGTATAGTTGAGTATTCTCAACTATATAATACCCTGTACACACACCTATGTTGATAACACTTTAAACATTCGCCGACAGCAAAAGCAGTGTACCACGATATGGTTTGTGTATTTGCTAATAGTGAGGCAGGGCTCACAGTGCAATGTTGCCATTAGATGGCGCTATAGTACGGGTTTTCTTACAAAGCATTGCTGCAAAATTTTAGTCTGTTGGTCTTTGCGGGGAAAGTGGTAGTTTGTTGTATGCAGTTTTAAAAAGGTATGTTATCTGAGTTTGCATACAAAATTTCAGCATTGTATTCTTTATACTTTAGGAAATACAGCAATTTTAAGAAAAAAATGACCTTTTGTTGTGCTCGATGGGCGGGAAGGAATGGGCGTGGCAAAAATTCCTTCAAACTTGATCTAGTGTTCGACCACACGAGTCTATCTTCCAAATTTCAAGTCTCTAACTTTAATAGTTTTCGCAGTGTTAAGTACGGTTTTTGTTACAAATAGGATAAAGCAGTGTTCAAATCGCAATTTATGCCAAATTTCAACTTGTTTGTCTTTGCGTTGTCACACAGCGTTAAAAATGAAAGTTTGTGGTATGCAGTTTTGCATACAAATTTTCAGCATTGTATCTATTATAGTTTAGGAGATACAGCAATTTTAAGAAAACAACTTTTTGAGGGGAAACGAAGGGGAGGGGGAAAAAATGTGGTATGCAGTTTTGTAGAGCTATACATACTGAGTCTACATACTTATTTTCATGTTTCTAACTCATCAGGTTTTCGAGCTACAGCCTTTTGAAAAAATGGGTGGTGCTCGATGGGCGGGAAGGAGTGGGCGTGGCAAAAAATCCTTCAAACTTGATCTAGCGTTTGACCTCACGAGTCTATCCACCAAATTTCAAGTCTCTAGCTCTTATAGTTTTCGAGAACCATTGGTGAGGACGGACGGACGGACAGACAGGGCTATATCAATTCGTCTTGTCATCCTGATCAAGAATATATATACTTTATAGGGTCCCCCTCCCCTCCTTCTATGCGTTACATACAAACCGTCTCAAACAAACTTAATATACCCTGATACACAGTGTGTGTACAGGGTATAAAAATGGAAATGGTCAAAGAAGGGAGTTTTTGATTGACATGATGGCAATTGTAATAGTTATAAATATAACTATGATAGCTCTCATAGCGCATTGAGTTTAAGCATTTTAGTTGTCGCATTACCGCGGTTGTAGTTCTTTTCTTGTATGGCGAAGTAGGCTTTGGATTTTTGTGAATTTTTTGAAATGCATGCAAAACACACTGAGTATAGCAGCGACATTTTCATGTATCACTGCTTTTCAGCCTTACAGAGTAACGTATATGTTTACGTTATCTGAAAAAATCGTTTTCGGGCTATTTCCTATATTCTATGTTCTAAAAAAAAAATGTGAAAAACCCACTTACCTTAGAAGCTACGTTATCATGTATCGGTGCCATTTAACCTTCTAAAATAAAGTGGATGACTGCTTCATAATGCTTTTTGCCATATTGGGCCGAGTGAATAAAAAAGTAGTCTTTACTTCATAGTACTTAGTACTAGCACTAGCTTTTACTTATCAGTACTAGCTATGTTGAAACTACAAAACTACAAAAAGTGTGAATAAATCTTTACTAGTACTACATAGCTAGTACTGAAAAGCTATAGCTAGTACTGGAAAATCAAAATGATTCAGTGATTGCCAAATGTAATCAAGTACGTTACAAATTAAAAATACTCCAAATGTGAAATGCAATAATTAATTATATGTGCAAACTAATAAATAAAGTTACGGAGATTGTTTCACACTGTAGCATTGCTAACTAACTAGTTTCTGTTCTATGGGAGACACGCTTTTGAATTAACTCTTGTTCTTCGCATTTGTTCAATCAAAAATATTCACATGCCAACTTGACCGAACAGCACTGTCGGTACCTATTTTAATTAAATTTGCTATTTTTACGAGTTTGCTTAAACATTTCAAATGCAACAGCATATTAATTATAATTTTTAGATTATCTTAGCAGTTTGTTTATTTCAATTCGAATATACTTTTCAATTTTCGAAAATCAATGCAAGCAGATTGGCGAGGCATGAAACTGATTGTTTTTGCTCCTTGAAAAAAATTGGTTGATTTGAGGAAGCTTTTTTTAAAATGCAGATTTATTAATAAAAATATTTAAAATAACGAATTGTTTAAATGCAGATTAATGAGGAAAACCATAAAGTTTATTTCTTCATTCATAATTTTTTATCGCTGAGGGTATAGTCAGAGATTTTGCTAGAGAAAAAAATTCCCTGTTAGAGATTTTCTGTGATACCAAAATTTCCCTTTTGGTTGTTTTTGGTATCAAATCTCTAGTAAGAGATTTCTGTGACACCCCCGAATAATGAGTAAATTGATCCACAAAAATTACATAGTAATTTTTATCATCAGTAGTTGTTGGTGTTACCGACCACAGACATCTGAATGAATAACAAAAAGAGCTCTATTTATATGCTCTTTATTTTTGTGTTTATCAAATCGTAATCTGGCTTGTTTTCCATTTACACAAGTTTCGCATATATCGCCGGTAGGATTAATATTATCAAGGAGACTATTATCATTAAATAAATTCTTTCTTTTGATTTCTAACAATTTCCCTTTACTTATGTGGCCTAATCTCTCATGCCATAACTTATATAAATGATCATTTTTGGTATTAACTTTATATGCTTTAAATTCAATAACTGGCATATTGTACGCACCTGAGTTTTCAGCAATAGTGACACCACTTTTTGTCAATTTTATTTCATTTTTGTTGAACACGACTGTCACTCCAGCCTCTTGTAGTCTTTTGACGGATATTAGATTTTCAGCAACTTCACCGCAGTATAGTACGTCTTCCAATGGACGGACGACTCCACGCTTTGTTGCAAAGATATATTCTCCATGCTTGGTAACAGCAATCTTTATTGGAGTTTTCAGGTCAGCATGATCCACAAATAATGCCTAATAAGATGGTCAGTAGCACCCGAGTCAACAACAAAGTTCACATTTTCATTTAACTTATTATTGTTTTTATTTTGAAAGTTTCATTGAGATCGGGCAACTGGAACTGGTACCTGCCATACAAAATGGAGAAGACGAAGAGAAGCACTATTCACGTCGTTGTATGGAAAACTTTTTTGTTTCTTATCCAATTGACTTGAAACTTCACAGTTATGTTCTTGGGGAGGCATTAAAACTATAGTATGGTATGGTATGGACATGGTTACGCCCACTTTTACCAAAAATCAATAATTTGCAAACCTCCGGTACCCAATGAGCAAAACCAATGAAAATTTGTATATAAACTAATTATGTAGATGAAGAGAAAATATATTCAGTCAGATAAATGGGCGTGTCACAAGAAATAAGCGTGACACGCGCACTCCCACATTTTTAAAGTGCTATAATTTGAACACTTGAAAAGATAGAAACATTTAAGTCGGTATGTAGACTGCGTATGTATAGATCTACAAATCTGCACACCACATTTTTACCCCCACCCCTTAATTTCCCCTACCCCAGATGTTTTCCACAAAATTCTAAATGACTACATCAGTTAAAGGTCCAAACCTGAAATTTTGTACACAAGCTCAATAAATGTGCATTTTTATTTATTTATTTTAATTCTATGATAACAATTTACTGTCATTTGGCATAGTAGTATAATATTGTAAGTTGACAAAAAGAAATGTAATAAATATAATACAGGGGTGTGCTGGAAGACTCCTAGCTCTGAAAACAACACATTTTGAAATGTAGGTATGCCAGAAAATGTCTTTCTTCTCTTTGGGATTTGGTTGAAATTAGAATATGAGTCAATCATTAAAGTTTTTTGTGCGCCAAAACAATGTGCATTTAAAGAATTTAACAATTTTAATGTTTTCATTAATAAATTTGCATTTAAAGTAAAATCCATTGTTTTCCCATGCCAGCTATGCCAACCTGCTTGCATATATTTTCGAAGATTAAAAAGTACGTTTGGATTTTATAAGTTGACTTGCAAAAACAATCTACAAATGCATATTAATATGCAATAGTATTTGAAATGATTGGAAAGTCAGTAGAAATATTTAATTTTAATGAAAATGTTGACCAACAGTTTTATTAGTGTAAGTTGGCAGGTGAACATTTGTTAATGTGCGTTGTGAATACATAAATGTAAAGAAGAAGAGTCAACGGTCAAAAAAAATTAAGTTCAAATTCACAATTTGATTTGAACTTGGGTTGGATTATGTAGTAGTATGCAAGCCGAAGGAGGGATTATCATATTTACTTCTGTGTGGCAAATGAGTTACTAATAGTAGTAGAGTAGATTCCCTAGATATAAGATTTCTATATAGTGGCCCGCGTGTAGGACAGACCATTGATTTTGTTAAAGTTGGTCATTTACCCCTGCGTGGCAGATTAAGATAAGATTGGTTCATTACATGCTTGTAGGTCTCCATTTCGATAACCACCCATTTTGAGTGAGACGTAAGGGAATGGGAGGGTATAAAATTTTTAATCAAAAACCTTCAAATTTAGTTATATTAAAATTAAATTAAACTATCGCTCTTTTTCCGTTATTATTATGTACTATTATAAAAAATAAAAAACGTTGCTTTTGAATACGTAAAGAATGAAACTTATGAACGTTCGCAACAATTTTGTATTTATTTGTAGTGACTAATATACCATAAAAATATAAGTTGAATAGGCCTCAAAATTTTTAATGCGTCTGACGGGTTTGCAGTTAGTATTGAAATAGTTCCCAAAATGTCATATCCAAAAATCATGACTAAGAAAATAAGTAAAGTTCGGCACTTTTTTTGCGAACTTTGAAGCGTCTGGCAGAAGTAACTACCGACGGAAACTGTCTGGCGTTAATGATTATCAACTTTTAACGATGTTCTGTAAAATATACCAAAAAATCAGCGCTAATGCTGTAAGAAAAGTTACCTCGATTTTTTCGCAACTTTAGCCCTTTGCATCTACGAATTGGCCATTGATACGAAACAGATAATGTGTATTCTTGCATACATACTAACACTACCGTTCAGATATATTTAGTTTATAACAAAATGAGTAAGGTCTGGCGGGCCTGGGCTCCTTGCCTATTAGCACGTGCCCGGTGACGTAGCTGAAATTATTCCAAAAGGGGAACACAACAAATTTTCAAAGCAACTGGACTTGAGACAATTGTGTTCTTAGAAACCCTTTTGGCAACGCTTGTGTTTCTTAGGTTTCGTTTTTCTTTTTTGTTTGACACTGAATGCTCTGGTAACTGCTTACTAAAAAAATTACCGCCAATGGGTGGCTTCGCGACACATTGAAAATCAGCTAATTATTGTAATGATTATTTTGATTTTAGAACTGTTTAGAAAAAAAAAAAAACATTGTAAATGCCAAGATTGGCGTTATGCACTTATTATTGTAACAAAATGAATATGAAGAAATACATACGAAATGGAAATGCAATAAATTAAAGAAAACCAGTAAGGGCGGTATAGTTGAGTATTCTCAACTATATAATACCCTGTACACACACCTATGTTGATAACACTTTAAACATTCGCCGACAGCAAAAGCAGTGTACCACGATATGGTTTGTGTATTTGCTAATAGTGAGGCAGGGCTCACAGTGCAATGTTGCCATTAGATGGCGCTTTAGTACGGGTTTTCTTACAAAGCATTGCTGCAAAATTTTAGTCTGTTGGTCTTTGCGGGGAAAGTGGTAGTTTGTTGTATGCAGTTTTAAAAAGGTATGTTATCTGAGTTTGCATACAAAATTTCAGCATTGTATTCTTTATACTTTAGGAAATACAGCAATTTTAAGAAAAAAATGACCTTTTGTTGTGCTCGATGGGCGGGAAGGAATGGGCGTGGCAAAAATTCCTTCAAACTTGATCTAGTGTTCGACCACACGAGTCTATCTTCCAAATTTCAAGTCTCTAACTTTAATAGTTTTCGCAGTGTTAAGTACGGTTTTTGTTACAAATAGGATAAAGCAGTGTTCAAATCGCAATTTATGCCAAATTTCAACTTGTTTGTCTTTGCGTTGTCACACAGCGTTAAAAATGAAAGTTTGTGGTATGCAGTTTTGCATACAAATTTTCAGCATTGTATCTATTATAGTTTAGGAGATACAGCAATTTTAAGAAAACAACTTTTTGAGGGGAAACGAAGGGGAGGGGGAAAAAATGTGGTATGCAGTTTTGTAGAGCTATACATACTGAGTCTACATACTTATTTTCATGTTTCTAACTCATCAGGTTTTCGAGCTACAGCCTTTTGAAAAAATGGGTGGTGCTCGATGGGCGGGAAGGAGTGGGCGTGGCAAAAAATCCTTCAAACTTGATCTAGCGTTTGACCTCACGAGTCTATCCACCAAATTTCAAGTCTCTAGCTCTTATAGTTTTCGAGAACCATTGGTGAGGACGGACGGACGGACAGACAGGGCTATATCAATTCGTCTTGTCATCCTGATCAAGAATATATATACTTTATAGGGTCCCCCTCCCCTCCTTCTATGCGTTACATACAAACCGTCTCAAACAAACTTAATATACCCTGATACACAGTGTGTGTACAGGGTATAAAAATGGAAATGGTCAAAGAAGGGAGTTTTTGATTGACATGATGGCAATTATAATAGTTATAAATATAACTATGATAGCTCTCATAGCGCATTGAGTTTAAGCATTTTAGTTGTCGCATTACCGCGGTTGTAGTTCTTTTCTTGTATGGCGAAGTAGGCTTTGGATTTTTGTGAATTTTTTGAAATGCATGCAAAACACACTGAGTATAGCAGCGACATTTTCATGTATCACTGCTTTTCAGCCTTACAGAGTAACGTATATGTTTACGTTATCTGAAAAAATCGTTTTCGGGCTATTTCCTATATTCTATGTTCTAAAAAAAAAATGTGAAAAACCCACTTACCTTAGAAGCTACGTTATCATGTATCGGTGCCATTTAACCTTCTAAAATAAAGTGGATGACTGCTTCATAATGCTTTTTGCCATATTGGGCCGAGTGAATAAAAAAGTAGTCTTTACTTCATAGTACTTAGTACTAGCACTAGCTTTTACTTATCAGTACTAGCTATGTTGAAACTACAAAACTACAAAAAGTGTGAATAAATCTTTACTAGTACTACATAGCTAGTACTGAAAAGCTATAGCTAGTACTGGAAAATCAAAATGATTCAGAGTTGTCGCTGTTTAAAAAAGAATGTTTTTTTTTTTTCATATAAATTACCAGCTTGGTAACACTTTCAGTTTGTTTTTAAACGAAAAATTGAAATATTTTAGTCTTGACACGATGGGCGACAAGAATAATGAAACATTTTTTGGAATTCTCCAAAATTATAAAATTTTATTCAAAAAATCGCAAGTGCCGTCAGTGAGAATGGCAAAAGATTGACTTCACTTCGTGAAGAATATATGAACATTTTTGGGCAAGAAATAACGATTTGCCAATTAAAAAAAAAAATACAAATCATGCGGAATGACGTTAAAAGGAAGACGGACTTGCGTGCAACAGGAAATAAGCCTATCAACATAAAAGACTGGTGAAAAAATTTGCTGGAATTGATGGAAGAAGAATCAAATCCAGTCTTCAAAAAAATTCCAGGTACCTTTTTATGTTTTTATGAAAGATTTAATTGGTAATTCAAACTTTTCAAGGTGCAATGGATGTGAGCTGCGGAGTTGAAATAGATGAAACGGCGGATTGCATGGAGCTAGAAACTCCAAACCGAAATAAGAGGAAAGTCGGTGATGAGATAGAGGTCGTCAAAACATATACAAAAAAGAACAAATTTAATGATGAAACGGAAGAAACCATAGATCTAAATAACCATGAGCTTCAGAGACTGGTCCTGTTGAAGCAGCTGAAATTGTTAAACTTGGACATTACGAAAGAGAAAAAAAGATGGAAGAAGAAAGGAAGAAAAACGAAGAAGAAAATCGAAAATAATATGAAATAGTATGATAAGTTTTCAATTATTTTTGTAGAGGTGTACGAAATTAAAAACGAGTGAAAACCAGTAAGGGAGCTATTTTCAGCTTTGCTGAAACTTATATACTCTTGCAAGCATTTGGAAAATACGTTTTATAGTGTTGGCAATAAGAATCTTATAAGTTTATAAAGATAAAGGGGCGTAACCCCGCCCATTTTCTACTTTTTTTAACGAATACAATGCAATCATTCTACACTTCATTTTACGATTTTCTATCTCGTCTGCTTATAGATAAATCACATTTTTAAGTTTTCTCTATATGGGCGGTGCCACGCCCTTATGTCCGATTCTTATGAAACTTTGTAATATGGTCAAGAATTCTTAAAAACGCGCAACTGCAATGTTTCATCTGTTTATAGTTGAAAACAAAAAAGTTTTTCTAACGAAAACCGAATTTTTAACCGATTGTTCCTATGGGAGCTATATGCTATATTTATCCGATCTTCACCAATTTTGCAGTTAGCCTTCATTTACGTCCGAGATATTCTTGTGCAAAAAATTGGGGCGATAACTTGAAAAACAAAGAGTTTATTGAGCAAAAACCTCATTTTTGACCGATCGTTCCTATTGCAGCTATATGTTATAGTTATCCGATATGCACCAAATTTGCAGTGTATTTTGACTGACGTCCAACATGTCTCTGTGCAAAAAATTGAAGTGATAGCTTTAAAATCACAGCGTGTTTAAAGAAAAAACCTCA
The DNA here is from genome assembly GCA_034638295.1 of Phortica okadai. Lineage (NCBI taxonomy): Eukaryota > Metazoa > Arthropoda > Insecta > Diptera > Drosophilidae > Phortica > Phortica okadai. The sequence continues at coordinate 817,778 of JAWUZV010000032.1, read as the reverse complement.
TTTTTAACCGATCGTTCCAATGGCAGCTATATGCTATTGTGTTCCGATCAGGCTGGTTTCTACATATAAACTGCCTGCAAGGAAAAGAAAATTTTCTGCATTTAAATTTTTTTGCTAACTTCAAAACTCTGGGAGGAGTTCGCATTGAAACAGACAGACGGACAGACAGACAGACGGACATGGCTATTTGAACTCGTCTCGTCGTGCTGATCAAGAATATATATACTTTATATAGTCGGAGATGTCTCCTTCTCTGCGTTGCAAACTTCATGACAAAGTTAATATACTCTTGCAAGAGTATAAAAAAAAAATTTTAGTAATGACTACAGCTTCCGTTGTTTATAATAACTTCATAAATCCGGTTCTTCATCGAATAATACAAGGAGTCTAATAGTTCATCGAAATCTCGCTCCAAACTAATTTAATTGCTGCAGTTAAATTAGTTTACCTTCGTATTGCTTTCCCCCTTTGTATACTGTCCATGTAAGCCATCACCAAGGATTTTCAACAATGTTTAGGTCTGGTGAATATGGTGGCCAAGTCATGAGATTAACGTTTTGACTCGAAATAAACGAATTTACTACACGAGCGGTATGGATGGATGCATTATCTTACTGAAAACTACATGGTGTTGGTACGAAGAGATCATTACTGCCACAAACTACACGGTGTTGGTACGAAGAGAAGAGAAAAGTTTTGAAAATACCGACTACAATAATGTTTTGAAGCGCACGTCGTTCATATTCTGATCAATAAAAATTAAATCAATTGTTTCATAAAATGTGATGGCTCCCCGCACCATGGCTCCACATTTTCGGATGTGATGGCGACTTAAATACACCTCACCTTTTAACAAATTGCGAAAATAGAATTGAAAGTCATCAGGATCATCTAAATTAAAAGTTTTGCATCAGTAAAGGCAACTTAACGCTAATCATTAATTCGAGTGTCAGATTGAAAAGTCCATGTCATGAATTCTGTCGTATATTAAAGCTTTTTTTTTTTGCGTGTGGCAGTAATGATCTCTTCGTACCAACACCATGTAGTTTTCAGTAAGATAATGCATATATCCATATCGCTCGTGTAGTAAATTCGTTTATTTCGAGTCAAAACGTTAATCTCATGACTTGGCCACCATATTCACCAGACCTAAACATTGTTGAAAATCCTTGGTGATGGCTTACATGGACAGTACACAAAGGGGGAAAGCAATACGAAGGTAAACTAATTTAACTGCAGCAATTAAATTAGTTTGGAGCGAGATTTCGATGAACTATTAGACTCCTTGTATTATTCGATGAAGAACCGGATTTATGAAGTTATTATAAACAACGGAAGCTGTAGTCATTACTAAAATTATTTTTTTTTGTCTTCTAATAAGTTAAATATTAACACTAATTAAAAATAAAAGTTGAAAATAAGTTATTTTTCACCTAAAAAATTAATTAGTTTAAGTGCGTCTAATCTAGTGACCAACAAAAATTGCCTTGTTTTGACTAACATTAAGAAAATGTTTGAAAAACAAAATTTTGTTAAATTTTTGAAATCTTTCGAATAGTATTCTTGAATGATCATTGAATAACCAATGTTTTTGCATATCAACTTTTTCCGATTGTTTTTAAAATAAAAGTTATTAAGCAATTTTGAATTTGAGTAAGGGTGCGTCTAACCTATGACCAGCAGTGTACGCCGGCCTTAGTGGGATTCGAACCTAGCGTCATTGGATTGAAAGCCGGCAACAACCAGCTTGACTATAGGTATCCTTGAAGCTTTGTAAATTATAAATTATGTAAACTACAATTTTTTAATTTTGCTAGAAACTAATATTTTAGTTTCCTAAAAACTTGAGCCGAAAAACAAAGTTACTTTGTGTTTTACATCATCGACTACTCCGTCCCATCTCGCTTCTCAAACCTTCCAAAATCAGGTGGCCCTTCCCTTCTCGCTTCTAAATGAAGGGTTGTGGAATGATCTGGTTGTAAATAAAAATTCCGAATACCGAGTCTAACTTCGTGTCTTTCAGTCATCGGCTACTCTTTCCCAAACTTTCCAAAATCAGGTGGTCCTTCTCTTCTAGCTTCTAAAAGAGCCGTAGGGAATGAACAGGTTTTCAACAATATTTTCCGAATACCGAGTCTAACTTTGCGTCTTTCAGTTTTCGGGATGTCTTGGTGGCCATTTAACTGGCTTTCAGTCTTGTCTAAGCCACATTTTTTCGCATTTTTAATGCCTTCTACAAAACTATACAAATTGCAAATAATTGCAGTTCTTTCCTCCAATGGACAGAGGGGATTTAAATTGCCTCCGCCAGTAGCCTGAATTTCAATTTTTATACTTTTCACGTATGTGAAATAGTATAATAACTTTGTGCTGAAGTTTGTAACAGATCGAAATATTCATTTCCGACTATATAAAGTATATATATTCTTGATCAGGACGACAAGACGAGTTGATTTAGCCATGTCCGTCTGTCCGTCTGTCTGTATATATAATATCTCCTCCCACAGTTTTTAAGATATCGAGCTGAAATTTTGCACAGAGACTTCTTATTCGTGCAGTCAACTCATTTGTCGGATCCAGCCATATCGGACCACTGGAACTGGTAGCCCCCATACGAAAAGAAGAAGAAAAATGAACAAAACTTGAATCGTTGTATGGAAAACTTTTTTGTTTTGTATGATAGAGTGCTGAAATTTTAAACATAGTAGTTCTACATAGTCCGACTACATGCCTGAAAGTTTCAATGAGATTGGACATCTGGAACTGGTAGCTCCCATACAAAATGAAGAAGAGGAAGAGAAGCAATATTCACGTCGTTGTATGGACAACTTTTTTGTTTTTTAAAGTTATGTTCTTGGGGAGGAATGAAAACTATTTTGACCAAAAATGGGCGTAGCCACGCCCACTTCTAGCGAAAATTGACCCGTTGTATGAAAAACTTTTTTGTTTTTTAACCAATTGACTTGAAATTTTAAAGTTATGTTCTTAGGAAGGAATGAAAACTATTTTGACCAAAAGTGGGCGTAGCCACGCCCACTTATAGCGAAAATTGACCCGTTGTATGGAAAACTTTTTTGTTTTTTAACCAATTGACTTAAAACTTTACAGTTATGTTCTTAGGGAGGAATGAAAACTATTTTGACCAAAAGTGGGCGTAGCCACGCCCACTTATAGCGAAAATTGACCCGTTGTATGGAAAACTTTTTTGTTTTTTAACCAATTGACTTGAAACTTTACAGTTATGTTCTTAGGGAGGAATGAAAACTATTTTGACCAAAAGTGGGCGTAGCCACGACCACTTATAGCAAAAATTGACCCGTTGTATGGAAAACTTTTTTTGTTTTTCAACGAATTGACTTGAAACTTTACAGTTATGTTGTTAGGGAGGAATGAAAACTATTTTGACCAAAAGTGGGCGTGGCCACGCCCTTTTATAGCGAAATTTGACCCGTTGTATGGAAAACTTTTGTGTTTTTTAACCAATTGACTTGAAACTTTACAGTTATGTTCTTAGGGAGGAATGAAAACAATTTTGACCAAAAGTGGGCGCGGCCACGCCCTTTTATAGCGAAATTTGACCCGTTGTATGGAAAACTTTTTTGTTTTTTTACCAATTGACTTGAAACTTTACAGTTATGTTCTTAGGGAGGAATGAAAACAATGTTGACCAAAAGTGGGCGTGGCCACGCCCTTTTTTAGTGAAAATTGACCCGTTGTATGGAAAACTTTTTTGTTTTTTAACCAATTGACTTGAAACTTTACAGTTATGTTCTTAGGGAGGCATGAAAACTATTTTGACCCAAAGTGAGCGTAGCCACGCCCACTTCTAGCAAAATTTGACCCGTTGTATGGACAACTTTTTTGTTTTTCAACCAATTGACTTGAAACTTTGCAGTTATGTTCTTAGGGAGGAATGAAAACTATTTTGACCAAAAGTGGGCGTGCCCACGCCTTTTTTTTGCGAAAATTGACCAATTGACTTGAAACCTTACAGTTATGTTCTTAGGGAGGAATGAAAACTATTTTGACCAAAAGTGGGCATGGCTACGCCCACTTATCGCAAAACTTGAACCGCTGTATGGAAAACTTTTTTGTTTTTTAACCAATTGACTTGAAACCTTACAGTTATGTTGTTAGGGAGGCATGAAAACTACTCATTTAGTTTTTTAGTGACACAACGTGAAAAGTATTATAGCTTCAGCCTTGCTGAAGATAGCGTCCTTACTGGTTTTTTTATACCCTGTACACACACTGTGTATCAGGGTATATTAAGTTTGTTTGAGACGGTTTGTATGTAACGCATAGAAGGAGGGGAGGGGGACCCTATAAAGTATATATATTCTTGATCAGGATGACAAGACGAATTGATATAGCCCTGTCTGTCCGTCCGTCCGTCCTCACCAATGGTTCTCGAAAACTATAAGAGCTAGAGACTTGAAATTTGGTGGATAGACTCGTGAGGTCAAACGCTAGATCAAGTTTGAAGGATTTTTTGCCACGCCCACTCCTTTCCGCCCATCGAGCACCTCCCATTTTTTCGAAAGGCTGTAGCTCGAAAACCTGATGAGTTAGAAACGTGAAAATGAGTATGTAGACTCAGTATGTAAAGCTCTACAAAACCACATACCACATTTTTTCCCCCTCCCCTTGGTTTTCCCTCAAAAAGTTGTTTTCTTAAAATTGATGTATCTCCTAAACTATAATAGATACAAAGCTGAAATTTCGTTTGCAAACTCAGTAGACATACCTTTATAAAACTGCATACCACAAACTTTCATTTTTAATGCTGTGTGACAACGCAAAGACAAACAAGTTGAAATTTGGCATAAATTGCGCTTTGAACACTGCTTTATCCTATTTGTAACAAAAACCGTACTTAACACTGCGAAAACTATTAAAGCTAGAGACTTAAAATTTGGAAGATAGACTCGTGTGTTCGAACACTAGATCAAGTTTGAAGGAATTTTTGCCACGCCCATTCCTTCGCGCCCATCGAGCACAACAAAAGGTCATTTTTTTCTTAAAATTGCTGTATCTCCTAAAGTATAAAGAATACAATGCTGAAATTTTGTATGCAAACTCAGTTAACATACCTTTTTAAAACTGCATACAACAAACTACCACTTTCCCCGCAAAGACCAACAAACTAAAATTTTGCAGCAATGCTTTGTAACAAAATCCGTACTAAAGCGCCATCTAATGGCAAAATTGCACTCTGAGCCCTGCCTTTCCTTAGCAAATACACAAACCATATCGTGGTACACTGCTTTTGCTGTCGGCGAATGTTTAACGTGTTATCAACATAGGTGTGTGTACAGGGTATTATATAGTTGAGAATACTCAACTATACCGCCCTTACTGGTTTTTTATACCCTGCACATACAGTGTGTCAGGGTATATTAAGTTTGTTTGAACGAAATGTATGTAACGCACAGAAGGAAGGGAGGGGGACCCCATAAAGTATATATATTCTTGATCAGGACGACAAGAGAAATTGATTGAGCCATGTCCGTCCGTCTGTCCGTCTGTATTCACCAATGGATCTCGGAAACTGTAAGAGCTAGAGGTTTGAAATTTGGAGGGTAGACTCGTGATGCTTGGCAGCAGATCAAGTTTATTTTTTTTTTGTGCCACGCCCACTCCTTCCCGCCCATCCACCCCTACCCACTTTTTTAAATCGCTATAACTCTAACATCCAAAGAGATAGAAACATGAAAGTCGGTATGTAGACTCAGTATGAGTGGCTCTACAAAACTGCATACCACAAAATCCCCCCCTCATTTTCATTTCCCCTCCCCCAGTAATTTTTTCTAAATTGCTATATCTCCAAAATTAACAAAGGTATGAACCTGAAATTTTGTATACAAGCTCAGTGATAATACATCTTAAAAACTGCATACCACAAATTTCCCCTCTCTTTGATGGCTACCCCTCAGAGACCTTCAAACTTAAATTTTTCGTAAAATCCACATTTTTTGACCGATTTTCTTTGTATTTTGAACACTATTTGAAAAGGCGACGTCAGATCAATATGTTTTTGTAGATTGAGGGTGTGGCACCGCCTACCATGTGTGCAGGGTATTATATTGTCGAGTATACTCGACTATACCGCCCTTACTGGTTTTTGGCTATTTTTATACTTTTCACGTATGTGAAATAGTATAATAACTTTGTGCTGAAGTTTCTAACACACAAAAATATTCACTTGCGACTATATAAAGTATATATATTCTTGATCAGGACGACAAGACGAGTGGATTTAGCTATGACCGTCTGTCTGTATATATACAATCTCCTCCCACAGTTTTGAAGATATCGAGCTGAAATTTTGCACAGAGACTTCTTATTCGTGCAGTCAACTCATTTGTCGGATCCAGCCATATCGGACCACTGAAACTGGTAGCCCCCATACGAAAAGAAGAAGAAAAGTGAACAAAACTTGAATCGTTGTATGGAAAACTTTTTTGTTTTGTACGATAGAGTGCTGAAATTTCACACATAGTAGTTTTACATAGTCCGACTACATGCCTGAAAGTTTCATTGAGATTGGACATCTGGAACTGGTAGCTCCCATACAAAATGAAGAAGAGGAAGAGAAGCAATATTCACGTCGTTGTGTGGAAAACTTTTTTGTTTTTTAACCAATTGACTTGAAATTTTAAAGTTATGTTCTTAGGAAGGAATGAAAACTATTTTGACCAAAAGTGGGAGTGGCCACGCCCACTTATAGCGAAAATTGACCCGTTGAATGGAAAACTTTTTTTGTTTTTTAACCAATTGACTTGAAACTTTGGAGTTATGTTCTTAGGGAGGAATAAAAACTATTTTGACCAAAAGTGGGCGTAGCCACGCCCACTTATAGCGAAAATTGACCCGTTGTATGGAAAACTTTTTTGTTTTTTAACCAATTGACTTGAAACTTTGCAGTTATGTTGTTAGGGAGGCATGAAAACTATTCATTTAGTTTTTTTTATAGTGACACAACGTGAAAAGTATTATAGCTTCAGCCTTGCTGAAGATAGCGTCCTTACTGGTTTTTCTTATGCTCATCTTCCAGTCATTCCAGACCTAAAGTTTAGATGGTTTCTAAGTTTTAAAATTATTGTCGCAGTATACTCACCTAACGCCACTCATCAACAGACTTAATTGGTGGGCCTGCGCTGTTGTCAACTTTTTCCAAGCATCTATAATTGACACTCTATCGCCCTTAGTATAGCCAAGGGCAATCTCAGCATTTGCTGCCATAAATTTTAAAAGGATGCTGTCCTGCTCAGTTGTTCTGTGTCTCCCCCTAAAAATGTAGCATTAATTATAAATGCAAGATTGTTCAATAAAATTACTTCTATTTTCCATTCAAAGTTCAAACAAATTGAGAATTTGAACTTAATTTTTTTTGACAGTTGACTCTTCTTCTTCACATTTATGTATTCACAACGAACATTACAAAATGTTCACATGCCAACTTGCACTAATAAAACTGTTGGCAGACATTTTCATTAAAATAAAATATTTCTACTGACTTTCCAATCATTTCAAATACTACTGCATATTCATATGCATTTGTAGATTGTTTTAGCAAATCAACTTATAAAACAGCACACCCCTTATAATGTCATATACCTAAATATGTACTATGTCACAATCCTGGGTGTCGCAAAGTGTGAGTGTTACCACGGCAAGCCTGCGGCTCAGGGTCAGAGTTCCGACCAAACACACACACTATCGAGGGCTGGCATTTATATGCACTAATAAAACTGTTGGAAGACATTTTCCTAAAAATAAAATATTTCTACTGACTTTCCAATCATTTCAAATACTACTGCATATTAATATGCATTTTTAGATTGTTTTTGTTTATGTGTGATTGGCAAATATATGATAATTGTCAAGAAATAATTCACTGCCGAATTGAAAATAAAAATAGAATAAAGAATATTGGAACAATTTAAACGACATGCCTCTTGCATCGATAAAAGCTCTTGAAATAGAAAGAAAACTTCTATTATCATTAGAAAAGGCTGCGCGTAGGCGCCTAAGATACATATCAAATCCTTTGACGCAAACAGATTCAACGTGCGAACTATCAGTTAGTAATATTCCTTTTATTCATGAAGATTTCAGTGCAATTATCGCTTTGACAAAAATTCATTCATCATGGTGTTTAACTTAATAAACAATTATATACCAAAATCTTCAATACCGCCAATTTTACAACTAGGTACGGCATTACAATTTTTAGGAGTTGGCACTTACCAAAGAGTCGCGAATTTAGGACTATCTCGAACAACAGTGTGTAAAATTTATGGAAAATACTTCAGCCACCTTCTTACGAAAGCCAGTTTATGAACCGCAAAGGGCACTTTAGTTTAAATGCAATGATTTGTTTACCATCCATAATATGTTTAATCTATAACACTCTTAAGATATGTGATTATGAATTGCGTATATTGTATATTGATGCAACAATGCCTGGGGCAAGTCACGATTCTTTCGTGTGGAATATAAGCGATGCTAATGATTTATTCAAACGCGAATATGAAGAAGGAAACCGTGGTAACTGACTTTTGGCAGATTCAGGCTACTCCCTTAAACCGTATTTATTAACACCATATATGCCCAACACAGCGCAACATACTTTTAACATTCGACATGCATCTGCTCGTAATGTAGTTGACATTACAATAGGCGTCCTAAAAAGGCGATTTAGATCAATTCAACGATGTTTGTTATATCAACCTTTCAAAGTAATAAAAATAGTAAATGTGTGCTGCGCTCTTCATAATATTTGCCGTGAGCGTAAATGTTCAAGTTTTGAAGAAGAAATAACTGAAGACAAAACGGTTATATACATCAAAATGATGAAGAAAATGCTAATGGCGAAACACAATCTGACATTCGCGATGAAATTACTTTCATTATACCCTGCACATACAGTGTGTCAGGGTATATTAAGTTTGTTTGAACGAAATGTATGTAACGCACAGAAGGAGGGTTGGGGGACCCCATAAAGTATATATATTCTTGATCAGGACGACAAGAGAAATTGATTGAGCCATGTCCGTCCGTCTGTCCGTCTGTATTCACCAATGGATCTCGGAAGCTGTAAGAGCTAGAGACTTGAAATTTGGAGGGTAGACTCGTGATGCTTGGCAGCAGATCAAGTTTATTTTTTTTTTGTGCCACGCCCACTCCTTCCCGCCCAACCACCCCTACCCACTTTTTTAAATCGCTATAACTCTAACATCCAAAGAGATAGAAACATGAAAGTCGGTATGTAGACTCAGTATGAGTGGCTCTACAAAACTGCATACCACAAAATCCCCCCCCTCATTTTCATTTCCCCTCCCCCAGTAATTTTCTCTAAATTGCTATATCTCCAAAATTAACAAAGGTATGAACCTGAAATTTTGTATACAAGCTCAGTGATAATACATCTAAAAAACTGCATACCACAAATTTCCCCTCTCTTTGATGGCTACCCCTCAGAGACCTACAAACTTAAATTTTTCGTAAAATCCACATTTTTTGACCGATTTTCTTTGTATTTTGAACACTATTTGAAAAGGCGACGTCAGATCAATATGTTTTTGTAGATTGAGGGTGTGGCACCGCCTACCATGTGTGCAGGGTATTATATTGTCGAGTATACTTGACTATACCGCCCTTACTGGTTTTATTCTAACTAACTACAGGCGCAAGACGTTGTGGTAGCGCACTACCCTCAAGTGGACTTGCGACCCCAGGTCAGCCTGTACCGCGACTACAGACAAAGTCAACAGTCGCTTTACTACTTACTCTACACACAATAAGAATACTGATAAACTAATTTTTAAACAATTTCTTTAATACTACTAAGTTACGCAATTAGTTATGTTATGTAGTTTTAATAAACAAAATTTTACTTATTTAAATATGTTAGAATACTACGTTTTATAAGATCATTAGAGGGGCAGTCCTCCATTAAACTAAAATATTTGTTATAATACCTACATAAAACACGAAACGAGTCATGCTCTAAATATGTCGATCTGCAGGTACTGAGACAGATCGGACTAAAATTTCTGGTTACTCTAGCGGGTACACTGAACAGTTTATACGCCAACAATGTAGGAGAGAATATCGTGCTATTTATTAGGTTATGCAAAAACAAGGTACCAAGCATAGTTCTACGACTAGACAATGATGGCAAATTAATAAGCTTCAACCGACTACTATAGGGGGGAGGTGAACGCAGGGGTCCCAGTGGAGATTCCTAAGAGCAAACAGAAGGAACTGTTTCTGAGCAGACTCAATTTGGTTCTTATACTTTTCGCACTGAGGATCCCAAACACACGATGCATATTCCAAAATGGGCCGTACTAAGGAAGTGTAAAGCAAATTAGTTGTGTACGGGTCATTAAATTCGTTGGACCATCTTTTGATGAAACCCAGTACGCCTTTAGCCTTATTAACGGACAGCAAAATATGTGAGGCGAAATGAAGTTTTGGATCCATCAAAACACCAAGGTCATTGAACTGAGAGATACGCTCCAGGTACAGATTATTTAACTTGTACGTGCAAACAATTAGTTTTTTTCTATAAAAAGACATTAGCTTGCATTTATCACTGTTTAACAATAAATTGTTTACAGCACACCATTGTGAGAGAGAGTCAAGATCAGACTGAAGCAGATTCTGCTGATCTATAGAATTAACGGTCAGACATAATTTCACGTCATCAGCGTACATTAAAACATGACAGTTCTTTATCACAGTAGGCAAGTCATTTATAAATATATTGAACAATAAGAGGCCACGGTGACTACCTTGAGGAACCCCTGAAGTAACAAAAATTCGTCTCGAAACTGATGTTTTAAAATAACACATTGTGTTCGAGATTCAAGATAAGACGACAGCCAACGGACTAACGATGGTGGAAAACCTTTACTGAAATCAGTGTATACAACATCGGTTTGGCAGCCGGACGAAAAATTTCGATTGACAATCGAAGTGAATTCTAATAAGTTAGTTACCGTTGACCGTTTCTCGAGAAAGCTATGCTGAGACAAATTTAGAAGTGATGGTACAAAGTGCTGTAGCTGTTCCGTAATGATCTGTTGAAACAGTTTAGGAATAGCACTAAGCTTAGCAATGCCTCTGTAAATCGAGATGTCCACCTTACTGCCTTTTTTATAAAGGGGAATAATGTAAGACTCTTCCCAAATTTTGGGGACAACAGAAGAACTTAACGACATGTTAAAAAGCCTGCATAATGGAATAAACAACATCTCGGCACTGTGCCTTGGAACGCAACCAGGAATACTATCTGGACCAGCGGTAAAAGATGGTTTCATTAATTTTAACCAGTAAGGACGCTAGCTTCAGCAAGGCTGAAGCTATAATACTCTTCACGTTGTGTCACTAAAATAAAAAAAAAAGTAAATGGGTTTTATTATTTTCTAAATATCTATATATATATATGACTCATTTCCACACCACCTATGAGGTAGAGTCTATGGCGCGTTTTTTTTATCGTGGTTCCCCTGTAGGCCTAATCCACATGCATAATAATAATAGAAATAATAACATTTGGTTTACATAACTTAAACGAATCACATTAATCAATTAAATTGAATAAATAATAACAAAGTTATAATACTGTACACATACGTGAAGAGTATAATAAAAGCTGTCATGAAGAACAGCTGATCGCCTTAACTTTTCAGTTGTTTTATTTGATTGAATCCTTCGATATAAATGGTAAATACGAATGTTATGAAAATTAAGAGTGCCAGTATCTCTTTTTTGTACATTTCTGTACATTTTTATGAAAATTATTTTGATTTGATTGAATCATTCGGTTTTTTGATTTGAGTGAATCATTCGATATAAAGAATAAATACGATTAACGTTATGAAAATTTTAATAGACATCATCTCTTTTTGAACATTTCTGTACATTCTCATTAAATTTATTTTGTTTTTCACTAAATTACTCATATGCTTGTTCTCTCTGGCATAAACGATGTAAATATCTTAATTTTTAAAATTAAAATAATCGACGAAATACTTAATTTGTAAAATAAACAATAAAATAAATAATGACCAGCATCTCTTGTTTGTACATTTCTGTACACATTTATCATTAAATTTATTTTGTTTTTCCCAAAATTATGCTCAACTATCCAGTTGTTTTAATTTGATTGAATCATTCGATATAAAGAATAAATATTAATCGTATTCTTAAATTTTTAATTTTTAAAATTAAAATAATCGACGAAATACTTAATTTGTAAAATAAACAATAAAATAAATAATGACCAGCATCGCTTGTTTGTACATTTCTGTACAAATTTATCATTAAATTTATTTTGTTTTTCCCAAAATTATGCTCAACTATCCAGTTGTTTTGATTTAATTGAATCATTCGATATAAAGAATAAATACTAATCGTATTCTTAAATTTTTAATTTTTAAAATTAAAATAATCGACGAAATACTTAATTTGTAAAATAAACAATAAAATAAATAATGACCAGCATCTCTTGTTTGTACATTTCTGTACACATTTATCATTAAATTTATTTTGTTTTTCCCAAAATTATGCTCAACTATCCAGTTGTTTTGATTTGATTGAATCATTCGATATAAAGAATAAATACTAATCGTATTCTGAACATAAAAATAGACAGCATCTCTGTTTTGTACATTTCTGTACATTTTCATAAAATTTTTATTAAATTTTTAATGAAATTTTTAATGAAATTTTTTTTTTTTTAAATTAAATTTTTAAATTTATTTTGTTTTTTACAAAATTACGCTCAACTATCCAGTTGTTTTGATTTGATTGAATCATTCGATATAAAGAATAAATACGATTAATGTTATGAAAATTTTAATAGACAGCATCTCTTGAATTTACAAACGAATTCTTAGCACTATGCCATCATGATCGCTGTAGGGAGTCTCATAAGTCAACGCTAATGTCCGTTGCTGATCCAAATTTGAGAAAATCCAATCAATTGCTGTATTTTGTTTTGTGGTGGCAATATTGTCCAGCATTGAAACAATACCTGTTTGCCGAAATTGAGTTTCCAAATCATCCAATCTTGTTGCTCTACAAATGTTGAAATCTCCAATTAAAATAATGTGTCCCCCATTTTGCCGCATTAATTCTGCCAAGTCCTGTTCTATTATTGCTCTGAAATCCGCCAGAGGATATGAGGGATTTCTGTACAACACCGCTAGTGTAATATCTAATCTTTGAATGGCTAGTAGTTGATACACATGCCCCATCTCATTTATACTCCTTCTGATTGATTCAGAAAAACTTCCCGTTAAATATTGTTTACAATAAACAATAAGACCATTTGGTCGACGTCGAGTCATTGAGTCTGCTGCATCTATTCGTCCAACAATGTCAAAACCTTCAATAGGAAATTGTTCATTTTCAAAGGACCATGTTTCGACAATGCATATTATATCTGCCGAACATATTATTTGATCCTTTCTAATGTTGTCAATGTGCCTGTGCAAACTTCGAACGTTTTGATAATATATTTAAAGGCAGTTTGTTGATTCGTGGAACATAAATCCAAAATGTGTGTCTAATAATTTTCTGGCTCTTAATTTTAATAGCTGGTTCCTTACCAAGTCTCTATCGCTGAAGGGTTTTGGAGGTGTGAATTTTCCAATTATGTAGAGTCCGGACGCATTTGTGGCTCTGCTACATGCGACATATATAGCTGCTCTGCTCATTCCTTTTTTTAGGTGGACTGCTACCTGATTGTATGTTGCACCTTGACTTTTGTGTATGGTGATAGCTTCAGCAGGAACAACAGGAAACTGCTTTCGCTCAACCGACACTTGATCATTTCTTTTATACTGAAAAGAACGGATTGCTTTTGTAACTGGAGTCCAAGTTTCCTCATTTGGATGCGGCTTCTTAGAGCGCGCTATTGTTCCAACCGATATTTCAGCGAATTTGATCCAGAGCGTTGTCACAATTCTTTGTGATCCAATTTCTTGATGGTCAATTTGCATTAGCTGTCCCGTTGCTCCATTGACCAAACCATCACTGGTATTAATATTAACTGTAAGCATATATTTGGCTGTCGTTTTCAATAATAATTTATAACACATTCCCTGTGTTTCAGTAGTTTTAAAACTTTTTACTGATTCCAAAATGTTTGCCTTACTAGTTTCACTCAAAGTATTTGCTTTAATGGAATCGTGTGCTGTCGAAATATATTCCTCAGTGCGTATTTGAGCTAGCTTGATGCTATTATAATTGCTGACATCCTCACCCGAGAAAAAGAGGTGAATTGCTGAGCTTGGAACCTCATTTACACGCACTTGTCTGCCTTTTATAAGATTAATATCTTCCGTAGTCATAATCCCTTCTGACATATTATTGAGGGCGGCAGCAAATGAATGATCTTCCCGTTGACGCATTATCTCCGTAAGCTCATAAAATTTGAACAAGTCCCAGAGCGGTGTGCCTGTTATAGCACTATATTGTTCATTGGGGTTAGCAGCAAATACCCATCTATCGCGTACCGGTGATAGTTGCTTTAAATCTCCGAAGACTATAATTGAAATTCCTCCGAAAAATTGCTGAGTTCTGAATATTTGTTTTAAGCGGGCATCCAAAAATCCAAAAATTTTTGCTCCAACCATAGATATTTCATCAATTATAATCAATTGAAGATCAATAAGCTTTGTATGAATTGTATTTACAACGTCGCTACTCAGTGGGCGCAGTTCACTAGCCGACTGGTTCATTGGCAGAGAAAAGATTGAATGTAAGGTAAGGCCGCCAATTCCAAAAGCAGCTTTTCCGGTGGGCGCACATAGCAGCACTTTTGCTGTTTCCGGATTACTTCCTGCTACAGTGTTTGCACGCAAGGTTAACGTTTGGTAAATTGTTGAGATCAAACGGCTTTTTCCAACCCCAGCGCCGCCACCAACATACTCATAGAATATTTCTTTTTTCTTTATGTTATGTTGAACATGTGCAAAATATTCTCGTTGTTTTTTGTTTAATGATCGAACCATATTTAAAAGTTCGTCTTCGTCAACTAACGGTGGCAGTTTAATAAGCCGCACTTCTTCACCAGTTGTTTCCTGAATGTTTTCATCATTATTTACATCCTGGAAAATGTTTATATTACCTTCAATTTCTGGCACTGCAAGAGCTCTAAATTCCTCATCCAATAATTGAGATGCTGTGTTATCATCAAGTTGTCTATCCGCATTGCTTTCGTTTTGAATATTTTCCATAACTTGCTCCAGTTCACGATCTGCAAAAACATTGTATTTTTTCCTATTTTCCTCTATTTCATCTTTGTGCAAGATGCAAAGTTGTTCAACATTACTGTCAATTAACTCCGATTGTTCATTTCTCCAGTGGTAAAATAGCATTAACATTTCTCTAAGATAATCCATGCGAGATGTTTCTGAACTGAATCTTCTCCATCTTAAAATTAGTGGTTGATTCCTTTTTTGCATAAATCCACTATTATCTTTCAATTGTAATAAATGCTCATTGTTGCTTACATCTTCATTCTCATTTTCTGTTTCTTGATAATCCTCATTTGTTTGCACATTTCGTGTTTTCTTTTTTAAGAACTTAAATAAAGCTGCAAAATCTGCTAGACAAAGTTCTTCCAATTCATCAGGTCTTTGCACGTAGTGGTCGAGCAAATTGGGAACAAAGATATCTGTGGAATTTTCAGGTAAAGCTGCCAAATCGTTTTTCGATTTAACCATTCTCACTCTTTGTTCAGGATGTGCTGTGTTAACAAAAACCTCTCCATGACTAGCTTCCGACAGATGCAATCCTAAAATATTATAAACAGCCTCTTGAGCTGAAATTTCTGATCCGTTTACGAATTTGTTGCCTATATGCTGCAACTTTTGTTTGACTGTAACGTTGTCTCTATTTATTTCTTCCATTGCTTCTCTTAAAAGTCGAGAAACTCCTCTATTTGACTTGTTGATGTAGTTGATTATGTAACTACAGCAGGCATATGCATCTAAAATGAATTGAATATCCATATTAGCTCGGTGATGACCTAAAATATCCTTATTGTATGAATTCAACATTCGGTCTGATAGTTTTCGTTTTAAAAATATTTGTGGTTTTTTTAAATTTGAACGCAGTGCCAGTTTATATTTTTCGTAATCCGTATTAATGCTTTCATGAGCCAAAAAATTTTCAAAAGAATTTATATTATTTATTAAATTCGTATTCTCGGGGCGAAGAAACTGTTGTATTCTTTTGAAAAGCTCTTTATGTTCGGCAACGTTTTCTTCATCTCCAAGGGGAAAAAGCACTTCGGTTCTTGGCATTGGTGGATGCGGCATGTTAAATCGGCAAAACATGTTTCCTCGAAGCTCCCTTTGGCAGCTTCTTCCGTGTCTATGCTGTTGATATGGTATGAACTCCGCAACATCGGGATTATCTCCATCAGTTGTTATAAACTGATCTATGTAGTCTACAACCGCTTCAACATTTTCCATCGTTTCTAGCTTAGGTGCATTACTTATCCAATACATGCCATGTGAGTGTGGTGATCCTCTATGCTGAAACTCAATTCTCCAATAATAATGAGTCACTGTATTATTTCCAAAAATTCCATTCTTAAATAGTTTTAACAGCTGTCGGAATCTATGGTCAAAATATCTAGAACATGTAACTGGATCAGTCCTTATCAAAAACGCTTTTTCATCACTTGATAAATTAATCGCCTCTTCTTCAGTTAGATCAATGTTCCGAATTCTTTTTGTCAAAATCACTAATAGTTCTTTCCATCTGGTTTCTGCGGCTGATAAGGTGATAAAAAAAGTGGGAAGTCCGAATTGACGTATCATTGCCAAAACCTTCTTCTTTTCTGCTTCCCAGTGGGCAGGTGATGAACGTAAACCTTTAAGAACATGAAATCCTTAGTCATGTTGTACTAAGTTGGTTACGAAACTTTCATCCATAAGGTTTCTAGCGGTAACATTGCTTGAACGTGTTTTCTTACGTAGACATATTGATATTGCGCTTTTCAACTTTTGCAGTTCATAATATCTATAAGTAAAAAATAATTTATCCACACGACAGCAGCGATAATCGTAGCGGCGTAATTCCGAACGTGCAATGCGACTGTATGTAGTATCACAAGTTCTTTTCTTTCCACAGTATATCGTAGGGTATGAGAGCTCTTCTGCATCGGTATCCATAGTGACATCTACTGGTCTTCTTCCTTCACCAGGAGCTATGCACACACGTTCAATCGACCGATTTTCAATTGGCTCATTTTCTAAAAGCGTCTCCTGTCCTCCTGGATTTAAAATATCATTTTCCTCAGGATCTGTTTCCTGTCTTTCTTCGTTTGGTTCTCCGTTACGTTGATTATTTAAAATTTCCTGAATAATAGTGTCATCTCTCCTATCGGCTACAAATGGCACATGTTCCGCATTTCGTGCATCGGCCAACCAATTGTCCGATATTTAAATACCGTGTTTTACATATAGTTCTGTTGTGATTAAATATTGTAGAGCTTCTAATATTTTGGTTGGTCGAATCGTTTCCGTCATAAAACTATGGTCATATTGCAATCTTCTTTTCAGAAGCACTTGAATGACGTGACTATCTTCAAATCTACGTGGGAGACTTGTTACTGTCTCAACAACAGATATGGGTATGTTGACAACCGCTCCTCTGATCGCGCACTGCCGTTCATATCCATGCGACGTTATGCGCATGAAAGGTATCCTAGGTGCAATTAAACGCTCTTCTAAGCATGTTAATCCCTTTAAGCACTCAGGAATCTCTGGAAAGTCCAATCCTTCTGAAAGGCAAATTTTCGACAAACGGCCAGCTGATATAGTTCTTTGACATGTTGCGCAAAAGTTATATTTTCCATCCTGACTTGGAAATTTTTCTGCCAAATAAAATGCATTGTTTATCGGTAGGTTTGGATACTTATTTGCTATCACATCTTTCTTTAATTTTTTTATCTGGTGTTTAAACCACGTTCCACCACAACTTATGCACACATTCGTTGGTCCTTCCTTAATATTTTCATTATAAGTATCAAATACGTCCATTCTTCGCCTTTGTCGTTGATTTTCTTGTGCTTCCTCTCTTTCTTGGGGAGACAAATCCTGTCTTCTTCTTACATTTCTAGAGGATTGCCTTAACGATTCATTTTGACGGTTCATAGGATCGGATCTGTGAATTCCTACGCGTTCTTGAGTGGCTTGTCTAGCGTTTATTGCCAAATTTCTTGCTTGCTGTCGCGTAAGACGTCGCTGAGAAGAATTTACAATTTGCTCGTTACGTCTATTTGAAATATCTGATCTCCTATTTCTTCTCGCTGAAGCATCACGTTGTCTTTCAATAGTTCTGAATTGCTCTTCTTGCCTTCGTTGGCTATGTTCAACTGTATTTCTTTCCTGTTCTTCGAATTGATACTCCTCATTTTGCCTTCTAATATTATGGGCTTCCGCGTCTCTTGCCCTTTCCTGCTGCCTATAATCTTCATTCAGCCTTTTTTGGCTATGTTCAACTGTATTTCTTTCCTGTTCTTCGAATTGATACTCCTCATTTTGCCTTCTAATATTATGGGCTTCCGCGTCTCTTGCCCTTTCCTGCTGCCTATAATCTTCATTCAGCCTTCTTTGGCTGTGTTCAATAGTATTTCTTTCTTGTTCTTGACGTTGGTACTCTTCATTTTGCCTTCTAATATTATGGGCTTCCGCGTCTCTTGCCCTTTCCTGCTGCCTATAATCTTCATTCTGCCTTCTTTGGCTGTGTTCAATAGTATTTCTTTCTTGTTCTTGACGTTGGTACTCTTCATTTTGCCTTCTAATATTATGGGCTTCCGCGTCTCTTGCCCTTTCCTGCTGCCTATAATCTTCATTCAGCCTTCTTTGGCTGTGTTCAACTGTATTTCTTTCCTGTTCTTCGAATTGATACTCCTCATTTTGCCTTCTAATATTATGGGCTTCCGCGTCTCTTGCCCTTTCCTGCTGCCTATAATCTTCATTCAGCCTTCTTTGGCTGTGTTCAATAGTATTTCTTTCTTGTTCTTGACGTTGGTACTCTTCATTTTGCCTTCTAATATTATGGGCTTCCGCGTCTCTTGCCCTTTCCTGCTGCCTATAATCTTCATTCAGCCTTCTTTGGCTGTGTTCAATAGTATTTCTTTCTTGTTCTTGACGTTGGTACTCTTCATTTTGCCTTCTAATATTATGGGCTTCCGCGTCTCTTGCCCTTTCCTGCTGCCTATAATCTTCATTCTGCCTTCTTTGGCTGTGTTCAATAGTATTTCTTTCTTGTTCTTGACGTTGGTACTCTTCATTTTGCCTTCTAATATTATGGGCTTCCGCGTCTCTTGCCCTTTCCTGCTGCCTATAATCTTCATTCAGCCTTCTTTGGCTGTGTTCAACTGTATTTCTTTCCTGTTCTTCGAATTGATACTCTTCATTTTGCCTTCTGATATTATGGGCTTCTGCGTCTCTTGCCCTTTCCTGCTGCCTATATTCTTCATTCTGCCTTCTTTGGCTATGTTCAATTCTATTTCTTTGTTGTTCTTGAGACCTTTGAATCGAGTCAGCTCGTCTTAATCGGTGTGCCTCTAAATCTCTTTGCATTTCATCTTGCCCATTAACCAAATCTCGGCGCCTTCTTCTCCTTGTATTGTGCGCTACGGAGTCACGTAATCTTTCAATATTTCTATATTCTGCATCATTTTGACGTAACTCAGCAATATGTTGTGAAGTTACTAGACGGTGTTGCTCAACATTTTGACTATGTTGATGGCGGCTTCTAATTAGAGCTTCTCTGCGTCGTTGTTCCAGCGATTTTCTGCACTTACGAAATTTGTAATTTTAGATTTGTATAAAAAATAAATTAATTTTTTTGTATACAAATTTTTTTAAATAACCAACTTTTTTTTAATAAAAAGGAATATATATGAATATATCAGTCTTTGACTAACTTCCAAATCGTACGGTCACATCTTAGTACGCTCTTCAAAATATTTCATTTTGTGTAATTTGATTTCAAAATATTTTTTTTTTAATTTTTTCGTTTTTACGAACAATATAAAATTCTTGATTGAATTTTTTCAATAAGATACCGTAACCGCTTATTTTCCTATAATGGGGCAACCTCCTGATCCTCCGGATCGCTACAAAACTTACACTGATCATTCAGTGACTAATGTCGGACCGAAATATCTGATTGTTAAACGTATTAGCAGTAGTGACGAATCTCTTGCTAATGTCTCTCCGTTCCTTATCAAGAAAACAATTGACCACATTTGTGGAGGAGTAGTGGACCTATGTAAAAAAACAAGAAATGGTACTATTCTCATCAAAACGAAGAACTCCACTCAAGCTAATAAATTGCTCAAGCTTACTGCTCTCTCGGACTCTTTGCCTGTTACTGTATCGGAACATTCCACTCTCAACTTCAGTAAAGGAGTGATTTATTCAAATGAATTGAGGTCTATCGGCGAAGAAGAAATCCTGGCTGAACTGAAAAGTCAGTCTGTTTGTGAAATTCGCAAAATTAAAAAGAAATTCAATGACCAACTAATTGATACTGGACTCATTATATTAACGTTTGCCTCTCTCTCTCTCCCTGATTACATCCTTGTTGGTTATGAAAAAACTAAGGTACGTCAATTTATTCCTCGACCCATGCGCTGCTCCAACTGTCTAAAATTTGGACACACATTCAAATTCTGCAAAAACCAAAAAGTTTGTAACATCTGTGGACAATTGCTACATACTGAAGCCAATGAAATGAATACCTGCCAGAATGGACCTTGCTGTGTTAATTGTACTTCCAAAAATGTTGATGACAATAAACACTCTTCATTTGACAAGAAATGTCCTGTCTTCGTAAAAGAACAAGAAATTCTAGCAATTAAAATTACACAAAAAGTAGATACTAAAACTGCTTACACTATCTACAACTCTACCCATAAATCCAATGAACTAACCTATGCATCAATCTCGGCCCAGAAGTCAACTTCACTAAAGGACAACTCTCATATATTACCATCGAATCCGTCTCCTCCTAAAGAAATTCCATCTCTGGACCCTCCAAAAAGAACTACTATTTCTTACTCTGACATGGACGATCTCATCAGCACTCAGCCATCAACCTCAACTGCTCTTGTTTCGAAGCTTAATTGCTCTTCAAATAAAATACTTATCCTACCAAAGAATATCTCTAAAAGAAGACAAACTCAGCTCAGAAGTAAATCATCAAGAGCCAAAAATAGTAAGAAGGAATTTCCAAAAAAAAAAGGTGCTTCTGACTCTGATTTAGAAGATTTAAGTGATATGACATAAATTTATAATTAAGCATTCGATGTGGTCTCGGCAGGGCTGACGGGGAACAGAGCTTTATGATACTAGTTATCATCTCTTTCCCCCGTCAGTCTTGTCGAGGCCTCCTTTTATATTTGTACTCAGGTCAGACTATTCACTTTGGTTGACAATCTAACTCAATCAAGGTGGTTCTTAGTCTGACCTCATCAACTTATATACTAACTGATCACTTTAACGTACTTTTCCTATGTTTTCACTTTATATTATTAATTTTTCTTTGTTCTGTATAGATTCATGACTTTAAAAATTTTGCAATGGAATTGTAATGGTTATTTTAATAACTATGATCAGTTACAAATTCTCATCAAAAAATACTCCCCAAAAATTATTTCCCTTCAAGAAACTCATCTTACTCCACAAAATTACTTTCCAATACCCAATAATTACACTTGCTATCAATATTCTTCCTCTTCTAATGCCTCTGGTGGAGTAGCCCTCCTTGTTCATCAATCTTTACAACATGAATTAATCACATCACATCACGACTTTGATTCTGTTAGTGTTCGTATTTTCTCAAAGATAGTATTTACTATAGTTTGCTCCTATATTCCTCCTAATAAACCCTTTTCCTTAAAGAACCTTCAAAATGTTTTTTGCAATTTAAATTCTCCAACTCTTATTACTGGTGACTTTAATAGCTGGCATCTGTTATGGGGGTCATCATCTAATAACTCAAGAGGCAATACTCTGCAAAAATTTATTAATCTTTCCCCACTCATCATTTTAAACAACGGCTCTCCAACTCACTTCAGTACTCACCACACTTTTACCCATATAGATCTTACATTAGCAACCTCGTCTTTAGCCATTCATTCTGCCTGGTCTATTGAATCTAATTTATTTTGTAGTGACCATTATCCTATTATAATTTCTTTATTTGATTCACCTTCTCCTCCCCCTAAAATCTTGCCCAAATTTTTAACCAATCGTGCTGACTGGCTTCAATACTCAGAAGCTACATACAACAATCACCTTACCAGACCCATATCTACCAATATTAATAAAGAGGCTGCTAACATAACTAGAATTATTCGTCAAAGTGCTAATAACTGTATCCCTCAATCTTCGTCTCATACCCATAAAAAATATAATGTCCCTTGGTGGAATAAACATCTACAAATACTCAAAGATAAGAAAAATCTTTGTTGGTCAAATCTCAAACGTAATATATCTACTGATAACATTCTTCTATATAAAAAAGCTAATGCTTTATTTAAGAGAGAGACGAAATCCGCTAAGCGTGCTTCATTAAAAAGCTTCACTTCTGAAATTAACCCATCATCAACCTCAACTAAAATTTGGGCTAATATTAGACACTTTTGCGGCACCAAGCCTTATAACTCAATCCATTGCATTTCAACTCCTTCTTCTAACATAACTG
Source organism: Phortica okadai (assembly GCA_034638295.1). Taxonomy (NCBI): domain Eukaryota; kingdom Metazoa; phylum Arthropoda; class Insecta; order Diptera; family Drosophilidae; genus Phortica; species Phortica okadai. The sequence continues at coordinate 795,020 of JAWUZV010000032.1, read as the reverse complement.
ATAAACAAATGATAGCTGAAGAATTCTCTAAAAATTGGTCATCCAGTTCTAATGATGTAAATTTCTCCATAACCTTTCAACAACATAAAAACAATACCGTTCCGACTATTTCCTATGCTCCCTCCATATTAGCTCAAGAGCTTGAAAAACCCATCTCTCTTCCTGAACTTAACTTAGCTCTTTTGATACTCAAAGGTAAAACCCCTGGTCTTGACCGAATCTCATATCCTATGCTAAAAAATTTAAATATTTCTGTTAAAAAACGACTCCTTAGACTTTACAACAACATCTTTACAAAATCATTTATTCCTCAACAATACAAAATAAGTAAGGTAATACCTATAATAAAACCTAACTCCATCAAAACTAATTTAAATTCTTATCGTCCCATTTCCCTTAACTCGTGCTGTGCAAAAACTCTTGATAAAATAATAGCCAACCGTCTTTGGTGGTTTGCTTCTCAAAACAATTTTATCGATAACCGACAATGTGGTTTTAAGAAAAATAAATCTATAACTGACTCTTTACTTGCTCTAGATTATCACATTTCTTCTGCTTTGTCTACAAAAAATCACCTTTCAATATTATCTTTAGATTTCACCAAAGCTTTTGATAAAATTGGTATCCATTCTGTAATTGATGAGCTACGTTTTTGGAAAGTTGGTACTAACATTATAAATTACATTTTTAACTTCATGACTAATAGAAAGCTGACTGTTTTTGTGGACAATTATATGTCTTCTTTTAGGCCTCTATATAATGGTATTCCTCAAGGATCTCCTCTTTCAGTTATCCTTTTCCTTATTGCTTATAACAAACTAAATAGAACTATTTCCACTCACAAACAATTTAATTTCTCCGCCTATGCCGATGATTATCATATATTTCAAAAGCTTAATAAAAAAAATACTCTTGATATTCACCATCTTATTAATGATATTAATTCCTGGTGTAATTACTCAGGAGCTCAACTTTCACTCTCTAAATGTAAACACCTTCATATTTGCAGAAAAAAATTTTGTCCGATAAAGTTCTCTCCTTCTATAGCCCCAATAACAAATGTATCTTCCCTTAAAATCCTTGGTGTTATTTTCAACAGCTCTTACAAATGGAACGACCACATCTCTAATCTTCTTCTCTCCCTAACCAATCGACTCAATATTATCAAATGTTTATCTAATAACAAATACAATTGTAATCAGCTTTCTCTAGTTAATGTCGTTAAGGCTATTATTATGTCTAAAATTGACTTTGGCTTGTTTTTATATGGTAATGCTCCTAAATCTCTCATCAATAAAGTTAAATCCGTTTATAACTCTGCTCTACGTTTTGCTCTTGGAGCATTCAGATCGACCCCCACTCGTAACCTCCTTTTTGAATGCAATCTCATGCCCATAGAACTTAGAAAAGACTTTGTCACAGCTAAGCTATCTAAATCAATTCTTCACGCCAACGACTCTCCCATAGCTACCCCTCTCAAGAATATTCTTAAAGCTAAAAGAAAACCTAAATTAATATCATCGCTTCAAAAGGCATGTCTCTTTATGGACAACCTTGGATTTTCTATCAAACCTTTTCCTTGCAAAGCCAATAGACTTACCCCATGGTCCTTCAACTCGTGTTGTCTGAACTTAACTTTAGCTTCTCTTCCCAAATCTTCTACCTTGCCAATAACATACCAAAACCGATTTTTAGAACTAAAGAATAGCTTCTCTTCTCACTCTTTCTTATACACAGACGGTTCGCAATCCAATGGTGCATCCTCTTGCAGCATTATATCTAGTTCCTTCTCTAAAGTATTTCTTCTACCATATTTTACTTCGATATTCTCTTCTGAAATCATAGCAATTTATATTGCGATTAATATAGCTATTAATAAACGTGGATTTTTCGCTATTTGCACAGATTCTCTTTCCTCTTTAAAAGCCATTGCTAATTTATCTAATTCAAATTTCTATGCATCCTCCATTAGACAAATGTTAACTGCTAATCTCCCTCGAATAACTTTAATATGGGTGCCTAGCCATTGCTGTATTGCTGGCAATGAGCTAGCTGACAAAGCTGCCAAATCTGCTTTTAACCTTCCCCTGATTTTCTATGACAATTTTAATACATCAGATATTTTAAAATACACCAAGTCCTACTTTCAGAACCTGAACACACTTCTCTGGGATAATACAAATCAACATTACAAAACAATAAACATACATTAACATACACTTTACAATTATCAACACTCCCTGAGAGATCATCACCTTAGCAGAAAAGAGTTATCCAAATTTATTCGTCTTCGTCTTGGTCACACAAATCTTACCCATCAACACCTTTTCAATTCATCTCTACCTTCTTTATGTCACTTTTGCAACTCTTATTCCCCTATTTCCCTTAAACATATCCTCATACAATGTCCTCATTTCAATAACTTAAGAACAAAATTTTTCCGTTCTTCCAATCCTTTTTCTTACCTTTCTCAACCTACCTACCAAAACATTTCTCTTATTGCAAAATTTCTAAAAGCATCAAATCTATTCCAACTTATTTGATATAATAAGAAAATTATTCAAAAATTATTATATGATCCAATCAATTGTAATTTAATGTAATTGTAATAGTACATATTTATTTAAGGAAAATTAGTTATAAGATTCATTTGTATTATTTACTATAAGTAAGCTTAAGGCTCCCAGCTATAGCTTCTTTTTCCTTTGCTTCTCCTTTTATTTTATTATATTAGAGAAGTTTGTAAATAAATAAATAAATAAATGAATATATAAAAAGGAATATATATGAATATATAAATATAATATATATATATATATATAGTAAATTTAAACTTAAAGAAATAAAATGTGTTTGATAAAATAAATAAACAGGAGGAATATTTCCTTCCAAAAAATATCACAGTACGAACTTTTCCTTTTTTGTAAGGAAAATAATTAAAAGTATTTTAATTTAATTGTAAAAAAATATTAGTAAATATTAATAACTAAATGTTAGTAAATATTAATAACTAAATGTTAGTAAATATTAATGAATGAATGTTAGTAAATATTAATCAATGAATGTTAGTAAATATTTATCAATGAATGTTAGTAAATATTAATCAATGAATGTTAGTATTGATAAATAACTATATAAATGAGGTGTTAAGTTGTTAGTGAATGAAAAGATTAATAAGCGATTGGATTATTAGTTTGTAAGCGAAATAATAAAAGAATATGGACTTACATACAGAAAAGGATATATTTCACATAATCTTACAGTTTTTTTGTCCAAACCCGAAATCGCAAGAGGAATAAAATGTAAATCTAAAAGAATATATTTGTATATGTTTATATTTTAAGAAATATTTGAAAGGAATCGTGTTAACTGTAAGTAGGGATTTGTATGTGTTAGTGTAGGTATGCAGTTGAATATAATTTTTAAACCCAATTAACTTGATGTGAGAGAGGCTTGTATGAAATACAACAAAAGGCTAGTGATGTCGTTGGGCAGTAGTAGACCAACAGTAATAGGTGTAAATAGAAAGAATAATTTGTTTTAATACCAACCAATTACGTTACTGTTGTGAAGTTATGTTTCATAATATTAATGCGGGCTATAAAGGTCGATTTTGATTGGGAAATAACAATCAAACTTAGTTTTTGACACCAACGAATGTCAGAAGAACCTGCTCTCTGTTTAGCAAGCAGCAGGCAGATCGTACAGCTGTTTCGGGAGTCGCCACACTATTTCAGAAAATGACACCACCAAGTTTGTAACGATCGAATTAAAATTTCCGAGCGCAAGACTGAATAGTTCTGAATACGAACGACTAATACATTCTACATTCTTGACATGTAACAGGGAAATGGAGTACATTTTAATGACGGATAATGCCCGAATAAATGCAAACGGCAATCAAAGGAGTTTTTATAGGACTGCTCCGTTCATGTTATGGACTGGTCAGCATGTACAACGAATTTAAATTCAATAGAAATAGAAAATCTTTGGGGCATACTGGTAAGGGATCTTTATAAAAAAAAAAAAAAAAACACAAAGGATGACAGTGATATAATAAGGAGGTTAAAAGGTTTCATATTTTGGATCTACCTCATAGATTGTTGTCTAAATATACAGTTATTACTTTCTTACATTTGGCTCAGTTGTACAAAAACAAAATATTCTTGGTATCTTAAACTTTAAAAAATCTTTAATAGTATGGTTCACCAGACTAACAACACGTTTTCAGTCACCCACATTTCAGTTAAGGCGTGTTTTGTAGAACTTTAGGTAAGATTTAATGTCATTGTCTGATAACACAGATTTTAATTGTCTGATTGCAGACTCCAAACCAACTTTTTATAATAATTCACTCATTGATATGAAAACCAGTAAGGACGCTATAGTCGAGTATACTCGACAATATAATACCCTGCACATACAGTAGGTGGTGCAACACCCTAAATCTACAAAAAAAAATGTTGATTTGACATCGCCCGATCACATAGTGTTCAAAATATCAAGTAAATTGGTCAAAAAAAGTGGAATTTACGAAAAATTCGAGTTTGTAGGTCATTAAGGGGTAACTTTCGAACAGAGGGGAATTTTGTGGTATGCAGTCTTAAAGATATATATTTACTGAGCTTGTATACAAAATGTCATGTTCATACCTTCATTAGTTTTGGAGATATTGCTTTTTATAGAAAACAATTGGGGGAGGGGGACAAATTGTGGTATGCAGTTTTGTAGAGGGGTTTATGCTTATTCTATATACCGACTTTCATGTTTCTATCTCTTTGGGTGTTCGAGTTATTACGTTTTAAAAAAGTAGGCAGTGCTGGTTGCGCGGGCAGGAGTGGGCGTGGCACAAAACCGTTCAAACTTGATGTAGTGCCAAGCATCACGAGTCTACCCTCCAAATTTCAAGTCTCTAGCTTTTACAGTTTCCGAGAAACATTGGTGAATACAGACGGACGGACGGACAGACGGACAGGGCTCAATCGATTTCTCTTCTCATCCTGATCAAGAATATATATACTTTATGGGGTCCCCCTCCCCTCCTTCTGTGCGTTACATACATTTCGTTCAAATAATCTTAATATACCCTGACACACTGTATGTGCAGGGTATAAAAAGAGCGTATAACTTAGTATTCGCCAGTCACTTCTTGCAAGTTTCACCCACGCATTTGATTTCTCCGAAAAGAAAATAATTTTTTCACAAGAGGGGGACTCAAGAAATCTGGCTGTATTTTCAAAGACTGGTCTAGGTAGCAAGAGTTTTAAGCCATGGAGTGGTCAGCATAGACCCCAGACCTCAAATCAATAAAAAATCGTTAATTTTAAAAACCAGTAAGGGCGGTATAGTTGAAATATTGTGAACTACATAATACCCTGACCACACACCTATGTTTATAACACGTTAAACTTTCGCCGACAGCAAAAGCAGTGTACCACGATATGAATTCTGTATTTGGTAAGGTAAGGCAGGGCTCACAGTGAAATGCTGCCATTAGATAGCGCTTTAGTACGGATTTTGTTACAAAGCATTTCTGCAAAATTTTAATGTGTTGGTCTTTGCGGGGAAAGTGGTAGTTTGTTGTATGCAGTTTTAAAAAGGTATGTTATCTGAGTTTGCATACAAAATTTCAGCATTGTATTATTTATACTTTAGGAGATATAGCAATTTTAAGAAAAAATAATGACCTTTTGTTGTGCTCGATGGGCGGGAAGGAATGGGCGTGGCAAAAATTTCTTCAAACTTGATCTAGTGTTCGATCACACGAGTCTATCTTCCAAATTTAAAGTCTCTAGCTCTAATAGTTTTCGCAGTGTTAAGTACGGTTTTTGCTACAAATAGGATGAAGCAGTTTTTTAAGCGCAATTTATGCCAAATTTCAACTTGTTTGTCTTTGCGTGGGCACACTGTGTTGAAAATGAAAGTTTGTGGTATGCAGTTTTAAAAAAGGTATGTTTGCTGAGTTTGCATACAAAATTTCAGCATTGTATCTAATATAGTTTAGGAGATACAGCAAAACGAAGGGGAGGGTGAAAAAATGTGGTATGCAGTTTTGTAGAGCTATACATACTGAGTCTACATACTCATTTTCATGTTTCTAACTCATCAGGTTTTCGAGATACAGCCTTTTGAAAAAATGGGTGTTGCTCAATGGGCGGGAAGGAGTGTGCGTGGCAAAAATTCCTTCAAACTTGATCTAGCGTTTGACCTCACGAGTCTATCCTCTAAATTTCAAGTCTGTAGCTCTTATAGTTTTCGAGAACCATTGGTGACGACGGATGGACGGACAGACAGGGCTATATCAATTCATCTTGTCATGCTGATCAAGAATATACATACTTTATACTCCTTCTATGCGTTACAAACAAACCGTCTCAAACAAACTTAATATACCCTGATACACAGTGTGTGTACAGGGTATAAGATAGGGAGCTTAATATAGAATCTTGAATAATTATTACAGATTTTTCCATCCATTCGTTTTTATACAACTGAGCCAAATGTAAGAAAGTGAGAAACATGTTCGAAATTTTGCTCGTTACTGTATATGTAATATTTGTAACATAATTGGTCTCACTGGAGCTCAATTATGCCTATGATCTTAATATAAGCAAATTTGCTTATTGTCCAAGGACAGATTGTAAATAAAATTTAAAGGGGGCAAAAAAAAGTTAAAATAAAAAAAAAATTTTTTTTTATTTATTATTTCTTTAAAGCTTTAAATATGCCAAAGGACATAATTTTGGAGGTATCTATTTTGTATTTTGAGCAACTTTGTTGCGTATAGGCAAAAATTAGCTGTTCAAAATAATAAAAGCAAAGGTTTTTGACAGTTCTTTTTATCGAGGATCAATTAAATTTAGGTTAAAATACCAGTAAGGCAGCTATTTTCAGCTTTGCTGAAACTTATATACTCTTGCAAGCATTATTCAAATTATTCTAATTGAAAAACCCGTATTATAGTATTTCTAATAAGAATTATAAAGGTTTAAACAGATGAAGGGGCGTAGCCACGCCCGTTTTCCAATTAGTTTTAAAGAAAGTAATGCAATCATCCCACACTTCATATTTCGATCTTCTATCTTGTCGGCTTACAAAGTAATTGAATTTTTCATGATTCTTATGAAATTGTGAAATATGATCAAAAATGTATAAAAACGCAAAGTTTGTTTATTTCTAAGAACAAAGAATTTTTTGTAGCAAAAACCGAATTTTTGACCGATTGTTCCTATATATATGCTATAGTTATCCGATCTTCACCAAATTAAGAGTGTGTCTTAAATGACATCCAAGATGACCTTGTGCCTTAACCTTGAGACGATAGCTTCAAAATCAAAGCGTTTATTAAGCAAAAACATCTTTTTTGACCGATCGTTTCTATGGCAGCTATATGCTATAATGATCGGATCATACTGGATTTTATATACAAACTGCGTCACGAAAAGAACATTTTCTGCATTTAAATTTTTTGAATATCTTTAAAACTATAGGAGGAGTTCGCATGGCAACAGACAGACGGGGGTGGTGAGCTGATCAAGAATATATATACTTTATATAGTCGGAAATGTCTCCTTATCTGCGTTGCAAACTTAATGACAAAGTTAATATACTCTTGGAAGAGTATAATAATTAATCACCTGTTATTCCATATTTTATTTTAAGTACATTTTGATTTTGTTATTTTTAAGTACATTTTGATTTGAATTGAATAATTTTATGAACAAAAAGGGTGTCTTTTGAAATGGGAAGAAACAAATATTGTGCTTTCGAAAAGAGGATATTGATTAGAAAGTTGCTTAATAAAGGAAAAACGTTTGCATTTATAAGGAGCTTGCTTGGTGTGTCGAATGGAATGATTACAAACGCAAAAAACTTGACACCACAGACCGAAAGTCGAGGAAGACTTAAAAAAACAACTGAAAGGCAAGGCAAACTGATAATAAGAACAGTTAAGTATCGTCCTTTTATAAATTCAACTCAAATTGAAAATGAGTTAGACCTGCCAACCGCTACGTCCACAATAAGAAAACGTTTAATTGTGGCTAACATTAAAGCTACACGCCCAAGAAAAATGTAATTTTCAAAACCAATGCATTTAAAATGTAGGGCTGAGTTAGCCAAAAAAATTTAAAATCGAACGTGACACTGTTTGGCGCAATATATTATGGGCAATATAAATATACAAATATACAACAAAGACCATTAAGCATGAAGGTGTAAGTATTGTGCGATGGGGATGCGGTGTTGGACCTATAGCTACGAAAGTAGGTCTCATGAATGCCAACTATTATGTTTGAAATCTTTTGGAAGCTGTCATGTCCCTTACGCTGAAGAGGAAATGCCAATACGGTGGATTTATCAGCAAGATAACAAGCCCAAGCACACATCGAAGAAAGCCCAGGGAGTAGTTTCGATCTCAAAAAATTAATTTGTTGTTATTATTTCGAACACGTCTGAACTATGCATCATCAACCAATAAATAAATTATCAAATTTTAATAAATCAATAAATAGTATAGTAAATGGATATGCACTTACCTTCACAAATGTATGTACACGACGCAATGTAACAATGTTTTAATTTATTTAACGCAGAGCCTTGAAAAAGGCTTGTATTCTCGACTCAATGATAACTATCAATGATATGGTTATTTTTAAAAGAAAACACTTCACAAAAAGGCACAAGTAAAAGATTAGTTCTGTATATTATATCAGTGTAGTTATTCCGAATTAATTTTATGTGTGCAGCACGCAGAGCCTTGAAAAAGGCTTGTATTTTCGACTCATATAAACAAATAATAATTTATTAATATATTAAAGAAAACACTTCACAAAACGCTCAAGTAATTAGTTCTGGACTAAGAATGTTCAAAGAGATGGTTAAAGTTCATTACCATATGTTATTGAACACTTACAATAGGAAATTCACGAATTTAAGACCTTTTTAAAATGAACACCTCAAAAAGTTATAAACTTATTAAGCCGGTTTATTATGATAGTTTAATTTTAAATTCTTTTAGTCAATTGACATAATAAGTAAAATACATATATTAATTACCACTTTTCTTTAGTTAACTTTTGAACTTTTAAATACATATTACATATCAATACAAAATTTAAAAAAATCAACAAAAACATTGCTGCCACTTTTGTAATTTTTATATTTTTAATTTTGATAGTTACTTGTCATCAAATTTTATATGAAAACTTTATATGTGAAAATCTCTGAAACTAAACGAAAATTCCATAATTGTTATGGAATACATTTGTCTTATTTTGAGTCGATTAACTTGAATCCATCGTCAAATATTATAGCCATGCGAGAAAAAGAAATTTTGAAATTGTTTCGAATTGTAGGCTTTTCCACGCCTGTTTGTTTTGATGTTTAATGAAAATAGTTCTAAAATAAGACTTAATGTCCATATATCAAGTTTCAAATTGTTAACTTAAGGAAGGAAAAACTTTTTCATATAAGGGTTACAAAGTTTCAATAGTTTCCTACGGAAGGTACTGCATCTATTTTTCCAAAATCAACATTTAACCAATAAGGATTGGAGTGGACAGTACTCGACACCGAAATACCCTGTACCTTCAATTTTTAACGGCTGTTATAGGGCGTTGCCACGCCTACTTTTCAATAGTTATAGATTTAATTTTCATTCAATATCATATATACAAATTTTTGCTCTTCTAGACCATTTGGTTCCGAAGATATAATGTTTTTCTATTTTGGCAATATGTGGACGTGGCCACGCCCATTTTATGATTGAATCTGATTATTCTCTATCCCAATAGCATTCATGCAAAATTTCATTCTTGTATCTTTTATACGGACAGACGGACATGGCTAAATCAACTCGACTTGTCGTCCTAATCAAGAATATATATACTTTGTGTAGTCGGAAATGAATATTTCGATCTGTTACAAACTTCAGCACAAACTTATAGTACTATTCACTAACGTGAAAAGTATAAAAATTCCGAAATTGTTAGTTGCAATAATATTGACAGTTAATTTTATTTTTAGTCAATCTTTACTTTACTTATTGTTATTATTCTAAAAAACTTTATGAAAACCATAGAATTTCGCTGGTTTGAAGTCATCCGGTTGATTGGAACACTAAAAGCCATTGTACTTGTGTGCTACAATCCATTTGCCAATGATTGCAAAAAATTTACATGCTTGGCTCAGAGTACGGATTGTTGCCTGGTTTGAATTCCAACTGAGTGATAGACCAATAAATAAATTATCAAATTTTAATAAATCAATAAATAGTATAGTAAATGGATATGCACTTACCTTCACAAATGTATGTACACGACGCAATGTAACAATGTTTTAATTTATTTAACGCAGAGCCTTGAAAAAGGCTTGTATTCTCGACTCAATGATAACTATCAATGATATGGTTATTTTTAAAAGAAAACACTTCACAAAAAGGCACAAGTAAAAGATTAGTTCTGTATATTATATCAGTGTAGTTATTCCGAATTAATTTTATGTGTGCAGCACGCAGAGCCTTGAAAAAGGCTTGTATTTTCGACTCATATAAACAAATAATAATTTATTAATATATTAAAGAAAACACTTCACAAAACGCTCAAGTAATTAGTTCTGGACTAAGAATGTTCAAAGAGATGGTTAAAGTTCATTACCATATGTTATTGAACACTTACAATAGGAAATTCACGAATTTAAGACCTTTTTAAAATGAACACCTCAAAAAGTTATAAACTTATTAAGCCGGTTTATTATGATAGTTTAATTTTAAATTCTTTTAGTCAATTGACATAATAAGTAAAATACATATATTAATTACCACTTTTCTTTAGTTAACTTTTGAACTTTTAAATACATATTACATATCAATACAAAATTTAAAAAAATCAACAAAAACATTGCTGCCACTTTTGTAATTTTTATATTTTTAATTTTGATAGTTACTTGTCATCAAATTTTATATGAAAACTTTATATGTGAAAATCTCTGAAACTAAACGAAAATTCCATAATTGTTATGGAATACATTTGTCTTATTTTGAGTCGATTAACTTGAATCCATCGTCAAATATTATAGCCATGCGAGAAAAAGAAATTTTGAAATTGTTTCGAATTGTAGGCTTTTCCACGCCTGTTTGTTTTGATGTTTAATGAAAATAGTTCTAAAATAAGACTTAATGTCCATATATCAAGTTTCAAATTGTTAACTTAAGGAAGGAAAAACTTTTTCATATAAGGGTTACAAAGTTTCAATAGTTTCCTACGGAAGGTACTGCATCTATTTTTCCAAAATCAACATTTAACCAATAAGGATTGGAGTGGACAGTACTCGACACCGAAATACCCTGTACCTTCAATTTTTAACGGCTGTTATAGGGCGTTGCCACGCCTACTTTTCAATAGTTATAGATTTAATTTTCATTCAATATCATATATACAAATTTTTGCTCTTCTAGACCATTTGGTTCCGAAGATATAATGTTTTTCTATTTTGGCAATATGTGGACGTGGCCACGCCCATTTTATGATTGAATCTGATTATTCTCTATCCCAATAGCATTCATGCAAAGTTTCATTCTTGTATCTTTTATACGGACAGACGGACATGGCTAAATCAACTCGACTTGTCGTCCTAATCAAGAATATATATACTTTGTGTAGTCGGAAATGAATATTTCGATCTGTTACAAACTTCAGCACAAACTTATAGTACTATTCACTAACGTGAAAAGTATAAAAATTCCGAAATTGTTAGTTGCAATAATATTGACAGTTAATTTTATTTTTAGTCAATCTTTACTTTACTTATTGTTATTATTCTAAAAAACTTTATGAAAACCATAGAATTTCGCTGGTTTGAAGTCATCCGGTTGATTGGAACACTAAAAGCCATTGTACTTGTGTGCTACAATCCATTTGCCAATGATTGCAAAAAATTTACATGCTTGGCTCAGAGTACGGATTGTTGCCTGGTTTGAATTCCAACTGAGTGATAGCCAATTTACTAAAAAACTCGTCCAATGTTCCAATCAGATCAGCAATGGTGAAGCTAATATCAGCAATAACGCTATCAACTTGCGACATTTTTGTGCAAAATAACTTGATCATTGGATTGGAGTTTTATGTGGCCAAGTAGAATGTGTATCGGAAACATTATTGAATTAGTTATGCTAAAAATGTGAATGAAAATGAAATATAAAAAAAAAACAATAGAGCTTAGTTAGCCATATTTGTACTCCATATGAAAACAATATACTATTATATTTATGGATATTTATTAGATATGTATATTGACTTTATATATAATTGATGTTTATCATTAATTAAATTTCTTTTAAACTTTACGTGTTGCTTATTTTATAATAATTGATGTATTATCATTCGAAAAGTGTGTTAAGGGGTTACATACATCTAGCAATTCGAAAAATTTCTAATAAGAAATAATTTTTTTTTGGTGGTATAATAAGAAAATTAATGAAAGCAAATAGTACACGTTGTTTATTGGTATTTAAGGCTTAAAACAAAATTATTCTACCTCATATTTACCGGACCTACTACAGAAAAATCCAAGTTATCACCAACACTAAAAACAACAAACACTAATAAAAACAAAAAGATAGCTTTACGGTCGACACTATAACTCGTACAGTTTTCTATATGTTTTGATGCGGATTTTTTTTAAAAATCAAGAATTGTACTCTCTATAGGATGTCATCATTTATCATTTAAATATCATATCGAACATCGAACAAAGTGTAAACTAATACCTCGTTTATGCGAGAGCCTTAAAGCGCTTTAACTCAATGCGCACTAACTAAAAACGCATGCATAAACGCCTTAATGCGCATTAGCGTAGAGCGCTTTTTAAAAGCGACTTAACAGAGTTAAACCGCTTTAAGAGTATCGCATAAACGCGACACTCGTTAATGCGCATTAAAAATCAGCTGGTACCTAATGTGTAACAGTGGTCAGTGATGCCATATTGATGAATTAATATAATTTTTTTTATTGTACAATTTTTTTTAGCTCTGTTTTTCTATTATATTGCAAAAAAAAAAATTTTTAAACATTTCTAAAAACAAATATTGCGATTATCAATTCATATTTTATTCAATATATGTGTGATTTTTACATATAAAGTTATTCTTGTAAAATAACTTATGGCAACACTTTTTTGTTTTGTTTTGATCAGCTGTTTATCATGACAGCTCTTAAAGCACATTAAGCTAATGCGCTTTAAGGCTCTCGCATAAACGCTGCGTTTTCAGTTAGTGCGCATTGAGTTAAAGCGCATTAGCTGTCGCATAAACAAGGTATAAGTTAAAATAAAATTAATAATAATACAAATAATACAAATAAAAGCTAAGTTTGTGTTTTGAGCCTAGACCTTGTCTATGCCCACAGCGAGGCAGAGCAAAAACAGCACTGAACACAGCAGTCACGGGCTCGGTGATCGGTGTTTGCGGCCCAGCTTCAATTTCGCAATCCTTACGCTGTTTAACAACAATATCCAATGACTTGGTTGAACTATTCTCTGCTTGCGCTGCTGAATTGCTGCCGCCGCTTAGACTGTCTACACTGTTGCTACTCTCAACAACTTTTAGATTAGTTTGGTTGGCGCTTCATTGTGGCATCCTTATTTGTTGTTGTCACCGGGGCAGTGTTCGCATTGTTATGATTGTTGGCAGTTGCACTCACTGTCTTTGCTCTTGTTATTGTTGTTGCGTTGGTGTCACCATTTGACTGCTCCGCTTCGTTTGTCTTCTTATCGTGCTGCTGTCGTTGTTGTTGCTTAAAGCATTCTTGCAGTGTATTGGCTTTGCCTTTACTATAACAACCGTATTTCTGTTTCTGTTGTTGCTGCTGCTGCTCATTGATGAAATTGAGACTGGTGAAGGTCAGATCGGTATCGTCCAAACTGACTTTGCCAAGCAGATCTTCGGCTTTCTTTATTATCTCTTGATTGATTTTGAAGCCATAACCATTGGTATCATTGCCATTTGAACAATATGGTGTCAATTTGAATGATTTCGGCGATTTATCTGTCAGTGAAACGAATTCGGTGAAAATGGCCGACGATTCTTCTTTGGGCTGCCAGATGGTGATGACTCAATTGAATCTTCAAAGTTAAATTTTACTGTTTGGCAATATTACGCTTCTGCATGGGCACAATGAACAGTTGCGTGAGCAAAGCAACCAACAGACCCAAAGCCACACTAGCGCAGATCGCAATCCAAGTTGGTATGTTATCCATATAAACCAAATTCAGTCCATCCAACACAACGCTAATGACATTAAGAAAGAATGTAACGCCACAGAAAATCGTCAATGAACGCAAAGGTGACTTGAGCAGATCATTTGCTCGCAATATAAAAGAGTAATAAAGCCGGATCGAAATACAATAAACACGACCGCACATAATCAAAAAAAGGAACTTCGTAACAAAAAAAACTATTTGTTATAAGTTCCATACTAATATTGTCTTTAGAGATGGTTAAAATTGTTATGTATGTTATCGAACACTTTATATTTCTAATTCACAAATTTATGCAAACTATTTACTATGGGTGTTCATGACAAAAACTTGTTATTATTTAGACTTTTAGAAGTTAATAATATAAATAGGAAATTTTCCAATATGCTGTTAGAAATCAACTATAAGCTTTTGTACGTTATACACATTAAAGAAGTGTCTATGCAAAATTTCAGCTCGATATATTCAAAACTGTTGGAGGAGATTGTATATATACTGACAGACGAACGGACAGAAGGACATGCCTAAATCAACTCGTCTCGTCGTCCTGATCAAGAATATATATACTTTATATAGTCGCAAGTGAATATTTCTGTGTGTTACAAACTTCAGCACAAACTTATAATACTATTCACTAACGTGAAGAGTATTAAAACAAAAAGTGGCACCACTGACGAACATAGATATTTGTTTTTTTTTTTTTCAGAATTTTATAAATAATTAATAAAAACAAAATGTATGTTCCAAGAAAAAATGAAATTTTTATATTTTATTTAGTTGTTCATTTATTTGTTTGTTTTTATAAAAACAATTACATTTTATGGCGTCGCTAGTGGCTCTGCCGCTGGCATGTTTACTTCTGCCTCTGTCGCTGCCGCTGGCATAGGCGTCGCTGGCATAGGCATCGCTGGCATAGGCGTTACTTGCGTAGACGTCGGCGCCGCTGGAATCGGCGTTGCTGACGCTAGTATCGGCGTTGCGGCGTTTTTATTTGCGAACGCTTCAGCGCGACGCAATTGACCGCGTTCATAAGCGTTCAACGGCACTCCACGCTGAACGCGTCCGCCACGTCCTCCGCGCCTGCCACGTCCGGCGTCGAACGGCATGTTGCCATTATAACTGCCAGTATAACTGGCATGGTAATTGTTGCTCCATGAGCCAACCGGCATTTGAGCCCCATAAGCCGGCATTTGAGGCCCATATGCCGGCATCTGAGGCCCATATGCCGGCATTTGAGCCCCATAAGCCGGCATTTGAGGCCCATATGCCGGCATCTGAGGCCCATATGCCGGCATCTGAGGCCCATATGCCGGCATCTGAGGCCCATATGCCGGCATTTGAGGCGCATATGCTGGCATTTGGGGCCCATTGGATGGCATTTGCGGCATTGGTGGGGTACCACCATAAAAAAAATATTGATTCATCTGAAAAATAAATTGTTGTTATTATTTTTATTTAAATATACATTTTTTTTCGAGTTACTTACCTTACTGTTTCGCTGCAACTTTTAAAGTGATCGCAGCTTGTTGTACACACAACGCAAAAGGTATTTATCAAAACCAATTGACTTTGGCAAATGCAACATTAGATATGCCTATGGTACGCAGTGGTCACACCTAACATAGGCGTACTTAAAGTTCTAAATTTGAAATTAACGATCAATTTGCACAAATGACATAGTTCGTTGCCCTGTTCAAGGTCTACCAATTCGTCACTAATTCCACCGTTCCTACCAATTATAATTCCTTATGTTCTTTTGAGGCTAAATGTAACATAAAGAATTACAATGGTTCAATTTAGATCCCTGAGTGACAGCAGTGCTAAAAAACAACTTTTGTCCATTCGTCCATGTTTACATTTAAATTATCGATATATCAACTATAAATGCATTGAATATACGCCCAAAAATAAGTATAAGAAGACCAAAATAGGTATATAATTACAATTCTCATACATTTTACAGTAAAATTTGTAATCATTTAAAAATCAAACACAATAGTGTCTACAAAATAATGTATAAATTTTGTCACATAATACATCAGCAGGCCTTAAGCATTAGTACAGAATTCCAATGTAATAATGCCGTATGTTATGTATTATTCTTTCAAACATAGAACTATACATTTTCATATGTATTTTATACAGATTCGATCAGTTTGTCAAGACAAACCGAGTCATTATACTTATATTATTGTTATATTTGTTATTATATTTATTATATGTATTTGTTTGTCTGGCTTATATTTGTTATTATATTTATTATATGTATTTGTTTGTCTGGCTATGTACGCAGCTATAGACAAAAAAATAAAAATAGTACACAATCAGGGAATTGCAACGAACATGAGCAATAATCCTAGCGACATTTCAATTCAAATCATAATAGCAATTCAATTCAATCAGACATATTTGTTTTAACTTAGTATTTTTGTTTTTTTTTTTAACTTGGTATTTTTATACTTTTCACGTATGTGAAATAGTATATTAACTTTGTTTAAATTAGCTTAATTATTTATCTGTGTGTATTGTATTGTCACAGCTCAATATCGAAGTTTTGATTGTCACAATAAAACAATAGACTTAAGGGGGTATTCTAGTGTAGAAGCCTCAATTTTAGTCGTTTTTCATCGCACGATAAAAAAAAATATAAAAATATTTTTAGTATTCGGTTTTTTGCAAAGTATTTTTTGATATTTCAAGAATACAAGAAAATTTTCCCCAAAAAAAAAAAAGCTATAGTTATCGAGTTATAATGTCGCAAAGTAGAGGCCAAAAAAAAAAGGTGGGGTCATGGTTGGCAGGATTCCAATCCTTGTAGTGTCCGAAAAAAAAAACAAAAACGCAGTTATTCTCAGGAAAGACATCGCTATCGTCCCTACCTCGGGTAAAAAATTAAAAAAAAATTTCACAAAATGGCGACGATTTAAAAATGAAAAATGTTTTTTTACCTCTTTTTTTTGCCTTCATGGATTTTTTAAAAATAGTAAAACTAATTGTATTGCATTATCCGAGGTAGGGACGATAGAGGGATGTATTAAGAAAGTTCACTCAAAATTTCAAGTCAATCGAATAATTAGAACTCGAGATATCCTGCCAACCAGGTCGAAAAAAGTAGTTTCGAGAAAATCGCGTTTAAAGTTTTGTTCAGCGTAAAGCGACACTAGTACCTTTCATCACAAAAACGCTTATAACTCCGTAAATATTTCGAATTTTGAAAAACCCTTTTAGGCACATATTCTTAAGGGTTTGGACCTTAAGAAAATGTAAAAAAAAAAAAAAATGATTTTTTCAAAATCCTACACTAGAATACCCCCTTAAATATAAAAAAAACAATATAACAATAGACTTAAATATAAAAAAAAAAAACAATATATCAATAGACTTAAATCAGAGAATAGCCACAAGCCACCGCAACTACAAGTGCACCGCATAAATATCGGGTGTTTTTGACACCCGGGTGTTTTTAAGCAACGCAAGTTGGGTGTGAACATTCACTCAACAATATTTTTCGGGTATTCCGACACACAAGCGTAAATCTGGCACCGGTCATTTTTTTGCATGTGCGCGTATAATAACCCAGCAGTTTTTTTAATGCTTCAAACACCGGTGTTTTTGTACCTACAAGTAAGCACAGAAGCGCTTACAAAGCCTTACGATTGTATTTGCTATTTCAAGAGGCTTGGCCGCTTTTACAACCTCAAATCCCCCTACAAACTCGCTGCCAAAAGAAGCAGTCAGGCATCGTATTTGTTGTAACGCAAAAACGTCGACGTCGAAGCCAACGTTTTTTTGCGCTGCTCGCACTGTTGACGCTCTGCTTTTGTTTTGTGTTTGCAATTTTACTTTTGCTTTTGTTTTGCTAAGAAACTAGAGGTCTCGGGTTCGATCCCTGGCCGGGGCGATATAAAAATGTTTATTTGTATTTTTTGTTTTATAAAATATGTCGAATGAAATTAAATATAAACAAGTGATTTAAACAAGAAAAAAAAATTAAAAATTCTATTGAATTTGAATCAAGTATTTTTGTTCAATGCTTTTTTTTTACGTATTTTTTGTTCTTTACATATTTTATTTAATTGTTTTTCCTATAGAATTTGATTATATTGTTAATTATTTAGACAGAGATTAATACTTTAACTTACTTGAATACTTGAATGATCTGTAAAATACGCGAAGCATTTTTAGTTGCCCTTACCGAGTCTCGAACCCAGGCTCTTCGGTTTGTAAGCCGCAGCTCTACCCGTTGAGCCACAAAGACTTGTAAATTCAACACGCTAAATTATGAGTAAATCAATTTGAACAAAACAGCAAAATTTCGTCCGTCGGCGAAACAGTGCGTTTGCCTGTTTCTTTTCCTTTTGTGTTTACAATTATGCCCGCCTACCCCTTCCTCGACAGAATGTTCTGCTTGTGCGTAAACTCACCCTCCCGCACACACTTCATCATCATGTTCAACTTTCGTTTGTCTCTGCCAACGTCGTCAGCTACCTTCCCCGCTAACCCTTCATCCACAACAAACACACACGACGCAGTTTTTTCGCGGCGTGTTCGACGTCGACGTCAACTGTGCTTACAAATCTAATGTAGCCTATTGAGAAATAAAAGGCATGTCTACTCGACGCAAATTGTACTACAAAAACATGTCTTTATTTCGTATGTGATCTGAAAAAAAACTGCTGGGGAGTAGCACCGGCACTCAAATTTTAATGAGTGTGAGTAGAGTGTGGAATATTGGCACCCTTGCAGTTCTCTGACTTAAATATAAAAAAAAAAACAAAAACAATTATTGAATCCACTGGGAATCGAACCCGGGACAATTGGATCGCCGGTCTTGAGTTCTACCACTCGACCATTGACTTCGTTTTGTGTTTGCGACAATATAGAAGCTTTGATTGTCACAATACAAAAATATATAATAATATAAAAAAAAGGGAAAACAAAAAGAAAACAAAATAATACTATTCACTAACGAGAAGAGTATAAAAAAAAGGGAAAACAAAAAGAAAACAAAAAAAAAAAAAAACGAACTTATAATACTATTCACTAACGTGAAGAGTATAATAAAATGTAAATATATATATTAAATAGAAAATAAAATGTAAATAAGTAAGTTAAAAAGAAAAAAGAAAATTATATGTAATTAAAAAAAAAAAAAAAAACTCATCGACTGCGATTTGAACCTCTGACATTCAGATCGCCGGTCATGCATTCTACCACTGAACCATGGCTTAGATGAATTTTTGTAACAATATTAAAGTTTTGATTGTCACAACAGAAATATAGCGTTAAAGATTTAACGTTTAATGCTTTGGAAGTTGAATAATTTTGAAATTTTGAATTTTTGATAAAAATATATTTAGTATTAAACATACGTGAAAAGTATAAAAAACAACAAAAAAACAAACAAAAGCTAGTTATATTTTTATATTTATTTTATTTTATTTATATGAAATTTCAGCCCTCTATCTTACAAAACAAAAAAGTTTTCCATACAACGATTCAAGTTTTCTTAACCTTTTCATATGGGAGCTACCAGTTCCAGTTTTCCAATCTCAATGAAACTTTGCAGCATTAAGTGGGACTACTTAAAACTACTATGTTTAAAATTTCAGCCCTCTATATTACAAAACAAAAAAGTTTTCCATACAACGATTCAAGATTTCTTAACCTTTTCATATGGGAGCTACCAGTTCCAGTTTTCCAATCTCAATGAAACTTTGCAGCATTAAGTGGGACTACTTAAAACTACTATGTTTAAAATTTCAGCCCTCTATCTTGCAAAACAAAAAAGTTTTCCATACAACGATTCAAGTTTTCTTCTTCTTTTCGTATGGGGGCTACCAGTTCCAGTGGTCCGATATGGCTGGATCCGACAAATGAGTTGACTGCACAAATAAGAAGTCTCTGTGCAAAATTTCAGCTCGATATCTTCAAAACTGTGGGAGGAGATTGTATATATACAGACAGACGGACAGACGGACATGGCTAAATCAACTCGTCTTGTCGTCCTGATCAAGAATATATATACTTTATATAGTCGCAAGTGAATATTTCTGTGTGTTACAAACTTCAGCACAAACTTATAATACTATTCACTAACGTGAAGAGTATAAAAATCTAAGAACTGTTTCATTTATATTATTTCTGTCTTTGATAAAGTAGGGGTAAGTAACGTTTTGGTATGAGTAGTCATTATAGATGCTTTGGAAAAATTCAGCAAAGAGGTTGGATATCGTTGCATCATCGTTTCCTTCCACACCATTGAATTTCATACATAAAGGAAGTGAATTAGAGTTAGACTTGTATTTAACTATATTAAAAAAATTTTTAGGATCGCGATATATATTGGATTTTAATTTAATTAAGTAAAAATCGTAATCTCGTTTATTACATAAAGTGAATTTATATCGAGCTTTCGCATAGTTTGCATAATCGACAAGAGAACCGGTTTCCTTATATTTTTTAAATAATCTATTTTTTAAGTTCATAAGACGAGATAATTCTCTTGAAAACCACGGGGGTTTATTTTGTTGTGAAACAGTCTTAACTCTTGGTACGCACAATTTAAATAGTTTATACATAGTTGCGTTAAAAAACTTTACTGCCCATACAATGTTGGTCGTGTTATAAATGTATGACCAATCTGTGTTAGAAAGCAAATCACCAAGTCGTTCAAAATCAGTTTTTCTGAAACAATATACACGGTTAGGTTTGTTATCTAGAGGATTTTGCCAATGAAGTGGTAGTAAGTTTAGTGTAATTGTAAGCTCCAACGTTGGGTGGTAAGAGTCTTCAGGTTGTGATATTGGAGGGGATCTGCAAAGCGATGCACCCTCAATGTTATTTATAAATACGAGATCTAAAATACGATCCTTAGAATTTTGTATGCTGTTTATCTGGCTTAAAGATGATTCAAGAAAATAATCAATAAATTCATTACTAGACAAAGGAGATACTATATTTGAATTGTCGGATGCAATCAAAGAAATGTGAGGGAGGTTGAAGTCTCCAAAAATCAGTATCGTATCTGAATCCTTAATCAAGTCTAGTACAGATTGAATAGCCTTTATATGAGCAGAATATACTGATGGTTCTGATTGTGGTGGAATGTAGGAGCACGTAATGAAAACTTGAGTCTTTGCAAGAGTTATTTTAATGCATATTAGCTCAATATCGTCAGTACCAGCCAAACAGATTTGTTCCAAAGTGTGTTGAACAGCAACAGAGATCAGAACTCCACCACCAGTTTTGCCAAGACGATCTTTACGAAAAGTAATAAAGCTGTCACAGAAAAGTTCAGAGTTTAAAACATCAGGGCGAAGCCATGTTTCAACAAAGACAATGATATCAGAAGATAATGAAAAACTTTTTAAATAGAAAGAAGTTAGTTTTGAGTTTAATCCTCTGATATTTTGAAAACTTACAGTCAAAACTGAAGGGGAGTTACGGGAAGTAATCAGTTTTTTGACACAGAAGGCTTGGCCGTATTTACCGTATTAGTACGGTCTTTAAATTTGAACTCATGCACGACGCAACCATCAGGCCAGAAATAAGAGTCATTATTATAATGATAACAATAAAAACCAGTAAGGACGCTATCTTCAGCGAGGCTGAAGCTATAATACTTTTCACGTTGTGTCACTATAAAAAAAAAGTAAATGAATAGTTTTCATGCCTCCCTAAGAACATAACTGTAAAGTTTCAAGTCAATTGGTTAAAAAAACAAAAAATTTTATCATACAACGGGTCAAGTTTAGCTATGAGTGGGCGTAGCCATGCCCACTTTTGGTCAGAATATTTTTCATTCCTCCCTAAGAACATAACTGTAAAGTTTCAAGTCAATTGGTTATAAAACAAAAAAGTTTTCAATACAACCGTTCAAGTTCCGCTATAAGTGGGCGTGGCCACGCCCACTTTTAGTCAAAATAGTTTTCATTCCTCCCCAAGAACATAACTGTAAAGTTTCAAGTCAATTGGTCAAAAAACAAAAAAGTTGTCCATACAACGGGTCAAGTTTCGCTATAAGTGGGTATGGCTACGCCCACTTTTGGTAAAAATAGTTTTCATTCCTCCCTAACAACATAACTGTAATGTTTCAAGTCAAATGGTTAACAAACAAAAAAGTTCTCCATACAACGACGAGACTATTGCTTCGCTTCCTCTTCTTCATTTTGTATGGGAGCTACCAGTTCCAGTTGTCCAATCTCAATGAAACTTTCAGACCTGTGGTCGGACTATGTAGAACTACTATGTTTAAAATTTCAGCACTCTATCATACAAAACAAGAAAATTTTCCATACAACGATTCAAATTTCGTTCACTTCTCTTCTTCTTTTCGTATGGGGGCTACCAGTTCCAGTGGTCCGATATGGCTGGATCCGACAAATGAGTTGATCGCATAAATAAGAAGTCTCTGTCCAAAATTTCAGCTCGATATCTTCAAAACTGTGGGAGGAGATTGTATATATACAGACAGACGGACATGGCTAAATCAACTCGTCTTGTCGTCCTGATCAAGAATATATATACTTTATATAGTCGCAAGTGAATATTTCTGTGTGTTACAAACTTCAGCACAAACTTATAATACTATTCACTAACGTGAAGAGTATAAAAATCTAAGAACTGTTTCATTTATATTATTTCTGTCTTTGATAAAGTAGGGGTAAGTAACGTTTTGGTATGAGTAGTCATTATAGATGCTTTGGAAAAATTCAGCAAAGAGGTTGGATATCGTTGCATCATCGTTTCCTTCCACACCATTGAATTTCATACATAAAGGAAGTGAATTAGAGTTAGACTTGTATTTAATTATATTAAAAAAATTTTTAGGATCGCGATATATATTGGATTTTAATTTAATTAAGTAAAAATCGTAATCTCGTTTATTACATAAAGTGAATTTATATCGAGCTTTCGCATAGTTTGCATAATCGACAAGAGAACCGGTTTCCTTATATTTTTTAAATAATCTATTTTTTAAGTTCATAAGACGAGATAATTCTCTTGAAAACCACGGGGGTTTATTTTGTTGTGAAACAGTCTTAACTCTTGGTACGCACAATTTAAATAGTTTATACATAGTTGCGTTAAAAAACTTTACTGCCCATACAATGTTGGTCGTGTTATAAATGTATGACCAATCTGTGTTAGAAAGCAAATCACCAAGTCGTTCAAAATCAGTTTTTCTGAAACAATATACACGGTTAGGTTTGTTATCTAGAGGATTTTGCCAATGAAGTGGTAGTAAGTTTAGTGTAATTGTAAGCTCCAACGTTGGGTGGTAAGAGTCTTCAGGTTGTGATATTGGAGGGGATCTGCAAAGCGATGCACCCTCAATGTTATTTATAAATACGAGATCTAAAATACGATCCTTAGAATTTTGTATGCTGTTTATCTGGCTTAAAGATGATTCAAGAAAATAATCAATAAATTCATTACTAGACAAAGGAGATACTATATTTGAATTGTCGGATGCAATCAAAGAAATGTGAGGGAGGTTGAAGTCTCCAAAAATCAGTATCGTATCTGAATCCTTAATCAAGTCTAGTACAGATTGAATAGCCTTTATATGAGCAGAATATACTGATGGTTCTGATTGTGGTGGAATGTAGGAGCACGTAATGAAAACTTGAGTCTTTGCAAGAGTTATTTTAATGCATATTAGCTCAATATCGTCAGTACCAGCCAAACAGATTTGTTCCAAAGTGTGTTGAACAGCAACAGAGATCAGAACTCCACCACCAGTTTTGCCAAGACGATCTTTACGAAAAGTAATAAAGCTGTCACAGAAAAGTTCAGAGTTTAAAACATCAGGGCGAAGCCATGTTTCAACAAAGACAATGATATCAGAAGATAATGAAAAACTTTTTAAATAGAAAGAAGTTAGTTTTGAGTTTAATCCTCTGATATTTTGAAAACTTACAGTCAAAACTGAAGGGGAGTTACGGGAAGTAATCAGTTTTTTGACACAGAAGGCTTGGCCGTATTTACCGTATTAGTACGGTCTTTAAATTTGAACTCATGCACGACGCAACCATCAGGCCAGAAATAAGAGTCATTATTATAATGATAACAATAAAAACCAGTAAGGACGCTATCTTCAGCGAGGCTGAAGCTATAATACTTTTCACGTTGTGTCACTATAAAAAAAAAGTAAATGAATAGTTTTCATGCCTCCCTAAGAACATAACTGTAAAGTTTCAAGTCAATTGGTTAAAAAAACAAAAAATTTTATCATACAACGGGTCAAGTTTAGCTATGAGTGGGCGTAGCCATGCCCACTTTTGGTCAGAATATTTTTCATTCCTCCCTAAGAACATAACTGTAAAGTTTCAAGTCAATTGGTTATAAAACAAAAAAGTTTTCAATACAACCGTTCAAGTTCCGCTATAAGTGGGCGTGGCTACGCCCACTTTTAGTCAAAATAGTTTTCATTCCTCCCCAAGAACATAACTGTAAAGTTTCAAGTCAATTGGTCAAAAAACAAAAAAGTTGTCCATACAACGGGTCAAGTTTCGCTATAAGTGGGTATGGCTACGCCCACTTTTGGTAAAAATAGTTTTCATTCCTCCCTAACAACATAACTGTAATGTTTCAAGTCAAATGGTTAACAAACAAAAAAGTTCTCCATACAACGACGAGACTATTGCTTCGCTTCCTCTTCTTCATTTTGTATGGGAGCTACCAGTTCCAGTTGTCCAATCTCAATGAAACTTTCAGACCTGTGGTCGGACTATGTAGAACTACTATGTTTAAAATTTCAGCACTCTATCATACAAAACAAGAAAATTTTCCATACAACGATTCAAATTTCGTTCACTTCTCTTCTTCTTTTCGTATGGGGGCTACCAGTTCCAGTGGTCCGATATGGCTGGATCCGACAAATGAGTTGATCGCATAAATAAGAAGTCTCTGTCCAAAATTTCAGCTCGATATCTTCAAAACTGTGGGAGGAGATTGTATATATACAGACAGACGGACATGGCTAAATCAACTCGTCTTGTCGTCCTGATCAAGAATATATATATATAATATATCGGAAATGAATATTTCGATCTGTTACAAACTTCAGAACAAAGTTAATATACTAAAAAATAAAATAAATAAATTTTGATAAAAAATTTGCCATTATGAAATAAATTATTTTTTTCTTCGAGCTGCTGCTTCCAGAGAGTATTAAATATAACAAGAGACCGAAGGCCTCTTACGCTAAGCTTTCAAAATGAAATCAGCCGCAACTGATGGCGGAAAATTCTTGCCAGACAGAGACAACAAAACAGATGTATATCTGGCTCGCTCTAACAACGACGGACAGACACGTACTACACCACGGGAATTTAGTTGAAATTATGAATGAAGTTCCAGCTCCGTTGCCAAATTTCATAAACAACTTTTGTTTACGAAAAGTTATGGCAAAGATGAAGTGGGGTGTGGGCATGTTTGCGAGGTTGCTAAAAAACGATCCTTCTTGTGTTCAATGAAAGTGTGGACAAAAGAAGAAGTAGGGCGGGCATGTACATATTGTGAGTTTTGATTTTAAGAATGAAAATAAAATAATTGCACTGATCAAGTGCCGTAGGCTTAATATATATACATATGTATTTAGTTATTCATGCTTATTGCGAATAAATTACATTTTATTTAACATTCATATTTAAGTACTAAATAATTTGTCAAATTTGATTCTGGATACCAGGCAAACATAAATGTCAGGAAGGACAATAATATCAAAAAGTCAAAGAAATAACAAGTTACAAGCAAAATATAAAACCAGTAAGGACGCTAACTTCAGCAAGGCTGAAGCTCAAATACTCTTCACGCTTATTTCTTGTGCCACGCCTATTTTTTTGACTGAATGTATTTTCTCTTCATCTAATTAGCCTATATACAAATTATCATTGTTTTTGCTCATTGGGTACCGGAGATATGCAAATTATTGATTTTTGGTAAAAGTGGTCGTAACTATGCCCATTTTTTTAAAAATAGTTTTAATGCCTCCCCAAGAACATAACTGCGAAGTATCATGTCAATTGGTTAAGAAACAAAAAAGTTTTCCATATAACGACGTGAATATTGCTTCTCTTCTTCTTCTTCATTTTGTATGGCAGCTACAAGTTCTAGTAGCCCGAACTCAATGAAACTTTCAGGCATTATGTCGGACTATGTAAAACTACTATGTTTGAAATTTCAGCCCTCTATTTTCCAAAACAAAGAAGTTTTCCATATAACGATTCAAATTTGTTTTTCTTCTTTATTTCGTATGGGGGCTACCATTTCCAATAATCCGATATGGCCGGTTCCGACCAATGATTTGACCACACATTAGAGAAGTCTCCCTGCAAAATTTCAGCTCGATATCTTCAAAACTGTAGGAGGAGATAGCATATACACAGACAGACGGACGGACGGACAGACGGACATGGCTATATCAACTCGTCTTGTCGAGCTGATCAAGAATATATATACTTTATGGGGTCCCCCTCCCCTTCTTCTTGCTGTTACAAACTTCAGGACAAAGTTATAATACTATTCACTTGCGTGAAGAGTATAAAAAACAAAGCAAAAGCAAATTATACACAAAATATCAAAAAATCATAGCAAAAGCAAGTTACCCACACACACTTAAACCCTCTGCTCCACAACCAAAGTCAATGCATATGTGGGAAAAGGGTGTAGTGGAGCAATAAGTGTGTGCGTATTGTTTTTGTTGTCGCTGTGATCGCACACATACCAGGGCAACCCATGCATACATATGTTGGCAAATAAGTGTGTATGTGTGAACAGCCGAAAATGTACACAATTTTCTTTGCTTTCGTTCCTTATTTGCTCTCTTCGTCCCTCGCAACAACACAAACTGCGCGTTGCCTGTTTGCCTCTTCGCCCTTCTGATCCACAAGTATTGTCAACACTCAGTCTTCGTGTGACCTCTTCGCCCTTCACATCGACATATTGACACTTACATTTGATTCTTATGCGTGGCCATGTCACACACATGTACCCCTTTACCCGTCACAACAATTTAGTAAATGCAAAATGTATTGTTCTGCTACTTAGTTTCATGGGATCCTGTTACCATCCGTATAAAATTCGAATTGTTTGACAATATTCAGACTATAGAAGCGAAAAATGTTCATGATAGATGATATTTGATTTTGATAAATGAAAATGCAGATGAAAGTTTTGCTTATAAAAATTTGTATTTTGAAAATTTTAGAATTTTATTTATATTGGCATGTTAGTAAAAATATGAGGGAAAATATAATATTTTGATATAAACAATAAGAATATGTTTAAAAAGTCATTATTTTCATTAGATCTAAAAATTTGCTGAAATAATTGAATATGAAATGTCCGTCCGGACTTACAAAATATGAAAACCAAAATCAAGACAAAAGTCCACGGCGCCCAAGCAAATGAAACGTGGCAACATCTCAAAAGTAAACAAAAAACGAAAAATGTAAACAATTCCAGGCTGAGCGAGTCAAATATATACATTTCTCATTCCGACTCTGTCGCACAGAATAGTTTTCATGCCTCCCTAAGAACATAACTGTAAAGTTTCAAGTCAATTGGTTAAAAAAACAAAAAATTTTACCATACAACGGGTCAAGTTTAGCTATGAGTGGGCGTAGCCATGCCCACTTTTGGTCAGAATATTTTTCATTCCTCCCTAAGAACATAACTGTAAAGTTTCAAGTCAATTGGTTATAAAACAAAAAAGTTTTCAATACAACCGTTCAAGTTCCGCTATAAGTGGGCGTGGCCACGCCCACTTTTAGTCAAAATAGTTTTCATTCCTCCCCAAGAACATAACTGTAAAGTTTCAAGTCAATTGGTCAAAAAACAAAAAAGTTGTCCATACAACGGGTCAAGTTTCGCTATAAGTGGGTATGGCTACGCCCACTTTTGGTAAAAATAGTTTTCATTCCTCCCTAACAACATAACTGTAATGTTTCAAGTCAATTGGTTAACAAACAAAAAAGTTCTCCATACAACGACGAGACTATTGCTTCGCTTCCTCTTCTTCATTTTGTATGGGAGCTACCAGTTCCAGTTGTCCAATCTCAATGAAACTTTCAGACCTGTGGTCGGACTATGTAGAACTACTATGTTTAAAATTTCAGCACTCTATCATACAAAACAAGAAAATTTTCCATACAACGATTCAAATTTCGTTCACTTCTCTTCTTCTTTTCGTATGGGGGCTACCAGTTCCAGTGGTCCGATATGGCTGGATCCGACAAATGAGTTGATCGCATAAATAAGAAGTCTCTGTCCAAAATTTCAGCTCGATATCTTCAAAACTGTGGGAGGAGATTGGATATATACAGACAGACGGACATGGCTAAATAAACTCGTCTTGTCGTCCTGATCAAGAATATATATACTTTATATAGTCGGAAATGAATATTTCGATCTGTTACAAACTTCAGAGCAAAGTTAATATACTAAAAAATAAAATAAATAAATTTTGATAAAAAATTTGCCATTATGAAATAAATTATTTTTTTCTTCGAGCTGCTGCTTCCAGAGAGTATTAAATATAACAAGAGACCGAAGGCCTCTTACGCTAAGCTTTCAAAATGAAATCAGCCGCAACTGATGGCGGAAAATTCTTGCCAGACAGAGACAACAAAACAGATGTATATCTGGCTCGCTCTAACAACGACGGACAGACACGTACTACACCACGGGAATTTAGTTGAAATTATGAATGAAGTTCCAGCTCCGTTGCCAAATTTCATAAACAACTTTTGTTTACGAAAAGTTATGGCAAAGATGAAGTGGGGTGTGGGCATGTTTGCGAGGTTGCTAAAAAACGATCCTTCTTGTGTTCAATGAAAGTGTGGACAAAAGAAGAAGTAGGGCGGGCATGTACATATTGTGAGTTTTGATTTTAAGAATGAAAATAAAATAATTGCACTGATCAAGTGCCGTAGGCTTAATATATATACATATGTATTTAGTTATTCATGCTTATTGCGAATAAATTACATTTTATTTAACATTCATATTTAAGTACTAAATAATTTGTCAAATTTGATTCTGGATACCAGGCAAACATAAATGTCAGGAAGGACAATAATATCAAAAAGTCAAAGAAATAACAAGTTACAAGCAAAATATAAAACCAGTAAGGACGCTAACTTCAGCAAGGCTGAAGCTCAAATACTCTTCACGCTTATTTCTTGTGCCACGCCTATTTTTTTGACTGAATATATTTTCTCTTCATCTAATTAGCCTATATACAAATTATCATTGTTTTTGCTCATTGGGTACCGGAGATATGCAAATTATTGATTTTTGGTAAAAGTGGTCGTAACTATGCCCATTTTTTTCAAAATAGTTTTAATGCCTCCCCAAGAACATAACTGCGAAGTATCATGTCAATTGGTTAAGAAACAAAAAAGTTTTCCATATAACGACGTGAATATTGCTTCTCTTCTTCTTCTTCATTTTGTATGGCAGCTACAAGTTCTAGTAGCCCGAACTCAATGAAACTTTCAGGCATTATGTCGGACTATGTAAAACTACTATGTTTGAAATTTCAGCCCTCTATTTTCCAAAACAAAGAAGTTTTCCATATAACGATTCAAATTTGTTTTTCTTCTTTATTTCGTATGGGGGCTACCATTTCCAATAATCCGATATGGCCGGTTCCGACCAATGATTTGACCACACATTAGAGAAGTCTCCCTGCAAAATTTCAGCTCGATATCTTCAAAACTGTAGGAGGAGATAGCATATACACAGACAGACGGACGGACGGACAGACGGACATGGCTATATCAACTCGTCTTGTCGAGCTGATCAAGAATATATATACTTTATGGGGTCCCCCTCCCCTTCTTCTTGCTGTTACAAACTTCAGGACAAAGTTATAATACTATTCACTTGCGTGAAGAGTATAAAAAACAAAGCAAAAGCAAATTATACACAAAATATCAAAAAATCATAGCAAAAGCAAGTTACCCACACACACTTAAACCCTCTGCTCCACAACCAAAGTCAATGCATATGTGGGAAAAGGGTGTAGTGGAGCAATAAGTGTGTGCGTATTGTTTTTGTTGTCGCTGTGATCGCACACATACCAGGGCAACCCATGCATACATATGTTGGCAAATAAGTGTGTATGTGTGAACAGCCGAAAATGTACACAATTTTCTTTGCTTTCGTTCCTTATTTGCTCTCTTCGTCCCTCGCAACAACACAAACTGCGCGTTGCCTGTTTGCCTCTTCGCCCTTCTGATCCACAAGTATTGTCAACACTCAGTCTTCGTGTGACCTCTTCGCCCTTCACATCGACATATTGACACTTACATTTGATTCTTATGCGTGGCCATGTCACACACATGTACCCCTTTACCCGTCACAACAATTTAGTAAATGCAAAATGTATTGTTCTGCTACTTAGTTTCATGGGATCCTGTTACCATCCGTATAAAATTCGAATTGTTTGACAATATTCAGACTATAGAAGCGAAAAATGTTCATGATAGATGATATTTGATTTTGATAAATGAAAATGCAGATGAAAGTTTTGCTTATAAAAATTTGTATTTTGAAAATTTTAGAATTTTATTTATATTGGCATGTTAGTAAAAATATGAGGGAAAATATAATATTTTGATATAAACAATAAGAATATGTTTAAAAAGTCATTATTTTCATTAGATCTAAAAATTTGCTGAAATAATTGAATATGAAATGTCCGTCCGGACTTACAAAATATGAAAACCAAAATCAAGACAAAAGTCCACGGCGCCCAAGCAAATGAAACGTGGCAACATCTCAAAAGTAAACAAAAAACGAAAAATGTAAACAATTCCAGGCTGAGCGAGTCAAATATATACATTTCTCATTCCGACTCTGTCGCACAGAATAGTTTTCATGCCTCCCTAAGAACATAACTGTAAAGTTTCAAGTCAATTGGTTAAAAAAACAAAAAATTTTACCATACAACGGGTCAAGTTTAGCTATGAGTGGGCGTAGCCATGCCCACTTTTGGTCAGAATATTTTTCATTCCTCCCTAAGAACATAACTGTAAAGTTTCAAGTCAATTGGTTATAAAACAAAAAAGTTTTCAATACAACCGTTCAAGTTCCGCTATAAGTGGGCGTGGCCACGCCCACTTTTAGTCAAAATAGTTTTCATTCCTCCCCAAGAACATAACTGTAAAGTTTCAAGTCAATTGGTCAAAAAACAAAAAAGTTGTCCATACAACGGGTCAAGTTTCGCTATAAGTGGGTATGGCTACGCCCACTTTTGGTAAAAATAGTTTTCATTCCTCCCTAACAACATAACTGTAATGTTTCAAGTCAATTGGTTAACAAACAAAAAAGTTCTCCATACAACGACGAGACTATTGCTTCGCTTCCTCTTCTTCATTTTGTATGGGAGCTACCAGTTCCAGTTGTCCAATCTCAATGAAACTTTCAGACCTGTGGTCGGACTATGTAGAACTACTATGTTTAAAATTTCAGCACTCTATCATACAAAACAAGAAAATTTTCCATACAACGATTCAAATTTCGTTCACTTCTCTTCTTCTTTTCGTATGGGGGCTACCAGTTCCAGTGGTCCGATATGGCTGGATCCGACAAATGAGTTGATCGCATAAATAAGAAGTCTCTGTCCAAAATTTCAGCTCGATATCTTCAAAACTGTGGGAGGAGATTGGATATATACAGACAGACGGACATGGCTAAATAAACTCGTCTTGTCGTCCTGATCAAGAATATATATACTTTATATAGTCGGAAATGAATATTTCGATCTGTTACAAACTTCAGAGCAAAGTTAATATACTAAAAAATAAAATAAATAAATTTTGATAAAAAATTTGCCATTATGAAATAAATTATTTTTTTCTTCGAGCTGCTGCTTCCAGAGAGTATTAAATATAACAAGAGACCGAAGGCCTCTTACGCTAAGCTTTCAAAATGAAATCAGCCGCAACTGATGGCGGAAAATTCTTGCCAGACAGAGACAGCAAAACAGATGTATATCTGGCTCGCTCTAACAACGACGGACAGACACGTACTACACCACGGGAATTTAGTTGAAATTATGAATGAAGTTCCAGCTCCGTTGCCAAATTTCATAAACAACTTTTGTTTACGAAAAGTTATGGCAAAGATGAAGTGGGGTGTGGGCATGTTTGCGAGGTTGCTAAAAAACGATCCTTCTTGTGTTCAATGAAAGTGTGGACAAAAGAAGAAGTAGGGCGGGCATGTACATATTGTGAGTTTTGATTTTAAGAATGAAAATAAAATAATTGCACTGATCAAGTGCCGTAGGCTTAATATATATACATATGTATTTAGTTATTCATGCTTATTGCGAATAAATTACATTTTATTTAACATTCATATTTAAGTACTAAATAATTTGTCAAATTTGATTCTGGATACCAGGCAAACATAAATGTCAGGAAGGACAATAATATCAAAAAGTCAAAGAAATAACAAGTTACAAGCAAAATATAAAACCAGTAAGGACGCTAACTTCAGCAAGGCTGAAGCTCAAATACTCTTCACGCTTATTTCTTGTGCCACGCCTATTTTTTTGACTGAATATATTTTCTCTTCATCTAATTAGCCTATATACAAATTATCATTGTTTTTGCTCATTGGGTACCGGAGATATGCAAATTATTGATTTTTGGTAAAAGTGGTCGTAACTATGCCCATTTTTTTCAAAATAGTTTTAATGCCTCCCCAAGAACATAACTGCGAAGTATCATGTCAATTGGTTAAGAAACAAAAAAGTTTTCCATATAACGACGTGAATATTGCTTCTCTTCTTCTTCTTCATTTTGTATGGCAGCTACAAGTTCTAGTAGCCCGAACTCAATGAAACTTTCAGGCATTATGTCGGACTATGTAAAACTACTATGTTTGAAATTTCAGCCCTCTATTTTCCAAAACAAAGAAGTTTTCCATATAACGATTCAAATTTGTTTTTCTTCTTTATTTCGTATGGGGGCTACCATTTCCAATAATCCGATATGGCCGGTTCCGACCAATGATTTGACCACACATTAGAGAAGTCTCCCTGCAAAATTTCAGCTCGATATCTTCAAAACTGTAGGAGGAGATAGCATATACACAGACAGACGGACGGACGGACAGACGGACATGGCTATATCAACTCGTCTTGTCGAGCTGATCAAGAATATATATACTTTATGGGGTCCCCCTCCCCTTCTTCTTGCTGTTACAAACTTCAGGACAAAGTTATAATACTATTCACTTGCGTGAAGAGTATAAAAAACAAAGCAAAAGCAAATTATACACAAAATATCAAAAAATCATAGCAAAAGCAAGTTACCCACACACACTTAAACCCTCTGCTCCACAACCAAAGTCAATGCATATGTGGGAAAAGGGTGTAGTGGAGCAATAAGTGTGTGCGTATTGTTTTTGTTGTCGCTGTGATCGCACACATACCAGGGCAACCCATGCATACATATGTTGGCAAATAAGTGTGTATGTGTGAACAGCCGAAAATGTACACAATTTTCTTTGCTTTCGTTCCTTATTTGCTCTCTTCGTCCCTCGCAACAACACAAACTGCGCGTTGCCTGTTTGCCTCTTCGCCCTTCTGATCCACAAGTATTGTCAACACTCAGTCTTCGTGTGACCTCTTCGCCCTTCACATCGACATATTGACACTTACATTTGATTCTTATGCGTGGCCATGTCACACACATGTACCCCTTTACCCGTCACAACAATTTAGTAAATGCAAAATGTATTGTTCTGCTACTTAGTTTCATGGGATCCTGTTACCATCCGTATAAAATTCGAATTGTTTGACAATATTCAGACTATAGAAGCGAAAAATGTTCATGATAGATGATATTTGATTTTGATAAATGAAAATGCAGATGAAAGTTTTGCTTATAAAAATTTGTATTTTGAAAATTTTAGAATTTTATTTATATTGGCATGTTAGTAAAAATATGAGGGAAAATATAATATTTTGATATAAACAATAAGAATATGTTTAAAAAGTCATTATTTTCATTAGATCTAAAAATTTGCTGAAATAATTGAATATGAAATGTCCGTCCGGACTTACAAAATATGAAAACCAAAATCAAGACAAAAGTCCACGGCGCCCAAGCAAATGAAACGTGGCAACATCTCAAAAGTAAACAAAAAACGAAAAATGTAAACAATTCCAGGCTGAGCGAGTCAAATATATACATTTCTCATTCCGACTCTGTCGCACAGTTTTCCGCTGTGACTAGGCGGCTAATTCGCAAAAACCGAAAGCTTAGCGTGAGAGGCCTTCGGTCTCTTGTTATACTCAGAGAGTATTAAAATATAACAAGAGACCGAAGGCCTCTCACGCTAAGCTTTCGGGTTTTTGAGATCCCGAATAGATAACTGGCGGAAAACTGTGCGACAGAGACGGAATAAGAAATGTATATATTTGACTCGCTCAGCCTGGAATTGTTTACATTTTTCCTATTTTGTTTACTTTTGAGATGTTGCCACGTTTCATTTGCTTGTGCGCCGTGGACTTTTGTCTTGATTTTGGTTTTCATATTTTGTAAGTCCGGACGGACATTTCATATTCAATTATTTCAGCAAATTTTTAGATCTAATGAAAATAATGACTTTTTAAACATATTCTAATTGTTTATATCAAAAGTTTATATTTTGCATCATATTTTTAATAACATGCCATTATAAATAAAATTCTAAAATTTGCAAAATAAAAATTTTTATAAGCAAAACTTTCATCTGCATTTTCATTTATCAAAATCAAATATCATCTATCATGAACATTTTTCGCTTTTATTGACTGAATATAATCAAACAATTCGAATTTTATACTGATGGTAACAGGATCACATGAAACTAAGTAGCAGAACAATACATTTTGCATTTCCTAAATTGTTAGCTTATGGCTGAGACGGGTAAAGGGGTACATGTGTGTGACAAGGCCACGCACAGGAGTCAAATATCAATTTCTCGATAAGCAGGGAAAGTGTGTAAAGCACAAAACCGGTTTGGCTCGTGTGACTGATCTATGATGCGAAGTGCGAAGAGGCAGGGAGGTCGCCAACAACAAACAACAAATACAATACAACAACAAAAGCAAAGAACATTTTCATTTCTCATATTGTTGAAAAATAACCAGTGACAACAAAAACAATACGCACACACTTATATGCTCCACTTCACCCTTTCTCTACATTACTTTGATTTTCGGCTAGCGCAAAGTTTTAGCAACAACAATGACAATGCGTATACATTTATATACTCCACTTCACCCTTTATCAACATTTGCATTGACTGTCTTGCTTTGTGTGCGATCACAGCGACAACAAAAACAATACGCACACACTTATTGCTCCACTACACCCTTTTCACACATATGCATTGACTTTGGTTGTGGAACAGAGGGAGTAAGTGTGTGTGGGTAACTTGCTTTTGCTAGGATTTTCTGATATTTTGTGTATAATTTGCTTTTGCCTTGCCTTTTTTATATTTTGCGTGTAACTTGTTATTTCTTTGACTTTTTGATATTATTGTCTTTCCTGACATTTCTGAGTAGCATGAATCAATTTGCTTAGTAAAATTGAATAGCGAATACTTTTGATCTGCAAAGAAACCATATTTCGCTTAGAAACTACATACATATATTTCGCCTACTTATTTCAATGCAAAATCAAATTAAACGCAAGTTTTTTTAATATTATTTTCGTCGCTAAACAATGCAATATAATTTTCTTCAGTCAATCAAACTCTAACTAAAATCAACCTAATCTCTGTATAATAAAAGTTACATTGCCTCAGCTTAAATAAAATGTTATTTATTCGCAATGAGCATGAATAACTAAATACATATACATATTAAGCCGACGGCACTTGTTCAGTCCAATTATTTTATTTTCATTCTTAAAATCAAAACTCACAATATGTACAT
This sequence comes from Phortica okadai, assembly GCA_034638295.1. Taxonomy (NCBI): domain Eukaryota; kingdom Metazoa; phylum Arthropoda; class Insecta; order Diptera; family Drosophilidae; genus Phortica; species Phortica okadai. Next base: position 758,818 of record JAWUZV010000032.1, on the reverse strand, counting down.
ACATACATGCCCGCCCTACTTGTTCTTTTGTCCACACTTTCATTGAACACAAGAAGGATCGTTTCTTAGCAACCACGCATACATGCCACATGCCACTTCACCTCTTGCCAACACTTTTCGTAAACAAAAGTGGTTTATGAAATTCGGCAACAAGGCTGGAAGTTCATTCATAATTTCCATTGAATTCCCAATTGTAGTAATTGTCTGTCCGTCGTCGTTAGAGCGAGCCAAACATACATTCGTTTTGTTGTCTCTGTCGCGACAAAACTTCTCCGCTGGTTATTAGTAACAATTATTTTTTGAAAGCTTAGCGTGAGAGGCCTTCGGTCTCTTGTTATATTTTAATACTCTCTGGTTATACTTTAATACTCTCTGGATTTCATTTTGAAAGCTTAGCGTGAGAGGCCTTCGGTCGCTTGTTATATTTTAATACTCTCTGGCCTCAACCTTTCCCAACATAACAAACATGAAAGACATGTAAAGAAAAAAACTCATTTTGCAAACAATTCTATAAATTAATTTATGCTAACATGCCTTATACAACCCCATACATTTTCAGACTGACACACAGACAGGCAGACGGACGGATAGACAGACTGACATACTGACAGACAGACGGACACACAGACAGACAGACAGATATAATGATCATCTATGTACCTTCATTGAGATCATATATCTGCTGAAAACAAAAAAACCTACAACATAATGCATTGTTTTGCAACAATACAATAATAAACAAAACAATAATAAAGAATACTATTCATATTTTATTATATTTATCCTGAAATAAGACCAAAAATACAAACTACTGCAAATAAAAAAAACAAGTTTTTGTTTAATTTTAAAATGCCTTTTATTTCAATATAAATAAGCTGAAAAATAAGAAAAAAGAAAACAAAAAAACAAACAAATTTCATTTTAAAATTCATTTTATTGTACAACTTGCTTCAACTTCCTTATATTTACTTCAATGTTATTGAATTACATATTAAAACAAAACAAAAACAAAAAACAAAATGAAAATATAACCAGTAAGGGCGGTATAGTCGAGTATACTCGACAATATAATACCCTGCACAGATGGTAGGCGGTGCCACACCTTCAAGTTACAAAAACATATTGATCTGACGTCGCATATTCAAATAGTGTTCAAAATATCAAGAAAATCGGTCAAAAAATGTGGATTTTACGAAAAATTTAAGTTTGTCGGCCTCTGAGGGGTAGCCATCAAAGAGGGGGGAAGTTTGTGGTATGCAGTTTTTAAGATGTGTTATCACTGAGCTTGTATACAAATTTTCAGGGTCGTACCTTTGTTAATTTTGGAGATATAGCAATTTTTAGAAACTAACTGGGGAGGGGAAATAAAAAGCAGGGGGGGATTTTGTGGTATGCAGTTTTGTAGGGCTATACATACTGAGTCTACATACCGATTTTCATGTTTCTATCTCTTTGGATGTTTGAGTTATAGGTATTTAAAAAAGTGGGTGTGGCTGGATGGGCGGGAAGGAGTGGGCGTGGCAAAAAAAAAAAATAAACTTGATCTGCTGCCGAGCATCACGAGTCTACCCTCCAAATTTTAAGTCTCTAGCTCTTATAGTTTCCGAGAACCGTTGGTGAGGACGGACGGACGGACAGACGGACGGACATGGCTCAATCAATTTCTCTTGTCGTTCTGATCAAGAATATATATACTTTATGGGGACCCCCTCCTCTCCTTCTGTGCGTTACATACATTTCGCTCAAACAAACACAATATACCCTGATACACAGTATGTGTACAGGGTATAAAAATGAAATTAAATGAAAAAAACAAAAAAAAAAAAAACCAGTAAGGACGCTAACTTCAGCAGGGCTGAAGCTTAAATACTCTTCACGCTTATTTCTTGTGCCACGCCTATTTTTTTTACTGAATATATTTTTTCTTCATCTAATTAGTCTACATACAAATTTTCATTGTTTTTGCTCATTGGGTGCCGGAGATATGCAAATTATTGATTTTTGGTAAAAGTGGGCGTAACCATGCCCATTTTTTTCAAAATAGTTTTAATGCCTCCCCAAGAACATAACTGTGAAGTTTCATGTCAATTGGTTAAGAAACAAAAAAGTTTTCCATAGAACGACGTGAATATTGCTTCTCTTCCTCTTCTTCATTTTGTATGGGAGCTACCAGTTGCAGATGTCCAATCTCAATGAAACTTTCAGGCATTATGTCGGACTATGTAGAACTACTAAGTTGAAAATTTCAGCCCTCTATCATACAAAACAAAAAAGTTTTCCATACAACGACGTTAAATCTTAATTTCTCTTCCTCTTCTTCATTTTGTATGGCAGCTACCAGTTCTAGTTGCCCGATCTCAATGAAACTTTCAGGCATTATGTCGGAGTATGTTAAACTACTATGTTTGAAATTTCAGCTCTCTATCTTTCAAAACAAAAAAGTTTTCCATATAACGATTAAAATTTGTTTTTCTTCTTCATTTCGTATGGGGGCTACCAGTTCCAATAATCCGATATGGCCGGTTCCGACCAATGATTTGACCACACATTAGAGAAGACTCCCTGCAAAATTTCAGCTCGATATCTTCAAAACTGTGGGAGGAGATAGCATATTCACAGACAGACGGACAGACGGACAGACGGACAGACGGACATGGCTATATCAACTCGTCTTGTCGAGCTGATCAAGAATATATATACTTTATGGGGTCCCCCTCCCCTCCTTCTTGCTGTTACAAACTTCAGGACAAAGTTATAATACTATTCACTTGCGTGAAGAGTATAAACAGACTAAAATCAAAGAGGAGAAAGGCCTGATGGATTTTGATTAATATTAATCAATTGTTAATTGTAACAACTTTCGGGCTTCAGCCCGACGTTTCAGCCTTCTTTGCTTCGAGTTTAGTTTGAAGCTTCTTCCGCGATGTCCTCCACCGCGTCCACCTCGACCACCACCTCGACCACCACCTCGACCTCCACCACGACCATCGCGTCCTCCACCGCGACGTCCTCCGCTTTGACCACTTAGTAATTCACCACCGACGCCATAAAAATTAAATGTTGCCATTCTGAAACGAAAAAATAATTATAAATTAATAAATTCATTTATATGGTTGAAGTCTAAATTAAATGTTTGTATTTATAAAAAAATACAACAAGTTCATTTAGACTTGAATCCATGTGAGTATATATCAATGAAATTGAGTATACATAAAAATATATATGTGTAGCCGAAATGATACACGCATGTATAAGTATGTACACTCAATTTCATTGAAACTATTGTAAATGCAAGTTCAATGCGCATTTTCCAATAAGGACGGACATAACTCCATTACAAAGCTTTGTACGCTCTTTTTTCATGCGCATTTAACATGCATTCACTTTTATATAATTTAACACTCACACATTCAAATTATTTCACTATTTTAAATTTATTTTCACTTACCTTTTATATTTATTCCTTAGTTTAATTCTTTTAACTCTTCAATGTCCGTCAGTCCGAGAATTGCGATGTTTTATAATAGTGTTGCCAGATCGTTCCTTCAGCTCATGCGGATCATTTCCGGTGTTGCCACACTGCGAGTTTTAGTGTAAATCCCGAAAATATGCCAATTTTATTTCAATGTTATTTTTCATTTTATTTCTAAATTCATAACATTTTAGCTATTTATTATGCGAAGTTTTTTCGCAGCCATTTCGTGCTTTCTTTTGTTTTCAATCTGGCGTTTTAAATTTTTACCTTTTTTTTCCAATTTTGTTGTTTCAAAAAACCATCCTGCTTTCTTTCTCAGCAAGATTATTGTCAACCGTTTTAAAATTGACAGTCTATGATTAAAGCAAACAGTGTTTTCCTGAAACCATGTTGGGTATTTTTTATTTGTTTCAATTTTTGCCTCTTTTATAATAGTTTCGCATATATTAAGCACTAGCTGACCCGGCGCGTTTTGCTACGCCCTCAAAGTATGATGAACTGTTGCATATAGCCCAGGATTGAATCTTTTAACACTCTATCACAATTAGTTCCTAAGTTTTCTTCTTGTCAGACTTATAGATACAGGTACATAGGCGTTTAAAATTTTTATTATATGTTGCAGCAGCCACGTTCATTTATCAATTCTTGTTGGGTTCGAAGTCATCAATATTATTTCCAGATTTTGTTTTCGAAGATTAATTAAATTCAAAAAAAAAATATTCCAGCGTTTTGAAACTCTAATTACCGTTAATGCGTTTCAGAATTCTTAATGCCTTGTAATTATGGCAAATTTCTTACTTTGCAGTGATATATAATTACCTTTACAAACATGTGATTGCAAAATTCCATCTGTTTATATTTAAGAACAACAAAACCATATTTTTGACTAATTGTTCCTTTGTTCCATTTTAGCAAAATGAAAAATACTCTCCACTTTACAGCCTTCTGGCGATTATGCTTACAGCAAAATGTTATTTTGAAGATGTTTCTCTATATGGTCGGGGCCACGCCTTTATGTTCGATTCTAATAAAATTTTGGAAAATAGTTAAAAATTAATAAAACATTTTTCTAACAAAAATCTTGTTTTGATCGATTGTTTCTTTCGCAAAGTGCCTTTTTTGACGTCTTAAACGTTTTTGTACAAAAAACTAAGGTGGTAGTTTTAAAAAACCTAATTTTTAACCGGCAGCTAAATGTAATAGCAATCCAATCATGCAGATTTTTTACATACAAACTGCCTGAAAAGATAAGATAATTTTCTGCGTTTTATTTTTTTTGAAATCGTTAAAACTGAGCTCGCAGTTGGTATTGAAGCAGACATATGGACATGACTGTGTTAACTCGTCTTGTGAAGATAATATATGCTTTATGTGGTCGGCGATATCTCCTTCTCTGCGTAGCGAACTTCATGGCATCGCAAATATATATTATTTTTGCAGGAGTATAAAAAACGCTATTCAGCCTTGCTGAAGACTATTTACTTTTCACGCTCTTTTTATGCCACGCCAGTTTTTTGGATTGAATCTGCTTTCTCTTTACTTTAATAGCCTATATACCAATTTTCATTGTTTAAGCTAATATGGAAACTTGCAATTTATTGATATTAGCTTGTGAAGTTGTAAGTCAATTAATTAAGAAAAAAAAAGTTTTCCTTTCAACGCCGTAAATTTTCTGTGTTTTCCTCTTCTTCACTTTGTATGATTCAGTGGTCCGATCTTAATGACAATTCCAGAAATTTAGTCTGCGTACGTAAAGTTACTATGTTTGTTTATGTTTTTTTCATCCCTCTATCTTTCAAAACGAAAAAGTTTTCCATTCAACGACTTAAGTTCTGTTCATTTTTCTTCTTTATTCTGTATGGGTGCTACCAGTTCTAATGGTCTGATCATTGCAGTTCCGACAAATGATTTATGGTGGTAAAGCTGTAAAATTTCAGGTCAATAGTCGGAGATTTCTCCTTCTGGGGGTTACAAACTCCGTGACAAAGTCATAATAATATTTACATACGTGAAGAGTATAAAAACACTAATATGTGTACATATGTGGCTGTATGTAAAAGATGAAGAAGAAGTGAAGCACAATTTCGAAAGTAATGCTCCTCCGTTTTCTCACCGTTCTCTTGTTCTCTTTGCAAACAACACACTCATACCAATACAAAAGTGTAAGAAGAAGCAAAGAATGGTACGTGTTTGCGTCCACAAAATCTTAATATTGTTTATTTTTCTTCTTCTTTCCGTATGGAGGCTACCAGTTAAAATGGTCGGATTGATACCAAAACAATATAACAACCTTCAGGAGGTCCATCTAAAGATTAACTGAAAATTTCATTGAATCGGAAGCTGTTTTTGAGTTATGCGCTTATCAACATATTTTTCGATTCATTTTTATTATACTATAGATTATTGTCTCACATTCAATAATAAGTGATCATAGGTAACTAAACACTGCACTAAACACGATATACATAGCTACGGTTTGTTTCGTGTATCAGTTGACAAAAGCAAACTCAGTAGTGAACATCCAAAAAAAACAACACTGACATTGACAGTTTGTTGTTGTTTCAACTTTTTTTTAATTTGACATGACTTGGAATCAAATCCTTCAAGCCGTACATACCTGCATTGTTTACACATTAGTGCGTGTAATTTCCAAAGAGTATTAATTAATTTTAATACTCTCTGGCTTGTACGTTCTCTCAAAGTTTTCTTGTTCTCTTTCCATCAACAAACACATAACAATACTGACGTATAAGAAGAAGCATAGCATGTTACGTTTAATGCTTGCGACGTCGCAAGTTTGTATGGGAAAAAGAAAAGGTCTGTTTTTAGGGTTTTTCCGGCAATTATTTGAATTTTTCTCGCCGTAAAAACCATCTTTGAACTTCAACGAACATTTAAAAAAAAGAATTGGCCAAATTGGTCCAGGCGTTGTTGAGTTATTCGCTTACCAACACATTTTGCGATTCATTTTTATATTATAGATATGAGGACTTTCATTGAAGTATTTAATAAATACATCATATTGAATATTACAGACATTATAAAATTAGTCTGTGGGGTTTTGTAAAATTAGAACATTACTACTAAAGTTCTTCTCTCTAATAAATTGTTCTGACTTCTTAGTGTCCAAGTCGTCAATATTTATTAGTAAAGCATCGCCTTTACTGCAATTAAACTTAAATTAAACCCATCGAAGTACCTTCTTGAAGCTAATTCAGCCTCATTTCCATTATTCGACATTTCTTCTTCAAAAGTGTCAATGGCTGATATTTTATTATATTCAGATACTGGCTCTTCCATTATGTTTGAAGTATTTTCAATTTCATTTTCTACTGTAGGAAAGTCCAATTCGAAATTTACAGATGTTTCATCTTCCTCATTCTCGCAATTTGTATTTGACGGAAAGGGTTGAGCAATAATCTTCATTGAAAGAAGTCGTTCCAATAAATACTGCATTTCCCGAGCTGATGGGTTTGTGTTCAAACCCAGTCTAGCTCGAATAATTGCAAAGAAACATTCAAGCCTGTCTTGACTGAATCTATTCAGAAATATACATTTTATTTCTGGCACTTTCAATAGTTTATCTGAAAGTTTCAACATTTTCTCGAGTGTGTCTTTCATTCCATTTATACAGTAGTTTGTATTATCCACACTAACTCCATCTAAATACTTTCGGAACTCAATTAACTTCTCTTTAACCCCATTATTTTCAGTTAATGGGAACTTCTTGCCTTTATTGAATGATCTAGAATTCAATAAATCGAATGCATCATTCATACAATGGCCTGCGAGAAACTTTTCGATAAGACTTGAGTAGCTAATTTCACACTCATCTTGTCGAAATTTAGTGGGAAGATGTGACGATGCGTTATTTTCGGCATTAATTTGGTTGTACTTGACTGCAAATCAATATTGTACACATCTTTAATAAAGTATTGCGGATACTCTTCGTTAAATGTACATAATCATACATTACGTATGTCACATTTCCTGATGGATCATAGAATTTGTTAGGTAATATGGAACGATTTAAGCCTGCTTGATCGCAAACAATTGCACGGACTTTTAGTCCGATTTCATGCAGTTCTTTGATATTGTTATTTAGAATTTCAACAACTTTTTCAGATGTCATTGACCCTGTTGCATAGTACGATATTACAAATTTCTAAGGATGCAACAATCCTTTCACTTGGACAAAGAGAAACGATTTAGCAACTTCTTTTGTTCTTTCTCCATTGCCAAAGTCGACGAAGCCATCTATTTGGTCAGAGACTGAATTATATTCTAATTCACCCCTGCCATGCATTTCGTCAAATACTAAAACGCAATTCTTACTTATTTCAGGCAACGCGTTAATCTCCTTTTTAATTGCCTTTTTCACTTCACTGCTAATGCCAGGAAGAATTCTTTTAACAGGTTGCCAATTATGCAAGCTTCTTGGGTGTGGCAAAGGGAAACCCAAACTTGATCGCATAAATGTATAACACTTTGCTGATCTATACTGAATATTCAGTGTTATATTTCTCTCTTCTTTAGTATATTTCGATACACGCTTAGTTTTTTGCCAAAAGCTTTATGAATGTTTTAGCGTTTTCATTAATATCATTAGCTATAATCACTGATTCTTCATATAGTTTATCTTTTCTCGACTTTAACATCTTAATTGTTTCGTCCATTTCAGAAACAATTTTCTTACGATCAGCTTGCAACATTTCATATTTTTGTTGCAGTATTTCATGATCCTCTTTGAGATGTTCAAATCTCTTCTTATATGTACATTCTTCAGTACAATTATGTACTATTTCAGTACTTTCTTCATTTTGACTAGTTGATTTGATGAAATCAACTATAGCAATGAAGTTTGGCAGTGAAGTTTGTTTGCATTTCTGCAATGTTGGATTGCGCCAACGAGCTTATTTGCATTTCGGCAATGTTGGATTGCGCCAACGAGCTAACTTGCATTTCGGCAAGATTGGATTGCGCCAACGAGCTAACTTGCATTTCGGCAAGATTGGATTGAACATAAGTTGTTGCAAACCTACATTTCTTCAATGTAGTTTCCTTGCATTTATTCAATGCTCTCTTCCGTTGACTTACCTCATCTGTAATAAAACTGGGAAGATGATTATTGCAAATATAAATAATTGCTTTATTTTCAACACCATCTTTAAGATATAATATTCTTTTTAATTTATCTCTATGTACATGGTTCTTTGAAAATTCATGCAACTGTGAAGAAGGTCTACTTACTTGACATCCTCCAACGGAACAAATAATTTTGATTACTTCTTTCTCTATTTTTTGCGAAACGAAAGCATGTTTCACACCGTCATTGTGACCTGTAATAAACAAAAAAATTGTATATGTTAAATAAGTTTAAAAAAAAATCCACTATACGTACACGCAATATTATTAGTGTATGTTATAAATCATACGTAAAACACATTTTGAAGGCTACTGTAAAGTTTGAAATCATAAGTAGAGGCAGTTGGGTTTTAATACATATGCATGTAAACAAAAGTATGTTTTTAGCATTTCTGGTGTTTGAGGTACAGACACGCCATATTTATACGTTATAAAAAGCAATCGAATACAGCTAAGAACAAAAAAATAACACACTTTTCAAATATCCAAACAGTTTTTATCGAATTTCCAAACAATTCAATATTGAATGTGATCTTCATAACGGTTTTTGTTAATACTAATATAAAATATAAAATTATTTCAAACTTAATAGTTTCTGTTAAAACATATTAATTGTTTAATAATGTAAAACATTTCATATCAGTTTTGAAAAATGCTTATTATTATTATAATTTATTAAATAAAAGTTTGTGCAATCTTACCTAAATTTAGTGTAGGCATTGCACCCTGCACAAATTTTTTGGTGCCCTTTAAGTCGTCACAGAAGTGCTTATCACAAAATCTGTGATTTTTTGACACCCTACTCGGATCCACTTGAGCATTTTCGCACCACTCGTTTTTCAACCGGGATGTTATACGAAACATATGATCACTGCCCGCGCAGTTCTTCACTATACACTTTATTTTAATTATTTCAGACATTGTACGTTTTTATTATTGTAATATATTATAATTTAAAAAATTGAGAATTTAATTAACTTTTAAGTTGTTATTGTTATTTAATTATATATTTATATATATTATTTATATTATAATAAATGTTGTACAAATTTAGTTAACTTTTGTTGTCGATTAAAAGCTTTGAACTAAATCAGTCATGCCACCTTTTTATGTGTGCCTTTTTTTATGCCAAGTTTGCGTAACTTTCATATTTTCGGGATTTACACTAAAACTCGCAGTGTGGCAACACCGGAAATGATCCGCATGAGCTGAAGGAACGATCTGGCAACACTATTATAAAACATCGCAATTCTCGGACTGACGGACATTGAAGAGTTAAAAGAATTAAACTAAGGAATAAATATAAAAGGTAAGTGAAAATAAATTTAAAATAGTGAAATAATTTGAATGTGTGAGTGTTAAATTATATAAAAGTGAATGCATGTTGAATGCGCATGAAAAAAGTGCGTACATAACTTTGTAATGGAGTTATGTCCGACCTTATTGGAAAATGCGCATTGAACTTGCATTTACAATAGTTTCAATGAAATTGAGTGTACATATATATTTATGTATGCGTGTATCATTTCGGCTACACATATATATTTTTATGTGTACTCAATTTCATTGATCCATGTGAGTATATCACTTCACTTTAGACTTCAACCATATAAATGAATTTATTAATTTATAATTATTTTTTTGTTTCAGAATGGCAACATTTAATTTTTATGGCGTCGGTGGTGAATTACTAAGTGGTCAAGGCGGAGGACGTCGCGGTGGAGGACGCGATGGTCGTGGTGGAGGTCGAGGTGGAGGTCGCGGTGGACGCTGTGGAGGACATCGCGGAAGAAGCTTCAAACTAAACTCGAAGCAAAGAAGGCTGAAAAGTCGGGCTGAAGCCCGAAAGTTGTTACAACCAGAGAGTATTGAAATATAACAAGAGACCGAAGGCCTCTCACGCTAAGCTTTCAAAATGAAATCAGCCGCAACTGATGGCGGAAAATTCTTGCCAGACAGAGACAGCAAAACAGATGTATATCTGGCTCGCTCTAGCAACGACGGACAGACACGTACTACACTAAGGAATTTAATTGAAATTACGAATGAAGTTCCAGCTCCGTTGCCAAATTTTATAAACAACTTTTGCTTACGAAAAGTGATGGCAAAGATGAAGTGGGGTGTAGGCATGTTTGCGAGGTTGCTAAAAAACGATCCTTCTTGTGTTCAATGAAAGTGTGGACAAAAGAAGAAGTAGGGCGGGCATGTACATATTGTGAGTTTTGATTTTAAGAATGAAAATAAAATAATTGGACTGATTAAGTGCCGTCGGCTTAATATGTATATGTATATATGTATATATTGGCCATCGATACGAAATAGATAATGTGAATTCCTTCAAAGTGCATACAAACACTACCGTTTTGGATATATTTGGTTTATAATAAAATGAGTAAGGTCTGGCGGGCCTGGGCTCTTAGTCTATGACAACTGACGTGTGAAGAATATATTAATGATCAACGTAATTTACGGAAAAATTTGTAAGTAAATATTTTTTACAAATCTCTTACTTAATTTGAATATAAACAAAATGAGTGGCTCAGGGTTTTCAAAACGAAATATACGACGCTTAGTGAAAAAAGAAAAAGACAATATTTCATTAATGCGAACTGTCCGTCCGTTGAACACAAATATACGAAATGTCTGTGAAAATCTTCTAGAAAACAAGTCTGTCCAACCGTCAGGTTCAAGTCAATTGAATAATGATTTAGTTTGTGACAATTTGGTAAATTGTGGTAAGCCTGAATCGAATGTGGGACAACCAAAATTGCACAGGAAACTTATTGAGTGGTATAATTAAGAGAATGTGACGCGTGGTCAATTAGATACATTATTGAAAGTTTTAAGTTCAGAGAACATTGATGTACCGCTTTATGCGAAGGGCCTTTTACAGCCTAAAAAATCCAAAGCTGTGATTAGAACAGTAACACCAGGTTTTTTTACCCATATTGGTATACTGCAGTACTTGCAATCGGTAGAAGATCAACTGATGAATGGCTCAGAGCTTCTTCTAGACGTGAATGTCGATGGATTACCACTGTTTAGAAGCTCAAAAACATGTGAGCGGCCGATTTTAGGTTTTTTTCAAAACTTACCCGATAGCTCTGTTTTTATGATTGGGTCTTATGTAGGCAATCAAAAACCAGCCAATATAAACCAGTTCATGCATGATTTTGTGTTCGAAGTATCACAAATGTGTAAATGCTATTTTCAAGTGGGTAGTAAACAAATTAAAATAAAGCTAAAAGCCTTCATTTGCGATGCGCCAGCTCTTGCATTTATGTGCGGGACGGCTGGAACCAACTCATTTAACGGGTGCATGAAATGTACACAAGTTGGTAAACGTATTAATCATGTTACTGTGTACAGTAAAACACCTGGGCCTCTATCACTAATGAGGATTTTACTAATAAAGTATATTCAGCTCATTATTTCGAAACAATCCTGTTTCTATTGGAGCAGTTGGTGTCAATATGGTAACAGATTTTGCTCTGGATCCAATGCATCTTTTAGATTTAGGCGTTGGAAAAAAAAATTTTGAAACAAATAGTTGAAAAAAAAACGCATCTATTCAAAATGATGACGATGACATAGAAAATCTGTTCGATAAACTTTTTAGTTTACAAAAATTTGTTCCGTACGAGTTCGTACGAAAACCAAGAGGTCTGGATGAGCTACCATGGTGGAAAGCTGTTGAGTTTAAACAATTTCTGTTGTATTCTGGCCCAATAGTTTTGAAAAAGTTGGTTTCTGATGCTTGCTATTACCACTTTCTATTGCTTTCTTGTGCTTATCGGTTGTTACTGTCAGAAAAGTATTTATTGAACATCGATACGGCAGCCAAATTAAGTGAATATTTTGTAGATTAATTTACTAATGTATATCAAGAAGATACATTAACTTATAATGTTAACAATATGCTTCATTTGGTAGATTGCGTAAAAGAGCTGGGACATATAAACACTTTAAGTGCTTACAAGTTTGAAAACTTAACAACAAAATTTTTCAGCAACTTCATACAAAATTTTTTCTCAGTGTCCCAGCTAAAAAAAAAAAAAATTTGTCCAACATTCAATAGGGATGGTATCATATTTAAATACCAATTTTCTAATTTTGTTCTAAGAACAAAATTGCCAGACAATATTTTCTGTCTGAAATCAGGTCAACCCATAAAAATTATAAGGAAATACATTTTCCAGTTTGCGATATTTTTTTGTACAGCCAATGAAAAGTGAGGTCTTACGCATATTTCTAACTGATGGCAAAATAAATGATACCATTGAGTGCGAAATTGCTTTTAAATACGTTTACTTTCCTTATGAGAGAAATGAAATAGTGTTAGTACCACTAATTCATTCTTTAATTAACAACTAACAACTATATAAACCACATGAAATACACACTAATACAATTTTTGTTTTCCAATATTTGCAAGCAACAACGAAGAGAACATGTTATTTAAACTCTAATGAAAATGAAAAAGAGAATGATATGCGGCTCATGGACATAGAGAGGAGACTTAAAACGGTGGAGGAGAACCAACAAATTATTATGAACAGCAATGCCAAAATTTTCGCATGCGTCTCTAAAATTTGTGACACAAAGGACCCAACATCAAATGTTGAGTTCCCCAAAAAAGATATCCCGAAGTTAAATGAGTTGGAGCAAAAAATAGCAGCAGACCCAAATTAATATGTAAGGTTAGGTTAGGTTAGGTTGAACAGGCAGCTCAACCGAAGTCGAGAGCACCCAGTGACCATTAGGTCCATTGTGTTGCCTGTTTTATAAACTGGAGGGATAGATGGGATCGGGTAGGGTTGCTGGGGTAATGGATGGGAGAAGGGTCATTCCGTTTGTCCTGGTTCTAATGGCCAGTCCCACTGGGCTTCGGCAGCCCACGGAACCACCCAGTGGAATCCAGGAAGAGTGCCAGGTCCTCCAGGTGCGCGTTCGCTAGACTGCCCAGTTCGTCAAAGAAGGGTCTTCCCAAAAATTGGGTTCTCCTCCTCAGAAGTGCAGGGCAGTCGCAGAGAAGGTGTTGGACACTCTCGATCTCATCTTCGTTTTCACAGCTACGACAGTAGTCTTGTTGGGATACGCCGTACCGTTGGGCCATACGCCCAATGTAGCAGTGTCCCGTTAAGACTCCTGTCAACATCCTTATCCTGTTCTTTGTTAAGTGTAGGAGCTCGGAAGTGCGCTTCGAATTGTATCTTGGCCATAGTGCCTTGGACACCTCGCAGCCCAGTACTGCTATCCAGTGTTCGGCAGCCACAGTCCTCATGGTACTGTCAAGTTCCGATAGGACGTACTGGATTGGCCTTTTAATGTCTTTCACCACGAGACTTATTTCTAACGCTGAACCGGATCTAGCGCACTCGTCAGCCGCCTCGTTACCAGGCACACCCATGTGGCCCGGCACCCAGACCAGTCTGATTGAGTGCGGTTGACACCGGTTCAGTGCCAAAACCGTGTCCCGGATGAGTTTACTCTTTACCGTGTTCGACGAGAGAGCTTTAAGCGCTGCTTGGCTATCAACGTAGATCGATACGTTCCTCGGGCTCTCACTCAAGGTGTGTATCAATTTAGCCGCCTGCCAAACGGCGTAGATCTCCGCTTGGAACACGCTGCAATAGTCAGGAAGACGAAAGGAGAGTTGAACCGAAGGGTCATCAGAGTAGACCCCCGATCCAGTTCCTTCCTTCGTCTTCGAGCCGTCTGTATAGATTGACAACTCGTTCTGCCTCACGGGAGTTTCGAGTTGCCAATCTGCTCTATTAGGAAATTCGACAGTAAATTTGTCTTCCCATTTGAGATCTGAAACCCAGTAGTCGTTCTCATCTGCCACAGAGGTTCCTACCGAGCGTAGGATGGTACTGTGGCCCGCAACACAAGGCTTAAGAAGGCCCTGGGCTAGCAGCCTGACTGCACTTCTTGCTGCCACGTGCTAGAGGGAGACTCCAATTGGTTCCAGATTCAACATCACGTCAAGCGCTGCCTGGGGGGTAGAACGAATGCATCCTGTTACTCCCAGGCAAGCGAGTCTTTGTACCTTGCGGAGGTTGTTTAGATGGGAATTGGTGTGACCCGCCTCCCACCAAACCAGCGCTCCATAAGTAAGTATAGGTCTGACGACTGCTGTGTAAAACCAATGAATGATATACGGTTGCAGTCCCCATCCTTTACCGAAAGTCTTTTTGCATACAAAAAAGGCCTGTAGTGCCTTTTTCATCCTCTCCTCCGAGTTCCTCCTCCAGGAGAGTTTAGAGTCGAGGATTACTCCAAGGTACTTGGCCTCCTTTGAAAGCACAAGCTCCGTTCCGCCCAGTGTCGGGAGTTTGAAGCTTGGGATCTTATATTTCCGGGTGAACAAAACCAGCTCGGTCTTTTGTGGGTTGGCCCCCAGACCGTTCTGCTCTGCCCATCGAAGAGTTAGGCCCAATGCGCCGTTTAGGAGCTCACTGATTGTAGGCAGGAATCTGCCTGTTACCATAAGCACCAGGTCGTCTGCATAGGCCGTCACTCTACATCCCCTATTTTCCAGTTTTAGGAGAAGATCATTAAGGACAAGGTTCCACAGCAAGGGAGATATGACACCCCCTTGCGGAGTTCCCCTGACCACCTTTCTCCTAATTGTCGAGGCGCAGAGTTGGGCGTTTATCACTCTGTGGCTGAGCATGTTGCTAAGCCATCGAGTGATTGTCGGGTGTGAGCCAATTTTGACAAGTGCAGTCGTAATAGACTCGATCCTGACATTGTTGAAGGCACCTTCTATGTCCAGAAAAGCCGCCAACGTAAACTCCTTTCTCCGCAATGTTTTTTCAATTGTGCTAACTACCTCGTGCAAAGCGGTCTCAACTGATCTACCCTTAAGATAGACGTGTTGAGATCCGCTGAAAGTGTGAGGTGTCAGCTTACTTCTGAGATGCAGGTCCAGGAGTCTCTCCAATGTTTTCAATAAAAACGATGAAAGACTAATGGGCCTATAATCTTTTGGTGAGCAATGGTTGATCTTTCCTGCTTTGGGAATGAAAGCCACCCTCACTTCTCTCCAGTACCTTGGGATGTATCCTGTGAGGAGACATCCCCTGAAGATTTCCAGTAGCCATTGCGACAGGTGCTCACTCACCGCTTGCATCATGGCCGGTCTGATGTCATCCGGTCCAGCTGATTTGTTGGGATGGAACGACTTGATAGCCCAGATTATCTTTTCTTTGGTAAGGATTTCCCTTACTACGGCCTCACCCCCCAGGTCCACTGCCTGTTCCGGCTGTTCGCTGATGCTAAACCCAGGTTCATCGTCAGCTTCCAAGCATCCCGGAAAGTGTGTGTTCATGAGGAGTTGTAGAGACTCCTGGCTGTCTTTAGCGAATTTGCCATCCAGATCGCAAAGCAAGCCTGGTGTGGCTGGATCTTTCGCTAGCAACCTTCGAAGTCTGGACGCTTCTGTGGTGCTGGTCAGATCCTCGCAGAAAGCGGCCCAAGAACGGGACGGCTGGAACCAACTCATTTAACGGGTGCATGAAATGTACACAAGTTGGTAAACGTATTAATCATGTTACTGTGTACAGTAAAACACCTGGGCCTCTATCACTAATGAGGATTTTACTAATAAAGTATATTCAGCTCATTATTTCGAAACAATCCTGTTTCTATTGGAGCAGTTGGTGTCAATATGGTAACAGATTTTGCTCTGGATCCAATGCATCTTTTAGATTTAGGCGTTGGAAAAAAAAATTTTGAAACAAATAGTTGAAAAAAAAACGCATCTATTCAAAATGATGACGATGACATAGAAAATCTGTTCGATAAACTTTTTAGTTTACAAAAATTTGTTCCGTACGAGTTCGTACGAAAACCAAGAGGTCTGGATGAGCTACCATGGTGGAAAGCTGTTGAGTTTAAACAATTTCTGTTGTATTCTGGCCCAATAGTTTTGAAAAAGTTGGTTTCTGATGCTTGCTATTACCACTTTCTATTGCTTTCTTGTGCTTATCGGTTGTTACTGTCAGAAAAGTATTTATTGAACATCGATACGGCAGCCAAATTAAGTGAATATTTTGTAGATTAATTTACTAATGTATATCAAGAAGATACATTAACTTATAATGTTAACAATATGCTTCATTTGGTAGATTGCGTAAAAGAGCTGGGACATATAAACACTTTAAGTGCTTACAAGTTTGAAAACTTAACAACAAAATTTTTCAGCAACTTCATACAAAATTTTTTCTCAGTGTCCCAGCTAAAAAAAAAAAAAATTTGTCCAACATTCAATAGGGATGGTATCATATTTAAATACCAATTTTCTAATTTTGTTCTAAGAACAAAATTGCCAGACAATATTTTCTGTCTGAAATCAGGTCAACCCATAAAAATTATAAGGAAATACATTTTCCAGTTTGCGATATTTTTTTGTACAGCCAATGAAAAGTGAGGTCTTACGCATATTTCTAACTGATGGCAAAATAAATGATACCATTGAGTGCGAAATTGCTTTTAAATACGTTTACTTTCCTTATGAGAGAAATGAAATAGTGTTAGTACCACTAATTCATTCTTTAATTAACAACTAACAACTATATAAACCACATGAAATACACACTAATACAATTTTTGTTTTCCAATATTTGCAAGCAACAACGAAGAGAACATGTTATTTAAACTCTAATGAAAATGAAAAAGAGAATGATATGCGGCTCATGGACATAGAGAGGAGACTTAAAACGGTGGAGGAGAACCAACAAATTATTATGAACAGCAATGCCAAAATTTTCGCATGCGTCTCTAAAATTTGTGACACAAAGGACCCAACATCAAATGTTGAGTTCCCCAAAAAAGATATCGCGAAGTTAAATGAGTTGGAGCAAAAAATAGCAGCAGACCCAAATTAATATGTAAGGTTAGGTTAGGTTAGGTTGAACAGGCAGCTCAACCGAAGTCGAGAGCACCCAGTGACCATTAGGTCCATTGTGTTGCCTGTTTTATAAACTGGAGGGATAGATGGGATCGGGTAGGGTTGCTGGGGTAATGGATGGGAGAAGGGTCATTCCGTTTGTCCTGGTTCTAATGGCCAGTCCCACTGGGCTTCGGCAGCCCACGGAACCACCCAGTGGAATCCAGGAAGAGTGCCAGGTCCTCCAGGTGCGCGTTCGCTAGACTGCCCAGTTCGTCAAAGAAGGGTCTTCCCAAAAATTGGGTTCTCCTCCTCAGAAGTGCAGGGCAGTCGCAGAGAAGGTGTTGGACACTCTCGATCTCATCTTCGTTTTCACAGCTACGACAGTAGTCTTGTTGGGATACGCCGTACCGTTGGGCCATACGCCCAATGTAGCAGTGTCCCGTTAAGACTCCTGTCAACATCCTTATCCTGTTCTTTGTTAAGTGTAGGAGCTCGGAAGTGCGCTTCGAATTGTATCTTGGCCATAGTGCCTTGGACACCTCGCAGCCCAGTACTGCTATCCAGTGTTCGGCAGCCACAGTCCTCATGGTACTGTCAAGTTCCGATAGGACGTACTGGATTGGCCTTTTAATGTCTTTCACCACGAGACTTATTTCTAACGCTGAACCGGATCTAGCGCACTCGTCAGCCGCCTCGTTACCAGGCACACCCATGTGGCCCGGCACCCAGACCAGTCTGATTGAGTGCGGTTGACACCGGTTCAGTGCCAAAACCGTGTCCCGGATGAGTTTACTCTTTACCGTGTTCGACGAGAGAGCTTTAAGCGCTGCTTGGCTATCAACGTAGATCGATACGTTCCTCGGGCTCTCACTCAAGGTGTGTATCAATTTAGCCGCCTGCCAAACGGCGTAGATCTCCGCTTGGAACACGCTGCAATAGTCAGGAAGACGAAAGGAGAGTTGAACCGAAGGGTCATCAGAGTAGACCCCCGATCCAGTTCCTTCCTTCGTCTTCGAGCCGTCTGTATAGATTGACAACTCGTTCTGCCTCACGGGAGTTTCGAGTTGCCAATCTGCTCTATTAGGAAATTCGACAGTAAATTTGTCTTCCCATTTGAGATCTGAAACCCAGTAGTCGTTCTCATCTGCCACAGAGGTTCCTACCGAGCGTAGGATGGTACTGTGGCCCGCAACACAAGGCTTAAGAAGGCCCTGGGCTAGCAGCCTGACTGCACTTCTTGCTGCCACGTGCTAGAGGGAGACTCCAATTGGTTCCAGATTCAACATCACGTCAAGCGCTGCCTGGGGGGTAGAACGAATGCATCCTGTTACTCCCAGGCAAGCGAGTCTTTGTACCTTGCGGAGGTTGTTTAGATGGGAATTGGTGTGACCCGCCTCCCACCAAACCAGCGCTCCATAAGTAAGTATAGGTCTGACGACTGCTGTGTAAAACCAATGAATGATATACGGTTGCAGTCCCCATCCTTTACCGAAAGTCTTTTTGCATACAAAAAAGGCCTGTAGTGCCTTTTTCATCCTCTCCTCCGAGTTCCTCCTCCAGGAGAGTTTAGAGTCGAGGATTACTCCAAGGTACTTGGCCTCCTTTGAAAGCACAAGCTCCGTTCCGCCCAGTGTCGGGAGTTTGAAGCTTGGGATCTTATATTTCCGGGTGAACAAAACCAGCTCGGTCTTTTGTGGGTTGGCCCCCAGACCGTTCTGCTCTGCCCATCGAAGAGTTAGGCCCAATGCGCCGTTTAGGAGCTCACTGATTGTAGGCAGGAATCTGCCTGTTACCATAAGCACCAGGTCGTCTGCATAGGCCGTCACTCTACATCCCCTATTTTCCAGTTTTAGGAGAAGATCATTAAGGACAAGGTTCCACAGCAAGGGAGATATGACACCCCCTTGCGGAGTTCCCCTGACCACCTTTCTCCTAATTGTCGAGGCGCAGAGTTGGGCGTTTATCACTCTGTGGCTGAGCATGTTGCTAAGCCATCGAGTGATTGTCGGGTGTGAGCCAATTTTGACAAGTGCAGTCGTAATAGACTCGATCCTGACATTGTTGAAGGCACCTTCTATGTCCAGAAAAGCCGCCAACGTAAACTCCTTTCTCCGCAATGTTTTTTCAATTGTGCTAACTACCTCGTGCAAAGCGGTCTCAACTGATCTACCCTTAAGATAGACGTGTTGAGATCCGCTGAAAGTGTGAGGTGTCAGCTTACTTCTGAGATGCAGGTCCAGGAGTCTCTCCAATGTTTTCAATAAAAACGATGAAAGACTAATGGGCCTATAATCTTTTGGTGAGCAATGGTTGATCTTTCCTGCTTTGGGAATGAAAGCCACCCTCACTTCTCTCCAGTACCTTGGGATGTATCCTGTGAGGAGACATCCCCTGAAGATTTCCAGTAGCCATTGCGACAGGTGCTCACTCACCGCTTGCATCATGGCCGGTCTGATGTCATCCGGTCCAGCTGATTTGTTGGGATGGAACGACTTGATAGCCCAGATTATCTTTTCTTTGGTAAGGATTTCCCTTACTACGGCCTCACCCCCCAGGTCCACTGCCTGTTCCGGCTGTTCGCTGATGCTAAACCCAGGTTCATCGTCAGCTTCCAAGCATCCCGGAAAGTGTGTGTTCATGAGGAGTTGTAGAGACTCCTGGCTGTCTTTAGCGAATTTGCCATCCAGATCGCAAAGCAAGCCTGGTGTGGCTGGATCTTTCGCTAGCAACCTTCGAAGTCTGGACGCTTCTGTGGTGCTGGTCAGATCCTCGCAGAAAGCGGCCCAAGAATCTCTTTTGGCCTTCCTACATTCTTTCTTGAAGACTTTGAAACTGAGGTGGTAGGCGTCCCAGTCCACCTGGCAGTTTCTGTCTTTCGCTCTGTTGTAGAGTCTTCTCGTTTCCTTCCGTATCCTTCCGAGCTCCGGTGTCCACCACCTGTTGCGGTTTGACTTTGGAGGACGGCTGATAGGACAGGATTTGATGAAGGCCTTACACAGAGCTTCCGTGACGGTCCTGGTCGATTTCTCCAGTTTGTCCGGGTTGTCCAGCCTACCCACTGGGTGGTTTGGGAGTAACTCCTTGACAAGTTGAGAGAACTTGACCCAGTCAGTTCGTTTTGGGTTCCTGAAGGGGCGTTTGGCCTCTCTGAACCATTCTACTTCGAACACTATCCTGTAATGGTCCGAGAAGGAACATTCCGTGGATACGTGCCAGTCTACAACAGAGAGAGAGTCACTGTTGGTCGCTAGGGTTATGTCAATAACCTCAGCACGGTTCTTATTGCGGAATGTGGGGTGGTCACCCCGGTTACACACATTAAGATTTGTGCACGACATGAATTCACACAGCGATTCTCCTCTCACGTTAATATCCTTGCTTCCCCACATAGTATGGTGAGCATTGGCATCACACCCCAGGATTAAGTCCGTGCCCTCCTCCTGCGCATGCCGAATAAGGGCTCGGACGCTCTCTGATGGTGGATCCCTCTCTTCATACGGTAGATATGCCGAGGCCAGGTATAGTTTGGGACCGTTCCTTCGCTCGCATAACACTACCGTCAGGTCGTTGTTGCTGTAACGGGAAGAGAAAAGAACATTAAGTCCGGTTCTTACCACGATACAGGTTCTGGACTTACCTACAGTTGTAGGGACAAGGAGATTGTAGCCGCGGGCACCTAAACCGCAAACCCTTTCACTCACGATCCAGGGCTCCTGGATAAGAGCCACGTCTACCCTCTCCCTGTCCATCCACCGTAGTAGGTCGATCGAGGGGACCCTTGAATGATGCAGATTAATCTGCACCACCTTAAGTCTCTCCGGTTGACCTATCATCTTCGCGCCCGGCGCCTCCAGGAATGATTGCCCGAAGGCAACCCATTCCCATCTTCAGACGGCCCTGCCTGCTCAGGAGTTGGCGTCTGGACTCCGGACCAATACTGATCCAGAGGTCCTTGCCGTTTCCCTTGTCGCGGGCCAGCCCTCTCTTGATTGCCCAATCCCCGGTGTCGCAGTCCGCGTTCTGGCTCTTGATCAATAAGAGGGTGGTTCGATCCTCCATAATTGGAGGTGGGATCCAGACCTTAATAATCGTTCGAGCCGGAATTTGGTCCACGGGGACGACATCAATCTTAGCACCCGGCCAGGGGGCGTCTAGTTCCAGCAATGTGTCCTTGAGGAGCCGCAGGGACTCCTCATTGGCACATGCCACAACCTTGACACCCTTGTACCAGTTGATACCGTCAAACTCTGCCACGAAGGGATTTTCTGGCAGAGTGATGGCATCTGCTATCGCCCGGTTGATTGACCCTTCAAGGATGAGCCAGTTCTCGGTAGTGAGTTTCCCCTCCGGGTCCCTCCTATCGATAATGGCCAACTGCAGCTCCGGTTTCGAGCTTAAGCTTGCCAGAAATTCCCCTGGACGTTTCCGCTTGCTCTCCGAAGCCTTCGCCGAGTCATCAGACCTTTGTCTCTTATTGGCCGGTGCGGTACTCTTGCTAGCCGTTCCCTCCTTTACGGGGGGTGTGGCTGCGGCAGGTTTCCCTCGGCACAGAGCACTCGTACTTTGTGCGGCGGTCTGAGTGTTACCAGGCGGGCCAGCAAGTCTCAGATACAGTCGCACGTTGTACTCATGCTTTTTGCGCAGTCTCTTTTCTCGGCCGCTCAGCGAACCCGGGTCGCGACCCTCCAGTCCCTTAAGGAACTTTAGAGAGGTCTTGTACCCAGACAGCCGTTTGCGTTTGAGATCATCGTCTGCTATGGTCTTTTTGGGTTGTCCCTGGACAACCGTCACTTCACCTTCATCTGTGCTCGATGACTCATCGTCTAGCGGCGGCTCCGCTAGCGCAAGCGCTAGCTCGGCAGCCGGCATCGATGGGCCTGTGAACACAAACTCCGACTCTGTGGCAGTTGGTTCCAGCTCTGTACCCTCCTGGCGACGGAGCGCACTCGCGCGCGTTCCGTCACTGTGACCACTGGCGACACGCAGAGAGGATTGCTCCTCCCCGTGCCCGCCGGTGGTAGCGGTCACACCTCCCACCGACGTTTGGGCTGACATCCCAGCCCGTGCTTCTCTACTGTTCTTCCGTCCCATCATAAGGGTGATGCAGTTTATACTTGCTGCCAAGTACCTCTGACCATGGCTTCGGGCCCAAGCCTCTCAGACTAGGTCTGAGAGACTTGGGTCCGTCACCTTTGCTAGACACTGCAAGGTCCTGCGGACAGGCAAGAGATGCTAGCATCCCTCGGTTGCCCGAGACAATGCAGTATCCATTGCCCAGCCGGCACCCTCGGGGAGGGTTCAGTCAGAGGAGTTTTCGCCAGCCTAAATTTATATGTACTTAAGTAGTATTTCAAATGATCAAAAAAAAGTATATTAACTTTTATTTCATTGTATTTCAGATTTCAATTTTCAAATCAATATTCGTGCCACATGGTATTGTGAAGCATTTGAACAGACTGTTAGAACAAAATGTGCTCATGAATATGAACTATTCTGGCACATATGAAAAATTGGTTCTATGCAGCTACAGACACTTGAACTCTGATTTGTATGGTAAATATCGTACTTTATTTTTCTTAATTGATGTTTTATAGTCAGATTTACTTCCACAGAATCTAAAAAAAAAAGAAGGCTATACTTTTAGCGATTATACGAAAGACGTTTGTTTGGTGTTTCAAAAGTCGAAAAATAGGGTCTATAAGGCTACGTGTGACGCTAATCGAAATAAGAAGGTTGAAACCACTGAAGGTAAGTCTGATAAAAAAGAGTTATAAATTTTATATGAAGAAACTAATTTATTTCTTTTGTTGCAGATGTAAAGTCAAACAAATGAGCTGTTCGTTCCAACATTCACATAAACAACTTCTTTGTTATGATTATAATATTTTTTTTTTCAATATCCTCATCACTTTTTTATCATCACCATTAATTGCAAATAATGTATATATTAACATAAATTTTATTATATTTTTTTTTTTTTT
Organism: Phortica okadai; assembly: GCA_034638295.1. Classification (NCBI taxonomy): domain Eukaryota; kingdom Metazoa; phylum Arthropoda; class Insecta; order Diptera; family Drosophilidae; genus Phortica; species Phortica okadai. The sequence goes on along the minus strand of JAWUZV010000032.1, from coordinate 735,318 downwards.
TTTTTTTTTTTACTTTGCTTTATTTATTGGATCTTCTCTTTCATATGAGACTAACAATAAGTTTGCAGATCTTAAGACTAAACGTTAATTAACAGTTCTTTTGAACTGTAGTTTGCTCGTGGGGCCCTAGGGTCTATCGCTGGGTTGGAAGGTCATTTCGACGAAGACGGGATTGGCTGCACAACCTTGTTAATCTTCTGGCGAGATGGTTAGGGTGCGTAGAAAGCTTGCTGTAGTATTGTTCCTAGAGTTCTGCTATTACATCTCTGACTGGTTGAATATTTAAATCTTTTTGTATGTTTTCGTTTCGAACATACCACGGTGCCCCGGTGATGGTTCTCAATATCTTTGACTGGGTTCTCTGGATGATGTCAATGTTGCTACTGCTAGCGTTTCTCCATAACTGGGAGCCGTAGGTCCAGATAGTTTTGAGAACAGAATTGTAGAGCAGGACTTTGTAGTCAAGACTAAGTGAAGAGCGAGCGTTGATAAGCCAGTGGAGGCTATTAGCTTTTAGTTTTAAATGCGTTCTCTTGGCCTCGATGTGCCTGCGCCATGTGAGTCTTCTATCGAGGTGTACTCCGAGGTATGTCACTTCGTTTGTTTGCGGAAGCGTAGTGTTGTTTAACATCAGCGGTGGGTAGTCTTGCCTGTTTAGAGTGAACGTAACGTGTTTGCATTTTTGTTCGTTGACTTTTATTCGCCAGTCAGCTAGCCATTTTTCTATGTCGACCAGGTGAAGAGCTAACTGCGCTGTTGCTTGCGTAGGGCATCTGGAACGGCTGAGAATAGCTGTATCATCAGCAAAGGTGGATGTTGTTAGTCGTCTGCTTATTGCGATGTCTGATGTGTAGAGGACATATAGCGTTGGACCAAGTACGCTACCTTGAGGAACTCCAGCTCTAATGATGTGGTCATCGGACATATCACTGTTACATCTCACTGTAAATTTCCTGTCGTAGAGGTATGACTTTAGTAGCTTGTGCGTGTTGTTTGGAAGCATTGTTTTAATTTTATGCATTAAGCCGTCCAACCAAACTCTGTCGAATGCTTGTGAGACATCCAAAAATATTGCTGTGCAGTATTCTCGGTTTTCAAACGCGCTTCGTATTTCTGATGTTATGCGATTAACCTGCTCAATAGTTCCGTGTTTTTCACGAAAGCCGAACTGGTGTGAGGGGATTTTGTTGTGTGTTCTCAGGAATGAGTTGATCCGAGTTAGCACGCATTTTTCGAAGAGTTTTGATAGACACGATAATAAACTTATAGGTCTGTAAGACGAGGGAATCGTGTGATCTTTTCCTGGCTTTGGTATCATTATGATGATAGACTTTTTCCATCTTTCTGGAAAATAGCCAAGTTTAGTGATGGCATTGAAGAGCTTCGCGATAGTGCAAACAGCACAATATGGGAGCTCAATAATCATTTTTGGGGTTATTAAATCGCAGCCCGGTGACTTTTTTGGGTTCAGTTCCTTTTTGATAATACTAGCGATTTCGTTTGGTCGAAACTCGATTGGGTCACGTTGAAGCTCGGCGTCGTTTGTTAATGCTGGTAGTGTAGTCGCATTTGTGCAAGGATTTGGTTGAAACACATTTTCAAGGTGGGCTGCAAATGTTCTCGCTCTATCTTCGTCGCTGCGGGCCCAGCCGCCTGCAGGGTTTCGTATAGGCATCACGGTTTCTGTCGGTGAGCTTAGGGATGGGTGAGCTCTCCACAGTGAGTTTCTTGTACTGGATGTTGATAGTTGTTCTATGTACCGGCGTTGGGTATATGCTTCTTCTTGCTTTAACGCTTTAGAGAGGTTGCGTGTGGCGCTCTTGAGCCTATGTCGTGCAGATGGCGATCTGGTTGATTGCCATTCTCGACGTAAGCGTCGCTTTTCGATAACAAGCTGCTCGATTTGTAGGTTAGTCTTCTTTTGGTTACGTGGAGCTTGTGCCGTTTGGGGTGTTGAGATACGAGCTGCGGTAACGAAGACTGATTCTAGATTGTTTACGAAGCTGTCGATCTCAGCTTCAACGGTTAGGGGAGGATCAAGCTCAATGTGTGAGCTAAAATATTTTTTGTAACTGACCCAGTTGGTTTTGTGCGAGGTCAATCTACTTGGTTGATCTACGGTTTTTGGATGTCGAAGTAGGTTAATTAATACAGGCGAGTGATCAGATGAGAGATCTGAAAGACTTTCGGCGCTTAGCAAGGTTCGGGGAATGTTTTTTGTTATTGCAAAGTCAATTAGGTCGGGTAGTTTATTGGGGTCAGCCGGCCAGTATGTTGGTCTGCCGGGAGAGAGATGGTCGAGCTTATAGCTGGCTTTTATAATTGCATTGTATAATTGTTTTCCTTTTGGGGTCACTAGACGAGATCCCCAGTGAGTGTGCTTAGCATTGTAATCACCTGCTGCTATGAAGTGTTCTCCGAGTGTGTTAAAGAACTGCATGAACTCAGCTTCAGATATATTGAAGCGAGGGGGGCAGTATACGGCGGCTAGTGTTAGATGGTTACCACTATCTAATTGTATGTTTATAGATGTGGCCTGTAGATAGTTTTCAGCAAATCTTCTATGGCAGTGGTGTTTGAGACGGTTTCTAATCAGAATACCAGTCCCCCCGTGTGCTTTGCCATCAGGATGGTTTGTTCCGTAAAATACGTAGCCTCGTATGTTAAAATTATATTTGTTTGTAAGGTGTGTTTCTGAGAGTAGCATTACGTCAATGTGTTTGTCAAATAGAAATTGAGCTAGCTCAAGTTTGTGTTGTGAGACGCCATTAGCATTCCACGTACATATGCGTAGGGAAGCCATTGATTATTTAGACTGCTGAGATATCAGCATTTGAATTAGCAGATTTTGGTTTCGCATTAGATCCTGCATTGTTGTCCGCATAAATGACATAAACTCCATAAGGCTTTGCTGCATAGTTGATAGCATTACTTCAAAGCTGCTTTGTTGCTGCTCCGATGGTTGGTACTGTTGGGCCGCATTTAGGTCTACATGTGTTGGTTGTGAGTGAAGCGTATTTGAGGTAGGGGGAACCAATCCGGATTTAAGAGCGCTCGCAAATGATACGCTTTTGGGTGAGATTTCAGGGCCAAGTGAAGATCTGGCTGCAGTCGAGAAGTACACGTCTGGGTTGGATTTGGTTGGAGTGGTATTAGTCGGTACGTTCCGGGAGCGTGCAGTGGTCACTCGCTGCTGGAGTCGACTCTTCAGTTCCTTGTATATTGGGCAACCTTTGTAGTTAGCAGTGTGATTACCGCCACAGTTGGCGCACTTTTTTATGTTGGCGTCTTGTTTGCTCGCTGGGCAGTTTGTGGTATTATGGAGCTCTCCACAAGTTACACATACCGGGCGTAGGGTGCAGTACGACCTTGTATGGCCATATTCTTGGCAATTCGTACATTGTACGGGACCATTGCGTTTGTGCGGTTCTTCTACAGTGATTCTGCGGTGCAGTAGAAATTGAAGTTTGTATATCGGGTGCACTTCGTTTTTCTTGAGCGGCATGATTTCTGGATTAAGTTCAACCTTGAAGAGTGGTTGCGGCTTTCTATCCTTATTTAGTATATTGAAAGCAGTTTTTACACTAAATCCTTTCTCTTTTAGCGCATTGATAACTTCTGCAGGAGTTACTTCAGGCTCTATGCCCTTTAGTACGACTTGCAGGCCTTTGCTGCTTTTTAGCTGGTACGTATAGAAGTTCTTTTTGTTGTCGCTCAGGTACTTCGACAGTACTCTATAGTTGTCTTCGGACTTAGTTTGTACCTTCGTTTCATGGATATTTCCCTTTACAAGCGGAATTATGTGGAAACTGTCCTTCCCAATGAGCTCGACAAATTTGCTAACGAGAGCATTAGAGCTTTTTTCTGGAATGTATATTGGTGGAGGCTTTGGCTTCCTTCTCACACCTTCTGCTTCGGGAGCCAGATCATCAGATTTGTCTTCTAGAATTTTAAACCTGTTGCTATTATCAGGCATTTCATTTTTTTCTGGGCTGGAGTTGCCACGGACAATTTTTGGCTTCGAGTTTAGGGGGCTCGACTTTCGCTTTATTTGAATGTAGCGATCCATTCCAGTCTGCACGGCCGGCCTAATATTTTCCTTCGCATTCTGTTTTGCTGAGAGCGCGCCGTTCGTAGTGTTTTGTTGCGCCTTACTTGATGGCTCTTGCATAGCGGGTGTTATGATCGAGCAGGCAGTTGATACAGTTGAAGTTGTTGTTGTATTTACCGTTGCGGTAGTTAAAGAGATTGTTGTGCTGGTCGCAGTTGATAAGCACAGGTCTCTCTGGCCAGTACATACCTGCATAGAAGCGCTTACGGCGCTCTGCTGCTTTTGATGCGCGGACGGTAGCGACGGAGAGCAAGATCGCGCTCTTTCGTTCGCTGTGTGCAAGAGCTCGATCGTTGCAGGTCTCGCTCGTTGTGTGGCTGTGGTGTTTTCGGTAGGCGCGGCGACGAATGTGAAGTATGCGTTGTTCCGTTGCAGAGAGAGCCGGCGCTCGTCTTGCTCGCGCTGCAGTTGTTTGCGAAGTTCGTTTTGATTGTTTTTACCACTCATTGTCACGTTGGTTTAATTGTTTTTTTTTTTTTTTTTTTTTTTTTTCAGTGTTATTAATACTAATTAACTAATTAATTATTGATTAATTAGTTAATGAGTTGTGCGGTTTTATCGCACTAAGCGTCTTTTCGCGATTTTCACTATTTATTAGTAAGTTTTTTTCACTGCACTGATGAGTTTTAGAATTTATTTTTCGGAGCACAAAAAAAAAAAAAAAAAAATAAACACGTCTGCATGCGACGGCAGTTGAACTCTCATTTTTTTTTTTTATACTTTTCACCTATGTGAAATAGTATAATAACTTTGTGCTGAAGTTTGTAACACACAGAAATATTCACTTGCGACTATATAAAGTATATATATTCTTGATCAGGACGACAAGACGAGTTGATTTAGCCATGTCCGTCTGACCGTCTGTTCGTCTGACCGTCTGTCCGTCTGTCTGTATATATACAATCTCCTCCCACAGTTTTAAAGATATCGAGCTGAAATTTTACACAGAGTTTTCTTATTCGTGCAGTCAACTCATTTGTCGGATCCAGCCATATCGGACCACTGGAACTGGTAGCCCCCATACGAAAAGAAGAAGAAAAATGAACAAAACTTGAATCGTTGTATGGAAAACTTTTTTGTTTTGAATGATAGAGTGCTGAAATTTTAAACATAGTAGTTCTACATAGTCCGACTACATGCCTGAAAGTTTCATTGAGATTGGACATTTGGAACTGGTAGCTCCCATACAAAATGAAGAAGAGGAAGAGAAGTAATATTCACGTCGTTGTATTGACAACTTTTTTGTTTTTCAACCAATTGACTTGAAACTTCGTAGTTATGTTCTTGGGGAGGCATTAAAACTATTTTTAGGAAAAGTGGGCGTAGCCACGCCCACTTATAGAAAATTGACCCGTTGTATGGAAAACTTTTTTGTTTTTTAACCAATTGACTTGAAACCTTACAGTTATGTTGTTAGTGAGGCATGAAAACTATTCATTTAGTTTTTTAGTGACACAACGTGAAAAGTATTATAGCTTCAGCCTTGCTGAAGATAGCGTCCTTACTGGTTTTATTATATCATTTTATTTTATCATCACATCATTTCTCATATAATCACTATTGTCATTTTCATCTCAGTAAATTTGTCATTTTAATTTTAGTAAATTTGAAAAATTTAATTTTTTATTAATACATTTTTAATAAACATAATTAAAATGACTATATGAAATTTAGTACATGAAAATTATCCATAATTTTTCACTGCAAATGGCACTGTTACTATGTTAGTAAGAATTTCAGTAGATGAAATTTAGTCTTACTTTCCAGTGTAAATGGCACTGTTACTTTGTTAGTAAGAATTTCAGTAGATTAAATTTAGCCTTAATTTTTCACTGCAAATGGCACTGTTAATTCGTTAGCATGAACTTCACTACATGAGATTTACCCTGATAAAATTACTAGGTTTGCCATACTGGTTTTGTAAAGAGGAACTTGAAATGAAACCCGAAGCAAGTCAACCAGATAAATCTACGTGAAAATCAACATGAAAAAACATTCTAAAAGAACAATTACAGGCCTAGGACACTCAATGTTAAAATGAAAAGAAAATTTCACAAATTTTCACGTAGTTCTACATGAAAAAAGAACTGTGAAACTGTACGTTTTTCAGGGTGAAAAGTCCGATAGGGATGTTAAAATGAAAAGAAAATTTCACAAATTTTCACGTAGTTCTACATGAAAAAAGAACTTTGAAATTGTACCTTTTTCACGGTGAAAAGTACGATACGTATATAACCGTTTTGGTCTTCGGATTTGTTCTAGAAAAGTTGAACATTTTCGCTCACGGCAAATATTATGGAAAGGCAGCACACATTTACTATTTGTATCACTTTGTAATGATGATATAACAAACATCTTTGGATTGACCTAAATCGACTTTTTAGGACGCCTATTGTTCGTTCCACTACATTAGGAGCAGATAATACATTATATTAATGGTAAATATAGCATTGCGCTCACAATCATTGCATTTACACTAAAGTACCCTTTGCGGTTCAAAAATTGGGTTTTGTTAGAATGAGGTTTGCAAATTTTTATATGCGTACCATCAACGCATCCAATGACGCCAGGAATACCAAACTTCGTATAAAAATGACACTTCGATTCAGATATTCTTTGGCCTGTTTGATCTAATTTGATGAACCGCGGACAAAGCTCTCTTTCCAACAGGGAAATATGTTCCATAAAATTTTGCACACTATTGTTCGAGACAGTCCTAAATACGCATCATTACCAATGACTCTTTGGTAAGAGCCAACTCCTAAAAATTTTAACGCAGTTGCAAATTGTAAAACTGGGAATACTGAGGAATGAGGTATATTATCCTTTATTAAGTTTGATACCATTATGAATGAATTTTTGTCTAAGCGGTAATTCCACTGAAATAAAAGCAATATAAAAGCAGATATAAAAAAAAATATAATTCATATGTGGAATCTGTTTGCGTCAAAGGATTTGATGTACATCTTAGGCGCCTACGCGCAGTCTTTTCTAATGATAATAGACGTTTTCTATCTATTTCAAGAGCTATTATCGATGCAAGAGGCATGTCGTCAGATTTCAACAAATTTTCTTCGATCTTTTCTTATTTTCAATTCGGCAGTGAATTATTTGTTGACAATTGCCATATATTTGCCAATCACACATCATAGGAAAGAGTATTGTTGTCATAACATTTGTTTAATTTGGCGCACTGCACAATTTAAAAATATTTGTGTCTAAATTTAAAATGAACACCTAAATTACATTCAAGTTATTCTTATTTGTAAATGTAGGTGCATTATTGCTATATATTTTGAGAAGAATAATCAAATTCGCGCAGTAATCTATATACTCAAAGTTTTCGTTTCTGTATGCAACTCTGTCTTTTTCTAATGGCAGAAATAAAAAAAACTGGGAGTTTTCTGGCACACCAACGATTGATTTGAAAACAATTCACTTCGAAAACAAAAGTCGTTTTCCAGCACACCCCTGATAAAATAAAAAGTAAGTCAGGGGTGTGTTGGAAACCTCCGAGCCCTGAAAACAACACATTTTGAAATGTAGGTGTGCCAGAAAATGTCTTCTTCTCTTTTGGGATTTGGTTGAAATTAGCCTAATCCAAAGTTGTTATAGATAAATATGAGTCAATCATTAAAGTTTTTTGTGCGCCAAAGCAATGTGCATTTAAAGAATTTAATAATTTTAATGTTTTCATTAATAAATTTGAATTTAAAGTAAAATGACACATCCAGGCAAAAGAATGATTGTTTTCCCATGCCAGCTATGCCAACCAGTTTGCATATATTTTCGAAGATTAAAAAGTAGGTTTCGATTTTATTAGTTGAATTGCTAAAACAAACTAAAAATGCATATTAATATGCAGTAGTATTTGAAATGATTGTAAAGTCAGTAGAAATATTTTATTTTAATGAAAATGTTTACCAACAGTTTTAATAGTGTAAGTTGACATGTGAACATTTTGTAATGTTCGTTGTGAATACATAAATGTGAAGAAGAAAAGTCAACTGTAAAAAAAAATTAAGTTCAAATTCTCAATTTGTCTTAAACTTGGAATGGATTATGAGTAGTATGGCAGCCGAAGGAGGGATTATTATTGTTACTTCTGTGTGGCAAATGAGTTACTAATAGTAAGAGTAGTAGTGTAGATTCCCTAGATATAAGATTTCTATATAGTTGCCCGCGTGTAGGACAGACCATTGATTTTGTTAAAGTTGGTCATTTACCCCTGCGTGGCAGATTAAGATAAGATTGGTTCATTACATGCTTGTCGGTCTCCATTTCGATAACCACCCATTTTGAGTGAGACGTAAGAGAATGGGAGGGTATAAAATTTGTAACCAAAAACCTTCAAATTTAGTTATATACAACGCACACAGGTCGATTTTAGGAATTTAGGTGGTCAAAAATATTTTACAGTGTATTTCGCTTGATTTAGCATTATTATACTTTTCACGTTTGTGAAATAGTATAATAACTTTGTGCTGAAGTTTGTAACACATAGAAATATTCACTTGCGACTATATAAAGTACTAGTTGACCCGGCGCGCTTTGGTTCGCCCTCGGTAGCGTGTGAGTATATCAAAAATTCTAAATGAAACGATTGATTACTGGCAGGCATATAATCTGTGGAGTGTGGCAATAGCAGCATCGTAAATAAAAACAATGAACCAATTTGGTGGTACACTTGACCTTGAATCTTGAATGTAGATTTGAAATTACGACCATCTTCATGATGATGTCATTTGGAAGCATGAATTGAATTTACGAATTTTTCGCAAAAACAATTTTGATTGAGATGTGGTGCCAGATAAAAGTGTTTTTAAAGGTTCCGGCGGTTGATTTAGCGGTGGCAGTGAAATTTTTCCAGATGCGCAACATAAACCAGCTGTTTCACCTTTGTACTTGAAAGCATGACATTGTTGACACTCTTTGTCCATACTACCAATCGTGATTAATGCATGGGACGAATAGTTTATTTCAGGATCATATTCAAACGCGAGACGATTGAGTGATGCTCTTGTCAATGTTCGAACATCTTCCATTCGCCGTTGGTTACGTTCTCTATTTGCATTCGTCGCTCGTTGACGTGCCTCTCGTTGTCTTATTGTATTAGCACGAAGACGTTGAGTGCGTTGCTGAGAATTTTCATTTGCACGTGTACTTTCCATTTGATCTCTCGAATTTGCATTATCGGCCGAGTGTTCTTGAACTGTTCTAATTAATCGACGATCATGGACCAATTGCGCATTCTGAGTACGTCGACCAATATTTTTTGCTCTTCCACGAATACGTGGCATTTTTCTGCCCTTTATTTCACTAAACTTAACTTTAATATCACCGCTTTTTTTTTTTTGTGTACTTTTTTTAATCTCATTTAATTTTTAAACTATGTAAATAAACAAAAAGCAAAGCATGTTTCGTTTTTGTACATTTTGTGCTTGCGAAATTAACAACTACTTACAAATGAAAAATTAATTAAAAAAACTTTTTCCAGTGGACCAAATTGTAAATCTAAACCATTCTCGAATCCCCTTGAACATTCAGAAAAAATTTCATCAAAATCGGTCCAGCCGTTTAGGAGGAGTTCAGTGACAAACACACGTACAGAAGAAATATATATATAAAGATAAGATATATATTCTTGATCAGGACGACAAGACGAGTTGATTTAGCCATGTCCGTCTGTCCGTCTGTTTTAAAGCTATCGAGCTGAAATTTTGCACAGAGACTTCTTATTCGTGCAGTCAACTCATTTGTCGGATCCAGCCATATCGGACCACTGGAACTGGTAGCCCCCATACGAAAAGAAGAAGAAAAGTGAACAAAACTTGAATCGTTGTATGGAAAACTTTTTTGTTTTGTATGATAGAGTACTGAAATTTTTAACATAGTAGTTCTACATAGTCCGACTACATGCCTGAAAGTTTCATTGAGATTGGACATCTGGAACTGGAAGCTCCCATACGCCCATACGTGGCCACGCCCACTTATAGCGAAAATTGACCTGTAGTATGGAAAACTTTTTTGTTTTTTAACCAATTGACTTGAAACTTTACGGTTATGTTCTTAGGGAGGAATGAAAACTATTTTGACCAAAAGTGGGCGAAGCCACGCCCACTTATAGCGAAAATTGACCTGTTGTATGGAAAACTTTTTTGTTTTTTAACCAATTGACTTTAAACTTTACAGTTATGTTCTGAGGGAGGAATAAAAACTATTTTGACCAAAAGTAGGCGTAGCCACGCCCATTTATAGCGAAAATTGACCCGTTGTATGGAAAAGTTTTTTGTTTTTTAACCAATTGACTTCAAACTTTACAGTTTTGTTCTGAGGGAGGAATGAAAACTATTTTGATCAAAAGTGGGCATGGCCACGCCCACTTATAGCTAAACTTGACCCTTTGTATAGAAAACTTTTTTGTTTTTTAACCAATTGACTTGAAACCTTACAGTTATGTTGTTAGGGAGGCATGAAAACTATTCATTTAGTTTTTTTATAGTGACACAACGTGAAAAGTATTATAGCTTCAGCCTTGCTGAAGATAGCGTCCTTACTGGTTTTTTTTATTTATACAAATGTTATGACAACCTTACTCGTTCCTATGATGTGTGATTGGCAAACAAATGACAATTGACAACAAATAATTTACTACCGAATTGGAAACTGGATAAGAGCAAAGAAAATAGCAAGAAATGTGACGATACAAAAACATGCCTCTTGCATTGATAATTGCCCTGGAAATGGAAAGGATACGACTTTTATCATTACAAAATACTGCGCCTTAGATAATTATCGTACCCTCTGTCGCAATCAATCGTTTTTCTTAAATTTTCTGTAAGTCGGAGTTTTGAGTTTTGAAGATTATATATAATAAAGAAGAAAAGGTTAAAAAAAATTTTTTAATTTATCGGTGGATTTGACCGTCGTATAAAACTAAATTTGAAGTTTTTTGTTTACAAATTTTTGACCCTCTCATTCCCTTACGTCTTACTCATAATGGCTGATTATTGAAATGGAGACTTATAAGCCTGTATGAACCCATCTTATCTTAATCTGCCACGCAGGGGTAAATGACCAACTTTCAATCAATCAACGGTCTGCCCTACATGCCGAGCACTATCTACACTAGAAATCTTATATCTGGGGAATCTTCTCAACAGGGTGTAAGCTATCCCCCATATACTAATTTGACACGCAATAGTAACAATGATAATCCCTCCTTCGGCTTGCATACTACTTCATAATCCAACCCAAGTTCAAAACAAATTGTGAATTTGAACTTAATTTTTTTTGACAGTTGACTCTTCTTCTTTACATTTATGTATTCACAACGCACATTAACAAATATTCACCTGCCAACTTACACTAATAAAACTATTGGTCAAAATTTTCATTAAAATAAAATATTTCTACTGACATTCCAATCATTTCAAATACTATTGCATATTAATATGCATTTGTAGATTGTTTTAGCAAGTCAACTTATAAAATCCAAACCTAATTTTTAATCTTCGCAAATATATGCAAACAGGTTGGCATAGCTGGCATGGGAAAATAATGGATTTTACTTTAAATGCAAATTTATTAATGAAAACATTAAAATTGTTAAATTCTTTAAATGCACATTGTTTTGGCGCACAAAAAACTTTAATGATTGTCTCATATTTATCTATAACAACTTTGGATTAGGCTAATTTCAACCAAATCCCAAAAGAGAAGAATGACATTTTCTGGCACACCTACATTTCAAAATGTGTTGTTTTCAGAGCTAGGAGTCTTCCAGCACACCCCTGTATTATATTTATTACATTTCTTTTTGTCAACTTACAATATTATACTACTATGCTAAATGACAGTAAATTGTTATCATAGAATTAAAATAAATAAATAAATAAAAATGCACATTTATTGAGCTTGTGTATAAAATTTCAGGTTTGGACCTTTAACTGATGTAGTCATTTAAAATTTTGTGGAAAACATCTGGGGTAGGGGAAATTAAGGGGTGGGGGTAAAAATGTGGTGCGCAGTTTTGTAGATCTATACATACGCAGTCTACATACCGACTTTAATGTTTCTATCTTTTCAAGTGTTCAAATTATAGCACTTTAAAAATGTGGGAGTGCGCGTGTCACGCTTATTTCTTTTGACACGCCCATTTTTTTGATTGAATATATTTTCTCTTCATCTACATAATTAGCCTATATACAAATTTTCATTGGTTTTGCTCATTGGGTACCGGAGGTTTGCAAATTATTGATTTTTGGTAAAAGTGGGCGTAACCATGTCCATACCATACCATACTATAGTTTTAATGCCTCCCCAAGAACATAACTGTGAAGTTTCAAGTCAATTGGATAAGAAACAAAAAAGTTTTCCATACAACGACGTGAATAGTGCTTCTCTTCGTCTTCTCCATTTTGTATGGCAAGTACCAGTTCCAGTTGCCCGATCTCAATGAAACTTTCAAAATAAAAACAATAATAAGTTAAATGAAAATGTGAACTTTGTTGTTGACTCGGGTGCTACTGACCATCTTATTAGGCATTATTTGTGGATCATGCTGACCTGAAAACTCCAATAAAGATTGCTGTTACCAAGCATGGAGAATATATCTTTGCAACAAAGCGTGGAGTCGTCCGTCCATTGGAAGACGTACTATACTGCGGTGAAGTTGCTGAAAATCTAATATCCGTCAAAAGACTACAAGAGGCTGGAGTGACAGTCGTGTTCAACAAAAATGAAATAAAATTGACAAAAAGTGGTGTCACTATTGCTGAAAACTCAGGTGCGTACAATATGCCAGTTATTGAATTTAAAGCATATAAAGTTAATACCAAAAATGATCATTTATATAAGTTATGGCATGAGAGATTAGGCCACATAAGTAAAGGGAAATTGTTAGAAATCAAAAGAAAGAATTTATTTAATGATAATAGTCTCCTTGATAAAATAAATCCTACCGACGATATATGCGAAACTTGTGTAAATGGAAAACAAGCCAGATTACGATTTGATAAACACAAAAATAAAGAGCATATAAATAGAGCTCTTTTTGTTATTCATTCAGATGTCTGTGGTCGGTAACACCAACAACTACTGATGATAAAAATTACTATGTAATTTTTGTGGATCAATTTACTCATTATTCGGGGGTGTCACAGAAATCTCTTACTAGAGATTTGATACCAAAAACAACCAAAAGGGAAATTTTGGTGTCACAGAAAATCTCTAACAGGGAATTTTTTTCTCTAGCAAAATCTCTGACTATACCCTCAGCGATAAAAAATTATGAATGAAGAAATAAACTTTATGGTTTTCCTCATTAATCTGCATTTAAACAATTCGTTATTTTATATATTTTTATTAATAAATCTGCATTTTAAAAAAAGCTTCCTCAAATCAACCAATTTTTTTCAAGGAGCAAAAACAATCAGTTTCATGCCTCGCCAATCTGCTTGCATTGATTTTCGAAAATTGAAAAGTATATTCGAATTGAAATAAACAAACTGCTAAGATAATCTAAAAATTATAATTAATATGCTGTTGCATTTGAAATGTTTAAGCAAACTCGTAAAAATAGCAAATTTATTTAAAATAGGTACCGACAGTGCTGTTCGGTCAAGTTGGCATGTGAATATTTTTGATTGAACAAATGCAAAGAACAAGAGTTAATTCAAAAGCGTGTCTCCCATAGAACAGAAACTAGTTAGTTAGCAATGCTACAGTGTGAAACAATCTCCGTAACTTTATTTATTAGTTTGCACATATAATTAATTATTACATTTCACATTTGGAGTATTTTTAATTTGTAACGTACTTGATTACATTTGGCAATCACAGGAAAAGAAAGATTAGGATTGTCAAAACAATTATAAAATTTGGCGAGCTGCATTATAATTGTGTTTAAATTTACAATTAATACTTTTATAGCATTCTAATTTTGTATATTATTAGATGTAAATTCACAATTGTTTTCATTTGATGAGAAAAACAATGAAATAAGCATAAATAAATTACATTCTTCATATTTTGAACGTATACAACTCTGCAGCGGGATGCCGAATTTTCGAAGACAAATGTTCGAAAAACAATATTCCAGAGATTTTCTGTGACACCAAATAGAGAAATTGAAAAACCATCTTCGAAAAATGTATACAATATGTTTAAATATTTTGTAGCAAAGAGTGAAGCACACTTTAACCTCAAAGTTGTTAATCTATATATTGACAATGGTAGGGAATATTTATCTAGTGACATGCGAGAATTTTGTGTTCAGAAAGGAATAAGTTACCATTTGACTGTACCATAACTCCACAGTTAAATGGAGTCTCAGAACGAATGATCAGAACAATTACTGAAAAGGCTCGTGCCATGGTCAATGGTGCAAAACTAGATAAATCTTTTTGGGGTGAAGCTGTGTTGACAGCAAGATATATAATAAACAGGATTCCAAGTAGGGCACTTGGAGATCGCGCAACAACGCCATACGAGATGTGGCATAATAGAAAGCCATTTTTGAAACATTTGAAAATACTTGGTTCAACTGTGTATGTACACAATAAACTTAGAAAAAGAAAGTTTGACGACAAATCGACGGCTGATGTCAGCCGTGTGAGGTCGAGCGTTATCTTGCATAAAAATGAATCCCCTAGCATTTTGTAGACTATGGGGCAACACAACGGGACGCAATACTTGATCAATGTACCGCCTAGCGTTCATATTTTGGCGGACGATCACCAATGGAGTTCGCGTTTGCCGCGAAATTCCACCCCAAACCATCACCGATCCCCCATTATATGCTGCTACAGCCGTCGATTTTTTGAGAGACTCAACATAATGTTGTTGGGACATCCCTCAGTAAGTCCCGATCTCAATCCAATTGAGCACGTTTGGGATGTTATGGAGTGACAATTGCGTAAAAATTACCACAATTTGACGAACGTAGCTGAGTTGGAGCAAGTGTTGCAAGAAATTTGGCAACAAATTCCGCAGGCCACGATCAGAAACTGTATATCCAACATGCCTAAAAGGTTGCAAGCGGTGATTTCAGGCAGAGGTGGTAATACACGATATTAATAGACAATTACACAATAATGTTCAGAGATTAAGTATGGAGTCACAAAATACTGTGGAATTGACGAACCGCGGGGTCTTATTTCTCTAAACAAATAATAACTTCCATGTGCACACAACAGCACAAGAGAAGCGTAAATCCGACCGTGCAACCTCCACGTGGTACGCTTTGGGTAACGCAAATACCGGCGGTTGACATTAAATATTTTTTTTTTAAATCACTTTTTCAAATTAACCATGTGACTAATGCAAAATTGAAGAACAAGTGAAAAAACAATTTGATTTCCCCATTTTTTATGAAGATGATTACACAATAGCGGTTTTCACGCCCAACTTGCTAACATCGCAATTTTAATTTTAACGAGTGTATGGCGTGAATACAGAAATATGCAGGTTTGCGTAAATTCGTTAATTCTTCTTCTTCTTATATAAAAAACAAAAAAGTGAATTTTGCTGAATTGTGCGAAATAAATCAAATAAAATTAAAATGCTCCAAAATAACGTGAAAATCAATTAATGGAACAAAAAGTGAATCAAGTTGTGCTCGAGATTGAGTTTCTGGATGGTTAATATGTTTATTATTGCATGAATATAAAAATAATTCACTATTTGTTTTATAATAGTGCACAGCTAAGGATCGGGATGGAGAAATAGAGGAAGCATTGGATGACTTTGTGGACGACATTATTGGCATACATCGGTTGGCGACAAGACGAAATCAAACATCAAAAATCTGCATTTTGATGCATTAGTCGTATGTGTTGTGTTATTGCTCGTAACATACGAGTAGTCGGTGCATACGGAAAAATGTGGGAATTCATTTTCCTTTGCATTGGCTTATGTTGAGAAAGGCTAAAATAAAACATATGCTGTTTTAATAATAAAATGATATGAAAGTACAGCCACTTTTTTATTGAAAGTAACTAAAAATTCCCTTTGATTTTTTAATGAGTTAACGCGTTACCGAACAACACGAGTCGGGGTTGATGAAAACTCGGTAAAATCTGTCAATGTATTTTGTTTTTGGATTTTCATCAGTTACGACGATTACGCGTTAACGAGTTGGGCGTGAAAACCGCTAATGTTTAAAAGTATGAATTTTGATCCTTTAATTATTTTTGTTCAACTTTAAGCAAACGGGACGGAAAAACCGCTTAATGGATCGATCTGAAAATTTATATAGTTGTTGGGGGTACTATTAGGTGTAAAATACCACGAGGCCTCATCCCTTCGATATGTGTTTGCTAAGATGTAGCCAAATAACGAAAACAAGTCAAAAAGGCAAATTTTTAACAAGGTTTGGAAAAATGCAAATTGAAGTTAAATCAACAGGCTATCTGATCCATATAATGGTTTATCTAAAAAAAAATCACCGAAGCCCATAGAGCAAGTCAAAAAAGACAAAAAATTTTGTAAATTTTTTTTTTCGCAAAATTAAGCATTGCATTAAAACCGTTAGTCCTAAAATTTTTTTCATAAAAAGTGTATATTTGTCGGATACGAACCAAATGGCTTAAAATTATGGGATATCGAAAATGAGAAATTCATGGTTGCCAGAGAGTTACTAAAAATGAAATCCTGAATGATAGTAAGGAAAATAAGAATATTATATTCCTGAAAGAGAGTAAGGAAAGTAACCCCCTGAATGAAAGTAAGGAAGGTGTTGAATATAATTTCCACAATGAGAGTATGGAATGTCTTGAACAAGAAATCCTAAATGAGAGTAACGATAATGAGAATGAAAGTTTCCAGAATGGAAGTATGGAATGTTTTGAACAAGAAATCCTGAATGAAAGTAAGGATAGTGACAAAGACAGTTTCCTAAATGAGAGTAAGGAAGTTAAGAAGCCCAGTAAAATGCCAACAAATGAAATTGCTAATAAAGCTATAAATAAGCATATCCTATAACGAAGATGAAATAAATTTAGATAATTTTATAATGAATGCTCACACTATTTTTAATGAAGTCTCTTATTCATTTGATGAAGTACAAAGTAGAAAAGATAAGTCTTTATGGGAAGAAGCTATTAAGGTCGAACTTTCTGCTCATGAATGAAATAAGACATCGACTATTGTTAATAGGCCTGAAAACAAGAATATTGTAGATTGCAAGTGGGTATTTACTCTAAAGAATGATGAAAAAGGAAATCCGGTTAGATATAAAGCAAGATTAGTTGCACGTGGTTTTACACAGAAATACCAAATAGATATTATGAAACGTTCGCCCCTGTTGCTAGAATTTCTAGTTTCCGTATTATTTTATCCATTGCAAATCAATATGATTTTAAAGTACACCACATGGATGTTAAAACTGCGTTTCTAAATGGTACGCTGAAGGAGGAAATATACATGACAGTCCCTCAAGGTATTGTTTGCAATGGTGAAAATGTATGTAAATTGAACAAAGCAATTTATGGACTCAAACAAGCAGCTAGATGCTGGTTTGAAGTGTTTGAGCAGGCATTAAAGGAATGTGGATTTAAGAATTCACCTGTTGATCGTTGTATATATGGTATGTTCAAGATAGAGGCGACATCAACAAAAATATATATGTTTTACTATATGTGAAAGACTTAGTCATAGCAACATGAGACATAGAGGTATTAGGCAACTTTAAACAATACCTAATGACAAAATTCAGAATGACTGACTTGGGCGAAATACGATACTTCATTGGAATGAAAATAGAAATAGGCCAAGATCAAATATCTTTAAGCCAATCTGCTTACATTAAAAAAGTTTTAAGTAAGTTCAATATGGAAGAATGCAAATCTGTAAATGCTCCGCTTCCGAGTAAGCTGAATTATGAAATGTTAAATTCAGACGATAAATACGATGCTCCTTGTCGTAATTTAATTGGTAGTTTAATGTACATAATGCTTTGTACACACCCTGATATAGCTACAGCCACTAATATCTTAAGTAGATACACTAATAAAAATAATATAGAACTATGGCAATGTTTAAAAAGAGTTTTGAGATATCTTAAAGGAAATATAAATATGAAGCTAGTATTCAAGAAAAATTTAAATTATGAACATATGTTTGTTGGCTATGTCGACTCAGATTGGGGTGGAAATGAGAATGACAGAAAAAGTACAACAGGTTATCTTTTTAAAATGTTTAATTCAAATATAATTTGATACAAAAAGGCAGAATTCGGTTGCAGCTTCATCCACTGAAGCAGAATACATGGCCTTGTTTGAAGCTGTAAGAGAAGCTTTATGGCTTAAGTCGCTCTTAGAAAGCTTTATGCTTTTATTTAATTTAATAAGCAAATAAAAATATTTGAAGATAACCAAGGTTGCATTAGCATAGCCAGTAACCCCTTTTGTCATAAGAGGTCAAAATATATTGATATTAAGTATCATTTTTCAAGAGAGCAAATATAAAATAATATTATTTCCATTGAGTACATTCCTACAGAAAATCAGCTGGCAGATATCTTCACAAAACCATTACCTTCTAGAAGATTCGTGGAATTAAGAGGCAAAATGGGACTACAACAAGAAGACTAAACTCAATAACGACAATAATGGAGAAACATATGAAATACAACTTATAAATGATCTCGCGAAGTTTTGTAAATTAAGTTCCTTCTTAAATTTTAATTTGATTTATCTAATATATAATATTATTTAACGTACTCAATATGTTTGAAAAGACTAAAGTAAAAAAAAAACCAGTAAGGATTGGAGTCGACAGTACCCGACTCCGACATACCCTGTACCTTCAATTTGTACCAACTGTTTGAAGGCGTTGCCCCACCCACTTTTTAATCGAAACAGATTTCATTTTCATTCAATTTCATATATACCAATTTTTACTCTTTTAGACCAATTCGTTCAAGAGATATAACGGCATTCTACCATGGTTATATGTGGGCGTGGTCACGCCCATTTCACAATTGAATCTTGTTATACTCCATTCCAATATCATATATGCAAAGTTTCATTCTTGTAGGTTTTATGGTTCTTGAGATATAAGCGATTCAAATTATTACTATATATTACTATTTGGGGCTTGAGTCAGCTATATACACTCCAAATTTGGTGTGCCTATCTCTAAAGACAACCGAGATAAAACGACTTTTGTAAGTTTTTTCCCGAGGTTGCTCCAGTCATTTGCCCCTCACCCTTAAACTAAGTCAAAAAAGGGGGAAACAAAAAAACTTGATTGCTGAAGGAATAACAGAATCGAACTGCGAAGAGCTTTTGGTCCTATCTATTATAGTTTCCGAGATCGACGCGTTCATACAGACGGACGGACAGACGGATGGATGGACAGACAGACATGGCTAAATCGACTTCTCTTTCGATACTGATCAAGAATTTATATACTTTGTATAGTCGGAAATGTCTCCTTTAAGGTGTTACATACATTGTCGATGCGCACAAAACTAATATACCCTTGTACCATAAGGTACAGGGTATAATAATGAAAATATTATCTCACAAAGTTTTGTAAAATGAAGTACCTTCTTAAATTTTAATTTGATTTATCTAATATTACAATTATTTAACATACTAGGGGTATTCACGTAAACGTCTCGTAAATTCGTAAACTGCGTAAAAATACGCTGCGTAAACAAACGTATTTTAAATTCCATACAATCAAAATTTACGAGATTGTGTATACTTTAATCAGCATTTTTGGTGCGTAAATATCTGAGTATTTGTTAAAGTTTGGGTTGACACCTTTGTGTATTTTTGGTAAGTGGGAACTCTTCTTGACATTTAGTCTGTCTTTTTAAAAATATGGAAAAGGTAAGAAATTATAAGGAAAAAAAATTGTTTAATAATTAAAAATCATTCTTATGTACCATAAAATCATAGAACTTTGGCGAACAAAAAAACAAGCGGAGGCGTCTTAACCCAACGTTTCGTTGGGGATACTCTATTACCAAAAATTTAATTTTGGAAGTTGTAGACGCAATTAAAGATGTGCGAGAGGCATTTGAAGTAAGACTGTCGATGCAATTGTATGTGAACTTCTTAATTCCGAATTTTAGAAACCAACAGCGCAAAAGTTTTATGGAAAAATTATTGAAAAGACCCCTGAGTTGAAAGCAGTGACATGGGTTTGCATAAAGAACAAAATGCGTAATTGCCGAAATAGCTTTATAGCAGCTAATAAATAGAAAGCTCAAACAGGAGCGGGGCTATTGGCTGATGGGGAAGAGAAAAGTGTTGTCGGTAAGCTATATGATTTTTTACTTATTCATTGTAATACGAGGTCTGTTCAAAAAGTATCGCGAAATTCGAACTTCTTCGAAATTCGCGATACTTTTTGACAAACCTTGTAAAATTACCATCTGCAAATTATATTGAAAATCTGTGTCCCCACTTTAATGAATTGGCGCAAGTGTTCGGGCAAAGAAAAAATGTTATACCACCAGTTGTTATAAGATCGAGCCAACCAGCTGAAGAAATTTTAAGTGTGTCTGAAGAAAATGTATGTTCTGCAATTTCGGAAGACCACACTCGGGAAGACCACACTCCCGATTGTGGTAGAAATAGAAATAATAACAATAATATAGAAAAGAGCGTCCAGGGATTCAAAAAGCAAGGCAAATCAAATAAAGAATCCTCTAATTGTTCTTTATCAACGCTCATGGCAATGCAGGAGCGTAAATTAGAATTTGAGAAAAATAAATTTGAGTGGCAAATGGAAAAAGAAAAAAGAGAATTGGATCAATAATTTGAATTAAAGAAGTTGGAAATTGAAAGAGAGGAAAAACTGCGGCGAGAAAAAATGATTTTACAGAATGAACTCCAGAAATATGAACTGGAATTAAAATACAAAACAAATAAAAACCAGTAAGGGCGGTATAGTATATTCTCAACTATATAATACCCAGTACACACTCCTATGTTAATAACACGTTAAACATTCGCCGACAGTAAAAGCAGTGTACCACGATATGGTTTGTGTATTTGCTAAGGTGAGGCAGGGCTCACAGTGCAATGTTGCCATTAGATGGCGCTTTAGTACGTATTTTGTTACAAAGCATTGCTGCAAAATTTTAGTGTGTTGGTCTTTGCGGGGAAAGTGGTAGTTTGTTGTATGCAGTTTTAAAAAGGTGTGTTATCTGAGTTTGCATTCAAAATTTCAGCATTGTATTCTTTATACTTTAGGAGATACAGCAAATAGGATAAAGCAGTGTTCAAAGCGCAATTTATGCCAAATTTAAACTTGTTTGTCTTTGCGTTGTCACACAGCGTTAAAAATGAAAGTTTGTGGTATGCAGTTTTATAAAGGTATGCTTACTGAGTTTGCATACAAAATTTCAGCATTGTATCTATTATAGTTTAAGAGATACAGCAATTTTAAGAAAACAACTTTTTGAGGGGCAACGAAGGGGAGGGGGACAAAATGTGGTATGTAGTTTTGTAGAGCTTTACATACTGAGTCTACATACTCATTTTCACGTTTCTAACTCATCAGGTTTTGGAGCTACAGCCTTTTGAAAAAATGGGTGGTGCTCGATGGGCGGGAAGGAGTGGGCGTGGCAAAAATTCCTTCAAACTTGATCTAGCGTTTGACCTCACGAGTCTATCCTCCAAACTTCAAGTCTCTAGCTCTTATAGTTTTCGAGAACCATTGGTGAGGACGGACGGACGGATAGACCGGGCTATATCAATTCGTCTTGTCATCCTGATCAAGAATATATATACTTTATAGGGTCCCTCTCCCCTCCTTCTATGCGTTACATACAAACCGTCTCAAACAAAGTTAATATACCCTGATACACAGTGTGTGTACAGGGTATAAAGATTAAAATTTTATTTACTAGTCTAGCATTAAATGTATTATTGCTCTGCGTTTAATTTCTCCTTCAGTTGAAGACGGAAAATGGTATTCGCCTTCATAATTTTAAATTTCATCTAAAGTAAAGTCTTCTCGAGGTTCAAAATTGTCATTATTTTTTTGCTGCATAACGATGTTATGTAGTATTGTACAAGCCAATATCCATTGACATGAGTATTTTATATCCGAATCATTCCTTATGTTCACTTTCAATTCCTTCAAGCTATTAAATCTTTCCTTCAGAAATACGGTAACTGCTAAACTGGTGGTTGAATTCGTTCCGTCTCGTTAAATTTAAGTCTGTGGAATTTGATTTAAAAGGTGTAATAACTCGTGGTGTAAGCTTATAAGCGCTATCTCCAGCTAGCCATTCATAATTGCTAAAATATTCTGAAGAATTGTTTGCTAATTCGCATTCATTAAATATTCTACTATCATGAACGCTGCCAGGATATCCTAAAATTAAGTGTCGAATCATTTTGTTGTGATCACATATAGCTTGCACTTTGAGACTGTAAATGTGTTTTCGTGAAAAATATGCTTCGGGATCTTTACTTGGTTTTTCTGCCAATTTTATTTCTGTGCCATCTAAATAGCCTATGCAATGAGGCATCTCGTTAAATGTGTCGGAAATTAACTGTTGACGATCAGTATAATCAGGCCAATGTAAATATTTGTCCTTTACACCGAGTAAAGCGGTAAACACTCTTTTTGTAATTTTTGATATAGTTCCGCCGTCCCCTATACCAAAAAATGCAGCAGTTTTTGTAACAGATGCTCCTTCTCCACTTGACCCTAGTCGATATAGTACTATTATTAATTGTACCATGGGGGGAAACTGCACCGACGACCGCGGGCCATTAAAAACCTCACTATCTTTGATCGTGTCAAATATTGCGAAAAAATTCACCATGCAGACTCGTACGATTTGCCAAAATCTATATTCATCTATGTTTGGCAGAATTTCAGTTATAAAATTTCTTGACTTTGGAACTGAGTTTTGAATATGAGGAACAGCATACCGACAAAATTTTGCGATCGCCATCGAAAATAATGCATCATCCAAGATTTCATCTTGTTGTTCATTTTTTTTTTCTAAGAAGTACAAAATTATTTCTCAAATAAACCAGTAAGGACGCTATAGTCGAGTATACTCGACAATATAATACCCTGCATACACAGTAGGTGGTGCAACACCCTAAATCTACAAAAAAATGTTGATTTGACATCGCCCGATCGAATATTGTTCAAAATATCAAGTAAATTGGTCAAAAAAAGTGGAATTTACGAAAAATTTGAGTTTGTAGGTCATTGAAGGGTAACTTTCGAACAGGGGGGAATTTTGTGGTATGCAGTTTTAAAGATATATATTTACTGAGCTTGTATACAAAATTTCATGTTCATACCTTAATTAGTTTTGGAGATATTGCTTTTTATAGAAAACAACTGGGGGAGGGGAAATCAAGGGGAGGGGGAAAAATTGTGGTATGCAGTTTTGTAGAACTCTTCATGCTGAGTCTACATACCGACTTTCATGTTTCTATGTCTTCGGGTGTTCGAGTTATAACGTTTTCAAAAAGTGGGTGGTGCTTGATGAGCGGGAAGAAGTGGGCGTGGCACAAAACCGTTTAAACTTGATCGAGTGGCAAGCATTACGAGTCTAACCTCCAAATTTCAAGTCTCTAGCTTTTACAGTTTCCGAGAACCATTGGTGAATACAGACGGACGGACGGACGGACAGACGGACAGGGCTCAATCGATTTCTCTTGTCATCCTGATCAAGAATATATATACTTTATGGGGTCCCCCTCCCCTCCTTCTATGCGTTACATACATTTCGTTCAAACAAACTTAATATACCCTGACACACTGTATGTGCAGGGTATAAAAACCCATTCATTTATTACCATCACCGAAAATTTCTAAAATCAAAAATTCATTGATGAAATTTTCCTTAATATTTTCAATTAGTTTTCGTTTTTTACTTTCCTCGGCATTTTTATTTGTTTGATGTTGACTCGATAAGTAAAGATTACTAGATTACTTGAAATACTTTACGAAATTTTTTTGAGGTGTCGTCATGAAATACTCAATTTCGAAACTTACGAGCTTGCGTGAATATAATTGCCGTGGAGCATTAAACAGCAGCCAATCCTTCACTATCTTCGCTGTGTGCTTAGGATCATTATCTTGCTGGAAGATCCAGCTCGGGCCAAGGCATAATTTGTCCATTGATGCCTGTAAATTGATTTCCTATATGGTCTTATATTGGAAGCGATCCATGTGTCCCTCAATAAAGACCAAATTACCTACTCCCAACGCTGCAACTGCTCCCCAAACCATGACATTCCCACCGCCATGCTTTACGGTCGGAATTAGGTGCTTAGGATCCATAGCAGTGTTGGGTTTTCTCCAAACTTTAGCTTTCCCATCGTATCCAAATATGTTATACTTGGACTCATCCGTAAATAACACCTTTTTCCAGAACTCCATATCTTTGTTTAGATGCTTTTTTGCGAACTCCAAACGAAGTGCACGGTTTTTCTCGCTTATGAGGGGCTTCTTGCGAGGAATTCTGCTACGGAATGCTTGAATGTTAAGAGTCCTTGTTATTGTGCGTGGGCGCACAACAATTTTGGATCGTTCAGCTAGCTCCTGTGCCAAGTTGGTAGCATGTACCGTGGGGTTTTGGCTTACTTCATTGCGGATGAAGGAAATGTCCCTACGGGTAAGTTTCTTTGGACGGCCACTGCGCGGCTTACTTTCGAATGAGCTCGATTTGTCAAAGTTTTTATAAATGGTAAGTTTCTTTGGACGGCCACTGCGCGGCTTACTTTCGAATGAGCTCGATTTGTCAAAGTTTTTATAAATGGTTTGCACCGTCGCTTTGCTTAAATTTAACAATTTAGCAAAATCGCCGAATGTTTTATTATCTTTTCTGTGTTTTACAACTAATTTTCGCCCAGCCACAGGAATTTCCTTTCGAGGAGACATTTTCGCGATTGTAGCGTTTTTCAAATAATGAAATACAATAAAACTAAAGCCAAATATCAAGTAAAGCATAAACCGAAAAAAACGTTACCTTACCGTTAGATCTAACTTCAAAGGAATAGCAGAAACAGTTGGCCAACGAAACGTATGTTCACTTTTGTCAGTGCTTTTTTTCAGTTTTTTGTTAATAACTTCGAAAGTTAATGTTGAATAAAAAAGATTTTTTTGTTTTTATCTTATAATTTAATTTAAAACAAGCCTGCATCATTACTTTTCCTGTAAAAGCTATAGGACTGGTTAAATTCCAAAAAAAGGGGTCGTATGTAGACTTTAGTCCGCCACTGTATATATATGTATAAAAGCGCAAATATCTAAGGTGTAAAGACGTATTTGGGACAGACAACATTCATGCCTGTGTTTGAGCCTGAGCCTGTCATGCTTAGCGAAATTCTAACCCTAAGAATGACGCCATTGGTCAATATTGAATTCGAACACATGGACATTTAAATGTTATTACTATGCTTAATCAGTTATTTTTAAAAACTTACTATACTTTATAAACCTTCTTTTGAAAAAACTTTTTATTTCCTTGAAATGTATGAAATTATAAATTATAAAAATAATGATCTGATTGGGTTTTATCTGGGTTTTCCCAATCCTCGTAGCAAATGCTGGATCACATTGTAATACTCCCCAGAATACACACCAGTCACATTAGAATTAAATCTGTGAAAACGTATATAAGTAATGTAATTTTTGAGGGGGCGTGTTGAACATAACATAGTTAATTGTTCATCGCTGTAATGTTATGTTCCTCGCAAAAATTAACATTACAAAATCCCTTATTATTTTTGATATATGGGAACATTGTTTTGTTGATCTTTCTCTTTTAATCCTGACTTGTAAGTGGCTGGTTGTGTGCGCGGAAAATCCGAAATATTAAAACAATCATAAACTACAAATATCAAACTATTGTGTTATTATTTAAAGAAAACTATTAGTGAAGCAATCGTTCTGATATTACAACAGTCACGAAAACTTTTTTGTTTCTTAATCAATTGACTTGAAACTTAACACATATGTTCTAAGGAAGGCATGAAAACTATTTTCATAAAAAAATGGGCATGGTTTCGCCCACTTTTAGCCAAAATCAATAATTTTCATGTCTTCGTTACCCAATGGGCAAAAACAATGAAAATTGGAATTTAGGCTAATTAGATTATGAGAAAATAGCTGAAGATAGTGTCCCTACTGGTTTATTTTTGATTTCGTAGTAAAAATACATCCCTTGTTTCCAGAGGCAATTTTTTTTTTAAATTGTGTGCAAAAATTCGTCCCTTGGCGACGTGGTAATTTGGTGATCGCAAATCAACCCCTCTTTAGGAGCGGCTGAAATGGCTGCACCTATTACGCTGCAAAATACAAATGTTTGGATTATATATATGAAAATGTTTGTTCAAATAATTTATTCCTATTGCAAAACACGTCTTATAGTTTTTCCAATCAGAATCATTTAAGTTTATAAAGATAAGGAGGCGTAACCCCGCCCATTTTCTATTTTTTTTTTTTTTAAATACAATGCAGTTATTTTACACTTCTTTTTTTTTTTTCTATCTCGTCTGCTTACAGAAAAATCTCATTTTTAAGTTTTTCTCTATATGGGCGGTGCCACTCCCTTATGTCCGATTCCTATGAAACTTTGGAATATGATAAAAACGGGTAACTGTAAAGTTTCATCTGTTTAAACTAAAGAACAAAAAAGTTTTTCTAACAAAAACCAAATTTTTGACCGATTGTTCCTATGGGAGCTATATGATATAGTTTTCCGATCTTCACCAAATTTTCAGTGTGTTTTTATTGGTGTCCGATCATGCTGGCTTCTACTTATAATCTGCCAGCAAGGAAAAGAACATTTTCTGCGCTTCAATTTTTATACTCTTGCAAGAGTATATTAACTTTGTCGTGAAGTTTGCAACGCAGAGAAGGAGACATCTCCGACTATATAAAGTATATATATTCTTGATCAGCACGACGAGACGAGTTCATATAGCCATGTCCGTCTGTCCGTCTGTCCGTCTGTCTGTCTGTTTCAATGCGAACTCCTCCCGCAATTTTCAAGTTAGCAAAAAAATTTAAACGCAGAAAATTTTCTTTTCCTTGCAGGCAGTTTATATGTAGAAACCAGCTTGATCGGAATACTATAGCATATAGCTGCCATAGGAACGATCGGTTAAAAATGAGGTTTTTGCTCAATAAACTCTTTGATTTTTAAGCTATCGCCTCGATTTTTTGCACAAGAACATCTTGGATGTAAATCAAGGCACACTGTAAAATTGGTGAAGATCGGATAAATATAGCATATAGCTCCCATAGGAACAATCGGCCAAAAATTCGGTTTTTGTTAGAAAAACTTTTTTGTTCTCAACTATAAACAGATGAAACTTTGCAGTTACGCGTTTTTAAGAATCCTTGACCATATTACAAAGTTTCATAAGAATCGGACATAAGGGCGTGGCACCGCCCATATAGAGAAAAACTTAAAAATGTGATTTATCTATAAGCAGACGAGACAGAAAATGGTAAAATAAAGTGTGGAATGTTTGCATTGTATTCTTAAAAAAAATTTTAAAATGGGCGGGGTTACGCCCCTTTATCTTTATAAACTTATAAGATTCTTATTGGAAAAACTATAAAACGGATTTTCCAAATGCTTGCAAGAGTATATAAGTTTCAGCAAAGCTGAAAATAGCTCCCTTACTGGTTTTTGCTAACTTCAAAACTCTGGGAAGAGTTCGCATTGAAACAGACGGACATGGCTATATGAACTCGTCTCGTCGTGCTGATCAAGAATATACAGTCGACTCTCGTTAATTCAAACCTGCGATAATTCGAACATCGCTATAATTCAAAGTAACCACGAGTTCCCTACAATATCTCTTTATACAGTGGCGAGCACATGTGGATACATGTTTGCCACTTTTGAACTATTACGCCTATAAAATCTTTAAAAATGCATCAATCCTTTTAATGTTTTTATACTTTTCACGTAAGGTAAACGTCCCAGTCATGGATCAGCTAAGGAAAAATTTAATTTCAATTCGACACTTTAACCTGAAAAAACATACATTCACCATGTTTGTTTTTTTATTTGGACATTTAGTCTTTTAAGAACAAGATACACATTCCACTATATAAATTATTATCCGTTTAATAAACAAATTTCGATTTTTAATAATTCATTACGCTTTGTCCTAGTGATGGATCACTTGTCCCAGTAATGAATCGTCTTGTCCTAGTAATGGATCAGGTTGACAAAGTAACGTTATTATTGCTTGATTATCAATTTAAGTTGGTATTTAATGATTTAATATTAAAAAGTGCGGTATGAAGGCGATAGTCACTGAAAAACTTTATGAAAAACAATTATCGAAGTGGTTTTTCTTCTATTAATTTAAATCAAACTCCGCAGTGAAACAAATTATAACAAAATGACACCATGACTTAGAGTGACACATATGTGTCAAAAACATCCCGTTTGTGAAAGAATATGAAACTTGTTATTGTTCGATGTACTGATTCATAACTGGGACATGATCCATTACTGGGACGTTTACCTTATGTGAAATACACTAGAAAGAAAAATTAAAGGATATAAAAAAAAATTTTTATTTTGGAGTCTTTTTTGACGACGAATAACTTGGAAAGTATTGGTCGTACAACAAAAGTTAAAAAAAAGAAATTGTAGCTCTTAACCTCTAGTTTTCGAATCTAGTCACGTTTGTTTTTTATGATGAGAGGTTTAAGATTCATCGTAAGAATTTGTAAAAATTTGTTTTCTTGATTTGCAAAACAAAACCACTTTTAGAAAAACAAATTTTTTTCAAAAAATAAATTTTTGGTTTTTTTCTCTTTAATTGATGTCTTTGATTAATTAAATTTCGCTTTATTGCTAAAAAAAAATTTTTGGTGTTGAACAAATGCATAAAAATTAAAAAATTGTACGTTAGTGTGATTTCTTCAAAAATTGACAGTTTTAGTTACGTTCCGCGGAAACGCTAAGTTTGAGCCTTCGTGACACTAAGAAAACAAAACTTTTGGGCTTCGACAATGATTGGGTTGTTTTCAGTGTACCTTAAGGTCAAAAACTTATAGTCTGGCTCCTTCCATTATGGACTATATCCAAAGATACACCAAATTATCCAAAAATAGCCAATTTTGACAAATTTAAACTTTTTTTCAGCCATAATTTTCACATTGAAAAAAATTTTTCCATTCAATCTCACTAAATTCACTTTGTAGCAAATGGCTTGGAGCTCGTAAAAAGCTACTCTCATTTTTTGTGGCATCAATAGTTTTTGAGATATCGATTAGCAAAGTCAACAATGACTTTTTTGCTTTAAGCGACGATAACTCCGCGGAAAATTATGCTACAGAGCTCCACAGTAACTCAAATTAAAGGTAATGAAATTTCCTATAAGGTCGTTATGGCGGTACAATCATCTTGAACCCACATCTGTAGAAATATTGTTTCAAAAAAAGAAGAAAAAAATGGAAATTTTTTTTTTTTGCAATTCTTACGATGAATCTTAAACCTCTCATCATAAAAAACAAACGTGACTAGATTCGAAAACTAGAGGTTAAGAGCTACAATTTCTTTTTTCTAACTTTTGTTGTACGACCAATACTTTCCAAGTTATTCGTCGTCAAAAAAGACTCCAAAATACAATTTTTTTTTTATATCCTTTAATTTTTCTTTCTAGTGTAGTATATTAACTTTGTGCTGAAGTTTGTAACACACAGAAATATTCACTTGTGACTATATAAAGTATATATATTCTTGATCAGGACGACAAGACGAGTTGATTTAGCCATGTCCGTCTGACCGTCTGTCTGTATATATAAAAACTACTACCACTGTTTTGCAGATATCGAGCTGAAATTTTGCACAGAGACTTCTTATTTGTGCGATCAACTCATTTGTCGGATCCAGCCATATCGGACCACTGGAACTAGTAGCCCCCATACGAAAAGAAGAAGAAAAGTGAAGAAAACTTGAACCGTTGTATGGAAAACTTTTTTGTTTTGTATGATAGAGTGCTGACATTTTAAACATAATAGTTCTACATAGTCCGACTACAACATGCCTGAAAGTTTCATTGAGATTGGACAACTGGAACTGGTAGCCCCCATACAAAATGAAGAACAGGAAGAGAAGTAATATTCACGTCGTTGTATGGAAAACTTTTTTGTTTTTTAACCAATTGACTTGAAACTTTACAGTTATGTTCTTGGGGAGGCATTAAAACTATTTTGAAAAAAATGGGCATGGTTACGCCCACTTTTACCAAAAATCAATAATTTGCATATCTCCGGTACCCAATGAGCAAAAACAATGATAGGCTAATTAGATGAAGAGAAAATATATTCAGTCAAAAAAATAGGCGTGGCACAAGAAATAAGCCTGAAGAGTATTTAAGCTTCAGCCTTGCTGAAGTAAGCGTCCTTACTGGTTATTCAATTATTTTGATACTTAATACTATGCTGCGGTCGTAAAGCGCAGCGTTATCTTTATTCTATTTATAATATAATTTATCGCTGAGTTTGTAAAACTCCGCGTTGTTCTTAAATCTAGCTCTGCTAGCGCTGAGTTTGTAAGTCTCAACGATATCTTAAAAATAGTTTTATCGCAAAAAATATCGCCGCATGTCACAACCTATCTATCAGTAGCCGGTCCGCGATGGTAGATTTTTATGTTCATTTTAGTATCACTCCTTGGTTTACCTCTAATCACATGTTCAATTCTGAACAGAAGGTGGAAAGTATGGAAAAATATACGTAAGAGAATCAGTACATAGAAAACATTTTAAAAAAATTTTCTCAATATGGATTTTAAAGCACTAAAGGCTCGAACGTATGGAAGAATGATCATATTAAAATCAGTATATAGGTAACTTTTCAAAAAATTTCAAGAATTCAAAAATCTACTATTGAAATGTTATTTTTGAGTGAATTTAATACTAAACTAAGCGAAAGAAACAATAAAACATTTTAAAATTCAAATTTTATCAATATGGATTTTTGAGTACCTAAGGCTTGAACGTATGGAAGAATGATCGTATTAGAATAGGTATATAGGTTACATTTAAAAAAATTTCTAAAATTCAAAAGTCTACTATTGAAATATTATTTTTAAGTGAAAGACACAATAAAACATTTCAAAATTTATATTTGATCAATATGGATTTCTGAGCACTGAATGCTTGAACGTATGGAAGAATGATCGTTTGAGAATCAGTATTTAGGTAACATTTATGGATTTATGGAGAATAAACGTCTGAGAATCTGTATATAGGTAATATTTCAAAAATTCAATAATGTTCTACTGAAATGTATTTTTAAGAGAATTTAATACGAACCTAAGTGAAAGAAACAATAAAACATTTAAAATTTAAATTTTATCAATATGGCTTTTCGAGCAATTAAGGCTTGAACGTATGAACGAATAAACGCCTGAGAATCAGTATAAAGGTAACATTTCAAAAAATTTCAAAAATTCAATAATTTCTAATTGAAATGTTATTTTTAAGTGCAAGAAACAATAAAACATTTAAAAATTAAAATTTTATCAATATGGATTTCTGAGCACTGAAGGCTTGAACGTATGGAAGAATAAACGTATGAGAATCAGTATTTAGGTAACATTTATGGATTTTTAAGCACTTAAGGCTTGAACGTATGGAAGAATATACGTATAAGAATCATTTTAGAGGTAACATTACAAAAAATTTCAAAAATTTAATAATCTACTATTGAAATGTTATTTTTGAGTGAATTTAATACTAAACTGAGCGAAATAAACAATTAAACATTTCAAAATTTAAATTTTATCAATATGGATTTTTGAGCACCTAAGGCTTGAACGTATGGAAGAATGATCGTATGAGAATCATTATATAGGTAACATTTTAAAAAAATTTCTAAAATTGAATAATCTACTATTGAAATGTTATTTTTGAGTGAATTTAATACTAACCTAAGTGAAAGAAACAATAAAACATTGAAAAATTTAAATTTTATCAATATGGATTTCTGAGCACCTAAGGCTTGAATGTATGGAAGAATGATCGTATGAGAATCATTATAGAGGTAACATTTCAAAAAATTTCAAAAATTCAAAAATCTATTATTGAAATGTTATTTTTAAGTGAAAGAAACAATAAAACATTTCAAAATTTACATTTTATCAATATGGATTTCTGAGCACTGAAGCCTTGAACGTATGGAAGAATGATCGTATGAGAATCATTATATAGGTAACATTTCAAAAAAATTCAAAAATTCAATAATCTACAATTGAAACGTTATTTTTGAGTGAATTTAATACTAACCAAGTGAAAGAAACAATAAAACATTTCAAAATTTAAATTTTATCAATATGGATGTTTTAACCCTTAATGTTTGAACATATGAAAGAATGATCGTATGAGAATCAGTATATATGTAACATTTCAAAAAAATTCAAAAATTCAATAATCTACAATTGAAATGTTATTTTTAAGTGAAAGAAACAATAAAACATTTCAAAATTTAAATTTTATCAATATGGATTTTTGAGCACTAAAGGCTTGAACGTATGGAACAATGATCGAATGACAATCAGTATACACCTAATATTTAAAAAAAATTCAAAAATTCAATAATCTACTATGGAAATTTCATTTTTGAGTGAATTTAATACTAACCAAGTGAAAGAAACAATAAAATATTTCAAAATTAAATTTTATCAATATAAATTTTTGAACACTTAAGGCTTGAACGTATGGAAGAATGATCGTATGAGAATCAGTAATAGGTAACATTTCAAAAAAATTCAAAAATTCAATAATCTACAATTGAAATGATATTTTTGAGTGAATTTAATACTAAACTAAGCGAAATAAACAATTAAACATTTCAAAATTTAAATTTTATCAATATGGATTTTTGAGCACCTAAGGCTTGAACGTATGGAAGAATGATCGTATGAGAATCATTATATAGGTAACATTTCAAAAAAATTTCTAAAATTGAATAATCTACTATTGAAATGTTATTTTTGAGTGAATTTAATACTAACCTAAGTGAAAGAAACAATAAAACATTGAAAAATTTAAATTTTATCAATATGGATTTCTGAGCACCTAAGGCTTGAACGTATGGAAGAATGATCGTATGAGAATCATTATAGAGGTAACATTTCAAAAAATTTCAAAAATTCAAAAATCTATTATTGAAATGTAATTTTTAAGTGAAAGAAACAACAAAACATTGCAAAATTTACATTTTATCAATATGGATTTCTGAGCACTGAAGCCTTGAACGTATGGAAGAATGATCGTATGAGAATCATTATATAGGTAACATTTCAAAAAAATTCAAAAATTCAATAATCTACAATTGAAACGTTATTTTTGAGTGAATTTAATACTAACCTAAGTGAAAGAAACAATAAAACATTTCAAAATTTAAATTTTATCAATATGGATTTTTGAGCACTTAAGGCTTGAACGTATGAAAGAATAAACGTATGAGAATCAGTATAGAGGTAATATTTCAAAAAATTTCAAAAATTTAATAATCTACAATTGAAATGTTATTTTTAAGTGCAAGAAACAATAAAACATTTAAAAATTGAAATTTTATCAATATGGATTTCTGAGCACTGAAGGCTTGAACGTATGGAAGAATGATCGTATGAGAATCAGTATATAGCTAACATTTCAAAAAAATTCAAAAATTCAATAATCTACAATATAAATGTTTTTTTTGAGTGAATTTAATACCAACCTAAGTGAAAGAAACAATAAAACATTTCAAAATTTAAATTTTATCAATATGGATTTTTGAGCACTTAAGGCTTCAACGTATGGAAGAATATACGTATAAGAATCAGTATATGGGAAACATATCAAAAAAATTTCAAAAATTGAATAATCTACTATTGAAATGTTATTTTTAAGTGAAAGAAACAATAAAACATTTCACAATTTAAATTTTATCAATATGGATTTCTGAGCACTCAAGGCTTCAACGTATGGAAGAATGATCGTATGAGAATCAGTATATAGGAAACATTTAAAAAAATTGCGAAAATTCAATAATCTACAATTGAAATGTTATTTTTAAGTGAAAGAACCAATAAAACATTTTAAAATTGAAATTTTATCAATATGGATTTTTAAGCACTGAAGGCTTGAACATATGGAAGAATGATCGTATGAGAGTTTGTATATAGGTTAAAAAGTATAAAAAATTTCAAAAATTCAATAATTTACTATTGAAATTTTATTTTTGAGTGAATTTAATACTAAACTAAGTGAAAGAAACAATAAAACATTTCAACATTTAAATTTTATCAATATGGATTTCTGAGCACTCAAGGCTTGAACGTTTGGAAGAATGATCGTATGAGAATCAGTATATAGGAAACATTTCAAAAAATTTCAAAAATTTAATAATCTACAATTGAAATGTTATTTTTAAGTGCAAGAAACAATAAAAAATTTAAAAATTGAAATTTTATCAATATGGATTTCTGAGCACCTAAGGCTTGAACGTATGGAAGAATGATCGTATGAGAATCATTATAGAGGTAACATTTCAAAAAATTTCAAAAATTCAAAAATCTTTTATTGAAATGTAATTTTTAAGTGAAAGCAACAACAAAACATTTCAAAATTTACATTTTATCAATTTGGATTTCTGAGCACTGAAGCCTTGAATATGGAAAAGTATGGAAAAATAAACGTCTGAGAATCTGTATATAAATAACATTTCAAAAAAATTCAAAAATTCAATAATCTACAATTGAAATGTTATTTTTGAGTGAATTTAATACTAACCTAAGTGGAAGAAACAGTAAAACATTTCAATATTTAGATTTTATTATTATGGATTTTTGAGCGCTTAAGACTTCAATGTATAGAAAAATAATCGTATGAGAGTCATTATAAATAACATTTCAAAAAATTTCAAAAATTCAATGATCTACTATTGAAATTTTATTTTTGAGTGAATTTAATACTAACCAAGTGAAAGAAACAATAAAACATTTCAAAATTTAAATTTTATCAATATGGATGTTTTAACCCTTAATGCTTGAACATATGAAAGAATGATCGTATGAGAATCAGTATATATGTAACATTTCAAAAAAATTCAAAAATTCAATAATCTACAATTGAAATGTTATTTTTAAGTGAAAGAAACAATAAAACATTTCAAAATTTAAATTTTATCAATATGGATTTTTGAGCACTAAAGGCTTGAACGTATGGAAGAATGATCGTATGACAATCAGTATATACCTAATATTTAAAAAAAATTCAAAAATTCAATAATCTACTATGGAAATTTCATTTTTGAGTGAATTTAATACTAACCAAGTGAAAGAAACAATAAAATATTTCAAAATTAAATTTTATCAATATAAATTTTTGAACACTTAAGGCTTGAAAGTATGGAAGAATGATCGTATGAGAATCATTATATAGGTAACATTTCAAAAAAATTTCTAAAATTGAATAATCTACTATTGAAATGATATTTTTGAGTGAATTTAATACTAACCTAAGTGAAAGAAACAATAAAACATTGAAAAATTTAAATTTTATCAATATGGATTTCTGAGCACCTAAGGCTTGAACGTATGGAAGAATGATCGTATGAGAATCATTATAGAGGTAACATTTCAAAAAATTTCTAAAATTCAAAAATCTATTATTGAAATGTAATTTTTAAGTGAAAGAAACAACAAAACATTTCAAAATTTACATTTTATCAATATGGATTTCTGAGCACTGAAGCCTTGAACGTATGGAAGAATGATCGTATGAGAATCATTATATAGGTAACATTTCAAAAAAATTCAAAAATTCAATAATCTACAATTGAAACGTTATTTTTGAGTGAATTTAATACTAACCTAAGTGGAAGAAACAATAAAACATTTCAAAATTTAAATTTTATCAATATGGATTTTTTAACCCTTAATGCTTGAACATATGAAAGAATGAACATATGAAAGAATGATCGTATAAAATTTAAATTTTATCAATATGGATTTTTTAACCCTTAATGCTTGAACATATGAAAGAATGATCGTATGAGAATCAGTATATATGTAACATTTCAAAAAAATTCAAAAATTCAAAAAACTACTATTGAAATGTAATTTTTAAGTGAAAGAAACAACAAAACATTTCAAAATTAAATTTTACCAATATAAATTTTTGAGCACTAAAGGCTTCAACGTATGGAAGAATGATCGTATGAGAATCAGTATATAGCTAACATTTAAAAAAAATTCAAAAATTCAATAATCTACAATATAAATGTTTTTTTTGAGTGAATTTAATACCAACCTAAGTGAAAGAAACAATAAAACATTTCAAAATTTAAATTTTATCAATATGGATTTTTGAGCACTTAAGGCTTGAACGTATGAAAGAATAAACGTATGAGAATCATTATAGATGTAATATTTAAAAAAATTTCAAAAATTCAATAATCTACAATATAAATATTATTTTTGAGTGAATTTGATACCAACCTAAGTGAAAGAAACAATAAAACATTTCAACATTTAATTTTTATCAATATGGATTTTTGAGCAGTTAAGGCTTGAACGTATGGAAGAATGATCGTATGAGAATCATTATAGAGGTAACATTTCAAAAAATTTCAAAAATTTAATAATCTACAATTGAAATGTTATTTTTGAGTGAATTTAATACTAACCTAAGTGAAAGAAACAATAAAACATTTCACAATTTAAATTTTATCAATATGGATTTCTGAGCACTCAAGGCTTCAACGTATGGAAGAATGATCGTATGAGAATCAGTATATAGGAAACATTTAAAAAAATTGCGAAAATTCAATAATCTACAATTGAAATGTTATTTTTAAGTGAAAGAACCAATAAAACATTTTAAAATTGAAATTTTATCAATATGGATTTTTAAGCACTGAAGGCTTGAACATATGGAAGAATGATCGTATGAGAGTTTGTATATAGGTTAAAAAGTATAAAAAATTTCAAAAATTCAATAATTTACTATTGAAATTTTATTTTTGAGTGAATTTAATACTAAACTAAGTGAAAGAAACAATAAAACATTTCAACATTTAAATTTTATCAATATGGATTTCTGAGCACTCAAGGCTTGAACGTTTGGAAGAATGATCGTATGAGAATCAGTATATAGGAAACATTTCAAAAAATTTCAAAAATTTAATAATCTACAATTGAAATGTTATTTTTAAGTGCAAGAAACAATAAAGCATTTAAAAATTGAAATTTTATCAATATGGATTTCTGAGCACCTAAGGTTTGAACGTATGGAAGAATGATCGTATGAGAATCATTATAGAGGTAACATTTCAAAAAATTTCAAAAATTCAAAAATCTTTTATTGAAATGTAATTTTTAAGTGAAAGCAACAACAAAACATTTCAAAATTTACATTTTATCAATTTGGATTTCTGAGCACTGAAGCCTTGAATATGGAAAAGTATGGAAAAATAAACGTCTGAGAATCTGTATATAAATAAAATTTCAAAAAAATTCAAAAATTCAATAATCTACAATTGAAATGTTATTTTTGAGTGAATTTAATACTAACCTAAGTGGAAGAAACAGTAAAACATTTCAATATTTAGATTTTATTATTATGGATTTTTGAGCGCTTAAGACTTCAATGTATAGAAAAATAATCGTATGAGAGTCATTATAAATAACATTTCAAAAAATTTCAAAAATTCAATGATCTACTATTGAAATTTTATTTTTGAGTGAATTTAATACTAACCAAGTGAAAGAAACAATAAAACATTTCAAAATTTAAATTTTATCAATATGGATGTTTTAACCCTTAATGCTTGAACATATGAAAGAATGATCGTATGAGAATCAGTATATATGTAACATTTCAAAAAAATTCAAAAATTCAATAATCTACAATTGAAATGTTATTTTTAAGTGAAAGAAACAATAAAACATTTAAAAATTGAAATTTTATCAATATGGATTTCTGAGCACTGAAGGCTTGAACGTATGGAAGAATGATCGTATGAGAATCAGTATATAGCTAACATTTCAAAAAAATTTCTAAAATTGAATAATCTACTATTGAAATGTTATTTTTGAGTGAATTTAATACTAACTTATGTGAAAGAAACAATAAAACATTTCAAAATTTATATTTTATCAAGATGGATTTTTGAGCACTTAACGCTTGAACGTATGGAAGAATGATCGTATGAGAATCAGTATATAGGTAACATTTCAAAAAATTTATAAAATTCAATAATCTACTATTGAAATGTTATTTTTAAGTGCAAGAAACAATAAAACATTTCAAAATTAAATTTTACCAATATAAATTTTTGAGCACTAAAAGCTTCAACTTATGGAAGAATGATCGTATGAGAATCAGTATATAGCTAACATTTAAAAAAAATTCAAAAATTCAAAAATCTAATATTGAAATGTTATTTTTAAGTGAAAGAAAAGATTGAAGAAGACAGCGAAGAAGATTGAAATAATACTTAACTACATACTTATTATTTCAATCTGAACGGAATTGAATACTACACACATTACAAAAACGTAACCGCCTGCTTTGCTGAAACAGAAATGCATTAATTCAACTAAAAATAGTTTTTATTTGTTTTGGCTATGGAGTACCTATTTTAAAAATCTGAAAAAAATATGTTGTTAAAGGGTAATATATAAGGCTTAAAATAAAAATAATTTCATAGTTGTACAAAATGTGTACCATGGTCAAAAAATTTAATATAAAAAAAAACCATTCTTTTTTCACTGTTCTTAAAAAGCTACACAGCTACTGATTTTTTCATAAAGAGCTCCTATCGGCCGCCAAGACATATTAAATTTTTAAGCCAATCGATTAAGCCGTTTCTTAGTAAAATTAGATTGTTTGTTTTTACATTTTTAATTTTTTCTCGAAAACCAATTGAGTTAGCGATCTGAAATTTTCAAAATTTTATTATCTAACTAATACCAACATATCCCCAAAGTACCAATTTTTTATCTCTCCGGGGCCGATTCACTAGGCTTATCTCCCTAGGGCCTTTAAATTTTATCAATATGGATTTTTGAGCACTAAAGGCTTGAACGTATGGAAGAATGATCGTATGACAATCAGTATATACCTAATATTTAAAAAAAATTCAAAAATTCAATAATCTACTATGGAAATTTCATTTTTGAGTGAATTTAATACTAACCAAGTGAAAGAAACAATAAAATATTTCAAAATTAAATTTTATCAATATAAATTTTTGAACACTTAAGGCTTGAACGTATGGAAGAATGATCGTATGAGAATCATTATATAGGTAACATTTCAAAAAAATTTCTA
The DNA here is from genome assembly GCA_034638295.1 of Phortica okadai. Taxonomy (NCBI): domain Eukaryota; kingdom Metazoa; phylum Arthropoda; class Insecta; order Diptera; family Drosophilidae; genus Phortica; species Phortica okadai. The sequence goes on along the minus strand of JAWUZV010000032.1, from coordinate 695,904 downwards.
AAATTGAATAATCTACTATTGAAATGTTATTTTTGAGTGAATTTAATACTAACCTAAGTGAAAGAAACAATAAAACATTGAAAAATTTAAATTTTATCAATATGGATTTCTGAGCACCTAAGGCTTGAACGTATGGAAGAATGATCGTATGAGAATCATTATAGAGGTAACATTTCAAAAAATTTCAAAAATTCAAAAATCTATTATTGAAATGTAATTTTTAAGTGAAAGAAACAACAAAACATTTCAAAATTTACATTTTATCAATATGGATTTCTGAGCACTGAAGCCTTGAACGTATGGAAGAATGATCGTATGAGAATCATTATATAGGTAACATTTCAAAAAAATTCTAAAATTCAATAATCTACAATTGAAACGTTATTTTTGAGTGAATTTAATACTAACCTAAGTGGAAGAAACAATAAAACATTTCAAAATTTAAATTTTATCAATATGGATTTTTTAACCCTTAATGCTTGAACATATGAAAGAATGAACATATGAAAGAATGATCGTATAAAATTTAAATTTTATCAATATGGATTTTTTAACCCTTAATGCTTGAACATATGAAAGAATGATCGTATGAGAATCAGTATATATGTAACATTTCAAAAAAATTCAAAAATTCAAAAAACTACTATTGAAATGTTATTTTTAAGTGAAAGAAACAATAAAACATTTCAAAATAAAATTTTACCAATATAAATTTTTGAGCACTAAAGGCTTCAACGTATGGAAGAATGATTGTTCAGAATTGAACATGTGATTAGAAGTAAACCAAGTAGTGGAACTATTTTGAACATAAAAATCTATCAGCGCGTATCGGTTACTGATAGACGCCGAAGCTATCTGGTGACCGCACGATTGCCACATGCAGCGATAGTTTGTTTGCTTAGGATCGACAATGCAGCAGATGTCACACAGGCTAACGACGGCGAGCGATAAAACTATTTTTATCACAGCGCTAAGTCTTACAAACTCAGCGCTAGCAGAGCTAGATTTAAGAACAACGCGGAGTTTTACAAACTCAGCGTTAGATAATATTATAAATAGAATTAAGATAACGCTGCGCTTTACGACCGCAGCATAGTTTTAAGTGTCAAAATAATTGAATAAAAAGAGGCAGCTCGCAAGAGCTGCATGTCATAACAACTTACATCACTAAAGTGTACGCACGTATTAATGTGTATACATTTTTTGGTCCTTCGAGCCGGATGAAGAACTAGGAAGTTCTTCATCGAATACATCACACAAGTTGTGTGTAAAGTGAGTATGCTCACACAGTTGTGTCTTTAAACCAGATAAAGAACACTTCATACTTTAGGTTTACACGAGTGTCAAACAGTGTCAAACATACGGAAATTATAATTCAAGCCAGTAATATACAAATTTCTGTATAGGCTTGAATATTGGATTTCTGAGCACTGAAGCCTTGAACGTATGGAAGAATGATCGTATGAGAATCATTATATAGGTACCATTTCAAAAAAATTCAAAAATTCAATAATCTACAATTGAAACGTTATTTTTGAGTGAATTTAATACTAACCTAAGTGGAAGAAACAATAAAACATTTCAAAATTTAAATTTTATCAATATGGATTTTTTAACCCTTAATGCTTGAACATATGAAAGAATGAACATATGAAAGAATGATCGTATAAAATTTAAATTTTATCAATATGGATTTTTTAACCCTTAATGCTTGAACATATGAAAGAATGATCGTATGAGAATCAGTATATATGTAACATTTCAAAAAAATTCAAAAATTCAAAAAACTACTATTGAAATGTTATTTTTAAGTGAAAGAAACCATAAAACATTTCAAAATTAAATTTTACCAATATAAATTTTTGAGCACTAAAGGCTTCAACGTATGGAAGAATAATCGTATGAGAATCAGTATATAGCTAACATTTCAAAAAAATTCAAAAATTCAATAATCTACAATATAAATGTTTTTTTTTGAGTGAATTTAATACCAACCTAAGTGAAAGAAACAATAAAACATTTCAAAATTTAAATTTTATCAATATGGATTTTTGAGCACTTAAGGCTTGAACGTATGAAAGAATAAACGTATGAGAATCATTATAGAGGTAATATTTCAAAAAATTTCAAAAATTTAATAATATACAATTGAAATGTTATTTTTAAGTGCAAGAAACAATAAAACATTTAAAAATTGAAATTTTATCAATATGGATTTCTGAGCACTGAAGGCTTGAACGTATGGAAGAATAAACGTATGAGAATCAGTATTTAGGTAACATTTATGGATTTTTAAGCACTAAAGGCTTCAACGTATGGAAGAATATACGTATAAGAATCAGTATATGGGAAACATATCAAAAAAATTTCAAAAATTGAATAATCTACTATTGAAATGTTATTTTTAAGTGAAAGAAACAATAAAACATTTCACAATTTAAATTTTATCAATATGGATTTCTGAGCACTCAAGGATTCAACGTATGGAAGAATGATCGTATGAGAATCAGTATATAGGAAACATTTAAAAAAATTGCGAAAATTCAATAATCTACAATTGAAATGTTATTTTTAAGTGAAAGAACCAATAAAACATTTTAAAATTGAAATTTTATCAATATGGATTTTTAAGCACTGAAGGCTTGAACATATGGAAGAATGATCGTATGAGAGTTTGTATATAGGTTAAAAAGTATAAAAAATTTCAAAAATTCAATAATTTACTATTGAAGTTTTATTTTTGAGTGAATTTAATACTAAACTAAGGCCCAGTTTCACAGTCTAGAGTAAAGTTAACTCGAATTTAACCCGTACCCGAAGTTAACTCTGACTTTCAGTTCCACAGTGACGAGTTAACTCTAGTTATATAAGTATGGCAACATTCTATTTTTTGAGAATAATGTTTTACAACATTGAACATCTACTTACCAAACACTGTTTATTTTTTCAGTTATTTTAAAAATCACCTTCAATTAGTAATGGATAGGAGAAGAGAATCCAATATAAAAAGCGGTGAAATGTTGACTAGATTATGTCTAATTGTATATTTTACCATTACAAAGGGGCGGGCAGTTACTCTGCACAACGAAAGTAAACCGCACTGTTCAAATGGTACCATAGTACGTAGTTATGTTAGTTTCGTGTAAAACACAACATGGGTGCAATACACATAGCAGTCACACAAGGAAACTTTGTATAAATGATGCATATCTTCTCCCAATGAAAAGTAAACGACTTCCGATGTCAGTAATTCCATATGATGTGAGACTACCTGGTTGAATGCTGCTATACAAGCTCATTTATCAAATTCATTTCTATTGATTGGGACATATTTAATTTTTATTTTTTTGACAGACAAATTTTGTTCTGTTTTGACATTAAAAAACATAAATAGAAAAAGTTAAAACAGAGTAGTTAACTCGGGGTTAACCCTAGAACGTAGTAGGGTTAACTCAGGGGTTAACTACTAAGTGTGAAACTGAAAAATTGTTACTCGGAGTTAACCCTGGGTTAACTTTGACTGTGAAACTGGGCCTAAGTGAAAGAAACAATAAAACATTTCAACATTTAAATTTTATCAATATGGATTTCTGAGCACTCAAGGCTTGAACGTTTGGAAGAATGATCGTATGAGAATCAGTATATTGGAAACATTTCAAAAAATTTCAAAAATTTAATAATCTACAATTGAAATGTTATTTTTAAGTGCAAGAAACAATAAAACATTTAAAAATTGAAATTTTATCAATATGGATTTCTGAGCACCTAAGGCTTGAACGTATGGAAGAATGATCGTATGAGAATCATTATAGAGGTAACATTTCAAAAAATTTCAAAAATTCAAAAATCTTTTATTGAAATGTAATTTTTAAGTGAAAGAAACAACAAAACATTTCAAAATTTACATTTTATCAATTTGGATTTCTGAGCACTGAAGCCTTGAATATGGAAAAGTATGGAAAAATAAACGTCTGAGAATCTGTATATAAATAACATTTCAAAAAAATTCAAAAATTCAATAATCTACAATTGAAATGTTATTTTTGAGTGAATTTAATACTAACCTAAGTGGAAGAAACAGTAAAACATTTCAATATTTAGATTTTATTATTATGGATTTTTGAGCGCTTAAGACTTCAATGTATGGAAAAATAATCGTATGAGAATCATTATAAATAACATTTCATAAAAATTCAATGATCTACTACTGAAATTTTATTTTTGAGTGAATTTAATACTAACCAAGTGAAAGAAACAATAAAACATTTCAAAATTTAAATTTTATCAATATGGATGTTTTAACCCTTAATGCTTGAACATATGAAAGAATGATCGTATGAGAATCAGTATATATGTAACATTTCAAAAAAATTCAAAAATTCAATAATCTACAATTGAAATGTTATTTTTAAGTGAAAAAAAACAATAAAACATTTCAAAATTTAAATTTTATCAATATGGATTTTTGAGCACTAAAGGCTTGAACGTATGGAAGAATGATCGTATGACAATCAGTATATACCTAATATTTAAAAAAAATTCAAAAATTCAATAATCTACTATGGAAATTTCATTTTTGAGTGAATTTAATACTAACCAAGTGAAAGAAACAATAAAATATTTCAAAATTAAATTTTATCAATATAAATTTTTGAACACTTAAGGCTTGAACGTATGGAAGAATGATCGTATGAGAATCATTATATAGGTAACATTTCAAAAAAATTTCTAAAATTGAATAATCTACTATTGAAATGTTATTTTTGAGTGAATTTAATACTAACCTAAGTGAAAGAAACAATAAAACATTGAAAAATTTAAATTTTATCAATATGGATTTCTGAGCACCTAAGGCTTGAACGTATGGAAGAATGATCGTATGAGAATCATTATATAGGTAACATTTCAAAAAAATTCAAAAATTCAATAATCTACAATTGAAACGTTATTTTTGAGTGAATTTAATACTAACCTAAGTGGAAGAAACAATAAAACATTTCAAAATTTAAATTTTATCAATATGGATTTTTTAACCCTTAATGCTTGAACATATGAAAGAATGAACATATGAAAGAATGATCGTATAAAATTTAAATTTTATCAATATGGATTTTTTAACCCTTAATGCTTGAACATATGAAAGAATGATCGTATGAGAATCAGTATATATGTAACATTTCAAAAAAATTCAAAAATTCAAAAAACTACTATTGAAATGTTATTTTTAAGTGAAAGAAACAATAAAACATTTCAAAATTAAATTTTACCAATATAAATTTTTGAGCACTAAAGGCTTCAACGTATGGAAGAATGATTGTTCAGAATTGAACATGTGATTAGAAGTAAACCAAGTAGTGGAACTATTTTGAACATAAAAATCTATCAGCGCGTATCGGTTACTGATAGACGCCGAAGCTATCTGGTGACCGCACGATTGCCACATGCAGCGATAGTTTGTTTGCTTAGGATCGACAATGCAGCAGATGTCACACAGGCTAACGACGGCGAGCGATAAAACTATTTTTATCACAGCGCTAAGTCTTACAAACTCAGCGCTAGCAGAGCTAGATTTAAGAACAACGCGGAGTTTTACAAACTCAGCGTTAGATAATATTATAAATAGAATTAAGATAACGCTGCGCTTTACGACCGCAGCATAGTTTTAAGTGTCAAAATAATTGAATAAAAAGAGGCAGCTCGCAAGAGCTGCATGTCATAACAACTTACATCACTAAAGTGTACGCACGTATTAATGTGTATACAGCGTCCTTACTGGTTTTCACTCGTTTTTTCGTACACCTCTACATAAATAACACTGGTCGACAGCAAAATTGCGTTTTATTTGAAACTATACTAGCGTTATAGAGTTTGACTCCCAGAATCTAATTATACAACTTAAATGTCATAGTTAGCTCTCATTGGTCCGTTATGCCATATTTAAGATTAGGATGTTTTTATTGCGCCGATTCAAACTGCTTAGCGATAGGACGTTTATATTTTGCTATTACCTTTTGATTTGTTGTATCTAATGATCCTCGTACTATTTTTTACAATAAAACGGTTTTTTATCGATATTTTTGCATTTTTATCAAATTTATTGAATAACCAGTAAGGGCGGTATAGTTGAGTATTCTCAACTATATAATACCCTGTACACTCACCTATGTTGATAACACGTTAAACATTCGCCGACAGCAAAAGCAGTGTACCACGATATGGTTTGTGTATTTGCTAATAGTGAGGCAGGGCTCACAGTGCAATGTTGCCATTAGATGGCGCTTTAGTACGGGTTTTGTTACAAAGCATTGCTGCAAAATTTTAGTGTGTTGGTCTTTGCGGGGAAAGTGGTAGTTTGTTGTATGCAGTTTTAAAAAGGTATGTTATCTGAGTTTGCATACAAAATTTCAGCATTGTATTCTTTATACTTTAGGAGATACAGCAATTTTAAGAAAAAAATGACCTTTTGTTGTGCTCGATGGGCGGGAAGGAATGGGCGTGGCAAAAATTCCTTCAAACTTCATCTAGTGTTCGACCACACGAGACTATCTTCCAAATTTCAAGTCTCTAGCTTTAATAGTTTTCGCAGTGTTATGTACGGTTTTTGTTACAAATAGGATAAAGCAGTGTTCCAAGCGCAATTTATGCCAAATTTCAACTTGTTTGTCTTTGCGTTGTCACACAGCGTTAAAAAGTTTGTGGTATGCAGTTTTAAAAAGGTATGTTTACTGAGTTTGCATACAAAATTTCAGCATTGTATCTCTTATAGTTTAGGAGATACAGCAATTTTAAGAAAACAACTTTTTGAGGGGAAACGAAGGGGAGGGTGAAAAAATGTGGTATGCAGTTTTGTAGAGCTATACATATTGAGTCTACATACTTATTTTCATGTTTCTAACTCATCAGGTTTTCGAGCTACAGCCTTTTGAAAAAATGGGTGGTGCTCGATGGGCGGGAAGGAGTGGGCGTGGCAAAAAATCCTTCAAACTTGATCTAGCGTTTGACCTCACGAGTCTATCCACCAAATTTCAAGTCTCTAGCTGTTATAGTTTTCGAGAACCATTGGTGAGGACGGACGGACGGACGGACAGACAGGGCTATATCAATTCGTCTTGTCATCCTGATCAAGAATATATATACTTTATAGGGTCCCCCTCCCCTCCTTCTATGCGTTACATACAAACCGTCTCAAACAAACTTAATATACCCTGATACACAGTGTGTGTACAGGGTATAAAAATTAATATTGCTAAGCGCGAAACTCGCGAACGGCTACACCAATTTTAATAAAATTTTCAGGCAATCTTCGGATGGACATAGAGTGTGCTTTTGTAAGATTTTGTATCGATCAGACCACTTGAACTGGTAGCCTCCATACAAAAGAAGAAGAAAAATTGTCAAAGTTTATATCTTTTTATGATTTTTTTTTTTCTTGAAGGTCTGACATTTGAAAATCCGACCCATAGAAAAGGTACCACCCATAGAGGGGTTTTAAAAACTTTTTATATCCTAATGTCTTAATTTACCTTATAACTTCGCTTCTTCGAATATTTGAATAAGGTATGGTCTATTTAAAGAGTGGTCACAGCTGGCTTTGCTCTTTTATAAATCAGTTCTGTAAAATATTTTAAGCATTAAACCGAATATTTGTACTATGCTACGTAATTGTGTTAATAATCCAAACAATCCAAACAATTTTTGCTACATATGTGGTAAAGTGACCTTTAGTAGCCAAAGATGCCCAATTACTCATCGATTAGAAACAGCGTACTTCCATTATTTTGGAAGCAAAATTAAAAATCGAGAAAAGTCTTGGGTACCACATATTAGTTGCAGTACATGTTCTACTATTTTGATTAAATGGCTAAACAACAAGAAACGTTCATTGTCATTCGGTATTCCAATGATATGGAGGGAACCAACTAATCACGTGAAAGATTGGTATTTTTGCTTGACACCACCAATTCAGGATGGTATCTCGAGGAAAAAGAAGCACACAATGGTATATCCTGACGTTGAATCGGTAACGCAACCAGTACCACACGGAACCGATGTGCCTGTTCCTCAACCTCCTGGAGTCTTCCAGCAGGATACTGAAGAAGAGATTGAAAACAACGATCGTTACCCTCCACATCAGTCAAAGTTTTCGGATGAAAATATTTTTTATAACGAGGCTCATAGAGTTTCGCAAGATGAACTGAACGACCTTATTCGAGATTTAAATTTGCCAAAAAGAAAAGCAGAATTACTCGGATCGAGACTTAAACAATGGAATTTGCTACAACCGGATGTTAAAATCAGTTCATACAGAAATCGTCAAAAAGACCTGATGGTCTACTTTAAATCAGAAAACCAACTTGTATTTTGTCATAACGTAAATGGCTTGATGAACGCAGTTGCAGTACATGTTCTACTAATTCTTTAGTATGTACTGCGTAAAACAATGGAATCGACGGTTGTGTGTTACCTTCTACACAACGGTTTAACGCAGTACATACTAAAGAAACATATGAAAATATGAAATTAATATTAGACGCTATATCTTACTCAGATCACAAATGGCAAATTTGTGGTGACCTCAAAGTCACAGCCATGGTGTTGGGATTGCAAACTGGCTACACCAAGTACTGTTGTTTTTTGTGTGAGTGGGATAGCCGGGCAAGATCATTGCATTATTTAAAAAAAGACTGGAATCCCAGATTAAGTCTGTGTCCTGGAGAAAAAAACGTCAAGCACTTTCCTCTAGTTGAGTCCAAAACCAGTAAGGGAGCTATTTTCAGCTTTGCTGAAACTTATATACTCTTGCAAGCATTTGGAAAATACGTTTTATAGTTTTGCCAATAAGAGTCTTATAAGTTTATAAAGATAAAGGGGCGTAACCCTGCCTATTTTCTACTTTTTTTAAAGAATACAATGCAATCATTCTACACTTCATTTTACGATTTTCTATCTCGTCTGCTTATAGATAAATCACATTTTTAAGTTTTTCTCTATATGGGCGGTGCCACGCCCTTATGTCCGATTCTTATGAAACTTTGTAATATGGTCGAGGATTCCTAAAAACACGCAACTGCAAGGTTTCATCTGTTTATAGTTGAAAACAAAGTTTTTCTAACAAAAACCGAATTTTTAACCGATTGTTCCTATGGGAGCTATATGCTATATTTAACCGATCTTCACCAATTTTACAGTGAGCCTTAATTTACGTCCGAGATGTTCTTGTGCAAAAAAACGAGGCGATAGCTTTAAAATCAAAGAGTTTATTGAGCAAAAACCCCATTTTTGACCGATCGTTCCTATGGCAGCTATATGCTATAGTATTCCGATCAGGCTGGTTTCTACATATAAACTGCCTGCAAGAAAAAGAAAATTTTCTGCATTTAAATTTTTTTGATATCTTTAAAACTCTAGGAGGAGTTCGCATCGCAACAGACAGACGGACGGACAGACGGACATGGCTATCTGAACTCGTCTCGTCGAGCTGATCAAGAATATATATACTTTATATAGTCGGAAATGTCTCCTTCTCTGCGTTGCAAACTTCACGACAAAGTTATACTCTTGCAAGAGTATAAAAATTATTATGCCACCGTTACATATAAAATTGGGACTAATGAAGAACTTTGTCAAGGCTCTTAATAAGGATGGACTTGCATTCAAATACCTTCGAAGTAAATTTCCCCGTCTCAGCGATGCCAAAATAAAAGAAGGAATCTTTAGAGGTCCTCAAATAAGACATATTTTAATGGACCAAAACTTCGATTCATCTTTGCAAGGCTTTGAAAAAGAGGCATGGGAGTCTTTTAGGGCGGTCGTTAATGATTTTTTGGGCAATAAGAGAAGTGAAAATTATGTGGATCATGTGAACAATCTCCTACAAAAATTTCAACAGTTAGGTTGCAACATGTCTCTTAAAATTCATTTCCTTCAATCTCATCTTGATTTTTTTTCCTTCTAACTGTGGAGATGGGAGCTAAGTTTTCAAAAATGTTTGTGTTTTCGTATTCAGTGACCCCACCAGAGTATAAAAATATAGAATTTAATCAAAAGGCATTAAAAAAGTCTTATTTTGTAGACCTGTGTAATTAAAAACTTATCATACTATTTAATATTATTTTTAATTTTTTCCTTCGTTTTTCTTCCTTTTTTTCTCTTTCGTAATGTCCAAGTTTAACAATTGCAGCTGCTTCAACAGGACCAGTCTCATGGTTATTTAGATCTTTGGTTTTTTCCGTTTCATCATTAAATTTGTTCTTTTTTGTGTATGTTTTGACGACCTCTATCTCATCACCGACTTTCCTCTTATGTCGGTTTGGAGTTTCTAGCTCCACGCAATCCGCCGTTTCATCTATTTCAACTCCGCAGCTCACATCCATTGCACCTTGAAAAGTTTGAATTACCAATTAAATTATTCATAAAAACATAAAAAGGTACCTGGAATTTTTTTGAAGACTGGATTTGATTCTTCTTCCATCAATTCCAGCAAATTTTTTTTCCAGTCTATTATGTTGATGGGCTTATTTCCTGTTGGCAAATCGTTATTTCTTGCCCAAAAATTTTCAAATATTCGTCACGAAGTGAAGTCAAGGCATTATCTTTTGCCACTCTCACTGACGGCACTTGCGATTTTTTGAATAAAATTTTATAATTTTGGAGAATTCCAAAAAATTTTGCATTATTCTTGTCGCCTATCGTGTCAAGACTAAAATATTTCAATTTTTTGTTTAAAAACAAACTGAAAGAGTTACCAAGCTGGGAATTTATATGAAAAAAAACATTCTTTTTTAAACAGCGACAACTCTGAATCATTTTGATTTTCCAGTACTAGCTATAGCTTTTCAGTACTAGCTATGTAGTACTAGTAAAGATTTATTCACACTTTTTGTAGTTTTGTAGTTTCAACATAGCTAGTACTGATAAGTAAAAGTTAGTGCTAGTACTAAGTACTATGTAGTAAAGACTACTTTTTTATTCACTCGGCCCAATATGGCAAAAAGCATTATGAAGTAGTCATCCACGTTATTTTAGAAGGTTAAATGGCACCGATACATGAAAGCGTAGCTTCTAAGGTAAGTGGGTTTTTCACAGTTTTTTTTAGAACATAGAATATAGGAAATAGCCCCAAGACGATTTTTTCAGATAACGTAAACATATACGTTACTCTGTAAGGCTGAAAAGCAGTGATACATGGAAATGTCACTGCTATACTCAGTGTGTTTTGCATGCATTTCAAAAAATTCACAAAAATCCAAAGCCTACTTCGCCATACAAGACAAGAACTACAACCGCGCTAATGCGACAACTAAAATGTTTTATCTCAATGCGCTATAACTATTATAATTGCCATCATGTCAACCAAAAGCTCCCTTCTTTGACCATTTCCATTTTTATACCCTGTACACATACTGTGTATCAAGCAGCGTTGCCACACGTCCCGATTTTAGCGGGACGTCCCGATATTTAAAAGAAAATTAAATGTCCCGCGCGGGACAGACTCAGTCCCGCTTTTTTTAAATAGCTCCATAATAATTAATTCCACATGATCATGAAAACTCTATAATGGCTTTTGAGTTTCATTTTAGTTTTATGTTTTTCAAACCAGAACCACGAGATGGAATTGTGGACATGAATGAAAATTTTGCGCTCGCTTGTCGCTTGGAATGTCAACTGTGTCAGTAAACCACTGTTGAATGTGGCGCACTTGCGTCTCGAAAAGGAAGAAATAGACGAGGCGAGTGAAAAGTGAAGTCATGTCAATATTCCTTAACATAAATTTTGGACTCTGTTTTCTCAAAACCAACTCAGCAGTAAAGCCGGGCTGTCAATTTAAGACATTGCTGCCTAAAAACCAAAAATCGTTGATTTTCTTTTGGAAGTGTCTTCCATTTTTAATTCTCATAAAAAAAGGTCGGATGACACAAAAGAATGCTCTGTAAATTTAATAAAAGAAGAATTACTCATCCGGTTTAATTTACAGTTATTCTGTGAATAGTTCTTTACTCCTATTAAAGAGAAAAAGGAAACTTTAAAAGAAGTTTTCACAGAAACATTAAATGTAATATTAAAATACATTTTTCATGGGTTTTTTTGCTTTCTTTGGTCACATAAATGTAATTTAAATTCAAATAAAAAGGTAAATATTTAAAAACTTCTGATTATATACGTTGTTTGATTATGTCCCGCTTTCGACGGAAAAGTCCCGCTTTTTTTACTCAAAAAGTTTCAAAATCCCGACTTGGTAAAAAAAATATATGGCAACGCTGGTATCAAGGTATATTGTGTTTGTGCAAAAGCCAAATGTATGTAACGCTGTGAAGGAGGGAACGGGGACCCCATTAAGTATATATATTCTTGATCTGGACGACAAGAGAAGTTGATTAAGCCATGTCCGTCTGTCCGTCCGTCCGTCCTCACCAATGCACATTGGGCCAGCGAGCCGATTTTTCGACGAAAATTCAAATTTTTCATAGAAAGTAAACCTATTTTAATAATAAAATTTGAATAGTATATACTTTGACTAAAATGAATCAGAAGATTTTAATTGTTTTGATGCATCTCTGAAATTTTGGCAGCCCTTCAAAGTGAGCTGTTTGATTGCATGCGTGCGAAACTAATAAGCGCGGGAAAGATATTGTTTACTTGCGAGCGTGCCAAAATTTTTGTGGTTTAAGCAATTTTGACTAAAATTATGGAAAAGAAAGACAAAGGTATGTAGAATATTTGTATTAAAAATGACTTTGTCTATGTTTGATAATGTGTTCTTTGTGTACGTTTGTTGGTGTTATCCAAAAGTAGAAAAAAGCTAACCTGCTAACCAGTCTGTTGTGGATTATAACAAATTTTGTGCCAACTTGTGCCAAAAAGTAACTATGTGTCATTAAAGTGCAAAGTGTATATAAACTAATTTTATTAAGCTTTTTTGCTCCATTTTGCCCCGATATGTATAAATCCCAAAATAAACTACCCCTACCAGCAGACGTAATCGAACTTTTGGAATCACCAAACTTGCTATATTCTTGTAAAATGAACAATAATAACAATGTTTCCGATTTTGATGTTAGCAATAGTGATAGTGATTCAGATTCTGACTCTGAAAATCCGTTTTCAATAGAAATTGATGTAGAAGACGACTGTTAGGTACATTTTTAAATGTAAAATACTTATTTATAGTCATTTTGAATGCATTGTTATTTTTTACTTATTAATATTATGGTTAAGTGTTAAAAAAATGGATTAAAAACATTTGTTGAATTTAACGAGTGCTAGCATTATTTATTACCGTACAAGTATTAATAAGAGGAAACCTATTTCATATGGGCGGCTAGGGAAGGCGTGGTCAGATCGGTCTCAAACTTAGATATATTTTTATGTGCATCGACACTAACATATGTACCAAATTTGAAGAACCTAGCTTTAAAACTTTAATTTTCGTCGGAAAATCGGCTCGCTGGCCCAATGTGCAATGGTTCTCGGAAACTATAATAGCTAGAGACTTGAAATAGACTCGTGATGCTCGGCAGCAGATCAAGTTTGAATGGTTTTGTGCCACGCCCACTCCTTCCCGCCCATCCAGCACCACCCACTTTTTGAAAACGCTATAACTCGAAAATTCAAAGAGATAGAAACATGAAAATCAGTATGTAGACTCAGTATGAGTAACTCTACAAAACTGCATACCACAATTTTTCCCCCTCACCTTAATTTCCCCTCCCCTAGTGTTCTTCTTAAAAAAGCTATATCTCCAAAACTATCAAAGGTATGAGCCTGAAATTTTCTATATAAGCTCAGTGATAATACATTTTAAAAACTGCATACCACAAATTTCTCCTCTCTTTGATGGCTACCCCTCAGAGGCCTACAAAATTAAATTTTTCGTAAAATCCACATTTTTTGACCGATTTTCTTGATATTTTTAACACTATTTGAATAGGCGACGTCAGATCAATATGTTTTTGTAGATTGAGGGTGTGGCACCACCTACCATGTGTGCAGGGTATAATATTGTCGAGTATACTCGACTATACCGCCCTCACTGGTTTTCTTTAATTTATTGCATTTTCATTTCGTATGTATTTCTTCATATTCATTTTGATACAATAATAAGTGCATAACGGCAATCTTGGCATTTACAATGTTTTTTTTTCAAAACAGTTCTGAAATCAAAATAATCATTACAGTAATTAGCTGATTTTCAATGTGTCGCGAAGCCACCCATTGGCTGTAATTTTTTTAGTAAGCAGTTACCAGAGCATTCAGTGTCAAACAAAAAAGAAAAACGAAACAAAAGAAACACAAGCGTTGCCAAAAGGGTTTCTAAGATAACAATTGTCTCAAGTCCAGACAGTTTCTATCGGTAGTTATTTCTGCCAGACGCTTCAAAGTTTGCAAAAAAAGTGCCGAACTTTACTTATTTTCTCAGTCATGATTTCTGGATATGATATTTTCGGAACTATTTCAATACTAACTGCAAGATGCCAGACAAATCCTAACTGCCAAAAACATGCTAGACGCATTTAAAATTTTGCATTTCGTATGAGTAATAACTAAATAGAGGCCTATTCAACTTATATTTTTTATGGTATATTAGTAACTACAAATAGGTACAAAATTGTTGATAAACGTTCATAAGTTTCATTCTTTAAGTGTTCAAAAAACGGAAAAAGAGCGATAGTTTAATTTAAAAAAAAAAAAACACAAAATAACAGAATATATCAGACAATTAAACAATGCAAATAAAATTATTTCTGATATAGAAGAAAATCTTTCTTGTAAAGATCATGAAGAAGCTGACACTAAAATTGTTTACCACATATTTAATATTGATGTTCATGCAAATTATGTAATTCGGTACTCTGATACCGATATTGCTGCAATCATGGTAAGTAATATGCATCATTTGAAAAAAAACTAACGTATGGATACTGACTGGAATTGGAAACAAACTGAGATACATTAATGTATGAAAAATGTATGATAACCAAGGACCGTCCTTATCAAGAAGCTTACTTGCGATTACTGGCTGTGATTTTAACCCATCGTATTTCCACAGAGGCAAACAAAAGCCATTCAATATACTTAAAAACCAGTAAGGGCGGTATAGTTGATTATTCTCAACTATATAACACCCTGTACACATAGTAGGCAGTGCCACACCCTCAATCTACAAACACATATTGATTTGACACCCCCGATCAAATATCGTTCAAAATATCAAGAAAAACGGTCAAAAAATGTGGAATTTACAAAAGTTTTGAGTTTGTGGGTGATTGAGGGGTAACCATCAAAAAGAGGGGGATTTTGTGGTATGCAGTTTTAAAGATATACATTTCATATCAGGCTTGTACCTTCAATAGTTTCGGAGATATAGCATTTCTAAGAAAACAACTGGGGGAAGGGAAATGAAGAAGATGGGGAAAATTGTGGTATGCAGTTTTGTAGAGCTACTTATACTGAGTCTACATACCGACTTTCATGTTTCTATCTCTTTGGATGTTCGAGTTATAGCGTTTTAAAAAAGTGGGTGGTGCCGAATGGGCGGGAAGGAGTGGTCGTGGCACAAAACCATTCAAACTTGATCTGCTGCCGAGCATCACGAGTCTACCCTCCAAATTTCAAGTCTCAAGCTATTATAGTTTCTGAGAACCATTGATGAATACGGACGGACAGACGGACGGACATGGCTCAATCAACTTCTCTTGTCGTCCTGATGAAGAATATATATACTTTATAGGGTCCCCTTCCCCTCCTTCTGTGCGTTACATACATTTCGCTCAAACAAACACAATATACCTTGATACACAGTATGTGTACAGCGTATAAAAATCAGCGCTAATGCTGTAAGTAAAGTTAGCTCAATTTTTTCGCAACTTTAGCCCTTTGTATCTACGAATTGGCCATCGATACGAAATAGATAATGAGAATTCCTTCAAAGTACATACTAACTCTACCGTTTCAGATATGTTTGGTTTATAATAAAATTAGTAAGGTCTGGCGGGCCTGGGCTCTTAGTCTATAAGTGAAACGTCAAAAACAAAAAAAAAAGTTTCGTTATTTATTGTGAAGTGGTTGACAACTGACGTGAAAAATATATTAAGGATCAACGTAATTTACGGAAAAATTTGTAAGTAGATATTTTTTACAAATCTCTTACTTAATTTGAATATAAACAAAATGAGTGGCTCAGGGTTTTCAAAACGAAATATACGACGCTTAGTGAAAAAAGAAAAAGACAATATTTCATTAATGCGAACTGTCCATCCGTTGAACACAAATATACGAAATGTCTGTGAAAATCTTCCAGAAATCAAGTCTGTCCAACCGTCAGGTTCAAGTCAATTGAACAATGATTTAGTTTGTGACAATTTGGTAAATTTTGGAAAGCCTGAATCGAATGTGGGGCAACCAAAATTGCACAGGAAACTTATTGAGTGGTATAATCAAGAAAATGTGACGGGTGGTCAATTAGATACATTATTGAAAGTTTTAAGTTCAGAGAACATTGATGTACCGCGTTCTGCGAAGGGCCTTTTATAGCTTAAAAAATCCAGAGCTGTGATTAGAACAGTAACACCAGGTTTTTATACCCATATTGGTATACTGCAGTACTTGCAATCGGTAGAATATCAACTGATGAATGGCTCAGAGCTCCTTCTAGACGTGAATGTCGACGGATTACCACTGTTTGAAAGTTCAAAAACTTGTGCGTGGCCGATTTTAGGTTTTTTTGAAAACTTACCCGATAGCTCTGTTTTTATGATTGGGTCTTATGAAGGCAATCAAAAACCAGCCAATATAAATCAGTTCATACATGATTTTGTGTTTGAAGTATCACAAATGTGTAAAAGCTATTTTCAAGTGGGTAGTAAACAAATTAAAATAAAGCTAAGAGCCTCATTTGCGATGCGACAGCTCGTGCATTTATGTGCGGGACGCCTGGAACCAACTCATTTAGCGGGTGGATGAAATGTACACAAGTTGGTAAACGTATTAATCATGTTACTGTGTACAGTAAAACGTCTTGGCCTCTATCACTAATGAGGACTTTACTAATAGAGTATATTCAGCTCATTATTTGCCATTATTTCGAAACAATCCTGTTTCTATTGAAGCAGTTGGTGTCAATATGGTAACAGATTTTGCTCTGGATCCTATGCATCTGTTAGATTTAGGCATTTGTTCCGTACGAGTTCGTACGAAAACCAAGAGGTCTGGATGAGCTACCATGGTGGAAAGCTGTTGAGTTTAGACAATTTCTGTTGTATACTGGCCCAATAGTTTTGAAAAAGTTGGTTTCGGATGCTTGCTATTACCACTTTCTATTGCTTTCTTGTGCTTATCGGTTGTTACTGTCTGAAAAATATTTATTGAATATCGATACGGCAGCCAAATTAAGTGAATATTTTGTAGATTAATTTACCAATGTATATCAAGAAGATACATTAACTTATAATGTTCACAATATGCTTCATTTGGTAGATTGCGTAAAAGAGCTGGGACATATAAACGCTTTAAGTGCTTACAAATTTGAAAACTTAACAACAACTTCATACAAAATTTTCTCTCAGTGTCCCAGCTAAAAAAAAAAAAAAACCAGTAAGGACGCTATCTTCAGCAAGGCTGAAGCTATAATACTTTTCACTTTGTGTCACTATAAAGAAAACTAAATGAATAGTTTTCATGCCTCCCTAACAACATAACTGTAATGTTTCAAGTCAATTCGTTAAAAAACAAAAAAGTTTTCCATACAACGGGTCAATTTTCGCTATAAAAGGTTGAGGCCAAGCCCACTTTTGGTCAAAATAGTTTTCATTCCTTCCTAAGAACATAACTGTAAAGTTTCAAGTCAATTGGTTAAAAAACAGAAAAGTTTTCCATACAACGGGTCAATTTTCGCTATAAAAGCGCGTGGCCACGACCACTATTTATCAAAATAGTTTTCATTCCTCCCTAAGAACATAACTGTAAAGTTTCAAGTCAATTGGTTAAAAAAACAAAAAAGTTTTCCATACAAAGGGTCAAGTTTAGCTATAAGTGGGCGTGGCCATGCCCACTTTTGATCAAAATAGTTTTCATTCCTCCCTAAGAGCATAACTGCAAAGTTTCAAGTCAATTGGTTAAAAAACAAAAAAGTTTTCCATACAACGGGTCAATTTTCGCTATAAAAGGGCGTGGCCACGCCCACTTTTGGTCAAAATAGTTTTCATTCCTTCCTAAGAACATAACTGTAAAGTTTCAAGTCAATTGGTTAAAAAGCAAAAAAGTTTTCCATACAACGGGTCAATTTTCGCTATAAAAGGGCGTGGCCACGCCCACTTTTGATCAAAATAGTTTTCATTCCTCCCTAAGAGCATAACTGCAAAGTTTCAAGTCAATTGGTTAAAAAACAAAAAAGTTTTCCATACAAAGGGTCAAGTTAGGCTATAAGTGGGCGTGGCCATGCCCACTTTTGATCAAAATAGTTTTCATTCCTCCCTAAGAGCATAACTGCAAAGTTTCAAGTCAATTGGTTAAAAAACAAAAAAGTTTTCCATACAAAGGGTCAATTTTCGCTATAAAAGGGCGTGGCCACGCCCACTTTTGATCAAAATAGTTTTCATTCCTTCCTAAGAACATAACTGTAAAGTTTCAAGTCAATTGGTTAAAAAGCAAAAAAGTTTTCCATACAACGGGTCAATTTTCGCTATAAAAGGGCGTGGCCACGCCCACTTTTGATCAAAATAGTTTTCATTCCTCCCTAAGAGCATAACTGCAAAGTTTCAAGTCAATTGGTTAAAAAACAAAAAAGTTTTCCATAC
Organism: Phortica okadai; assembly: GCA_034638295.1. Lineage (NCBI taxonomy): Eukaryota > Metazoa > Arthropoda > Insecta > Diptera > Drosophilidae > Phortica > Phortica okadai. The sequence continues at coordinate 677,113 of JAWUZV010000032.1, read as the reverse complement.
AAAGGGTCAAGTTAGGCTATAAGTGGGCGTGGCCATGCCCACTTTTGATCAAAATAGTTTTCATTCCTCCCTAAGAGCATAACTGCAAAGTTTCAAGTCAATTGGTTAAAAAACAAAAAAGTTTTCCATACAAAGGGTCAATTTTCGCTATAAAAGGGCGTGGCCACGACCACTTTTGATCAAAATAGTTTTCATTCCTCCCTAAGAGCATAACTGCAAAGTTTAAAGTCAATTGGTTAAAAAACAAAAAAGTTTTCCATACAACGGGTCAATTTTTGCTATAAGTAGGCGTGGCTACGCCCACTTTTGGTCAAAATAGTTTTCATTCCTCTCTAGGAACATAACTGTAAAGTTTTAAGTCAATTGGTTAAAAAACAAAAAAGTTTTCCATACAAAGGGTCAATTTTCGCTATAAAAGGGCGTGGCTACGCCCTCTTTTTGTCAAAATAGTTTTCATTCCTCCCTAAGAACATAACTGTTAAGTTTCAAGTCAATTGATTAAAAAACCAAAAAGTTTTCCATACAAAGGGTCAATTTTCGCTATAAAAGGGCGTGGCTACGCCCTCTTTTCGTCAAAATAGTTTTCATTCCTCCCTAAGAACATAACTGCAAAGTTTGAAGTCAATTGGTTAAAAAACAAAAAAGTTTTCCATACAAAGGGTCAAGTTAGGCTATAAGTGGGCGTGGCCATGCCCACTTTTGATCAAAATAGTTTTCATTCTTCCCTAAGAGCATAACTGCAAAGTTTCAAGTCAATTGGTTAAAAAACAAAAAAGTTTTCCATACAACGGGTCAATTTTCGCTATAAGTAAGCGTGGCTACGCCCACTTTTGGTTAAAATAGTTTTCATTCCTCCCTAAGAGCATAACTGCAAAGTTTCAAGTCAATTGGTTAAAAAACAAAAAAGTTTTCCATACAAAGGGTCAAGTTAGGCTATAAGTAGGCGTGGCTACGCCCACTTTTGGTTAAAATAGTTTTCATTCCTCCCTAAGAGCATAACTGCAAAGTTTCAAGTCAATTGGTTAAAAAACAAAAAAGTTTTCCATACAAAGGGTCAAGTTAGGCTATAAGTGGGCGTGGCCATGCCCACTTTTGATCAAAATAGTTTTCATTCCTCCCTAAGAGCATAACTGCAAAGTTTCAAGTCAATTGGTTAAAAAACAAAAAAGTTTTCCATACAACCGGTCAATTTTCGCTATAAGTAGGCGTGGCTACGCCCACTTTTGGTTAAAATAGTTTTCATTCCTCCCTAAGAGCATAACTGCAAAGTTTCAAGTCAATTGGTTCAAAAACAAAAAAGTTTTCCATACAAAGGGTCAATTTTCGCTATAAAAGGGCGTGGCCACGCCCACTTTTGATCAAAATAGTTTTCATTCCTCCCTAAGAGCATAACTGCAAAGTTTAAAGTCAATTGGTTAAAAAACAAAAAAGTTTTCCATACAAAGGGTCAAGTTAAGCTATAAGTGGGCGTGGCCATGCCCACTTTTGATCAAAATAGTTTTCATTCCTCCCTAAGAGCATAACTGCAAAGTTTCAAGTCAATTGGTTAAAAAACAAAAAAGTTTTCCATACAACGGGTCAATTTTCGCTATAAGTAGGCGTGGCTACGCCCACTTTTGGTTAAAATAGTCTTCATTCCTCCCTAAGAGCATAACTGCAAAGTTTCAAGTCAATTGGTTCAAAAACAAAAAAGTTTTCCATACAAAGGGTCAATTTTCGCTATAAAAGGGCGTGGCCACGCCCACTTTTGATCAAAATAGTTTTCATTCCTCCCTAAGAGCATAACTGCAAAGTTTAAAGTCAATTGGTTAAAAAACAAAAAAGTTTTCCATACAAAGGGTCAAGTTAAGCTATAAGTGGGCGTGGCCATGCCCACTTTTGATCAAAATAGTTTTCATTCCTCCCTAAGAGCATAACTGCAAAATTTCAAGTCAATTGGTTAAGAAACAAAAAAGTTTTCCATACAACGACGTGAATATTCCTTCTCTTCCTCTTCTTCATTTTGTATGGGAGCTACCAGTTCCAGATGTCCAATCTCAATGAAACTTTCAGGCATGTAGTCGGACCATGTAAAACTACTATGTTTAAAATTTCAGCACTCTATTGTACAAAACCAAAAAGTTTTCCATACAACGATTCAAGTTTTGTTCACTTTTCTTCTTCTTTTCGTATGGGAGCTACCTGTTCCAATAATCCGATCATGCTGGTTCCGACGAATGATTCATCGTAATAAATTCTAAGACTCTGTGCAAAGTTTCAGCTCGATAGCTTCAAAACTGAGGGACTAGTTTGCATACATACAGACAGACAGACAGATATACAGACAGACAGACCGACAGACAGACAGACGGACAGACGGACATGGCTAAATCAACTCGTCTTGTCGTCCTGATCAAGAATATATATACTTTATATAGTCGGAAATTAATATTTCGATCTGTTACAAACTCCGTGACAAAGTTAATATACTATTTCACATAAGTGAAAAGTATAAAAATTTGTCCAACATTCAATAGGGATGGTATCATATTTAAATACCAATTTTCTAATTTTGTTCTAAGAACAAAAATGCCAGACAATATTTTCTGTCTGAAATCAGGTCAACCCATAAAAATTATAAGGAAATACATTTTCCAGTTTGCGATATTTTTTTGAACAGCCAATGAAAAGTGAGGTCTTACGCATATTTCTAACTGATGGCAAAATAAATGATACCATTGAGTGCGAAATTGCTTTTAAATACGTTTATCTTCCTTATGAGAGAAATGAAATAGTGTTAGTACCACTAATTCATTCTTTAATTACCCTATCGGACTTTTCACCGTGAAAAACGTACAATTTCACAGTTCTTTTTTCATGTAGAACTACGTGAAAATTTGTGAAATTTTCTTTTCATTTTAACATTGAGTGTCCTAGGCCTGTAACTGTGCTTTTAGAATGTTTTTTCATGTGGATTTTCACGTAGATTTATCTGGTTGACTTGCTTCGGGTTTCATTTCAAGTTCCTCTTTACAAAATCAGTATGACAGACCTACTAATTTTAGCAGGGTAATTCTCATGTAGTGAAGTTCATGCTAACAAATTCACAGTGCCATTTGCAGTGAAAAATTAAGGCTAAATTTCATGTAGTTTTTGTTTAGCTCAATGAATAGTGTATTGTACTCTTAAGCCAAAGGGCGCGGGTTCAAATCCCAGCTATGCCAAGTCAAAAACTTTTTTTTTTCTTTGTAATATAAAGGAATACTTGTGGTTAAACAAATGTTTAAAACAAAACCAATGCATCCAAAAATTAAAACAAAAATTTGAATTCCAACCATGCCATAGATGAGTTATTTATATTTTTATTTGTTATTATCATGAAAATTAACTTTGAAATGTGATATTATTACTTAAAACTGACACTCATTACACTGAAATTACCATACATGTATAAACCTTCCGTCGTTGCTGGGAGTTGAACCCAGTGTCAACGTCCAAATAACTATGTTTTTCACAGCTCGAACAACTGAGCTACCAGTCCGCACGAAAAGAGTATGGTTGTTTCTTATAAAAGCAAAACTAATAGGAAAACGCAAGGCTAACTTGATAGCGTTTCTTCGAGAATATTCTTATAAGTTTCCTTTCGAATTTCAATCTCCAAAAGAACAGTGTCAAACACACTGAATAAAGGAAGGAACATTTTCATGTATCAGTTTTTTTTAGCTTTCTAAAGTAACGTAGATGTTTTCTTATATGACGAAGTAGGCTTTGAATTTTTTGAATTTTTTGAAATGCATGCAAAACACACTGAGTATAGAAGTGACATTTACATGTATCGGTGCTTTTCAGCCTTACAGAGTAACGTATATGTTTACCTTATCTGACAAAATCGGATTCGGACTCATTCGTATTTTATTTTATTAAATCAGCTTGCAAAACACACTGAGTATAGAAGCGACATTTTCATGTATCGCTGCTTTTCAGCCTTACAGAGTAACGTATATGTTTACGTTATCTGAAAAAATCGTCTTCGGGCTATTTCCTATATTCTATGTTCTAAAAGAACTGTGAAAAACCCACTTAGCTTAGAAGCTACGTTTTCATGTATCGGTGCCGTTTAACCTTCTAAAATAACGTAGATGACTGCTTCATAGTGCTTTTTGCCATATTGGCACACTGAAAACTACATCAGTGATTTTTTCCTTTTAGAAAAAACGGTGAAAAACTTGCTTATTTTTGTCACTAAGTTACTGAAGGTCCGGCTGGGTAACAACTAACAACTATATAAACCACATGAAATACACACTAATACAATTTTTGTTTTCCAATATTTGCAAGCAACAACGAAGAGAACATGTTATTTAAACTCTAATGAAAATGAAAAAGAGAATGTTGATATGCGGCTCATGGACATAGAGAGGAGACTTAAAACGGTGGAGGAGAACCAACAAATTATTATGAACAGCAATGCCAAAATTTTCGCATGCGTCTCTAAAATTTGTGACACAATGTCTAAGGACCCAACATCAAATGTTGAGTTCCCCAAAAAAGATATCGCGAAGTTAAATGAGTTGGAGCAAAAAATAGCAGCAGACCCAAATTAATATGTACTTAAGTAGTATTTCCAATGATCAAAAAAAAGTATATTAACTTTTATTTCATTGTATTTCAGATTTCAATTTTCAAATCAATATTCGTGCCACATGGTATTGTGAAGCATTTGAACAGACTGTTAGAACAAAATGTGCTCATGAATATGAACTATTCTGGCACATATGAAAAATTGGTTCTATGCAGCTACAGACACTTGAACTCTGATTTGTATGGTAAATATCGTACTTTATTTTTCTTAATTGATGTTTTATAGTCAGATTTACTTCCACAGAATCTAAAAAAAAAGAAGGCTATACTTTTAGCGATTAGACATTTAGACGTTCGTTTGGTGTTTCAAAAGTCGAAAAATAGGGTCTATAAGGCTACGTGTGACGCTAATCGAAATAAGAAGGTTGAAACCACTGAAGGTAAGTCTGATAAAAAAGAGTTACAAATTTTATAGGAAGAAACTCATTTATTTCTTTTGTTGCAGATGTAAAGTCAAACCCATGAGCTGTTCGTTCCAACATGCATATAAACAACTTGTTTTTTATCATTATAATATTTTTATACTCTTGCAAGAGTATATTATGTAACTTTGTCGTGAAGTTTGCAACGCAGAGAAGGAGACATCTCCGACTATATAAAGTATATATATTCTTGATCAGCACGACGAGACGAGTTCATATATCCATGTCCGTCTGTCTGTTTTAATGCGAACTCCTCCCAGAGTTTTGAAGTTGCAGGCAGTTTATATGTAGAAACCAGCTTGATGGGAATACTATAGCATATAGCTGCCATAGGAACGATCGGTCAAAAATGAGGTTTTTGCTCAATAAACTCTTTGATTTTAAAGCTATCGCCTCGATTTTTTGCACAAGAACATCTCGGACGTAAATTAAGGCTCACTGCAAAATTGGTGAAGATCGGTTAAATATAGCATATAGCTCCCATAGGAACAATCGGTTAAAAATTCGGTTTTTGTTAGAAAAACTTTGTTTTCAACTATAAACAGATGAAACCTTGCAGTTGCGTGTTTTTAGGAATCCTCGACCATATTACAAAGTTTCATAAGAATCGGACATAAGGGCGTGGCACCGCCCATATAGAGAAAAACTTAAAAAAGTGACTTATCTATAAGCAGACCAGATAGAAAACCGAAAAATGAAGTGTAGAATGATTGCATTGCATTATAAAAAAAAAATAGAAAATGGGCGGGGTTTCGCCATTTTATCTTTATAAACTTATAAGATTCTTATTGGAAAAACTATAAAACGGATTTTCCAAATGCTTGCAAGAGTATATAAGTTTCAGCAAAGCTGAAAATAGCTCCCTTACTGGTTTTTTTTCAATATCCTCATCACTTTTTTATCATCACCATTAATTGTAAATAATGTAAATATTAACATAAATTTTATTATATCATTTTATTTTATCATCACATCATTTCTCATATAATCACTATTGTCATTTTCATCTTAGTAAATTTGTCATTTTAATTTTAGTAAATTTGAAAAATTGCATTTTTTATAAATACATTTTTAATAAACATAATTAAAATTACTGTATGAAATTTAGTTTTTTCTTTTAAGAGCAAATGGCATTGTTACTTTGTAAATAAGAATTTCAGTAGATGAAATTTAGCCTTATTATACCCTGTACACACACTGTGTATCAGGGTATATTAAGTTTGTTTGAGACGGTTTGTATGTAACGCATAGAAGGAGGGGAGGGGGACCCTATAAAGTATATATATTCTTGATCAGGATGACAAGACGAATTGATATAGCCCTGTCTGTCCGTCCGTCCGTCCGTCCGTCCGTCCTCACCAATGGTTCTCGAAAACTATAAGAGCTAGAGACTTGAAATTTGGTGGATAGACTCGTGAGGTCAAACGCTAGATCAAGTTTGAAGGATTTTTTGCCACGCCCACTCCTTCCCGCCCATCGATCACCACCCATTTTTTCAAAAGGCTGTAGCTCGAAAACCTGATGAGTTAGAAACATGAAAATGAGTATTTAGACTCAGTATGTATAGCTCTACAAAACTGCATACCACATTTTTTCCCCCTCCCCTTCGTTTCCCCTCAAAAAGTTGTTTTCTTAAAATTGCTGTATCTCCTAAACTATAATAGATACAATGCTGAAATTTTGTATGCAAACTCAGTAAACATACCTTTTTAAAACTGCATACCACAAACGCTGTGTGACAACGCAAAGACAAACAAGTTGAAATTTGGCATAAATTGCGCTTTGAACACTGCTTTATCCTATTTGTAACAAAAACCGTACTTAACACTGCGAAAACTATTAAAGCTAGAGACTTGAAATTTGGAAGATAGTCTCGTGTGGTCGAACACTAGATGAAGTTTGAAGGAATTTTTGCCACGCCCATTCCTTCCCGCCCATCGAGCACAACAAAAGGTCATTTTTTTCTTAAAATTGCTGTATCTCCTAAAGTATAAAGAATACAATGCTGAAATTTTGTATGCAAACTAAGATAACATACCTTTTTAAAACTGCATACAACAAACTACCACTTTCCCCGCAAAGCCCAACACACTAAAATTTTGCAGCAATGCTTTGTAACAAAATCCGTACTAAAGCGCCATCTAATGGCAACATTGCACTGTGAGCCCTGCCTCACTATTAGCAAATACACAAACCACATCGTGGTACACTGCTTTTGCTGTCGGCGAATGTTTAACGTGTTATCAACATAGGTGTGTGTACAGGGTATTATATAGTTGAGAATACTCAACTATACCGCCCTTACTGGTTTTTCACTGCAAATGGCACTGTGAATTCGTTAGCATGAACTTCACTACATGAAATTTACCCTAATAAAATTAGTAGGTTTGTCATACTGTTTTGTAAAGAGGAACTTGAAATGAAACCCGAAGCAAGTCAACCAGATAAATCTACGTGAAAATCAACATGAAACCAGTAAGGACGCTATCTTCAGCAATGCTGAAAGTATTATAGCCTCATATATATATTCACTTGCGACTATATAAAGTATATATATTCTTGATCAGGACGACAAGACGAGTTGATTTAGCCATGTCCGTCTGTCCGTCTGTCTGTATATATACAATCTCCTCCCACAGTTTTGAAGATATCGAGCTGAAATTTTGCACAGAGACTTCTTATTTGTGCTTTCAACTCATTTGTCGGATCCAGCCATATCGGACCACTGGAACTGGTAGCCCCCATACGAAAAGAAAAAGAAAAGTGAACAAAACTTGAATCGTTGTATGGAAAACTTTTTTGTTTTGTATGATAGAGTGCTGAAAGAGTGCCACTTATAGCGAAACTTGAACGGTTGTATGGAAAACTTTCTTGTTTTTTAACCAATTGACTTGAAACTTTACAATTATGTTCTTAGGGAGGAATGAAAACTATTTTGACCAAAAGTGGGCGTGGCCACGCCCAATGAAGAAATAAACTTTATGGTTTTCCTCATTAATCTGCATTTAAACAATTTGTTATTTTATATATTTTTATTAATAAATCTGCATTTTAAAAAAAGCTTTCTCAAATCAACCAATTTTTTTCAAGTAGCAAAAACAAACAGTTTCATGCCTCGCCAATCTGCTTGCATTGATTTTCGAAAATTGAAAAGTATATTCGAATTGAAATAAACAAACTGCTAAGATAATCTAAAAATTATAATTAATATGCTGTTGCATTTGAAATGTTTAAGCAAACTCGTAAAAATAGCAAATTTCATTAAAATAGGTACCGACAGTGTTGTTCGGTCAAGTTGGCATGTGAATATTTTTGATTGAACAAATGCGAAGAAGAAGAGTTAATTCAAAAGTGCGTGTCTCCCATAGAACAGAAACTAGTTAGTTAGCAATGCTACAGTGTGAAACAATCTCCATAACTTTATTTATTAGTTTGCACATATATTTAATTATTACATTTCACATTTGGAGTATTTTTAATTTGTAACGTATTTGATTACATTTGGCAATCACAGGAAAAGAAAGATTAGGATTGTCAAAACAATTATAAAATTTGGCGAGCTGCATTATAATTGTGTTTAAATTTACAATTAATACTTTTATAGCATTCTAATTTTGTATATTATTAGATGTAAATTCACAATTGTTTTAATTTGATGAGAAAAACAATGAAATAAGCATAAATAAATTACATTCTTCATATTTTGAATGTATACAACTCTGCAGCGGGATGCCGAATTTTCGAAGACAAATGTTCGAGATTTTCTGTGACACCAAATAGAGAAATTGAAAAAACCATCTTCGAAAAAATCTAGAGATTTCTGTGACACCCCCGATTGTGTCACTTACTTAATGAAACATAAATCAGATGTATACAATATGTTTAAAGATTTTGTAGCAAAGAGTGAAGCACACTTTAACCTCAAAGTTGTTAATCTATATATTGACAATGGTAGGGAATATTTATCTGTTGACATGCGAGAGTTTTGTGTTCAGAAAGGAATAAGTTACCATTTGACTGTACCATATACTCCACAGTTAAATGGAGTCTCAGAACGATTGATCAGAACCAGTGTTTAAAAATGCTCTGCTATTTCATAGTTTTTGATTTTGACTCTTGCTCTTGCTCTCACTTGAAGATAGCAGTAGCAGGAGGCTTAGCTCAAAATATACAATTCGTTTTTGTGACTTTGCTACATACTGAGTTAGGTTGTAGCACGAAGCAAAAAGCAAACGAAAAAACTCCTATGAAATACTATTTGTAGTCGTAGCAAAAGAAAAATTTCGGTAGTTATCAGAAGCAAAGCAAACGACATTTTTTCAAGTATGCTATTGCTTTGACTATTACTACAGTAGCAACTGCTACGTATCTGCTATAGCTTTTAAAGTTAAAACTTCTGTTACTTAACATATTTCAAATTAATTTGCTTACTACAAAAATATATAGCAGTCATAGCAGTCTAATATTTATATAGCAAACAAATCATAATTTTCAACAGTTCAGTTCAGTTCAATTTAGTTCGAATAAAAATGACTTCACGCAATAATTTCATCAAGATTAAATATTTCGATCCCAGTGGCGATGATGGGTTCTTAAAATGCAAATTATGGGTTCATTCTCCGAAAATATAAGGTTCGTCACCAAGATTCCTTTTCTATTTGATTCTTCTATTAAATAAAAAGATCAAGTTTATTAACTCTTTTCCTTCTTCCATTTTATTTGTTAATGAGGGGAAAATAATGAAGTCTACCTCAATTAAAAAAACTACAAGTCGTAGTTTCTCGGTTGTCTATTAAACACAAATAAAGGAGTGGATATTGTCGACTTGTATCCTAACAAGATAGAATAAATAACTGTGTATGACTATTGCCAATAAATATAAATTAAATCAGTTCGATTACAGGGAATGTCGAAATCGAGCACTGTCGACTGCAACTCCTAACATTTTTTTATTAATTTATTGCTGTGATTGCATTGCCAATATGGGTATATGAGTGAATGCTATACAAATAAAAAACCATAAGAATTAAAAAAGTTTAAAACAAATTATTATTCATGAATTATATGATGTGATTATTTAAGAGTGAAATCAAATAATATTTAAAAGAAGGACTTATTAATCGTCGTCTTCTTCTTCGAATAATATTTCTCGAAAGTCGAGTGGCACTGTCTATCTTTAAAGACAAAAGTCGATTCTTAACCTCCTTCTTTATTTCAACTCTAACGTTGTCTGCCACGAGTTTTAGCACATTTTTGCATTTATTACCGTTTAAGGTAAAGTTTTTTCCAGACTTTTCTTTTATACCCTGGCAAATAGGATCAATTATTTTTTTCATGTTTTGAGAATTTAAAATATTAAATGGAATGCTGTCTTCTGTGACAAGTCCAATGTATGACCGGATTAATTGCTTTTTATTTATTTCAACTTTGATTAGTTGTTTTTTAATCGGCCGAATCAAGTCATTAGGCGTAGAGTCGTTATCTTCATTACCCCTTTTTACACAAATTTTATGCAGCGATAAATGCTTTCGTAAATTATATACGCGATCACCCTTTCAAATTTTGGTGCATAATTTGCATTTTAAGAACCCATCATCGCCACTGGGATCGAAATATTTAATCTTGATGAAATTATTGCGTGAAGTCATTTTTATTTGAACTGAATTGAACTGAACTCATCATCGCCACTGGGATCGAAATATTTAATCTTGATGAAATTATTGCGTGAAGTCATTTTTATTTGAACTGAATTGAACTGAACTGAAATGTTGAAAATGATGATTTGTTTGCTATATAAATATTAGACTGCTATGACTGCTATATATTTTTGTACTAAGCAAATTAATTTGAAATCTGTTAAGTAACAGAAGTTTTATCTTTAAAAGCTATAGCAGATACGTAGCAGTTGCTACTGTAGTAATAGTCAAAGCAATAGCATACTTGAAACCAGTAAGGACGCTATCTTCAGCAAGGCTGAAGCTATAATACTTTTCACTTTGTGTCACTATAAAAAAAACTAAATGAATAGTTTTCATGCCTCCCTAACAACATAACTGTAATGTTTCAAGTCAATTCGTTAAAAAACAAAAAATTTTTCCATACAACGGTTCAAGTTTTGCGATAAGTGGGCGTAGCCATGCCCAAATTTGGTCAAAATAGTTTTCATTCCTCCCTAAGAACATAACTGTAAAGTTTCAAGTCAATTGGTTAAAAAACAAAAAAGTTTTCCATACAACGGGTCAATTTTTGCTATAAGTAGGCGTGGCTACGCCCACTTTTGGTCAAAATAGTTTTCATTCCTCTCTAGGAACATAACTGTAAAGTTTCAAGTCAATTGATTAAAAAACCAAAAAGTTTTCCATACAAAGGGTCAAGTTAAGCTATAAGTGGGCGTGGCCATGCCCACTTTTGATCAAAATAGTTTTCATTCCTCCCTAAGAGCATAACTGCAAAGTTTCAAGTAATTGGTTAAAAAACAAAAAAGTTTTCCATACAACGGGTCAATTTTTGCTATAAGTAGGCGTGGCTACGCCCACTTTTGGTCAAAATAGTTTTCATTCCTCTCTAGGAACATAACTGTAAAGTTTTAAGTCAATTGGTTAAAAAACAAAAAAGTTTTCCATACAAAGGGTCAATTTTCGCTATAAAAGGGCGTGGCTACGCCCACTTTTCGTCAAAATAGTTTTCATTCCTCCCTGAAAACATAACTGTAAAGTTTCAAGTCAATTGATTAAAAAACCAAAAAGTTTTCCATACAAAGGGTCAAGTTAAGCTATAAGTGGGTGTGGCCATGCCCACTTTTGATCAAAATAGTTTTCATTCCTCCCTAAGAGCATAACTGCAAAGTTTCAAGTCAATTGGTTAAGAAACAAAAAAGTTTTCCATACAACGGGTCAATTTTCGCTATAAGTGGGCGTGGCTACGCCCACTTTTGGTCAAAATAGTTTTCATTCCTCCCTAAGAGCATAACTGCAAAGTTTCAAGTCAATTGGTTAAAAAACAAAAAAGTTTTCCATACAACGGGTCAATTTTCGCTATAAGTAGGCGTGGCTACGCCCACTTTTGGTTAAAATAGTTTTCATTCCTCAATAAGAACATAACTGTAAAGTTTCAAGTCAATTGGTTGAAAAACAAAAAAGTTTTCCATACAAAGGGTCAACTTAAGCTATAAGTGGGCGTGGCCACGCCCACTTTTGATCAAAATAGTTTTCATTCCTCCCTAAGAGCATAACTGCAAAGTTTCAAGTCAATTGGTTAAGAAACAAAAAAGTTTTCCATACAACGGGTCAATTTTCGCTATAAGTGGGCGTGGCTACGCCTGGCTACGCCCACTTTTGGTCAAAATAGTTTTCATTCCTCTCTAAGAACATAACTGTAAAGTTTCAAGTCAATTGGTTAAAAAACAAAAAAGTTTTCCATACAACGGGTCAATTTTCGCTATAAGTAGGCGTGGCTACGCCCACTTTTGGTTAAAATAGTTTTCATTCCTCAATAAGAACATAACTGTAAAGTTTCAAGTCAATTGGTTGAAAAACAAAAAAGTTTTCCATACAAAGGGTCAACTTAAGCTATAAGTGGGCGTGGCCACGCCCACTTTTGATCAAAATAGTTTTCATTCCTCCCTAAGAGCATAACTGCAAAGTTTCAAGTCAATTGGTTAAGAAACAAAAAAGTTTTCCATACAACGGGTCAATTTTCGCTATAAGTGGGCGTGGCTACGCCTGGCTACGCCCACTTTTGGTCAAAATAGTTTTCATTCCTCTCTAAGAACATAACTGTAAAGTTTCAAGTCAATTGGTTAAAAAACAAAAAAGTTTTCCATACAACGGGTCAATTTTCGCTATAAGTGGGCGTGGCTACGCCTGGCTACGCCCACTTTTGGTCAAAATAGTTTTCATTCCTCTCTAAGAACATAACTGTAAAGTTTCAAGTCAATTGGTTAAAAAACAAAAAAGTTTTCCATACAACGGGTAAATTTTCGCTATAAGTGGGCGTGGCTACGCGTGGTTACGCCCACATTTGGTCAAAATAGATTTCATTCCTCCCTAAGAACATAACTTTAAAATTTCAAGTCAATTGGTTAAGAAACAAAAAAGTTTTCCATACAACGACGTGAATATGGCTTCTCTTCCTCTTCTTCATTTTGTATGGGAGCTACCAGTTCCAGATGTCCAATCTCAATGAAACTTTCAGGCATGTAGTCGGACCATGTAAAACTACTATGTTTAAAATTTCAGCACTCTATTGTACAAAACAAAAAAGTTTTCCATACAACGATTCAAGTTTTGTTCACTTTTCTTCTTCTTTTCGTATGGGAGCTACCTGTTCCAATAATCCGATCATGCTGGTTCCGACGAATGATTCATCGTAATAAATTCTAAGACTCTGTGCAAAGTTTCAGCTCGATAGCTTCAAAACTGAGGGACTAGTTTGCATACATACAGACAGACAGACAGACAGACAGACAGACAGACAGACAGACAGACAGACAGACGGACAGACGGACAGACGGACAGACGGACATGGCTAAATCAACTCGTCTTGTCGTCCTGATCAAGAATATATATACTTTGTATAGTCGGAAATTAATATTTCGATCTGTTACAAACTCCGTGACAAAGTTATTATACTATTTCACATAAGTGAAAAGTATAAAAATGTCGTTTGCTTTGCTTCTGATAACTACCGAAATTTTTCTTTTGCTACGACTACAAATAGTATTTCATAGGAGTTTTTATACTTTTCACTTATGTGAAATAGTATAATAACTTTGTCACGGAGTTTGTAACAGATCGAAATATTAATTTCCGACTATATAAAGTATATATATTCTTGATCAGGACGACAAGACGAGTTGATTTAGCCATGTCCGTCTGTCCGTCTGTCTGTCTGTCTGTCTGTATGTATGCAAACTAGTCCCTCAGTTTTGAAGCTATCGAGCTGAAACTTTGCACAGAGTCTTAGAATTTATTACGATGAATCATTCGTCGGAACCAGCATGATCGGATTATTGGAACAGGTAGCTCCCATACGAAAAGAAGAAGAAAAGTAAACAAAACTTGAATCGTTGTATGGAAAACTTTTTTGTTTTGTACAATAGAGTGCTGAAATTTTAAACATAGTAGTTTTACATGGTCCGACTACATGCCTGAAAGTTTCATTGAGATTGGACATCTGGAACTGGTAGCTCCCATACAAAATGAAGAAGAGGAAGAGAAGCCATATTCACGTCGTTGTATGGAAAACTTTTTTGTTTTTTAATCAATTGACTTGAAACTTTACAGTTATGTTCTTAGGGAGGAATGAAAACTATTTTGATCAAAAGTGGGCGTGGCCACGCCCACTTATAGCTTAACTTGACCCTTTGTATGGAAAAATTTTTTGTTTTTTAACCAATTGACTTGAAACTTTACAGTTATGTTGTTAGGGAGGCATGAAAACTATTCATTTAGTTTTTTTATAGTGACACAACGTGAAAAGTATTATAGCTTCAGCCTTGCTGAAGATAGCGTCCTTACTGGTTTTTTTTATTTATACAAATGTTATGACAACCTTACTCGTTCCTATGATGTGTGATTGGCAAACAAATGACAATTGACAACAAATAATTTACTACCGAATTGGAAACTGGATAAGAGCAAAGAAAATAGCAAGAAATGTGACGATACAAAAACATGCCTCTTGCATTGATAATTGCCCTGGAAATGGAAAGGATACGACTTTTATCATTACAAAATACTGCGCCTTAGATAATTATCGTACCCTCTGTCGCAATCAATCGTTTTTCTTAAATTTTCTGTAAGTCGGAGTTTTGAGTTTTGAAGATTATATATAATAAAGAAGAAAAGGTTAAAAAAAATTTTTTAATTTATCGGTGGATTTGACCGTCGTATAAAACTAAATTTGAAGTTTTTTGTTTACAAATTTTTGACCCTCTCATTCCCTTACGTCTTACTCATAATGGCTGATTATTGAAATGGAGACTTATAAGCCTGTATGAACCCATCTTATCTTAATCTGCCACGCAGGGGTAAATGACCAACTTTCAATCAATCAACGGTCTGCCCTACATGCCGAGCACTATCTACACTAGAAATCTTATATCTGGGGAATCTTCTCAACAGGGTGTAAGCTATCCCCCATATACTAATTTGACACGCAATAGTAACAATGATAATCCCTCCTTCGGCTTGCATACTACTTCATAATCCAACCCAAGTTCAAAACAAATTGTGAATTTGAACTTAATTTTTTTTGACAGTTGACTCTTCTTCTTTACATTTATGTATTCACAACGCACATTAACAAATATTCACCTGCCAACTTACACTAATAAAACTATTGGTCAAAATTTTCATTAAAATAAAATATTTCTACTGACATTCCAATCATTTCAAATACTATTGCATATTAATATGCATTTGTAGATTGTTTTAGCAAGTCAACTTATAAAATCCAAACCTAATTTTTAATCTTCGCAAATATATGCAAACAGGTTGGCATAGCTGGCATGGGAAAATAATGGATTTTACTTTAAATGCAAATTTATTAATGAAAACATTAAAATTGTTAAATTCTTTAAATGCACATTGTTTTGGCGCACAAAAAACTTTAATGATTGTCTCATATTTATCTATAACAACTTTGGATTAGGCTAATTTCAACCAAATCCCAAAAGAGAAGAATGACATTTTCTGGCACACCTACATTTCAAAATGTGTTGTTTTCAGAGCTAGGAGTCTTCCAGCACACCCCTGTATTATATTTATTACATTTCTTTTTGTCAACTTACAATATTATACTACTATGCTAAATGACAGTAAATTGTTATCATAGAATTAAAATAAATAAATAAATAAAAATGCACATTTATTGAGCTTGTGTATAAAATTTCAGGTTTGGACCTTTAACTGATGTAGTCATTTAAAATTTTGTGGAAAACATCTGGGGTAGGGGAAATTAAGGGGTGGGGGTAAAAATGTGGTGCGCAGTTTTGTAGATCTATACATACGCAGTCTACATACCGACTTTAATGTTTCTATCTTTTCAAGTGTTCAAATTATAGCACTTTAAAAATGTGGGAGTGCGCGTGTCACGCTTATTTCTTTTGACACGCCCATTTTTTTGATTGAATATATTTTCTCTTCATCTACATAATTAGCCTATATACAAATTTTCATTGGTTTTGCTCATTGGGTACCGGAGGTTTGCAAATTATTGATTTTTGGTAAAAGTGGGCGTAACCATGTCCATACCATACCATACTATAGTTTTAATGCCTCCCCAAGAACATAACTGTGAAGTTTCAAGTCAATTGGATAAGAAACAAAAAAGTTTTCCATACAACGACGTGAATAGTGCTTCTCTTCGTCTTCTCCATTTTGTATGGCAAGTACCAGTTCCAGTTGCCCGATCTCAATGAAACTTTCAAAATAAAAACAATAATAAGTTAAATGAAAATGTGAACTTTGTTGTTGACTCGGGTGCTACTGACCATCTTATTAGGCATTATTTGTGGATCATGCTGACCTGAAAACTCCAATAAAGATTGCTGTTACCAAGCATGGAGAATATATCTTTGCAACAAAGCGTGGAGTCGTCCGTCCATTGGAAGACGTACTATACTGCGGTGAAGTTGCTGAAAATCTAATATCCGTCAAAAGACTACAAGAGGCTGGAGTGACAGTCGTGTTCAACAAAAATGAAATAAAATTGACAAAAAGTGGTGTCACTATTGCTGAAAACTCAGGTGCGTACAATATGCCAGTTATTGAATTTAAAGCATATAAAGTTAATACCAAAAATGATCATTTATATAAGTTATGGCATGAGAGATTAGGCCACATAAGTAAAGGGAAATTGTTAGAAATCAAAAGAAAGAATTTATTTAATGATAATAGTCTCCTTGATAAAATAAATCCTACCGACGATATATGCGAAACTTGTGTAAATGGAAAACAAGCCAGATTACGATTTGATAAACACAAAAATAAAGAGCATATAAATAGAGCTCTTTTTGTTATTCATTCAGATGTCTGTGGTCGGTAACACCAACAACTACTGATGATAAAAATTACTATGTAATTTTTGTGGATCAATTTACTCATTATTCGGGGGTGTCACAGAAATCTCTTACTAGAGATTTGATACCAAAAACAACCAAAAGGGAAATTTTGGTGTCACAGAAAATCTCTAACAGGGAATTTTTTTCTCTAGCAAAATCTCTGACTATACCCTCAGCGATAAAAAATTATGAATGAAGAAATAAACTTTATGGTTTTCCTCATTAATCTGCATTTAAACAATTCGTTATTTTATATATTTTTATTAATAAATCTGCATTTTAAAAAAAGCTTCCTCAAATCAACCAATTTTTTTCAAGGAGCAAAAACAATCAGTTTCATGCCTCGCCAATCTGCTTGCATTGATTTTCGAAAATTGAAAAGTATATTCGAATTGAAATAAACAAACTGCTAAGATAATCTAAAAATTATAATTAATATGCTGTTGCATTTGAAATGTTTAAGCAAACTCGTAAAAATAGCAAATTTATTTAAAATAGGTACCGACAGTGCTGTTCGGTCAAGTTGGCATGTGAATATTTTTGATTGAACAAATGCAAAGAACAAGAGTTAATTCAAAAGCGTGTCTCCCATAGAACAGAAACTAGTTAGTTAGCAATGCTACAGTGTGAAACAATCTCCGTAACTTTATTTATTAGTTTGCACATATAATTAATTATTACATTTCACATTTGGAGTATTTTTAATTTGTAACGTACTTGATTACATTTGGCAATCACAGGAAAAGAAAGATTAGGATTGTCAAAACAATTATAAAATTTGGCGAGCTGCATTATAATTGTGTTTAAATTTACAATTAATACTTTTATAGCATTCTAATTTTGTATATTATTAGATGTAAATTCACAATTGTTTTCATTTGATGAGAAAAACAATGAAATAAGCATAAATAAATTACATTCTTCATATTTTGAACGTATACAACTCTGCAGCGGGATGCCGAATTTTCGAAGACAAATGTTCGAAAAACAATATTCCAGAGATTTTCTGTGACACCAAATAGAGAAATTGAAAAACCATCTTCGAAAAATGTATACAATATGTTTAAATATTTTGTAGCAAAGAGTGAAGCACACTTTAACCTCAAAGTTGTTAATCTATATATTGACAATGGTAGGGAATATTTATCTAGTGACATGCGAGAATTTTGTGTTCAGAAAGGAATAAGTTACCATTTGACTGTACCATAACTCCACAGTTAAATGGAGTCTCAGAACGAATGATCAGAACAATTACTGAAAAGGCTCGTGCCATGGTCAATGGTGCAAAACTAGATAAATCTTTTTGGGGTGAAGCTGTGTTGACAGCAAGATATATAATAAACAGGATTCCAAGTAGGGCACTTGGAGATCGCGCAACAACGCCATACGAGATGTGGCATAATAGAAAGCCATTTTTGAAACATTTGAAAATACTTGGTTCAACTGTGTATGTACACAATAAACTTAGAAAAAGAAAGTTTGACGACAAATCGACGGCTGATGTCAGCCGTGTGAGGTCGAGCGTTATCTTGCATAAAAATGAATCCCCTAGCATTTTGTAGACTATGGGGCAACACAACGGGACGCAATACTTGATCAATGTACCGCCTAGCGTTCATATTTTGGCGGACGATCACCAATGGAGTTCGCGTTTGCCGCGAAATTCCACCCCAAACCATCACCGATCCCCCATTATATGCTGCTACAGCCGTCGATTTTTTGAGAGACTCAACATAATGTTGTTGGGACATCCCTCAGTAAGTCCCGATCTCAATCCAATTGAGCACGTTTGGGATGTTATGGAGTGACAATTGCGTAAAAATTACCACAATTTGACGAACGTAGCTGAGTTGGAGCAAGTGTTGCAAGAAATTTGGCAACAAATTCCGCAGGCCACGATCAGAAACTGTATATCCAACATGCCTAAAAGGTTGCAAGCGGTGATTTCAGGCAGAGGTGGTAATACACGATATTAATAGACAATTACACAATAATGTTCAGAGATTAAGTATGGAGTCACAAAATACTGTGGAATTGACGAACCGCGGGGTCTTATTTCTCTAAACAAATAATAACTTCCATGTGCACACAACAGCACAAGAGAAGCGTAAATCCGACCGTGCAACCTCCACGTGGTACGCTTTGGGTAACGCAAATACCGGCGGTTGACATTAAATATTTTTTTTTTAAATCACTTTTTCAAATTAACCATGTGACTAATGCAAAATTGAAGAACAAGTGAAAAAACAATTTGATTTCCCCATTTTTTATGAAGATGATTACACAATAGCGGTTTTCACGCCCAACTTGCTAACATCGCAATTTTAATTTTAACGAGTGTATGGCGTGAATACAGAAATATGCAGGTTTGCGTAAATTCGTTAATTCTTCTTCTTCTTATATAAAAAACAAAAAAGTGAATTTTGCTGAATTGTGCGAAATAAATCAAATAAAATTAAAATGCTCCAAAATAACGTGAAAATCAATTAATGGAACAAAAAGTGAATCAAGTTGTGCTCGAGATTGAGTTTCTGGATGGTTAATATGTTTATTATTGCATGAATATAAAAATAATTCACTATTTGTTTTATAATAGTGCACAGCTAAGGATCGGGATGGAGAAATAGAGGAAGCATTGGATGACTTTGTGGACGACATTATTGGCATACATCGGTTGGCGACAAGACGAAATCAAACATCAAAAATCTGCATTTTGATGCATTAGTCGTATGTGTTGTGTTATTGCTCGTAACATACCAGTAGTCGGTGCATACGGGAAAATGTGGGAATTAATTTTCCTTTGTATTGGCTTATGTTGAGAAAGGCTAAAACATAACATATGCTGTTTTAATAATAAAATGATATGAAAGTACAGCCACTTTTTTATTGAAAGTAACTAAAAATTCCCTTTGATTTTTTAATGAGTTAACGCGTTACCGAACAACACGAGTCGGGGTTGATGAAAACTCGGTAAAATCTGTCAATGTATTTTGTTTTTGGATTTTCATCAGTTACGACGATTACGCGTTAACGAGTTGGGCGTGAAAACCGCTAATGTTTAAAAGTGTGAATTTTGATCCTTTAATTATTTTTTTTCAACTTTAAGCAAACGGGACGGAAAACCGCTTAATGGATCGATCTGAAAATTTACATGGTTGTTGGGGGTACTATTAGGTGTAAAATACCACGAGGCCTCATCCCTTCGATATGTGTTTGCTAAGATGTAGCCAAATAACGAAAACAAGTCAAAAAGGCAAATTTTTAACGTTTTTTCCACTTGAAATTAAAAATGTTAAAAAATTTTGTTTATCAAATGTCTTAACTGACTCTTTTAGAAAATTTTTCAAAGTTTCCAAAACTGTCTTCCTCATTCGTGTAGGTTTATTCGTTGTTGGGATATTGATGGTTAAAGTCAAAAGGACCTTTTTTGGTTCAATCTCGGATATCTCCGCCAAAAAAAATCGCAGCAAGGATTGGAAAAATGCAAATTAAAGTTAAATCAACAGGCTATCTGATCCATATAATGGTTTATTTAAAAAAAAATCACCGAAGCCCATAGAGCAAGTCAAAAAAGACAAAAAATTTTGTAAATTTTTTTTCTCGCAGGATTAAGCATTGCATTAAAACCGTTAGTCCTAAAATTTTTTTCATAAAAAATTCAAAAAATGAAAGTCACAAGCTACAAAATCTTTTCTTAAAGTTTTTCGATACGACCAATACCAACCAAGTTACAGACTTTCAAAAAACAGACCAAAATTCGATTTTTTATTCTGCTCCCTTAATTTTTTTGCTAAGTTTATATTTGTCGGATACGAACCAAATGGCTTAAAATTATGGGATATCGAAAATGAGAAATTCATGGTTGCCAGAGAGTTACTAAAAATGAAATCCTGAATGATAGTAAGGAAAATAAGAATATTATATTCCTGAAAGAGAGTAAGGAAAGTAACCCCCTGAATGAAAGTAAGGAAGGTGTTGAATATAATTTCCAGAATGAGAGTATGGAATGTCTTGAACAAGAAATCCTAAATGAGAGTAACGATAATGAGAATGAAAGTTTCCAGAATGGAAGTATGGAATGTTTTGAACAAGAAATCCTGAATAAAAGTAAGGATAGTGACAAAGACAGTTTCCTAAATGAGAGTAAGGAAGTTAAGAAGCCCAGTAAAATGCCAACAAATGAAATTACTAATAAAGCTACTAGCAATGTCTCTAGAAGAAGTGATAGATTGAAAAATAAACCATGCATATCCTATAACGAAGATGAAATAAATTTAGATAATTTTATAATGAATGCTCACACTATTTTTAATGAAGTCCCTTATTCATTTGATGAAGTACAAAGTAGAAAAGATAAGTCTTTATGGGAAGAAGCTATTAAGGTCGAACTTTCTGCTCATGAATTAATTTGTAGATTGCAAGTGGGTATTTACTCTAAAGAATGATGAAACAGGAAATCCGGTTAGATGTTGCTAGAATTTCTAGTTTCCATATTATTTTATCCATTGCAAATCAATATGATTTTAAAGTACACCACATGGATGTTAAAACTGCGTTTCTATATGGTACGCTGAAGGAGGAAATATACATGACAGCCCCTCAAGGTATTGTTTGCAATGGTGAAAATGTATGTAAATTGAACAAAGCAATTTATGGACTCAAACAAGCAGCTAGATGCTGGTTTGAAGTGTTTGAGCAGGCATTAAAGGAATGTGGATTTAAGAATTCACCTGTTGATCGTTGTATATATGTTCAAGATAGAGGCGACATCAATAAAAATATATATGTTTTACTATATGTGGATGACTTAGTCATAGCAACATCAGACATAGAGGTATTAGGCAACTTTAAACAATACCTAATAATGACAAAATTCAGAATGACTGACTTGGGCGAAATACGATACTTCATTGGAATGACAACAGAAATAGGCCAAGATCAAATATCTTTAAGCCAATCTGCTTACATTAAAAAAGTTTTAAGTAAGTTCAATATGGAAGAATGCAAATCTGTAAATGCTCCGCTTCCGAGTAAGCTGAATTATGAAAGGTTAAATTCAGACGATAAATACGATGCTCCTTGTCGTAATTTAATTGGTAGTTTAATGTACATAATGCTTTGTACACACCCTGATATAGCTACAGCCACTAATATCTTAAGTAGATACAATAATAAAAATAATATAGAACTATGGCAATGTTTAAAAAGAGTTTTGAGATATCTTAAAGGAAATATAAATATGAAGCTAGTATTCAAGAAAAATTTAAATTATGAACATATGTTTGTTGGCTATGTCGACTCAGATTGGGGTGGAAATGAGAATGACAGAAAAAGTACAACAGGTTATCTTTTTAAAATGTTTAATTCAAATATAATTTGTTGGAATACAAAAAGGTAGAATTCGGTTGCAGCTTCATGCACTGAAGCAGAATACATGGCCTTGTTTGAAGCTGTAAAAGAAGCATTACGGCTTAAGTCGCTCTTAGAAAACACAAAAATTAAATTTAATAAGCAAATAAAAATATTTGAAGATAACCAAGGTTGCATTAGCATAGCCAGTAACCCCTTTTGTCATAAGAGGTCAAAACATATTGATATTAAGTATCATTTTTCAAGAGAGCAAATATAAAATAATATTATTTCCATTGAGTACATTCCTACAGAAAATCAGCTGGCAGATATCTTCACAAAACCATTACCTTCTAGAAGATTCGTGGAATTAAGAGGCAAAATGGGACTACAACAAGAAGACTAAACTCAACAACGACAATAATGGAGAAACATATGAAATACAACTTATAAATGATCTCGCGAAGTTTTGTAAATTAAATTCCTTCTTAAATTTTAATTTGATTCATCTAATATATAATATTATTTAACGTACTCAATATGTTTGAAAAGACTAAAGTAAAAAAAAAACCAGTAAGGTTTGGAGTCGACAGTACTCGACTCCGACATACCCTGTACCTTCAATTTGTACCAACTGTTTGAAGGCGTTGCCCCACCCACTTTTTAATCGAAACAGATTTCATTTTCATTCAATTTCATATATACCAATTTTTACTCTTTTAGACCAATTCGTTCAAGAGATATAAAGGCATTCTACCATGGCTATATGTGGGCGTGGTCACGCCCATTTTACAATTGAATCTTGTTATACTCCATTCCAATATCATATATGCAAAGTTTCATTCTTGTAGGTTTTATGGTTCTTGAGATATAAGCGTTTCAAATTATTACTACGCCCATTTTTTTAATGTATCTTCTTGGGGCTTGAGTCAGCTATATACACTCCAAATTTGGTATTCCTATCTCTAAAGACAACCGAGATAAAACGACTTTTGTAAGTTTTTTCCCGAGGTTGCTCCAGTCATTTGCCCCTCACCATAAACAAAATTAACTTGATCTGCTGAAGGAATAACAGAATCGAACTGCGAAGAGCTTTTGGTCCTATCTATTATAGTTTCCGAGATCGACGCGTTCATACAGACGGACGGACAGACGGATGGATGGACAGACGGACATGGCTAAATCGACTTCTCTTTCGATACTGATCAAGAATTTATATACTTTATATAGTCGGAAATGTCTCCTTTAAGGTGTTACATACATTGTCGATGCGCACAAAACTAATATACCCTTGTACCATAAGGTATAGGGTATAATAATGAAAATATTATCTCACAAAGTTTTGTAAAATGAAGTACCTTCTTAAATTTTAATTTACTATTATTTTCCAACAACCTGAAATGTTAGTTAAAAATATTAATTTAAGTGAATATCCAATTTTTGTTATTATACAGTGGCGGACTAAAGTCTACATACGAACCAAGATTCATATCGTTGTATGGAAAACTTTTTTGTTTCTTAATCAATTGACTTGAAACTTTACAGTTATGTTCTTAGGGAGGAATGAAAACTATTTTGACCAAAAGTAGGCGAAGCCACACCCACTTATAGTGAAACTTGAACGGTTGTATGGAAAACTATTTTGTTTTTTAACCAATTGACTTGAAACTTTACAGTTATGTTCTTAGGGAGGAATGAAAACTATTTTGACCAAAAAAATGGGCATGGCTACGCCCACTTCTAGCAATAATCAACAATTTGTATATCTCCGGTACCCAATGAGCAAAAACAATGAAAATTGGTATATGGGCTAATACGATGATGAGAAAGTATATTCAGTCAAAAATGGGCGTGAAACAAGAAAGTGCGTGAAAAGTATATAAGCTTCAGCCCTGCAAAAATACAAAA
Organism: Phortica okadai; assembly: GCA_034638295.1. Classification (NCBI taxonomy): domain Eukaryota; kingdom Metazoa; phylum Arthropoda; class Insecta; order Diptera; family Drosophilidae; genus Phortica; species Phortica okadai. The sequence continues at coordinate 652,750 of JAWUZV010000032.1, read as the reverse complement.
ATAAATTACTATAAATAAAATACAAAAATAAATTACTAAACATAAGTTTTCATGTTGAGACGGATAGGAATCGAACATGCGTCCTCAAATGCAAGCAAAATAGGATAGTAAGTGTCCGATCTAAAATATATAACAGCGAACAACATTTTTTTTTTGAGATCACATATGAAATAAGGACATGCAGTTGTAGTACAATGTTGACTTCGACGTAGATGAAGGGTTAGCGGGGAAGGTTAGCTGACGACATTAGGGGAAATAGTAACAGACCAACGAAAGTTGAAAATGATGATGATGAATGTGCGGGAGGGTGAGTTTACGCACAAGCAGAACAATGTGTTGATGAAGGGGTAGGCGGGCATAATTGTAAACAGGAAAAGAAACAGGCAAACGCACTGTTTCGCCGACGGACGAAATTTTGCTGTTCTGTTCAAATTAATTTACTCATAATTTAACGTGTTGCATTTACAAGTCTCTGTGGCTCAACGGGCTGAGAAACCCAAGAGTCTGGGTTCGGGTCTCGGTATGGGCAACGAAAAATGGTTCGCGTATTTTACAGATCATTCAAGTTAAAGTATTAATCTCTGTCAAAATAATTAACAAAATAATCAAATTCTATAGGAAAAACCATAAAATAAAGAATGTTAAGAACAAAATAGTCCAGTCATTTGGTCGTAATAAAAGGGGTTACCTGGAAAGTTTTGTGGTAGTTTTGAAAATGGACATCCATATGGATTTTGGGCTGCTCTTTCCGAGTTTCCACTTTGCGACCTTCTACGAGCAATAACATCTCTATACTAAATTAAACGAGAAAAAATTTCCTACAAATTATGTTCTAACCTTTTTTTTCGTAGGACTAATAGTTTAGGCGTACGAGCGGCGCAAAGTGTTACACTTTGGTACTATGGTTTTCATACATTTTGTGTGGGATTTGGTATTGTTTTGAATGATTATCTTACTCTCAACCCAAGTGATTTAGATTTCACTAACTTTTATTGTGTTTGCTGTTGAGATTTAATGTTATATTAATCGTCAATTATGATAAAAACGTTCCAAATTCAAGTGCAAATTTACAAATCCAAACCAACCGTTTTTTCATCAAAAATTGCCATTTTCTTATGAAAGAGGCAAGTAACACTTGCATGGTTCTGGGCCTGTAAGTCTGTTGACGGGTTGGGAACGTTGTGTTTACTTGAATATAAGACAAGTACAATATTAAATATAAGCATCAAACACAACAAATTAAGCAAATTTTCAAAATTTAGATTAATCAAAATCCCATACAAAATGTATGAAAACCATAGTACCAAAGTTGTACACTTTGCGGCGCTCGTACGCCTAAACTATTAGTCCTACGAAAAAAAAGGTTAGAACATAATTTTTTGGAAATTTCCTCTAGTTTAATTTAATATAGAGATGTTTTTGCCGTAAAATGAGCCAAAATGGAGATATGGTAAAAATGTGATTTTGGACGCCATTTTTACAAAGTGGAAATTCGGAAAGAGCAGCCCAAAATCCATATGGATGCCCATTTTCAAAACTCCTAACTGGACTAAAATTGGTAAGAAAAAAAAAAAAAGAATTAAACAAAAAAACTGATTCAACTTAAAAAAAAATTTCAATTTTATACCCTGTACCTTATGGTACAAGGGTATATTAGTTTTGTGCGCATCGACAATGTATGTAACACCTTAAAGTAGACATTCCCGACTATACAAAGTATATATATACTTGATCAGAATCGAAAGAGAAGTCGATTTAGCCATGTCCGTCTGTCCTTCCGTCTGTATGAACGCGTCGATCTCGAAAACTGTAATAGATAGGACCAAAAGCTCTTCGCATTTCGATTCTGTTATTCATTCAGCAGATCAAGTTTATTTTTTCTCCCCCTTTTTTGATTTTGTTTAGGGGTGAGGGGCAAATGACTGGAGCAACCTTGGGAAAAAACTTACAAAAGTCGTTTTATCTCGGTTGTTATTTGAGATAGGAACACCAAATTTTGAGTGTATATAGCTGACTCAAATCCCAAGAAGATACATTAAAAAAAAATGGGCGTCGTCACGCCCATATATAGTAATAATTTGAAACGCTTATATCTCAACAACCGTAAAACCTACAAGAATGAAACTTATATATGCAAAGTTTGATAGTGATATTGGAATGGAGTATAACAAGGTTCAATTGTGAAATGGGCGTGACCACGCCCACATATAGCCATGGTAGAATGCCTTTATATCTCTTGAACGAATTGGTTTAAAGGAGTAAAAATTGGTATATATGAAATTGAATGAAAATTAAATCTGTTTCGATTGAAAAGTGGGCGGGGCAACTCCTTCAAACAGTTGGTACAAATTGAAGGAACAGGGTATGTCGGAGTCGAGTACTGTCGACTCCAATCCTTACTGTTTTTTTTTTCTAGTTTAAATCGCTTGTTTATATTTAATTTCATTCGACATATTTTATAAAACAAAAAATACAAAAAACCAGTAAGGGCGGTATAGTCGAGTATACTCGACAATATAATACCCTGCACACATGGTGGGCGGTGCCACACCCTCAATCTACAAAAACGTATTGATCTGACGTCGCCTATTCAAATAGTGTTCAAAATATCAAGAAAATCGGAAAAATTTAGGTTTGTGGGTCTCTGAGGGGAAGCCATCAAAGAGAGGGGAAATTTGTGGTATGCAGTTTTTAAGATGTATTATCACTGAGCTTGTATACAAAATTTCAGGTTCATACCTTTGTTAGTTTTGGAGATATAGCTTTTTTAAGAACAATACTAGGGGAGGGGAAATTAAGGGGAGGGGGTAAAATTGTGGTAAGCAGTTTTGTAGAGTTACTCATACTGAGTCTACATACCGACTTTCATGTTTCTATCTCTTTGGATGCTCGACTTATAGCGTTTTCAAAAAGTGGACGGTGCTGGATGGGCGGGAAGGAGTGGGCGTGGCGCAAAACCATTCAAACTTGATCTGCTGCCGAGCATCACGAGTCTACCCACCAAATTTCAAGTCTCTAGCTCTTATAGTTTCCGAGAACCATTGGTGAGGACGGACAGACGGACGGACATGGCTTAATCAACTTCTCTTGTCGTCCCGATCAAGAATATATATACTTTATGGGGTCCCCCGACCCTCCTTCTGTGCGTTACATACATTTGGCTTTTGCACAAACACAATATACCCTGATACACAGTATGTGTACAGGGTATAAACATTATTATATCGCCCCCGGCCAGGGATCGAAACCGAGACCTCTAGTTGCAAAGCAAAACTAAAGCAAAAGTAAAATTGCGAACACAAAATAAAAGCAGAGCGTCAACAGTGCGAGCAGCGCAACAGAACGTTGGCTTCGACATCGACGTTTTTGCGTTACAACAACTACGATGCCTGTCCGCTGCTTTTGGCAGCGGGTTTGTAAGGGAAGGCCAAGCCTCTTGAAATAGCAAATAGGATCGTAAGGTTTAGTAAGCGCTTCTGTGCTTACTTGTAGGTACAAAAACACCGAAATTTGAAGCACTAAAAAAATTGCTGGGACACTTAGCAATCACACATAGAAGCTTTGTGTAAATGATGCATATCTGCCCCCAACGAAAAGCAAACGACTTCCGATGTTAGTAATTCCAGATGATGTGAGAATACTAGCTTATCTTTCAAATTCATTTCTGTTGAGTGAGACATTTTTAATTTTTATTTTTTTTACAGACAAATTTAGTTCTGTTTTGATATTAAAACACATAAATAGAAAAAGTTAAATCAGAGTAGTTAAATCGGGGTTAACCCTAGTAGGGTTAACTCAGGTTAACATAAATGTTAACTACTGAGTGTGAAACTGAAAAATTGTTACTCGAAGTTAACCCTACATAACTTTGACTGTTAGGCAAATTTTCATACTTGAAAACATACTATTTAATAGAATTATTAATTATTGATATGAAATTTCGTAACGTTATAATATATGTGTATCACAAATTATTTATAGTTATTATATATAAATAGGCGTTAACAAAGAGATTAGTCATACAATAAATTTTTATGTATAAAATCGTGTGGTAGTAATAATTTTTGAAATTAAAAATTTAAATCTGAAAAAAGGTAACAATTTTTTTGGCAAGTGTTACTAACAATTAACTTATTTTTTGGTGCTTTCCAAATATTTAGCATGGCTACCTTTACTTTTAAACTGTTGAGCGCTTTTTACATTATTTTGCTTCAACCTTGCTACGGATTCAAGAATTGCACCGTCTCGCTTAGTTCTACTCAGCTATATCTCGATATTCACCAACAGATTGAAAAAACCGTCATGCTTATTTTTATCAAACAGTGCAACACTAACCAGGCAATTGTTTTATTTACCCTTATCAAAATGATCGAAATGTTTCAAAAATGCGTGCCAATTCAAGAGGTTTTAAGTGAATACGAATATGTGTTTATCGAAGAAACTTGGAAATTAGGAATATATTACTCTCCCAATATAAGTGAAACAACAACCTATAGAAAGTTTGGGTCCAAGGGCAAAGAACTGCTTGTAAATCTGAAAGATTTAATAACCGGGATAATAGAAAATTTAATTAAATCCATAATTAAACAAGCACCATCGGATGATCGACAAGCTTGGAATTATTTATTTGAGATGTTACAACAGAATGAGACAATAGATAAAATTGCAAACAAGCTCTTCTTCATATTACAAATTCCAAATATTCCATATCTCAAATTGGCTTTAATAATAGCATCATTGGCGTTAGTCGCAGGCGAGGTAGTAAATTTTATATACGAAGCAATAGACGCTTTAAAAGCAAAGCAACAAGAAGAAGCCAATCGTGGTAACGAATTTAAAATACCAAATGTTGAAGATTTGTTCAAAAATGCCGTACTTAATAGATTGGCCAAGGAGAATGTAGGCGGGTTTGATATAATTATGGGTATACTTTGGAGATATGCTTGGCTATCATTTAAAATAATTAAAATCATATACGAAGCACTACCGTGGCAAATACAATTTCTGATTAGGCATCTCGCATATATTTTGGCACGTTATGTTGGACCTGTATTTGAAGAAATTATTGCATTTATTGTGGACCCTTTCGGGACACTAGCTCGTTGGACCTTCATGTTCTTGCGTTGGCTATTTACATAAATACAATAATGTAATAAATATTTTAAATTTAAAAAAAAAAAATTCATTTGGTTAGTTTTAGTTTATTTTATGATTATTATATTCAACACTAAGCTCGAGTTATTCAGAGCAATTTTTCTCATTAAAATTAATAAGCTGTGTATTTAATTTATTCTTCTCCTATTTGTTTCTTCTGAATAGCTGAATTTTTCCAAAGCACCTATCATGACTCTTCATACCAAAACGTTACTTACCCACACTTTATTAAAGATAGAAATAATATTAATGTGCCGGTTATTGAAAATTAAACTGTTCTTAGACACCTAAAATTAATGAAACCATCTTATACCGCTGGTCCAGATAGTATTCCTAGTTGCGTTTTAAAGCACTGGTCCGAGATGTTGTTTCTTCCATTATGTAAGCTTTTCAACATGTTAAATTCTTCCATTGTCCCCTAAATTTGGAAAGAGTCTTACATTATACCCCTTTACAAAAAAGACAGTAAGGTGGACATCTCCAATTACAGAAGCTAAGCTATGTGCAATTCCAAAACTATTTAAAACAGTTACAGCACTTCTAAATTTGTCTCAGCATGGCTTCCTCAAGAAACGGTCAACGGTAACTAACTTATTAGAATTTACTTCAATTGTCAATCGAAATTTTTCGTCCGGTTGCCAAACCGATGTTGAGTACACTGATTTCAGTACAGCATTTGATTGTGTTTGTTACTTATGGTTTTCCACCATCGTTAGTCCGTTGGCTGTCGTCTTATCTTGAATCTCGAACACAATGTGTTATTTTTAAAACATCGGTTTCGAGACGAATTTTTGTCACTTCAGGCGTTCCCCAAGGTAGTCCCCTCATTGTTTAATATATTTATTAATGACTTGCCTACTGTGATCAAGCACTGCCATTTTTTAATGTATGCTGATAACGTGAAATTATGTCTGACTGTTAATTCTATAGATCAGCAGAATCTGCTCCAATCTGATCTTGACTCTATCTCACAATGGTGTGCTGTAAACAATTTATTGTGTTTTTAGGGATTATTAATGGTTTTTTTCTGGCAACTCTTTCTTGATAGTCATACCTATGTAATGTGTTACGCACAGTATCTAGGCAAACTTCTTTTCCGGTTCGATTTTTCAGACAGATTTTAAGTTCTTTAGCCGTTTTGAAAGGGTCTCGTTTTATTTCCTTAACTATTGAAAGCTCTTCTTGCTCATTCAATATTTTTCCTTGGCCTTCTCTACTTTTAAACTCATCGCGGAACCTCTTTTTACGTCCTGGACAGTAGGTTTACCTCTTCCAACCAAATGTGATGAAAAAAACACAGAACTTTAAAGTTCACGCTAGAAAAAAAAAGGCGTTTTATATTGGTACTTTGCTTTTTCCGATTTTTCGTTGAGCGCAAAAAAATGAGTTATTTTTGTTTTTTTTTTTGTTCCAGAGAGACAGTTGTATGAACTTTAAATATAAGCGAAAAAAATATATATAGTTTTCGAAATTTAGAGGACATTTATACTAAGCAAACTCTTGTCCGATTTTGCTTTGGAGTCACTGTACATATATATTCAATAAATAAAGTCAAGTAGATTCCACATATTGGAGCATTGGTAGTTAATTTGACTCTGTTCTTCGGGAGACACTGCACACTTGAATTAATTCTTCTTCTTCGCATTTATGCATTCAAAAATGTATACATTCCAACTTGCCCATATAACATGGTTGGTACATACTTATTTTCATAAAATACATTATTTTTACGAGTTTATTTTAAAAATTTCAAATACAACTTCACATTAATTATAACTTTAAACTTATTTCAACAATTTAATTCGTATGTACCTCTCAATCTTCCAATCTTGATACAAACAGATTGGCGAGGCATTACATTGATTGTTTTCCAGCTCTATAAATTTGGTTGATTTGGGAAGGGGTTTTTAAACGCAGATTATATATTGAATATTGAAAATATTGAATTGTTTTAATGCACATTATTGGGGAAACCATAAAGTTTATTTCTTGGTACATAATTATTTATAACAACTTAAAATAAGGATGAGTTTAATAGAATCTCTGAGATAATTGTCAGAGATTTTGCAACGGTGTGAAAATATCTATAATAGATTTCTCAGACATCTAAATTTCCCTTTTGATCGACCTGAAACGTTGCACAGATCCACTAATTTTATTACCATAAATCATAAATGGGAGGAAGAAAAGCAAATTTTCGTCGTTGTATGGAAAACGTTTTTGTTTTTGAATCAATTGATTTGAAACTTCACACTAATTGTTTTAGAGAGACATAAAAACTTTTTTGATCTAAAATTGGGCATGGCAACGCCCACTTATACCAAAAAATTATAATTTCTCAATTGTTCCGTCTTATTGTTTTTCAAAACGGTAAAGGGGCGTAATCCCACCCATTTAATATTTCTTTTTTTAAAGAATAAAGAATATGTCCGATGGTTATCAAACTGTGTAATATGGTCAAAGATGTATAAAAACGCGTAATTGCTTTCATCTGTTTATACTCAAGAACAACAAATGTTGTCTAACAAAAACCGAAAGTTAACCGATTGTTCCTATGGAAGCTATATGATATAGTTGTCCAAACTTCACCAAATTCGCAGTGTTTCTTTATTGAGTTCCAAAATGTTATTATGCATGTGATATGTGATTGCTATAACTCAAATTTTTTTTAAGCAAAAACGTAATTCTTAAGCGATCGTTGTAGTGGCAGCTATATGCTATAGTATTCCGATCAAGCTGGTTTCTACATATAAACTGCCTGCAAGGAAAAGAAAATTTTATGCGCTTAAATTTTTTTGCTAACTTCAAAACTTTGGGAGGAGTTCGCATTGAAACAGACAGACAGACGGTCATGGCTATATGAACTATATGTCTCGTCGTGCTGATCATGAATATATATACCCCAACACCCCAAATCTACAAAAAAAATTTTGATTTGACATCGCCCGATCAAATAGTGTTCAAAATATCAAGTAACTCTGTCAAAAAATTTGGAATTTACGAAAAATTTGAGTTTGTAGGTCATTGAAGGGCAACTATAAAAAAGAGGGGAATTTTGTGGTATGCAGTTTTAAAGCTACATATTTACTGAGCTTGTCTACAAAATTTCAGGTTCGTATCTTTAATATTTTAGAAGATACAGTGATTCTAAAAAAATAACCGGGGGAGGGGAAATGAAGAGGAGGGTGGAAAATTGTGGTATGCAATTTTTTAGAGCTACTTATACTGAGTCTACATACTGACTTTCATGTTCCTATCTCTTTGCATGTTCGAGCTACAGCGTTTCAAAAAGTGGGTAGTGCTGGATGGGCGGGAAGGAGTGGGCGTGGCACAAAACCGTTCAAGCTTGATCTGCTGCCGAGCATCACGAGTCTACCCTCCAAATTTCAAGTCTCTGGCTATTATAGTTTCTCAGAACCATTGGTGAATAGGGACAGAAAGTTGGACGGACATGGCTTAATCAATTTCTTTTGTCTTTATAGGGTCCCCTTGCCCTCCTTCTGTGTGTTACATACATTTCGCTCAAACAAACACAATATACTCCGATACACAGTATGTGTACAGGGTATAAAAAGTTAGAGTTTCATAAAAATCGTATTTAGTTTCGTAAATATAGTTTGGATTTAATAGAAAAGCAAATAACATACATAAGATAGAAAGGTTATTCGTTGCTATATGCTTTTTTTAAGTTTTAAGAATATTTGTTTGTTAAAAGAAGATTTATTTTTATACCCTGTACACTAGAGATGTCAATTTTTGGAGATTTAAAAATCCCTGGATTGCAAACTGAAATCCCGCAACAAACAAAAATAGACTATTTCATTCAGTCTTAAAAAATGAGTTACCAAATATTTTTTAAGCTTAAACGATTAACATATTATTTTAGTTAAATCGTTTTACAGATCATGTTGGTTAAAATATAACCTTAAAAGTAGTAATGCATTTAAAGATGTATTCTCCAAACCTGCTGGCGAAAAACACCTTTCACCATTAAAATTTGTTGGTTTGACGGTTAGAATAGAATTAAAGAGTTTCTGAAGACAGTAACCATTACAAAACCAGTAAGGGCGGTATAGTTGAGTATTCTCAACTATATAATACCCTGTACACACACCTATGTTGATAACACGTTAAACATTCGCCGACAGCAAAAGCAGTGTACCACGATATGGTTTGTGTATTTGCTAATAGTGAGGCAGGGCTCACAGTGCAATGTTGCCATTAGATGGCGCTTTAGTTCGGATTTTGTTACAAAGCATTGCTGCAAAATTTTAGTGTGTTGGTCTTTGCGGGGAAAGTGGTAGTTTGTTGTATGCAGTTTTAAGGGGTTACAACAGTTAGAATTTTCAAAAAATCAATTTTTTTTTTATTTTATTTTCTTAATGTACATATATTTAAAAATACACACAGAAAATTTCATATCGTTCCGGTGAATATTTTCGAAGTTACAGGCAAATTTAGAAAGGCGTTTCAGAGCGCTTGAACGTAGTTTTCAAACTTTAAACGCGTTTTTCTCAAAATGGTGTTTACAAAGTCGGTGACCAACATAACTCGAAAACGGCTAAACCGATTTGTCTCAAATTTTGTGTAGATCTTCTTAAATATATTTTCTAGTAATTAATCGAAGATTTTTTCTCAACGATAAATATTTTTTTTTTTATAAAGAATTTAAGGCAGAAATTTTGGTCAAAAACCGATTTTTTTTTTTTGAGAAGCCGTCATTTTGTCAAAAAAAATTATTTTGCTTATTCCTTCGATTAATCACTAGATTTAACAATTCTTTAACGAAATTTGTTTGGGTTTTTAATTTAAAGTGATCCAGTTCAAAGATACAGTGGTCACCGCAAAACGTCTTTTTTGAATGGAGCTCTCGGAGATCAGCTGTAGCTCCATTCCAAATAAAAATTTTTAATGGTAATAAATTTTAAAATACAGTTAAAAGATACTATAATATGTGTACAAATTTTTAAATCAATTAACCTAACAGTTTTCTCAAGAAAAATTTCGGAAAATTCGCTTTTTTTCGGCCTTCTAACTGTATGTAACCCCTTAAAAAGGTATGTTAACTGAGTTTGCATACAAAATTTCAGTATTGTATTTTTTATACTTTAGGAGATACAGCAATTTTAAGAAAAAAATACCTTTGGTTGTGCTCGATGGGCGGGAAGGAGTGGGCGTGGCAAAAAATCTTTCAAACTTGATCTAGCGTTTGACCTCACGAGTCTATCCACCAAATTTCAAGTCTCTAGCTCTAATAGTTTTCGAGAATCATTGGTGAGGACGGACGGACGGACAGACAGGGCTATATCAATTCGTCTTGTCATCCTGATCAAGAATATATATACTTTATAGGGTCCCCCTTCCCTCCTTCTATGCGTTACATACAAACCGTCTCAAACAAACATAATATACCCTGATACACAGTGTGTGTACAGGGTATAAAAAACAGTAAGGACGCTATCTTCAGCAATGCTGAAGCTTATATACTTTTCACGCACTTTCTTGTTGCACGCCCATTTTTGACTGAATATACTTTCTCATCATCTTATTAGCCCATATACCAATTTTCATTGTTTTTGCTCATTGGGTACCGGAGATATACAAATTGTTGATTTTTGCTAGAAGTGGGCATAGCCATGCCCATTTTTTGGTCAAAATAGTTTTCATTCCTCCCTAAGAACATAACTGTAAAGTTTCAAGTCAATTGGTTAAAAAACAAAATAGTTTTCCATACAAACGTTCAAGATTCGCTATAAGTGGGCGTGGCCACGCCCACTTTTGGTCAAAATAATTTTCATTCCTACCTAAGAACATAACTGTAAAGTTTCAAGTCAATTGATTAAGAAACAAAAAAGTTTTCAAAAGTGTCGGACTTTGTAAAGCTGCTGTGTTTGCAGTTTGAGCCGTCTATCTTGCAAAACAAAAAAGTTTTCTATGCAACGATATAAATTGTTTTTCTTCTTCATTTCGTATGGGAGCTTCCAGTTCCAGTAATTCCGACCAATGATTCATCGTAATAAATTCTAAGACTCTGTGCAAAATTTCAGCTCGATAGCTTCAAAACTGAGGGACTAGTCTGCATACATACATACAGACGGACAGACAGACGGACATGGCTAAATCAACTCGTCTTGTCGTCCTGATCAAGAATATATATACTTTATATAGTCGGAAATGAATATTTCGATCTTTTACAAACTCCGTGACAAAGTTAATATACGTGAAAAGTATAAGAATTGATATTATTAACATCAGTTGAATGGAGGAGCAGTGTATTGTGTGCTTTTGATGATGGTCGCTTTCTATCAATGATGCGCGTCACAAAAATGCAGTTTGCGTTTCTGCACGACCTCATCAAGACGGACGCAGTTTTTAAAAAACCTTATCCCACATCACAAATCCCCGTAGACCTGCAACTGGCGATTGTGTTGTACCGATTGGGAGCATCTGGGGAGGCAGCGTCAGTTCGTAAATTGGCCACGTTGTTTGGGATTGGGGATGGTGGCACAATTGCGAAGATGACAGAGAGAGTCTTCTCTGCTATATTAAGGAAGCTGCCGGAATATTTAAAATGGCCAAGTGAGAGTGAACGCGAGCAGTTAGATGCTGCTTCGTTAAAAGACCTTCCTCACTGCATTGGCTATATTGACGGGACCGAAATTAAACTAGCGGAGAAACCACGGATCGCGCATGAAATTTATTTTTCACGGCAACGACATTACTCCATTAAGTTGCAGGTGGTGTGCGACCACAAACTAAAAATTCGTCATGTCACAGTGGGTAATCCCGGAAGTTTCCACGATGCCAAAGTGTTTAGGAACAGCAATGTGTGGCTAAGGCGTGAACAACTGTTTAGTGCTGAGCAGTGGATAGCAGGTGATTCCGCTTATCCACTGTCGCAATATTTAATACCGCCATATCGCTCCAACTCACAAGTTATGGATGCTGGAAGGCGAAACAGATTTAATAGGCGCCACAGCGAATATCGTGTTCGTGTTGAAAACTGCTTCGGGATATTAAAGGAAAAGTTTGGCAGTCTAAAGGAAATACGGATCCAAATCGGCAGTAGAAAAAGCAAAACCTATTTCTGCAAGTGGGTGCTGGTCTGTTGCATACTCCACAACATTTTGTTAGAAGAGCGCGATATTTTTGCTTACGAAAGCGAAAGCGACGGTATAGGTAATGCAAATGATGGACCAGAAAATACGTCTGTAGCAGCACCGTCTGCAGAAGTAAAACGACAAAGATTGTATACATTAATGTTTGAATGAAAATATCTGGTTTCGTTTCAAATAAATTCATTTATTAAATTCAGTATAAAAAATTCAGTCTTAGTTAATCTGATCACAATTACCATTACATTATTTTATATTATTATTTCTTGTTGTATTTGTATTCCAGTTCAAGTTTTCGAAGCTCAAAATCATTTTTCAATTTTTTCTCCTCCAGCAACATCTTTTTTTCTTCTAATGCTAATTTTTGCAACTCCACCTCGTTGCTGCTTGTAAGCCGTGCCTCTTCCAAGATCAATTTTTTTTCTTCTATTCCTTTCGCCCACTCAAATTTGTCTGTGTCCAGCTTCAGTCGTTTTGAACGGAACTCCATCCGATCCGCCTCTAACTTGGAAAGCTTCTCAACGGCAGTGGCGGAGCTTTTCTTTTTGACCCTGCCGGAGAATGATGGAGTTGCGTCGTCGCTTTGAGGTATCTCGACAGGCGTCTGTTCAATATCGTCTGTCGAAATGCTTATAAAGTTGTTAACGTCCATCACGTCTTCAACTTCAATGGTGTCCACCACCACCAGGTCACTTTCGAAGTTTGTGGCAAAAATATTATGCAGTTTATCAAAATAAGGACAGATCCTGCGTATTTTTTCTGAAATGTCATTATTAATAAGTTATTAAACTTAAAAAAAAAAAAATTCTCAAACATTTACCTTCAATTGTCCGGACACCATCATTATCGTCGACGCCTGCGCCGGTCGAGTTTAAGAACGCGCAAGCTTTCTGCCAGGTACTTTTCAAGTACCTTACCTTGCACCTCAGGATATGCCAGGTGCAGTCAATACCTGTTTCCTCGATCAGTTTTTTATAGTAGATTTGTGCCGTCGGTTTCTGTAATAATATCAAATATTATACATTTGTAAAAATTTAAACAAAAAATTTACATACCTCAAAACTTGGATGCTCTTCCAGATATGTTAAAATCACAATAGATTCCTCATCCGTCCATCTTTTGGATTCGCCATCCCTCCTGCGCTTAGCTTTTTGTTGTTCTGACACTAAAAGATGCAAAATTTTAAATTTTCGGTTTAAAATAACAAACTTTTGTGTACTTACTTTTTAAACTGCTGGCTTTTGTGTAACAATTGTATGTGTTATGAGATCGCTTGCTACATACAACTAAATGTGACAAAAGAAAAAATAAGGTAACAAAATTGGCAATGCAATGGTTTATGTTAAGTAAGGTGACAGAATAACGTACGTCATTTTAATATCAAATTCTTGCGGAAGTACAGCCACTTTTTCATAGAAAATTACTAAAAATTGCCATTTTCATATTTTCATACTTCCATAGGCTAACTAACAACATGCCTCGGGGTCTATGAAACTCTATGAAAATTTGGCCTGTGTATTTTGTTGTTGGCAATTTAACTTTTCATAGACTTATAGGTTAACGACAAATGCGTGAACACCGCACATATATAATGCAAAACAAGTGTATGCAGCTATGTAAGGTGTTTGACCGTCAAATGGCGCCTCTTATTTGTAATACGCTTGCCGGTCAACTCCACACCGAGTTGCATACCGACATGTTTCTATCTGCGTCGAATTTAAAAAGTACATGCACTTTTTTATTGCAGTCCCGATTCATATCGAACAATATTTTATATTTGATCCAAACGAAAACGTGTGGCTTGTTAGTATAATTTTAGTTTCAGTTTTCACACAAAAACACACATACACAGGCAAAAGACACTTTTTTTGTTTGTGTTTAGAAAATCTGTATTTGGAAGACACGAGAAAAATTAAAATAAAACCAGTAAGGGAGCTATTTTCAGCTTTGCTGAAACTAATATACTCTTGCAAGCAATTTCTCAATTATTCTTATTGGAAATTCCGTCTTATAGTTTTTCCAATAAGAATAATATGATCAAGGGTGTAAAAAACGGGTAACTGCAAAGTTTCATCTGTTTATACACTAAGCAAAAAAATTAGTGGACCACTTAAAAAATTTCGATTTTGGACCTATTTTTGTCAGTCTGTAACTTTGTAGATACTGGTCGTATCGACAAACTCTGAAAGAAGATTTTATAGCTTGTAACTTCTAGTTTTTGAATCTTTTGCCGAAGAAATTTTAAAAGAAACAGTTTTAAAATTGCGAGAAAAAAAATTGCAAAATTTTTGGTGTTTTTTGACATGCTCCATGGGTTTTCGTGATTTTTGTTTAGATAAACCATTGTATTGACCAGATAGCCTGTTGATTCAGCTTTAATTTGCATGTTTCAGATCCTTGCAACGATTTTTTTTTCGCTGAGATATTCAAAGTTGAACCAAAAAAGGTCCTTTTGACTTTAACCATCCATAGCTCCGCAAAGAATAAAGATACAGAAATGGGGAATACAGTTTTGAAAACTAGAGGAAATGTCATAAAAGAACAAATTAAGACATATGGAGAACATTTTTAATTTCAAGTTGAAAAAAGGTCAAAAAATGTCTTTTTTACTTGTTATCGTGATTTGACTACATCTTAGGAACCACTAATCGGAAGGATGATACCTTAAGTTTTTTTTACACCACTTAGTACCCCCAACAACCATGTAAATTTTCAGATCGATCCATTGAGTGATTTTTCCGTTCCGTTTATTCAAAATTGACGAAAAAAAATTTTACGATCAAAATTGACACTTTTTAACATTGTGTAATTGTGTTCATAAAAATGAAAAAAAACTGAATGTTTTTCCACTTTTTCTTCAATTTGTTGTTGAGTTACTTGGTTAATTAGAATAAAAAATTGAAAAAACAACAATTGCAGTACAAACAAAAAAAAACCCCGCCCATTTTCCATTTTTTTTTTTTAAAGATAAAATGCAATCATTCTACACTTCATTTTGCGATCTTCTATCTCGTCGGCTTACAGAGAAATCGGATTATAATGTTTTTCTCTGTATGGGCGGTGCCACTCCATTATATTCCGTTCTTATGAAACTTTGGAGTATGATCAAAGGTGTATAAAAATATCTGTTTATATTTAAGAACAAATAAGTTTTTTTTAATAAAAACCGAATTTTTGACCGATTGTTCCTATGGGAGCTATATCCTATATTTATCCGATCTTCACCAATTTTGCAGTGAGCCTTAATTTACGTCCAAAATGTTTTTGTGCAAAAAATTGAGGCGATAGCTAAAAATTAAAGAGTTTATTGAGCAAAAACCTTATTTTCCATACATATGTATATCATTCAAATTGAGCCCGGAGTTGGTATTGAAACAGACAGACAGACGGACATGGCTATATGAGCTCGTCTCGTCGTGCTGATCAAGAATATATATACTTTGTATAGTCGGAGATGCCTCCGTCTGGGTGTTACATGCATTGCCGAATCTGACAAAACTAATATAGCCTTGTACTATAAGGTACAGGGTTGAAAAAAAGTGATTCAAATTCAATAAAATTTTTAAATTTTTTTTATACTCTTGCAAGAGTATATTAACTTTGTCATGAAGTTGGCAAAGCAGAGAAGGAGACATCTCTGACTATATAAAGTATATATGTATATTCTTGACCAGCTCGACGAAACGAGGTTTTGTTAGAAAAACTTTTTTGTTCTTAAATATAAACAGATAGAACTTTCCAGTTACGCGTTTTTATAAATCCTTGACCATATTCTAAAGTTTCGTAAAAATCCGACATAAGGGAGTGGCACCGCCCATATAGAGAAAATCTTAAAAATGTGATTTCTCTGTAAGCCGACGAGATATAAGATCGCAAAATAAAGTGTAGAATGATTGCAATGTATTTGTTAAAAAAATTAGAAAATGGGCGGGGCTACGCCCTTTTATAAACGTATATGATTCTTATTGGAAAAACTGTAAGACAGATTTTCCAATAAGAGTACTTGAGAAAACGCTTGCAAGAGTATATAAGTTTCAGCAAAGCTGAAAACAGCTCCCTCTCTGGTTTCTTGTTTAAATCACTTGTTTATATTTAACTAGCTGACCCAGCGCGCTTTGCTACGCCCTCAAAGTATGATGAACTGTTGCATATAGCCCAGGATTGAATCTTTTAACACTCTATCACAATTAGTTCCTAAATTGTCTTCTTGTCAGACTTATAGATACAGGTACATAGGCGTTTAAAATTTTTATTATATGTTGCAGCAGCCACGTTCATTTATCAATTCTTGTTGGGTTCGAAGTCACCAATATTATTTCCAGATTTTGTTTTCGTAGATTAATTAAATTTAAAAAAAAAAATATTCCAGCGTTTTGAAACTCTAATTACCGTTAATGCGTTTCAGAATTCTTAATGCCTTGTAATTATGGCAAATTTCTTACTTTGCAGTGATATATAATTACCTTTACAAACATGTGATTGCAAAATTCCATCTGTTTATATTTAAGAACAACAAAACCATATTTTTGACTAATTGTTCCTTTGTTCCATTTTAGCAAAATGAAAAATACTCTCCACTTTACAGCCTTCTGGCGATTTTGCTTACAGCAAAATATAATTTTGAAGATGTTTCTCTATATGGTCGGGGCCACGCCTTTATGTTCGATTCTAATAAAATTTTGGAAAATAGTTAAAAA
This sequence comes from Phortica okadai, assembly GCA_034638295.1. Lineage (NCBI taxonomy): Eukaryota > Metazoa > Arthropoda > Insecta > Diptera > Drosophilidae > Phortica > Phortica okadai. The sequence continues at coordinate 635,784 of JAWUZV010000032.1, read as the reverse complement.
TTAATAAAACATTTTTCTAACAAAAATCTTGTTTTGACCGATTGTTTCTTTCGCAAAGTGCCTTTTTTGACGTCTAAAATGTTTTTGTACAAAAAACTAAGGTGGTAGTTTTAAAAAACCTAATTTTTAACCGGCAGCTAAATGTAATAGCAATCCAATCATGCAGATTTTTTACATACAAACTGCCTGAAAGGATAAGATAATTTTCTGCGTTTTATTTTTTTTGAAATCGTTAAAACTGAGCTCGCAGTTGGTATTGAAGCAGACATATGGACATGACTGTGTTAACTCGTCTTGTGAAGATAATATATGCTTTATGTGGTCGGCGATATCTCCTTCTCTGCGTAGCGAACTTCATGGCATCGCAAATATATATTATTTTTGCAGGAGTATAAAAAACGCTATTCAGCCTCGCTGAAGACTATTTACTTTTCACGCTCTTTTTATGCCACGCCAGTTTTTTGGATTGAATCTGCTTTCTCTTTACTTTAATAGCCTATATACCAATTTTCATTGTTTAAGCTAATATGGAAACTTGCAATTTATTGATATTAGCTTGTGAAGTTGTAAGTCAATTAATTAAGAAAAAAAAAGTTTTCCTTTCAACGCCGTAAATTTTCTGTCTTTTCCTCTTCTTCACTTTGTATGATAAATACCAGTTTCAGTGGTCCGATCTTAATGACAATTCCAGAAATTTAGTCTGCGTACGTAAAGTTACTATGTTTGTTTATGTTTTTTTCATCCCTCTATCTTCCAAAACGAAAAAGTTTTCCATTCAACGATTTAAGTTCTGTTCATTTTTCTTCTTCATTCTGTATGGGTGCTACCAGTTCTAATGGTCTGATCATTGCAGTTCAGTTTCAATAGTCGGAGATTTTTCCTTCTGGGGGTTACAAACTCCATGACAAAGTCATAATAATATTTACATACGTGAAGAGTATAAAAACACTAATATGTGTACATATGTGGCTGTATGTAAAAGATGAAGAAGAAGTGAAGCACAATTTCGAAAGTAATGCTCCTCCGTTTTCTCACCGTTCTCTTGTTCTCTTTGCAAACAACACACTCATACCAATACAAAAGTGTAAGAAGAAGCAAAGAATGGTACGTGCTTGCGTCCACAAAATCTTAATATTGTTTATTTTTCTTCTTCTTTCCGTATGGAGGCTACCAGTTAAAATGGTCGGATTGATACCAAAACATTATAACAACCTTCAGGAGGTCCAACTAAAGATTAACTGAAAATTTCATTGAATCGGAAGCTGTTTTTGAGTTATGCGCTTACCAACATATTTTTCGATTCATTATTTTTATTATACTATAGATTATTGTCTCACATTCAATAATAAGTGATCATAGGTAACTAAACACTGCACTAAACACGATATACATAGCTATGGTTTGTTTCGTGTATCAGTTGACAAAAGCAAACTCAGTAGTGAAAATCCAAGAATAACAACACTGACATTGACAGTTTGTTGTTGTTTCAACTTTTTTTTAATTTGACATGACTTGGAGTCAAATCCTTCAAGCCGTACATACCTGCATTGTTTACACATTAGTGCGTGTAATTTGCAAAGAGTATTAATTAATTTTAATACTCTCTGGCTTGTACGTTCTCTCAAAGTTTTCTTGTTCTCTTTCAATCAACAAACACATAACAATACTGACGTATAAGAAGAAGCATAGCATGTTACGTTTAATGCTTGCGACGTCGCAAGTTTGTATGGGAAAAAGAAAAGGTCTGTTTTTAGGGTTTTTCCGGCAATTATTTGAATTTTTCTCGCCGTAAAAACCATCTTTGAACTTTAACGAACATTTAAAAAAAAGAATTGGCCAAATTGGTCCAGGCGTTGTTGAGTTATGCGCTTACCAACACATTTTGCGATTCATTTTTATATTATAGAAGATTTAAAAAATAATCATTAATAATAAATAAAACGTTAAAAATCAAAACATAATCATTGACATGCAATTTATTGCAATATAACTTATGATGATTACGGTCCCTGCTTTATTTTATATAGTAAAAATATCTAAAAATAATAGCAACACACTATAAACCAACCTACAAGCTCTTAGGAAGGGGTGGTCCTTTCTATCTATCTTCTCAGTATTTAGGCTGAAGCTTATATACTTTTCACGCACTTTCTTGTGCCACGCTCACTTTTTTGACTGAATGTACCTTCTATTCATGTTATTAGCCTATTTACCAATTTTCTTTGTTTTTGCTGATTGGGTACCGGAGATATGCAAATTATTGATTTTTTCTAGAAGTGGTCGTAACCATGCTCATTTTTTTGTCAAAATAGTTTTCATGCCTCCCTAAGAACATAAGTGTGAAGTTTCAAGTCAATTGGTTAAAAAATAAAAAAGTTGTCCATACAACCAGAGAGTATAAAAATATAACAAGAGACCGAAGGCCTCTCACGCTAAGCTTTCGGGTTTTGGAGATCCCGAATAGATAACTGGCGGAAAACTGTGCGACAGAGACGGAATGAGAAATGTATATATTTGACTCGCTCAGCCTGGAATTGTTTACATTTTTCCTATTTTGTTTACTTTTGAGATGTTGCCACGTTTCATTTGCTTGTGCGGCGTGGACTTTTGTCTTGATTTTCATTTTTATATTTTGTAAGTCCGGACGGACATTTCATATTCAATTATTTCAGCATATTTTTAGATCTAATGAAAATAATGACTTTTTAAACATATTCTAATTGTTTATATCAAAATTTTATATTTTTCATCATATTTTTATTAACATGCCAATATAAATAAAATTCTAAAATTTGCAAAATAAAAATTTTTATAAGCAAAGCTTTCATCTGCATTTTCATTTATCAAAATCAAATATCATCCATCATGAACATTTTTCGCGTCTATAGTCTGAATATAGTCAAACAATTCAAATTTTATACTGATGGTAACAGGATCACATGAAACTAAGTAGCAGAACAATACATTTTGCATTTGCTAAATTGTTAGCTTATGGCTGAGACGGGTAAAGGGGTACATGATGCGAAGTGCGAAGAGGCTGGGAGGTCGCCAACAACAAACAACAAATACAATACAACAACAAAAGCAAAGAACATTTTCATTCTTCATATTGTCGAAAAATAACCAGCGACAACAAAAACAATACGCACATACTTATGTATATGCTCCACTTCACCCTTTCTCAACGTTGCTTTGATTTTCGGCTAGCGCAAAGTTTTAGCAACAACAATGACAATGCGTATACATTTATATACTCCACTTCACCCTTTATCTACATTTGCATTGACTGCCTTGATCGCAGTCCCAACAAATACAATACGCACACACTTATTGCTCCACTACACCCTTTCACACATATGCATTGACTTTGGTTGTGGAACAGAGGGAGTAAGTGTGTGTGGGTAACTTGCTTTTGCTATGATTTTTTGATATTTTGTGTGTAATTTGCTATTTGTTATTTCTTTGACTTTTTGATATTATTGTCCTTCCTGACATTTCTGATCGCCTAGTAGCATGAATCAATTTGCTTAGTAAAATTGAATAGCGAATACTTTTGATCTGCAAAGAAACCATATTTTGCTTAGAAACTACATACATATATTTCGCCTACTTATTTCAATGCAAAATCAAATTAAACGCAAGTTTTTTTAATATTATTTTTGTCGCTAAACAATGCAATATAATTTTCTTCAGTCAATCAAACTCTAACTAAAATCAACCTAATCTCTGTATAATAAAAGTTACATTGCCTCAGCTTAAATAAAATGTTGTTTATTCGCAATAAGCATGAATAACTATAAATAAGGCTGGAAGTTCATTCATAATTTCCACTAAATTCCCAGTGGTAGTATATGTCTGTCCGTCGTCGTTAGAGCGAGCCAAACATACATTCGTTTTGCTATCTCTGTCGCGACAAAACTTTTCCGCTGATTACACTGAGCAACAAATAAAAATATTTTTTTTTGCCGCTGTTTGAAACTCGTATTTTTTCATACCTTGCCATGAGATTAGTTAAAATACGTCCATAAAAAAAAATTGAAACACCCACTTTCTAAGAAAAAAATTTTTATTTGAAAAAAAAAAAAATTAATTAAGTTTACAAGGTGATAAACTTTAAAAACATTATTTTGAAGATCTTTTCATTCGTTTTGCTTGTCTCTTATGATTGTAAGATGGATAATCCCGTTTTGATGTCCAGCAAAAATCTGCGAGCATTCTCGATGACCATTTTCCCTGGTATCTTTTTTCCATCGCCGTAATATCCTGGTGAAATCTCTCTCCGTGCTCGTCACTTACAGCACCTAAATTTTCTGGGAAAAAGTCTAGATGGGAATGAAGAAAATGAATCTTCAAGGACATATTACATCCCAAGACTTTATAATTCTCTAGTAGTTTAGAAACCATTTTTTCATAGTTTTCTGATTTAGTATTTCCCAAAAAATTTTTCGACACTTCTACAAACGAAAGCCATGCATTTTTTTCATTTGTTTTTAATATGGATGTAAAATTAGAATCTTTCATGACCTTCCTTATATCCGGCCCTACAAAAATTCCTTCTTTTACTTTAGCTTCGCTCAATCTGGGAAACAAACTTTTTAAATACAAAAAACCTTCTCCATTTATATCCATGGCTTTAACGAAGTTTTTCATCAGGCCCAATTTGATATGCAGAGGCGGTAAAATGATATTGTTTGGTTCTACTAAAAGGTTTTCAGAAATATTTTTTTGCCCAGGAATGTAAGTAGTTCTCATTGGCCATTCTTTTCTAATGTAGTGTTGACTTCTAGCTCTGCTATCCCACTCGCACAAGAAACAACAGAATTTCGTGTAGCCCCCTTGCAACCCAAGCAATATTCCAACGACTTTAAGATCTGCACATATTTTCCAAGAATGAACGTTGTAATGAATTTTCTCAAGCAGATTTTTTATATTGGCATACGTTTCTTTTATATGGATTCCATGTGCTAAAGGTATGGATGGAAGTTCGTTGCCATTATGCAACAAGACTGCTTTTAAACTTAATTTTGAAGAGTCGACGAATAATCTCCATTGATCTGGTGCATAGTCATAGCCTAATTTTTTCATAAGCCCTTGTACATCACTGCAAGACGTAAGACCACTTTCTTCTTTAAAAAAATCTACAAATTCAACATCACGTTGTCGATATACTGAAATTTGTGTACTTGGATGAAGTAAATTCCACTGCTGAAGTCTAGAACCTAAGAGTTCAGCTTGAAATTTAGACAAATTTAGATCTCGAACTAAATCATTTAGTTCACCTTGACGTATAAAATGTGGTTCATTCTTATTTACAACGAATTCTTCTGACTGAGAGGTGGTCTGTGTCGAAGATGTTGATTCGATATCACTTACGTTATCCTCTGTAGTTTTTTTCTTCATTGGAGGCTGAGGTCGTGGGCTGTCATCAGTATAAGGAATTGGTTTATCTACAGATTCCACATCAGGATATATAATTTTACTTCTTGTTTTATAAGAATATCCCTTCAGTTTTGTTAAACAAAAATAACAATCATTCACATGATCTTTTTGTTCCCTCCAAATTACAGGTTTAGAAAAAGGCATTGATCGGTGGGTACCATTAAACCACCCTCTCAAATAACGTACACATCTCAAGCAAAAAAAACTTGGTGTCCAAGGTTGATTAATACTTTCAGAAATCTTGAAACCAAAATACAAATTGTAAATGTTGTATAGTAACGGCGTAGGCCATTCTCGATTAGAACTTGAATTAAACTCCCCACAAACAAAACAGAAGAGATCCGGTGAATTCAAACACTTCTGATTCATAATGCAAATTATATATATAGTTAGTACACTTCTTCAAAACAGAAACGTATTCAAATTGACAAAAAGACTTAGCAATTTAAACAGCAACACTTTGGAATAAACACTAAAAACAGCACGTCGTCGTAGCAATACTACGTAATAGTATGTGTTAAAGCAATATTAAACATCAATGAGCAAACAATACCGAATTGAAAATATATAGGTTTAAGGATATATCGTGTACTACCCAAAACAATATTGTTTTTGTAAGTAAGATCAGTTGCAACACTCTTTTTCAAAGTACTCTCACAAAATTAAGCCAAATATATCATATATGTAAATATTAAGATATTTCGATGTAATAGATTTTTTTTATTATTTTTCCGTTAATATTCAGACATAAGAGATACCGAAAAAGTACAATTGGATTAACGGCAAAAAGTCATGTTGACCAGTGTTATTAGTAAAAATTATTTTTTGAAAGCTTAGCATGAGAGGCCTTCGGTCTCTTGTTATATTTTAATACTCTCTGGTGGTTGTTGCTAGCTATGATACTCTCTGAGCGTATGCATTGAACTTAGCGTTGTTAATCAACGCCTCTAGCTTCACAATATATGTATGTACACTCACTCGCATATATCTGCGTACACCCCCAAAAAATTTCAAAATCAAACTTTTAACACAAATTGTTCGGCCATTTATGCATTTATTTAACTAAGTTTTTTTTCAAATTAAACTATAATTTACTGTCTACAATGACGTATTTAATTCAGAATATTTAACCTAATTCATGGTTTTTTTTTAATTTTAAACTTAATACTACGAAAAAGTGTATACGCAAAAGTCTGCGTACACCTGTTTGAAACTGTATGGAATGTAAGATTGTGCGATTACCGTTAGGATTTTTGGTGACGATCTTCTGCAGGTTGTCTAAGCAAGTGCTATTTGCGCAGTTGAAATTAATATTTTGCATCAAATGCAGGCGGATTTCAACATGGAACAAAAAGGCAGAGAAATTTGTGTTGAGGAGCGAAAATTGATCATAAAATTTTTCTTGGACGGAAAATCATATAGACAAATTGATGCTCTTGTTGGTGAGTCCACTCCTCTATCCAAAAAGTAATAAATAATTACAACTCGACTGGCAGTATCTTGTCAAAGGCTCGTTCTGGCCGTTGTGGCGCCCTCGTCGCAACAACTGGAAAACGGTTAAATTTAAAATATATGCTGTAATCGATTACTAACGAATTCTGGTATTATTCGGTACATTTTAATGAAAGTGTCAACATAGGCAACGATGAAAGCAAAGGTGATAAGCGAAATCAATTGCAGGGAATCGGCCTCTTTCCTTTTGGACTTCAACGAGATCGGACATATCATCTGCATAATTACGACTGCGGTAAGAATAAAATAAAATCAATCGTGATCAACAGCATGGAGCCAGAAGCAAAATAACATTGCGGAAAAAAAAAAAAATAAATTAATAAAAAAAAAAAAAAAATTAAAAACACACTTAATCCCACGTGGTTCAAACGAATAAGGACAATAAATAAATAATTTAACAAAGTTTAACATATCCGTCCACCAAGTTCTACAAAAATAAATACAACGATCAATCACTACAAAATTCTACGAAGCTTCAAACAATTCTACGAAGTTCCAAATAATTCTACAAAGTGCTAAACAACCATGAAGTGTTATAGAATTCAACGAACAATTAAAACAAAACTCTACAAAGTTCAAAACTACAACAAAAATATCATCAAATACAACGATACAAATTTCTACCAACTGCTACGAAGCTTCAAACAATTCTACGAAGTTTCAAACAATTCTACGAAGTGCGAAACAACCACGAAGTGTTACCAACTGCTACGAAGTTTCAAACAATTCTACAATTCTACGAAGTGCTATAGAATCCAACGAACAATTAAAACAAAACTCTACAAAGTTATAAACTACAACGAAATATCATCAAATACAACGATAACAATTTCTACCGATTGCAACGAAGTTTCAAACAATTCTACGAAGTTCCAAACAATTCTACAAAGTTCTAAACAACCTCGAAGTGTTATAGAATCCTACGAACGGTAACAACCAAACTCTATGAAGTTCAAAACTACAACGAAATATCATCAAATATAACAATTACTACCAACTACTACGAAGTTCCTAACAATTACTCGAAGTTTCAACGAACCAACTACTACGAAGCTTCAACTAATTCTACTACTTTTCAACGAACGACAACAATTTCTACCAACTACTACGAAGCTTCAACCAATTCTACGAAGTTTCAACTAACTACAACAATTTCTACCAACTACTACGAAGTTTAAACTAATTCACGAAGTTTCAACAAACGACAACAATTTCTACCAACCACTACGAAGCTTCAAACAATTCTACGAAGTTGCAACGTACAACTACAACAAGTTCTATCAACTCCTAAGAAGTTTCAACCAATTATACGAAGTTTCAACGAACAACTACTACAATTTCTATCAATACTACGAAGCGTCAACGATCAACTATACCCTGTGGAATCACACCACAATTGCTACTTCTCTTCTAAGCTACGACCACCACCCCCCTATTGAGAGAGACGAAGAATTAAAGATGAAAATAGGCAGTCATTAGAACTGTTATTCTAATGGAGTTCTAAAATTAAGCTATAAAGTTTCCTTTCAGCTCTTCGGTCAGCATTGTAAGCGCTTTCAACGCCGGCGAAGAATTGTAAGTGTTTCCAATATATTTTTTTTATTCCTTATTGATACAACATGCCATACTATACAATTACACAAGAATCAATTTAACTAAAATATCCAGGAAGGATAAACCACTTTTTGTTTCATAATTTGTAACGTTTGCCCCAATCATTCATTATATTATATTTCGCAGTGTCTTTAATACAGTAACTATAAGAACTTAATTTGGTCAAATATATCGATAATGAATAAACTTGTTATAAATTAACGACAGAAATGCCTAAGAACATGGAAATTAGTTATGAAATATTAGACTTCGCGATTATGTTCCACGCTTAAATTAGTTAACATGGGGGATTCCGACATCACACAGCCCTAGCGAGTACTCTAGTACCCAAAAAGGGGGTCATCAATGGATAAGAGTTGGACTTGGTGATCTAAGGTAGGGCGGGCATGCACATCGTAACATCAGTGCAAAAGTAACTATCATGCGTTAATCCGGTTTTAATAGAGTAACTATTAGTCTTTCTTCTCCCTACTCCCTACCTATCCTTCTATAAGCCCCCCCCCCATTCCTGCACGCTTTCTCTTTATTTTTTATGTCCTATACGGCGTAGAGAGATATGAGCGGAAGACTCCTCCCCAATACCGACGAGACAGAGCCGGATCTTTCAAGCGTGCTCGTTCTTAGAAGCTCCGACTTACCCGTTTGTGTGGTTTGTTGTCCGCTACAATAGTTAAATAAGAAATAATGGCGCCCAACGTGGTGCCCGAAAATTTTCGGGTTAAATAATAAGCACATTTTAATATTTGATTGTGCAAGACTCACTTTTAATTGCTCAGCCATAACATCTTTGGCCTATTTCCCCCTATTCTCTTTAACCCCTCTTTTCTCTTGTTGTGTTACAAATATAATGGTTGATATTTTCTTTGGAACTTAGGCTTGGAACTCATTGTACTCTAAACAAGATCATGGAAGCCAACGATTTGTAGCACTCTTTCTTTAGAGTTTTGTCTCTGAAGTTGGAATTTAGTAATCGGGATTAACCTGGTTACTAACTAACTATGAGTAGACACAATTCGAAAACATCTGTCTGTGTAAGTTTCATCATGCGTGCGGATTATCCAACAGCGGGATTACTGCATTGGAACCAACGTGAAATAATCATAATTGTTTGACACTAATAAATTGGAGCAACAATGGACTTCGGTAACTTGGCGTATTGCTGAGACTGACCTGTTGTTTTCCCAAATAATTAGACCCGTCCAAAACCAAATTTCTTTCCCACCCTTCGTAATAGTTACCTATGGCAAATAACGTTTTGATTAATATTGGTCTATAGTGCTTCGCTCAGTGATCTGAGTGATGGAGGAATCTCTTAATTTTATGAGATTATAGTATTTGAATTAAAGAAAAAAAAAAAAAAACTAAATTGATATATATACACACACATTACAAACATTTTATCCAATTAAATACAATTAAACAAAATTAAAATCATTTTACCATATATATATATAAACATAAAAAGAAAAAGAAATCCCCTGATTAAAAATATAATTAAAATGCCGATATCGAGGAGTCCAGAAAGTGCTAGAGGTGGTGGATCAGCTATCAGATGTGTGGTATGCGAAGGTCTAGTATCCTCAACGGAGCAATTAACGCGAGGCGCATGTGGTTGCGATTATCACATTACATGTTTTGAAAACCAACAATTCGTTAACAATATTTGCGTAGGTTGTAAAATGCCTATAAACGGAAATCTCGGTAATATACCAGACAAAGTTCCTAACCCAACGACTCAGCCCAATATCGACAACCCATCCGCAAATATGGAAGTAAGTGATGGGGGAATGGCAGAACTAGTTAATAAAGCAGTTCAGTCGCATTGCAACATGCTGCACGAGTCCTTAAGCCAAAAATTGAATGCTTCCTTGTGAAAAAATGCAAGAGGTTCAAGCACCAAGTATTGGGAGAATTGAACTGGGCAACAAAGTTCGACACTCGGAACCTTCTGGATTAGGTCAGCAATCTATGGAGCAACTATTAGGCTTACCTGCACACAGAGAATCATTGATTCAAAACACAGCAACAAATCGCCCAGTACCAGCTGCATCCATAAATGATTCCAAATCAGCCGAAGCGGCTTGGCGACCCGAGAAAGTGAGCCACATAATTAATAACTGGAGAATAAAATTTAATGGTGGTCATAACGGTATGTCGCTGAGTAACTTTATATATAGAGTAGAAGCGCTTACCCAACAGACCCTGGGTGGTGACTTTGACTTGTTATGCCGTTTTAGTAGTTGTCTTTTCGAAGGTAAGGCCAATGATTGGTTTTGGCGTTACCATAAAACGGTGGGAACCATAAGTTGGTCTGAGTTATGTGTAGCGCTCAGAAAGCAGTATAAAGATTCAAGAACAGACTTTGACTCCAGAGATATGCTTAGAGATAGGAAGCAACGGCGCAATGAAAGTTTCGATCAATTCCATGAAGCTATTTGGCCTTGACGAATCAATTAACTACGCCATTATCGGAAGAAGTACTGGTGGAAATAATGCGTCGGAACTTATTACCCGATGGACAGCACAGTATGCCAAACTTAAACATAACTTCGGTATCTCAACTACGAGACGTCGTTAAGAGACGAGAATTCTTCCTGGCAGACATGAACAAAGAAAACAATGCGAAACGGCTCCCAATAATGAAGACGGTGTCCGCAGTGGAAGAAGTGGCTGACCCAGATAAGTCAATGTGTACTTGAGAGGAGGAAGAAATATCAATTGATGCAGTAAATCTCACGTGTTGGAACTGCGGAGGACATGGACATCGATTTAACGATTGTATAAAAACACAAAAGGTCTTATGTTACGGGTGTGGAACTCCGGAGGTCTACAAGCCCAATCGCGCTAAATGTGGACAAGCAAAAAACGTGAAAGCGCCAGCACACGGGACGTGTGCACGCAAACAGATGGTGTCGAAAGCAACCAACACGGACTCTGCAAACTAGATGAATCCCATACTAGTTTGCCAAATCAATTACCGGATATGACCTTTACACCTTCGGATGAAAGACTTATCAAATTCAGCAGATACAGAAAAAAAAGCTACCTCACGGAAACAAAAACGAAATAAAACCCGTATACGTGAGTTTTGGAAGAACATAAAAACAGCCCGACAACACTTGATTAAATCAGTTTTCGAAAAAAACAACGATTTGCGACCATTTGCAAAAGTTTTATTGCTGGGAAGGTCAGTGATTGGATTAATGGACACCGGAGCGTCAGTAAGCTGCGTGGGAAGTACATTGGCTTCAGAATTAATGAATGAACATCCCTCCATGAAACCTTTGCACACCGAAGTGAAAACTGCAGATGGACAGCACCAAAAGATTGTAGAAAAATTAAATACCACCATTGAATTTAGAGGCATCATCAAACCATTAGTATTGTATGTTATCCCTAGCCTATCTCAGAACTTATACTTAGGAATCGATTTTTGGCGATTGTATGGATTACTAACTGATCAATTCTTTGGCAACGTAAAAGAAATTTTGCCGATTACCACCCCGAAATCGAGGTAATTACAACTCAATCAGGAGGCGATACTTCGTTCAGTCATTGAAAAATTTCCGTCATATACGACCAAAGGTCTGGGACGTACTAAAGTCATAGCTCACCGAATTGATGTAGGAAATGCATTGCCCATCAAACAAAGACATTCCCCCGTCTCACCCGCTATTGAAAAATTAATGTACGTCGAGGTAGATAGGATGTTAAAATTAGGCGTAATAGAAGAATCACAAAGCGATTGGTCATCACCAGTGGTGTTAGTAAGAAAACCTGCAAAAGTAAGACGTTGTCTTGATAGCAGAAAAGTTAATGCGGTCACAGTAAAGAATGCATATCCGTTACCTAACATCGGCGGCATTCTAAGCAGACTTCCGAAAGTGGAGTATATTTCAAGCTTTGATTTAAAAGATGCCTTCTGGCAAATACCATTGGATCCGGCTTCAGCAGATAAAACGGCTTTTACAATACCCGGTCGACCGTTGTACCAATTCAAAGTCATGCCATTTGGGTTATGTAATGTCCCACAAACAATGACCAGACTAATGGATAAGGTAATATCACCACAGTTACGAAACGAAGTCTTCGTGTACTTAGACGATTTACTAATAATTTCAGAAACCTTTGAAAGACACTAGGAAGTTCTAGAAAAAGTAAACGAAAGTTTAAAAGCAGCTGGACTGACTATAAATGTCGAAAAGTCTAAATTTTGTTTGAGTGAAGTCAAATATTTAGGCCATGTGGTTGGAAACGGTCATATTAAGACAGACCCGGACAAAGTATCGGCCATCTCCGAATTTCCTGAGCCAAAAACGGTTCGACAACTTAGACGGTTTCTGTGTATGGCAGGATGGTATCAGAAATTCATCAAAAACTACGCGGCAATTACGTCACCACTAACTGACTTATTAAAAGCGAAACGAAAATTTGGAATAGTCGGCGATGCGCAGACCTCATTCAACGGTGTAAAGAAGAGTCTCAGCGAAGCACCAGTCCTTCATAGCCCAAATTTTGACGAAGAATTTTATCTACACTGTGACGCCAGCCACACGGGAGTAGGCGCAGTATTGGTACAGATGTCGGAATCCGGCGATGAAAGACCGATTGCATTCTTGTCAAAGAAACTGAATCGTACTCAAAGAAATTATTCGGTGACGGAACAAGAATGCCTGGCAGCCATGCTAGCTGTAAAAAAATCCAGGCCGTACATAGAGGGACAGAAGTTCACCATAATTACTGATCATGCATCTCTGAAGTGGTTAATGTCACAAAGCGACCTAAGCTCAAGGCTAGCACGATGGGCTCTTAAGCTTCAAGGGTATGATTTTAGTATTGCGCATAGGAAAGGCAGTAAAAATATCGTACCTGACACACTCTCTCGAGCATATGCAGAAGATGTTTGTTCATTGGAGATAAACTGCGGCTTATTCGTGGATCTTCAAAGCGAACAGTTTAAAGACCCAGAATACTGTTCGTTGAGAGAACAAGTAAAAACAAATGTCAAGCAGATATCAGGGTTGTGGACGATTTTGTGTACAGACGAACAGAACATGCGGTAGGTGAACCTTGTCAAGACGATTTGGCGTGGAAACTATGGATACCACGAGGACTCGTATCTTCACTGTTAGAACGTGCTCACACAGACGCTACTTCGTCACACTGTGGAATTCACAAAACTTTGGAAAAATTAAGACGATATTATTATTGGCCTAATATGGTTGGCGACGTTAAAACCTTTATCGGTGGCTGTGAGGTATGCAAAATAACGAAACATCCCAATCGCGCCACTCGACCTCCGTTGGGAAAAATCGTGGATTCCTTGCGGTTGTTCCAAAAGTTATACTTTGACTTTTTGGGACCGTATCCCCGGTCTCGAAGCGGTAACATCGGCATCTTTATAGTGCTAGATCATTATTCTAAATTCGTTTTTTTAAAAGCAAAGTTAAATCCTTCACCAGCGACAAAATATGCGAATATTTAGAAAACGAATTATTTAATTGTTTCGGAGTTCCGGAAACCATAGTGTCAGACAATGGGACTCAGTTTCGCTCGCACACATTTAACGAACTGTTACAAAAATATGGCGTTTACCACCAATATACGGCATTCCACTCACCGCAAGCCAATGCTGCCGAGCGAGTATATAGATCAATAATCAGCGGAATAAAAGCTGATGTTCGCGAAGACCAAAAAGATTAGGATGAACACATCAGTAAAATATCGTGTTCAATCCGTGCATCTTGGCACACGGGCATTAATAACACACCTTACTATATGGCATTTGGCCAACACATGATAACCAATGGTAAAACTTACCCACTTCTTCGCAGCCTGAATCTGTTGGAGGAGCGAACGACAAGGTTTAACAGAGAGGATACCTTTTATATCAGTCGAACTACCGCGCAAATAGCAACCAAAAACAGAGGCAGTCGGAATGAAAAGACCTACAACATACGATCGCGTCTAGTGAACTACCAAGTAGATCAAGAAGTGTTCCGAAGGAACTTTAGGCAAAGCCATTTTTCTCAAGGATATAATGCAAAACTAGCGCCGACATATTTAAAAGCGAGAGTCAGAAGGGTGATAGGAAACTCCTATTATGAACTAGAGGACTTGACAGGGCGATTGGTTGGAATATATCATGCCAAGGATATGAAGCAATAAAAGCATGCGAAGTTATTTGGCTCCTAGGGGATCAGTCTGCGGTTTTACCCACCTACGTCTGATTTTGTAGTGGGGGAAATTGTGGCGCCCTCGTCGCAACAACTGGAAAACGGTTAAATTTAAAATATATGCTGTAATCGATTACTAACGAATTCTGGTATTATTCGGTACATTTTAATGAAAGTGTCAACATAGGCAACGATGAAAGCAAAGGTGATAAGCGAAATCAATTGCAGGGAATCGGCCTCTTTCCTTTTGGACTTCAACGAGATCGGACATATCATCTGCATAATTACGACTGCGGTAAGAATAAAATAAAATCAATCGTGATCAACAGCATGGAGCCAGAAGCAAAATAACATTGCGGAAAAAAAAATAAATAAATAAATAAAAAAAAAAAAAAATTAAAAACACACTTAATCCCACGTGGTTCAAACGAATAAGGACAATAAATAAATAATTTAACAAAGTTTAACATATCCGTCCACCAAGTTCTACAAAAATAAATACAACGATCAATCACTACAAAATTCTACGAAGCTTCAAACAATTCTACGAAGTTCCAAATAATTCTACAAAGTGCTAAACAACCATGAAGTGTTATAGAATTCAACGAACAATTAAAACAAAACTCTACAAAGTTCAAAACTACAACAAAAATATCATCAAATACAACGATACAAATTTCTACCAACTGCTACGAAGCTTCAAACAATTCTACGAAGTTTCAAACAATTCTACGAAGTGCGAAACAACCACGAAGTGTTACCAACTGCTACGAAGTTTCAAACAATTCTACTATTCTACGAAGTGCTATAGAATCCAACGAACAATTAAAACAAAACTCTACAAAGTTATAAACTACAACGAAATATCATCAAATACAACGATAACAATTTCTACCGATTGCAACGAAGTTTCAAACAATTCTACGAAGTTCCAAACAATTCTACAAAGTTCTAAACAACCTCGAAGTGTTATAGAATCCTACGAACGGTAACAACCAAACTCTACGAAGTTCCTAACAATTACTCGAAGTTTCAACGAACCAACTACTACGAAGCTTCAACTAATTCTACTACTTTTCAACGAACGACAACAATTTCTACCAACTACTACGAAGCTTCAACCAATTCTACGAAGTTTCAACTAACTACAACAATTTCTACCAACTACTACGAAGTTTAAACTAATTCTACGAAGTTTCAACAAACGACAACAATTTCTACCAACCACTACGAAGCTTCAACCAATTCTACGAAGTTGCAACATACAACTACAACAATTTCTATCAACTACTACGAAGTTTCAACCGATGATACGAAGTTTCAACGAACCAACTACTACGAAGCTTCAACCAATTCTACGAAGTTTCAACGAACGACAACAATTTCTACCAACTACTATGAAGTTCCAAACAATTCTACGAAGTTGCAACGTACAACTACAACAAGTTCTATCAACTCCTAAGAAGTTTCAACCAATTATACGAAGTTTCAACGAACAACTACTACAATTTCTATCAATACTACGAAGCGTCAACGATCAACTATACCCTATGGAATCACACCACAATTGCTACTTCTCTTCTAAGCTACGACCACCACCCCCCTATTGAGAGAGACGAAGAATTAAAGATGAAAATAGGCAGTCATTAGAACTGTTATTCTAATGGAGTTCTAAAATTAAGCTATAAAGTTTCCTTTCAGCTCTTCGGTCAGCATTGTAAGCGCTTTCAACGCCGGCGAAGAATTGTAAGTGTTTCCAATATATTTTTTTGAAGTGAAACTTCTTTAGCATGGGTGCGATTTGAAACTCGATGAAACGACATGAAAAGAGACAGACTATACATTTATATGATGTAGCCTGCGAAAGAATGAAATAGAATATAGAATGATAGTCTGTATTCATAAACTGAGAAGTCATAAAAAAAAGTAACAACAACAACATGCTTAGTTGTAATTTTGGCATTCCTCTTCAACCGTCACTTTCGCCATCTGGCGCATATGCAACAACAACTAACCTGGCATGTGTACTCCAAATATTATAACAACTCTTGTTGTTGCTATTTTCGGCGTAAGCAAGCACAGTGTGGTTGTTGCTACTTATGGCACTGTCTGAACTTATACATTGTGTTCGTTGTTGCCCTCTACTTAGCGTGGCTAAACAACGTCGCTTATCAGCTTCATAATATATGAGCCACGAATTCATCTACAATTCGCGTCCTCACAATTATGTTAAATTTTGCAATTGACAATCATACTCTTTCCATTGCTGTGATTAGTAAATGAAAACAATTAATTCAAATGTTCTTCGGGAGACACTCTGCACATTTGAATTAATTCTTCTTCTTCGCATTTATGCATTCAAAAATGAACACATTCCAACTTGTCCAAATAACAGGGTTGGTACATACTTATTTTCATAAAATGTACTATTTTCACGAGTTTTTTTTAAGCATTTCAAACACAACTTCACATTAATTATAACTTTAGAATTATTTCAACAATTTAATTCGAATGTACTTCTCAATCTTCGAAACTTGATACAAGCAGATTGGCGAGGCTAATGGTTTTCCAGCTAAAAAAATTTGGTTGATTTGGGAAGGGTTTTTTAAACGCAGATTTATTAATGAATATTAATGGGGAAACCAAAAAGTTTATTTCTTGGTAAATAATTATTTCTCACAACTCAAAAGAAGGCTAAATATAATAAAATCTGAGAAAATTGTCAGAGATTTTGCAAGAGTGTGGAAATATCTATAATATATTTTCCTTTTTTATTGTTTTATTTTGAAATCATCGATCTGAAATATTGCACAGATCCTCCAATTTTATTACCATAAATCATTGATGAGAGGAAAAAAAACAAATTTACGGCATTGCAATGAAAACGTATTTTGTTTTTTTCAATTTTCAATTGACTTGAAACTTCACACTTTTTGTCTTAGAGAGACATAAAAACTATTTTGTTTAAAAATTGGGCATGGCAACGCCTACTTATAGCCAAAATGGATAATTTTACATATCTCAGGATGCAATGAGCTAAAACAATGAAACTTAGTATATTAGATATTAAGATAAAGAGAATCCCGAAAATGGACATAACAAGATCGAATATAGCGCCATTACAGGTTATTTGTTTATTTTAAAGAAAGTTTCACTTCAAACACGTGTACTGTGTTGCACGCGATTTTTTTTTTATTCCTTATTGATACAACATGCCATACTATACAATTACACAAGAATCAATTTAACTAAAATATCCAGGAAGGATAAACCACTTTTTGTTTCATAATTTGTAACGTTTGCCCCAATCATTCATTATATTATATTTCGCAGTGTCTTTAATACAGTAACTATAAGAACTTAATTTGGTCAAATATATCGATAATGAATAAACTTGTTATAAATTAACGACAGAAATGCCTAAGAACATGGAAATTAGTTATGAAATATTAGACTTCGCGATTATGTTCCACGCTTAAATTAGTTAACATGGGGGATTCCGACATCACACAGCCCTAGCGAGTACTCTAGTACCCAAAAAGGGGGTCATCAATGGATAAGAGTTGGACTTGGTGATCTAAGGTAGGGCGGGCATGCACATCGTAACATCAGTGCAAAAGTAACTATCATGCGTTAATCCGGTTTTAATAGAGTAACTATTAGTCTTTCTTCTCCCTACTCCCTACCTATCCTTCTATAAGCCCCCCCCCCATTCCTGCACGCTGTCTCTTTATTTTTTATTTCTATTAGCAGGCCTATACGGCATAGTGAGATATGAGCGGAAGTTTCTTCCCTTTTCGAAAGACCCATCCCCAATACCGACGAGACAGAGCAGGATCTTTCAAGCGTGGTCGTTCTTAGAATCTCCGACTTACCCCTTTGTATGGTTCGTTGTCCGCTACACCGTCCGCCTTTGCTAACCAACCGCGAACAGAAGACCATTATTAAGTCTATTTGGCTTAATCCCAGGACTACAGCTCATCAGGCAAAGCTTCAGATAGAGGATAGTTTTTCCAAAACAGTTTCCGAAGAAACTGCACGCCGTGTCATAAAAAAGGCTGACTACCATAGTAGAGTCGCCCGCAAAAAACCGTTGATTTCAGAAGCCAATAGACAAAAGCGCCTAACTTTTGCTAATGAGTTCATTACAAAGCCCCAAGACTTCTGGAATAAAGTTATATTTTCCGACGAAAGTAAATTCTGCATATTCGGAATCAAGGGAAAAGTTTTGGTATGGAGGAAAAGCGGAGAAGCATTCAAAAAAAAAAAACTTACCATAGTTGGCACGGTGAAACATGGTGGAAGCGGAATAATGTTTTGGTGGTGTATGGCGGCAAGCGGCGTGGGAAAATTGACATTTATCGAGACAACCATGGATCAAAGACTCTACATCAACATTTTAAAAAACAATTTGAAGCAAAGTGCTGATCAATTAGGGCTGGAAAGTGATTATTGGTTCCAGCAAGACAATGACCCAAAACACACTGCATATAATACAAAGCTTTGGCTACTGTTTAATGTCGAAAATCAGCTGCGAACACATTCCCAGAGTCCTGATCTCAACCCTATCGAACATTTGTGGGATCTTCTTGAGAGGAAAATTCGAAAGCACACAATAACTAGTCGATTCCATGCCGAAACGCCTTACGGAGGTACTGCAGAGGAAAGGATACCCTACAAGCTATTAAAAAGGATCATCTTTTATATTAAACTAAACTGTACGCAGACTTTTGCGTGTACACTTTTTCGTAGTATTAAGTTTAAAATTAAAAATTTAATATAATTCATGGTTAAATATTCTGAATAAAATACGTCATTGTAGACAACAAATTATAGTTTAATTTGAAAAAAAACTGAGTTAAATAAATGCATAAATGGCCGAACAATTTGTGTTAAAAGTTTGATTTTGAAATTTTTTGAGGGTGTACGCAGATATATTCGAGTGAGTGTACATATGAGCAGCTGATTCATCTGCATTTTGTGTCCTCACAATTATGTTGAAGCCAGTTCAATTTTACAATTGGCAATCATACTCTTTCCTTTGCTGTGCTTAGCAAATGAAAACAATTAACTTACAAATTCAAAATACTCCAAAGAAGAACATTAATAATAAGTTATAAATAATAAGTATGTGTATACTAAATAAAGTCAAGTAGATTCTACACATTGAAACACTGCACATTGGGCAGAAACGGCTTTTTCTACTTTTCATCGAAATATTCATTTCATATAAAGTATATATATTCTTGATCAGGATGACAAGACGTGTTGATTTAGCCATATCCGTCTGTCTGTCTGTGTGTATGCGAACTTGTCCCTCAGTTTCAGAAGCTATCGAGCTGAAACTTTGGACAGAGTTTTAGAATTTATTGCGATCAATCATTTGTCGGAACCAGCATGATCGGATTATTGGAACAAGTAGCTACCATACGAAAAGAAGAAGAGAAGTGAACAAATCTTGAATCGTTGTATCGAAAACTTTTTTGTTTCTTAATCAATTGACTTGAAACTTCACACTTATGTTCTTGGCGAGGCATGAAAACTATTTTGATAAGAATTGGCTTGGTCACGCCTACTTTTATCAAAAATCTTTAATATGAATACCTCCGGTAGCTAATGAGCAAAAACAATGAAAGTTGATACATAGATGAAGATGAAGAGAAAATATGTTCAGTCAAAAAAAATGGGCGTGGCACAAGAAAGTGCGTTAAAAGTATATAAGCTTCAGCCTTGCTGAAGACAGCGTCCTTACTGTTTTTTTTTTTTGGCAAAAACCCAACATTTTTTTTCAGAGCTCGTAAAATACGGTCAATCAATTTTTTCAAAGCTGTCTTGTGACGACGAAAACAGAAAAACATGAAGTAGGCTTGCTCTCTCTCAGAACAGAACACTTTTTTTTGTTTCGTTCGTGTTCTCTGTCTAGTGTTTTTGATTGAGCAAAACACACGAAAGTGTCTTGCTATGACAGCTCATGATGAAATAACATAAGGTGGTCTCGTCGCCTGCCGAAGTATTACGAAGTATCCACTTATTTCAGTGCACGTTTGCTTGTTGAAAAGAAAGGTTGTGTGCGGACGAATTTTTCTTGTTATTTATTAACCCTTAAGCGTGCACGCATTAATATGAAATATTATATTAATAATATTAATTTTTTTTTACTTTAAAATAAGAATATATTTTAGAGTTAACTACTTAAACAAAAAAATTTGTATTAAGAACCAAAAGCAGCGTTTAATTGGTAACTCTAAATTATTAAAAATCAAACTTTAAAAAAAAATCTCGTCCTTTATTTATAAGTGGCATATTCAAAGCCTACGGACATGCTAAGGGTTAATCAACAATCACATTGCCGCCTCACTCACACTCAATACGACACTCAGTTTACTATGTTCCTTTCACTCGCACTTATTGCGAGCATACAATAAGTGGATGTCTGTTGCCGACGAGACCACCTTATGTTATTTCATCATGTGACAGCTCAAACAAAGACACATTGTCTTGCTTTCATGAAATATGTGTCTTTTAATGAGCAAAACGACTAAAGTGTTAACAAAAAGTGTCTTTCTATATATAATGTAAAACAAGTGTATGCAGCTATAAAAGGTGTTTGACCGTCAAATGGCGCCTCTTATTTGTAATATGCTTGCCGGTCAACTCCACACCACATACGTTGCATACCGACATGTTTCTATCTGCGTGGTATTTTTTATTGCAGTCCCGATTCATATCACACAATATTTTATATTTGATCCAGACGAAAACGTATTGCTTGTTAGTATAATTTATTTTCAGTTTTCACCCATAAACACACATACATAGGCAAAAGACACTTTTTTTTGTTTGTGCTTAGAAAATCTGTCTTTGGAAGACACGAGAAAAATTAAAATAAAACAAAGTGTTAATGCTTGATCATTCAACTCATTAATCAAAAACAGAATTGAGTGTGTTTTCTCTCTCCCTCTTTTCATAGTGTCCGAATGAAACAGTTTTTTTTCTGACAGTTTGAAAATGTTGACAGTTTTTTACATGCTCTGTTTTTTTTTTGAAATAATTGTCCCTCATCTAAAATATTTAATTTAAAATTTATTATGAAACCCTCATTTTATTCCAGCCCGTCAAAGTCAGCTTTTTGTGCCAAGTGATGTCTGGACACTGTCTACAGCAGAAAAGATTTACATACATACATAAGTGCTCAATTATATATGATTTTGTTTCTTTATTTTTTCAATGTTATTAATAAACAATAATTTTGACGAATCTAACATATATAGCAAGATACAGTTGGATTCAAAAAAGTGATATTCACGTAGATTTTAAAACACATGCGGATTTTTGCGGTTTTTCGAAATATTTGAATACATGTGGGCAAGGTTGATATTTGTCGTGGCGATTTGCTGGAAATGTGGTTGGAAAAGCGTCGCAACTTAAATGCTATTTTTGATTGGGATTGCGCAGAAATACCTCAAAATTCTTATCGAGATAAACATTAAAATGAAAATAAAGAATTTTATTGTGCAAGTCAAAAGACTGTTGAAAAAATATCAAAATATTAGTTGGTTCGCTTCAGATATAAAATTTTATTCAAAAATAGATAAAAGTGTCAGTAAAGGTGGACGGCCTCCTCTACCTTATAACGAAGGAACTACACGTCAAAACAAAGCAATGCGATCCGCGTAGCTGACACATTGCTTTGGCACTTAACCATTAGCGTGTCGCGCTCTCTCAAATATGCTGAGTCGCGATCAAGCGCTCTCTCAATCCTTCTTTCTATTATGTAAACTAACGCTTCTATCAAGTTAGAACTCAAGTGTGGTACAATTAACAAACTTTTACAAACAACAATTATCAAACTTAAATAGAAAAAAATAAATGTATTAACCAAATTCTTCAACGAATTTATTTAATTGGCGCCCAACGTGGGGCCACGTCAAGAAACGGTATTAATAATATAAAATATACCTAACGTGCGCCTCTAACTAAGCCTAAAACGGTTCTAATAATATAAAACGAACGCGTTAGTGCTTAAAAAACACACCAAGACGACCAAAGCTTTTCGCTAGTGTCGCAATTCAGGACAAAATAAATAGCCCGCAACATAAGCCCGCAACGGTTCTAATAATGCAAAAACGAACGCGTCAGTGCTTTGTAAAAGAAACAAAAACCCAATAAGCCGCAACGGTTCTAATAATAGAAAACGAACGCGTCAGTGCTCTATAAAGGAACTTATACTCAAATAAGCCCGTAACGGTTCCAATAAAACAAACCGAACTCGTCAGTGCTTTAAGAAACGAAAAACTCTAACGCAAAAACGAAGTTCTAATAAAACAAAACGAGCTTTCTAGAGCTTATTAACAACCAAATGGACTCCATCAAAAACTTAGTAGCAAAGGCCAAAGGCTACAAGCCGCTGAAATATTGTAACCAGTGCGGATCTACGGAACACACAGACAATAACTGTGTTGTGAACAAAAATAAAAAGTGCTAAGTGAAACAAAGGTGAAAAAAAACACACCAAAGATCAACAAAAGGACATGCTACCGAAATCGGAAACTGAAGACATTGAAATAAAACTACCAAGTTCATCTACCTACCCCCACAAGGAGGAAGACGCCGATTACTACCGAAGCATTGAAGGACAACTATAGGCAATCTGGAGAACAACCAGAAAGACAACGCTGAAGACAGAGAATTGTGAAGGGACATCAACAGACGTATTCAGGAAATTCTGGAGGATATTCGGAATCAGTGAGTCAGAATAAAAATTATATTAAGAAAGAAAAAAAAAACAATACTTTGAAAAAAAAAACAATAAACCAGTAAGGACGCTATCTTCAGCAAGGCTGAAGCTATAATACTTTTCAAGTTGTGTCACTATAAAAAAACTAAATGAATAGTTTTCATGCCTCTTTAACAACATAACTGTAAGGTTTCAAGTCAATTGGTTAAAAAACGAAAAAGTTTTCCATACAACGGTTTAAGTTTTGCGATAAGTGGGCGTAGCCATGCCCATTTTTGATCAAAATAGTTTTCATTCCTTCCTAAGAACATAACTGTAATGTTTCAAGTCAATTCGTTAAAAACCAAAAAGTTTTCCATACAACTGTTCAAGTTTCAGTATAAGTGGGCGTAGCCATGCCCACTTTTGGTCTAAATAGTTTTCATTCCTCCCTAAGAACATAAATGTAAAGTTTCAAGTCAATTGGTTAAAAAACAAAAAAGTTTTCCATACAACGGGTCAATTTTCGCTATAAAAGGGCGTGGCTACGCCCACATTTGGTCAAAATAGTTTTCATTGCTTCCTAAGAACATAACTGTAAAGTTTCAAGTCAACTGGTTAAAAAAACAAAAAAGTTTTCCATACAACGGGTCAATTTTCGCCATAAGTGGGCGTGGCTACGCCTACTTTGGTCAAAATAGTTTTCATTCCTCCCTAAGAACATAACTGTAAGGTTTCAAGTCAATTGGTTAAAAAACAAAAAAGTTTTCCATACAACGGGTCAATTTTCTATAAGTGGGCGTGGCTATGCCCACTTTTGGTCAAAAGAGTTTTCATTCCTCTCTAAGAACATAACTGTAAGGTTTCAAGTCAATTGGTTAAAAAACAAAAAAGTTTTCCATACAACGGGTCAATTTTCTATAAGTGGGCGTGGCTATGCCCACTTTTGGTCAAAATAGTTTTCATTTCTCCCTAAGAACATAACTGTAAAGTTTCAAGTCAATTGGTTAAAAAATAAAAAAGTTGTCCATACAACCAGAGAGTATAAAAATATAACAAGAGACCGAAGGCCTCTCACGCTAAGCTTTCGGGTTTTGGAGATCCCGAATAGATAACTGGCGGAAAACTGTGCGACAGAGACGGAATGAGAAATGTATATATTTGACTCGCTCAGCCTGGAATTGTTTACATTTTTCCTATTTTGTTTACTTTTGAGATGTTGCCACGTTTCATTTGCTTGTGCGGCGTGGACTTTTGTCTTGATTTTCATTTTTATATTTTGTAAGTCCGGACGGACATTTCGTATTCAATTATTTCAGCATATTTTTAGATCTAATGAAAATAATGACTTTTTAAACATATTCTAATTGTTTATATCAAAATTTTATATTTTTCATCATATTTTTATTAACATGCCAATATAAATAAAATTCTAAAATTTGCAAAATAAAAATTTTTATAAGCAAAGCTTTCATCTGCATTTTCATTTATCAAAATCAAATATCATCCATCATGAACATTTTTCGCGTCTATAGTCTGAATATAGTCAAACAATTCAAATTTTATACTGATGGTAACAGGATCACATGAAACTAAGTAGCAGAACAATACATTTTGCATTTGCTAAATTGTTAGCTTATGGCTGAGACGGGTAAAGGGGTACATGATGCGAAGTGCGAAGAGGCTGGGAGGTCGCCAACAACAAACAACAAATACAATACAACAACAAAAGCAAAGAACATTTTCATTCTTCATATTGTCGAAAAATAACCAGCGACAACAAAAACAATACGCACATACTTATGTATATGCTCCACTTCACCCTTTCTCAACGTTGCTTTGATTTTCGGCTAGCGCAAAGTTTTAGCAACAACAATGACAATGCGTATACATTTATATACTCCACTTCACCCTTTATCTACATTTGCATTGACTGCCTTGATCGCAGTCCCAACAAATACAATACGCACACACTTATTGCTCCACTACACCCTTTCACACATATGCATTGACTTTGGTTGTGGAACAGAGGGAGTAAGTGTGTGTGGGTAACTTGCTTTTGCTATGATTTTTTGATATTTTGTGTGTAATTTGCTATTTGTTATTTCTTTGACTTTTTGATATTATTGTCCTTCCTGACATTTCTGATCGCCTAGTAGCATGAATCAATTTGCTTAGTAAAATTGAATAGCGATTACTTTTTGTTGGTATATAAAGTAGTTTTTTGTTTTTAAGAAATGGTAACCCTACCATACATACATACATTTATTCATGCTCAATAAACGCACCTTCACTCGCTTATAATCCTCCTAACAGAACACACGTACTTTTACAATAAACGGATTGCTATATTAAAAAGACTATAGCTGTTTTTTACTTAAAACGCTAAGATCCAAATAAATCGGACTTTCATCACTTTTGATCTGCAAAGAAACCATATTTCGCTTAGAAACCATATTTCGCCTACTTATTTCAATGCAAAATCAAATTAAACGCATATAAAAATAATTATTTTCGTCGCTAAACAATGCAATATAATTTTCTTCAGTCAATCAAACTCAAACTAAAATCAACCTTATCTCTATATAATAAAAGTTACATTGCCTCAGCTTAAATAAAATGTAATTTATTTACAATAAGCATGAATAACTAAATACATATACATACATATTAAGCCGACGGCACTTGATCAGTGCAATTATTTTATTTTCATTCTTAAGATCAAAACTCACAATATGTACATACATGCCCGCCCTACTGCTTCTTTTGTCGACACTTTCATTGAACACAAGAAGGATCGTTTCTTAGAAACCACGCATACATACCCACACCCCACTTCATCTTTGCCACCACTTTTCGTAAACAAAAGTTGTTTATGAAATTTGGCAACGGAGCTGGAAGTTCATTCATAAACTCCAATAAATTCCCAATCATAGTATTTGTCTGTCCGTCGTCGTTAGAGCGAGCCAAACATACATTCGTTTTGTTGTCTCTGTCGCGACAAAACTTTTCCGCTGGTTATTAGTAACAATTATTTTTTGAAAGCTTAGCGTGAGCGAGCTTCGGTCTCTTGTTATATTTAATACTCTCTGGATATAGCCATGTCCGTCTATCCGTCCTTCCGTCCGTCTGTCTGTGTATATGCTATCTCCTCCCACAGTTTTGAAGATATCGAGCTGAAATTTTGGAGGGAGTCTTCTCTAATGTGTGGTCAAATCATTGGTCGGAACCGGCCATATCGGATTATTGGAACTGGTAGCCCCCATACGAAATGAAGAAGAAAAACAAATTTTAATCGTTATATGGAAAACTTTTTTGTTTTGGAAAATGGAGGGCTGAAATTTCAAACATAGTAGTTTTACATAGTCCGATATAATGCCTGAAAGTTTCATTGAGATCGTGCAACTAGAACTGGTAGCTGCCATACAAAATGAAGAAGAGGAAGAGAAATTAAGATTTAACTTCGTTGTATAGAAAACATTTTTGTTTTGTATGATAGACAGCTGAAATTTTAAACATAGTAGTTTTACATGGTTCGATTAAATTATTGAAAGTTTCATTGAGATCGGGCAACTAGAACTGGTACCTGCCATACAAAATGAAGAAGAAGAAGATAAGCAATATTCACGTCATTCATGGAAAACTTTTTTGTTTCTTAACCAATTGACATGAAACTTCGCAGTTATGTTCTTGGGGAGGCATTAAAACTATTTTGACAAAAATGGGCATGGTTACGCCCACTTTTACCAAAATTAAATAATTTGCATATCTCCGGTACCCAATGAGCAAAAACAATGATAGGCTAATTAGATGAAGAGCAAATATATTCAGTCAAAAAAATAGGCGTGGCACAAGAAATAAGCCTGAAGAGTATTTAAGCTTCAGCCTTGCTGAAGTAAGCGTCCTTACTGGTTATTCAATTATTTTGATACTTAATACTATGCTGCGGTCGTAAAGCGCAGCGTTATCTTAATTCTATTTATAATATTATTTATCGCTGAGTTTGTAAAACTCCGCGTTGTTCTTAAATCTAGCTCTGCTAGCGCTGAGTTTGTAAGTCCCAAAGATATCTTAAAAATAGTTTTATCGCTCGCCGTCGTTAATCTATGTGACCCTTATTGTAAAGAAAATATCGCCGCATGTGGCAATCTACCTATCAGTAGCCGGTCCGCGATGATAGATTATTATATTCATTTTAGTACCACTCCTTGGTTTACCTCTAATCACATGTTCAATTCTGAACAGAAGGTGGAAAGTATGGAAAAATATACGTAAGAGAATCAGTATATAGAAAACATTTAAAAAAAATTTTCTCAATATGGATTTTAAAGCACTAAAGGCTCGAACGTATGGAAGAATGATCATATTAAAATCAGTATATAGGTAACTTTTCAAAAAATTTCAAGAATTCAAAAATCTACTATTGAAATGTTATTTTTGAGTGAATTTAATACTAAACTAAGCGAAAGAAACAATAAAACATTTTAAAATTCAAATTTTATCAATATGGATTTTTGAGTACCTAAGGCTTGAACGTATGGAAGAATGATCGTATGAGAATAGGTATATAGGTTACATTTAAAAAAATTTCTAAAATTCAAAAGTCTACTATTGAAATATTATTTTTAAGTGAAAGACACAATAAAACATTTCAAAATTTATATTTGATCAATATGGATTTCTGAGCACTGAATGCTTGAACGTATGGAAGAATGATCGTTTGAGAATCAGTATTTAGGTAACATTTATGGATTTATGGAGAATAAACGTCTGAGAATCTGTATATAAGTAATATTTCAAAAATTTTCAAAAATTCGATAATGTTCTACCGAAATGTATTTTTAAGTGAATTTAATACGAACCTAAGTGAAAGAAACACTAAAACATTTCAAAATTTAAATTTTATCAGTATGGCTTTTCGAGCAATTAAGGCTTGAACGTATGAACGAATAAACGTCTGAGAATCAGTATAAAGGTAACATTTCAAAAAATTTCAAAAATTCAATAATCTCTAATTGAAATGTTATTTTTAAGTGCAAGAAACAATAAAACATTTAAAAATTAAAATTTTATCAATATGGATTTCTGAGCACTGAAGGCTTGAACGTATGGAAGAATAAACGTATGAGAATCAGTATTTAGGTAACATTTATGGATTTTTAAGCACTTAAGGCTTGAACGTATGGAAGAATATACGTATAAGAATCATTATAGAGGTAACATTTAAAAAAATTTCAAAAATTTAATAATCTACTATTGAAATGTTATTTTTGAGTGAATTTAATACTAAACTAAGCGAAATAAACAATTAAACATTTCAAAATTTAAATTTTATCAATATGGATTTTTGAGCACCTAAGGCTTGAACGTATGGAAGAATGATCGTATGAGAATCATTATATAGGTAACATTTCAAAAACATTTCTAAAATTGAATAATCTACTATTGAAATGTTATTTTTGAGTGAATTTAATACTAACCTAAGTGGAAGAAACAATAAAACATTGAAAAATTTAAATTTTATCAATATGGATTTCTGAGCACTTAAGGCTTGAACGTATGGAAGAATGATCGTATGAGAATCAGTATATAGGTAACATTTCAAAAAAATTCAAAAATTCAAAAATCTATTATTGAAATGTAATTTTTAAGTGAAAGAACCAATAAAAAATTTTAAAATTGAAATTTTATCAATATGGATTTTTAAGCACTGAAGGCTTGAACATATGGAAGAATGATCGTATGAGAGTTTGTATATAGGTTATAAAGTATAAAAAATTTCAAAAATTCAATAATTTACTATTGAAATTTTATTTTTGAGTGAATTTAATACTAAACTAAGTGAAAGAAACAATAAAACATTTCAACGTTTAAATTTTATCAATATGGATTTCTGAGCACTCAAGGCTTGAACGTATGGAAGAATGATCGTATGAGAATCAGTATATAGGAAACATTTCAAAAAATTTCAAAAATTTAATAATCTACAATTGAAATGTTATTTTTAAGTGCAAGAAACAATAAAACATTTAAAAATTGAAATTTTATCAATTTGGATTTCTGAGCACTGACGGCTTGAACGTATGGAAGAATAAACGTATGAGAATCAGTATTTAGGTAACATTTATGGATTTTTAAGCACCTAAGGCTTGAACGTATGGAAGAATGATCGTATGAGAATCAGTATATAGGTATTATTGAAATGTAATTTTTAAGTGAAAGAAACAACAAAACATTTCAAAATTTACATTTTATCAATATGGATTTTCGAGCACTTAAGGCTTCAACGTATTGAAGAACGACCGTATAAGAATCAGTATATAGCCAATTAAAAAAATTTCAAAAATTCAAAAATCTACTATTGAAATATTTTTGAGCGAATTTAATACTAACCTAAGTAAAAGAAACAATAAAACATTTCAAAATTTAAATTTTATCAATATGGATTTTCGAGCACTTAAGGCTTCAACGTATGGAAGAATGATCGTATGAGAATCAGTATATAGGGAACGTTTCAAAAAATTTCAAAAATTCAAAAAAACTACTATTGAAATGTTATTTTAAAAAGAAAGAATAAATAAAACATTTCAAAATTTAAATTTTATCAGTATGGATTTTTGAGTTCTAAAGGTTTCAACGTATGGAAGAATGATCGTATGAGAATCAGTATATAGGTAATATTTCAAAAAATTTCAAAAATTCAATAATCTTCAATTGAAATGTTATTTTTGAGTAAATTTAATACTAACCTAAGTGAAAGAAACAATAAAACATTTCAACATTTAAACATTTAAATTTTATCAATATGGATGTAGGAAATACTGAGAAACGAAAGGTAGTGAAGAATAAAGAACGGAGTGTCAAAGAAACGCGTAGTGGACAATGCTACAAAGCCACATCGTGTCGCGTTGTAGCATTGAAGTTGTAGTTTGTAGGCATACAGCGATCGCAGGAAAGTTTCTGGATTGAATCGTGCGTAGGAAGTCGAAGAAGAAAGTTGAAAGTGCTCCAGTTTAAGTAATTGTGCCCGTAGCTAAAATAATACAACTTATAAACTATATAATCTAAAATATCATTATAAACTATTGTTAAACTTTAAATACTAAATAAATAATGTAATTCTAAGATTAAATAAAGAAATCCTAGACACTGAACTACATTTGGGGGCTCAACCGGGATAAAAATTTAAACAAAATAAAAGTTATAATAAAACCAGTAAGGGCGGTATAGTTGAGTATTCTCAACTATATAATACCCTGTACACACACCTATGTTGATAACACGTTAAACATTCGCCGACAGCAAAAGCAGTGTACCACGATATGGTTTGTGTATTTGCTAATAGTGAGGCAGGGCTCACAGTGCAATGTTGCCATTAGATGGCGCTTTAGTACGGGTTTTGTTACAAAGCATTGCTGCAAAATTTTAGTGTGTTGGTCTTTGCGGGGAAAGTGGTAGTTTGTTGTATGCAGTTTTAAAAAGGTATGTTATCTGAGTTTGCATACAAAATTTCAGCATTGTATTCTTTATACTTTAGGAGATACAGCAATTTTAAGAAAAAAATTACCTTTTGTTGTGCTCGATGGGCGGGAAGGAATGGGCGTGGCAAAAATTCCTTCAAACTTCATCTAGTGTTCGACCACACGAGACTATCTTCCAAATTTCAAGTCTCTAGCTTTAATAGTTTTCGCAGTGTTAAGTACGGTTTTTGTTACAAATAGGATAAAGCAGTGTTCAAAGCGCAATTTATGCCAAATTTTAACTTGTTTGTCTTTGCGTTGTCACACAGCGATAAAAATGAAAGTTTGTGGTATGCAGTTTTAAAAAGGTATGTTTACTGAGTTTGCATACAAAATTTCAGCATTGTATCTATTATAGTTTAGGAGATACAGCAATTTTAAGAAAACAACTTTTTGAGGGGAAACGAAGGGGAGGGGGAAAAAATGTGGTATGCAGTTTTGTAGAGCTATACATACTGAGTCTACATACTCATTTTCATGTTTCTAACTCATCAGGTTTTCGAGCTACAGCCTTTTGAAAAAATGGGTGGTGCTCGATGGGCGGGAAGGAGTGGGCGTGGCAAAAAATCCTTCAAACTTGATCTAGCGTTTGACCTCACGAGTCTATCCACCAAATTTCAAGTCTCTAGCTCTTATAGTTTTCGAGAACCATTGGTGAGGACGGACGGACGGACGCACGGACGGACGGACAGACAGGGCTATATCAATTCGTCTTGTCATCCTGATCAAGAATATATATACTTTATAGGGTCCCCCTCCCCTCCTTCTATGCGTTACATACAAACCGTCTCAAACAAACTTAATATACCCTGATACACAGTGTGTGTACAGGGTATAATTAATTAAAAAAATAATAAATACGGCCGAGATAATATAATTATTATAATAATATTTGAACAATAATACAATTAACAATTTAATCAGCGAAGATTATGTTAATAAGAAAATAACCTAAATATAATAAAATTATAAAATTGTAGTGAAACAATTATTATAATAACATTTAAACAATAATACAATTTCACAAGTTTGCGGCATTTACTTAACGGAGACAGAACGGCGGCAGAAAAGCAAATTCAAGTGAAAAAATTCGTGCATTAAAGTTCTTGGAAAAGCTAGAAGACAAAAGTCACAGCAACGTTGGCGGTAAAGCAGCGGTGTGCGGTACAGTGGCAGCGTCAGTAAAAATTAGCTAGAAGACAAAAGTCACAGCAACGTTGGCGGTAAAGCAGCGGTGTGCGGTACAGTGGCAGCGTCAAGAAAAAGTAGCAAGAAACAGAAGTCACAGCAACGTTGGCGGTAAAGCAGCGGAGTGCGGTATAGTGGCAGTTTCGAACGAAAATTGAGGCATAAGGAACATGCGAAGGACTGAGGTAGGGCGATTCAAGTAGCGGTAAATCAACGGATTGTGAGCGAATTCGAGAGTAACGGTACAAGAGCAAGCGCGAGTTATTGAGAAAAGTGCGCAAGAACAGCAGAACTATATTCGTGAACGAATAGCAACGGAGATTGGAGAATTCGGCAGAATTTCAATTAACTGCGCAATAGCGTGCGATTGGTAAAACATTGGGTGCAAGCAAGCACAAGCAGCAGCGAAAAAACAAAATTCGAGAGTATTTTAAAGAACAACGCAGTAGCGTCGGGTGCAAGCAAGCACAAGCAGCAACGAATAAGCAGAATTCGACAGACAGCGTTGGACAACCTCGTACAGTAGCAACGAATAGCGGCAAATATAACGGGACCAAACGCGAAGTGGTGACAACAACAACGGTGAGCTGTAATTGATGGAAGACGGCTGCGTGGGAAAAGAGTAAATATTAAGCATATAAAAAAAGTAGTTTCCCAACGGGAAAAAATCGTACACATTCTACCCGCCGTGCGAGTAGAAGGTGTCGTAAGTGTAGACAAAGAGGTTGCGGGGGTTGGTATGCGTTCGACGTCGTCGTATGACAGAGAAACACAACGCAAAATATAACAGCAGCGAAAAA
Organism: Phortica okadai; assembly: GCA_034638295.1. NCBI lineage: Eukaryota > Metazoa > Arthropoda > Insecta > Diptera > Drosophilidae > Phortica > Phortica okadai. The sequence continues at coordinate 602,819 of JAWUZV010000032.1, read as the reverse complement.
TTACAACAACAACACATGCTCTGTCGCTTCTTTTTGCAGCGAGTGTGGAAGGCTTCACAAAACGAAATGCCGCTTTGTGGATGAAGAGTTAGGGGAGGGTTCGTTGTCCATGCTAAAAATAGAACTAACAGGCAAACGCACTTTTTTGTTTCGCCGACGGGTGGCTCTGCTCTTATTCATAATTAGGCGCACTTTTACTATAAGTCTCAATGGCCGCGACGGTTAAGCGGCGGCTTGCGAATCGACGATCCGCGGTTCGAGTCCTGGTGCCGGCGTTCACTCAATAAATAAGTAAGTTTCCCTTTATTCAATAATTAATTATCCAATGTATCACTTCTCAATATAGAAAATATAAAGTCAAACAACACGGAAAAAAGGAGTAATAAACAAAGGCAAAAAATTATAATATAAAAAAATACATTAAAAAACCGTCGGAAAATTAGAAATAATAAATTTTTTTTTTTTTTTTAACACAGCAAGTTTTTAGTAGTTTTGTATTTTTATATTGTATATGATCATCTTTTTTTTTTTTAAAACAAAAAAAAAGTAACTAAATAAAATGTTTTTTGTTGACCCGGCTGGGAATCGAACCCGCGTCTTCAAATGCAAGCAAAATAGGATGGTAAGTGTCCGAACTAAATATATAAAGTGTCCGAACTAAAAAAAAAGTGTCCAAACTAAAAAATATAACAGCGAACGCAAACGTATAACAGCAGCGGTTTTACAACAACAACCCATGCTGTGTTACTTCTTTTGCCGCGAGTGTCGCTTCTTTTAGAAGAGAGTGTTGCTTCTTTTAGAAGCGAACGTGGAAGATTCTATGCATGGCGCAAAGCGGACATTTCTGTGTTTAACGCCATCGGAAATTAGAAGAAATCGGAAGACATGCTCCATTCTAAAGAACGCAGCCATAAGGCAGTTAGAAGGCGTTCTGCGTCCCGTTGGGTTGTCATAACACTAACATAGCTTAAGTTGACAGCAGTTAACAAATATTTGGAACAGTTTGAGAAGCACTGAGTTGTTGCAAAAATGGAGTTAAATGAAATTATGGCACTGCGTGTCATAGATTTGCGAGCAAAACTCACAGAATTGCAATTGAGCACAGTAGGGCGGAAAAGAGAATTGCAAAACAGGCTTTTGACTCATTTTGGGATTCAAGATGATGATGATGATGAAGAAGATAACGATTCTGATATGGAGTTGGTAAGGACAGCAAATGAGTCGATAAGGAGAGAAAATGTGGCAATAAGGTCAGCAAATGAATCAACAGAAAGAGTTTGTCAGGGTTCATGGTTTACGTTAAAAGATGTAGAAGGAAGTGTGTCTCAGTTCTCAGGTTCAGGCATCCCTGAAGTCAATCAATGGATACAAGAACTTGAAGATTGTGCGGTAACAGTGAAGTGGAGTGATCTTCAAACATTCGTTTATGCAAAACAATTGTTAACGGGTGCAGCAAAGGCATTTGTGCGTAGTTTGAAAAAAGTTAATAATTGGAATACTTTGAAAAAAGAATTGCGTGAAGAATTTGAGGTTAAAGTTTCAACAGCATCAGTACATAGAAGTTTGGCGCAAAGGCAACAAAAGAAAAGCGAAACTTTGCAAGAATACTTGTATGCACTAATAGAAATAGCGAAGCCGATCGAAATAGATGACGAAAGTATTATTGAATATTTTATTAAAGGTATACCAGATTCAAGGTTGAACAAAATGGTTCTGTTTCAAGCAAAGACAATAAAACAATTGAAGGGTCAGATTGAAATCTATAAGAATTATAGAGATGTTTGGAAATCAGGTAGTAAAACAGACAATGAGCGAAAGGATAGAATATCAGTGAGTGGAAATGACCGAAAATGTTATGGTTGTGGTGAAAGTTCACACATTAAAAAAGATTGTCCGAAGAATGAAATTAAATGTTTTAAATGTGGACAGCCAGGTCATAAAGCAGCTGAATGTCCGAAAGTAAGTCAAGTCAAACAAGAAAAAACAGCTAACATGGTTCATGATGGAAAAGTAATTCAACCGACAAGCGTATTTACTCCTTCAGGGCTAGAGTTGAAAGATGTACGACATGTAGCAGTTAATTTTAAAGGGCTAGTCGATACAGGAGCGGATTTGTGTTTGATGCGAAGGCAAACATATTTGAAACTCGGAAATATTGAAGTCGAGGGACCAGGAAAATGTTTGACAGGTATAGGTGAGAGCAAAATTGTTACCTTGGGAAAGGTCAAAATTCCAGTTAAGATTGATGGTATTGACATGGACATCGAATTTCATATAGTTGCAGATGAAGATATGGGTTTTGATGCAATTTTGGGCAGGACGATTCTAGGAAATGTTGATATGAGAGTTACAAAAGGCGGTACTCAATTTTTGCCGAGATTGAAAAAGCTAGTGCCGGAAAAAACTTCGTGTCAGGAATTGTTGCAAGAATTTAGTAACATGTGTGCATTGACTATGGAAAAAGATAAAGTCGAAGTCGAAGTAACTCATTTGAGTGAAGAGCATGCAAATGAAGTGAAAAGGTTGGTAGAAAACTACACACCAGCAAGAAATTCAAAGGCTCCGATTAAAATGAAGATTTTGTTAACAGATGAAGTACCAGTATTTCAACATCCAAGACGACTACCATATTTCGATCAAAAGATAGTTGATGATCAGGTTCAAGAGTGGTTGAAAGAAAAGATTATACAGCCAAGTATATCTGAGTACGCAGCACCGATAGTGTTAGTATCAAAAAAGAATGGGAAGAAACGTTTGTGTTGTGATTACCGAAAATTGAATGAGAAAATAGTGAGAGATAATTTTCCAATGCCACAGATGGATTGGGTAATAGACAAGTTGCAGGGTGCGAAGGTTTATACAACATTGGATTTGACCAATGGATATTTTCATGTGCCGGTTGAGAAAGGGTCGCAGAAGTACACATCGTTTGTTACGCAGTATGGTCAGTTCGAATTTTTATATGTCCCATTTGGAATATCAAATTCACCAGCTGTGTTCACAAGATTTATTATGGCAATAATGCGTGAACTGATAGTGAAAAATGATGCGGTTGTGTACATGGATGATGTTATAATCCCGAGTAGTGACATAAATGAAGGTTTACAGAAATTGAGACGAGTCCTTGAGGTAGCAGCACGTAATGGTTTGCGTTTGAATTGGAGTAAGTGTCAATTGTTGCAGGAGAGAGTTGATTTCTTAGGCTATATCGTTCAAAAAGGTACGATCAAACCGAGTTTGGAAAAAATCGAAGTGGTAACGAAGTTTCCGATACCCAATGATAAAAAAACGGTGCAAAGATTTTTGGGTTTGACGTCGTATTTCAGAAGTTTCATAGAAGAACGAGAAAAGTTGCGAACAAAAGCTAGAGAAAGTATTAAGAATATTCAGAAAGAAAATCAGAAGGCGTACAATTCTAATCGGAAAGAAAACAGAAGATACAAAGTAAACGACTTAGTTGCGATTAAAAGAACTCAGTATGGGGTAGGACTAAAACTAAAAGGAAAGTTTTTGGGACCGTACAAGGTAGTTGCGGTGAAAAAACATGGCAGATATGAGGTGGAAAAGATAGAGGACACCGAAGGTCCTTGGAAAACATCGACCGTGGCCGAGTTTATGAAGCCGTGGGTTAAATCATTCGGGACGAATGATACGTCAGGAGGGCCGAATGTAGGAAATACTGAGAAACGAAAGGTAGTGAAGAATAAAGAACGGAGTGTCAAAGAAACGCGTAGTGGACAATGCTACAAAGCCACATCGTGTCGCGTTGTAGCATTGAAGTTGTAGTTTGTAGGCATACAGCGATCGCAGGAAAGTTTCTGGATTGAATCGTGCGTAGGAAGTCGAAGAAGAAAGTTGAAAGTGCTCCAGTTTAAGTAATTGTGCCCGTAGCTAAAATAATACAACTTATAAACTATATAATCTAAAATATCATTATAAACTATTGTTAAACTTTAAATACTAAATAAATAATGTAATTCTAAGATTAAATAAAGAAATCCTAGACACTGAACTACATGGATTTTTTAACACTTAAGGCTTCAACGTATGGAAGAACGATCGTATGAGAATCAGTATATAGCCAATTAAAAAAAATTTCAAAAATTCAAAAATCTACTATTGAAATATTTTTGAGCGAATTTAATACTAACCTAAGTAAAAGAAACAATAAAACATTTCAAAATTTAAATTTCATCAATATGGCTTTTCGAGCACTTAAGGCTTCAACGTATGGAAGAATGATCGTATGAGAATCAGTATATAGGGAACGTTTCAAAAAATTTCAGAAATTCAAAAAAACTACTATTGAAATGTTATTTTTAAAAGAAAGAATAAATAAAACATTTCAAAATTTAAATTTTATCAGTATGTATTTTTGAGTTCTAAAGGCTTCAACGTATGGAAGAATGATCGTATGAGAATCAGTATATAGGTAATATTTCAAAAAATTTCAAAAATTCAATTATCTACTATTGAAATGTTATTTTTAAGTGAAAGAAACAATAAAACATTTCAAAATTTAAATTTTATCAATATAAATTTTTGAACACCTAAGGCTTGAACGTATGGAAGAATGATCGTATGAGAATCATTATATAGGTAACATTTCAAAAAAATTTCTCAAATTGAATAATCTACTATTGAAATGTTATTTTTGAGTGAATTTAATACTAACCTAAGTGAAAGAAACAATAAAACATTGAAAAATTTAAATTTTATCAATATGGATTTCTGAGCACCTAAGGCTTGAACGTATGGAAGAATGATCGTATGAGAATCATTATAGAGGTAACATTTCAAAAAATTTCAAAAATTCAAAAATCTATTATTGAAATGTAATTTTTAAGTGAAAGAAACAACAAAACATTTCAAAATTTACATTTTATCAATTTGGATTTCTGAGCACTGAAGCCTTGAACGTATGGAAGAATAAACGTCTGAGAATCTGTATATAAATAACATTTCAAAAAAATTCAAAAATTAAATAATCTACAATTGAAATGTTATTTTTGAGTGAATTTAATACTAACCTAAGTGGAAGAAACAGTAAAACATTTCAATATTTAGATTTTATTATTATGGATTTTTGAGCGCTTAAGACTTCAATGTATGGAAAAATAATCGTATGAGAATCATTATAAATAACATTTCATAAAAATTCAATGATCTACTACTGAAATTTTATTTTTGAGTGAATTTAATACTAACCAAGTGAAAGAAACAATAAAACATTTCAAAATTAAAATTTTATCAATATGGATGTTTTAACCCTTAATGCTTGAACATATGAAAGGATGATCGTATGAGAATCAGTATATATGTAACATTTCAAAAAAATTCAAAAATTCAATAATCTACAATTGAAATGTCATTTTTAAGTGAAAGAAACAATAAAACATTTGAAAATTTAAATTTTATCAATATGGATTTTTGAGCACTAAAGGCTTGAACGTATGGAAGAATGATCGTATGACAATCAGTATATACCTAATATTTAAAAAAAATTCAAAAATTCAATAATCTACTATGGAAATTTCATTTTTGAGTGAATTTAATAATAACCAAGTGAAAGAAACAATAAAATATTTCAAAATTAAATTTTATCAATATAAATTTTTGAACACTTAAGGCTTGAACGTATGGAAGAATGATCGTATGAGAATCAGTAATAGGTAACATTTCAAAAAAATTCAAAAATTCAATAATCTACAATTGAAATGTTATTTTTGAGTGAATTTAATACTAAACTAAGCGAAATAAACAATTAAACATTTCAAAATTTAAATTTTATCAATATGGATTTTTGAGCACCTAAGGCTTGAACGTATGGAAGAATGATCGTATGAGAATCATTATATAGGTAACATTTCAAAAAATTTCAAAAATTCAATAATCTCTAATTGAAATGTTATTTTTAAGTGCAAGAAACAATAAAACATTTAAAAATTAAAATTTTATCAATATGGATTTCTGAGCACTGAAGGCTTGAACGTATGGAAGAATAAACGTATGAGAATCAGTATTTAGGTAACATTTATGGATTTTTAAGCACATAAGGCTTGAACGTATGGAAGAATAAACGTCTGAGAATCAGTATAAAGGTAACATTTCAAAAAATTTCAAAAATTCAATAATCTCTAATTGAAATGTTATTTTTAAGTGCAAGAAACAATAAAACATTTAAAAATTAAAATTTTATCAATATGGATTTCTGAGCACTGAAGGCTTGAACGTATGGAAGAATAAACGTATGAGAATCAGTATTTAGGTAACATTTATGGATTTTTAAGCACTGAAGGCTTCAACGTATGGAAAAATATACGTATAAGAATCAGTATATGGGAAACATATCAAAAAAATTTCAAAAATTGAATAATCTACTATTGAAATGTTATTTTTGAGTGAATTTAATACTAAACTAAGCGAAATAAACAATTAAACATTTCAAAATTTAAATTTTATCAATATGGATTTTTGAGCACCTAAGGCTTGAACGTATGGAAGAATGATCGTATGAGAATCATTATATAGGTAACATTTCAAAAAAATTTCTAAAATTGAATAATCTACTATTGAAATGTTATTTTTGAGTGAATTTAATACTAACCTAAGTGAAAGAAACAATAAAACATTGAAAAATTTAAAATTTTTCAATATGGATTTCTGAGCACCTAAGGCTTGAACGTATGGAAGAATGATCGTATGAGAATCATTATAGAGGTAACATTTCAAAACATTTCAAAAATTCAAAAATCTATTATTGAAATGTAATTTTTAAGTGAAAGAAACAACAAAACATTTCAAAATTTACATTTTATCAATATGGATTTTTGAGCACTTAAGGCTTGAACGTATGAAAGAATAAACGTATGAGAATCAGTATAGAGGTAATATTTCAAAAATTTTCAAAAATTTAATAATCTACAATTGAAATGTTATTTTTGAGTGATTTTAATACCAACCTAAGTGAAAGAAACAATAAAACATTTTAAAATTAAATTTTACCAATATAAATTTTTGAGCACTAAAGGCTTCAACGTATGGATGAATGATCGTATGAGAATCAGTATATAGCTAACATTTCAAAAAAATTCAAAAATTCAATAATCTACAATATAAATGTTATTTTTGAGTGAATTTAATACCAACCTAAGTGAAAGAAACAATAAAACATTTCACAATTTAAATTTTATCAATATGGATTTCTGAGCACTCAAGGCTTCAACGTATGGAAGAATGATCGTATGAGAATCAGTATATGGGAAACATTTCAAAAAATTTCGAAAATTCAATAATCTACAATTGAAATGTTATTTTTAAGTGAAAGTACCAATAAAAAATTTTAAAACTGAAATTTTATCAATATGGATTTTTAAGCACTGAAGGCTTGAACATATGGAAGAATGATCGTATGAGAGTTTGTATATAGGTTATAAAGTATAAAAAATTTCAAAAATTCAATAATTTACTATTGAAATTTTATTTTTGAGTGAATTTAATACTAAACTAAGTGAAAGAAACAACAAAACATTTCAAAATTTACATTTTATCAATATGGATTTTCGAGCACTTAAGGCTTCAACGAATGGAAGAACGACCGTATAAGAATCAGTATATAGCCAATTAAAAAAAATTTCAAAAATTCAAAAATCTACTATTGAAATATTTTTGAGCGAATTTAATACTAACCTAAGTAAAAGAAACAATAAAACATTTCAAAATTTAAATTTTATCAATATGGATTTTCGAGCACTTAAGGCTTCAACGTATGGAAGAATGATCGTATGAGAATCAGTATATAGGGAACGTTTCAAAAAATTTCAAAAATTCAAAAAAACTACTATTGAAATGTTATTTTTAAAAGAAAGAATAAATAAAACATTTCAAAATTTAAATTTTATCAGTATGGATTTTTGAGTTCTAAAGGCTTCAACGTATGGAAGAATGATCGTATGAGAATCAGTATATAGGTAATATTTCAAAAAATTTCAAAAATTCAATTATCTACTATTGAAATGTTATTTTTAAGTGAAAGAAACAATAAAACATTTCAAAATTTAAATTTTATCAATATAAATTTTTGAACACTTAAGGCTAGAGCGTATGGAAGAATGATCGTATGAGAATCAGTAATAGGTAACATTTCAAAAAAATTCAAAAATTCAATAATCTTCAATTGAAATGTTATTTTTGAGTAAATTTAATACTAACCTAAGTGAAAGAAACAATAAAACATTTCAACATTTAAACATTTAAATTTTATCAATATGGATTTTTTAACACTTAAGGCTTCAACGTATGGAAGAACGATCGTATGAGAATCAGTATATAGCCAATTAAAAAAAATTTCAAAAATTCAAAAATCTACTATTGAAATATTTTTGAGCGAATTTAATACTAACCTAAGTAAAAGAAACAATAAAACATTTCAAAATTTAAATTTCATCAACATGGCTTTTCGAGCACTTAAGGCTTCAACGTATGGAAGAATGATCGTATGAGAATCAGTATATAGGGAACGTTTCAAAGAATTTCAGAAATTCAAAAAAACTACTATTGAAATGTTATTTTTAAAAGAAAGAATAAATAAAACATTTCAAAATTTAAATTTTATCAGTATGGATTTTTGAGTTCTAAAGGCTTCAACGTATGGAAGAATGATCGTATGAGAATCAGTATATAGGTAATATTTCAAAAAATTTCAAAAATTCAATTATCTACTATTGAAATGTTATTTTTAAGTGAAAGAAACAATAAAACATTTCAAAATTTAAATTTTATCAATTAAATTTTTGAACACTTAAGGCTAGAACGTATGGAAGAATGATCGTATGAGAATTAGTAATAGGTAACATTTCAAAAAAATTCAAAAATTCAATAATCTTCAATTGAAATGTTATTTTTGAGTAAATTTAATACTAACCTAAGTGAAAGAAACAATAAAACATTTCAACATTTAAATTTTATCAATATGGATTTTTGAGCACCTAAGGCTTGAACGTATGGAAGAATGATCGTATGAGAATCATTATATAGGTAACATTTCAAAAAAATTTCTAAAATTGAATAATCTACAATTGAAATGTTATTTTTAAGTGAAAGAAACAATAAAACATTTCAAAATTTAAATTTTATCAATATGGATTTTTGAGCACTAAAGGCTTGAACGTATGGAAGAATGATCGTATGAGAATCAGTATAGAGGTAATATTTCAAAAAATTTCAAAAATTCAAAAAACTACTATTGAAATGTTATTTTTAAGTGAAAGAAACAATAAAACATTTCAAAATTAAATTTTACCAATATAAATTTTTGAGCACTAAAAGCTTCAACTTATGGAAGAATGATCGTATGAGAATCAGTATATAGCTAACATTTCAAAAAAATTCAAAAATTCAATAATCTACAATATAAATGTTATTTTTGAGTGAATTTAATACCAACCTAAGTGAAAAAAACAATAAAACATTTCAAAATTTAAATTTTATCAATATGGATTTTTGAGCACTTAATGCTTGAATGTATGAAAGAATAAACGTATGAGAATCATTATAGAGGTAATATTTCAAAAAATTTCAAAAATTCAATAATCTACAATTGAAACGTTATTTTTGAGTAAATTTAATACTAACCTAAGTGGAAGAAACAATAAAACATTTCAATATTTAGATTTTATCATTATGGATTTTTGAACACTTAAGGCTTGAACGTATGGAAGAATGATCGTATGAGAATCAGTAATAGGTAACAATTCAAAAAAATTCAAAAATTCAATAATCTACAATTGAAATGTAATTTTTGAGTGAATTTAATACTAAACTAAGCGAAATAAACAATTAAACATTTCAAAATTTAAATTTTATCAATATGGATTTTTGAGCACCTAAGGCTTGAACGTATGGAAGAATGATCGTATGAGAATCATTATATAGGTAACATTTCAAAAAAATTTCTAAAATTGAATAATCTACTATTGAAATGTTATTTTTGAGTGAATTTAATACTAACCTAAGTGAAAGAAACAATAAAACATTGAAAAATTTAAATTTTATCAATATGGATTTCTGAGCACCTAAGGCTTGAACGTATGGAAGAATGATCGTATGAGAATCATTATAGAGGTAACATTTCAAAAAATTTCAAAAATTCAAAACTCTATTATTGAAATGTAATTTTTAAGTGAAAGAAACAACAAAACATTTCAAAATTTACATTTTATCAATATGGATTTCTGAGCACTGAAGCCTTGAACGTATGGAAGAATGATCGTATGAGAATCAGTAATAGGTAACATTTCAAAAAAATTCAAAAATTCAATAATCTACAATTGAAATGTTATTTTTGAGTGAATTTAATACTAAACTAAGCGAAATAAACAATTAAACATTTCAAAATTTAAATTTTATCAATATGGATTTTTGAGCACCTAAGGCTTGAACGTATGGAAGAATGATCGTATGAGAATCATTATATAGGTAACATTTCAAAAAAATTTCTAAAATTGAATAATCTACTATTGAAATGTTATTTTTGAGTGAATTTAATACTAACCTAAGTGAAAGAAACAATAAAACATTGAAAAATTTAAATTTTATCAATATGGATTTCTGAGCACCTAAGGCTTGAACGTAAGGAAGAATGATCGTATGAGAATCATTATAGAGGTAACATTTCAAAAAATTTCAAAAATTCAAAAATCTATTATTGAAATGTAATTTTTAAGTGAAAGAAACAACAAAACATTTCAAAATTTACATTTTATCAATATGGATTTCTGAGCACTGAAGCCTTGAACGTATGGAAGAATGATCGTATGAGAATCAGTATATAGGTAATATTTCAAAAAATTTCAAAAATTCAATTATCTACTATTGAAATGTTATTTTTAAGTGAAAGAAACAATAAAACATTTCAAAATTTAAATTTTATCAATATAAATTCTTGAACACTTAAGGCTAGAACGTATGGAAGAATGATCGTATGAGAATTAGTAATAGGTAACATTTCAAAAAAATTCAAAAATTCAATAATCTTCAATTGAAATGTTATTTTTGAGTAAATTTAATACTAACCTAAGTGAAAGAAACAATAAAACATTTCAACATTTAAATTTTATCAATATGGATTTTTGAGCACCTAAGGCTTGAACGTATGGAAGAATGATCGTATGAGAATCATTATATAGGTAACATTTCAAAAAAATTTCTAAAATTGAATAATCTACAATTGAAATGTTATTTTTAAGTGAAAGAAACAATAAAACATTTCAAAATTTAAATTTTATCAATATGGATTTTTGAGCACTAAAGGCTTGAACGTATGGAAGAATGATCGTATGAGAATCAGTATAGAGGTAATATTTCAAAAAATTTCAAAAATTCAAAAAACTACTATTGAAATGTTATTTTTAAGTGAAAGAAACAATAAAACATTTCAAAATTAAATTTTACCAATATAAATTTTTGAGCACTAAAAGCTTCAACTTATGGAAGAATGATCGTATGAGAATCAGTATATAGCTAACATTTCAAAAAAATTCAAAAATTCAATAATCTACAATATAAATGTTATTTTTGAGTGAATTTAATACCAACCTAAGTGAAAGAAACAATAAAACATTTCAAAATTTAAATTTTATCAATATGGATTTTTGAGCACTTAATGCTTGAATGTATGAAAGAATAAACGTATGAGAATCATTATAGAGGTAATATTTCAAAAAATTTCAAAAATTCAATAATCTACAATTGAAACGTTATTTTTGAGTAAATTTAATACTAACCTAAGTGGAAGAAACAATAAAACATTTCAATATTTAGATTTTATCATTATGGATTTTTGAACACTTAAGGCTTGAACGTATGGAAGAATGATCGTATGAGAATCAGTAATAGGTAACAATTCAAAAAAATTCAAAAATTCAATAATCTACAATTGAAATGTAATTTTTGAGTGAATTTAATACTAAACTAAGCGAAATAAACAATTAAACATTTCAAAATTTAAATTTTATCAATATGGATTTTTGAGCACCTAAGGCTTGAACGTATGGAAGAATGATCGTATGAGAATCATTATATAGGTAACATTTCAAAAAAATTTCTAAAATTGAATAATCTACTATTGAAATGTTATTTTTGAGTGAATTTAATACTAACCTAAGTGAAAGAAACAATAAAACATTGAAAAATTTAAATTTTATCAATATGGATTTCTGAGCACCTAAGGCTTGAACGTATGGAAGAATGATCGTATGAGAATCATTATAGAGGTAACATTTCAAAAAATTTCAAAAATTCAAAACTCTATTATTGAAATGTAATTTTTAAGTGAAAGAAACAACAAAACATTTCAAAATTTACATTTTATCAATATGGATTTCTGAGCACTGAAGCCTTGAACGTATGGAAGAATGATCGTATGAGAATCAGTAATAGGTAACATTTCAAAAAAATTCAAAAATTCAATAATCTACAATTGAAATGTTATTTTTGAGTGAATTTAATACTAAACTAAGCGAAATAAACAATTAAACATTTCAAAATTTAAATTTTATCAATATGGATTTTTGAGCACCTAAGGCTTGAACGTATGGAAGAATGATCGTATGAGAATCATTATATAGGTAACATTTCAAAAAAATTTCTAAAATTGAATAATCTACTATTGAAATGTTATTTTTGAGTGAATTTAATACTAACCTAAGTGAAAGAAACAATAAAACATTGAAAAATTTAAATTTTATCAATATGGATTTCTGAGCACCTAAGGCTTGAACGTAAGGAAGAATGATCGTATGAGAATCATTATAGAGGTAACATTTCAAAAAATTTCAAAAATTCAAAAATCTATTATTGAAATGTAATTTTTAAGTGAAAGAAACAACAAAACATTTCAAAATTTACATTTTATCAATATGGATTTCTGAGCACTGAAGCCTTGAACGTATGGAAGAATGATCGTATGAGAATCAGTATATAGGTAATATTTCAAAAAATTTCAAAAATTCAATTATCTACTATTGAAATGTTATTTTTAAGTGAAAGAAACAATAAAACATTTCAAAATTTAAATTTTATCAATATAAATTCTTGAACACTTAAGGCTAGAACGTATGGAAGAATGATCGTATGAGAATTAGTAATAGGTAACATTTCAAAAAAATTCAAAAATTCAATAATCTTCAATTGAAATGTTATTTTTGAGTAAATTTAATACTAACCTAAGTGAAAGAAACAATAAAACATTTCAACATTTAAATTTTATCAATATGGATTTTTGAGCACCTAAGGCTTGAACGTATGGAAGAATGATCGTATGAGAATCATTATATAGGTAACATTTCAAAAAAATTTCTAAAATTGAATAATCTACAATTGAAATGTTATTTTTAAGTGAAAGAAACAATAAAACATTTCAAAATTTAAATTTTATCAATATGGATTTTTGAGCACTAAAGGCTTGAACGTATGGAAGAATGATCGTATGAGAATCAGTATAGAGGTAATATTTCAAAAAATTTCAAAAATTCAAAAAACTACTATTGAAATGTTATTTTTAAGTGAAAGAAACAATAAAACATTTCAAAATTAAATTTTACCAATATAAATTTTTGAGCACTAAAAGCTTCAACTTATGGAAGAATGATCGTATGAGAATCAGTATATAGCTAACATTTCAAAAAAATTCAAAAATTCAATAATCTACAATATAAATGTTATTTTTGAGTGAATTTAATACCAACCTAAGTGAAAGAAACAATAAAACATTTCAAAATTTAAATTTTATCAATATGGATTTTTGAGCACTTAATGCTTGAATGTATGAAAGAATAAACGTATGAGAATCATTATAGAGGTAATATTTCAAAAAATTTCAAAAATTCAATAATCTACAATTGAAACGTTATTTTTGAGTAAATTTAATACTAACCTAAGTGGAAGAAACAATAAAACATTTCAATATTTAGATTTTATCATTATGGATTTTTGAACACTTAAGGCTTGAACGTATGGAAGAATGATCGTATGAGAATCAGTAATAGGTAACAATTCAAAAAAATTCAAAAATTCAATAATCTACAATTGAAATGTAATTTTTGAGTGAATTTAATACTAAACTAAGCGAAATAAACAATTAAACATTTCAAAATTTAAATTTTATCAATATGGATTTTTGAGCACCTAAGGCTTGAACGTATGGAAGAATGATCGTATGAGAATCATTATATAGGTAACATTTCAAAAAAATTTCTAAAATTGAATAATCTACTATTGAAATGTTATTTTTGAGTGAATTTAATACTAACCTAAGTGAAAGAAACAATAAAACATTGAAAAATTTAAATTTTATCAATATGGATTTCTGAGCACCTAAGGCTTGAACGTATGGAAGAATGATCGTATGAGAATCATTATAGAGGTAACATTTCAAAAAATTTCAAAAATTCAAAACTCTATTATTGAAATGTAATTTTTAAGTGAAAGAAACAACAAAACATTTCAAAATTTACATTTTATCAATATGGATTTCTGAGCACTGAAGCCTTGAACGTATGGAAGAATGATCGTATGAGAATCAGTAATAGGTAACAATTCAAAAAAATTCAAAAATTCAATAATCTACAATTGAAATGTTATTTTTGAGTGAATTTAATACTAAACTAAGCGAAATAAACAATTAAACATTTCAAAATTTAAATTTTATCAATATGGATTTTTGAGCACCTAAGGCTTGAACGTATGGAAGAATGATCGTATGAGAATCATTATATAGGTAACATTTCAAAAAAATTTCTAAAATTGAATAATCTACTATTGAAATGTTATTTTTGAGTGAATTTAATACTAACCTAAGTGAAAGAAACAATAAAACATTGAAAAATTTAAATTTTATCAATATGGATTTCTGAGCACCTAAGGCTTGAACGTATGGAAGAATGATCGTATGAGAATCATTATAGAGGTAACATTTCAAAAAATTTCAAAAATTCAAAAATCTATTATTGAAATGTAATTTTTAAGTGAAAGAAACAACAAAACATTTCAAAATTTACATTTTATCAATATGGATTTCTGAGCACTGAAGCCTTGAACGTATGGAAGAATGATCGTATGAGAATCAGTAATAGGTAACATTTCAAAAAAATTCAAAAAATCAATAATCTACAATTGAAATGTTATTTTTGAGTGAATTTAATACTAAACTAAGCGAAATAAACAATTAAACATTTCAAAATTTAAATTTTATCAGAATGGATTTTTGAGCACCTAAGGCTTGAACGTATGGAAGAATGATCGTATGAGAATCATTATATAGGTAACATTTCAAAAAAATTTCTAAAATTGAATAATCTACTATTGAAATGTTATTTTTGAGTGAATTTAATACTAACCTAAGTGAAAGAAACAATAAAACATTGAAAAATTTAAATTTTATCAATATGGATTTCTGAGCACCTAAGGCTTGAACGTATGGAAGAATGATCGTATGAGAATCATTATAGAGGTAACATTTCAAAAAATTTCAAAAATCTATTATTGAAATGTAATTTTTAAGTGAAAGAAACAACAAAACATTTCAAAATTTACATTTTATCAATATGGATTTCTGAGCACTGAAGCCTTGAACGTATGGAAGAATGATCGTATGAGAATCATTATATAGGTAACATTTAAAAAAAATTCAAAAATTCAATAATCTACAATTGAAACGTTATTTTTGAGTGAATTTAATACTAACCTAAGTGGAAGAAACAAGAAAACATTTCAATATTTAGATTTTATCATTATGGATTTTTGAGCACTTAAGACTTCAATGTATGGAAGAATGATCGTATGAGAATCATTTTAAGTAACATTTCAAAAAATTTCAAAAATTCAATGATCTACTATTGAAATTTTATTTTTGAGTGAATTTAATACTAACCAAGTGAAAGAAACAATAAAACATTTCAAAATTAAAATTTTATCAATATGGATTTTTTAACCCTTAATGCTTGAACATATGAAAGAATGAACATATGAAAGAATGATCGTATAAAATTTAAATTTTATCAATATGGATTTTTTAACCCTTAATGCTTGAACATATGAAAGAATGATCGTATGAGAATCAGTATATATGTAACATTTCAAAAAAATTCAAAAATTCAAAAAACTACTATTGAAGAAGTTGAAGTTTTGTGTTCGGTGTATTTGGTCGCATGCAAAATTGCTCTGTCTATTAACCTAATTTTCTCGTTAATTTTTGTTTAGAAAAACTTAAAATTTGATCAAAATTGTAGTATAGTATTCCGGCACTATATTAATATTTTTTGCGTTTGTGCTTGAATAAAATTAACAACGTTTTGTGCATTTTAAATAATTCTCGTGTGTTTTGTTTGTGTAATTTTATGTGAACAAATAAACATCTGGTGAGAGATTTTTGATTATTTTGTCAATCCACTATGTTTCTTTCCTGCTTGTGCGCTAATTTTGTTTTTGTAAACACTTGTGATCTTTCTTTCAAGAGAAATCAGTTTAACGAGTTAATTTTAATTCTTGCTCTTTATTTACTCTTTGCTATTTTAACACTTTTGGTGCGCTTCTCAAAATCTGTTGTGCATATTAGTTTTCAGTATGGTCTGTTGTTTACCAAACTGTTCTATAAAGGGTGATACCGCCCAGTCAGTTGCATGTTGGCTATGCCAAGACATTGCCCACCTTAAATGTGCTGAGCTTACTGGTCGCGTTGGCGACTTCTTACAAAAAAATAATGGTCTTCATTGGTGTTGTCCAAAATGTCGGCTAAATGAGATCGAGCTAAGGAAGTGGATATCTCAAATGAAAGATGCATATTCTGATCTTTCAAAAGATTTTCAGCGTCTCAACAGTAAATTTCATTCCTTTGACGACACCTTTTCTGTTTTTAAACCTGTTGAGCCATCACCTAAACGGAAAAAATTCCTTCCTGCATTAAATATTCCAAGTATTTCAACACTGGCTCCTCCAGATGAGAATACAGACTTCTTCTCTCCGCTTCCATCACCGAATTTTCCAATTATCGATCTAACGCCTCAGATTTCTTACGCTACCGTTGCCAAATCTGCTACCGTTGTCAATACAATTTCCGAAACAGACTCTCCTGACCATGTTTTGGAAAATGTACCAGCGCAACCTGTAGTCCCTCCTACGACCAATAAAAAATTTGTTTTTGTTTCAAGACTAGCTGTCGATACTTCTGAAACAGACATTAAGCATTTTATTACCTCAAAAATGCCATCAGTGTCAAATTTGTTCGTATCAAAATTTAAATTTAGACAAGCTAGGTCTATTTCATCCTTTAAGATCTCTGTTCCCGATGTTCATTTCAACGAATTGGTTAACACCAAATTTTGGCCTGATGGGTGTATTGTGCACGAATTTAAGTTTAAGCCTCGTGCCAATAAAGAAGCTGTTAATGAACCGTCTGGTTCAAAAAACTAATTACTTCACCCACTCTTTCATCATCGTTTGTTTTAAACTTCCAAAACGTTAGAGGCTTGAATTCGAAGCTTACTTCCCTATATTTAAATAGCTTTTCAATTACCTCTGACGTTGTAATATTCGTTGAAACATGGCTTCGTCCTGAGATCTCGAACTCGGAATTGTTTTCTGATAACTTTCAGACTTTTCGTAAAGACCGCATCAGCAGAATTGGTGGTGGTGTTTTAATCGCTGTCGCTAGTCGTCATACTTCGGAACAAATTATGGTGGATGGTATCGTTGACATTGAACTGATTTGCGTGAAAGTTTCGTTGATAAAGCATAACGTCTATCTTACTTGTTCCTATATTCCACCTCACTCTGACTCATCAGTTTATTTAGCTCATTTAAATGCATTTCAAATCATCTCATCTTTTGTGAAAGACACAGATACTTTAATGATTTTTGGAGACTTTAATCTTCCCCATATTACTTGGATTCCATCAAATCACACAAATGCTGTACTTCCGGCATCAAATAATGATTTTCTCGATTCTCTCCTCAGCTTACCTTCATACCAACTCAACAGCATAATTAACTCTAAAGATCGACTATTAGATCTTATTTTTGTAAACAATTTTGAGAACGCATCGATCTGTAGGGTACCTCCAATAACTCACCCCGAAGATCCCTACCATCCTACTCTGGAACTAACATTCATATTAACCAAATTACCATCCCCCCGTTTGTGTGTTCCTGGTGCAAAGACTAACAGTGTTTTCTGCTTTAAAAAAACTGATTTTGAACGACTTGGTTTCTTGCTTTCCAACACTGACTGGTCAGTCATTCGTAACTCGACAGACATCGAACACGCAGTACACTTTTTTAATGCAACCATGTACAATTTGTTTAAATCTTGCGTGCCAAAAATTAATGTCGTTTATGATTTAAGTAAGCCGCCTTGGTTTTCGAAAGAACTGAGTCACTTAAAAAATTTAAAAACTCGATTTTTCAAAAAATACAAGAGAACCGGTTCTCTTATTGACTATGCGAATTACACAAAAATTCGCTATAAATTTAATTTTACAAATAAAAAAAATTATAAAACCTATATCAATAAACTTAAATTAAATATTCACCGCGATCCTAAAAACTTTTTCAACTTAATAAAATCTAAATTAAATTCTAAAACCTTCCCCTCTTGTATGAAATTAAATGGTGTGGAGGGAAGTAATGACGCTGAGATATCCCATCTGTTTGCCGATTTCTTCCAAAGCACCTACAATAATTTTTCATATAATGATGTTGAATATCCATTTTATATTGGGGACAGAACTCATATAAATATGCCTGTTATCGACAATGACATTGTTTTAAAGTATTTAAAGTTAATAAAACCCACGTTTACCGCTGGTCCCGATAATATACCTGGTTGCGTTTTAAAACACTGTGCCGAGATGTTATATATTCCATTATGCACGCTGTTCAACATGTCTCTTAAATACGCCATAGTTCCAGCAGTTTGGAAGGAGTCATTTATTATACCACTTCATAAAAAAGGCAGTAAAGTAGAAATATCTAACTACAGAGGTATTGCCAAATTATGTGCCATCCCAAAGCTACTTGAGCAGATCATTACTGATCAATTACAGCATTTTGTGCCTTCACTTTTAAACTTGGCTCAACATGGTTTCCTTAAGAAGCGTTCAACGGTGACAAATTTATTGGAGTTTACCTCAATTGTTAACCAAAATTTTTCTATCGGTTGCCAAACTGAAGTTGTATATACCGACTTCAGTAAAGCATTTGACAGAGTCTGTCATTCCTTGTTAATATACAAACTGGAGGCTTATGGCTTTCCCCCATTGCTTGTCCGTTGGCTCTCTTCTTATCTTGATTCGCGAACTCAAAAAGTTCGTTTTAAAACGTCAGTTTCCAGAAGCATTCTTGTATCGTCTGGTGTTCCCCAAGGTAGCCATCTGGGGCCTATACTCTTTAACTTATTCATTAATGACTTGCCTACAGTGATCAAATACTGCAATGTCTTGATGTACGCTGATGACGTAAAACTATGTCTAACTCTAAATTCTATAATCCAGCAGAGTTTACTTCAGTCTGATCTTGACTCACTCGCACAATGGTGCTCTGTGAACAATCTACTTTTAAACTGCAATAAGTGCAAGATTATGTCTTTTTATAGGAATAAAATGCTTACTTGCATATACAGGATTGATAATTCTATTCTTGAGCGTGTAAATCAATTCAATGACCTTGGTGTTTTGATGGACCCAAAACTTAATTTTGCTTCTCACATTTCCCTTTCGGTAAACAAATCCAAAGGCGTACTTGGTTTTATTAAACGATGGTCCAAGGAATTCGATGACCCCTACACTACCAAATTGCATTTCACTTCGCTTGTGCGGCCCATTCTGGAATATGCGTCGTGTGTTTGGGACCCTCAGTTTGAAAAGTATAAGACCCAAGTAGAATCCGTTCAGAAGCAGTTCCTTCTTTTTGCTCTTCGTAAGTTACATTGGGACCCTAGTATTCATTTACCCCCCTATCATAGTCGACTGAAACTAATCAATTTACCATCTCTATCAAGTCGTAGAACTATGCTCGGTGTGTTATTTTTGCACAACCTAATTAATGGTACCATAATCTCCCCCACTTTGTTAGAGTGCATAAAGTTTAATGTTTCAACTAGATACACGAGAAACTTTCGACCAATTCATCTTAGTATCTGTAGAGCTACATATCTTGAGCATGATTCCTTTCGAATTTTGTGTGTAAACTATAATATTTATTGTAACCTTATCGATAATTGTAGATCTTCAAATCTCATCAAATGTAGCTTACTAACACATCTTAATAATTTGTAATTTTAGGTATTTTTGTAGTGTTAAAATTTTAGTGTTAATATAAGTGCATGCTTATTTATTTGTGTAGAGCTAAGTAGTAAAGCGACTGTTGACTCTTTGTCTGTAGTCGCGGAACAGGCTGACCTGGTGTCGCAATGACCACTTGAGGGTAGTGTGCTACCACAACGTCTTGCGCCTGTAGTTAGTAAAAAAAAAAAAAAAAAAAAAAAAAAAAAATGTTATTTTTAAGTGAAAGAAACAATAAAACATTTCAAAATTAAATTTTACCAATATAAATTTTTGAGCACTAAAAGCTTCAACGTATGGAAGAATGATCGTATGAGAATCAGTATATGGCTAACATTTCAAAAAAATTCAAAAATTCAATAATCTACAATATAAATGTTATTTTTGAGTGAATTTAATACCAACCTAAGTGAAAGAAAAAATAAAACATTTCAAAATTTAAATTTTATCAATATGGATTTTTGAGCACTTAATGCTTGAATGTATGAAAGAATAAACGTATGAGAATCATTATAGAGGTAATATTTCAAAAAATTTCCAAAATTCAAAAATCTATTATTGAAATGTAATTTTTAAGTGAAAGAAACAACAAAACTTTTCGAAATTTACATTTTATCAATATGGATTTTCGAGCACTTAAGGCTTCAACGTATGGAAGAACGACCGTATAAGAATCAGTATATAGCCAATTAAAAAAAATTTCAAAAATTCAAAAATGTACTATTGAAATATTTTTGAGCGAATTTAATACTAACCTAAGTAAAAGAAACAATAAAACATTTCAAAATTTAAATTTTATCATATGGATTTTCGAGCACTTAAGGCTTCAACGTATGGAAGAATGATCGTATGAGAATCAGTATATAGGGACCGTTTCAAAAAATTTCAAACATTCAAAAAAACTACTATTGAAATGTTATTTTTAAAAGAAAGAATAAATAAAACATTTCAAAATTTAAATTTTATCAGTATGGATTTTTGAGTTCTAAAGGCTTCAACGTATGGAAGAATGATCGTATGAGAATCAGTATATAGGTAATATTTCAAAAAATTTCAAAAATTCAATTATCTTCTATTGAAATGTTATTTTTAAGTGAAAGAAACAATAAAACATTTCAACATTTAAATATTATCAATATGGATTTTTTAACACTTAAGGCTTCAACGTATGGAAGAACGATCGTATGAGAATCAGTATATAGCCAATTAAAAAAAATTTCAAAAATTCAAAAATCTACTATTGAAATATTTTTGAGCGAATTTAATACTAACCTAAGTAAAAGAAACAATAAAACATTTCAAAATTTAAATTTTATCAATATGGATTTTCGAGCACTTAAGGCTTCAACGTATGGAAGAATGATCGTATGGGAATCAGTATATAGGGAACGTTTAAAAAAATTTCAGAAATTCAAAAAAACTACTATTGAAATGTTATTTTTAAAAGAAAGAATAAATAAAACATTTCAAAATTTAAATTTTATCAGTATGGATTTTTGAGTTCTATAGGCTTCAACGTATGGAAGAATGATCGTATGAGAATCAGTATATAGGTAATATTTCAAAAAATTTCAAAAATTCAATTATCTACTATTGAAATGTTAATTTTAAGTGAAAGAAACAATAAAACATTTCAAAATTTAAATTTTATCAATATAAATTTTTGAACACTTAAGGCTAGAACGTATGGAAGAATGATCGTATGAGAATCAGTATATAGCCAATTAAAAAAAATTTCAAAAATTCAAAAATCTACTAATGAAATATTTTTGAGCGAATTTAATACTAACCTAAGTAAAAGAAACAATAAAACATTTCAAAATTTAAATTTTATCAATATGGATTTTCGAGCACTTAAGGCTTCAACGTATGGAAGAATGATCGTATGAGAATCAGTATATAGGGAACGTTTCAAAAAATTTCAGAAATTCAAAAAAACTTCAATTGAAATGTTATTTTTAAAAGAAAGAATAAATAAAACATTTCAAAATTTAAATTTTATCAGTATGGATTTTTGAGTTCTAAAGGCTTCAACGTATGGAAGAATGATCGTATGAGAATCAGTATATAGGTAATATTTCAAAAAATTTCAAAAATTCAATTATCTACTATTGAAATGTTATTTTTAAGTGAAAGAAACAATAAAACATTTCAAAATTTAAATTTTATCAATATAAATTTTTGAACACTTAAGGCTAGAACGTATGGAAGAATGATCGTATGAGAATCAGTAATAGGTAACATTTCAAAAAAATTCAAAAATTCAATAATCTTCAATTGAAATGTTATTTTTGAGTAAATTTAATACTAACCTAAGTGAAAGAAACAATAAAACATTTCAACATTTAAATTTTATCAATATGGATTTTTTAACACTTAAGGCTTGAACGAATGGAAGAATGATCGTATGAGAATCAGTATATAGGTAACGTTTCAAAAAATTTCAAAAATTCAAAAAACTACTATTGAAATGTTATTTTTAAGTGAAAGAAACAATAAAACATTGAAAAATTTAAATTTTATCAATATGGATTTCTGAGCACCTAAGGCTTGAACGTATGGAAGAATGATCGTATGAGAATCATTATAAAGGTAACATTTCAAAAAATTTCAAAAATTCAAAAATCTATTATTGAAATGTAATTTTTTAGTGAAAGAAACCACAAAACATTTCAAAATTTACATTTTATCAATATGGATTTCTGAGCACTGAAGCCTTGAACGTATGGAAGAATGATCGTATGAGAATCATTATATAGGTAACATTTCAAAAAAATTCAAAAATTCAATAATCTACAATTGAAACGTTATTTTTGAGTGAATGAAATACTAACCTAAGTGGAAGAAACAATAAAACATTTCAATATTTAGATTTTATCATTATGGATTTTTGAGCACTGAAGACTTCAATGTATGGAAGAATGATCGTATGAGAATCATTTTAAATAACATTTCAAAAAATTTCAAAAATTCAATGATCTACTATTGAAATTTTATTTTTGAGTGAATTTAATACTAACCAAGTGAAAGAAACAATAAAACATTTCAAAATTAAAATTTTATCAATATGGATTTTTTAACCCTTAATGATTGAAAATATGAAAGAATGAACATATGAAAGAATGATCGTATAAAATTTAAATTTTATCAATATGGATTTTTTAACCCTTAATGCTTGAACATATGAAAGAATGATCGTATGAGAATCAGTATATATGTAACATTTCAAAAAAATTCAAAAAATCAAAAAACTACTATTGAAATGTTATTTTTAAGTGAAAGAAACAATAAAACATTTCAAAATTAAATTTTACCAATATAAATTTTTGAGCACTAAAAGCTTCAACGTATGGAAGAATGATCGTATGAGAATCAGTATAAAGCTAACATTTCAAAAAAATTCAAAAATGCAATAATCTACAATATAAATGTTATTTTTGAGTGAATTTAACACCAACCTAAGTGAAAGAAACAATAAAACATTTCAAAATTTAAATTTTATCAATATGGATTTTTGAGCACTTAAGGTTTGAATGTATGAAAGAATAAACGTATGAGAATCATTATAGAGGTAATATTTCAAAAAATTTCAAAAATCTATTATTGAAATGTAATTTTTAAGTGAAAGAAACAACAAAACATTTCAAAATTTACATTTTATCAATATGGATTTTCGAGCACTTAAGGCTTCAACGTATGGAAGAACGACCGTATAAGAATCAGTATATAGCCAATTAAAAAAAATTTCAAAAATTCAAAAATCTACTATTGAAATATTTTTGAGAGAATTTAATACTAACCTAAGTAAAAGAAACAATAAAACATTTCAAAATTTAAATTTTATCAATATGGATTTTCGAGCACTTAAGGCTTCAACGTATGGAAGAATGGTCGTATGAGAATCAGTATATAGGGAACGTTTCAAAAAATTTCAGAAATTCAAAAAAACTACTATTGAAATGTTATTTTTAAAAGAAAGAATAAATAAAACATTTCAAAATTTAAATTTTATCAGTATGGATTTTTGAGTTCTAAAGGCTTCAACGTATGGAAGAATGATCGTATGAGAATCAGTATATAAGTAATATTTCAAAAAATTTCAAAAATTCAATTATCTACTATTGAAATGTTATTTTTAAGTGAAAAAAACAATAAAACATTTCCAAATTTAAATTTTATCAATATAAATTTTTGAACACTTAAGGCTAGAACGTATGGAAGAATGATCGTATGAGAATCAGTAATAGGTAACATTTCAAAAAAATTCAAAAATTCAATAATCTTCAATTGAAATGTTATTTTTGAGTAAATTTAATACTAACCTAAGTGAAAGAAACAATAAAACATTTCAACATTTAAATTTTATCAATATGGATTTTTTAACACTTAAGGCTTGAACGAATGGAAGAATGATCGTATGAGAATCAGTATATAGGTAACGTTTCAAAAAATTTCAAAAATTCAAAAAACTACTATTGAAATGTTATTTTTAAGTGAAAGAAACAATAAAACATTTTGAGAGGACGATGGTTTTTCGAGCGTTAGGCGTGGTATAAAAGATATAGTGTAGTTTATTATTATAAAATGAATAATAGTATAAAGTTGATAAAATGAAATATATATATATTGTTCGGAGTTGCGTTGTCCGTCGCACACACGTTTATTTCGTTGACCTCACGAAGAAGTCCGTTTAAAGTAACACGAAGTTACTATCGTCCGCAGAACACGTCTGTTCTGATCGCTGCTTCACATAGAAGTCGCTCTTTCTAGCACAGTGTTGCTAGTCCTTCGGTTTGGGGAACAGTGTTGCCACTGGGGGATTTATTCGCAGGGAGGCGAGCTCTCACAGTCGGCCTTTCCTGACCTTTCGATGCGTCCTCGCTCGAATCAGTTGGTAATCGTTGATTGGAGTCGTCGTCGTCTTCGTCAGATTCGTTTGGGTCTTCGGGCGGTAATTTACACCAGGCCTTCAGCTTGTCTGAGGCGAACACAGATCGGTAGTGTCGTTGAGTTCGTTGTGCATGGGGTAAGTCTTCGATGACGTATCGGTCTTTTGGCAAGACTTTGGTGATGATGAAAGGACCCTTAAAACGTGGTTCGAGTTTACGTGACGTGCCGGTGCTGGTTGGTTCGTTTTCGGCTAATACCAAATCTCCATCTGCGTAGATCGTTGGTTTAGCATGCTTTCTGTCGTAGCTTTCTTTAGCTTTCGCTCGTTGATCGTTTTTAGAAACTGTGGCGTCTATTCGTAGTTGTTGCAACTCGTTGTCCGATAGTATTTGGCATTTATCGTCATGCAAAGTTTGAATTAACGTGTTTTGTAGAATGTCGCGCGGTTCGTAGCCATACAATAGCTGATGCGGAGAACAACCTGTGGTTTTGTTTGGCATTGAGTTGATACTCCATTGGATTGCTCGAAGATGATCATCCCATCGCTTGTGGTGATCCGTTAAAGGCAAAAGCATTGCCAATACAATTTGGTTTGTACGTTCGACGTGTCCATTCGCACGAGGTTTTTTTTTTTTTTTTTTTTTTTTTTTTTTAAACTCATTTATTTATGGAATCTCTTAATACACTTACTAATTAAATAAACAAAATAATCATTATAAATATAAGGTACACACTCTGCCTCTAAAACGAGTCCTCTAGTGTTTAGGTATTTTAGATCATGTTCACTTTTTTTGGGGGATAGTATTATTAATTTATATGTGGCTATATATACATATGTGACAAACAAAATTAAATTGTAACGAAAAAAGTATTAAAAAAAAAACATTACTTAAATATGAGTATTAATGTAAAAGAAAGGGATGGGGATTAAGGGGGATCTCTGGCTATTCTCTTAGCCGCCAGTATTGTGAGGTGCTTGGATTTAAATCCCTAAGAGGGATTGATTTATCGAAACGCCAGTTCTGATCAGATAAAAAGTTCTCTGGAACTTTTTTATCAGTTGCGCGTCTGTGGAGGTGGTAAAACACCGGGGTTCCACTGCGACTTTGAATGAAGCCTTTTTTGTCAAGGAGCAAGAAGGCTTCAGGTGGAGCAAAACCTGCTGAAAGCGCTTTATTTATATAGTCTTCATTTTCATAATAGGGAGCCATAATATAATTATTATTTGTGTTTTCAGTGCATCTGGCTATGTGCTTTCGTATTAGGTTTATTATATAGTTATCTATACGAGAAATATTTGCAGTGTCGTAGAGCTTTTTATTGCGAACAAATTTTAAGTAGTCGCTTTCTGGGGATCTATATAGGGAGGTACAGGATCTTAAACATTTTCTCTCGAAAACTCGTAATCTTTCCATATATGAGGGAGAGATATTAAACCAGATATTGCAAGCGTATGTTAATATGGGTCTTATAAGGGATTGATATAAAAGTATCTTGACTTTCGGTTTTATATGTTTGGAACATAAAATAGTTTGAAACATAAAGAAAACTTTTTTTGCTTTTGAAATTTGTATGTTTATATGTTCGTTTAGATACAAAAAACGATCAAGATTTACTCCTAGGTATTTTACGTTCTTAGCTACAGGCAATTTTGTTCCCAATGCTGTTGATCTTACTTCGAAGTTTTTCCAGTTTTTCTTGATATCGGTATTACATTTATTTACTGGAGGCCGAAATAAAATGGTTTCACATTTACCGATGTTAATTTTAAGGTGCCATATGCGTGTAAAATATTCTATTTTAGCAAAATCTGCCTGTAATTTTTCGTTTATACTCGTTATTGTATTGCCCGGATGGTATATTATAATATCGTCTGCGAAGGCTATGACATTTTCCAGCTTGTTAAGGAGATCTAGGGTATATAAGTTGAATAAAATTTGGGAGTTTACCGTACCCTGTTCGAGACCATTGAGTATAATAAATGTTTTAGAGCTGTTGACTCCTCGGTTATTAATACTGAATTGTTTTTTGTCAACCATATTATGAATTAAGTTAAGTAAATGAATGGGAAATTTGAATTTTATTAGTTTAAACAAGAGGCCTTTAATCCAAATTGTGTCAAATGCTTTCTCTAGGTCCACTAGGCAAGCTCCAGTCGCCTTTTTATTATTTTGATGCCATAGGATGTTAGATAAAAGAAGATGAATTGCATGAGTCGTAGAGTGTCTGTGTTTAAATCCGAATTGACGGTCGCAGTTTAAGTTGTGTTTAACGCAGTGTTTAGATATATTTATATTTATACATGTTTCGAATATTTTACTTATGTTCGGAAGGAGGCTAATGGGGCGTAAATTATTTATTTCTGTGGCATCTTTATCTTTCTTTTTTATTAGTATCACTTTAGCTTTTTTCCAACAAGTCGGAAAGTAGGCATTATTAAGCATGTTGTTGAATAATGTGCAGTACTGAAAAATAAGGTTGTTAGGAAGGTGTTTAAGGGCTATGTTTGGTATTTCATCTACACCCGAAGAACATTTATTTTTCAGTTTTTTGATAATATCGGCTAATTGTTTTTCAGAGATGAAGTAATCATTATGTTTGAAGATATTATTCGCTAGTCTATTATAGTTAAATGTGGTAAGCGTTAATTGAGCCACCTCGCATCTGGTTTTTAAGGATAAAAACCAGTTGAAGCACTGATCAATATGCGCGTGAAAAGGGTCGGAGGGGTCATTCTCTTTAGTAGAATGGACCGACTCGAGATGAGTTCCTATTACATTCATTATGTCTGAGTTGTTCCTTATTATGTAGCTGTTTGTGGATGGGTTGATTTCCGTACTTTGAGGGTCTACTCCGGCTTTTATAAGCAGCTGTGCATTAGTCGTTGGTACTTTTATCATGTTTAACTCTCTGGAGGAATTTAGTAAGCCCGAGAACTTTTTAGCTGATTTAAAGACATGCTCTTGGTTCTTGGTGCAAAGGTCTTCAAGTTTCGTTTTAAGGTTTTTGTTGATACCTAGTGAGATATTATCTTGAATGAGTTTTCGAAGTAGCTTAAGCTTGGATTTAAGAAGGATAAGTTCTTGATGTGTCAGGGTGTGTTCAAGTCTATTGTGTTTTTTTATAGATGTAAGAATAGAGCTTTTTTCTAATTGCAGTTTTTTTATAATTGGAGTGATGAGGTATCTGTACGGATTGGTGCTTTGAAATTTTGGGACTACTTGGTTTAGGGTTCTTTTTATTGTTTGCGATATTCTGTTTAGGTGTTCGTCGATTTCTGCGTTATCTAAGTTTCTATTGCATGGTATAATTGGATCCCTGTTTATTGATGCTGAAATTTTGTTTTTAAATGTATTCCAATTGGTTCCTTTGAAATTGAGTCTTTGTTTGGGTGAATTTTTTATAAAATTAAATTCCTCATTGTTTAGCCTTTTAGCGTTTATTACTAAAGCATTGTGATCGCTGTCATAGTCCAATGTTGGTAGACAATTTGTGGTATTATTTTCTTGTTCTAGTTGAATTCTATGATCTGCTAGGCAGAGGTCTATGAACGAGTTTCCACGGGGAAACGATGGTTTTGTACTTGCATACATTTTGAGCTTGAATTTAATATCGTTGTCATTAACCCAGTTGTTAAGAGCGATACCCGCCGTATTATTATTATGGTTGCTCCAGTTAGTGTGCTTACAATTCCAGTCGCCACCCACGATAAAGAAGTTATTGGGACTGTCCAGTTTAAGCGTATCAAATATAACGCTTAGCTCTGATTTAAGGTTTGTTTGGCAGTTTCCAGATGGAATGTAAATCGACGCAATGTATAGGTTTGAATTCGAGCTCATGTGAAGTTTAACTATGCACGTCTCTATCAATTGCAGTTGTTCTAGTTTTGAATGTGAAACAGTTTCAGCTTTTATGTCTTTTCTTACTAAAATACCCGTGCCTCCTCCTCTGCTGGAACCTATTCTATCTTTTCTTATGAATTCATAGCCATTAAATGAAACTCTATGTCTATGATTTAATTTAGTTTCGCTAAGTATTGCAATATCTGGTTTGTGTTCGGATAGAAAAGTTTGTAAATCGTATCTTCGGTTAATTTTTATTATTGAATTAACGTTAATAGCAATTATTTTAATGCTTTGAAACTTTTTTGAATGAGGTTGTGAAGACATTTATGATTCTAGCAGGGAAAATAGGGTATCTATTCTAGCAGATTGTGCTTGTAAATGCTTTTGTAGGTTCGCAATTTCTTTCGTCAACTGTAACATTGTGTTATTTATTGACTCGAAGAAAGTATTTGGGTTATAATCCAAGTTTTCATATCTAGGTGTATTATTTGTTGGATAAGGGGGGCTTTCTACGTTAAAGTTATTTTCTACTGTTTGTGCGTAGCTTATATTAGGGTTAGTATAAGACATAACATTTTTTTTTTCGAGTTTGTTTGATTTTGTCTTTTGGCACGAATTTTTTGTTGAAGGTCTTTGTATTTTTCGCAGCCCTTGTAAGAAGCAGGGTGTCCGTATCTGTTGCAAAGTGTACAGAATAGCTTCTCTCGCTCTTCAGTCTTCGGATTTTGACACTCAGCGCTTTTGTGGCATGCTCCACATTTCACGCATTTTGGAGGAAGATAACAGTTGGATGCACTGTGGAAGAATCCTTGGCAGTTTCTGCATTGAGGTATCTCTGGTTTTCGAAGGTTTTCCCAACGTATTACACGATGTAGTAGGCTTTTCACTGATTTTAGTTCATTGATGTTGCTATCTGGTGTTACCTGGACTAGGAAAATTGGCAAAGTAGTTTTGTTTTCTAGTGATTTTTTTGTAGAAAAGTTTTGAACTTTAACAAACTTTAAGTCGTGCTTCTCTAGTTTTTTTAGCTCATCAGCGATTTCTTCCACTTTTGTGTCTCCCGACAGACCTTTAAGGAGTAACGTTTTAGTTTTGAAGCTTTTAGGTGTATATGTGAAAAATTTTGTTTTGGTTTTTTCAAGGTATGCTCTAATTTTGGAATAGTCATCAATTGTGTTGACAAAGACTGCTTGTTTTTTGTATAGGGGGTTATTATATTCCTTAATTTTGAAATCAGAGATTTTTAGCGCATCTTTTATGAAGGTTATCAAAGTTCTAGTGGGAACATCTAGAACATTAATTGGAGGCACTTTTTCGTGGTTTCTGCTTTGGATATTTGCTTGCTGATTATTGTTGTTGGTTTGTTGAGAATTGCTCTTGCTAGATGAAGTTTCTGTTGAGATAGCTTTGGGTGCCGTTATTACTTTTTCGTTGTTTATGCTTTGCACTTGTTTTTCGTATTCACTTATTAGATCTGCGTCACAAGAGTCGTTGTCAAGCACAGCGTAGTAATTTTTGCTTGCAATGAGAACCTTAGGTGTTGGTTGATCCATACCGTTGTTGTTGTTGGTTTTACGTTTTAACAAATTGTTTCTCGGAGAGTTTGAACTTTGATCATTGTGTTCGATCATGTGATTTTTTAATGCAAATGATAATTGTTTCTTTTGCTGATTAATTTTTTGTAACTTTGATCTTGTTATCATTATATACCCCGAAGGGTACAATACAAATAGAGATAATAAACCGAATTATGCAGTTTATACACCACGAACGATAATTAGTGAATTTGACTCTAGATAGATAGCTTTCACTAGAATTATACAATGGTACACACGTCTGATCTCGATCAGTGCAGAATCGCAACTCCCATTCGCACGAGGTGTTCGAACTGCGTTGAGAATGCGTTTTATGTTGTTTTCTTTGCAGAATCTCTCAAAGTCTTTGGATGTAAAAGCTGTACCGCGGTCCGATACAATGCGTTTCGGCGTACCAAAATAGCTGGTGACTTTCTGTAACGTGTCGATGACGTGCTTGGTTGCTGTGCTTTTCACTGCGCGTACAATTGTGAATTTCGTGAAAGCGTCTACAATCACTAAGATGTGCTCGTTGCGTTTAGTGCTCTTAGGAAAAGGACCTAAATGGTCGATATGAATCGTATCGAACGGAATTGGTTTCATATCGTCGTATTGGTAGCGACCTTCTTGTCGACCCACGTGATTTTTATTAAAAGCGCAGCCTACGCATGACTTAATGTAACTTTTAACGAAGTTCCTCATTCGTGGAAACCAGAATGTGTTTAGGATGCGTTTTATCGTTTTCTCCACACTCATGTGTCCAACTTTGTCATGGCACTCGTACAAAATGTGATGAAGCAGTTGTTTCGGCACAACCCAAAGATGATTGTGGTTATATTTTCGGTATAGACGTCCTTGCTCAATTACGTAATCGTTGTCTTCGGTTTGCGTAGCTTGTTGCATATCTTTCACAATGCGTTGAATATTTCGATCTTGTAGCTGCATAGCGAACAGCCAGTCTGCTTCGTCGATTATAGCCTTGAATAATTTCATGCCAGCAACTTCAAGGTCGTGTGAACTTTCGTGGGGTACTCGACTTAGCGCGTCGACGTGTTCCATTCGTGAACCTGATCGATGAACGATTTCTATGTCGAATTCTTGGACTCTCAACCACCATCTAGCAATTCTCGGTATAAGCTCGCGTTTCTCCATCGTAGTTCGTAAAGCGCTACAGTCCGTGACAACTTTGATGCGTTTACCATAAATGTAGAACTTGAACCGTTCCAGTGATTCAACCACAGCTAAAGCTTCGAGCTCATAGCTATGAAACTTCGTCTCGTTTTTCGTTGTCGATCTGCTGAAATAAGCGATAGGTTGCAATTCTCCGTTTTCGTTTTGTACACAGAGAAAAAAAGTCCGGTCTGAGAACAGCACAGATTGTACTTGAATCAACAACAGACCAAATTAAGTTGTAATTGGTCTAAATGTTCTCGAAATAAGTAAGATTTGTACTTAACATCAAAGTCGACACCAAAATGGATTTGAATCAACTACAAAATGTCAATTCATACACGTTTTATACTTGAAAACAAAACAAGAACACAAAAATTTGAACCGAAACCAAATAAACTTGAAATGACAACGCTTTCTTCTTATACTTTCTTTCTCTCTTACTCCTTTGAACAAAAATGTTAAAACAATTCCAATTTATCAAATATCATATGTTTCTATGTTGCTTGCTGTAGCTCAGAGTTTTGTCTAACTATGATACCAAAGATATGAGGTTCAATCCCCAGCAAGAACAGAGTTTTTTTTTGTTTTTTGTTCTCTTGGAACAAAAATGTTTTCAATAAATAAAATTTATGAAATATCATGTGATCCTATGTCGCTTCCTGTGGCTCAGAGCTTAGTGTGTTGTTCTACGAAACGGAAGGTAACAGGTTCAAATCCCCTGGTACACCAAAGTCTTACTGTTTATTATATAAATAATCACCAATTACCATTTAATTATAATATTTATATGTTGTTTAAATGTTTATTAAATTAACTGTTACAATTACTTATATTAAATAAAATCAATCAAATTGAGATAATAACCGGACTAGTTTGCAAAACTACTGGGCCTTGATTCAAGAACAATGTAAACTTGAACGAAAAAGTGGTCGTGGTCTCGCAAAAATTTTTTTTAGTTATAATTTAAGTTTAGTCGGTTCTTGATTCGAGTACAATATTCACTTGTTTTAAGAACAAAAAGGTCTCGGTGTAATTTTTTTTTGTTACAGTTTAAGTATGGTTGGTTCTTGATTCAAGTAAAATGTAAACTTATTTCTAAAACAACATTGACTCGGATTAAGTTTTGTTGGTATCATATTAAGCTTAAACTGTTCTTGAAAATGTAACAAAATTTACTCAATTCAAGATTTTTTGTACTTAAAAATAGTGCTTGAATTGAGAACATTTTACTTGATTTGACAACATTCGTGCTTGACGGACTTTCAACACCGAATTGTGTCAATTTAAGTACAATGTACTTGAATTTTTTTCTCTGTGTAATAGTACGCTGGCGAGTCCAACGGCGCTGGCATCTGTATGAAGTTCTTGTTCGGCATCCATTCGATAACTAACTATCGTTGGCTTTGTTATCAAATGATTTTTCAGTTTATTGAATGCGTTATCTTGCTCTTCGCCCCAATTGAATGGTACATTTTTGCGTAACAGCCTGCGTAGTGGCTCGGCGATAATTGAAAATCCCGGCACGAATTTGCGGAAGAAACTACAAAGTCCTAAAAACTTTCGTATGTCGCTGGCATTCTTCGGTTGCGGATATAATGCTACTGCATTCGTTTTGATTTCGCCTGGACTTATTCCGTTGGGGTGTATTTGGTGACCTAAGAACGTGATTTTCTGCATGAATAATTCGCATTTGTCCATATTTAACGTTAGACCGTATGATCGTAGAACGTGAAGAATGCGTGATAGTTTTTCGTATAATTCGTCGAATGTGTTGCTCCCTATTACGATGTCATCCATGTAGTGTATCATAACGTCTTTTCCCTCGCGTTTTTGTAATTCGGCCATAAGACGGTTGAATGCAGCTGGAGCATTCTTCAATCCGAATGGCATTCGTTTGAATTCGTACAGCCCGTCTGGAGTAATAAAAGCAGTGTACTTGCGACACTCTGGAGCTACTGATATCTGATAGTACCCGCTGTTTAAATCGAGTGATGACAAATATTTAAACCGTTTTGCTTGCTGAAGGCGTTCTTAAATGTTGGGAACTGGAAAATTCTCTTTCGTGGTCAGCTTATTGAGGCGTCTATAATCGATGCAGAGGCGATCCTTTCCGTTTTGCTTTTTCGTCAGCACAACAGGGCTGGCATACTCGGACGTTGACTCGGTTATAATGTCGTGTTGCAACAGTTCCGCTACAATGTTGTTTACTGTTTCACGTTTAGGCTCCGGTATGCGATACGGCGGTTGCGCGATAATTTGCTTGCTTTCTATGTTGATTCTTGCTTCCACAACGTCTGTTCTTCCAATACCTTGTAGTCCGGTTGCGAAAACATCTGTGAAGCTTTCTAGAAGAGTCAACATTTTCGTTTTGTTCATTTCGTTCGTAAAATGAGCCAGAAGCGTAGAAAATTTGTTGTCGTGAAGATGCGTGCGTTTGTTTTCGAAAGTCGTGCGGTTGTTTTTAACGGTGAGCGTCGTACTAGCGTTGGTGATAACGTTTGGTCCTAAAAGTAAATGATGTTGAATTAGGGTGTCGTCGGCAATATATACTTGCGCTCGGATCGTGGTATCGTCGATGTTCAAATCTAATGTCATATATTCGTTGAGAATGCGTGTCCCACCGCAAATGCCTTTTATGTTCATATTGCATTTGTGACGAACGGCGTTAATGCTTTTAGCGATGCTTTGGCGAATGATAGTACACTGACTACCTGTGTCGATGAATGCAGAGTACGGCTTTCCACTTATGAATATCGTTTATTCGTGGCTTCGAGTTGACGTATGTTCGTATCTTGTTTCGTGCAATTCTCGTTGTTTGGATGTACTTTATGACACGTTGTACATCTGTGACGTTTCTGTGGTAGAGGACATTTGTTCGAGAAATGACCCAATTCTCCACAGTTTTAGCAATTGGATTTCGGTTTCGTATTCGTCGATCGTTCTTGTGTCGGTTTCGGATTTTCGGGTTTGGACGTATTTTCTCGTTTGTCATCGAACAAGTTGCCTCGATTAACGAAGAAGTTTTCGATTGTGTCTCGCATTTGTTTCATCGTCGTGAAATTGGTTGCAGCAATAGTTTGTTGTAGTTCTCGGTGTTTGAGACCTACTCGCGTGTATTTGATGATCGCAGATTCGGATACGTTATATCGACTTCCAAGAGATGACATGCGGAAACAGAATTCTCTGATGGTTTCTTTTGATCTTCTCGACGAACTAGCCATAATATAATGAATTTCTGCCTCATCCGGCTTCGTGTCAAACTCGTTTCGTAATGCGTTTGCTAAAGTAGCCCATGACGTATATAGCGTTGGTGTGGCATCGTACCACATTCGTGCTACTCCTTTTAGCCGTGTGCAAATAGCTAACAATACAAACTTTTCCTCCCATTGATATACATCAATAGCTTTATCGACGCGTTCGATGAATTGGTTGATCGTAATCGAATTTTCGTTCGTTGGGTCGAATTCAGGCAATGTATTCGCGATTTCGGTTACTGACGCATGTCTAGTATACGCGTGCGACATAGATGAAGTGTGTGTCGAATGAACAGGCGTATCGTTTCGACTTCGTGCCTGTGTTTGTTCCATGTTGCGGTTTTCGTTGATTTCGCCACTTGGCGTTGCGTTTATGTGGTCAGCTTGCCGTTGCAATAGCTGAGCCATCATTTCGTTTAATTGTCTCACCTGATCTTGCAATTGCGTAAATGCAGGGTCGTTGGCGATATCGGGCATTATGGAGCTTGGCAATTCGATCTCCTCAGATAATTCGTACTCCACTAGACGTTGTATAAGCTGCTCTCGTGTGCCCGCTGTTGGAAGTTCCCGTTCACGAAGAAGAAGCTTCAACTGGTCCACTTTTAGCTCATCAATTTTCGGCACAATATTTCGAATCGTTGAATTGTTAAAATTTTTCTACATACACGCTTTGTATGTATTCGTTTTAAAATTTTAACCGGCAATAATCGTAACGGTAGTTTCGTTGGATTTTGTCTCGAGTACAGAACTTTCGGCGCCTGTACGCACAAGCGATTGTCTGTCGTTTAGAAAATTCCAAGAAACGTCGAATCGTAGATTTGCGTGTTTGTGAGCAAGACAGCTCGTTAGTGCTTTTTACTTTGCGAGTAATGACGTCAGCACTTAAGCGAATTTAGACGAAGAAGAAGAGATTGACCGCACAATTGTTTTATTTCCACGAAGTAAATAAATAATTTCGTCAATTCTTCCACCGAATTTATCGTTTGTCGTTTATAATATAAAACACGATTTATATTTTCAATGTTATTTAACTTTTTGTTTAAAACTTTACACTAATCGTTCTTTTGTATATATCCCACTTTTGAAACTGAGAGGAACGATGGTTTTTCCCGAGCGTTAGGCGTGGTATAAAAGATATTGTGTAGTTTATTATTATAAAATGAATAATAGTATAAAGTTGATAAAATGAAAGATATATATATTGTTCGGAGTTGCGTTGTCCGTCGCACACACGTTTAGTTCGTTGACCTCACGAAGAAGTCCGTTTAAAGTAACACGAAGTTACTATCGTCCGCAGAACACGTCTGTTCTGATCGCTGCTTCAAGTAGAAGTCGCTCTTTCTAGCACAGTGTTGCTAGTCCTTCGGTTTGGGGAACAGTGTTGCCACTGGGGGATTTATTCGCAGGGAGGCGAGCTCTCACAATTTCAAAATTTAACTTTTATCAATATGGATTTTTGAGCACCTAAGGCTTGAACGTATGGAAGAATGATCGTATGAGAATCAGTATATAGGTAACATTTCAAAAAAATTTCTAAAATTGAATAATCTACTATTGAAATGTTATTTTTGAGTGAAAGAAACAATAAAACATTTTGAGAGGACGATGGTTTTTCGAGCGTTAGGCGTGGTATAAAAGATATAGTGTAGTTTATTATTATAAAATGAATAATAGTATAAAGTTGATAAAATGAAATATATATATATTGTTCGGAGTTGCGTTGTCCGTCGCACACACGTTTATTTCGTTGACCTCACGAAGAAGTCCGTTTAAAGTAACACGAAGTTACTATCGTCCGCAGAACACGTCTGTTCTGATCGCTGCTTCACGTAGAAGTCGCTCTTTCTAGCACAGTGTTGCTAGTCCTTCGGTTTGGGGAACAGTGTTGCCACTGGGGGATTTATTCGCAGGGAGGCGAGCTCTCACAGTCGGCCTTTCCTGACCTTTCGATGCGTCCTCGCTCGAATCAGTTGGTAATCGTTGATTGGAGTCGTCGTCGTCTTCGTCAGATTCGTTTGGGTCTTCGGGCGGTAATTTACACCAGGCCTTCAGCTTGTCTGAGGCGAACACAGATCGGTAGTGTCGTTGAGTTCGTTGTGCATGGGGTAAGTCTTCGATGACGTATCGGTCTTTTGGCAAGACTTTGGTGATGATGAAAGGACCCTTAAAACGTGGTTCGAGTTTACGTGACGTGCCGGTGCTGGTTGGTTCGTTTTCGGCTAATACCAAATCTCCTTCTGCGTAGATCGTTGGTTTAGCATGCTTTCTGTCGTAGCTTTCTTTAGCTTTCGCTCGTTGATCGTTTTTAGAAACTGTGGCGTCTATTCGTAGTTGTTGCAACTCGTTGTCCGATAGTATTTGGCATTTATCGTCATGCAAAGTTTGAATTAACGTGTTTTGTAGAATGTCGCGCGGTTCGTAGCCATACAATAGCTGATGCGGAGAACAACCTGTGGTTTTGTTTGGCATTGAGTTGATACTCCATTGGATTGCTCGAAGATGATCATCCCATCGCTTGTGGTGATCCGTTAAAGGCAAAAGCATTGACAATACAATTTGGTTTGTACGTTCGACGTGTCCATTAGCACGAGGTGTTCGAACTGCGTTGAGAATGCGTTTTATGTTGTTTTCTTTGCAGAATCTCTCAAAGTCTTTGGATGTAAAAGCTGTACCGCGGTCCGATACAATGCGTTTCGGCGTACCAAAATAGCTGGTGACTTCCTGTAACGTGTCGATGACGTGCTTGGTTGCTGTGCTTTTCACTGCGCGTACAATTGTGAATTTCGTGAAAGCGTCTACAATCACTAAGATGTGCTCGTTGCGTTTAGTGCTCTTAGGAAAAGGACCTAAATGGTCGATATGAATCGTATCGAACGGAATTGGTTTCATATCGTCGTATTGGTAGCGACCTTCTTGTCGACCCACGTGATTTTTATTAAAAGCGCAGCCTACGCATGACTTAATGTAACTTTTAACGAAGTTCCTCATTCGTGGAAACCAGAATGTGTTTAGGATGCGTTTTATCGTTTTCTCCACACTCATGTGTCCAACTTTGTCATGGCATTCGTACAAAATGTAATGACGCAGTTGTTTCGGCACAACCCAAAGATGATTGTGGTTATATTTTCGGTATAGACGTCCTTGCTCAATTACGTAATCGTTGTCTTCGGTTTGCGTAGCTTGTTGCATATCTTTCTCAATGCGTTGAATATTTCGATCTTGTAGCTGCATAGCGAACAGCCAGTCTGCTTCGTCGATTATAGCCTTGAATAATTTCATGCCAGCAACTTCAAGGTCGTGTGAACTTTCGTGGGGTGCTCGACTTAGCGCGTCGACGTGTTCCATTCGTGAACCTGATCGATGAACGATTTCTATGTCGAATTCTTGGACTCTCAACCACCATCTAGCAATTCTCGGTATAAGCTCGCGTTTCTCCATCGTAGTTCGTAAAGCGCTGCAGTCCGTGACAACTTTGATGCGTTTACCATAAATGTAGAACTTGAACCGTTCCAGTGATTCAACCACAGCTAAAGCTTCGAGCTCATAGCTATGAAACTTTGTCTCGTTTTTCGTTGTCGATCTGCTGAAATAAGCGATAGGTTGCAATTCTCCGTTTTCGTTTTGTACACAGAGAAAAAAAGTCCGGTCTGAGAACAGCACAGATTGTACTTGAATCAACAACAGACCAAATTAAGTTGTAATTGGTCTAAATGTTCTCGAAATAAGTAAGATTTGTACTTAACATCAAAGTCGACACCAAAATGGATTTGAATCAACTACAAAATGTCAATTCATACACGTTTTATACTTGAAAACAAAACAAGAATACAAAAATTTGAACCGAAACCAAATAAACTTGAAATGACAACGCTTTCTTCTTATACTTTCTTTCTCTCTTACTCCTTTGAACAAAAATGTTAAAACAATTCCAATTTATCAAATATCATATGTTTCTATGTTGCTTGCTGTAGCTCAGAGTTTTGTCTAACTATGATACCAAAGATATGAGGTTCAATCCCCAGCAAGAACAGAGTTTTTTTTTGTTTTTTGTTCTCTTGGAACAAAAATGTTTTCAATAAATAAAATTTATGAAATATCATGTGTTCCTATGTCGCTTCCTGTGGCTCAGAGCTTAGTGTGTTGTTCTACGAAACGGAAGGTAACAGGTTCAAATCCCCTGGTACACCAAAGTCTTACTGTTTATTATATAAATAATCACCAATTACCATTTAATTATAATATTTATATGTTGTTTAAATGTTTATTAAATTAACTGTTACAATTACTTATATTAAATAAAATCAATCAAATTGAGATAATAACCGGACTAGTTTGCAAAACTACTGGGCCTTGATTCAAGAACAATGTAAACTTGAACGAAAAAGTGGTCGTGGTCTCGCAAAAATTTTTTTTAGTTATAATTTAAGTTTAGTCGGTTCTTGATTCGAGTACAATATTCACTTGTTTTAAGAACAAAAAGGTCTCGGTGTAATTTTTTTTTGTTACAGTTTAAGTATGGTTGGTTCTTGATTCAAGTAAAATGTAAACTTATTTCTAAAACAACATTGACTCGGATTAAGTTTTGTTGGTATCATATTAAGCTTAAACTGTTCTTGAAAATGTAACAAAATTTACTCAATTCAAGATTTTTTGTACTTAAAAATAGTGCTTGAATTGAGAACATTTTACTTGATTTGACAACATTCGTGCTTGACGGACTTTCAACACCGAATTGTGTCAATTTAAGTACAATGTACTTGAATTTTTTTCTCTGTGTAATAGTACGCTGGCGAGTCCAACGGCGCTGGCATCTGTATGAAGTTCTTGTTCGGCATCCATTCGATAACTAACTATCGTTGGCTTTGTTATCAAATGATTTTTCAGTTTATTGAATGCGTTATCTTGCTCTTGGCCCCAATTGAATGGTACGGTTGCGGATATAATGCTACTGCATTCGTTTTGATTTCGCCTGGACTTATTCCGTTGGGGTGTATTTGGTGACCTAAGAACGTGATTTTCTGCATGAATAATTCGCATTTGTCCATATTTAACGTTAGACCGTATGATCGTAGAACGTGAAGAATGCGTGATAGTTTTTCGTATAATTCGTCGAATGTGTTGCTCCCTATTACGATGTCATCAATGTAGTGTATCATAACGTCTTTTCCCACGCGTTTTTGTAATTCGGCCATAAGACGGTTGAATGCAGCTGGAGCATTCTTCAATCCGAATGGCATTCGTTTGAATTCGTACAGCCCGTCTGGAGTAATAAAAGCAGTGTACTTGCGACACTCTGGAGCTACTGATATCTGATAGTACCCGCTGTTTAAATCGAGTGATGACAAATATTTAAACCGTTTTGCTTGCTGAAGGCGTTCTTAAATGTTGGGAACTGGAAAATTCTCTTTCGTGGTCAGCTTATTGAGGCGTCTATAATCGATGCAGAGGCGATCCTTTCCGTTTTGCTTTTTCGTCAGCACAACAGGGCTGGCATACTCGGACGTTGACTCGGTTATAATGTCGTGTTGCAACAGTTCCGCTACAATGTTGTTTACTGTTTCACGTTTAGGCTCCGGTATGCGATACGGCGGTTGCGCGATAATTTGCTTGCTTTCTATGTTGATTCTTGCTTCCACAACGTCTGTTCTTCCAATACCTTGTAGTCCGGTTGCGAAAACATCTGTGAAGCTTTCTAGAAGAGTCAACATTTTCGTTTTGTTCATTTCGTTCGTAAAATGAGCCAGAAGCGTAGAAAATTTGTTGTCGTGAAGATGCGTGCGTTTGTTTTCGAAAGTCGTGCGGTTGTTTTTAACGGTGAGCGTCGTACTAGCGTTGGTGATAACGTTTTGTCCTAAAAGTAAATGATGTTGAATTAGGGTGTCGTCGGCAATATATACTTGCGCTCGGATCGTGGTATCGTCGATGTTCAAATCTAATGTCATATATTCGTTGAGAATGCGTGTCCCACCGCAAATGCCTTTTATGTTCATATTGCATTTGTGACGAACGGCGTTAATGCTTTTAGCGATGCTTTGGCGAATGATAGTACACTGACTACCTGTGTCGATGAATGCAGAGTACGGCTTTCCACTTATGAATATCGTTTATTCGTGGCTTCGAGTTGACGTATGTTCGTATCTTGTTTCGTGCAATTCTCGTTATTTGGATGTACTTTATGACACGTTGTACATCTGTGACGTTTCTGTGGTAGAGGACATTTGTTCGAGAAATGACCCAATTCTCCACAGTTTTAGCAATTGGATTTCGGTTTCGTATTCGTCGGTCGTTCTTGTGTCGGTTTCGGATTTTCGGGTTTGGACGTATTTTCTCGTTTGTCATCGAACAAATTGCCTCGATTAACGAAGAAGTTTTCGATTGTGTCTCGCATTTGTTTCATCGTCGTGAAATTGGTTGCAGCAATAGTTTGTTGTAGTTCTCGGTGTTTGAGACCTACTCGCGTGTATTTGATGATCGCAGATTCGGATACGTTATATCGACTTCCAAGAGATGACATGCGGAAACAGAATTCTCTGATGGTTTCTTTTGATCTTCTCGACGAACTAGCCATAATATAATGAATTTCTGCCTCATCCGGCTTCGTGTCAAACTCGTTTCGTAATGCGTTTGCTAAAGTAGCCCATGACGTATATAGCGTTGGTGTGGCATCGTACCACATTCGTGCTACTCCTTTTAGCCGTGTGCAAATAGCTAACAATACAAACTTTTCCTCCCATTGATATACATCAATAGCTTTATCGACGCGTTCGATGAATTGGTTGATCGTAATCGAATTTTCGTTCGTTGGGTCGAATTCAGGCAATGTATTCGCGATTTCGGTTACTGACGCATGTCTAGTATACGCGTGCGACATAGATGAAGTGTGTGTCGAATGAACAGGCGTATCGTTTCGACTTCGTGCCTGTGTTTGTTCCGTGTTGCAGTTTTCGTTGATTTCGCCACTTGGCGTTGCGTTTATGTGGTCAGCTTGCCGTTGCAATAGCTGAGCCATCATTTCGTTTAATTGTCTCACCTGATCTTGCAATTGCGTAAATGCAGGGTCGTTGGCGATATCGGGCATTATGGAGCTTGGCAATTCGATCTCCTCAGATAATTCGTACTCCACTAGACGTTGTATAAGCTGCTCTCGTGTGCCCGCTGTTGGAAGTTCCCGTTCACGAAGAAGAAGCTTCAACTGGTCCACTTTTAGCTCATCAATTTTCGGCACAATATTTCGAATCGTTGAATTGTTAAAATTTTTCTACATACACGCTTTGTATGTATTCGTTTTAAAATTTTAACCGGCAATAATCGTAACGGTAGTTTCGTTGGATTTTGTCTCGAGTACAGAACTTTCGGCGCCTGTACGCACAAGCGATTGTCTGTCGTTTAGAAAATTCCAAGAAACGTCGAATCGTAGATTTGCGTGTTTGTGAGCAAGACAGCTCGTTAGTGCTTTTTACTTTGCGAGTAATGACGTCAGCACTTAAGCGAATTTAGACGAAGAAGAAGAGATTGACCGCACAATTGTTTTATTTCCACGAAGTAAATAAATAATTTCGTCAATTCTTCCACCGAATTTATCGTTTGTCGTTTATAATATAAAACACGATTTATATTTTCAATGTTATTTAACTTTTTGTTTAAAACTTTACACTAATCGTTCTTTTGTATATATCCCACTTTTGAAACTGAGAGGAACGATGGTTTTTCCCGAGCGTTAGGCGTGGTATAAAAGATATTGTGTAGTTTATTATTATAAAATGAATAATAGTATAAAGTTGATAAAATGAAAGATATATATATTGTTCGGAGTTGCGTTGTCCGTCGCACACACGTTTAGTTCGTTGACCTCACGAAGAAGTCCGTTTAAAGTAACACGAAGTTACTATCGTCCGCAGAACACGTCTGTTCTGATCGCTGCTTCAAGTAGAAGTCGCTCTTTCTAGCACAGTGTTGCTAGTCCTTCGGTTTGGGGAACAGTGTTGCCACTGGGGGATTTATTCGCAGGGAGGCGAGCTCTCACAATTTCAAAATTTAACTTTTATCAATATGGATTTTTGAGCACCTAAGGCTTGAACGTATGGAAGAATGATCGTATGAGAATCAGTATATAGGTAACATTTCAAAAAAATTTCTAAAATTGAATAATCTACTATTGAAATGTTATTTTTGAGTGAATTTAATACTAACCTAAGTGAAAGAAACAATAAAACATTGCAAAATATATATTTTATCAATATAAATGTCTGAGCATTTAAGGCTTGAATGTATGGAAGTATGATCGAATGAGAATCAGTATATAGGTAATATTTCAAAAAATTTCAAAAATTCAAAAATCTACTATTGAAATGTTGTTTTTGAGTGAATTTAATACTAACCTA
Source organism: Phortica okadai (assembly GCA_034638295.1). Lineage (NCBI taxonomy): Eukaryota > Metazoa > Arthropoda > Insecta > Diptera > Drosophilidae > Phortica > Phortica okadai. The sequence goes on along the minus strand of JAWUZV010000032.1, from coordinate 559,369 downwards.
AGTGAATGAAACAATAAAACATTGCAAATTTATATTTTATCATAATGGATTTTTAAGCATTTAAGGCTTGAACGTATGGAAGAATAATCGTATGAGAATCAGTATATAGGTAATATTTCAAAAAATTTCAAAAATTCAAAAATCTACTATTGAAATGTTATTTTTGAGTGAAAGAAACAATAAAACATTGCAAAATTTATTTTTTATCATAATGGATTTTTGAGCACTTAAGGCTTGAATGTATGGAAGAATGGTCGTATGAGAATCAGTATATAGGCAATATTTCAAAGAATTTCTAAAATTCAAAAATCTACTATTGAAATTTTATTTTTAAGTGAAAGAAACAATAAAACATTGCAAAATTTACATTTTATCGATATGGATTTTTGAGCACTTAAGGCTTGAATGTATGGAAGAATGATCGTATGAGAATCAGTATATAGGTAATATTTCAAAAAATTTTGAAAATTCAGCAATCTACTATTGAAATGTTATTTTTAAGTGAAAGAAATAATAAAACATTGCAAAATTTATATTTTATCAATATGGATTTTTGAGCACTTAAGGCTTGAAAGTATGGAAGAATGATCGTATGAGAATCAGTATATAGGCAATATTTCAAAGAATTTCTAAAATTCAAAAATCTACTATTGAAATTTTATTTTTAAGTGAAAGAAACAATAAAACATTGCAAAATTTACATTTTATCAATATGGATTTTTGAGCACTTAAGGCTTGAATGTATGATAACGATCGTATGAGAATCAGTATATAGGTAATATTTCAAAACATTTTGAAAATTCAGCAATCTACTATTGAATTATTATTTTTAAGTGTAAGAAACAATAAAACATTGCAAAATTTATCTTTTATCAATATGGATTTTTTAGCACTTAAGGCTTGAACGTATGGAAGAATAATCGTATGACAATCAGTATATAGGTAATATTTCAAAAAATTTCAAAAATTCAAAAATCTACTATTGAAATGTTGTTTTTGAGTGAATTTAATATTAACCTAAGTGAATGAAACAATAAAACATTGCAAATTTATCTTTTATCAATATGGATTTTTTAGCACTTAAGGCTTGAACGTATGGAAGAATAATCGTATGACAATCAGTATATAGGTAATATTTCAAAAAATTTCAAAAATTCAAAAATCTACTATTGAAATGTTATTTTTCAGTGAATTTAATACTAACCTAAGTGAAAGAAACAATAAAACATTGCAAAATATATATTTTATCAATATAAATGTCTGAGCATTCAAGGCTTGAATGTATGGAAGTATGATCGAATGAGAATCAGTATATAGGTAATATTTCAAATAATTTCAAAAATTCAAAAATCTACTATTGAAATGTTGTTTTTGAGTGAATTTAATACTAACCTATGTGAATGAAACAATAAAACATTGCAAATTTATATCTTATCAATATGGATTTTTGAGCACTTAAGGCTTGAACGTATGGAAGAATGATCGTATGAGAATCAGTATATAGGCAATATTTCAAAGAATTTCTAAAATTCAAAAATCTACTATTGAAATTTTATTTTTAAGTGAAAGAAACAATAAAACATTGCAAAATTTACATTTTATCAATATGGATTTTTGAGCACTTAAGGCTTGAATGTATGGAAGAATGATCGTATGAGAATCAGTATATAGGTAATATTTCAAAAAATTTTGAAAATTCAGCAATCTACTATTGAATTATTATTTTTAAGTGTAAGAAACAATAAAACATTGCAAAATTTATATCTTATCAATATGGATTTTTGAGCACTTAAGGCTTGAACGTATGGAAGAGTGATCGTATGAGAATCAGAATATAGGTAATATTTCAAAAAATTTCAAAAATTGAAAAATCTACTATTGAAATGTTATTTTTGAGTGAATTTAATACTAACCTAAGTGAAAGAAACAATAAAACATTGCAAAATATATATTTTATCAATATAAATGTCTGAGCACTTAAGGCTTGAATGTATGGAAGAATGATCGTATGAGAATCAGTATATAGGTAACATTTCAAAAAATTTCTAAAATTCAAAAATCTACTATTGAAATGTTATTTTTAAGTGAAAGAAACAATAAAACATTGCAAAATTTATATTTTATTATAATGGATTTTTGAGCACTTAAGGCTTGAATGTATGGAAGAATGATCGTATGACAATCAGTATATAGCTAATATTTCAAAAAATTTCAAAAATTCAAAAATCTACTATTGAAATGTTATTTTCGAGTGAATTTAATACTAACCTAAGTGAAAGAAACAATAAAACATTGCAAAATATATATTTTATCAATATAAATGTCTGAGCACTTAAGGCTTGCATGTATGGAAGAATGATCGTATAAGAATCAGTATATAGGTAATATTTCAAAAAATTTCGAAATTTCAAAAATCTACTATTGAAATGTTATTTTTAAGTGAAAGAAACAATAAAACATTGCAAAATATATATTTTATCAATATAAATGTCTGAGCATTTAAGGCTTGAATGTATGGAAGTATGATCGAATGAGAATCAGTATATAGGTAATATTTCAAATAATTTCAAAAATTCAAAAATCTACTATTGAAATGTTATTTTTGAGTGAATTTAATACTAATCTAAGTGAATGAAACAATAAAACATTGCAAATTTATATTTTATCAATATGGATTTTTGAGCACTTAAGGCTTGAATGTATGGAAGAATGATCGTATGAGAATCAGTATATAGGTAACATTTCAAAAAATTTCTAAAATTCAAAAATCTACTATTGAAATGTTATTTTTAAGTGAAAGAAACAATAAAACATTGCAAAATTTATATTTTATCATAATGGATTTTTGAGCACTTAAGGCTTGAATGTATGGAAGAATGATCGTATGACAATCAGTATATAGGTAATATTTCAAAAAATTTCAAAAATTCAAAAATCTACTATTGAAATGTTATTTTTGAGTGAATTTAATACTAACCTAAGTGAAAGAAACAATAAAACATTGCAAAATATATATTTTATCAATATAAATGTCTGAGCACTTAAGGCTTGCATGTATGGAAGAATGATCGTATAAGAATCAGTATATAGGTAATATTTCAAAAAATTTCGAAATTTCAAAAATCTACTATTGAAATGTTATTTTTAAGTGAAAGAAACAATAAAACATTGCAAAATATATATTTTATCAATATAAATGTCTGAGCATTTAAGGCTTGAATGTATGGAAGTATGATCGAATGAGAATCAGTATATAGGTAATATTTCAAATAATTTCAAAAATTCAAAAATCTACTATTGAAATGTTATTTTTGAGTGAATTTAATACTAATCTAAGTGAATGAAACAATAAAACATTGCAAATTTATATTTTATCAATATGGATTCTTGAGCACTTAAGGCTTGAATGTATGGAAGAATGATCGTATGAGAATCAGTATATAGGTAATATTTCAAAAAATTTTGAAAATTCAGCAATCTACTATTGAATTATTATTTTTAAGTGTAAGAAACAATAAAACATTGCAAAATTTATCTTTTATCAATATGGATTTTTTAGCACTTAAGGCTTGAACGTATGGAAGAATAATCGTATGACAATCAGTATATAGGTAATATTTCAAAAAATTTCGAAATTTCAAAAATCTACTATTGAAATGTTATTTTTAAGTGAAAGAAACAATAAAACATTGCAAAATATATATTTTATCAATATAAATGTCTGAGCATTTAAGGCTTGAATGTATGGAAGTATGATCGAATGAGAATCAGTATACAGGTAATATTTCAAAAAATTTCAAAAATTCAAAAATCTACTATTGAAATGTTGTTTTTGAGTGAATTTAATTCTAACCTAAGTGAATGAAACAATAAAACATTGCAAATTTATATTTTATCAATATGGATTTTTGAGCACTTAAGGCTTAAACGTATGGAAGAATAATCGTATGACAATCAGTATATAGGTAATATTTCAAAAAATTTCAAAAATTCAAAAATCTACTATTGAAATGTTATTTTTCAGTGAATTTAATACTAACCTAAGTGAAAGAAACAATAAAACATTGCAAAATATATATTTTATCAATATAAATGTCTGAGCATTCAAGGCTTGAATGTATGGAAGTATGATCGAATGAGAATCAGTATATAGGTAATAATACAAATAATTTCAGAAATTCAAAAATCTACTATTGAAATGTTGTTTTTGAGTGAATTTAATACTAACCTAAGTGAATGAAACAATAAAACATTGCAAATTTATATCTTATCAATATGGATTTTTGAGCACTTAAGGCTTGAACGTATGGAAGAGTTATCGTATGAGAATCAGAATATAGGTAATATTTCAAAAAATTTCAAAAATTGAAAAATCTACTATTGAAATGTTGTTTTTGAGTGAATTTAATACTAACCTAAGTGAATGAAACAATAAAACATTGCAAATTTATATTTTATCAATATGGATTTTTGAGCACTTAAGGCTTAAACGTATGGAAGAATAATCGTATGACAATCAGTATATAGGTAATATTTCAAAAAATTTCAAAAATTCAAAAATCTACTATTGAAATGTTATTTTTGAGTGAATTTAATACTAACCTAAGTGAAAGAAACAATAAAACATTGCAAAATTTATATTTTATCAATATAAATGTCTGAGCACTTAAGGCTTGAATGTATGGAAGAATGATCGTATGAGAATCAGTATATAGGTAACATTTCAAAAAATTTCGAAAATTCAAAAATCTACTATTGAAATGTTATTTTTAAGTGAAAGAAACAATAAAACATTGCAAAATTTATATTTTATCATAATGGATTTTTGAGCACTTAAGGCTTGAATGTATGGAAGAATGATCGTATGACAATCAGTATATAGGTAATATTTCAAAAAATTTCAAAAATTCAAAAATCTACTATTGAAATGTTATTTTTGAGTGAATTTAATACTAACCTAAGTGAAAGAAACAATAAAACATTGCAAAATATATATTTTATCAATATAAATGTCTGAGCACTTAAGGCTTGCATTTTTTTTTTTTTTTTTTTTTTTTTTATCTAACTACAGGCGCAAGACGTTGTGGTAGCACGCTACCCTCAAGCGGTCATTGCGACACCAGGTCAGCCTGTTCCGCGACTACAGACAAACAGTCAACAGTCGCTTTACTACTTAACTCTACACAAATAAATAAGCATGCACTAATATTAACACTAACATTTTAAAACTACAAAAATAACTAAAATTACAAATTATTAAGATGTGTTAGTAAGCTACGTTTAATGAGATTTGAAGATCTGCAATTATCGATAAGGTTACAATAACTATTATAGTTTACACACAAAATTCGGAAGGAATCATGCTCAAGATATGTAGCTCTACAAATACTAAGATGAATTGGTCTTAAGTTTCTCGTGTATCTAGTTGGAACATTAAACTTTATGCACTCTAACAAAGTGGGGGAGATTATGATACCATTAATTAGGTTGTGCAAAAATAACACCCCGAGCATAGTTCGACGACTTGTTAGAGATGGTAGATTGATTAGTTTCAATCGACTATGATAGGGGGGTAAATGAATACTAGGGTCCCAATGTAACTTACGAAGAGCAAAAAGAAGGAACTGCTTCTGAACGGATTCTACTTGGGTCTTATATTTTTCAAACTGAGGGTCCCAAACACACGACGCATATTCCAGAATGGGCCGCACAAGCGAAGTGAAAAGCAATTTGGTAGTGTAGGGGTCATCGAATTCCTTGGACCATCGTTTAATAAAACCAAGTACACCTTTGGATTTGTTTACCGAAAGGGAAATGTGAGAAGCAAAATTAAGTTTTGGGTCCATCAAAACACCTAGGTCATTGAATTGATTTACACGCTCAAGAATAGAATTATCAATCCTGTATATGCAAGTAAGCATTTTATTCCTATAAAAAGACATAAACTTGCACTTATTGCAGTTTAAAAGTAGATTGTTCACAGAGCACCATTGTGCGAGTGAGTCAAGATCAGACTGAAGTAAACTCTGCTGGATTGTGGAATTTAGAGTTAGGCATAGTTTTACGTCATCAGCGTACATCAAGACATTGCAGTATTTGATCACTGTAGGCAAGTCATTAATGAATAAGTTAAAGAGTATGGGCCCCAGATGGCTACCTTGGGGAACACCAGACGATACAAGAATGCTTCTGGAAACTGATGTTTTAAAACGAACTTTTTGAGTTCGCGAATCAAGATAAGAAGAGAGCCAACGGACAAGCAATGGTGGAAAGCCATAAGCCACCAGTTTGTATATTAACAAGGAATGACAGACACTGTCAAATGCTTTACTGAAATCGGTATATACAACTTCAGTTTGGCAACCGATAGAAAAATTTTGGTTAACAATTGAGGTAAACTCCAATAAATTTGTCACCGTTGAACGCTTCTTAAGGAAACCATGTTGAGCCAAGTTTAAAAGTGAAGGCACAAAATGCTGTAATTGATCAGTAATGATCTGCTCAAATAGCTTTGGGATGGCACATAATTTGGCAATACCTCTGTAGTTAGATATTTCTACTTTACTGCCTTTTTTATGAAGTGGTATAATAAATGACTCCTTCCAAACTGCTGGGACTATGGCGTATTTAAGAGACATGTTGAACAGCATGCATAATGGAATATATAACATCTCGGCACAGTGTTTCAAAACGCAACCAGGTATATTATCGGGACCAGCGGTAAACGTGGGTTTTATTAACTTTAAATACTTTAAAACAATGTCATTGTCGATAACAGGCATATTTATATGAGTTCTGTCCCCAATATAAAATGGATATTCAACATCATTGTATGAAAAATTATTGTAGGTGCTTTGGAAGAAATCGGCAAAGAGATGGGATATCTCTGCGTCATTACTTCCCTCCACACCATTTAGTTTCATACAAGAGGGGAAGGTTTTAGAATTTAATTTAGATTTTATTAAGTTGAAAAAGTTTTTAGGATCGCGGTGAATATTTAATTTAAGCTTATTGATATAGGTTTTATAATTTTTTTTATTTGTAAAATTAAATTTATAGCGAATTTTTGTGTAATTCGCATAATCAATAAGAGAACCGGTTCTCTTGTATTTTTTGAAAAATCTAGTTTTTAAATTTTTTAAGTGACTCAGTTCTTTCGAAAACCAAGGCGGCTTACTTAAATCATAAACCACATTAATTTTTGGCACGCAAGATTTAAACAAATTGTACATGGTTGCATTAAAAAAGTGTACTGCGTGTTCGATGTCTGTCGAGTTTCGAATGACTGACCAGTCAGTGTTGGAAAGCAAGAAACCAAGTCGTTCAAAATCAGTTTTTTTAAAGCAGAAAACACTGTTAGTCTTTGCACCAGGAACACACAAACGGGGGGATGGTAATTTGGTTAATATGAGTGTTAGTTCCAGAGTAGGATGGTAGGGATCTTCGGGGTGAGTTATTGGAGGTACCCTACAGATTGATGCGTTCTCAAAATTGTTTACAAAAATAAGATCTAATAGTCGATCTTTAGAGTTAATTATGCTGTTGAGTTGGTATGAAGGTAAGCTGAGGAGAGAATCGAGAAAATCATTATTTGATGCCGGAAGTACAGCATTTGTGTGATTTGATGGAATCCAAGTAATATGAGGAAGATTAAAGTCTCCAAAAATCATTAAAGTATCTGTGTCTTTCACAAAAGATGAGATGACTTGAAATGCATTTAAATGAGCTAAATAAACTGATGAGTCAGAGTGAGGTGGAATATAGGAACAAGTAAGGTAGACGTTATGCTTCATCAACGAAACTTTCACGCAAATCAGTTCAATGTTATCGATACCATCCACCATAATTTGTTCCGAAGTATATCGACCAGCGACAGCGATTAAAACACCACCACCAATTCTGCTAATGCGGTCTTTACGAAAAGTCTGAAAGTTATCAGAGAACAATTCCGAGTTCGAGATCTCAGGACGAAGCCATGTTTCAACGAATATTACAACGTCAGAGGTAATTGAAAAGCTATTTAAATATAGGGAAGTAAGCTTCGAATTCAAGCCTCGAACGTTTTGGAAGTTTAAAATAAACGATGATGAAAGAGTGGGTGAAGTAATTAGTTTTTTGAACCAGACGGTTCATTAACAGCTTCTTTATTGGCACGAGGCTTAAACTTAAATTCGTGCACAATACACCCATCAGGCCAAAAATTGGTGTTAACCAATTCGTTGAAATGAACATCAGGAACAGAGATCTTAAAGGATGAAATAGACCTAGCTTGTCTAAATTTAAATTTTGATACGAACAAATTTGACACTGATGGCATTTTTGAGGTAATAAAATGCTTAATGTCTGTTTCAGAAGTATCGACAGCTAGTCTTGAAACAAAAACAAATTTTTTATTGGTCGTAGGAGGGACTACAACAAGTTGCTTCGGTTTCTCAGGTTGAGCTGGTACATTTTCCAAAACATGGTCAGGAGAGTCTGTTTTGGAAGTTGTATTGACAACGGTAGCAGATTTGGCAACGGTAGCGTAAGAAATCTGAGGCGTTAGATCGATAATTGGAAAATTCGGTGATGGAAGCGGAGAGAAGAAGTCTGTATTCTCATCTGGAGGAGCCAGTGTTGAAATACTTGGAATATTTAATGCAGGAAGGAATTTTTTCCGTTTAGGTGATGGCTCAACAGGTTTAAAAACAGAAAAGGTGTCGTCAAAGGAATGAAATTTACTGTTGAGACGCTGAAAATCTTTTGAAAGATCAGAATATGCATCTTTCATTTGAGATATCCACTTCCTTAGCTCGATCTCATTTAGCCGACATTTTGGACAACACCAATGAAGACCATTATTTTTTTGTAAGAAGTCGCCAACGCGACCAGTAAGCTCAGCACATTTAAGGTGGGCAATGTCTTGGCATAGCCAACATGCAACTGACTGGGCGGTATCACCCTTTATAGAACAGTTTGGTAAACAACAGACCATACTGAAAGCTAATATGCACAACAGATTTTGAGAAGCGCACCAAAAGTGTTAAAATAGCAAAGAGTAAATAAAGAGCAAGAATTAAAATTAACTCGTTAAACTGATTTCTCTTGAAAGAAAGATCACAAGTGTTTACAAAAACAAATTACGCACAAGCAGGAACGAAACACAGTGAAATGACAAAATAATCAAAAATCTCTCACCAGATGTTTATTTGTTCACATAAAATTACACAAACAAAACACACGAGAATTATTTAAAATGCACAAAACGTTGTTAATTTTATTTAAACACAAACGCAAAAAATATTATTATAGTGCCGGAACACTATATTACAATTTAAATCAAATTTTAAGTTTTTCTAAACAAAAATTAACGAGAAAATTAAATGAATAGACAGAGCAATTTTGCATGCGACCAAATACACCGAACTGAGGTGACATACTTCATGTATGGAAGAATGATCGTATAAGAATCAGTATATTGGTAATATTTCAAAAAATTTCGAAATTTCAAAAATCTACTTTTGAAATGTTATTTTTAAGTGAAAGAAACAATAAAACATTGCAAAATATATATATTATCAATATAAATGTCTGAGCATTTAAGGCTTGAATGTATGGAAGTATGATCGAATGAGAATCAGTATATAGGTAATATTTCAAATAATTTCAAAAATTCAAAAATCTACTATTGAAATGTTGTTTTTGAGTGAATTTAATACTAACCTAAGTGAATGAAACAATAAAACATTGCAAATTTATATTTTATCACTATGGATTTTTGAGCACTTAAGGCTTAAACGTATGGAAGAATAATCGTATGACAATCAGTATATAGGTAATATTTCAAAAAATTTCGAAATTTCAAAAATCTACTATTGAAATAATATTTTTAAGTGAAAGAAACAATAAAACATTGCAAAATATATATTTTATCAATATAAATGTCTGAGCATTTAAGGCTTGAATGTATGGAAGTATGATCGAATGAGCATCAGTATACAGGTAATATTTCAAAAAAATTCAAAAATCTACTATTGAAATGTTATTTTTCAGTGAATTTAATACTAACCTAAGTGAAAGAAACAATAAAACATTGCAAAATATATATTTTATCAATATAAATGTCTGAGCATTCAAGGCTTGAATGTATGGAAGTATGATCGAATGAGAATCAGTATATAGGTAATAATACAAATAATTTCAAAAATTCAAAAATCTACTATTGAAATGTTGTTTTTGAGTGAATTTAATACTAACCTAAGTGAATGAAACAATAAAACATTGCAAATTTATATCTTATCAATATGGATTTTTGAGCACTTAAGGCTTGAACGTATGGAAGAGTTATCGTATGAGAATCAGAATATAGGTAATATTTCAAAAAATTTCAAAAATTGAAAAATCTACTATTGAAATGTTGTTTTTGAGTGAATTTAATACTAACCTAAGTGAATGAAACAATAAAACATTGCAAATTTATATCTTATCAATATGGATTTTTGAGCACTTAAGGCTTGAACGTCTGGAAGAGTTATCGTATGAGAATCAGAATATAGGTAATATTTCAAAAAATTTCAAAAATTGAAAAATCTACTATTGAAATGTTATTTTTGAGTGAATTTAATACTAACCTAAGTGAAAGAAACAATAAAACATTGCAAAATATATATTTTATCAATATAAATGTCTGAGCACTTAAGGCTTGAATGTATGGAAGAATGATCGTATGAGAATCAGTATATAGGTAACATTTCAAAAAATTTCGAAAATTCAAAAATCTACTATTGAAATGTTATTTTTAAGTGAAAGAAACAATAAAACATTGCAAAATTTATATTTTATCATAATGGATTTTTGAGCATTTAAGGCTTGAATGTATGGAAGAATGATCGTATGACAATCAGTATATAGGTAATATTTCAAAAAATTTCAAAAATTCAAAAATCTACTATTGAAATGTTATTTTTGAGTGAATTTAATACTAACCTAAGTGAAAGAAACAATAAAACATTGCAAAATATATATTTTATCAATATAAATGTCTGAGCACTTAAGGCTTGCATGTATGGAAGAATGATCGTATAAGAATCAGTATATTGGTAATATTTCAAAAAATTTCGAAATTTCAAAAATCTACTATTGAAATGTTATTTTTAAGTGAAAGAAACAACCAAACATTGCAAAATATATATAGTATCAATATAAATGTCTGAGCATTTAAGGCTTGAATGTATGGAAGTATGATCGAATGAGAATCAGTATATAGGTAATATTTCAAATAATTTCAAAAATTCAAAAATCTACTATTGAATTATTATTTTTAAGTGTAAGAAACAATAAAACATTGCAAAATTTATATTTTATCAATATGGATTTTTGAGCACTTAAGGCTTGAACGTATGGAAGAATAATCGTATGACAATCAGTATATAGGTAATATTTCAAAAAATTTCAAAAATTCAAAAATCTACTATTGAAATGTTATTTTTCAGTGAATTTAATACTAACCTAAGTGAAAGAAACAATAAAACATTGCAAAATATATATTTTATCAATATAAATGTCTGAGCATTCAAGGCTTGAACGTATGGAAGAGTTATCGTATGAGAATCAGAATATAGGTAATATTTCAAAAAATTTCAAAAATTGAAAAATCTACTATTGAAATGTTGTTTTTGAGTGAATTTAATACTAACCTAAGTGAATGAAACAATAAAACATTGCAAATTTATATCTTATCAATATGGATTTTTGAGCACTTAAGGCTTGAACGTCTGGAAGAGTTATCGTATGAGAATCAGAATATAGGTAATATTTCAAAAAATTTCAAAAATTCAAAAATCTACTATTGAAATGTTATTTTTCAGTGAATTTAATACTAACCTAAGTGAAAGAAACAATAAAACATTGCAAAATATATATTTTATCAATATAAATGTCTGAGCATTCAAGGCTTGAATGTATGGAAGTATGATCGAATGAGAATCAGTATATAGGTAATATTTCAAATAATTTCAAAAATTCAAAAATCTACTATTGAAATGTTGTTTTTGAGTGAATTTAATACTAACCTAATTGAATGAAACAATAAAACATTGCAAATTTATATCTTATCAATATGGATTTTTGAGCACTTAAGGCTTGAACGTATGGAAGAGTTATCGTATGAGAATCAGAATATAGGTAATATTTCAAAAAATTTCAAAAATTGAAAAATCTACCATTGAAATGTTGTTTTTGAGTGAATTTAATACTAACCTAAGTGAATGAAACAATAAAACATTGCAAATTTATATTTTATCAATATGGATTTTTGAGCACTTAAGGCTTGAATGTATGGAAGAATGATCGTATGAGAATCAGTATGTAGGTAATATTTCAAAAAATTTTGAAAATTCAGCAATCTACTATTGAAATGTTATTTTTGAGTGAATTTAATACTAACCTAAGTGAAAGAAACAATAAAACATTGCAAAATATATATTTTATCAATATAAATGTCTGAGCACTTAAGGCTTGCATGTATGGAAGAATGATCGTATAAGAATCATTATATTGGTAATATTTCAAAAAATTTCGAAATTTCAAAAATCTACTATTGAAATGTTATTTTTAAGTGAAAGAAACAATAAAACATTGCAAAATATATATATTATCAATATAAATATCTGAGCATTTAAGGCTTGAATGTATGGAAGTATGATCGAATGAGAATCAGTATATAGGTAATATTTCAAATAATTTCAAAAATTCAAAAATCTACTATTGAAATGTTGTTTTTGAGTGAATTTAATACTAACCTAAGTGAATGAAACAATAAAACATTGCAAATTTATATCTTATCAATATGGATTTTTGAGCACTTAAGGCTTGAACGTCTGGAAGAGTTATCGTATGAGAATCAGAATATAGGTAATATTTCAAAAAATTTCAAAAATTCAAAAATCTACTATTGAAATGTTATTTTTCAGTGAATTTAATACTAACCTAAGTGAAAGAAACAATAAAACATTGCAAAATATATATTTTATCAATATAAATGTCTGAGCATTCAAGGCTTGAATGTATGGAAGTATGATCGAATGAGAATCAGTATATAGGTAATATTTCAAATAATTTCAAAAATTCAAAAATCTACTATTGAAATGTTGTTTTTGAGTGAATTTAATACTAACCTAATTGAATGAAACAATAAAACATTGCAAATTTATATCTTATCAATATGGATTTTTGAGCACTTAAGGCTTGAACGTATGGAAGAGTTATCGTATGAGAATCAGAATATAGGTAATATTTCAAAAAATTTCAAAAATTGAAAAATCTACCATTGAAATGTTGTTTTTGAGTGAATTTAATACTAACCTAAGTGAATGAAACAATAAAACATTGCAAATTTATATTTTATCAATATGGATTTTTGAGCACTTAAGGCTTGAATGTATGGAAGAATGATCGTATGAGAATCAGTATGTAGGTAATATTTCAAAAAATTTTGAAAATTCAGCAATCTACTATTGAAATGTTATTTTTGAGTGAATTTAATACTAACCTAAGTGAAAGAAACAATAAAACATTGCAAAATATATATTTTATCAATATAAATGTCTGAGCACTTAAGGCTTGCATGTATGGAAGAATGATCGTATAAGAATCATTATATTGGTAATATTTCAAAAAATTTCGAAATTTCAAAAATCTACTATTGAAATGTTATTTTTAAGTGAAAGAAACAATAAAACATTGCAAAATATATATATTATCAATATAAATATCTGAGCATTTAAGGCTTGAATGTATGGAAGTATGATCGAATGAGAATCAGTATATAGGTAATATTTCAAATAATTTCAAAAATTCAAAAATCTACTATTGAAATGTTGTTTTTGAGTGAATTTAATACTAACCTAAGTGAAAGAAACAATAAAACATTGCAAAATATATATTTTATCAATATAAATGTCTGAGCACTTAAGGCTTGCATGTATGGAAGAATGATCGTATAAGAATCAGTATATTGGTAATATTTCAAAAAATTTCGAAATTTCAAAAATCTACTATTGAAATGTTATTTTTAAGTGAAAGAAACAATAAAACATTGCAAAATATATATTTTATCAATATAAATGTCTGAGCATTCAAGGCTTGAATGTATGGAAGTATGATCGTATGAGAATCAGTATGTAGGTAACATTTCAAAAAATTTCGAAAATTCAAAAATCTACTATTGAAATGTTATTTTTAAGTGAAAGAAACAATAAAACATTGCAAAATTTATATTTTATCATAATGGATTTTTGAGCACTTAAGGCTTGAATGTATGGAAGAATGATCGTATGACAATCAGTATATAGGTAATATTTCAAAAAATTTAAAAATTCAAAAATCTACTATTGAAATGTTATTTTTGAGTGAATTTAATACTAACCTAAGTGAAAGAAACAATAAAACATTGCAAAATATATATTTTATCAATATAAATGTCTGAGCACTTAAGGCTTGCATGTATGGAAGAATGATCGTATAAGAATCAGTATATTGGTAATATTTCAAAAAATTTCGAAATTTCAAAAATCTACTATTGAAATGTTATTTTTAAGTGAAAGAAACAATAAAACATTGCAAAATATATATATTATCAATATAAATGTCTGAGCATTTAAGGCTTGAATGTATGGAAGTATGATCGAATGAGAATCAGTATATAGGTAATATTTCAAATAATTTCAAAAATTCAAAAATCTACTATTGAAATGTTGTTTTTGAGTGAATTTAATACTAACCTAAGTGAATGAAACAATAAAACATTGCAAATTTATATTTTATCAATATGGATTTTTGAGCACTTAAGGCTTGAATGTATGGAAGAATGATCGTATGAGAATCAGTATGTAGGTAATATTTCAAAAAATTTTGAAAATTCAGCAATCTACTATTGAATTATTATTTTTAAGTGTAAGAAACAATAAAACATTGCAAAATATATATTTTATCAATATAAATGTCGGAGCATTTAAGGCTTGAATGTATGGAAGTATGATCGAATGAGAATCAGTATATAGGTAATATTTCAAATAATTTCAAAAATTCAAAAATCTACTATTGAATTATTATTTTTAAGTGTAAGAAACAATAAAACATTGCAAAATTTATCTTTTATCAATATGGATTTTTTAGCACTTAAGGCTTGAACGTATGGAAGAATAATCGTATGACAATCAGTATATAGGTAATATTTCAAAAAATTTCAAAAATTCAAAAATCTACTATTGAAATGTTATTTTTCAGTGAATTTAATACTAACCTAAGTGAAAGAAACAATAAAACATAGAAAAATATATATTTTATCAATATAAATGTCTGAGCATTTAAGGCTTGAATGTATGGAAGTATGATCGAATGAGAATCAGTATATAGGTAATATTTCAAAAAATTTCGAAATTTCAAAAATCTACTATTGAAATGTTATTTTTAAGTGAAAGAAACAATAAAACATTGCAAAATTTATATTTTATCAATTAATTAAGGCTTGAATGTATGGAAGAATGATCGTATGAGAATCAGTATATAGGTAACATTTCAAAAAATTTCTAAAATTCAAAAATCTACAATTGAAATTTTATTTTTAAGTGAAAGAAACAATAAAACATTGCAAAATTTACATTTTATCGATATGGATTTTTGAGCACTTAAGGCTTGAATGTATGGAAGAATGATCGTATGAGAATCAGTATATAGGTAATATTTCAAAAAACTTTGAAAATTCAGCAATCTACTATTGAATTGTTATTTTTAAGTGAAAGAAACAATAAAACATTGCAAAATTTATATTTTATCATAATGGATTTTTAAGCATTTAAGGCTTGAACGTATGGAAGAATAATCAGTATATAGGTAACATTTCAACAAATTTCTAAAATTCAAAAATCTATTATTGAAATGTTATTTTTAAGTGAAAGAAACAATAAAACATTGCAAAATTTATATTTTATCAATATGGATTTTTGAGCACTTAAGGCTTGAATGTATGGAAGAATGATCGTATGAGAATCAGTATATAGGTAACATTTAAAAAAATTTCTAAAATTCAAAAATCTACTATTGAAATGTTATTTTTAAGTGAAAGAAATAATAAAACATTGCAAAATTTATATTTTATCAATATGGATTTTTGAGCACTTAAGGCTTGAATGTATGGAAGAATGATCGTATGAGAATCAGTATATAGGTAATATTTCAAAAAATTTTGAAAATTCAGCAATCTACTATTGAATTGTTATTTTTAAGTGAAAGAAACAATAAAACATTGCAAAATTTATATTTTATCATAATGGATTTTTGAGCACTTAAGGCTTGAACGTATGGAAGAATAATCGTATGAGAATCAGTATATAGGTAATATTTCAAAAAATTTCAAAAATTCAAAAATCTACTATTGAAATGTTATTTTTGAGTGAAAGAAACAATAAAACATTGCAAAATTTATATTTTATCAATATAAATGTCTGAGCATTTAAGGCTTGAATGTATGGAAGAATGATCGTATGAGAATCAGTATATAGGTAATATTTGAAAAAATTTCGAAAATTCAAAAATCTACTATTGAAATGTTATTTTTAAGTGAAAGAAACAATAAAGCATTGCAAAATTTATTTTTTATCAATATGGATTTTTGAGCACTTAAGGCTTGAACGTATGGAAGAATGATCGTATGAGAATCAGTATACAGGCAATATTTCAAAGAATTTCTAAAATTCAAAAATCTACTATTGAAATTTTATTTTTAAGTGAAAGAAACAATAAAACATTGCAAAATTTACATTTTATCAATATGGATTTTTGAGCACTTAAGGCTTGAATGTATGGAAGAATGATCGTATGAGAATCAGTATATAGGTAGTATTTCAAAAAATTTTGAAAATTCAGCAATCTACTATTGAATTATTATTTTAAAGTGTAAGAAACAATAAAACATTGCAAAATTTATCTTTTATCAATATGGATTTTTTAGCACTTAAGGCTTGAACGTATGGAAGAATAATCGTATGACAATCAGTATATAGGTAATATTTCAAAAAATTTCAAAAATTCAAAAATCTACTATTGAAATGTTATTTTTCAGTGAATTTAATACTAACCTAAGTGAAAGAAACAATAAAACATTGCAAAATATATATTTTAACAATATAAATGTCTGAGCATTTAAGGCTTGAATGTATGGAAGTATGATCGAATGAGAATCAGTATATAGGTAATATTTCAAATAATTTCGAAAATTCAAAAATCTACTATTGAAATGTTGTTTTTGAGTGAATTTAATACTAACCTATGTGAATGAAACAATAAAACATTGCAAATTTATATCTTATCAATATGGATTTTTGAGCACTTAAGGCTTGAACGTATGGAAGAATGATCGTATGGGAATCAGTATATAGGCAATATTTCAAAGAATTTCTAAAATTCAAAAATCTACTATTGAAATTTTATTTTTAAGTGAAAGAAACAATAAAACATTGCAAAATTTACATTTTATCAATATGGATTTTTGAGCACTTAAGGCTTGAATGTATGGAAGAATGATCGTATGAGAATCAGTATATAGGTAATATTTCAAAAAATTTTGAAAATTCAGCAATCTACTATTGAATTATTATTTTAAAGTGTAAGAAACAATAAAACATTGCAAAATTTATCTTTTATCAATATGGATTTTTTAGCACTTAAGGCTTGAACGTATGGAAGAATAATCGTATGACAATCAGTATATAGGTAATATTTCAAAAAATTTCAAAAATTCAAAAATCTACTATTGAAATGTTATTTTTCAGTGAATTTAATACTAACCTAAGTGAAAGAAACAATAAAACATTGCAAAATATATATTTTATCAATATAAATGTCTGAGCATTTAAGGCTTGAATGTATGGAAGTATGATCGAATGAGAATCAGTATATAGGTAATATTTCAAATAATTTCAAAAATTAAAAAATCTACTATTGAAATGTTGTTTTTGAGTGAATTTAATATTAACCTAAGTGAATGAAACAATAAAACATTGCAAATTTATATTTTATCAATATGGATTTTTGAGCACTTAAGGCTTGAATGTGTGGAAGAATGATCTTATGAGAATCAGTATATAGGTAATATTTCAAAAAATTTTGAAAATCAGCAATCTACTATTGAATTATTATTTTTAAGTGTAAGAAACAATAAAACATTGCAAAATTTATCTTTTATCAATATGGATTTTTTAGCACTTAAGGCTTAAACGTATGGAAGAATAATCGTATGACAATCAGTATATAGGTAATATTTCAAAAAATTTCAAAAATTCAAAAATCTACTATTGAAATGTTATTTTTCAGTGAATTTAATACTAACCTAAGTGAAAGACACAATAAAACATTGCAAAATATATATTTTATCAATATAAATGTCTGAGCATTCAAGGCTTGAATGTATGGAAGTATGATCGAATGAGAATCAGTATATAGGTAATATTTCAAATAATTTCAAAAATTCAAAAATCTACTATTGAAATGTTGTTTTTGAGTGAATTTAATACTAACCTATGTGAATGAAACAATAAAACATTGCAAATTTATATCTTATCAATATGGATTTTTGAGCACTTAAGGCTTGAACGTATGGAAGAGTGATCGTATGAGAATCAGAATATAGGTAATATTTCAAAAAATTTCAAAAATTGAAAAATCTACTATTGAAATGTTATTTTTGAGTGAATTTAATACTAACCTAAGTGAAAGAAACAATAAAACATTGCAAAATATATATTTTATCAATATAAATGTCTGAGCACTTAAGGCTTGAATGTATGGAAGAATGATCGTATGAGAATCAGTATATAGGTAACATTTCAAAAAATTTCTAAAATTCAAAAATCTACTATTGAAATGTTATTTTTAAGTGAAAGAAACAATAAAACATTGCAAAATTTATATTTTATCATAATGGATTTTTGAGCACTTAAGGCTTGAATGTATGGAAGAATGATCGTATGACAATCAGTATATAGGTAATATTTCAAAAAATTTCAAAAATTCAAAAATCTACTATTGAAATGTTATTTTTGAGTGAATTTAATACTAACCTAAGTGAAAGAAACAATAAAACATTGCAAAATATATATTTTATAAATATAAATGTCTGAGCACTTAAGGCTTGCATGTATGGAAGAATGATCGTATAAGAATCAGTATATAGGTAATATTTCAAAAAATTTCGAAATTTCAAAAATCTACTATTGAAATGTTATTTTTAAGTGAAAGAAACAATAAAACATTGCAAAATATATATTTTATCAATATAAATGTCTGAGCATTTAAGGCTTGAATGTATGGAAGTATGATCGAATGAGAATCAGTATATAGGTAATATTTCAAATAATTTCAAAAATTCAAAAATCTACTATTGAAATGTTATTTTTGAGTGAATTTAATACTAACCTAAGTGAATGAAACAATAAAACATTGCAAATTTATATTTTATCAATATGGATTTTTGAGCACTTAAGGCTTGAATGTATGGAAGAATGATCGTATGAGAATCAGTATATAGGTAATATTTCAAAAAATTTCAAAAATTCAAAAATCTACTATTGAAATGTTATTTTTAAGTGAAAGCAACAATAAAACATTGCAAAATATATATTTTATCAATATAAATGTCTGAGCATTTAAGGCTTGAATGTATGGAAGTATGATCGAATGAGAATCAGTATATAGGTAATATTTCAAAAAATTTCTAAAATTCAAAAATCTACTATTGAAATGTTATTTTTAAGTGAAAGAAACAATAAAACATTGCAAAATTTATATTTTATCATAATGGATTTTTGAGCACTTAAGGCTTGAATGTATGGAAGAATGATCGTATGACAATCAGTATATAGGTAATATTTCAAAAAATTTCAAAAATTCAAAAATCTACTATTGAAATGTTATTTTTGAGTGAATTTAATACTAACCTAAGTGAAAGAAACAATAAAACATTGCAAAATATATATTTTATCAATATAAATGTCTGAGCACTTAAGGCTTGAATGTATGGAAGAATGATCGTATGAGAATCAGTATATAGGTAACATTTCAAAAAATTTCTAAAATTCAAAAATCTACTATTGAAATGTTATTTTTAAGTGAAAGAAACAATAAAACATTGCAAAATTTATATTTTATCATAATGGATTTTTGAGCACTTAAGGCTTGAATGTATGGAAGAATGATCGTATGACAATCAGTATATAGGTAATATTTCAAAAAATTTCAAAAATTCAAAAATCTACTATTGAAATGTTATTTTTGAGTGAATTTAATACTAACCTAAGTGAAAGAAACAATAAAACATTGCAAAATATATATTTTATAAATATAAATGTCTGAGCACTTAAGGCTTGCATGTATGGAAGAATGATCGTATAAGAATCAGTATATAGGTAATATTTCAAAAAATTTCGAAATTTCAAAAATCTACTATTGAAATGTTATTTTTAAGTGAAAGAAACAATAAAACATTGCAAAATATATATTTTATCAATATAAATGTCTGAGCATTTAAGGCTTGAATGTATGGAAGTATGATCGAATGAGAATCAGTATATAGGTAATATTTCAAATAATTTCAAAAATTCAAAAATCTACTATTGAAATGTTATTTTTGAGTGAATTTAATACTAACCTAAGTGAATGAAACAATAAAACATTGCAAATTTATATTTTATCAATATGGATTCTTGAGCACTTATGGCTTGAATGTATGGAAGAATGATCGTATGAGAATCAGTATATAGGTAATATTTCAAAAAATTTTGAAAATTCAGCAATCTACTATTGAATTATTATTTTTAAGTGTAAGAAACAATAAAACATTGCAAAATTTATCTTTTATCAATATGGATTTTTTAGCACTTAAGGCTTGAACGTATGGAAGAATAATCGTATGACAATCAGTATATAGGTAATATTTCAAAAAATTTCGAAATTTCAAAAATCTACTATTGAAATGTTATTTTTAAGTGAAAGAAACAATAAAACATTGCAAAATATATATTTTATCAATATAAATGTCTGAGCATTTAAGGCTTGAATGTATGGAAGTATGATCGAATGAGAATCAGTATACAGGTAATATTTCAAATAATTTCAAAAATTCAAAAATCTACTATTGAAATGTTGTTTTTGAGTGAATTTAATACTAACCTAAGTGAATGAAACAATAAAACATTGCAAAATTTACATTTTATCGATATGGATTTTTGAGCACTTAAGGCTTGAATGTATGGAAGAATGATCGTATGAGAATCAGTATATAGGTAATATTTCAAAAAATTTTGAAAATTCAGCAATCTACTATTGAATTGTTATTTTTAAGTGAAAGAAACAATAAAACATTGCAAAATTTATCTTTTATCAATATGGATTTTTTAGCACTTAAGGCTTGAACGTATGGAAGAATAATCGTATGAGAATCAGTATATAGGTAACATTTCAACAAATTTCTAAAATTCAAAAATCTACTATTGAAATGTTATTTTTAAGTGAAAGAAACAATAAAACATTGCAAAATTTACATTTTATCGATATGGATTTTTGAGCACTTAAGGCTTGAGTGTATGGAAGAATGATCGTATGAGAATCAGTATATAGGCAATATTTCAAAAAATTTATAAAATTCAAAAATCTACTATTGAAATTTTATTTTTAAGTGAAAGAAACAATAAAACATTGCAAAATTTACATTTTATCAATATGGATTTTTGAGCACTTAAGGCTTGAATGTATGGAAGAATGATCGTATGAGAATCAGTATATAGGTAATATTTAAAAAAATTTTGAAAATTCAGCAATCTACTATTGAATTATTATTTTTAAGTGTAAGAAACAATAAAACATTGCAAAACTTATCTTTTATCAATATGGATTTTTTAGCACTTAAGGCTTGAACGTATGGAAGAATAATCGTATGACAATCAGTATATAGGTAATATTTCAAAAAATTTCAAAAATTCAAAAATCTACTATTGAAATGTTATTTTTCAGTGAATTTAATACTAACCTAAGTGAAAGAAACAATAAAACATTGCAAAATATATATTTTATCAATATAAATGTCTGAGCATTTAAGGCTTGAATGTAAGGAAGTATGATCGAATGAGAATCAGTATATAGGTAATATTTCAAATAATTTCAAAAATTCAAAAATCTACTATTGAAATGTTGTTTTTGAGTGAATTTAATACTAACCTAAGTGAATGAAACAATAAAACATTGCAAATTTATATCTTATCAATATGGATTTTTGAGCACTTAAGGCTTGAACGTATGGAAGAGTTATCGTATGAGAATCAGAATATAGGTAATATTTCAAAAAATTTCAAAAATTGAAAAATCTACTATTGAAATGTTATTTTGAGTGAATTTAATACTAACCTAAGTGAAAGAAACAATAAAACATTGCAAAATATATATTTTATCAATATAAATGTCTGAGCACTTAAGGCTTGAATGTATGGAAGAATGATCGTATGAGAATCAGTATATAGGTAACATTTCAAAAAATTTCGAAAATTCAAAAATCTACTATTGACATGTTATTTTTAAGTGAAAGAAACAATAAAACATTGCAAAATTTATATTTTATCATAATGGATTTTTGAGCACTTAAGGCTTGAATGTATGGAAGAATGATCGTATGACAATCAGTATATAGGTAATATTTCAAAAAATTTCAAAAATTCAAAAATCTACTATTGAAATGTTATTTTTGAGTGAATTTAATACTAACCTAAGTGAAAGAAACAATAAAACATTGCAAAATATATATTTTATCAATATAAATGTCTGAGCACTTAAGGCTTGCATGTATGGAAGAATGATCGTATAAGAATCAGTATATTGGTAATATTTCAAAAAATTTCGAAATTTCAAAAATCTACTATTGAAATGTTATATTTAAGTGAAAGAAACAATAAAACATTGCAAAATATATATTTTATCAATATAAATGTCTGAGCATTTAAGGCTTGAATGTATGGAAGTATGATCGAATGAGAATCAGTATATAGGTAATATTTCAAATAATTTCAAAAATTCAAAAATCTACTATTGAAATGTTGTTTTTGAGTGAATTTAATACTAACCTAAGTGAATGAAACAATAAAACATTGCAAATTTATATTTTATCAATATGGATTTTTGAGCACTTAAGGCTTGAATGTATGGAAGAATGATCGTATGAGAATCAGTATATATTTAATATTTCAAAAAATTTTGAAAATTCAGCAATCTACTATTGAATTATTATTTTTAAGTGTAAGAAACAATAAAACATTGCAAAATATATATTTTCTCAATATAAATGTCTGAGCATTTAAGGCTTGAATGTATGGAAGTATGATCGAATGAGAATCAGTATATAGCTAATATTTCAAATAATTTCAAAAATTCAAAAATCTACTATTGAATTATTATTTTTAAGTGTAAGAAACAATAAAACATTGCAAAATTTATCTTTTATCAATATGGATTTTTTAGCACTTAAGGCTTGAACGTATGGAAGAATAATCGTATGACAATCAGTATATAGGTAATATTTCAAAAAATTTCAAAAATTCAAAAATCTACTATTGAAATGTTATTTTTCAGTGAATTTAATACTAACCTAAGTGAAAGAAACAATAAAACATTGCAAAATATATATTTTATCAATATAAAGGTCTGAGCATTCAAGGCTTGAATGTATGGAAGTATGATCGAATGAGAATCAGTATATAGGTAATATTTCAAATAATTTCAAAAATTCAAAAATCTACTATTGAAATGTTGTTTTTGAGTGAATTTAATACTAACCTAAGTGAATGAAACAATAAAACATTGCAAATTTATATTTTATCAATATGGATTTTTGAGCACTTAAGGCTTGAACGTATGGAAGAGTGATCGTATGAGAATCAGAATATAGGTAATATTTCAAAAAATTTAAAAAATTGAAAAATCTACTATTGAAATGTTATTTTTGAGTGAATTTAATACTAACCTAAGTGAAAGAAACAATAAAACATTGCAAAATATATATTTTATCAATATGGATTTTTGAGCACTTAAGGCTTGAATGTATGGAAGAATGATCGTATGAGAATCAGTATATAGGCAATATTTCAAAAAATTTCGAAATTTCAAAAATCTACTATTGAAATGTTATTTTTAAGTGAAAGAAACAATAAAACATTGCAAAATTTATATTTTATCAATCTGGATTTTTGAGCACTTAAGGCTTGAACTTATGGAAGAATGATCGTATGACAATCAATATATAGGTAATATTTCAAAAAATTTCAAAAATTCAAAAATCTACTATTGAAATGTTATTTTTGAGTGAATTTAATACTAACCTAAGTGAAAGAAACAATAAAACATTGCAAAATATATATTTTATCAATATAAATGTCTGAGCACTTAAGGCTTGAATGTATGGAAGAATGATCATATGAGAATCAGTATATAGGTAATATTTCAAAAAATTTCGAAATTTCAAAAATCTACTATTGAAATGTTATTTTTAAGTGAAAGAAACAATAAAACATTGCAAAATATATATTTTATCAATTTAAATGTCTGAGCATTTAAGGCTTGAATGTATGGAAGTATGATCGAATGAGAATCAGTATATAGGTAATATTTCAAATAATTTCAAAAATTCAAAAATCTATTATTGAAATGTTGTTTTTGAGTGAATTTAATACTAACCTAAGTGAATGAAACAATAAAACATTGCAAATTTATATTTTATCAATATGGATTTTTGAGCACTTAAGGCTTGAATGTATGGAAGAATGATCGTATGAGAATCAGTATATAGGTAATATTTCAAAAAATTTTGAAAATTCAAAAATCTACTATTGAAATGTTATTTTTAAGTGAAAGAAACAATAAAACATTGCAAAATTTATATTTTATCAATATAAATGTCTGAGCACTTAAGGCTTGAATGTATGGAAGAATGATCGTATGAGAATCAGTATATAGGTAACATTTCAAAAAATTTCTAAAATTCAAAAATCTACTATTGAAATGTTTTTTTTAAGTGAAAGAAACAATAAAACATTGCAAAATTTATATTTTATCAAAATGGATTTTTGAGCACTTAAGGCTTGAATAAATGGAAGAATGATCGTATGAGAATCAGTATATAGGTAATATTTCAAAAAATTTCTAAAATTCAAAAATCTACTATTGAAATGTTATTTTTAAGTGAAAGAAACAATAAAACATTGCAAAATTTATATTTTATCAATATGGATTTTTGAGCACTTAAGGCTTGCATGTATGAAAGAATGATCGTATGAGAATCAGTATATAGGTAATATTTCAAAAAATTTCGAAATTTCAAAAATCTACTATTGAAATGTTATTTTTAAGTGAAAGAAACAATAAAACATTGCAAAATATATATTTTATCAATATAAATGTCTGAGCACTTAAGGCTTGCATGTATGGAAGAATGATCATATGAGAATCAGTATATAGGTAATATTTCAAAAAATTTCGAAATTTCAAAAATCTACTATTGAAATGTTATTTTTAAGTGAAAGAAACAATAAAACATTGCAAAATATATATTTTATCAATTTAAATGTCTGAGCATTTAAGGCTTGAATGTATGGAAGTATGATCGAATGAGAATCAGTATATAGGTAATATTTCAAATAATTTCAAAAATTCAAAAATCTATTATTGAAATGTTGTTTTTGAGTGAATTTAATACTAACCTAAGTGAATGAAACAATAAAACATTGCAAATTTATATTTTATCAATATGGATTTTTGAGCACTTAAGGCTTGAATGTATGGAAGAATGATCGTATGAGAATCAGTATATAGGTAATATTTCAAAAAATTTTGAAAATTCAGCAATCTACTATTGAATTATTATTTTTAAGTGTAAGAAACAATAAAACATTGCAAAATATATATTTTATCAATATAAATGTCTGAGCATTTAAGGCTTGAATGTATGGAAGTATGATCGAATGAGAATCAGTATATAGGTAATATTTCAAATAATTTCAAAAATTCAAAAATCTACTATTGAAATGTTGTTTTTGAGTGAATTTAATACTAACCTAAGTGAATGAAACAATAAAACATTGCAAATTTATATTTTATCACTATGGATTTTTGAGCACTTAAGGCTTAAACGTATGGAAGAATAATCGTATGACAATCAGTATATAGGTAATATTTCAAAAAATTTCGAAATTTCAAAAATCTACTATTGAATTATTATTTTTAAGTGTAAGAAACAATAAAACATTGCAAAATTTATCTTTTATCAATATGGATTTTTTAGCACTTAAGGCTTGAACGTATGGAAGAATAATCGTATGACAATCAGTATATAGGTAATATTTCAAAAAATTTCAAAAATTCAAAAATCTACTATTGAAATGTTATTTTTCACTGAATTTAATACTAACCTAAGTGAAAGAAACAATAAAACATTGCAAAATATATATTTTATCAATATAAAGGTCTGAGCATTCAAGGCTTGAATATATGGAAGTATGATCGAATGAGAATCAGTATATAGGTAATATTTCAAATAATTTCAAAAATTCAAAAATCTACTATTGAAATGTTGTTTTTGAGTGAATTTAATACTAACCTAAGTGAATGAAACAATAAAACATTGCAAATTTATATTTTATCAATATGGATTTTTGAGCACCTAAGGCTTGAATGTATGGAAGAATGATCGTATGAGAATCAGTATATAGGTAATATTTCAAAAAATTTTTAAAATTCAGCAATCTACTATTGAATTATTATTTTTAAGTGTAAGAAACAATAAAACATTGCAAAATTTATCTTTTATCAATATGGATTTTTTAGCACTTAAGGCTTGAACGTATGGAAGAATAATCGTATGACAATCAGTATATAGGTAATATTTCAAAAAATTTCAAAAATTCAAAAATCTACTATTGAAATGTTATTTTTCAGTGAATTTAATACTAACCTAAGTGAAAGAAACAATAAAACATTGCAAAATTTATCTTTTATCAATATGGATTTTTTAGCACTTAAGGCTTGAACGTATGGAAGAATAATCGTATGACAATCAGTATATAGGTAATATTTCAAATAATTTCAAAAATTCAAAAATCTACTATTGAAATGTTGTTTTTGAGTGAATTTAATACTAACCTAAGTGAATGAAACAATAAAACATTGCAAATTTATATTTTATCAATATGGATTTTTGAGCACTTAAGGCTTGAACGTATGGAAGAGTGATCGTATGAGAATCAGAATATAGGTAATATTTCAAAAAATTTCAAAAATTGAAAAATCTACTATTGAAATGTTATTTTTGAGTGAATTTAATACTAACCTAAGTGAAAGAAACAATAAAACATTGCAAAATATATATTTTATCAATATAAATGTCTGAGCACTTAAGGCTTGAATGTATGGAAGAATGATCGTATGAGAATCAGTATATAGGTAACATTTCAAAAAATTTCTAAAATTCAAAAATCTACTATTGAAATGTTTTTTTTAAGTGAAAGAAACAATAAAACATTGCAAAATTTATATTTTATCAAAATGGATTTTTGAGCACTTAAGGCTTGAATAAATGGAAGAATGATCGTATGAGAATCAGTATATAGGTAATATTTAAAAAAATTTCTAAAATTCAAAAATCTACTATTGAAATGTTATTTTTAAGTGAAAGAAACAATAAAACATTGCAAAATTTATATTTTATCAATATGGATTTTTGAGCACTTAAGGCTTGAATGTATGGAAGAATGATCGTATGAGAATCAGTATATAGGTAACATTTCAAAAAAATTTCTAAAATTCAAAAATCTACTATTGAAATGTTATTTTTAAGTGAAAGAAACAATAAATCATTGCAAAATTTATATTTTATCAATATGGATTTTTGAGCACTTAAGGCTTGAATGTGTGGAAGAATGATCTTATGAGAATCAGTATATAGGTAATATTTCAAAAAATTTCATAATTTGAAAAATCTACTATTGAAATGTTATTTTTAAGTGAAAGAAACAATAAAACATTGCAAAATTTATATTTTATCAATCTGGATTTTTGAGCACTTAAGGCTTGAACTTATGGAAGAATGATCGTATGACAATCAATATATAGGTAATATTTCAAACAATTTCAAAAATTCAAAAATCTACTATTGAAATGTTATTTTTCAGTGAATTTAATACTAACCTAAGTGAAAGAAACAATAAAACATTGCAAAATATATATTTTATCAATATAAAGGTCTGAGCATTCAAGGCTTGAATATATGGAAGTATGATCGAATGAGATTCAGTATATAGGTAATATTTCAAATAATTTCAAAAATTCAAAAATCTACTATTGAAATGTTGTTTTTGAGTGAATTTAATACTAACCTAAGTGAATGAAACAATAAAACATTGCAAATTTATATTTTATCAATATGGATTTTTGAGCACTTAAGGCTTGAATGTATGGAAGAATGATCGTATGAGAATCAGTATATAGGTAATATTTCAAAAAATTTTTAAAATTCAGCAATCTACTATTGAATTATTATTTTTAAGTGTAAGAAACAATAAAACATTGCAAAATTTATCTTTTATCAATATGGATTTTTTAGCACTTAAGGCTTGAACGTATGGAAGAATAATCGTATGACAATCAGTATATAGGTAATATTTCAAAAAATTTCAAAAATTCAAAAATCTACTATTGAAATGTTATTTTTCAGTGAATTTAATACTAACCTAAGTGAATGAAACAATAAAACATTGCAAATTTATATTTTATCAATATGGATTTTTGAGCACTTAAGGCTTGAACGTATGGAAGAGTGATCGTATGAGAATCAGAATATAGGTAATATTTCAAAAAATTTCAAAAATTGAAAAATCTACTATTGAAATGTTATTTTTGAGTGAATTTAATACTAACCTAAGTGAAAGAAACAATAAAACATTGCAAAATATATATTTTATCAATATAAATGTCTGAGCACTTAAGGCTTGAATGTATGGAAGAATGATCGTATGAGAATCAGTATATAGGTAATATTTCAAAAAATTTCATAATTTCAAAAATCTACTATTGAAATGTTATTTTTAAGTGAAAGAAACAATAAAACATTGCAAAATTTATATTTTATCAATCTGGATTTTTGAGCACTTAAGGCTTGAACTTATGGAAGAATGATCGTATGAGAATCAATATATAGGTAATATTTCAAAAAATTTCAAAAATTCAAAAATCTACTATTGAAATGTTATTTTTGAGTGAATTTAATACTAACCTAAGTGAAAGAAGCAATAAAACATTGCAAAATATATATTTTATCAATATAAATGTCTGAGCACTAAAGGCTTGAATGTATGGAAGAATGATCGTATGAGAATCAGTATATAGGTAACATTTCAAAAAATTTCTAAAATTCAAAAATCTACTATTGAAATGTTATTTATAAGTGAAAGAAACAATAAAACATTGCAAAATTTATATTTTATCAATATGGATTTTTGAGCACTTAAGGCTTGAACATATGGCACAATGATCGTATGAGAATCAATATATAGGTAATATTTCAAAAAATTTCAAAAATTGAAAAATCTACTATTGAAATGTTATTTTTGAGTGAATTTAATACTAACCTAAGTGAAAGAAACAATAAAACATTGCAAAATATATATTTTATCAATATAAATGTCTGAGCACTTAAGGCTTGCATGTATGAAAGAAT
Organism: Phortica okadai; assembly: GCA_034638295.1. Lineage (NCBI taxonomy): Eukaryota > Metazoa > Arthropoda > Insecta > Diptera > Drosophilidae > Phortica > Phortica okadai. Next base: position 529,590 of record JAWUZV010000032.1, on the reverse strand, counting down.
GATCGTATAAGAATCAGTATATAGGTAATATTTCAAAAAATTTCGAAATTTCAAAAATCTACTATTGAAATGTTATTTTTAAGTGAAAGAAACAATAAAACATTGCAAAATATATATTTTATCAATATAAATGTCTGAGCACTAAAGGCTTGAATGTATGGAAGAATGATCGTATGAGAATCAGTATATAGGTAACATTTCAAAAAATTTCAAAAATTGAAAAATCTACTATTGAAATGTTATTTTTAAGTGAAAGAAACAATAAAACATTGCAAAATATATATTTTATCAATATAAATGTCTGAGCACTTAAGGCTTGAATGTATGGCACAATGATCGTATGAGAATCAATATATAGGTAATATTTCAAAAAATTTCTAAAATTCAAAAATCTACTATTGAAATGTTATTTTTGAGTGAATTTAATACTAACCTAAGTGAAAGAAACAATAAAACATTGCAAAATATATATTTTATCAATATAAATGTCTGAGCACTTAAGGCTTGCATGTATGAAAGAATGATCGTATAAGAATCAGTATATAGGTAATATTTCAAAAAATTTCGAAAATTCAAAAATCTACTATTGAAATGTTATTTTTAAGTGAAAGAAACAATAAAACATTGCAAAATATATATTTTATCAATATAAATGTCTGAGCACTTAAGGCTTGAATGTATGGAAGAATGATCGTCTGACAATCAATATATATGTAATATTTCAAAAAATTTCAAAAATTGAAAAATCTACTATTGAAATGTTATTTTTAAGTGAAAGAAACAATAAAACATTGCAAAATATATATTTTATCAATATAAATGTCTGAGCACTTAAGGCTTGAATGTATGGAAGAATGATCGTATGAGAATCAGTATATAGGTAATATTTCAAATAATTTCAAAAATTCAAAAATCTACTATTGAAATGTTGTTTTTGAGTGAATTTAATACTAACCTAAGTGAAAGAAACAATAAAACATTGCAAATTTATATTTTATCAATATGGATTTTTGAGCACTTAACGCTTGAACGTATGGAAGAATGATCGTATGAGAATCAGTATATAGGAAACATTTCAAAAAAATTCAAAAATTCAAAAATCTACTATTGAAATGTTATTTTTGAGTGAATTTAATACTAACCTAAGTGAAAGAAACAATAAAACATTGCAAATTTATATTTTATCAATATGGATTTTTGAGCACTTAAGGCTTGAACGTATGGAAGAATGATCGTATGACAATCAATATATACAGTCGCTCCCAGTCAAACTGAACCACTTCCATTTTTCAACTTTGAATGAATGTAACTTCTGAACGAAGAGATCAATCGACAAAGTATAAATGGAAGATTTGTAGATTGAAGTTTCAGCTTTAAAATGATATAACATTTTATTATAAAAAAGTAATTTTTAAAAAAGTTGTGGTCATAAAACTAAAAAAAATCACAAAAAAAGTCACAGCGAATTTGAACCAGTTTGGACTGATTAGACCTGTATCTTAATTTCATGGCGATTTTTTTTAAATTGTATACTCCATGTGAACTTTCTTTTATTTATTAAATATTCCTACTTATGTTACCATTGATTCCGATCCAGATTTTTGTTGTTTGAAGGCGATTTTCGTACCAAAACCCCAAAATACTTACTTCCATACATATTGTATGGAATTTTCTTTGGTTGATATGAAAATCCTTCCCTGTGTCCAAATTTTGGGAATTTTACCATATATTTTGTGCTTTGTGTTGAGTTTGAATGTTATATTAAACATCTATTACAAAAAAACATCCGATCCAATACCGAGTGCAGATGTTCAAGCCCAACCCAAAATGTGTTACCCCATACATGCGTGTTTTGTATGGAAAAGTGACATTTTTTATGAAAAAATTGTTGGTTTGGATTGATTAGGTGTGAAATTCTCCACTTGGTGTTGGAACGGATGTTCTTTTGTAATAGACGATTACTATAAGATTAAACCTAAACACTAAAGACAAAAAAGGCAATAAAATTACAAAAATTCGGACATAGGGTAAGAATTTTACTACACCATTGGCAAATTCCATACAATATGTATGGAAGTAAGTATTTTGGGGTTTTGGTACGAAAATCGCCTTCAAACAACAAAAATATGGATCGGAATCAATGGTAACATAAGTAGGAATATTTAATAAATAAAAGAAAGTTCACATGGAGTATACAATTTAAAAAAAAATCGCCATGAAATTAAGATACAGGCCTAATCAGTCCAAACTGGTTCAAATTCGCTGTGACTTTTTTTGTGACTTTTTTTAGTTTTATGACCACAACTTTTTTAAAAATTACTTTTTTACAATAAAATGTTATATCATTTTAAAGCTGAAACTTCAATCTACAAATCTTTCATTTATACTTTGTCGATTGATCTCTTCGTTCAGAAGTTACATTCATTCAAAGTTGAAAAATGGAAGTGGTTCAGTTTGACTGGGAGCGACTGTATGTAATATTTCAAAAAATTTCAAAAATTGAAAAATCTACTATTGAAATGTTATTTTTAAGTGAAAGAAACAATAAAACATTGCAAAATATATATTTTATCAATATAAATGTCTGAGCACTTAAGGCTTGAATGTATGGAAGAATGATCGTATGAGAATCAGTATATAGGTAATATTTCAAAAAATTTCGAAAATTCAGCAATCTACAATGGAATTGTTATTTTTAAGTGAAAGAAATAATAAAACATTGCAAAATTTATCTTTTATCAATATGGATTTTTTAGCTCTTAAGGCTTGAACGTATGGAAGACTAATCGTATGCCAATCAGTATATAGGTAATATTTCAAAAAATTTCAAAAATTCAAAAATCTACTATTGAAATGTTCTTTTTGAGTGAATTTAATACTAACCTAAGTGAAAGAAACAATAAAACATTGCAAAATATATATTTTATCAATATAAATGTCTGAGCATTTAAGGCTTGAATGTATGGAAGTATGATCGTATGAGAATCAGTATATAGGTAATATTTCAAATAATTTCAAAAATTCAAAAATCTACTATTGAAATGTTGTTTTTGAGTGAATTTAATACTAACCTAAGTGAAAGAAACAATAAAACATTGCAAATTTATATTTTATCAATATGGATTTTTGAGCACTTAAGGCTTGAACGTATGGAAGAATGATCGTATGACAATCAATATATATGTAATATTTCAAAAAATTTCAAAAATTGAAAAATCTACTATTGAAATGTTATTTTTAAGTGAAAGAAACAATAAAACATTGCAAAATATATATTTTATCAATATAAATGTCTGAGCACTTAAGGCTTGAATGTATGGAAGAATGATCGTATGAGAATCAGTATATAGGTAATATTTCAAAAAATTTCGAAAATTCAGCAATCTACAATGGAATTGTTATTTTTAAGTGAAAGAAATAATAAAACATATGGATTTTTGAGCACTTAAGGCTTGAATGTATGGAAGAATGATCGTATGAGAATCAGTATATAGGTAACATTTCAAAAAATTTCAATAATTCAAAAATCTACTATTGAATTGTTATTTTTAAGTGAAAGAAACAATAAAACTTTGCAAAATTTATATTTTATCAATATGGATTTTTGAGCACTTAAGGCTTGAACGTATGGAAGAATGATCGTATGACAATCAGTATATAGGTAATATTTCAAAAAATTTCAAAAATTCAAAAATCTACTATTGAAATGTTATTTTTGAGTGAATTTAATACGTACCTAAGTGAAAGAAACAATAAAACATTGCAAAATATATATTTTATCAATATAAATGTCTGAGTACTTAAGGCTTGAATGTATGGAAGAATGATCGTATGAGAATCAGTATATAGGTAACATTTCAAAAAATTTCGAAAATTCAAAAATTACTATTGAAATGTTATTTATAAGTGAAAGAAACAATAAAACATTGCAAAATTTATATTTTATCAATATAAATGTCTGAGCACTTAAGGCTTGAATGTATGGAAGAATGATCGTATGAGAATCAGTATATAGGCAATATTTCAAAGAATTTCTAAAATTCAAAAATCTACTATTGAAATTTTATTTTTAAGTGAAAGAAACAATAAAACTTTGCAAAATTTATATTTTATCAATATGGATTTTTGAGCACTTAAGGCTTGAACGTATGGAAGAATGATCGTATGACAATCATTATATAGGTAATATTTCAAAAAATTTCAAAAATTCAGCAATCTACTATTGAAATGTTATTTTTGAGTGAATTTAATACTAACCTAAGTGAAAGAAACAATAAAACATTGCAAAATATATATTTTATCAATATGGATTTTTGAGCACTTAAGGCTTGAATGTATGGAAGAATGATCGTATGAGAATCAGTATATAGGTAATATTTCAAAAAATTTCAAAAATTCAAAAATCTACTATTGAAATGTTGTTTTTGAGTGAATTTAATACTAACCTAAGTGAAAGAAACAATAAAACATTGCAAATTTATATTTTATCAATATGGATTTTTGAGCACTTAAGGCTTGAACGTATGGAAGAATGATCAGTATATAGGTAACATTTCAACAAATTTCTAAAATTCAAAAATCTACTATTGAAATGTTATTTTTAAGTGAAAGAAATAATAAAACATATGGATTTTTGAGCACTTAAGGCTTGAATGTATGAAAGAATGATCGTATGAGAATCTGTATATAGGCAATATTTCAAAGAATTTCTAAAATTCAAAAATCTACTATTGAAATTTTATTTTTAAGTGAAAGAAACAATAAAACATTGAAAAATTTATATTTTATCACTATGGATTTTTGAGCACTTAAGGCTTGAATGTATGGAAGAATGATCGTATGAGAATCAGTATATAGGTAACATTTCAAAAAATTTCAATAATTCACAAATCTACTATTGAATTGTTATTTTTAAGTGAGAGAAACAATAAAACTTTGCAAAATTTATATTTAGTCAATATGGATTTTTGAGCACTTAAGGCTTGAACGTATGGAAGAGTGATCGTATGAGAACCAGAATATAGGTAATATTTAAAAAAATTTCAAAAATTGAAAAATCTACTATTGAAATGTTATTTTTGAGTGAATTTAATACTAACCTAAGTGAAAGAAACAATAAAACATTGCAAAATATATATTTTATCAATATAAATGTCTGAGCACTTAAGGCTTGAATGTATGGAAGAATGATCGTATGAGAATCAGTATATAGGTAACATTTCAAAAAATTTCTAAAATTCAAAAATCTACTATTGAAATGTTATTTTTAAGTGAAAGAAACAATAAATCATTGCAAAATTTATATTTTATCAATATGGATTTTTGAGCACTTAAGGCTTGAACGTATGAAAGAATGATCGTATGACAATCAGTATATAGGTAATATTTAAAAAAATTTCAAAAATTCAAAAATCTACTATTGAAATGTTATTTTTGAGTGAATTTAATACTAACCTAAGTGAAAGAAACAATAAAACATTGCAAAATATATATTTTATCAATATAAATGTCTGAGCACTTAAGGCTTGCATGTATGGAAGAATGATCGTATAAGAATCAGGATATAGGTAATATTTCAAAAAATTTCGAAATTTCAAAAATCTACTATTGAAATGTTATTTTTAAGTGAAAGAAACAATAAAACATTGCAAAATTTACATTTTATCAATATGGATTTTTGAGCACTTAAGGCTTGAACGTATGGAAGAATGATCGTATGAGAATCAGTATATAGGCAATATTTCAAAGAATTTCTAAAATTCAAAAATCTACTATTGAAGTGTTATTTTTGAATGAAAGAAACAATAAAACATTGCAAAATTTACATTTTATCAATATGGATTTTTGAGCACTTAAGGCTTGAATGTATGGAAGAATGATCGTATGACAATCAGTATATAGGTAATATTTCAAAAAATTTCTAAAATTCAAAAATCTACTATTGAAATGTTATTTTTAAGTGACAGAAACAATAAAACATTGCAAAATTTATATTTTATCAATATGGATTTTTGAGCACTTAAGGCTTGAACGTATGGAAGAATGATCGTATGACAATCAATATATAGGTAATATTTCAAAAAATTTCAAATATTCAAAAATCTACTATTGAAATGTTATTTTTAAGTGACAGAAACAATAAAACATTGCAAAATTTACATTTTATCAATATGGATTTTTGAGCACTTAAGGCTTGAATGTATGGAAGAATGATCGTATGACAATCAGTATATAGGTAATATTTCAAAAAATTTCAAAAATTGAAAAATCTACTATTGAAATGTTATTCGTAAGTGAAAGAAACAATAAAACATTGCAAAATATATATTTTATCAATATAAATGTCTGAGCACTTAAGGCTTGCATGTATGAAAGAATGATCGTATAAAAATCAGTATATAGGTAATATTTCAAAAAATTTCGAAATTTCAAAAATCTACTATTGAATTGTTATTTTTAAGTGAAAGAAACAAGAAAACATTGCAAAATTTATATTTTATCAACATGGATTTTTGAGCACTTAAGGCTTGAACTTATGGAAGAATGATCGTATGACAATCAATATATAGGTAATATTTCAAAAAATTTCAAAAATTCAAAAATCTACTATTGAAATGTTATTTTTGAGTGAATTTAATATTAACCTAAGTGAAAGAAACAATAAAACATTGCAAAATATATATTTTATCAATATAAATGTCTGAGTACTTAAGGCTTGAATGTATGGAAGAATGATCGTATGAGAATCAATATATAGGTAACATTTCAAAAAATTTCTAAAATTCAAAAATTACTATTGAAATGTTATTTATAAGTGAAAGAAACAATAAAACATTGCAAAATTTATATTTTATCAATATAAATGTCTGAGCACTTAAGGCTTGAATGTATGGAAGAATGATCGTATGAGAATCAGTATATAGGCAATATTTCAAAGAATTTCTAAAATTCAAAAATCTACTATTGAAATTTTATTTTTAAGTGAAAGAAACAATAAAACTTTGCAAAATTTATATTTTATCAATATGGATTTTTGAGCACTTAAGGCTTGAACGTATGGAAGAATGATCGTATGACAATCAGTATATAGGTAATATTTCAAAAAATTTCAAAAATTCAAAAATCTACTATTGAAATGTTATTTTTGAGTGAATTTAATACTAACCTAAATGAAAGAAACAATAAAACATTGCAAAATATATATTTTATCAATATGGATTTTTGAGCACTTAAGGCTTGAATGTATGGAAGAATGATCGTATGAGAATCAGTATATAGGTAATATTTCAAAAAATTTCAAAAATTCAAAAATCTACTATTGAAATGTTGTTTTTGAGTGAATTTAATACTAACCTAAGTGAAAGAAACAATAAAACATTGCAAATTTATATTTTATCAATATGGATTTTTGAGCACTTAAGGCTTGAACGTATGGAAGAATGATCAGTATATAGGTAACATTTCAACAAATTTCTAAAATTCAAAAATCTACTATTGAAATGTTATTTTTAGGTGAAAGAAATAATAAAACATATGGATTTTTGAGCACTTAAGGCTTGAATGTATGAAAGAATGATCGTATGAGAATCTGTATATAGGCAATATTTCAAAGAATTTCTAAAATTCAAAAATCTACTATTGAAATTTTATTTTTAAGTGAAAGAAACAATAAAACATTGAAAAATTTATATTTTATCACTATGGATTTTTGAGCACTTAAGGCTTGAATGTATGGAAGAATGATCGTATGAGAATCAGTATATAGGTAACATTTCAAAAAATTTCAATAATTCAAAAATCTACTATTGAATTGTTATTTTTAAGTGAAAGAAACAATAAAACTTTGCAAAATTTATATTTTATCAATATGGATTTTTGAGCACTTAAGGCTTGAACGTATGGAAGAGTGATCGTATGAGAATCAGAATATAGGTAATATTTAAAAAAATTTCAAAAATTTAAAAATCTACTATTGAAATGTTATTTTTGAGTGAATTTAATACTAACCTAAGTGAAAGAAACAATAAAACATTGCAAAATATATATTTTATCAATATAAATGTCTGAGCACTAAAGGCTTGAATATATGGAAGAATGATCGTATGAGAATCAGTATATAGGTAACATTTCAAAAAATTTCTAAAATTCAAAAATCTACTATTGAAATGTTATTTATAAGTGAAAGAAACAATAAAACATTGCAAAATTTATATTTTATCAATATGGATTTTTGAGCACTTAAGGCTTGAACTTATGGAAGAATGATCGTATGACAATCAATATATAGGTAATATTTCAAAAAATTTCAAAAATTCAAAAATCTACTATTGAAATGTTATTTTTGAGTGAATTTAATATTAACCTAAGTGAAAGAAACAATAAAACATTGCAAAATATATATTTTATCAATATAAATGTCTGAGTACTTAAGGCTTGAAGGCATTTCAAAAAATTTTTAAAATTCAAAAATCTACTATTGAAATGTTATTTATAAGTGAAAGAAACAATAAAACATTGCAAAATTTATATTTTATCAATATGGATTTTTGAGCACTTAAGGCTTGAACATATGGCACAATGATCGTATGAGAATCAATATATAGGTAATATTTCAAAAAATTTCAAAAATTGAAAAAGCGAATTTGAACCAGTTTGGACTGATTAGACCTGTATCTTAATTTCATGGCGATTTTTTTTAAATTGTATACTCCATGTGAACTTTCTTTTATTTATTAAATATTCCTACTTATGTTACCATTGATTCCGATCCAGATTTTTGTTGTTTGAAGGCGATTTTCGTACCAAAACCCCAAAATACTTACTTCCATACATATTGTATGGAATTTTCTTTGGTTGATATGAAAATCCTTCCCTGTGTCCAAATTTTGGGAATTTTACCATATATTTTGTGCTTTGTGTTGAGTTTGAATGTTATATTAAACATCTATTACAAAAAAACATCCGATCCAATACCGAGTGCAGATGTTCAAGCCCAACCCAAAATGTGTTACCCCATACATGCGTGTTTTGTATGGAAAAGTGACATTTTTTATGAAAAAATTGTTGGTTTGGATTGATTAGGTGTGAAATTCTCCACTTGGTGTTGGAACGGATGTTCTTTTGTAATAGACGATTACTATAAGATTAAACCTAAACACTAAAGACAAAAAAGGCAATAAAATTACAAAAATTCGGACATAGGGTAAGAATTTTACTACACCATTGGCAAATTCCATACAATATGTATGGAAGTAAGTATTTTGGGGTTTTGGTACGAAAATCGCCTTCAAACAACAAAAATATGGATCGGAATCAATGGTAACATAAGTAGGAATATTTAATAAATAAAAGAAAGTTCACATGGAGTATACAATTTAAAAAAAAATCGCCATGAAATTAAGATACAGGCCTAATCAGTCCAAACTGGTTCAAATTCGCTGTGACTTTTTTTGTGACTTTTTTTAGTTTTATGACCACAACTTTTTTAAAAATTACTTTTTTACAATAAAATGTTATATCATTTTAAAGCTGAAACTTCAATCTACAAATCTTTCATTTATACTTTGTCGATTGATCTCTTCGTTCAGAAGTTACATTCATTCAAAGTTGAAAAATGGAAGTGGTTCAGTTTGACTGGGAGCGACTGTATGTAATATTTCAAAAAATTTCAAAAATTGAAAAATCTACTATTGAAATGTTATTTTTAAGTGAAAGAAACAATAAAACATTGCAAAATATATATTTTATCAATATAAATGTCTGAGCACTTAAGGCTTGAATGTATGGAAGAATGATCGTATGAGAATCAGTATATAGGTAATATTTCAAAAAATTTCGAAAATTCAGCAATCTACAATGGAATTGTTATTTTTAAGTGAAAGAAATAATAAAACATTGCAAAATTTATCTTTTATCAATATGGATTTTTTAGCTCTTAAGGCTTGAACGTATGGAAGACTAATCGTATGCCAATCAGTATATAGGTAATATTTCAAAAAATTTCAAAAATTCAAAAATCTACTATTGAAATGTTCTTTTTGAGTGAATTTAATACTAACCTAAGTGAAAGAAACAATAAAACATTGCAAAATATATATTTTATCAATATAAATGTCTGAGCATTTAAGGCTTGAATGTATGGAAGTATGATCGTATGAGAATCAGTATATAGGTAATATTTCAAATAATTTCAAAAATTCAAAAATCTACTATTGAAATGTTGTTTTTGAGTGAATTTAATACTAACCTAAGTGAAAGAAACAATAAAACATTGCAAATTTATATTTTATCAATATGGATTTTTGAGCACTTAAGGCTTGAACGTATGGAAGAATGATCGTATGACAATCAATATATATGTAATATTTCAAAAAATTTCAAAAATTGAAAAATCTACTATTGAAATGTTATTTTTAAGTGAAAGAAACAATAAAACATTGCAAAATATATATTTTATCAATATAAATGTCTGAGCACTTAAGGCTTGAATGTATGGAAGAATGATCGTATGAGAATCAGTATATAGGTAATATTTCAAAAAATTTCGAAAATTCAGCAATCTACAATGGAATTGTTATTTTTAAGTGAAAGAAATAATAAAACATTGCAAAATTTATCTTTTATCAATATGGATTTTTTAGCTCTTAAGGCTTGAACGTATGGAAGACTAATCGTATGCCAATCAGTATAAAGGTAACATTTCAAAAAATTTCTAAAATTCAAAAATCTAATATTGAAATTTTTTTTTTGAGTGAATTTAATACTAACCTAAGTGAAAGAAACAATAAAACATTGCAAAATATATATTTTATCAATATAAATGTCTGAGTACTTAAGGCTTGAATGTATGGAAGAATGATCGTATGAGAATCAGTATATAGGTAACATTTCAAAAAATTTCTAAAATTCAAAAATCTTCTATTGAAATGTTATTTTTAAGTGAAAGAAACAATAAAACATTGCAAAATTTATATTTTATCACTATGGATTTTTGAGCACTTAACGCTTGAATGTATGGAAGAATGATCGTATGAGAATCAGTATATAGGTAATATTTCAAAAAATTTCAAAAATTCAAAAATCTACTATTGAAATGTTATTTTTAAGTGAATTTAATACTAACCTAAGTGAAAGAAACAATAAAACATTGCAAAATTTATATTTTATCAATATGGATTTTTGAGCACTTAAGGCTTGAACGTATGGAAGAATGATCGTATGACAATCAATATATATGTAATATTTCAAAAAATTTCAAAAATTGAAAAATCTACTATTGAAATGTAATTTTTAAGTGAAAGAAACAATAAAACATTGCAAAATATATATTTTATCAATATAAATGTCTGAGCACTTAAGGCTTGAATGTATGGAAGAATGATCGTATGAGAATCAGTATATGGGTAACATTTCAAAAAATTTCTAAAATTCAAAAATCTACTATTGAAATGTTATTTTTAAGTGAAAGAAACAATAAAACATTGCAAAATTTATATTTTATCAAAATGGATTTTTGAGCACTTAAGGCTTGAATGTATGGAAGAATGATCGTATGAGAATCAGTATATAGGTAATATTTCAAAAAATTTCAAAAATTCAAAAATCTACTATTGAAATGTTGTTTTTGAGTGAATTTAATACTAACCTAAGTGAAAGAAACAATAAAACATTGCAAATTTATATTTTATCAATATGGATTTTTGAGCACTTAAGGCTTGAACGTATGGAAGAATGATCAGTATATAGGTAACATTTCAACAAATTTCTAAAATTCAAAAATCTACTATTCAAATGTTATTTTTAAGTGAAAGAAATAATAAAACATATGGATTTTTGAGCACTTAAGGCTTGAATGTATGGAAGAATGATCGTATGAGAATCAGTATATAGGTAACATTTCAAAAAATTTCAATAATTCAAAAATCTACTATTGAATTGTTATTTTTAAGTGAAAGAAACAATAAAACTTTGCAAAATTTATATTTTATCAATATGGATTTTTGAGCACTTAAGGCTTGAACGTATGGAAGAATGATCGTATGACAATCAGTATATAGGTAATATTTCAAAAAATTTCAAAAATTCAAAAATCTACTATTGAAATGTTATTTTTGAGTGAATTTAATACGTACCTAAGTGAAAGAAACAATAAAACATTGCAAAATATATATTTTATCAATATAAATGTCTGAGTACTTAAGGCTTGAATGTATGGAAGAATGATCGTATGAGAATCAGTATATAGGTAACATTTCAAAAAATTTCGAAAATTCAAAAATTACTATTGAAATGTTATTTATAAGTGAAAGAAACAATAAAACATTGCAAAATTTATATTTTATCAATATAAATGTCTGAGCACTTAAGGCTTGAATGTATGGAAGAATGATCGTATGAGAATCAGTATATAGGCAATATTTCAAAGAATTTCTAAAATTCAAAAATCTACTATTGAAATTTTATTTTTAAGTGAAAGAAACAATAAAACTTTGCAAAATTTATATTTTATCAATATGGATTTTTGAGCACTTAAGGCTTGAACGTATGGAAGAATGATCGTATGACAATCATTATATAGGTAATATTTCAAAAAATTTCAAAAATTCAGCAATCTACTATTGAAATGTTATTTTTGAGTGAATTTAATACTAACCTAAGTGAAAGAAACAATAAAACATTGCAAAATATATATTTTATCAATATGGATTTTTGAGCACTTAAGGCTTGAATGTATGGAAGAATGATCGTATGAGAATCAGTATATAGGTAATATTTCAAAAAATTTCAAAAATTCAAAAATCTACTATTGAAATGTTGTTTTTGAGTGAATTTAATACTAACCTAAGTGAAAGAAACAATAAAACATTGCAAATTTATATTTTATCAATATGGATTTTTGAGCACTTAAGGCTTGAACGTATGGAAGAATGATCAGTATATAGGTAACATTTCAACAAATTTCTAAAATTCAAAAATCTACTATTGAAATGTTATTTTTAAGTGAAAGAAATAATAAAACATATGGATTTTTGAGCACTTAAGGCTTGAATGTATGAAAGAATGATCGTATGAGAATCTGTATATAGGCAATATTTCAAAGAATTTCTAAAATTCAAAAATCTACTATTGAAATTTTATTTTTAAGTGAAAGAAACAATAAAACATTGAAAAATTTATATTTTATCACTATGGATTTTTGAGCACTTAAGGCTTGAATGTATGGAAGAATGATCGTATGAGAATCAGTATATAGGTAACATTTCAAAAAATTTCAATAATTCACAAATCTACTATTGAATTGTTATTTTTAAGTGAGAGAAACAATAAAACTTTGCAAAATTTATATTTAGTCAATATGGATTTTTGAGCACTTAAGGCTTGAACGTATGGAAGAGTGATCGTATGAGAACCAGAATATAGGTAATATTTAAAAAAATTTCAAAAATTGAAAAATCTACTATTGAAATGTTATTTTTGAGTGAATTTAATACTAACCTAAGTGAAAGAAACAATAAAACATTGCAAAATATATATTTTATCAATATAAATGTCTGAGCACTTAAGGCTTGAATGTATGGAAGAATGATCGTATGAGAATCAGTATATAGGTAACATTTCAAAAAATTTCTAAAATTCAAAAATCTACTATTGAAATGTTATTTTTAAGTGAAAGAAACAATAAATCATTGCAAAATTTATATTTTATCAATATGGATTTTTGAGCACTTAAGGCTTGAACGTATGAAAGAATGATCGTATGACAATCAGTATATAGGTAATATTTAAAAAAATTTCAAAAATTCAAAAATCTACTATTGAAATGTTATTTTTGAGTGAATTTAATACTAACCTAAGTGAAAGAAACAATAAAACATTGCAAAATATATATTTTATCAATATAAATGTCTGAGCACTTAAGGCTTGCATGTATGGAAGAATGATCGTATAAGAATCAGGATATAGGTAATATTTCAAAAAATTTCGAAATTTCAAAAATCTACTATTGAAATGTTATTTTTAAGTGAAAGAAACAATAAAACATTGCAAAATTTACATTTTATCAATATGGATTTTTGAGCACTTAAGGCTTGAACGTATGGAAGAATGATCGTATGAGAATCAGTATATAGGCAATATTTCAAAGAATTTCTAAAATTCAAAAATCTACTATTGAAGTGTTATTTTTGAATGAAAGAAACAATAAAACATTGCAAAATTTACATTTTATCAATATGGATTTTTGAGCACTTAAGGCTTGAATGTATGGAAGAATGATCGTATGACAATCAGTATATAGGTAATATTTCAAAAAATTTCTAAAATTCAAAAATCTACTATTGAAATGTTATTTTTAAGTGACAGAAACAATAAAACATTGCAAAATTTATATTTTATCAATATGGATTTTTGAGCACTTAAGGCTTGAACGTATGGAAGAATGATCGTATGACAATCAATATATAGGTAATATTTCAAAAAATTTCAAATATTCAAAAATCTACTATTGAAATGTTATTTTTAAGTGACAGAAACAATAAAACATTGCAAAATTTACATTTTATCAATATGGATTTTTGAGCACTTAAGGCTTGAATGTATGGAAGAATGATCGTATGACAATCAGTATATAGGTAATATTTCAAAAAATTTCAAAAATTGAAAAATCTACTATTGAAATGTTATTCGTAAGTGAAAGAAACAATAAAACATTGCAAAATATATATTTTATCAATATAAATGTCTGAGCACTTAAGGCTTGCATGTATGAAAGAATGATCGTATAAAAATCAGTATATAGGTAATATTTCAAAAAATTTCGAAATTTCAAAAATCTACTATTGAATTGTTATTTTTAAGTGAAAGAAACAAGAAAACATTGCAAAATTTATATTTTATCAACATGGATTTTTGAGCACTTAAGGCTTGAACTTATGGAAGAATGATCGTATGACAATCAATATATAGGTAATATTTCAAAAAATTTCAAAAATTCAAAAATCTACTATTGAAATGTTATTTTTGAGTGAATTTAATATTAACCTAAGTGAAAGAAACAATAAAACATTGCAAAATATATATTTTATCAATATAAATGTCTGAGTACTTAAGGCTTGAATGTATGGAAGAATGATCGTATGAGAATCAATATATAGGTAACATTTCAAAAAATTTCTAAAATTCAAAAATTACTATTGAAATGTTATTTATAAGTGAAAGAAACAATAAAACATTGCAAAATTTATATTTTATCAATATAAATGTCTGAGCACTTAAGGCTTGAATGTATGGAAGAATGATCGTATGAGAATCAGTATATAGGCAATATTTCAAAGAATTTCTAAAATTCAAAAATCTACTATTGAAATTTTATTTTTAAGTGAAAGAAACAATAAAACTTTGCAAAATTTATATTTTATCAATATGGATTTTTGAGCACTTAAGGCTTGAACGTATGGAAGAATGATCGTATGACAATCAGTATATAGGTAATATTTCAAAAAATTTCAAAAATTCAAAAATCTACTATTGAAATGTTATTTTTGAGTGAATTTAATACTAACCTAAATGAAAGAAACAATAAAACATTGCAAAATATATATTTTATCAATATGGATTTTTGAGCACTTAAGGCTTGAATGTATGGAAGAATGATCGTATGAGAATCAGTATATAGGTAATATTTCAAAAAATTTCAAAAATTCAAAAATCTACTATTGAAATGTTGTTTTTGAGTGAATTTAATACTAACCTAAGTGAAAGAAACAATAAAACATTGCAAATTTATATTTTATCAATATGGATTTTTGAGCACTTAAGGCTTGAACGTATGGAAGAATGATCAGTATATAGGTAACATTTCAACAAATTTCTAAAATTCAAAAATCTACTATTGAAATGTTATTTTTAGGTGAAAGAAATAATAAAACATATGGATTTTTGAGCACTTAAGGCTTGAATGTATGAAAGAATGATCGTATGAGAATCTGTATATAGGCAATATTTCAAAGAATTTCTAAAATTCAAAAAT
Source organism: Phortica okadai (assembly GCA_034638295.1). Classification (NCBI taxonomy): domain Eukaryota; kingdom Metazoa; phylum Arthropoda; class Insecta; order Diptera; family Drosophilidae; genus Phortica; species Phortica okadai. Next base: position 513,563 of record JAWUZV010000032.1, on the reverse strand, counting down.
CTACTATTGAAATTTTATTTTTAAGTGAAAGAAACAATAAAACATTGAAAAATTTATATTTTATCACTATGGATTTTTGAGCACTTAAGGCTTGAATGTATGGAAGAATGATCGTATGAGAATCAGTATATAGGTAACATTTCAAAAAATTTCAATAATTCAAAAATCTACTATTGAATTGTTATTTTTAAGTGAAAGAAACAATAAAACTTTGCAAAATTTATATTTTATCAATATGGATTTTTGAGCACTTAAGGCTTGAACGTATGGAAGAGTGATCGTATGAGAATCAGAATATAGGTAATATTTAAAAAAATTTCAAAAATTTAAAAATCTACTATTGAAATGTTATTTTTGAGTGAATTTAATACTAACCTAAGTGAAAGAAACAATAAAACATTGCAAAATATATATTTTATCAATATAAATGTCTGAGCACTAAAGGCTTGAATGTATGGAAGAATGATCGTATGAGAATCAGTATATAGGTAACATTTCAAAAAATTTCTAAAATTCAAAAATCTACTATTGAAATGTTATTTATAAGTGAAAGAAACAATAAAACATTGCAAAATTTATATTTTATCAATATGGATTTTTGAGCACTTAAGGCTTGAACATATTTCACAATGATCGTATGAGAATCAATATATAGGTAATATTTCAAAAAATTTCAAAAATTGAAAAATCTACTATTGAAATGTTATTTTTGAGTGAATTTAATACTAACCTAAGTGAAAGAAACAATAAAACATTGCAAAATATATATTTTATCAATATAAATGTCTGAGTACTTAAGGCTTGAAGGCATTTCAAAAAATTTTTAAAATTCAAAAATCTACTATTGAAATGTTATTTATAAGTGAAAGAAACAATAAAACATTGCAAAATTTATATTTTATCAATATGGATTTTTGAGCACTTAAGGCTTGAACTTATGGAAGAATGATCGTATGACAATCAATATATAGGTAATATTTCAAAAAATTTCAAAAATTCAAAAATCTACTATTGAAATGTTATTTTTGAGTGAATTTAATATTAACCTAAGTGAAAGAAACAATAAAACATTGCAAGATATATATTTTATCAATATAAATGTCTGAGTACTTAAGGCTTGAAGGCATTTCAAAAAATTTTTAAAATTCAAAAATCTACTATTGAAATGTTATTTATAAGTGAAAGAAACAATAAAACATTGCAAAATTTATATTTTATCAATATGGATTTTTGAGCACTTAAGGCTTGAACATATGGCACAATGATCGTATGAGAATCAATATATAGGTAATATTTCAAAAAATTTCAAAAATTGAAAAATCTACTATTGAAATGTTATTTTTGAGTGAATTTAATACTAACATAAGTGAAAGAAACAATAAAACATTGCAAAATATATATTTTATCAATATAAATGTCTGAGTACTTAAGGCTTGAATGTATGGAAGAATGATCGTATGAGAATCAGTATATAGGTAACATTTAAAAAAACTTCAAAAATTCAAAAATCTACTATTGAAATGTTATTTTTAAGTGAAAGAAACAATAAAACATTGCAAAATTTATATTTTATCAAAATGGATTTTTGAGCACTTAAGGCTTGAATGTATGGAAGAATGATCGTATGAGAATCAGTATATAGGTAATATTTCAAAAAATTTTGAAAATTCAGCAATCTACTATTGAATTGTTATTTTTAAGTGAAAGAAACAATAAAACATTGCAAAATTTATATTTTATCAATATGGATTTTTGAAAATTTCAAAAATTCAAAAATCTACTATTGAAATGTTATTTTTGAGTGAATTTAATACTAACCTAAGTGAAAGAAACAATAAAACATTGCAAAATATATATTTTATCAATATAAATGTCTGAGTACTTAAGGCTTGAATGTATGGAAGAATGATCGTATGAGAATCAGTATATAGGTAACATTTCAACAAATTTCTAAAATTCAAAAATCTACTATTGAAATGTTATTTTTAAGTGAAAGAAATAATAAAACATTGCAAAATTTATATTTTATCACTATGGATTTTTGAGCACTTAACGCTTGAATGTATGGAAGAATGATCGTATGAGAATCAGTATATAGGTAATATCTAAAAAAATTTCAAAAATTCAAAAATCTACTATTGAAATGTTATTTTTAAGTGAATTTAATACTAACCTAAGTGAAAGAAACAGTAAAACATTGCAAAATTTATATTTTATCAATATGGATTGTTGAGCACTTAAGGCTTGAACGTATGGAAGAATGATCGTATGACAATCAATATATAGGTAATATTTCAAAAAATTTCAAATATTCAAAAATCTACTATTGAAATGTTTTTTTTGAGTGAATTTAATACTAACCTAAGTGAAAGAAACAATAAAACATTGCAAAATTTATTTTTTATCAATATGGATTTTTGAGCACTTAAGGCTTGAATGTATGGAAGAATGATCGTATGACAATCAATATATATGTAATATTTCAAAAAATTTCAAAAATTGAAAAATCTACTATTGAAATGTTATTTTTAAGTGAAAGAAACAATAAAACATTGCAAAATATATATTTTATCAATATAAATGTCTGAGCACTTAAGGCTTGAATGTATGGAAGAATGATCGTATGAGAATCAGTATATGGTAACATTTCAAAAAATTTCTAAAATTCAAAAATCTACTATTGAAATGTTATTTTTAAGTGAAAGAAACAATAAAACATTGCAAAATTTATATTTTATCAAAATGGATTTTTGAGCACTTAAGGCTTGAATGTATGGAAGAATGATCGTATGAGAATCAGTATATAGGTAATATTTCAAAAAATTTCAAAAATTCAAAAATCTACTATTGAAATGTTGTTTTTGAGTGAATTTAATACTAACCTAAGTGAAAGAAACAATAAAACATTGCAAATTTATATTTTATCAATGTGGATTTTTGAGCACTTAAGGCTTGAACGTATGGAAGAATGATCAGTATATAGGTAACATTTCAACAAATTTCTAAAATTCAAAAATCTACTATTGAAATGTTATTTTTAAGTGAAAGAAATAATAAAACATTGCAAAATTTATATTTTATCAATATGGATCTTTGAGCACTTAAGGCTTGAATGTATGGAAGAATGATCGTATGAGAATCTGTATATAGGCAATATTTCAAAGAATTTCTAAAATTCAAAAATCTACTATTGAAATTTTATTTTTAAGTGAAAGAAACAATAAAACATTGAAAAATTTATATTTTATCACTATGGATTTTTGAGCACTTAAGGCTTGAATGTATGGAAGAATGATCGTATGAGAATCAGTATATGGTAACATTTCAAAAAATTTCTAAAATTCAAAAATCTACTATTGAAATGTTATTTTTAAGTGAAAGAAACAATAAAACATTGCAAAATTTATATTTTATCAAAATGGATTTTTGAGCACTTAAGGCTTGAATGTATGGAAGAATGATCGTATGAGAATCAGTATATAGGTAACATTTAAAAAAACTTCAAAAATTCAAAAATCTACTATTGAAATGTTATTTTTAAGTGAAAGAAACAATAAAACATTGCAAAATTTATATTTTATCACTATGGATTTTTGAGCACTTAACGCTTGAATGTATGGAAGAATGATCGTATGAGAATCAGTATATAGGTAATATCTAAAAAAATTTCAAAAATTCAAAAATCTACTATTGAAATGTTATTTTTAAGTGAATTTAATACTAACCTAAGTGAAAGAAACAGTAAAACATTGCAAAATTTATATTTTATCAATATGGATTGTTGAGCACTTAAGGCTTGAACGTATGGAAGAATGATCGTATGACAATCAATATATAGGTAATATTTCAAAAAATTTCAAATATTCAAAAATCTACTATTGAAATGTTTTTTTTGAGTGAATTTAATACTAACCTAAGTGAAAGAAACAATAAAACATTGCAAAATTTATTTTTTATCAATATGGATTTTTGAGCACTTAAGGCTTGAATGTATGGAAGAATGATCGTATGACAATCAATATATATGTAATATTTCAAAAAATTTCAAAAATTCAAAAATCTACTATTGAAATGTTATTTTTAAGTGAAAGAAACAATAAAACATTGCAAAATATATATTTTATCAATATAAATGTCTGAGCACTTAAGGCTTGAATGTATGGAAGAATGATCGTATGAGAATCAGTATATGGTAACATTTCAAAAAATTTCTAAAATTCAAAAATCTACTATTGAAATGTTATTTTTAAGTGAAAGAAACAATAAAACATTGCAAAATTTATATTTTATCAAAATGGATTTTTGAGCACTTAAGGCTTGAATGTATGGAAGAATGATCGTATGAGAATCAGTATATAGGTAATATTTCAAAAAATTTCAAAAATTCAAAAATCTACTATTGAAATGTTGTTTTTGAGTGAATTTAATACTAACCTAAGTGAAAGAAACAATAAAACATTGCAAATTTATATTTTATCAATATGGATTTTTGAGCACTTAAGGCTTGAACGTATGGAAGAATGATCAGTATATAGGTAACATTTCAACAAATTTCTAAAATTCAAAAATCTACTATTGAAATGTTATTTTTAAGTGAAAGAAATAATAAAACATTGCAAAATTTATATTTTATCAATATGGATTTTTGAGCACTTAAGGCTTGAATGTATGGAAGAATGATCGTATGAGAATCTGTATATAGGCAATATTTCAAAGAATTTCTAAAATTCAAAAATCTACTATTGAAATTTTATTTTTAAGTGAAAGAAACAATAAAACATTGAAAAATTTATATTTTATCACTATGGATTTTTGAGCACTTAAGGCTTGAATGTATGGAAGAATGATCGTATGAGAATCAGTATATAGGTAATATTTCAAAAAATTTCGAAAATTCAGCAATCTACAATTGAATTGTTATTTTTAAGTGAAAGAAACAATAAAACATTGCAAAATTTATATTTTATCAATATGGATTTTTTAGCACTTAAGGCTTGAACGTATGGAAGAATAATCGTATGCCAATCAATATATAGGTAATATTTCAAAAAATTTCAAAAATTGAAAAATCTACTATTGAAATGTTATTTTTAAGTGAAAGAAATAATAAAACATTGCAAAATTTATATTTTATCAATATAAATGTCTGAGCACTTAAGGCTTGAATGTATGTAAGAATGATCGTATGAGAATCAGTATATAGGTAACATTTCAAAAAATTTCAAAAATTCAAAAATCTACTATTGAAATGTTATTTTTAAGTGAAAGAAACAATAAATCATTGCAAAATTTATATTTTATCAATATGGATTTTTGAGCACTTAAGGCTTGAACGTATGAAAGAATGATCGTATGACAATCAGTATATAGGTAATATTTAAAACAATTTCAAAAATTGAAAAATCTACTATTGAAATGTTATTTTTGAGTGAATTTAATACTAACCTAAGTGAAAGAAACAATAAAACATTGCAAAATATATATTTTATCAATATAAATGTCTGAGCACTTAAGGCTTGCATGTATGGAATAATGATCGTATAAGAATCAGTATATAGGTAACATTTCAAAAAATTTCGAAAATTCAAAAATCTACTATTGAAATGTTATTTTTAAGTGAAAGAAACAATAAAACATTGCGAAATTTATATTTTATCAATATGGATTTTTGAGCACTTAAGGCTTGAACGTATGGAAGAATGATCGTATGAGAATCGGTTTATACGTTATATTTAAAAAAATTACAAAAATTCAAAAATCTACTATTGAAATGTTATTTTTAAGTGAAAGAAACAATAAAACATTGAAAAATTTATATTTTATCACTATGGATTTTTGAGCACTTAAGGCTTGAATGTATGGAAGAATGATCGTATGAGAATCAGTATATAGGTAATATTTCAAAAAATTTCGAAAATTCAAAAATCTACTATTGAAATGTTTTTTTTTAAGTGAATTTAATTCTAATCTAAGTGAAAGAGACAATATAACATTTCAAAATTTAAATTTTATCAATGTGGATTTTTGAGCACTTAAGGCTTGAACTTATGGAAGAATGATCGTATGACAATCAATATATAGGTAATATTTCAAAAAATTTCAAAAATTCAAAAATCTACTATTGAATTGTTATTTTTAAGTGAATTTAATACTAACCTAAGTGTAAGAAACAATAAAACATTGCAAAATATATATTTTATCAATATAAATGTCTGAGCACTTAAGGCTTGAATGTATGGAAGAATGATCGTATGAGAATCAGTATATGGTAACATTTCAAAAAATTTCTAAAATTCAAAAATCTACTATTGAAATGTTATTTTTGAGTGAATGTAATACTAACCTAAGTGAAAGAAACAATAAAACATTGCAAAATATATATTTTATCAATATAAATGTCTGAGCACTTAAGGCTTGAATGTATGGAAGAATGATCGTATGAGAATCAGTATATAGGTAACATTTCAAAAAATTTCAATAATTCAAAAATCTACTATTGAATTGTTATTTTTAAGTGAATTTAATACTAACCTAAGTGTAAGAAACAATAAAAAATTGCAAAATATATATTTTATCAATATAAATGTCTGAGCACTTAAGGCTTGCATGTATGAAACAATGATCGTATAAGAATCAGTATATAGGTAATATTTCAAAAAATTTCGAAAATTCAAAAATCTACTATTGAAATGTTATTTTTAAGTGAAAGAAACAATAAAACATTGCAAAATTTATATTTTATCAATATGGATTTTTGAGCACTTAAGGCTTGAACTTATGGAAGAATGATCGTATGACAATCAATATATAGGTAATATTTCAAAAAATTTCAAAAATTCAAAAATCTACTATTGAAATGTTATTTTTGAGTGAATGTAATACTAACCTAAGTGAAAGAAACAATAAAACATTGCAAAATATATATTTTATCAATATGAATGTCTGAGCACTTAAGGCTTGAATGTATGGAAGAATGATCGTATGAGAATCAGTATATAGGTAACATTTCAAAAAATTTCAATAATTCAAAAATCTACTATTGAAATGTTATTTTTAAGTGAATTTAATACTAACCTAAGTGTAAGAAACAATAAAACATTGCAAAATATATATTTTATCAATATAAATGTCTGAGCACTTAAGGCTTGAATGTATGGAAGAATGATCGTATGAGAATCAGTATATGGTAACATTTCAAAAAATTTCTAAAATTCAAAAATCTACTATTGAAATGTTATTTTTGAGTGAATGTAATACTAACCTAAGTGAAAGAAACAATAAAACATTGCAAAATATATATTTTATCAATATAAATGTCTGAGCACTTAAGGCTTGCATGTATGGAATAATGATCGTATAAGAATCAGTATATAGGTAACATTTCAAAAAATTTCTAAAATTCAAAAATCTACTATTGAAATGTTATTTTTAAGTGAAAGAAACAATAAAACATTGCGGAATTTATATTTTATCAATATGGATTTTTGAGCACTTAAGGCTTCAACGTATGGAACAATGATCGTATGAGAATCGGTTTATACGTTATATTTAAAAAAATTACAAAAATTCAAAAATCTACTATTGAAATGTTATTTTTAAGTGAAAGAAACAATAAAACATTGAAAAATTTATATTTTATCACTATGGATTTTTGAGCACTTAAGGCTTGAATGTATGGAAGAATGATCGTATGAGAATCAGTATATAGGTAATATTTCAAAAAATTTCGAAAATTCAAAAATCTACTATTGAAATGTTTTTTTTAAGTGAATTTAATTCTAATCTAAGTGAAAGAGACAATATAACATTTCAAAATTTAAATTTTATCAATGTGGATTTTTGAGCACTTAAGGCTTGAACTTATGGAAGAATGATCGTATGACAATCAATATATAGGTAATATTTCAAAAAATTTCAAAAATTCAAAAATCTACTATTGAAATGTTATTTTTGAGTGAATGTAATACTAACCTAAGTGAAAGAAACAATAAAACATTGCAAAATATATATTTTATCAATATAAATGTCTGAGCACTTAAGGCTTGAATGTATGAAACAATGATCGTATAAGAATCAGTATATAGGTAATATTTCAAAAAATTTCGAAAATTCAAAAATCTACTATTGAAATGTTATTTTTGAGTGAATGTAATACTAACCTAAGTGAAAGAAACAATAAAACATTGCAAAATATATATTTTATCAATATAAATGTCTGAGCACTTAAGGCTTGAATGTATGGAAGAATGATCGTATGAGAATCAGTATATAGGTAACATTTCAAAAAATTTCAATAATTCAAAAATCTACTATTGAATTGTTATTTTTAAGTGAATTTAATACTAACCTAAGTGTAAGAAACAATAAAAAATTGCAAAATATATATTTTATCAATATAAATGTCTGAGCACTTAAGGCTTGCATGTATGGAATAATGATCGTATAAGAATCAGTATATAGGTAACATTTCAAAAAATTTCTAAAATTCAAAAATCTACTATTGAAATGTTATTTTTAAGTGAAAGAAACAATAAAACATTGCGGAATTTATATTTTATCAATATGGATTTTTGAGCACTTAAGGCTTCAACGTATGGAAGAATGATCGTATGAGAATCGGTTTATACGTTATATTTAAAAAAATTACAAAAATTCAAAAATCTACTATTGAAATGTTATTTTTAAGTGAAAGAAACAATAAAACATTGAAAAATTTATATTTTATCACTATGGATTTTTGAGCACTTAAGGCTTGAATGTATGGAAGAATGATCGTATGAGAATCAGTATATAGGTAATATTTCAAAAAATTTCGAAAATTCAAAAATCTACTATTGAAATGTTTTTAAGTGAATTTAATTCTAATCTAAGTGAAAGAGACAATATAACATTTCAAAATTTAAATTTTATCAATGTGGATTTTTGAGCACTTAAGGCTTGAACTTATGGAAGAATGATCGTATGACAATCAATATATAGGTAATATTTCAAAAAATTTCAAAAATTCAAAAATCTACTATTGAAATGTTATTTTTGAGTGAATGTAATACTAACCTAAGTGAAAGAAACAATAAAACATTGCAAAATATATATTTTATCAATATAAATGTCTGAGCACTTAAGGCTTGAATGTATGAAACAATGATCGTATAAGAATCAGTATATAGGTAATATTTCAAAAAATTTCGAAAATTCAAAAATCTACTATTGAAATGTTATTTTTGAGTGAATGTAATACTAACCTAAGTGTAAGAAACAATAAAAAATTGCAAAATATATATTTGCATATATCTACTATTGAAATGTTATTTTTAAGTGAAAGAAACAATAAAACATTGAAAAATTTATATTTTATCACTATGGATTTTTGAGCATTTAAGGCTTGAATGTATGGAAGAATGATCGTATGAGAATCAGTATATAGGTAATATTTCAAAAAATTTCGAAAATTCAAAAATCTACTATTGAAATGTTATTTTTAAGTGAATTTAATACTAACCTAAGTGTAAGAAACAATAAAAAATTGCAAAATATATATTTTATCAATATAAATGTCTGAGCACTTAAGGCTTGAATGTATGGAAGAATGATCGTATGAGAATCAGTATATAGGTAACATTTCAAAAAATTTCAAAAATTCAAAAATCTACTATTGAAATGTTATTTTTGAGTGAATGTAATACTAACCTAAGTGAAAGAAACAATAAAACATTGCAAAATATATATTTTATCAATATGAATGTCTGAGCACTTAAGGCTTGAATGTATGGAAGAATGATCGTATGAGAATCAGTATATAGGTAACATTTCAAAAAATTTCAATAATTCAAAAATCTACTATTGAATTGTTATTTTTAAGTGAATTTAATACTAACCTAAGTGTAAGAAACAATAAAAAATTGCAAAATATATATTTTATCAATATAAATGTCTGAGCACTTAAGGCTTGCATGTATGAAACAATGATCGTATAAGAATCAGTATATAGGTAATATTTCAAAAAATTTCGAAATTTCAAAAATCTACTATTGAAATGTTATTTTTAAGTTAAAGAAACAATAAAACATTGCAAAATTTATATTTTATCAATATGGATTTTTGAGCACTTAAGGCTTGAACTTATGGAAGAATGATCGTATGAGAATCAATATATAGGTAATATTTCAAAAAATTTCAAAAATTCAAAAATCTACTATTGAAATGTTATTTTTGAGTGAATTTAATACTAACCTAAGTGAAAGAAACAATAACACATTGCAAAATATATATTTTATCAATATAAATGTCTGAGTATTTAAGGCTTGAATGTATGAAAGAATGATCGTAATAGAATCAGTATATAGGTAACATTTAAAACAACTTCAAAAATTCAAAAATCTACTATTGAAATGTTATTTTTAAGCGAAAGAAACAATAAAACATTGCAAAATTTATATTTTATCACTATGGATTTTTGAGCACTTAAGGCTTGAATGTATGGAAGAATGATCGTATGAGAATCAGTATATAGGTAATATCCAAAAAAATTTCAAAAATTCAAAAATCTACTATTGAAATGTTATTTTTGAGTGAATTTAATACTAACCTAAGTGAAAGAAACAATAAAACATTGCAAAATATATATTTTATCAATATAAATGTCTGAGTATTTAAGGCTTGAATGTATGAAAGAATGATCGTAATAGAATCAGTATATAGGTAACATTTCAAAAAATATCTAAAATTCAAAAATCTACTATTGAAATGTTATTTTTAAGTCAAAGAAACAATAAAACATATCAAAATTTATATTTTATCAATATGGATTTTTGAGCACTTAAGGCTTGAACGTATGGAAGAATGATCGTATGACAATCAATATATAGGTAATATTTCAAAAAATTTCAAATATTCAAAAATCTACTATTGAAATGTTTTTTTTGAGTGAATTTAATACTAACCTAAGTGAAAGAAACAATAAAACATTGCAAAATTTATTTTTTATCAATATGGATTTTTGAGCACTTAAGGCTTGAATGTATGGAAGAATGATCGTATGACAATCAATATATAGGTAATATTTCAAAAAATTTCAAAAATTGAAAAATCTACTATTGAAATGTTATTTTTAAGTGAAAGAAATAATAAAACATTGCAAAATTTATATTTTATCAATATGGATTTTTGAGCACTTAAGGCTTGAATGTATGGAAGAATGATCGTATGAGAATCAGTATATAGGTAATATTTCAAAAAATTTCAAAGATTCAAAATTCTACTATTGAAATGTTTTTTTTGAGTGAATTTAATACTAACCTAAGTGAAAGAAACAATAAAACATTCCAAAATTTATTTTTTATCAATATGGATTTTTGAGCACTTAAGGCTTGAATGTGTGGAAGACTGATCGTATGAGATTCATTATATAGGTAATATTTCAATAAATTTCGAAAATTCAAAAATCTACTAATGAAATGTTATTTTTAAGTGAAAGAAACAATAAAACATTGCAAAATTTATATTTTATCAATATGGATTTTTGAGCACTTAAGGCTTGAACGTATGGAAGAATGATCGTATGACAATCAATATATAGGTAATATTTCAAAAAATGTCAAAGATTCAAAAATCTACTATTGAAATGTTATTTTTAAGTGAAAGAAACAATAAAACATTGCAAAATTTATATTTTATCAATATGGATTTTTGAGCACTTAAGGCTTGAACGTATGGAAGAATGATCGTATGACAATCAATATATAGGTAATATTTCAAAAAATTTCAAATATTCAAAAATCTACTATTGAAATGTTTTTTTTGAGTGAATTTAATACTAACCTAAGTGAAAGAAACAATAAAACATTGCAAAATTTATTTTTTATCAATATGGATTTTTGAGCACTTAAGGCTTGAACTTATGGAAGAATGATCGTATGAGAATCAATATATAGGTAATATTTCAAAAAATTTCAAAAATTCAAAAATCTACTATTGAAATGTTATTTTTGAGTGAATGTAATACTAACCTAAGTGAAAGAAACAATAAAACATTGCAAAATATATATTTTATCAATATAAATGTCTGAGCACTTAAGGCTTGAATGTATGAAACAATGATCGTATAAGAATCAGTATATAGGTAATATTTCAAAAAATTTCGAAAATTCAAAAATCTACTATTGAAATGTTATTTTTGAGTGAATGTAATACTAACCTAAGTGAAAGAAACAATAAAACATTGCAAAATATATATTTTATCAATATAAATGTCTGAGCACTTAAGGCTTGAATGTATGGAAGAATGATCGTATGAGAATCAGTATATAGGTAATATTTCAAAAAATTTCTAAAATTCAAAAATCTACTATTGAATTGTTATTTTTAAGTGAATTTAATACTAACCTAAGTGTAAGAAACAATAAAAAATTGCAAAATATATATTTTATCAATATAAATGTCTGAGCACTTAAGGCTTGCATGTATGGAATAATGATCGTATAAGAATCAGTATATAGGTAACATTTCAAAAAATTTCTAAAATTCAAAAATCTACTATTGAAATGTTATTTTTAAGTGAAAGAAACAATAAAACATTGCGGAATTTATATTTTATCAATATGGATTTTTGAGCACTTAAGGCTTCAACGTATGGAAGAATGATCGTATGAGAATCGGTTTATACGTTATATTTAAAAAAATTACAAAAATTAAAAAATCTACTATTGAAATGTTATTTTTAAGTGAAAGAAACAATAAAACATTGAAAAATTTATATTTTATCACTATGGATTTTTGAGCACTTAAGGCTTGAATGTATGGAAGAATGATCGTATGAGAATCAGTATATAGGTAATATTTCAAAAAATTTCGAAAATTCAAAAATCTACTATTGAAATGTTTTTTTTAAGTGAATTTAATTCTAATCTAAGTGAAAGAGACAATATAACATTTCAAAATTTAAATTTTATCAATGTGGATTTTTGAGCACTTAAGGCTTGAACTTATGGAAGAATGATCGTATGACAATCAATATATAGGTAATATTTCAAAAAATTTCAAAAATTCAAAAATCTACTATTGAAATGTTATTTTTGAGTGAATGTAATACTAACCTAAGTGAAAGAAACAATAAAACATTGCAAAATATATATTTTATCAATATAAATGTCTGAGCACTTAAGGCTTGAATGTATGAAACAATGATCGTATAAGAATCAGTATATAGGTAATATTTCAAAAAATTTCGAAAATTCAAAAATCTACTATTGAAATGTTATTTTTGAGTGAATGTAATACTAACCTAAGTGTAAGAAACAATAAAAAATTGCAAAATATATATTTGCATATATCTACTATTGAAATGTTATTTTTAAGTGAAAGAAACAATAAAACATTGAAAAATTTATATTTTATCACTATGGATTTTTGAGCACTTAAGGCTTGAATGTATGGAAGAATGATCGTATGAGAATCAGTATATAGGTAATATTTCAAAAAATTTCGAAAATTCAAAAATCTACTATTGAAATGTTATTTTTAAGTGAATTTAATACTAACCTAAGTGTAAGAAACAATAAAAAATTGCAAGATATATATTTTATCAATATAAATGTCTGAGCACTTAAGGCTTGAATGTATGGAAGAATGATCGTATGAGAATCAGTATATAGGTAACATTTCAAAAAATTTCAAAAATTCAAAAATCTACTATTGAAATGTTATTTTTGAGTGAATGTAATACTAACCTAAGTGAAAGAAAAAATAAAACATTGCAAAATATATATTTTATCAATATGAATGTCTGAGCACTTAAGGCTTGAATGTATGGAAGAATGATCGTATGAGAATCAGTATATAGGTAACATTTCAAAAAATTTCAATAATTCAAAAATCTACTATTGAATTGTTATTTTTAAGTGAATTTAATACTAACCTAAGTGTAAGAAACAATAAAAAATTGCAAAATATATATTTTATCAATATAAATGTCTGAGCACTTAAGGCTTGCATGTATGAAACAATGATCGTATAAGAATCAGTATATAGGTAATATTTCAAAAAATTTCGAAATTTCAAAAATCTACTATTGAAATGTTATTTTTAAGTTAAAGAAACAATAAAACATTGCAAAATTTATATTTTATCAATATGGATTTTTGAGCACTTAAGGCTTGAACTTATGGAAGAATGATCGTATGAGAATCAATATATAGGTAACATTTCAAAAAATTTCAATAATTCAAAAATCTACTATTGAATTGTTATTTTTAAGTGAATTTAATACTAACCTAAGTGAAAGAAACAATAAAACATTGCAAAATATATATTTTATCAATATAAATGTCTGAGTATTTAAGGCTTGAATGTATGAAAGAATGATCGTAATAGAATCAGTATATAGGTAACATTTAAAACAACTTCAAAAATTCAAAAATCTACTATTGAAATGTTATTTTTAAGTGAAAGAAACAATAAAACATTGCAAAATTTATATTTTATCACTATGGATTTTTGAGCACTTAAGGCTTGAATGTATGGAAGAATGATCGTATGAGAATCAGTATATAGGTAATATCCAAAAAAATTTCAAAAATTCAAAAATCTACTATTGAAATGTTATTTTTGAGTGAATTTAATACTAACCTAAGTGAAAGAAACAATAAAACATTGCAAAATATATATTTTATCAATATAAATGTCTGAGTATTTAAGGCTTGAATGTATGAAAGAATGATCGTAATAGAATCAGTATATAGGTAACATTTCAAAAAATTTCGAAAATTCAAAAATCTACTATTGAAATGTTATTTTTAAGTGAAAGAAACAATAAAACATTGCAAATTTTATATTTTATCACTATGGATTTTTGAGCACTTAAGGCTTGAATGTATGGAAGAATGATCGTATGAGAATCAGTATATAGGTAATATTTCAAAAAATATCTAAAATTCAAAAATCTACTATTGAAATGTTATTTTTAAGTCAAAGAAACAATAAAACATATCAAAATTTATATTTTATCAATATGGATTTTTGAGCACTTAAGGCTTGAACGTATGGAAGAATGATCGTATGACAATCAATATATAGGTAATATATCAAAAAATTTCGAAAATTCAAAAATCTACTATTAAAATGTTATTTTTAAGGCTTGAACGTATGGAACAATGATCGTATGACAATCAATATATAGGTAATATTTCAAAAAATTTCAAATATTCAAAAATCTACTATTGAAATGTTTTTTTTGAGTGAATTTAATACTAACCTAAGTGAAAGAAACAATAAAATATTGCAAAATTTATTTTTTATCAATATGGATTTTTGAGCACTTAAGGCTTGAATGTATGGAAGAATGATCGTATGACAATCAATATATAGGTAATATTTCAAAAAATTTCAAAAATTGAAAAATCTACTATTGAAATGTTATTTTTAAGTGAAAGAAATAATAAAACATTGCAAAATTTATATTTTATCAATATGGATTTTTGAGCACTTAAGGCTTGAATGTATGGAAGAATGATCGTATGAGAATCAGTATATAGGTAATATTTCAAAAAATTTCAAAGATTCAAAAATCTACTATTGAAATGTTTTTTTTGAGTGAATTTAATACTAACCTAAGTGAAAGAAACAATAAAACATTCCAAAATTTATTTTTTATCAATATGGATTTTTGAGCACTTAAGGCTTGAATGTGTGGAAGACTGATCGTATGAGATTCATTATATAGGTAATATTTCAATAAATTTCGAAAATTCAAAAATCTACTAATGAAATGTTATTTTTAAGTGAAAGAAACAATAAAACATTGCAAAATTTATATTTTATCAATATGGATTTTTGAGCACTTAAGGCTTGAACGTATGGAAGAATGATCGTATGACAATCAATATATAGGTAATATTTCAAAAAATTTCAAAGATTCAAAAATCTACTATTGAAATGTTATTTTTAAGTGAAAGAAACAATAAAACATTGCAAAATTTATATTTTATCAATATGGATTTTTGAGCACTTAAGGCTTGAACGTATGGAAGAATGATCGTATGACAATCAATATATAGGTAATATTTCAAAAAATTTCAAATATTCAAAAATCTACTATTGAAATGTTTTTTTTGAGTGAATTTAATACTAACCTAAGTGAAAGAAACAATAAAACATTGCAAAATTTATTTTTTATCAATATGGATTTTTGAGCACTTAAGGCTTGAATGTATGGAAGACTGATCGTATGACAATCAATATATAGGTAATATATCAAAAAATTTCAAAAATTGAAAAATCTACTATTGAAATGTTATTTTTAAGTGAAAGAAATAATAAAACATTGCAAAATTTATATTTTATCAATATGGATTTTTGAGCAATTAAGGCTTGAATGTATGGAAGAATGATCGTATGACAATCAATATATAGGTAATATTTCAAAAAATTTCAAAGATTCAAAAATCTACTATTGAAATGTTATTTTTAAGTGAAAGAAACAATAAAACATTGCAAAATTTATATTTTATCAATATGGATTTTTGAGCACTTAAGGCTTGAACGTATGGAAGAATGATCGTATGACAATCAATATATAGGTAATATTTCAAAAAGTTTCAAATATTCAAAAATCTACTATTGAAATGTTTTTTTTGAGTGAATTTAATACTAACCTAAGTGAAAGAAACAATAAAACATTGCAAAATTTATTTTTTATCAATATGGATTTTTGAGCACTTAAGGCTTTAATGTATGGAAGACTGATCGTATGACAATCAATATATAGGTAATATATCAAAAAATTTCAAAAATTGAAAAATCTACTATTGAAATGTTATTTTTAAGTGAAAGAAATAATAAAACATTGCAAAATTTATATTTTATCAATATGGATTTTTGAGCAATTAAGGCTTGAATGTATGGAAGAATGATCGTATGAGAATCAGTAGGCAATATTTCAAAGAATTTCTAAAATTCAAAAATCTACTATTGAAATGTTATTTTTAAGTGAAAGAAACAATAAATCATTTCAAAATTTACATTTTATCAATATGGATTTTTGAGCACTTAAGGCTTGAATGTATGGAAGAATGATCGCATGAGAATCAATATATAGTTAATATTTAAAAAAATTTCAAAAATTCAAAAATCTACTATTGAAATGTTATTTTTGAGTGAATTTAATACTAACCTAAGTGAAAGAAACAATAAAACATTGCAAAATATATATTTTATCAATATAAACGTCTGAGTACTTAAGGCTTGAATGTATGGAAGAATGATCGTATGAGAATCAGTATATAGGTAACATTTAAAAAAACTTCAAAAATTCAAAAATCTACTACTGAAATGTTATTTTTAAGTGAAAGAAACAATAAAACATTGCAAAATTTATATTTTATCACTATGGATTTTTGAGCACTTAAGGCTTGAATGTATGGAAGAATGATCGTATGAGAATCAGTATATAGGTAATATCTAAAAAAATTTCAAAAATTCAAAAATCTACTATTGAAATGTTATTTTTGAGTGAATTTAATACTAACCTAAGTGAAAGAAACAATAAAACATTGCAAAATATATATTTTATCAATATAAATGTCTGAGTATTTAAGGCTTTAATGTATGAAAGAATGATCGTAATAGAATCAGTATATAGGTAACATTTCAAAAAATTACGAAAATTCAAAAATCTACTATTGAAATGTTATTTTTAAGTGAAAGAAACAATAAAACATTGCAAATTTTATATTTTATCACTATGGATTTTTGAGCACTTAAGGCTTGAATGTATGGAAGAATGATCGTATGAGAATCAGTATATAAGTAATATTTCAAAAAATATCTAAAATTCAAAAATCTACTATTGAAATGTTATTTTTAAGTCAAAGAAACAATAAAACATATCAAAATTTATATTTTATCAATATGGATTTTTGAGCACTTAAGGCTTGAACGTATGGAAGAATGATCGTATGACAATCAATATATAGGTAATATATCAAAAAATTCCGAAAATTCAAAAATCTACTATTAAAATGTTATTTTTAAGGCTTGAACGTATGGAAGAATGATCGTATGACAATCAATATATAGGTAATATTTCAAAAAATTTCAAATATTCAAAAATCTACTATTGCAATGTTTTTTTTGAGTGAATTTAATACTAACCTAAGTGAAAGAAACAATAAAACATAGCAAAATTTATTTTTTATCAATATGGATTTTTGAGCACTTAAGGCTTGAATGTATGGAAGAATGATCGTATGACAATCAATATATAGGTAATATTTCAAAAAATTTCAAAAATTGAAAAATCTACTATTGAAATGTTATTTTTAAGTGAAAGAAATAATAAAACATTGCAAAATTTATATTTTATCAATATGGATTTTTGAGCACTTAAGGCTTGAATGTATGGAAGAATGATCGTATGAGAATCAGTATATAGGCAATATTTCAAAGAATTTCTAAAATTCAAAAATCTACTATTGAAATGTTATTTTTAAGTGAAAGAAACAATAAAATATTGCAAAATTTACATTTTATCAATATGGATTTTTGAGCACTTAAGGCTTGAATGTATGGAAGAATGATAGCATGAGAATCAGTATATAGGCAATATTTCAAAGAATTTCTAAAATTCAAAAATCTACTATTGAAATGTTATTTTTAAGTGAAAGAAACAATAAAACATTGCAAAATTTACATTTTATCAATATGGATTTTTGAGCACTTAAGGCTTGAATGTATGGAAGAATGATCGCATGAGAATCAGTATATAGGGAATATTTCAAAAAATTTTGAAAATTCAGCAATCTACTATTGAATTGTTATTTTTAAGTGAAAGAAACAATAAAACATTGCAAAATTTATATTTTATCAATATGGATTTTTGAGCACTTAAGGCTTGAACGTATGGAAGAATGATCGTATGACAATCAGTATATAGGTAATATTTCAAAAAATTTCAAAAATTCTAAAATCTAGTATTGAAATGTTATTTTTGAGTGAATTTAATACTAACCTAAGTGAAAGAAACAATAAAACATTGCAAAATATATATTTTATCAATATAAATGTCTGAGCATTTAAGGCTTGAATGTATGGAAGTATGATCGTATGAGAATCAGTATATAGGTAATATTTCAATAAATTTCGAAAATTCAAAAATCTACTAATGAAATGTTATTTTTAAGTCAAAGAAACAATAAAACATTGCAAAATTTATATTTTATCAATATGGATTTTTGAGCACTTAAGGCTTGAACGTATGGAAGAATGATCGTATGACAATCAATATATAGGTAATATTTCAAAAAATTTCAAACATTCAAAAATCTACTATTGAAATGTTTTTTTTGAGTGAATTTAATACTAACCTAAGTGAAAGAAACAATAAAACATTGCAAAATTTATTTTTTATCAATATGGATTTTTGAGCACTTAAGGCTTGAATGTATGTATCTACTATTGAAATGTTATTTTTAAGTGAAAGAAATAATAAAACATTGCAAAATTTATATTTTATCAATATGGATTTTTGAGCAATTAAGGCTTGAATGTATGGAAGAATGATCGTATGAGAATCAGTAGGCAATATTTCAAAGAATTTCTAAAATTCAAAAATCTACTATTGAAATGTTATTTTTAAGTGAAAGAAACAATAAAACATTTCAAAATTTACATTTTATCAATATGGATTTTTGAGCACTTAAGGCTTGAATGTATGGAAGAATGATCGCATGAGAATCAGTATATAGGAAATATTTTTTAAAAAAATTTTGAAAATTCAGCAATCTACTATTGAATTGTTATTTTTAAGTGAAAGAAACAATAAAAAATTGCAAAATTTATATTTTATCAATATGGATTTTTGAGCACTTAAGGCTTGAACGTATGGAAGAATGATCGTATGACAATCAGTATATAGGTAATATTTCAAAAAATTTCAAAAATTCAAAAATCTACTATTGAAATGTTATTTTTGAGTGAATTTAATACTAACCTAAGTGAAAGAAACAATAAAACATTGCAAAATATATATTTTATCAATATAAATGTCTGAGTACTTAAGGCTTGAATGTATGGAAGACTGATCGTATGAGAATCAGTATATAGGTAACATTTCAACAAATTTCTAAAATTCAAAAATCTACTATTGAAATGTTATTTTTAAGTGAAAGAAATAATAAAACATTGCAAAATTTATATTTTATCAATATGGATTTTTGAGCACTTAAGGCTTGAATGTATGGAAGAATGATCGTATGAGAATCAGTATATAGGCAATATTTCAAAGAATTTCTAAAATTCAAAAAGCTACTATTGAAATGTTATTTTTAAGTGAAAGAAACAATAAAACATTGCAAAATATATATTTTATCAATATAAATGTCTGAGCATTTAAGGCTTGAATGTATGGAAGTATGATCGTATGAGAATCAGTATATAGGTAATATTTCAAATAATTTCAAAAATTCAAAAATCTACTATTGAAATGTTATTTTTAAGTGAAAGAAACAATAAAACATTGCAAAATTTACATTTTATCAATATGGATTTTTGAGCACTTAAGGCTTGAATGTATGGTAGAATGATCGTATGAGAATCAGTATATGGGTAACATTTCAAAAAATTTCACAAATTCAAAAATCTACTATTGAAATGTTATTTTTGAGTGAATTTAATACTAACCTAACTGAAAGAAACAATAAAACATTGCAAAATATATATTTTATCAATATGGATTTTTGAGCACTTAAGGCTTGAACGTATGGAAGAATGATCGTATGACAATCAATATATAGGTAATATTTCAAAAAATTTCAAATATTCAAAAATCTACTATTGAAATGTTATTTTTAAGTGAAAGAAACAATAAAACATTGCAAAATTTATATTTTATCAATATGGATTTTTGAGCACTTAAGGCTTGAACGTATGGAAGAATGATCGTATGGCAATCAATATATAGGTAATATTTCAAAAAATTTTAAATATTCAAAAATCTACTATTGAAATGTTTTTTTTGAGTGAATTTAATACTAACCTAAGTGAAAGAAACAATAAAACATTGCAAAATTTATTTTTTATCAATATGGATTTTTGAGCACTTAAGGCTTGAATGTATGGAAGACTGATCGTATGACAATCAATATATAGGTAATATATCAAAAAATTTCAAAAATTGAAAAATCTACAATTGAAATGTTATTTTTAAGTGAAAGAAATAATAAAACATTGCAAAATTTATATTTTATCAATATGGATTTTTGAGCAATTAAGGCTTGAATGTATGGAAGAATGATCGTATGAGAATCAGTAGGCAATATTTCAAAGAATTTCTAAAATTCAAAAATCTACTATTGAAATGTTATTTTTAAGTGAAAGAAACAATAAAACATTTCAAAATTTACATTTTATCAATATGGATTTTTGAGCACTTAAGGCTTGAATGTATGGAAGAATGATCTCATGAGAATCAGTATATAGGTAATATTTCAAAAAATTTCGAAATTTCAAAAATCTACTATTGAAATGTTATTTTTAAGTTAAAGAAACAATAAAACATTGCAAAATTTATATTTTATCAATATGGATTTTTGAGCACTTAAGGCTTGAACTTATGGAAGAATGATCGTATGAGAATCAATATATAGGTAATATTTCAAAAAATTTCAAAAATTCAAAAATCTACTATTGAAATGTTATTTTTGAGTGAAAGAAATAATAAAACATTGCAAAATTTATATTTTATCAATATGGATTTTTGAGCAATTAAGGCTTGAATGTATGGAAGAATGATCGTATGAGAATCAGTAGGCAATATTTCAAAGAATTTCTAAAATTCAAAAATCTACTATTGAAATGTTATTTTTAAGTGAAAGAAACAATAAAACATTGCAAAATATATATTTTATCAATATAAACGTCTGAGTACTTAAGGCTTGAATGTATGGAAGAATGATCGTATGAGAATCAGTATATAGGTAACATTTAAAAAAACCTAAGTGAAAGAAACAATAAAACATTGCAAAATATATATTTTATCAATATAAATGTCTGAGTATTTAAGGCTTGAATGTATGAAAGAATGATCGTATGAGAATCAGTATATAGGTAACATTTAAAAAAACTTCAAAAATTCAAAAATCTACTATTGAAATGTTATTTTTAAGTGAAAGAAACAATAAAACATTGCAAATTTTATATTTTATCACTATGGATTTTTGAGCACTTAAGGCTTGAATGTATGGAAGAATGATCGTATGAGAATCAGTATATAGGTAATATTTCAAAAAATATCTAAAATTCAAAAATCTACTATTGAAATGTTATTTTTAAGTCAAAGAAACAATAAAACATATCAAAATTTATATTTTATCAATATGGATTTTTGAGCACTTAAGGCTTGAACGTATGGAAGAATGATCGTATGACAATCAATATATAGGTAATATATCAAAAAATTCCGAAAATTCAAAAATCTACTATTAAAATGTTATTTTTAAGGCTTGAACGTATGGAAGAATGATCGTATGACAGTCAATATATAGGTAATATTTCAAAAAATTTCAAATATTCAAAAATCTACTATTGAAATGTTTTTTTTGAGTGAATTTAATACTAACCTAAGTGAAAGAAACAATAAAACATAGCAAAATTTATTTTTTATCAATATGGATTTTTGAGCACTTAAGGCTTGAACGTATGGAAGAATGATCGTATGACAATCAATATATAGGTAATATTTCAAAAAATTTCAAACATTCAAAAATCTACTATTGAAATGTTTTTTTTGAGTGAATTAAATACTAACCTAAGTGAAAGAAACAATAAAACATTGCAAAATTTATTTTTTATCAATATGGATTTTTGAGCACTTAAGGCTTGAATGTATGTATCTACTATTGAAATGTTATTTTTAAGTGAAAGAAATAATAAAACATTGCAAAATTTATATTTTATCAATATGGATTTTTGAGCAATTAAGGCTTGAATGTATGGAAGAATGATCGTATGAGAATCAGTAGGCAATATTTCAAAGAATTTCTAAAATTCAAAAATCTACTATTGAAATGTTATTTTTAAGTGAAAGAAACAATAAAACATTTCAAAATTTACATTTTATCAATATGGATTTTTGAGCACTTAAGGCTTGAATGTATGGAAGAATGATCGCATGAGAATCAGTATATAGGTAATATTTCAAAAAATTTTGAAAATTCAGCAATCTACTATTGAATTGTTATTTTTAAGTGAAAGAAACAATAAAACATTGCAAAATTTATTTTTTATCAATATGGATTTTTGAGCACTTAAGGCTTGAACGTATGGAAGAATGATCGTATGACAATCAGTATATAGGTAATATTTCAAAAAATTTCAAAAATTCAAAAATCTACTATTGAAATGTTATTTTTGAGTGAATTTAATACTAACCTAAGTGAAAGAAACAATAAAACATTGCAAAATATATATTTTATCAATATAAATGTCTGAGTACTTAAGGCTTGAATGTATGGAAGAATGATCGTATGAGAATCAGTATATAGGTAACATTTCAACAAATTTCTAAAATTCAAAAATCTACTATTGAAATGTTATTTTTAAGTGAAAGAAATAATAAAACATTGCAAAATTTATATTTTATCAATATGGATTTTTGAGCACTTAAGGCTTGAATGTATGGAAGAATGATCGTATGAAAACCAGTATATAGGCAATATTTCAAAGAATTTCTAAAATTCAAAAAGCTACTATTGAAATGTTATTTTTAAGTGAAAGAAACAATAAAACATTGCAAAATATATATTTTATCAATATAAATGTCTGAGCATTTAAGGCTTGAATGTATGGAAGTATGATCGTATGAGAATCAGTATATAGGTAATATTTCAAATAATTTCAAAAATTCAAAAATCTACTATTGAAATGTTATTTTTAAGTGAAAGAAACAATAAAACATTGCAAAATTTACATTTTATCAATATGGATTTTTAAGCACTTAAGGCTTGAATGTATGGTAGAATGATCGTATGAGAATCAGTATATGGGTAACATTTCAAAAAATTTCTAAAATTCAAAAATCTACTATTGAAATGTTATTTTTAAGTGAAAGAAACAATAAAACATTGCAAAATTTATATTTTATCAAAATGGATTTTTGAGCACTTAAGGCTTGAATGTATGGAAGAATGATCGTATGAGAATCAGTATATAGGTAATATTTCAAAAAATTTTGAAAATTCAGCAATCTACTATTGAATTGTTATTTTTAAGTGAAAGAAACAATAAAACATTGCAAAATTTATATTTTATCAATATGGATTTTTGAAAATTTCAAAAATTCAAAAATCTACTATTGAAATGTTATTTTTGAGTGAATTTAATACTAACCTAAGTGAAAGAAACAATAAAACATTGCAAAATATATATTTTATCAATATAAATGTCTGAGCATTTAAGGCTTGAATGTATGGAAGTGTGATCGTATGAGAATCAGTATATAGGTAATATTTCAAATAATTTCAAAAATTCAAAAATCTACTATTGAAATGTTATTTTTAAGTGAAAGAAACAATAAAACATTGCAAAATTTACATTTTATCAATATGGATTTTTAAGCACTTAAGGCTTGAATGTATGGTAGAATGATCGTATGAGAATCAGTATATGGGTAACATTTCAAAAAATTTCTAAAATTCAAAAATCTACTATTGAAATGTTATTTTTAAGTGAAAGAAACAATAAAACATTGAAAAATTTATATTTTATCAATATGGATTTTTGAGCACTTAAGGCTTGAATGTATGGAAGTATGATCGTATGAGAATCAGTATATGGGTAACATTTCAAAAAATTTCTAAAATTCAAAAATCTACTATTGAAATGTTATTTTTAAGTGAAAGAAACAATAAAACATTGCAAAATTTATATTTTATCAAAATGGATTTTTGAGCACTTAAGGCTTGAATGTATGGAAGAATGATCGTATGAGAATCAGTATATAGGTAATATTTCAAAAAATTTTGAAAATTCAGCAATCTACTATTGAATTGTTATTTTTAAGTGAAAGAAACAATAAAACATTGCAAAATTTATATTTTATCAATATGGATTTTTGAAAATTTCAAAAATTCAAAAATCTACTATTGAAATGTTATTTTTGAGTGAATTTAATACTAACCTAAGTGAAAGAAACAATAAAACATTGCAAAATATATATTTTATCAATATAAATGTCTGAGCATTTAAGGCTTGAATGTATGGAAGTGTGATCGTATGAGAATCAGTATATAGGTAATATTTCAAATAATTTCAAAAATTCAAAAATCTACTATTGAAATGTTATTTTTAAGTGAAAGAAACAATAAAACATTGCAAAATTTACATTTTATCAATATGGATTTTTAAGCACTTAAGGCTTGAATGTATGGTAGAATGATCGTATGAGAATCAGTATATGGGTAACATTTCAAAAAATTTCTAAAATTCAAAAATCTACTATTGAAATGTTATTTTTAAGTGAAAGAAACAATAAAACATTGCAAAATTTACATTTTATCAATATGGATTTTTAAGCACTTAAGGCTTGAATGTATGGTAGAATGATCGTATGAGAATCAGTATATGGGTAACATTTCAAAAAATTTCTAAAATTCAAAAATCTACTATTGAAATGTTATTTTTAAGTGAAAGAAACAATAAAACATTGCAAAATTTATATTTTATCAAAATGGATTTTTGAGCACTTAAGGCTTGAATGTATGGAAGAATGATCGTATGAGAATCAGTATATAGGTAATATTTCAAAAAATTTTGAAAATTCAGCAATCTACTATTGAATTGTTATTTTTAAGTGAAAGAAACAATAAAACATTGCAAAATTTATATTTTATCAATATGGATTTTTGAAAATTTCAAAAATTCAAAAATCTACTATTGAAATGTTATTTTTGAGTGAATTTAATACTAACCTAAGTGAAAGAAACAATAAAACATTGCAAAATATATATTTTATCAATATAAATGTCTGAGCATTTAAGGCTTGAATGTATGGAAGTGTGATCGTATGAGAATCAGTATATAGGTAATATTTCAAATAATTTCAAAAATTCAAAAATCTACTATTGAAATGTTATTTTTAAGTGAAAGAAACAATAAAACATTGCAAAATTTACATTTTATCAATATGGATTTTTAAGCACTTAAGGCTTGAATGTATGGTAGAATGATCGTATGAGAATCAGTATATGGGTAACATTTCAAAAAATTTCTAAAATTCAAAAATCTACTATTGAAATGTTATTTTTAAGTGAAAGAAACAATAAAACATTGAAAAATTTATATTTTATCAATATGGATTTTTGAGCACTTAAGGCTTGAATATATGGAAGAATGATCGTATGAGAATCAGTAGGCAATAGTTCAAAGAATTTCTAAAATTCAAAAATCTACTATTGAAATGTTATTTTTAAGTGAAAGAAACAATAAAACATTTCAAAATTTACATTTTATCAATATGGATTTTTGAGCACTTAAGGCTTGAATGTATGGAAGAATGATCTCATGAGAATCAGTATATAGGTAATATTTCAAAAAATTTCGAAATTTCAAAAATCTACTATTGAAATGTTATTTTTAAGTTAAAGAAACAATAAAACATTGCAAAATTTATATTTTATCAATATGGATTTTTGAGCACTTAAGGCTTGAACTTATGGAAGAATGATCGTATGAGAATCAATATATAGGTAATATTTCAAAAAATTTCAAAAATTCAAAAATCTACTATTGAAATGTTATTTTTGAGTGAATTTAATACTAACCTAAGTGAAAGAAACAATAAAACATTGCAAAATATATATTTTATCAATATAAACGTCTGAGTACTTAAGGCTTGAATGTATGGAAGAATGATCGTATGAGATTCAGTATATAGGTAACATTTAAAAAAACTTCAAAAATTCAAAAATCTACTATTGAAATGTTATTTTTAAGTGAAAGAAACAATAAAACATTGCAAAATTTATATTTTATCACTATGGATTTTTGAGCACTTAAGGCTTGAATGTATGGAAGAATGATCGTATGAGAATCAGTATATAGGTAATATTTCAAAAAATATCTAAAATTCAAAAATCTACTATTGAAATGTTATTTTTAAGTCAAAGAAACAATAAAACATATCAAAATTTATATTTTATCAATATGGATTTTTGAGCACTTAAGGCTTGAACGTATGGAAGAATGATCGTATGACAATCAATATATAGGTAATATATCAAAAAATTCCGAAAATTCAAAAATCTACTATTAAAATGTTATTTTTAAGGCTTGAACGTATGGAAGAGTGATCGTATGACAATCAATATATAGGTAATATTTCAAAAAATTTCAAATATTCAAAAATCTACTATTGAAATGTTTTTTTTGAGTGAATTTAATACTAACCTAAGTGAAAGAAACAATAAAACATAGCAAAATTTATTTTTTATCAATATGGATTTTTGAGCACTTAAGGCTTGAATGTATGGAAGAATGATCGTATGAGAATCAGTATATAGGCAATATTTCAAAGAATTTCTAAAATTCAAAAATCTACTATTGAAATGTTATTTTTAAGTGAAAGAAACAATAAAACATTGCAAAATTTACATTTTATCAATATGGATTTTTGAGCACTTAAGGCTTGAATGTATGGAAGAATGATCGCATGAGAATCAGTATATAGGTAATATTTCAAAAAATTTTGAAAATTCAGCAATCTACTATTGAAATGTTATTTTTAAGTGAAAGAAACAATAAATCATTGCAAAATTTATATTTTATCAATATGGATTTTTGAGCACTTAAGGCTTGAACGTATGGAAGAATGATCGTATGAGAATCGGTTTATACGTTATATTTAAAAAAATTTCAAAAATTCAAAAATCTACTATTGAAATGTTATTTTTAAGTGAAAGAAACAATAAAACATTGAAAAATTTATATTTTATCAATATGGATTTTTGAGCACTTAAGGCTTGAACGTATGGAAGAATGATCGTATGACAATCAGTATATAGGTAATATTTCAAAAAATTTCAAAAATTCAAAAATCTACTATTGAAATGTTATTTTTGAGTGAATTTAATACTAACCTAAGTGAAAGAAACAATAAAACATTGCAAAATATATATTTTATCAATATAAATGTCTGAGCATTTAAGGCTTCAATGTATGGAAGTATGATCGTATGAGAATCAGTATATAGGTAATATTTCAAATAATTTCAAAAATTGAAAAATCTACTATTGAAATGTTATTTTTAAGTGAAAGAAACAATAAAACATTGCAAAATTTATATTTTATCAATATGGATTTTTGAGCACTTAAGGCTTGAATGTATGGAAGAATGATCGTATGACAATCAATATATAGGTAATATTTCAAAAAATTTCAAAAATTGAAAAATCTACTATTGAAATGTTATTTTTAAGTGAAAGAAATAATAAAACATTGCAAAATTTATATTTTATCAATATGGATTTTTGAGCACTTAAGGCTTGAATGTATGGAAGAATGATCGTATGAGAATCAGTAGGCAATATTTCAAAGAATTTCTAAAATTCAAAAATCTACTATTGAAATGTTATTTTTAAGTGAAAGAAATAATAAAACATTGCAAAATTTACATTTTATCAATATGGATTTTTGAGCACTTAAGGCTTGAATGTATGGAAGAATGATCGTATGAGAATCAGTATATAGGTAATATTTCAAAAAATTTTGAAAATTCAGCAATCTACTATTGAATTGTTATTTTTAAGTGAAAGAAACAATAAAACATTGCAAAATTTATATTTTATCAATATGGATTTTTGAGCACTTAAGGCTTGAACGTATGGACGAATGATCGTATGACAATCAGTATATAGGTAATATTTCAAAAAATTTCAAAAATTCAAAAATCTTCTATTGAAATGTTATTTTTGAGTGAATTTAAGACTAACCTAAGTGAAAGAAACAATAAAACATTGCAAAATATATATTTTATCAATATAAATGTCTGAGCATTTAAGGCTTGAATGCATGGAAGTATGATCGTATGAGAATCAGTATATAGGTAATATTTCAAATAATTTCTAAAATTAAAAAATCTACTATTGAAATGTTATTATTAAGTGAAAGAAACAATAAAACATTGCAAAATATATATTTTATCAAAATGGATTTTTGAGCACTTAAGGCTTGAATGTATGGAAGAATGATCGTATGAGAATCAGTATATAGGTAATATTTCAAAAAATTTCAAAAATTCAAAAATCTACTATTGAAATGTTATTTTTAAGTGAAAGAAACAATAAAACATTGCAAAATTTATATTTTATCAATATGGATTTTTGAGCACTTAAGGCTTGAATGTATGGAAGAATGATCGTATGATAATCAGTATATAGGTAACATTTCAAAAAATTTCTAAAATTCAAAAATCTACTATTGAAATGTTATTTTCAAGTGAAAGAAACAATAAATCATTGCAAAATTTATATATGAACAATATGGATTTTTGAGCACTTAAGGCTTGAACGTATGGAAGAATGATCGTATGAGAATCGGTTTATACGTTTTATTTAAAAAAATTACAAAAATTCAAAAATCTACTATTGAAATGTTATTTTTAAGTGAAAGAAACAATAAAACATTGCAAAATTTATATTTTATCAAAATGGATTTTTGAGCACTTAAGGCTTGAATGTATGGAAGAATGATCGTATGAGAATCAGTATATAGGTAATATTTCAAAAAATTTCAAAAATTCAAAAATCTACTATTGAATGTTATTTTTAAGTGAAAGAAACAATAAAACATTGCAAAATTTATATTTTATCAATATGGATTTTTGAGCACTTAAGGCTTGAATGTATGGAAGAATGATCGTATGACAATCAGTATATAGGTAATATTTCAAAAAATTTCAAAAATTCAAAAATCTACTATTGAAATGTTATTTTTGAGTGAATTTAATACTAACCTAAGTGAAAGAAACAATAAAAAATTGCAAAATATATATTTTATCAATATGGATTTTTGAGCACTTAAGGCTTCAATGTATGGAAGTATGATCGTATGAGAATCAGTATATAGGTAATATTTCAAATAATTTCAAAAATTCAAAAATCTACTATTGAAATGTTATTTTTAAGTGAAAGAAACAATAAAACATTGCAAAATTTACATTTTATCAATATGGATTTTTGAGCACTTAAGGCTTGAATGTATGGTAGAATGATCGTATGAGAATCGGAATATAGGTAATATTTCAAAAAATTTCAAAAATTCAAAAATCTACTATTGAAATGTTATTTTTGAGTGAATTTAATACTAATCTAAGTGAAAGAAACAATAAAACATTGCAAAATTTATATTTTATCAAAATGGATTTGTGAGCACTTAAGGCTTGAATGTATGGAAGAATGATCGTATGAGAATCAGTATATAGGTAACATTTCAAAAAATTTCTAAAATTCAAAAATCTACTATTGAAATGTTATTTTTAAGTGAAAGAAACAATAAATCATTGCAAAATTTATATTTTATCAATATGGATTTTTGAGCACTTAAGGCTTGAACGTATGGAAGAATGATCGTATGAGAATCGGTTTATACGTTATATTTAAAAAAATTTCAAAAATTCAAAAATCTACTATTGAAATGTTATTTTTGAGTGAATTTAATACTAACCTAAGTGAAAGAAACAATAAAACATTGCAAAATATATATTTTATCAATATAAATGTCTGAGTACTTAAGGCTTGAATGTATGGAAGAATGATCGTATGAGAATCAGTATATAGGTAACATTTCAACAAATTTCTAAAATTCAAAAATCTACTATTGAAATGTTATTTTTAAGTGAAAGAAATAATAAAACATTGCAAAATTTATATTTTATCAATATGGATTTTTGAGCACTTAAGGCTTGAATGTATGGAAGAATGATCGTATGAAAATCAGTATATAGGCAATATTTCAAAGAATTTCTAAAATTCAAAAATCTACTATTGAAATGTTATTTTTGAGTGAATTTAATACTAACCTAAGTGAAAGAAACAATAAAACATTGCAAAATATATATTTTATCAATATAAATGTCTGAGCATTTAAGGCTTCAATGTATGGAAGTATGATCGTATGAGAATCAGTATATAGGTAATATTTCAAATAATTTCAAAAATTGAAAAATCTACTATTGAAATGTTATTTTTAAGTGAAAGAAACAATAAAACATTGCAAAATTTATATTTTATCAATATGGATTTTTGAGCACTTAAGGCTTGAATGTATGGAAGAATGATCGTATGACAATCAATATATAGGTAATATTTCAAAAAATTTCAAAAATTGAAAAATCTACTATTGAAATGTTATTTTTAAGTGAAAGAAATAATAAAACATTGCAAAATTTATATTTTATCAATATGGATTTTTGAGCACTTAAGGCTTGAATGTATGGAAGAATGATCGTATGAGAATCAGTATATAGGTAACATTTCAACAAATTTCTAAAATTCAAAAATCTACTATTGAAATGTTATTTTTAAGTGAAAGAAATAATAAAACATTGCAAAATTTACATTTTATCAATATGGATTTTTGAGCACTTAAGGCTTGAATGTATGGAAGAATGATCGTATGAGAATCAGTATATAGGTAATATTTCAAAAAATTTTGAAAATTCAGCAATCTACTATTGAATTGTTATTTTTAAGTGAAAGAAACAATAAAACATTGCAAAATATATATTTTATAAAAATGGATTTTTGAGCACTTAAGGCTTGAATGTATGGAAGAATGATCGTATGAGAATCAGTATATAGGTAATATTTCAAATAATTTCTAAAATTAAAAAATCTACTATTGAAATGTTATTATTAAGTGAAAGAAACAATAAAACATTGCAAAATATATATTTTATCAAAATGGATTTTTGAGCACTTAAGGCTTGAATGTATGGAAGAATGATCGTATGAGAATCAGTATATAGGTAATATTTCAAAAAATTTCAAAAATTCAAAAATCTACTATTGAAATGTTATTTTTAAGTGAAAGAAACAATAAAACATTGCAAAATATATATTTTATCAAAATGGATTTTTGAGCACTTAAGGCTTGAATGTATGGAAGAATGATCGTATGAGAATCAGTATATAGGTAATATTTCAAAAAATTTCAAAAATTCAAAAATCTACTATTGAAATGTTATTTTTAAGTGAAAGAAACAATAAAACATTGCAAAATTTATATTTTATCAATATGGATTTTTGAGCACTTAAGGCTTGAATGTATGGAAGAATGATCGTATGAGAATCAGTATATAGGTAACATTTCAAAAAATTTCTAAAATTCAAAAATCTACTATTGAAATGTTATTTTTTAGTGAAAGAAACAATAAATCATTGCAAAATTTATATATGAACACTATGGATTTTTGAGCACTTAAGGCTTGAACGTATGGAAGAATGATGAATGAGAATCGGTTTATACGTTTTATTTAAAAAAATTACAAAAATTCAAAAATCTACTATTGAAATGTTATTTTTAAGTGAAAGAAACAATAAAACATTGCAAAATTTATATTTTATCAAAATGGATTTTTGAGCACTTAAGGCTTGAATGTATGGAAGAATGATCGTATGAGAATCAGTATATAGGTAATATTTCAAAAAATTTCAAAAATTCAAAAATCTACTATTGAAATGTTATTTTTAAGTGAAAGAAACAATAAAACAAAATTTATATTTTATCAATATGGATTTTTGAGCACTTAAGGCTTGAATGTATGGAAGAATGATCGTATGACAATCAGTATATAGGTAATATTTCAAAAAATTTCAAAAATTCAAAAATCTACTATTGAAATGTTATTTTTGAGTGAATTTAATACTAATCTAAGTGAAAGAAACAATAAAACATTGCAAAATTTATATTTTATCAAAATGGATTTGTGAGCACTTAAGGCTTGAATGTATGGAAGAATGATCGTATGAGAATCAGTATATAGGTAACATTTCAAAAAATTTCTAAAATTCAAAAATCTACTATTGAAATGTTATTTTTAAGTGAAAGAAACAATAAATCATTGCAAAATTTATATTTTATCAATATGGATTTTTGAGCACTTAAGGCTTGAACGTATGGAAGAATGATCGTATGAGAATCGGTTTATACGTTATATTTAAAAAAATTTCAAAAATTCAAAAATCTACTATTGAAATGTTATTTTTAAGTGAAAGAAACAATAAAACATTGCAAAATTTATATTTTATCAAAATGGATTTTTGAGCACTTAAGGCTTGAATGTATGGAAGAATGATCGTATGAGAATCAGTATATAGGTAATATTTCAAAAAATTTCAAAAATTGAAAAATCTACTATTGAAATGTTGTTTTTGAGTGAATTTAATACTAACCTAAGTGAAAGAAACAATAAAACATTGCAAAATATATATTTTATCAATATAAATGTCTGAGTACTTAAGGCTTGAATGTATGGAAGAATGATCGTATGAGAATCAGTATATAGGTAACATTTCAACAAATTTCTAAAATTCAAAAATCTTCTATTGAAATGTTATTTTTGAGTGAATTTAATACTAACCTAAGTGAAAGAAACAATAAAACATTGCAAAATTTATATTTTATCAATATGGATTTTTGAGCTCTTAAGGCTTAAACGTATGGAAGAATAATCGTATGACAATCAGTATATAGGTAATATTTCAAAAAATTTCAAAAATTCAAAAATCTTCTATTGAAATGTTATTTTTGAGTGAATTTAATAGTAACCTAAGTGAAAGAAACAATAAAACATTGCAAAATATATATTTTATCAATATAAATGTCTGAGCATTTAAGGCTTGAATGTATGGAAGTATGATCGTATGAGAATCAGTATATAGGTAATATTTCAAATAATTTCAAAAATTCAAAAATCTACTATTGAAATGTTATTTTTAAGTGAAAGAAACAATAAAACATTGCAAAATTTATATTTTATCAAAATGGATTTTTGAGCACTTAAGGCTTAAATGTATGGAAGAATGATCGTATGAGAATCACTATATAGGTAATATTTCAAAAAAATTCAAAAATTCAAAAATCTACTATTGAAATTTTATTTTTAAGTGAAAGAAACAATAAAACATTGCAAAATTTATATTTTATCAATATGGATTTTTGAGCACTTAAGGCTTGAATGTATGGAAGAATGATCGTATGAGAATCAGTATATAGGTAATATTTCAAATAATTTCAAAAATTCAAAAATCTACTATTGAAATGTTATTTTTAAGTGAAAGAAACAATAAAACATTGCAAAATTTATATTTTATCAATATGGATTTTTGAGCACTTAAGGCTTGAATGTATGCACTGTGGTCGGCCCCATAGGCCATAAATAAAAAAATGAAAGTTAAAATTATGGCAAGTATTGTATCATCACTAACTTAGAATAGATGTAGCTCTTTAAATCCAATTTTGTTTTTGCTTTAATTTAACTGTTCTTTTTAAGAACAGCTGCCAAAGGCAGAGCATGAAATTAATTTGTCATTGTAGCGCGAGTAACTTGCAAGTGAAGGTGAAAAATAAAACATCAAAAAAAATTTTTTAAACATTAATTGGAAAATGGAAATTTTTTGTATTGTAAAGAAAGGTATTAATAAACATTTTTGATAATTGACAAGTTCTTAACGTGTTGTGTTTATTTTTTAGATTTTATGGAATGTATGTGCCTATTTTAGAACTAGTTCGTGTGTAAACTTATATTTCACTTAGACTTTTAGTTGTGAAGCTAATCGAAGTTAACGATGAAATATGGTTTAAAATCTTTGTCAAAGCTTACAGATTATGTGTTCAAATTTTCAGCTGCAAGTTTTTGCAAGTCTCTGCGTTATCTTCAACAAAGCAAAGCGGCCTCGCCGATTTTGGTGATTCTTTTTGTTTGTGTAACGGTATTTTTCTGTGCTGTTTGTTGTGGTTATCGTCGTCGTTTCTTTTATGCGTTGCGTTGTGTTCCTTTATAATTTTGTTTTCTTATTTTTCATATAGGAGCTTCTTATGAATCAAAATATTTCGCCTGCATCATACCCGTAAAATTTCTCGTAAGGCAACAAATGAAGATTTATTTAACCGTCTTCTCCTTACATCAGATCCCTTTATAACTGGACAACGAAAATTACCACCAAACCACAAATCAATTTTAAATAAATCTGTTTTTGATCTCTAAGAATAATATAGCGCAAACTATTAAAGAATGTCACAATGATTTATTATATAATTATATTATATTATATTTTTATTGTAAAACCATGTTTTTGACCAATTGTTCCTATAGGAGCTATATCCTATAATTTTCCGATCTTCACCAACTACGCAGAGTGTCTTTATTGGCGTCCAAGAAGTTCTTGTGCAAAAATTTGAGGCGATAGCTTAAAAATTAAAGCGTTTATTGAGCAAAAACCAAATTTTTGACCGATCGTTCCTATGGAAGCTATATGATATAGGTTTCCAATCTTCACCTAATTCTTAGAATGTCTTTATTGATGTCTAAGATGTATTTGTGCAAAAAATTGAGACGATTGCATTAAAATCAAAGAGTTTATTGAGCAATAACCGAATTTTTGACCGATCGTTCCTATGGTAGCTATATATTATAGTTGTCCGATCCGGCTAATTTTTTTATATCATTTTTTAATAAAAATAAGAAAACTTTGTGCAAAGTTTCAAGGCTCTATCTTAACAGGAAGTATTTATGGCCGCTCTCCCATAGAACGCCGACCACTGTGGTATGGAAGAATGATCGTATGAGAATCAGTATATAGGTAATATTTCAAATAATTTCAAAAATTCAAAAATCTACTATTGAAATGTTATTTTTAAGTGAAAGAAACAATAAAACATTGCAAAATTTATATTTTATCAAAATGGATTTTTGAGCACTTAAGGCTTGAATGTATGGAAGAATGATCGTATGAGAATCAGTATATAGGCAATATTTCAAAGAATTTCTAAAATTCAAAAATCTACTATTGAAATGTTATTTTTAAGTGAAAGAAATAATAAAACATTGCAAAATTTACATTTTATCAATATGGATTTTTGAGCACTTTAGGCTTGAATGTATGGAAGAATGATCGTATGAGAATCAGTATATAGGTAATATTTCAAAAAATTTTGAAAATTCAGCAATCTACTATTGAATTGTTATTTTTAAGTGAAAGAAACAATAAAACATCGTAAAATTTATATTTTATCAATATGGATTTTTGAGCACTTAAGGCTTGAACGTATGGAAGAATGATCGTATGACAATCTGTATATAGGTAATATTTCAAAAAATTTCTAAAATTCAAAAATCTACTATTGAAATGTTATTTTTAAGTGAAAGAAACAATAAAACATTGCAAAATTTATATTTTATCAAAATGGATTTTTGAGCACTTAAGGCTTGAATGTATGGAAGAATGATCGTATGAGAATCAGTATATAGGTAATATTTTAAAAAATTTCAAAAATTGAAAAATCTACTATTGAAATGTTGTTTTTGAGTGAATTTAATACTAACCTAAGTGAAAGAAACAATAAAACATTGCAAAATATATATTTTATCAATATAAATGTCTGAGTACTTAAGGCTTGAATGTATGGAAGAATGATCGTATGAGAATCAGTATATAGGTAACATTTCAACAAATTTCTAAAATTCAAAAATCTACTATTGAAATGTTATTTTTAAGTGAAAGAAATAATAAAACATTGCAAAATTTATATTTTATCAATATGGATTTTTGAGCACTTAAGGCTTGAATGTATGGAAGAATGATCGTATGAGAATCAGTATATAGGCAATATTTCAAAGAATTTCTAAAATTCAAAAATCTAGTATTGAAATGTTATTTTTAAGTGAAAGAAATAATAAAACATTGCAAAATTTACATTTTATCAATATGGATTTTTGAGCACTTTAGGCTTGAATGTATGGAAGAATGATCGTATGAGAATCAGTATATAGGTAATATTTCAAAAAATTTTGAAAATTCAGCAATCTACTATTGAATTGTTATTTTTAAGTGAAAGAAACAATAAAACATTGCAAAATTTATATTTTATCAATATGGATTTTTGAGCACTTAAGGCTTGAACGTATGGAAGAATGATCGTATGAGAAGCAGTATATAGGTAATATTTCAAAAAATTTCAAAAATTCAAAAATCTACTATTGAAATGTTATTTTTGAGTGAATTTAATACTAACCTAAGTGAAAGAAACAATAAAATATTGCAAAATATATATTTTATCAATATAAATGTCTGAGCATTTAAGGCTTGAATGTATGGAAGTATGATCGTATGAGAATCAGTATATAGGTAATATTTCAAATAATTTCTAAAATTCAAAAATCTACTATTGAAATGTTATTTTTAAGTGAAAGAAACAATAAAACATTGCAAGATTTATATTTTATCAAAATGGATTTTTGAGCACTTAAGGCTTGAATGTATGAAAGAATGATCGTATGAGAATCAGTATATAGGTAATATTTCAAAAAATTTCTAAAATTCAAAAATCTACTATTGAAATGTTATTTTTAAGTGAAAGAAACAATAAAACATTGCAAAATTTATATTTTATCAATATGGATTTTTGAGCACTTAAGGCTTAAATGTATGGAAGAATGATCGTATGAGAATCAGTATATAGGTAATATTTCAAATAATTTCTAAAATTCAAAAATCTACTATTGAAATGTTATTTTTAAGTGAAAGAAACAATAAAACATTGCAAAATTTATATTTTATCAATATGGATTTTTGAGCACTTAAGGCTTGAACGTATGGAAGAATGATCGTATGAGAATCGGTTTATACGTTATATTTAAAAAAATTTCAAAAATTCAAAAATCTACTATTGAAATGTTATTTTTAAGTGAAAGAAACAATAAAACATTGAAAAATTTATATTTTATCAATATGGATTTTTGAGCACTTAAGGCTTAAATGTATGGAAGAATGATCGTATGAGAATCAGTATATAGGTAATATTTCAAATAATTTCTAAAATTCAAAAATCTACTATTGAAATGTTATTTTTAAGTGAAAGAAACAATAAAACATTGCAAAATTTATATTTTATCAATATGGATTTTTGAGCACTTAAGGCTTGAACGTATGGAAGAATGATCGTATGAGAATCGGTTTATACGTTATATTTAAAAAAATTTCAAAAATTCAAAAATCTACTATTGAAATGTTATTTTTAAGTGAAAGAAACAATAAAACATTGAAAAATTTATATTTTATCAATATGGATTTTTGAGCACTTAAGGCTTAAATGTATGGAAGAATGATCGTATGAGAATCAGTATATAGGTAATATTTCAAATAATTTCTAAAATTCAAAAATCTACTATTGAAATGTTATTTTTAAGTGAAAGAAACAATAAAACATTGCAAAAAATATATTTTATCAATATAAATGTCTGAGCATTTAAGGCTTCAATGTATGGAAGTATGATCGTATGAGAATCAGTATATAGGAAATATTTCAAATAATTTCAAAAATTGAAAAATCTACTATTGAAATGTTATTTTTAAGTGAAAGAAACAATAAAACATTGCAAAATTTATATTTTATCAATATGGATTTTTGAGCACTTAAGGCTTGAATGTATGGAAGAATGATCGTATGACAATCAATATATAGGTAATATTTCAAAAAATTTCAAAAATTGAAAAATCTACTATTGAAATGTTATTTTTAAGTGAAAGAAATAATAAAACATTGCAAAATTTATATTTTATCAATATGGATTTTTGAGCAATTAAGGCTTGAATGTATGGAAGAATGATCGTATGAGAATCAGTAGGCAATATTTCAAAGAATTTCTAAAATTCAAAAATCTACTATTGAAATGTTATTTTTAAGTGAAAGAAATAATAAAACATTGCAAAATTTACATTTTATCAATATGGATTTTTGAGCACTTAAGGCTTGAATGTATGGAAGAATGATCGTATGAGAATCAGTATATAGGTAATATTTCAAAAAATTTTGAAAATTCAGCAATCTACTATTGAATTGTTATTTTTAAGTGAAAGAAACAATAAAACATTGCAAAATTTATATTTTATCAATATGGATTTTTGAGCACTTAAGGGTTGAACGTATGGAAGAATGATCGTATGACAATCAGTATATAGGTAATATTTCAAAAAATTTCAAAAATTCAAAAATCTTCTATTGAAATGTTATTTTTGAGTGAATTTAATACTAACCTAAGTGAAAGAAACAATAAAACATTGCAAAATATATATTTTATCAATATAAATGTCTGAGCATTTAAGGCTTGAATGTATGGAAGTATGATCGTATGAGAATCAGTGTATAGGTAATATTTCAAATTATTTCTAAAATTCAAAAATCTACTATTGAAATGTTATTTTTAAGTGAAAGAAACAATAAAACATTGCAAAATATATATTTTATCAAAATGGATTTTTGAGCACTTAAGGCTTGAATGTATGGAAGAATGATCGTATGAGAATCAGTATATAGGCAATATTTCAAAGAATTTCTAAAATTCAAAAATCTACTATTGAAATGTTATTTTTAAGTGAAAGAAATAATAAAACATTGCAAAATTTATATTTTATCAATATGGAATTTTGAACACTTTAGGCTTGAATGTATGGAAGAATGATCGTATGAGAATCAGTATACAGGTAATATTTCAAAAAATTTTGAAAATTCAGCAATCTACTATTGAATTGTTATTTTTAAGTGAAAGAAACAATAAAACATTGCAAAATTTATATTTTATCAATATGGATTTTTGAGCACTTAAGGCTTGAATGTATGGAAGAATGATCGTATGACAATCTGTATATAGGTAATATTTCAAAAAATTTCAAAAATTCAAAAATCTACTATTGAAATGTTATTTTTGAGTGAATTTAATACTAACCTAAGTGAAAGAAACAATAAAACATTTCAAAATATATATTTTATCAATATAAATGTCTGAGCATTTAAGGCTTGAATGTATGGAAGTAGGATCGTATGAGAATCAGTATATAGGTAATATTTCAAATAATTTCAAAAAATCAAAAATCTACTATTGAAATGTTATTTTTGAGTGAAAGAAACAATAAAACATTGCAAAATTTATATTTTATCAAAATGGATTTTTGAGCACTTAAGGCTTGAATGTATGGAAGAATGATCGTATGAGAATCAGTATATAGGTAATATTTCAAAAAATTTCTAAAATTCAAAAATCTACTATTGAAATGTTATTTTTAAGTGAAAGAAACAATAAAACATTGCAAAATTTATATTTTATCAATATGGATTTTTGAGCACTTAAGGCTTAAATGTATGGAAGAATGATCGTATGAGAATCAGTATATAGGTAATATTTCAAATAATTTCTAAAATTCAAAAATCTACTATTGAAA
Organism: Phortica okadai; assembly: GCA_034638295.1. Lineage (NCBI taxonomy): Eukaryota > Metazoa > Arthropoda > Insecta > Diptera > Drosophilidae > Phortica > Phortica okadai. Next base: position 473,085 of record JAWUZV010000032.1, on the reverse strand, counting down.
TGTTATTTTTAAGTGAAAGAAACAATAAAACATTGCAAAATTTATATTTTATCAATATGGATTTTTGAGCACTTAAGGCTTGAATGTATGGAAGAATGATCGTATGACAATCAATATATAGGTAATATTTCAAAAAATTTCAAAAATTCAAAAATCTACTATTGAAATGTTATTTTTAAGTGAAAGAAACAATAAAACATTGCAAAATTTATATTTTATCAAAATGGATTTTTGAGCACTTAAGGCTTGAATGTATGGAAGAATGATCGTATGACAATCAATATATAGGTAATATTTCAAAAAATTTCAAAAATTGAAAAATCTACTATTGAAATGTTATTTTTAAGTGAAAGAAATAATGAAACATTGCAAAATTTATATTTTATCAATATGGATTTTTGAGCAATTAAGGCTTGAATGTATGGAAGAATGATCGTATGAGAATCAGTAGGCAATATTTCAAAGAATTTCTAAAATTCAAAAATCTACTATTGAAATGTTATTTTTAAGTGAAAGAAATAATAAAACATTGCAAAATTTACATTTTATCAATATGGATTTTTGAGCACTTAAGGCTTGAATGTATGGAAGAATGATCGTATGAGAATCAGTATATAGGTAATATTTCAAAAAATTTCGAAAATTCAGCAATCTACTATTGAATTGTTATTTTTAAGTGAAAGAAACAATAAAACATTGCAAAATTTATATTTTATCAATATGGATTTTTGAGCACTTAAGGCTTGAACGTATGGAAGAATGATCGTATGACAATCAGTATATAGGTAATATTTCAAAAAATTTCAAAAATTCAAAAATCTTCTATTGAAATGTTATTTTTGAGTGAATTTAATACTAACCTAAGTGAAAGAAACAATAAAACATTGCAAAATATATATTTTATCAATATAAATGTCTGAGCATTTAAGGCTTGAATGTATGGAAGTATGATCGTATGAGAATCAGTAGATAGGTAATATTTCAAATAATTTCTAAAATTCAAAAATCTACTATTGAAATGTTATTTTTAAGTGAAAGAAACAATAAAACATTGCAAAATATATATTTTATCAAAATGGATTTTTGAGCACTTAAGGCTTGAATGTATGGAAGAATGATCGTATGAGAATCAGTATATAGGTAACACTACAAAAAATTTCTAAAATTCAAAAATCTACTATTGAAATGTTATTTTTAAGTGAAAGAAACAATAAATCATTGCAAAATTTATATTTGATCAATATGGATTTTTGAGCACTTAAGGCTTGAACGTATGGAAGAATGATCGTATGAGAATCGGTTTATACGTTATATTTAAAAAAATTACAAAAATTCAAAAATCTACTATTGAAATGTTATTTTTAAGTGAAAGAAACAATAAAACATTGCAAAATTTATATTTTATCAAAATGGATTTTTGAGCACTTAAGGCTTGAATGTATGGAAGAATGATCGTATGAGAATCAGTATATAGGTAATATTTCAAAAAATTTCAAAAATTCAAAAATCTACTATTGAAATGTTGTTTTTGAGTGAATTTAATACTAACCTAAGTGAAAGAAACAATAAAACATTGCAAAATATATATTTTATCAATATAAATGTCTGAGTACTTAAGGCTTGAATGTATGGAAGAATGATCGTATGAGAATCAGTATATAGGTAACATTTCAAAGAATTTCTAAAATTCAAAAATCTACTATTGAAATGTTATTTTTAAGTGAAAGAAATAATAAAACATTGCAAAATTTACATTTTATCAATATGGATTTTTGAGCACTTTAGGCTTGAATGTATGGAAGAATGATCGTATGAGAATCAGTATATAGGTAATATTTCAAAAAATTTTGAAAATTCAGCAATCTACTATTGAATTGTTATTTTTAAGTGAAAGAAACAATAAAACATTGCAAAATTTATATTTTATCAATATGGATTTTTGAGCACTTAAGGCTTGAACGTATGGAAGAATGATCGTATGACAATCTGTATATAGGTAATATTTCAAAAAATTTCACAAATTCAAAAATCTACTATTGAAATGTTATTTTTGAGTGAATTTAATACTAACCTAAGTGAAAGAAACAATAAAACATTGCAAAATATATATTTTATCAATATAAATGTCTGAGCATTTAAGGCTTGAATGTATGGAAGTATGATCGTATGAGAATCAGTATACAGGTAATATTTCAAATAATTTCTAAAATTCAAAAATCTACTATTGAAATGTTATTTTCAAGTGAAAGAAACAATAAAACATTGCAAAATTTATATTTTATCAAAATGGATTTTTGAGCACTTAAGGCTTGAATGTATGGAAGAATGATCGTATGAGAATCAGTAGGCAATATTTCAAAGAATTTCTAAAATTCAAAAATCTACTATTGAAATGTTATTTTTAAGTGAAAGAAATAATAAAACATTGCAAAATTTACATTTTATCAATATGGATTTTTGAGCACTTAAGGCTTGAATGTATGGAAGAATGATCGTATGAGAATCAGTATATAGGTAACATTTCAAAAAATTTCTAAAATTCAAAAATCTACTGTTGAAATGTTATTTTAAAGTGAAAGAAACAATAAATCATTGCAAAATTTATATTTTATCAATATGGATTTTTGAGCACTTAAGGCTTGAACGTATGGAAGAATGATCGTATGACAATCTGTATATAGGTAATATTTCAAAAAATTTCACAAATTCAAAAATCTACTATTGAAATGTTATTTTTGAGTGAATTTAATACTAACCTAAGTGAAAGAAACAATAAAACATTGCAAAATATATATTTTATCAATATAAATGTCTGAGCATTTAAGGCTTGAATGTATGGAAGTATGATCGTATGAGAATCAGTATATAGGTAATATTTCAAATTATTTCTAAAATTCAAAAATCTACTATTGAAATGTTATTTTTAAGTGAAAGAAACAATAAAACATTGCAAAATATATATTTTATCAAAATGGATTTTTGAGCACTTAAGGCTTGAATGTATGGAAGAATGATCGTATGAGAATCAGTATATAGGCAATATTTCAAAGAATTTCTAAAATTCAAAAATCTACTATTGAAATGTTATTTTTAAGTGAAAGAAATAATAAAACATTGCAAAATTTATATTTTATCAATATGGATTTTTGAGCACTTTAGGCTTGAATGTATGGAAGAATGATCGTATGAGAATCAGTATACAGGTAATATTTCAAAAAATTTTGAAAATTCAGCAATCTACTATTGAATTGTTATTTTTAAGTGAAAGAAACAATAAAACATTGCAAAATTTATATTTTATCAATATGGATTTTTGAGCACTTAAGGCTTGAACGTATGGAAGAATGATCGTATGACAATCTGTATATAGGTAATATTTCAAAAAATTTCAAAAATTCAAAAATCTACTATTGAAATGTTATTTTTGAGTGAATTTAATACTAACCTAAGTGAAAGAAACAATAAAACATTTCAAAATATATATTTTATCAATATAAATGTCTGAGCATTTAAGGCTTGAATGTATGGAAGTAGGATCGTATGAGAATCAGTATATAGGTAATATTTCAAATAATTTCAAAAAATCAAAAATCTACTATTGAAATGTTATTTTTGAGTGAAAGAAACAATAAAACATTGCAAAATTTATATTTTATCAAAATGGATTTTTGAGCACTTAAGGCTTGAATGTATGGAAGAATGATCGTATGAGAATCAGTATATAGGCAATATTTCAAAGAATTTCTAAAATTCAAAAATCTACTATTGAAATGTTATTTTTAAGTGAAAGAAATAATAAAACATTGCAAAATTTATATTTTATCAATATGGATTTTTGAGCACTTTAGGCTTGAATGTATGGAAGAATGATCGTATGAGAATCAGTATACAGGTAATATTTCAAAAAATTTTGAAAATTCAGCAATCTACTATTGAATTGTTATTTTTAAGTGAAAGAAACAATAAAACATTGCAAAATTTATATTTTATCAATATGGATTTTTGAGCACTTAAGGCTTGAACGTATGGAAGAATGATCGTATGACAATCTGTATATAGGTAATATTTCAAAAAATTTCAAAAATTCAAAAATCTACTATTGAAATGTTATTTTTGAGTGAATTTAATACTAACCTAAGTGAAAGAAACAATAAAACATTTCAAAATATATATTTTATCAATATAAATGTCTGAGCATTTAAGGCTTGAATGTATGGAAGTAGGATCGTATGAGAATCAGTATATAGGTAATATTTCAAATAATTTCAAAAAATCAAAAATCTACTATTGAAATGTTATTTTTGAGTGAAAGAAACAATAAAACATTGCAAAATTTATATTTTATCAAAATGGATTTTTGAGCACTTAAGGCTTGAATGTATGGAAGAATGATCGTATGAGAATCAGTATATAGGTAATATTTCAAAAAATTTCTAAAATTCAAAAATCTACTATTGAAATGTTATTTTTAAGTGAAAGAAACAATAAAACATTGCAAAATTTATATTTTATCAATATGGATTTTTGAGCACTTAAGGCTTAAATGTATGGAAGAATGATCGTATGAGAATCAGTATATAGGTAATATTTCAAATAATTTCTAAAATTCAAAAATCTACTATTGAAATGTTGTTTTTGAGTGAATTTAATACTAACCTAAGTGAAAGAAACAATAAAACATTGCAAAATTTATATTTTATCAATATGGATTTTTGAGCACTTAAGGCTTGAATGTATGGAAGAATGATCGTATGACAATCAATATATAGGTAATATTTCAAAAAATTTCAAAAATTCAAAAATCTACTATTGAAATGTTATATTTAAGTGAAAGAAACAATAAAACATTGCAAAATTTATATTTTATCAAAATGGATTTTTGAGCACTTAAGGCTTGAATGTATGGAAGAATGATCGTATGACAATCAATATATAGGTAATATTTCAAAAAATTTCAAAAATTGAAAAATCTACTATTGAAATGTTGTTTTTGAGTGAATTTAATACTAACCTAAGTGAAAGAAACAATAAAACATTGCAAAATATATATTTTATCAATATAAATGTCTGAGTACTTAAGGCTTGAATGTATGGAAGAATGATCGTATGAGAATCAGTATATAGGTAACATTTCAAAGAATTTCTAAAATTCAAAAATCTACTATTGAAATGTTATTTTTAAGTGAAAGAAATAATAAAACATTGCAAAATTTACATTTTATCAATATGGATTTTTGAGCACTTTAGGCTTGAATGTATGGAAGAATGATCGTATGAGAATCAGTATATAGGTAATATTTCAAAAAATTTTGAAAATTCAGCAATCTACTATTGAATTGTTATTTTTAAGTGAAAGAAACAATAAAACATTGCAAAATTTATATTTTATCAATATGGATTTTTGAGCACTTAAGGCTTGAACGTATGGAAGAATGATCGTATGACAATCTGTATATAGGTAATATTTCAAAAAATTTCACAAATTCAAAAATCTACTATTGAAATGTTATTTTTGAGTGAATTTAATACTAACCTAAGTGAAAGAAACAATAAAACATTGCAAAATATATATTTTATCAATATAAATGTCTGAGCATTTAAGGCTTGAATGTATGGAAGTATGATCGTATGAGAATCAGTATATAGGTAATATTTCAAATAATTTCTAAAATTCAAAAATCTACTATTGAAATGTTATTTTCAAGTGAAAGAAACAATAAAACATTGCAAAATTTATATTTTATCAAAATGGATTTTTGAGCACTTAAGGCTTGAATGTATGGAAGAATGATCGTATGAGAATCAGTAGGCAATATTTCAAAGAATTTCTAAAATTCAAAAATCTACTATTGAAATGTTATTTTTAAGTGAAAGAAATAATAAAACATTGCAAAATTTACATTTTATCAATATGGATTTTTGAGCACTTAAGGCTTGAATGTATGGAAGAATGATCGTATGAGAATCAGTATATAGGTAACATTTCAAAAAATTTCTAAAATTCAAAAATCTACTGTTGAAATGTTATTTTAAAGTGAAAGAAACAATAAATCATTGCAAAATTTATATTTTATCAATATGGATTTTTGAGCACTTAAGGCTTGAACGTATGGAAGAATGATCGTATGACAATCTGTATATAGGTAATATTTCAAAAAATTTCACAAATTCAAAAATCTACTATTGAAATGTTATTTTTGAGTGAATTTAATACTAACCTAAGTGAAAGAAACAATAAAACATTGCAAAATATATATTTTATCAATATAAATGTCTGAGCATTTAAGGCTTGAATGTATGGAAGTATGATCGTATGAGAATCAGTATATAGGTAATATTTCAAATTATTTCTAAAATTCAAAAATCTACTATTGAAATGTTATTTTTAAGTGAAAGAAACAATAAAACATTGCAAAATATATATTTTATCAAAATGGATTTTTGAGCACTTAAGGCTTGAATGTATGGAAGAATGATCGTATGAGAATCAGTATATAGGCAATATTTCAAAGAATTTCTAAAATTCAAAAATCTACTATTGAAATGTTATTTTTAAGTGAAAGAAATAATAAAACATTGCAAAATTTATATTTTATCAATATGGATTTTTGAGCACTTTAGGCTTGAATGTATGGAAGAATGATCGTATGAGAATCAGTATACAGGTAATATTTCAAAAAATTTTGAAAATTCAGCAATCTACTATTGAATTGTTATTTTTAAGTGAAAGAAACAATAAAACATTGCAAAATTTATATTTTATCAATATGGATTTTTGAGCACTTAAGGCTTGAACGTATGGAAGAATGATCGTATGACAATCTGTATATAGGTAATATTTCAAAAAATTTCAAAAATTCAAAAATCTACTATTGAAATGTTATTTTTGAGTGAATTTAATACTAACCTAAGTGAAAGAAACAATAAAACATTTCAAAATATATATTTTATCAATATAAATGTCTGAGCATTTAAGGCTTGAATGTATGGAAGTAGGATCGTATGAGAATCAGTATATAGGTAATATTTCAAATAATTTCAAAAAATCAAAAATCTACTATTGAAATGTTATTTTTGAGTGAAAGAAACAATAAAACATTGCAAAATTTATATTTTATCAAAATGGATTTTTGAGCACTTAAGGCTTGAATGTATGGAAGAATGATCGTATGAGAATCAGTATATAGGTAATATTTCAAAAAATTTCTAAAATTCAAAAATCTACTATTGAAATGTTATTTTTAAGTGAAAGAAACAATAAAACATTGCAAAATTTATATTTTATCAATATGGATTTTTGAGCACTTAAGGCTTAAATGTATGGAAGAATGATCGTATGAGAATCAGTATATAGGTAATATTTCAAATAATTTCTAAAATTCAAAAATCTACTATTGAAATGTTATTTTTAAGTGAAAGAAACAATAAAACATTGCAAAATTTATATTTTATCAATATGGATTTTTGAGCACTTAAGGCTTGAATGTATGGAAGAATGATCGTATGACAATCAATATATAGGTAATATTTCAAAAAATTTCAAAAATTCAAAAATCTACTATTGAAATGTTATTTTTAAGTGAAAGAAACAATAAAACATTGCAAAATTTATATTTTATCAAAATGGATTTTTGAGCACTTAAGGCTTGAATGTATGGAAGAATGATCGTATGACAATCAATATATAGGTAATATTTCAAAAAATTTCAAAAATTGAAAAATCTACTATTGAAATGTTATTTTTAAGTGAAAGAAATAATAAAACATTGCAAAATTTATATTTTATCAATATGGATTTTTGAGCAATTAAGGCTTGAATGTATGGAAGAATGATCGTATGAGAATCAGTAGGCAATATTTCAAAGAATTTCTAAAATTCAAAAATCTACTATTGAAATGTTATTTTTAAGTGAAAGAAATAATAAAACATTGCAAAATTTACATTTTATCAATATGGATTTTTGAGCACTTAAGGCTTGAATGTATGGAAGAATGATCGTATGAGAATCAGTATATAGGTAATATTTCAAAAAATTTCGAAAATTCAGCAATCTACTATTGAATTGTTATTTTTAAGTGAAAGAAACAATAAAACATTGCAAAATTTATATTTTATCAATATGGATTTTTGAGCACTTAAGGCTTGAACGTATGGAAGAATGATCGTATGACAATCAGTATATAGGTAATATTTCAAAAAATTTCAAAAATTCAAAAATCTTCTATTGAAATGTTATTTTTGAGTGAATTTAATACTAACCTAAGTGAAAGAAACAATAAAACATTGCAAAATATATATTTTATCAATATAAATGTCTGAGCATTTAAGGCTTGAATGTATGGAAGTATGATCGTATGAGAATCAGTAGATAGGTAATATTTCAAATAATTTCTAAAATTCAAAAATCTACTATTGAAATGTTATTTTTAAGTGAAAGAAACAATAAAACATTGCAAAATTTATATTTTATCAAAATGGATTTTTGAGCACTTAAGGCTTGAATGTATGGAAGAATGATCGTATGAGAATCAGTATATAGGTAATATTTCAAAAAATTTCTAAAATTCAAAAATCTACTATTGAAATGTTATTTTTAAGTGAAAGAAACAATAAATCATTGCAAAATTTATATTTGATCAATATGGATTTTTGAGCACTTAAGGCTTGAACGTATGGAAGAATGATCGTATGAGAATCGGTTTATACGTTATATTTAAAAAAATTACAAAAATTCAAAAATCTACTATTGAAATGTTATTTTTAAGTGAAAGAAACAATAAAACATTGCAAAATTTATATTTTATCAAAATGGATTTTTGAGCACTTAAGGCTTGAATGTATGGAAGAATGATCGTATGAGAATCAGTATATAGGTAATATTTCAAAAAATTTCAAAAATTCAAAAATCTACTATTGAAATGTTGTTTTTGAGTGAATTTAATACTAACCTAAGTGAAAGAAACAATAAAACATTGCAAAATATATATTTTATCAATATAAATGTCTGAGTACTTAAGGCTTGAATGTATGGAAGAATGATCGTATGAGAATCAGTATATAGGTAACATTTCAAAGAATTTCTAAAATTCAAAAATCTACTATTGAAATGTTATTTTTAAGTGAAAGAAATAATAAAACATTGCAAAATTTACATTTTATCAATATGGATTTTTGAGCACTTTAGGCTTGAATGTATGGAAGAATGATCGTATGAGAATCAGTATATAGGTAATATTTCAAAAAATTTTGAAAATTCAGCAATCTACTATTGAATTGTTATTTTTAAGTGAAAGAAACAATAAAACATTGCAAAATTTATATTTTATCAATATGGATTTTTGAGCACTTAAGGCTTGAACGTATGGAAGAATGATCGTATGACAATCTGTATATAGGTAATATTTCAAAAAATTTCACAAATTCAAAAATCTACTATTGAAATGTTATTTTTGAGTGAATTTAATACTAACCTAAGTGAAAGAAACAATAAAACATTGCAAAATATATATTTTATCAATATAAATGTCTGAGCATTTAAGGCTTGAATGTATGGAAGTATGATCGTATGAGAATCAGTATATAGGTAATATTTCAAATAATTTCTAAAATTCAAAAATCTACTATTGAAATGTTATTTTCAAGTGAAAGAAACAATAAAACATTGCAAAATTTATATTTTATCAAAATGGATTTTTGAGCACTTAAGGCTTGAATGTATGGAAGAATGATCGTATGAGAATCAGTAGGCAATATTTCAAAGAATTTCTAAAATTCAAAAATCTACTATTGAAATGTTATTTTTAAGTGAAAGAAATAATAAAACATTGCAAAATTTACATTTTATCAATATGGATTTTTGAGCACTTAAGGCTTGAATGTATGGAAGAATGATCGTATGAGAATCAGTATATAGGTAAAATTTCAAAAAATTTCTAAAATTCAAAAATCTACTGTTGAAATGTTATTTTAAAGTGAAAGAAACAATAAATCATTGCAAAATTTATATTTTATCAATATGGATTTTTGAGCACTTAAGGCTTGAACGTATGGAAGAATGATCGTATGAGAATCGGTTTATACGTTATATTTAAAAAAATTTCAAAAATTCAAAAGTCTACTATTGAAATGTTATTTTTAAGTGAAAGAAACAATAAAACTTTGAAAAATTTATATTTTATCAATATGGATTTTTGAGCACTTAAGGCTTGAACGTATGGAAGAATGATCGTATGAGAATCAGTAGGCAATATTTCAAAGAATTTCTAAAATTCAAAAATCTACTATTGAAATGTTATTTTTAAGTGAAAGAAATAATAAAACATTGCAAAATTTACATTTTATCAATATGGATTTTTGAGCACTTAAGGCTTGAATGTATGGAAGAATGATCGTATGAGAATCAGTATATAGGTAACATTTCAAAAAATTTCTAAAATTCAAAAATCTACTGTTGAAATGTTATTTTAAAGTGAAAGAAACAATAAATCATTGCAAAATTTATATTTTATCAATATGGATTTTTGAGCACTTAAGGCTTGAACGTATGGAAGAATGATCGTATGAGAATCGGTTTATACGTTATATTTAAAAAAATTTCAAAAATTCAAAAATCTACTATTGAAATGTTATTTTTAAGTGAAAGAAACAATAAAACATTGAAAAATTTATATTTTATCAATATGGATTTTTGAGCACTTAAGGCTTGAACGTATGGAAGAATGATCGTATGAGAATCAGTAGGCAATATTTCAAAGAATTTCTAAAATTCAAAAATCTACTATTGAAATGTTATTTTTAAGTGAAAGAAATAATAAAACATTGCAAAATTTATATTTTATCAAAATGGATTTTTGAGCACTTAAGGCTTGAATGTATGGAAGAATGATCGTATGAGAATCAGTATATAGGTAATATTTAAAAAAATTTCAAAAATTGAAAAATCTACTATTGAAATGTTATTTTTAAGTGAAAGAAATAATAAAACATTGCAAAATTTATATTTTATCAATATGGATTTTTGAGCAATTAAGGCTTGAATGTATGGAAGAATGATCGTATGAGAATCAGTAGGCAACATTTCAAAGAATTTCTAAAATTCAAAAATCTACTATTGAAATGTTATTTTTAAGTGAAAGAAATAATAAAACATTGCAAAATTTATATTTTATCAATATGGATTTTTGAGCACTTAAGGCTTGAACGTATGGAAGAATGATCGTATGACAATCAATATATAGGTAATATTTCAAAAAATTTAAAAAATCAAAAATCTACTATTGAAATGTTATTTTTGAGTGAATTTAATACTAACCTAAGTGAAAGAAACAATAAAACATTGCAAAATATATATTTTATCAATATAAATGTCTGAGCATTTAAAGCTTCAATGTATGGAAGTATGATCGTATGAGAATCAGTATATAGGTAATATTTCAAATAATTTAAAAAATTGAAAAATCTACTATTGAAATGTTATTTTTAAGTGAAAGAAACAATAAAACATTGCAAAATTTATATTTTATCAATATGGATTTTTGAGCACTTAAGGCTTGAACGTATGGAAGAATGTCGTATGACAATCAGTATATAGGTAATATTTCAAAAAATTTCAAAAATTCAAAAATCTTCTATTGAAATGTTATTTTTGAGTGAATTTAATACTAATCTAAGTGAAAGAAACAATAAAACATTGCAAAATATATATTTTATCAATATAAATGTCTGAGCATTTAAGGCTTGAATGTATGGAAGTATGATCGTATGAGAATCAGTATATAGGTAATATTTCAAATAATTTCTAAAATTCAAAAATCTACTATTGAAATGTTATTTTTAAGTGAAAGAAACAATAAAACATTGCAAAATTTATATTTTATCAATATGGATTTTTGAGCACTTAAGGCTTGAATGTATGGAAGAATGATCGTATGAGAATCAGTATATAGGTAACATTACAAAAAATTTCTAAAATTCAAAAATCTACTATTGAAATGTTATTTTTAAGTGAAAGAAACAATAAATCATTGCAAAATTTATATTTGATCAATATGGATTTTTGAGCACTTAAGGCTTGAACGTATGGAAGAATGATCGTATGAGAATCGGTTTATACGTTATATTTAAAAAAATTACAAAAATTCAAAAATCTACTATTGAAATGTTATTTTTAAGTGAAAGAAACAATAAAACATTGCAAAATTTATATTTTATCAAAATGGATTTTTGAGCACTTAAGGCTTGAATGTATGGAAGAATGATCGTATGAGAATCAGTATATAGGTAATATTTCAAAAAATTTCAAAAATTCAAAAATCTACTATTGAAATGTTGTTTTTGAGTGAATTTAATACTAACCTAAGTGAAAGAAACAATAAAACATTGCAAAATATATATTTTATCAATATAAATGTCTGAGTACTTAAGGCTTGAATGTATGGAAGAATGATCGTATGAGAATCAGTATATAGGTAACATTTCAACAAATTTCTAAAATTCAAAAATCTACTATTGAAATGTTATTTTTAAGTGAAAGAAATAATAAAACATTGCAAAATTTACATTTTATCAATATGGATTTTTGAGTACTTTAGGCTTGAATGTATGGAAGAATGATCGTATGAGAATCAGTATATAGGTAATATTTCAAAAAATTTTGAAAATTCAGCAATCTACTATTGAATTGTTATTTTTAAGTGAAAGAAACAATAAAACATTGCAAAATTTATATTTTATCAATATGGATTTTTGAGCACTTAAGGCTTGAACGTATGGAAGAATGATCGTATGACAATCTGTATATAGGTAATATTTCAAAAAATTTCAAAAATTCAAAAATCCACTATTGAAATGTTATTTTTGAGTGAATTTAATACTAACCTAAGTGAAAGAAACAATAAAACATTGCAAAATATATATTTTATCAATATAAATGTCTGAGCATTTAAGGCTTGAATGTATGGAAGTATGATCGTATGAGAATCAGTATATAGGTAATATTTCAAATAATTTCTAAAATTCAAAAATCTACTATTGAAATGTTATTTTTAAGTGAAAGAAACAATAAAACATTGCAAAATTTATATTTTATCAAAATGGATTTTTGAGCACTTAAGGCTTGAATGTATGGAAGAATGATCGTATGAGAATCAGTATATAGGTAATATTTCAAAAAATTTCTAAAATTCAAAAATCTACTATTGAAATGTTATTTTTAAGTGAAAGAAACAATAAAACATTGCAAAATTTATATTTTATCAATATGGATTTTTGAGCACTTAAGGCTTGAATGTATGGAAGAATGATCGTATGAGAATCAGTATATAGGTAACATTTCAAAAAATTTCTAAAATTCAAAAATCTACTGTTGAAATGTTATTTTTAAGTGAAAGAAACAATAAATCATTGCAAAATTTATATTTTATCAATATGGATTTTTGAGCACTTAAGGCTTGAACGTATGGAAGAATGATCGTATGAGAATCGGTTTATACGTTATATTTAAAAAAATTTCAAAAATTCAAAAATCTACTATTGAAATGTTATTTTTAAGTGAAAGAAACAATAAAACATTGCAAAATTTATATTTTATCAATATGGATTTTTGAGCACTTAAGGCTTGAATGTATGGAAGAATGATCGTATGAGAATCAGTATATAGGTAATATTTCAAAAAATTTCAAAAATTCAAAAATCTACTATTGAAATGTTTTTTTTGAGTGAATTTAATACTAACCTAAGTGAAAGAAACAATAAAACATTGCAAAATATATATTTTATCAATATAAATGTCTGAGTACCTAAGGCTTGAATGTATGGAAGAATGATCGTATGAGAATCAGTATATAGGTAACATTTCAACAAATTTCTAAAATTCAAAAATCTACTATTGAAATGTTATTTTTAAGTGAAAGAAATAATAAAACATTGCAAAATTTACATTTTATCAATATGGATTTTTGAGCACTTAAGGCTTGAACGTATGGAAGAATGATCGTATGACAATCTGTATATAGGTAATATTTCAAAAAATTTCAAAAATTCAAAAATCTACTATTGAAATGTTATTTTTGAGTGAATTTAATACTAACCTAAGTGAAAGAAACAATAAAACATTGCAAAATATATATTTTATCAATATAAATGTCTGAGCATTTAAGGCTTGAATGTATGGAAGTATGATCTTATGAGAATCAGTATATAGGTAATATTTCAAATAATTTCTAAAATTCAAAAATCTACTATTGAAATGTTATTTTTAAGTGAAAGAAACAATAAAACATTGCAAAATTTATATTTTATCAAAATGGATTTTTGAGCACTTAAGGCTTGAATGTATGGAAGAATGATCGTATGAGAATCAGTATATAGGTAATATTTCAAAAAATTTCTAAAATTCAAAAATCTACTATTGAAATGTTATTTTTAAGTGAAAGAAACAATAAAACATTGCAAAATTTATATTTTATCAATATGGATTTTTGAGCACTTAAGGCTTGAATGTATGGAAGAATGATCGTATGAGAATCAGTATATAGGTAATATTTCAAAAAATTTCTAAAATTCAAAAATCTACTATTGAAATGTTATTTTTAAGTGAAAGAAACAATAAAACATTGCAAAATTTATATTTTATCAATATGGATTTTTGAGCACTTAAGGCTTGAACGTATGGAAGAATGATCGTATGAGAATCGGTTTATACGTTATATTTAAAAAAATTTCAAAAATTCAAAAATCTACTATTGAAATGTTATTTTTAAGTGAAAGAAACAATAAAACATTGCAAAATTTATATTTTATCAATATGGATTTTTGAGCACTTAAGGCTTGAACGTATGGAAGAATGATCGTATGAGAATCAGTAGGCAATATTTCAAAGAATTTCTAAAATTCAAAAATCTACTATTGAAATGTTATTTTTAAGTGAAAGAAATAATAAAACATTGCAAAATTTATATTTTATCAAAATGGATTTTTGAGCACTTAAGGCTTGAATGTATGGAAGAATGATCGTATGAGAATCAGTATATAGGTAATATTTAAAAAAATTTCAAAAATTGAAAAATCTACTATTGAAATGTTATTTTTAAGTGAAAGAAATAATAAAACATTGCAAAATTTATATTTTATCAATATGGATTTTTGAGCAATTAAGGCTTGAATGTATGGAAGAATGATCGTATGAGAATCAGTAGGCAACATTTCAAAGAATTTCTAAAATTCAAAAATCTACTATTGAAATGTTATTTTTAAGTGAAAGAAATAATAAAACATTGCAAAATTTATATTTTATCAATATGGATTTTTGAGCACTTAAGGCTTGAACGTATGGAAGAATGATCGTATGACAATCAGTATATAGGTAATATTTCAAAAAATTTCAAAAATTCAAAAATCTTCTATTGAAATGTTATTTTTGAGTGAATTTAATACTAATCTAAGTGAAAGAAACAATAAAACATTGCAAAATATATATTTTATCAATATAAATGTCTGAGCATTTAAGGCTTGAATGTATGGAAGTATGATCGTATGAGAATCAGTATATAGGTAATATTTCAAATAATTTCTAAAATTCAAAAATCTACTATTGAAATGTTATTTTTAAGTGAAAGAAACAATAAAACATTGCAAAATATATATTTTATCAAAATGGATTTTTGAGCACTTAAGGCTTGAATGTATGGAAGAATGATCGTATGAGAATCGGTATATAGGTAATATTTCAAAAAATTTCAAAAATTCAAAAATCTACTATTGAAATGTTATTTTTAAGTGAAAGAAACAATAAAACATTGCAAAATTTATATTTTATCAATATGGATTTTTGAGCACTTAAGGCTTGAACGTATGGAAGAATGATCGTATGACAATCAGTATATAGGTAATATTTCAAAAAATTTCAAAAATTCAAAAATCTTCTATTGAAATGTTATTTTTGAGTGAATTTAATACTAATCTAAGTGAAAGAAACAATAAAACATTGCAAAATATATATTTTATCAATATAAATGTCTGAGCATTTAAGGCTTGAATGTATGGAAGTATGATCGTATGAGAATCAGTATATAGGTAATATTTCAAATAATTTCTAAAATTCAAAAATCTACTATTGAAATGTTATTTTTAAGTGAAAGAAACAATAAAACATTGCAAAATATATATTTTATCAAAATGGATTTTTGAGCACTTAAGGCTTGAATGTATGGAAGAATGATCGTATGAGAATCGGTATATAGGTAATATTTCAAAAAATTTCAAAAATTCAAAAATCTACTATTGAAATGTTATTTTTAAGTGAAAGAAACAATAAAACATTGCAAAATTTATATTTTATCAATATGGATTTTTGAGCACTTAAGGCTTGAATGTATGGAAGAATGATCGTATGAGAATCAGTATATAGGTAACATTACAAAAAATTTCTAAAATTCAAAAATCTACTATTGAAATGTTATTTTTAAGTGAAAGAAACAATAAATCATTGCAAAATTTATATTTGATCAATATGGATTTTTGAGCACTTAAGGCTTGAACGTATGGAAGAATGATCGTATGAGAATCGGTTTATACGTTATATTTAAAAAAATTACAAAAATTCAAAAATCTACTATTGAAATGTTATTTTTAAGTGAAAGAAACAATAAAACATTGCAAAATTTATATTTTATCAAAATGGATTTTTGAGCACTTAAGGCTTGAATGTATGGAAGAATGATCGTATGAGAATCAGTATATAGGTAATATTTCAAAAAATTTCAAAAATTCAAAAATCTACTATTGAAATGTTGTTTTTGAGTGAATTTAATACTAACCTAAGTGAAAGAAACAATAAAACATTGCAAAATATATATTTTATCAATATAAATGTCTGAGTACTTAAGGCTTGAATGTATGGAAGAATGATCGTATGAGAATCAGTATATAGGTAACATTTCAACAAATTTCTAAAATTCAAAAATCTACTATTGAAATGTTATTTTTAAGTGAAAGAAATAATAAAACATTGCAAAATTTACATTTTATCAATATGGATTTTTGAGTACTTTAGGCTTGAATGTATGGAAGAATGATCGTATGAGAATCAGTATATAGGTAATATTTCAAAAAATTTTGAAAATTCAGCAATCTACTATTGAATTGTTATTTTTAAGTGAAAGAAACAATAAAACATTGCAAAATTTATATTTTATCAATATGGATTTTTGAGCACTTAAGGCTTGAACGTATGGAAGAATGATCGTATGACAATCTGTATATAGGTAATATTTCAAAAAATTTCAAAAATTCAAAAATCCACTATTGAAATGTTATTTTTGAGTGAATTTAATACTAACCTAAGTGAAAGAAACAATAAAACATTGCAAAATATATATTTTATCAATATAAATGTCTGAGCATTTAAGGCTTGAATGTATGGAAGTATGATCGTATGAGAATCAGTATATAGGTATAATAATATTTCAAATAATTTCTAAAATTCAAAAATCTACTATTGAAATGTTATTTTTAAGTGAAAGAAACAATAAAACATTGCAAAATTTATATTTTATCAAAATGGATTTTTGAGCACTTAAGGCTTGAATGTATGGAAGAATGATCGTATGAGAATCAGTATATAGGTAATATTTCAAAAAATTTCTAAAATTCAAAAATCTACTATTGAAATGTTATTTTTAAGTGAAAGAAACAATAAAACATTGCAAAATTTATATTTTATCAATATGGATTTTTGAGCACTTAAGGCTTGAATGTATGGAAGAATGATCGTATGAGAATCAGTATATAGGTAACATTTCAAAAAATTTCTAAAATTCAAAAATCTACTGTTGAAATGTTATTTTTAAGTGAAAGAAACAATAAATCATTGCAAAATTTATATTTTATCAATATGGATTTTTGAGCACTTAAGGCTTGAACGTATGGAAGAATGATCGTATGAGAATCGGTTTATACGTTATATTTAAAAAAATTTCAAAAATTCAAAAATCTACTATTGAAATGTTATTTTTAAGTGAAAGAAACAATAAAACATTGCAAAATTTATATTTTATCAATATGGATTTTTGAGCACTTAAGGCTTGAATGTATGGAAGAATGATCGTATGAGAATCAGTATATAGGTAATATTTCAAAAAATTTCAAAAATTCAAAAATCTACTATTGAAATGTTTTTTTTGAGTGAATTTAATACTAACCTAAGTGAAAGAAACAATAAAACATTGCAAAATATATATTTTATCAATATAAATGTCTGAGTACCTAAGGCTTGAATGTATGGAAGAATGATCGTATGAGAATCAGTATATAGGTAACATTTCAACAAATTTCTAAAATTCAAAAATCTACTATTGAAATGTTATTTTTAAGTGAAAGAAATAATAAAACATTGCAAAATTTACATTTTATCAATATGGATTTTTGAGCACTTAAGGCTTGAACGTATGGAAGAATGATCGTATGACAATCTGTATATAGGTAATATTTCAAAAAATTTCAAAAATTCAAAAATCTACTATTGAAATGTTATTTTTGAGTGAATTTAATACTAACCTAAGTGAAAGAAACAATAAAACATTGCAAAATATATATTTTATCAATATAAATGTCTGAGCATTTAAGGCTTGAATGTATGGAAGTATGATCTTATGAGAATCAGTATATAGGTAATATTTCAAATAATTTCTAAAATTCAAAAATCTACTATTGAAATGTTATTTTTAAGTGAAAGAAACAATAAAACATTGCAAAATTTATATTTTATCAAAATGGATTTTTGAGCACTTAAGGCTTGAATGTATGGAAGAATGATCGTATGAGAATCAGTATATAGGTAATATTTCAAAAAATTTCTAAAATTCAAAAATCTACTATTGAAATGTTATTTTTAAGTGAAAGAAACAATAAAACATTGCAAAATTTATATTTTATCAATATGGATTTTTGAGCACTTAAGGCTTGAATGTATGGAAGAATGATCGTATGAGAATCAGTATATAGGTAACATTTCAAAAAATTTCTAAAATTCAAAAATCTACTGTTGAAATGTTATTTTTAAGTGAAAGAAACAATAAATCATTGCAAAATTTATATTTTATCAATATGGATTTTTGAGCACTTAAGGCTTGAACGTATGGAAGAATGATCGTATGAGAATCGGTTTATACGTTATATTTAAAAAAATTTCAAAAATTCAAAAATCTACTATTGAAATGTTATTTTTAAGTGAAAGAAACAATAAAACATTGAAAAATTTATATTTTATCAATATGGATTTTTGAGCACTTAAGGCTTGAACGTATGGAAGAATGATCGTATGAGAATCAGTAGGCAATATTTCAAAGAATTTCTAAAATTCAAAAATCTACTATTGAAATGTTATTTTTAAGTGAAAGAAATAATAAAACATTGCAAAATTTACATTTTATCAATATGGATTTTTGAGCACTTAAGGCTTGAATGTATGGAAGAATGATCGTATGAGAATCAGTATATAGGTAATATTTCAAAAAATTTTGAAAATTCAGCAATCTACTATTGAATTGTTATTTTTAAGTGAAAGAAACAATAAAACATTGCAAAATTTATATTTTATCAATAGGGATTTTTGAGCACTTAAGGCTTGAACGTATGGAAGAATGATCGTATGACAATCAGTGTATAGGTAATATTTCAAAAAATTTCAAAAATTCAAAAATCTTCTATTGAAATGTTATTTTTGAGTGAATTTAATACTAACCTAAGTGAAAGAAACAATAAAACATTGCAAAATATATATTTTATCAATATAAATATCTGAGCATTTAAGGCTTGAATGTATGGAAGAATGATCGTATGAGAATCAGTATATAGGTAACATTTCAAAAAATTTATAAAATTCAAAAATCTACTATTGAAATGTTATTTTTAAGTGAAAGAAACAATAAATCATTGCAAAATTTATATTTGATCAATATGGATTTTTGAGCACTTAAGGCTTGAACGTATGGAAGAATGATCGTATGAGAATCGGTTTATACGTTATATTTAAAAAAATTACAAAAATTCAAAAATCTACTATTGAAATGTTACTTTTAAGTGAAAGAAACAATAAAACATTGCAAAATTTATATTTTATCAAAATGGATTTTTGAGCACTTAAGGCTTGAATGTATGGAAGAATGATCGTATGAGAATCAGTATATAGGTAATATTTCAAAAAATTTCAAAAATTGAAAAATCTACTATTGAAATGTTATTTTTAAGTGAAAGAAACAATAAAACTTTGCAAAATATATATTTTATCAAAATGGATTTTTGAGCACTTAAGGCTTGAATGTATGGAAGAATGATCGTATGAGAATCAGTATATAGGTAATATTTCAAAAAATTTCAAAAATTCAAAAATCTACTATTGAAATGTTATTTTTAAGTGAAAGAAACAATAAAACATTGCAAAATTTATATTTTATCAATATGGATTTTTGAGCACTTAAGGCTTGAATGTATGGAAGAATGATCGTATGAGAATCAGTATATAGGTAACATTTCAAAAAATTTCTAAAATTCAAAAATCTACTATTGAAATGTTATTTTTAAGTGAAAGAAACAATAAATCATTGCAAAATTTATATTTGATCAATATGGATTTTTGAACACTTAAGGCTTGAACGTATGGAAGAATGATCGTATGAGAATCGGTTTATACGTTATATTTAAAAAAATTACAAAAATTCAAAAATCTACTATTGAAATGTTATTTTTAAGTGAAAGACAGAATAAAACATTGCAAAATTTATATTTTATCAAAATGGATTTTTGAGCACTTAAGGCTTGAATGTATGGAAGAATGATCGTATGAGAATCAGTATATAGGTAATATTTCAAAAAATTTCAAAAATTCAAAAATCTACTATTGAAATGTTATTTTTGAGTGAATTTATTACTAACCTAAGTGAAAGAAACAATAAAACATTGCAAAATATATATTTTATCAATATAAATGTCTGAGCATTTAAGGCTTGAATGTATGGAAGTATGATCGTATGAGAATCAGTATATAGGTAATATTTCAAATAATTTCAAAAATTCAAAAATCTACTATTGAAATTTTATTTTTAAGTGAAAGAAACAATAAAACATTGCAAAATTTACATTTTATCAATATGGATTTTTGAGCACTTAAGGCTTGAATGTGTGGTAGAATGATCGTATGAGAATCAGAATATAGGTAATATTTCAAAAAATTTCTAAAATTCAAAAATCTACTATTGAAATGTTATTTTTGAGTGACTTTAATACTAATCTAAGTGAAAGAAACAATAAAACATTGCAAAATTTATATTTTATCAAAATGGATTTGTGAGCACTTAAGGCTTGAATGTATGGAAGAATGATCGTATGAGAATCAGTATATAGGTAACATTTCAAAAAATTTCTAAAATTCAAAAATCTGCTATTGAAATGTTATTTTTAAGTGAAAGAAACAATAAATCATTGCAAAATTTATGTTTTATCAAAATGGATTTTTGAGCAATTAAGGCTTGAATGTATGGAAGAATGATCGTATGAGAATCAGTATATAGGCAATATTTCAAAGAATTTCTAAAATTCAAAAATCTACTATTGAAATGTTATTTTTAAGTGAAAGAAACAATAAAACTTTGCAAAATATATATTTTATCAAAATGGATTTTTGAGCACTTAAGGCTTGAATGTATGGAAGAATGATCGTATGAGAATCAGTATATAGGTAATATTTCAAAAAATTTCAAAAATTCAAAAATCTACTATTGAAATGTTATTTTTAAGTGAAAGAAACAATAAAACATCGCAAAATTTATATTTTATCAATATGGATTTTTGAGCACTTA
Source organism: Phortica okadai (assembly GCA_034638295.1). Classification (NCBI taxonomy): domain Eukaryota; kingdom Metazoa; phylum Arthropoda; class Insecta; order Diptera; family Drosophilidae; genus Phortica; species Phortica okadai. Next base: position 451,233 of record JAWUZV010000032.1, on the reverse strand, counting down.
AGGCTTGAATGTATGGAAGAATGATCGTATGAGAATCAGTATATAGGTAACATTTCAAAAAATTTCTAAAATTCAAAAATCTACTATTGAAATGTTATTTTTAAGTGAAAGAAACAATAAATCATTGCAAAATTTATATTTGATCAATATGGATTTTTGAACACTTAAGGCTTGAACGTATGGAAGAATGATCGTATGAGAATCGGTTTATACGTTATATTTAAAAAAATTACAAAAATTCAAAAATCTACTATTGAAATGTTATTTTTAAGTGAAAGACACAATAAAACATTGCAAAATTTATATTTTATCAAAATGGATTTTTGAGCACTTAAGGCTTGAATGTATGGAAGAATGATCGTATGAGAATCAGTATATAGGTAATATTTCAAAAAATTTCTAAAATTCAAAAATCTGCTATTGAAATGTTATTTTTAAGTGAAAGAAACAATAAATCATTGCAAAATTTATGTTTTATCAAAATGGATTTTTGAGCAATTAAGGCTTGAATGTATGGAAGAATGATCGTATGAGAATCAGTATATAGGCAATATTTCAAAGAATTTCTAAAATTCAAAAATCTACTATTGAAATGTTATTTTTAAGTGAAAGAAACAATAAAACATTGCAAAATTTATATTTTATCAATATGGATTTTTGAGCACTTAAGGCTTGAATGTATGGAAGAATGATCGTATGAGAATCAGTATATAGGTAATATTTCAAAAAATTTCAAAAATTCAAAAATCTACTATTGAAATGTTATTTTTGAGTGAATTTAATACTAACCTAAGTGAAAGAAACAATAAAACATTGCAAAATATATATTTTATCAATATAAATGTCTGAGCATTTAAGGCTTGAATGTATGGAAGTATGATCGTATGAGAATCAGTATATAGGTAATATTTCAAATAATTTCAAAAATTCAAAAATCTACTATTGAAATGTTATTTTTAAGTGAAAGAAACAATAAAACATTGCAAAATTTACATTTTATCAATATGGATTTTTGAGCACTTAAGGCTTGAATGTATGGTAGAATGATCGTATGAGAATCAGAATATAGGTAATATTTCAAAAAATTTCAAAAATTGATAAATCTACTATTGAAATGTTATTTTTGAGTGAATTTAATACTAATCTAAGTGAAAGAAACAATAAATCATTGCAAAATTTATGTTTTATCAAAATGGATTTTTGAGCACTTAAGGCTTGAACGTATGGAAGAATGATCGTATGACAATCAATATATAGGTAATATTTCAAAAAATTTCAAATATTCAAAAATGTACTATTGAAATGTTTTTTTTGAGTGAATTTAATACTAACCTAAGTGAAAGAAACAATAAAACATTGCAAAATTTATTTTTTATCAATATGGATTTTTGAGCACTTAAGGCTTGAATGTATGGAAGAATGATCGTATGAGAATCAGTATATAGGTAATATTTCAAAAAATTTTGAAAATTCAGCAATCTACTATTGAATTGTTATTTTTAAGTGAAAGAAACAATAAAACATTGCAAAATTTATATTTTATCAAAATGGATTTTTGAGCACTTAAGGCTTGAATGTATGGAAGAATGATCGTATGAGAATCAGTATATAGGTAATATTTCAAAAAATTTCAAAAATTGAAAAATCTACTATTGAAATGTTATTTTTAAGTGAAAGAAATAATAAAACATTGCAAAATTTATATTTTATCAATATGGATTTTTGAGCAATTAAGGCTTGAATGTATGGAAGAATGATCGCATGAGAATCAGTATATAGGTAATATTTCAAAAAATTTTGAAAATTCAGCAATCTACTATTGAATTGTTATTTTTAAGTGAAAGAAACAATAAAACATTGCAAAATTTATATTTTATCAAAATGGATTTTTGAGCACTTAAGGCTTGAATGTATGGAAGAATGATCGTATGATAATCAGTATATAAGTAATATTTCAAAAAATTTCAAAAATTGAAAAATCTACTATTGAAATGTTATTTGTAAGTGAAAGAAACAATAAAACATTGCAAAATTTACAATTTATCAATTTAGATTTTTGAGCACTTAAGGCTTGAATGTATGGAAGAATGATCGTATGACAATCAGTATATAGGTAATATTTCAAAAAATTTCTAAAATTCAAAAATCTACTATTGAAATGTTATTTTTAAGTGACAGAAACAATAAAACATTGCAAAATTTATATTTTATCAATATGGATTTTTGAGCAATTAAGGCTTGAATGTATGGAAGAATGATCGTATGAGAATCAGAAGGCAATATTTCAAAGAATTTCTAAAATTCAAAAATCTACTATTGAAATGTTATTTTTAAGTGAAAGAAACAATAAAACATTTCAAAATTTACATTTTATCAATATGGATTGTTGAGCACTTAAGGCTTGAATGTATGGAAAAATGATCGCATGAGATTGTGTATATAGGTGATATTTCAAAAAATTTTGAAAATTCAGCAATCTACTATTGAATTGTTATTTTTAAGTGAAAGAAACAATAAAACATTGCAAAATTTATATTTTATCAATATGGATTTTTGAGCACTTAAGGCTTGAATGTATGGAAGAATGATCGTATGACAATCAATATATAGGTAATATTTCAAAAAATTTCAAAAATTGAAAAATCTACTATTGAAATGTTATTTTTAAGTGAAAGAAATAATAAAACATTGCAAAATTTATATTTTATCAATATGGATTTTTGAGCAATTAAGGCTTGAATGTATGGAAGAATGATCGCATGAGAATTAGTATATGGGTAATATTTCAAAAAATTTTGAAAATTCAGCAATCTACTATTGAATTGTTATTTTTAAGTGAAAGAAACAATAAAACATTGCAAAATTTATATTTTATCAATATGGATTTTTGAGCACTTAAGGCTTGAATGTATGGAAGAATGATCGTATGAGAATCAGTATATAGGTAATATTTCAAAAAATTTCAAAAATTCAAAAATCTACTATTGAAATGTTATTTTTGAGTGAATTTAATACTAACCTAAGTGAAAGAAACAATAAAACATTGCAAAATATATATTTAATCAATATAAATGTCTGAGCATTTAAAGCTTGAATGTATGGAAGAATGATCGTTTGAGAATCAGTATATAGGTAACATTTCAAATAATTTCAAAAATTCAAAAATCTACTATTGAAATGTTATTTTTAAGTGAAAGAAACAATAAAACATTGCAAAATTTACATTTTATCACTATGGATTTTTGAGCACTTAAGGCTTGAATGTATGGTAGAATGATCGTATGAGAATCAGAATATAGGTAATATTTCAAAAAATTTCAAAAATTGATAAATCTACTATTGAAATGTTATTTTTGAGTGAATTTAATACTAATCTAAGTGAAAGAAACAATAAATCATTGCAAAATTTATGTTTTATCAAAATGGATTTTTGAGCACTTAAGGCTTGAACGTATGGAAGAATGATCGTATGACAATCAATATATAGGTAATATTTCAAAAAATTTCAAATATTCAAAAATCTACTATTGAAATGTTTTTTTTGAGTGAATTTAATACTAACCTAAGTGAAAGAAACAATAAAACATTGAAAAATTTATTTTTTATCAATATGGATTTTTGAGCACTTAAGGCTTGAATGTATGGAAGAATGATCGTATGACAATCAATATATAGGTAATATTTCAAAAAATTTCAAAAATTGAAAAATCTACTATTGAAATGTTATTTTTAAGTGAAAGAAATAATAAAACATTGCAAAATTTATATTTTATCAATATGGATTTTTGAGCAATTAAGGCTTGAATGTATGGAAGAATGATCGCATGAGAATCAGTATATAGGTAATATTTCAAAAAATTTTGAAAATTCAGCAATCTACTATTGAATTGTTATTTTTAAGTGAAAGAAACAATAAAACATTGCAAAATTTATATTTTATCAAAATGGATTTTTGAGCACTTAAGGCTTGAATGTATGGAAGAATGATCGTATGAGAATCAGTATATAGGTAATATTTCAAAAAATTTCAAAAATTGAAAAATCTACTATTGAAATGTTATTTGTAAGTGAAAGAAACAATAAAACATTGCAAAATTTACATTTTATCAATTTAGATTTTTGAGCACTTAAGGCTTGAATGTATGGAAGAATGATCGTATGACAATCAGTATATAGGTAATATTTCAAAAAATTTCTAAAATTCAAAAATCTACTATTGAAATGTTATTTTTAAGTGACAGAAACAATAAATCATTGCAAAATTTATATTTTATCAATATGGATTTTTGAGCACTTAAGGCTTGAACGTATGGAAGAATGATCGTATGAGAATCAGTATATAGGCAATATTTCAAAGAATTTCTAAAATTCAAAAATCTACTATTGAAATGTTATTTGTAAGTGAAAGAAACAATAAAACATTGCGAAATTTACATTTTATCAATATGGATTTTTGAGCACTTAAGGCTTGAATGTATGGAAGAATGATCGTATGACAATCAGTATATAGGTAATATTTCAAAAAATTTCTAAAATTCAAAAATCTACTATTGAAATGTTATTTTTAAGTGACAGAAACAATAAAACATTGCAAAATTTATATTTTATCAATATGGATTTTTGAGCACTTAACGCTTGAACGTATGGAAGAATGATCGTATGACAATCAATATATAGGTAATATTTCAAAAAATTTCAAATATTCAAAAATCTACTATTGAAATGTGGATTTTTGAGCACTTAAGGCTTGAACGTATGGAAGAATGATCGTATGAGAATCAGTATATAGGCAATATTTCAAAGAATTTCTAAAATTCAAAAATCTACTATTGAAATGTTATTTGTAAGTGAAAGAAACAATAAAACATTGCGAAATTTACATTTTATCAATATGGATTTTTGAGCACTTAAGGCTTGAATGTATGGAAGAATGATCGTATGACAATCAGTATATAGGTAATATTTCAAAAAATTTCTAAAATTCAAAAATCTACTATTGAAATGTTATTTTTAAGTGACAGAAACAATAAAACATTGCAAAATTTATATTTTATCAATATGGATTTTTGAGCACTTAACGCTTGAACGTATGGAAGAATGATCGTATGACAATCAATATATAGGTAATATTTCAAAAAATTTCAAATATTCAAAAATCTACTATTGAAATGTTATTTTTAAGTGACAGAAACAATAAAACATTGCAAAATTTACATTTTATCAATATGGATTTTTGAGCACTTAAGGCTTGAATGTATGGAAGAATGATCGTATGACAATCAGTATATAGGTAATATTTCAAAAAATTTCAAAAATTGAAAAATCTACTATTGAAATGTTATTTGTAAGTGAAAGAAACAATAAAACATTGCAAAATTTATATTTTATCAATATGGATTTTTGAGCAATTAAGGCTTGAATGTATGGAAGAATGATCGTATGAGAATCAGAAGGCAATATTTCAAAGAATTTCTAAAATTCAAAAATCTACTATTGAAATGTTATTTTTAAGTGAAAGAAACAATAAAACATTTCAAAATTTACATTTTATCAATATGGATTTTTGAGCACTTAAGGCTTGAATGTATGGAAGAATGATCGCATGAGATTGTGTATATAGGTGATATTTCAAAAAATTTTGAAAATTCAGCAATCTACTATTGAATTGTTATTTTTAAGTGAAAGAAACAATAAAACATTGCAAAATTTATATTTTATCAATATGGATTTTTGAGCACTTAAGGCTTGAATGTATGGAAGAATGATCGTATGACAATCAATATATAGGTAATATTTCAAAAAATTTCAAAAATTGAAAAATCTACTATTGAAATGTTATTTTTAAGTGAAAGAAATAATAAAACATTGCAAAATTTATATTTTATCAATATGGATTTTTGAGCAATTAAGGCTTGAATGTATGGAAGAATGATCGCATGAGAATCAGTATATAGGTAATATTTCAAAAAATTTTGAAAATTCAGCAATCTACTATTGAATTGTTATTTTTAAGTGAAAGAAACAATAAAACATTGCAAAATTTATATTTTATCAAAATGGATTTTTGAGCACTTAAGGCTTGAATGTATGGAAGAATGATCGTATGAGAATCAGTATATAGGTAATATTTCAAAAAATTTCAAAAATTGAAAAATCTACTATTGAAATGTTATTTGTAAGTGAAAGAAACAATAAAACATTGCAAAATTTACATTTTATCAATTTAGATTTTTGAGCACTTAAGGCTTGAATGTATGGAAGAATGATCGTATGACAATCAGTATATAGGTAATATTTCAAAAAATTTCTAAAATTCAAAAATCTACTATTGAAATGTTATTTTTAAGTGACAGAAACAATAAAACATTGCAAAATTTATATTTTATCAATATGGATTTTTGAGCACTTAAGGCTTGAACGTATGGAAGAATGATCGTATGAGAATCAGTATATAGGCAATATTTCAAAGAATTTCTAAAATTCAAAAATCTACTATTGAAATGTTATTTGTAAGTGAAAGAAACAATAAAACATTGCGAAATTTACATTTTATCAATATGGATTTTTGAGCACTTAAGGCTTGAATGTATGGAAGAATGATCGTATGACAATCAGTATATAGGTAATATTTCAAAAAATTTCTAAAATTCAAAAATCTACTATTGAAATGTTATTTTTAAGTGACAGAAACAATAAAACATTGCAAAATTTATATTTTATCAATATGGATTTTTGAGCACTTAAGGCTTGAACGTATGGAAGAATGATCGTATGACAATCAATATATAGGTAATATTTCAAAAAATTTCAAATATTCAAAAATCTACTATTGAAATGTTATTTTTAAGTGACAGAAACAATAAAACATTGCAAAATTTACATTTTATCAATATGGATTTTTGAGCACTTAAGGCTTGAATGTATGGAAGAATGATCGTATGACAATCAGTATATAGGTAATATTTCAAAAAATTTCAAAAATTGAAAAATCTACTATTGAAATGTTATTTGTAAGTGAAAGAAACAATAAAACATTGCAAAATTTATATTTTATCAATATGGATTTTTGAGAAATTAAGGCTTGAATGTATGGAAGAATGATCGTATGAGAATCAGAAGGCAATATTTCAAAGAATTTCTAAAATTCAAAAATCTACTATTGAAATGTTATTTTTAAGTGAAAGAAACAATAAAACATTTCAAAATTTACATTTTATCAATATGGATTTTTGAGCACTTAAGGCTTGAATGTATGGAAGAATGATCGCATGAGATTGTGTATATAGGTGATATTTCAAAAAATTTTGAAAATTCAGCAATCTACTATTGAATTGTTATTTTTAAGTGAAAGAAACAATAAAACATTGCAAAATTTATATTTTATCAATATGGATTTTTGAGCACTTAAAGCTTGAACGTATGGAAGAATGATCGTATGACAATCAGTATATAGGAAATATTTCAAAAAATTTCAAAAATTCAAAAATTTACTATTGAAATGTTATTTTTGAGTGAATTTAATACTAACCTAAGTGAAAGAAACAATAAAACATTGCAAAATATATATTTTATCAATATAAATGTCTGAGCATTTAAGGCTTGAATGTATGGAAGTATGATCGTATGAGAATCAGTATATAGGTAATATTTCAAATAATTTCAAAAATTCAAAAATCTACTATTGAAATGTTATTTTTAAGTGAAAGAAACAATAAAACATTGCAAAATTTACATTTTATCAATATGGATTTTTGAGCACTTAAGGCTTGAATGTATGGTAGAATGATCGTATGAGAATCAGAATATAGGTAATATTTAAAAAAATTTCAAAAATTCAAAAATCTACTATTGAAATGTTATTTTTGAGTGAATTTAATACTAACCTAAGTGAAAGAAACAATAAAACATTGCAAAATATATATTTTATCAATATAAATGTCTGAGTACTTAAGGCTTGAATGTATGGAAGAATGATCGTATGAGAATCAGTATATTGGTAACATTTCAACAAATTTCTAAAATTCAAAAATCTACTATTGAAATGTTATTTTTAAGTGAAAGAAATAATAAAACATTGCAAAATTTATATTTTATCAATATGGATTTTTGAGCACTTAAGGCTTGAATGTATGGAAGAATGATCGTATGAGAATCAGTATATAGGCAATATTTCAAAGAATTTCTAAAATTCAAAAATCTACTATTGAAATGTTATTTTTAAGTGAAAGAAACAATAAAACATTCCAAAATTTACATTTTATCAATATGGATTTTTGAGCACTTAAGGCTTGAACGTATGGAAGAATGATCGTATGAGAATCTGTATATAGGTTATATTTAAAAAAATTACAAAAATTCAAAAATCTACTATTGAAATGTTATTTTTAAGTGAAAGAAACAATAAAACATTGCAAAATTTATATTTTATCAAAATGGATTTTTGAGCACTTAAGGCTTGAATGTATGGAAGAATGATCGTATGAGAATCAGTATATAGGTAATATTTCAAAAAATTCCAAAAATTCAAAAATCTACTATTGAAATGTTATTTTTAAGTGAAAGAAACAATAAAACATTGCAAAATTTATATTTTATCAATATGGATTTTTGAGCACTTAAGGCTTGAATGTATGGAAGAATGATCGTATGAGAATCAGTATATAGGTAATATTTCAAAAAATTTCAAAAATTCAAAAATCTACTATTGAAATGTTATTTTTAAGTGAAAGAAACAATAAAACATTGCAAAATTTATATTTTATCAAAATGGATTTTTGAGCACTTAAGGCTTGAATGTATGGAAGAATGATCGTATGAGAATCAGTATATAGGTAATATTTCAAAAAATTTCAAAAATTCAAAAATCTACTATTGAAATGTTATTTTTTAGTGAAAGAAACAATAAAACATTGCAAAATTTACATTTTATTAATATGGATTTTTGAGCACTTAAGGCTTGAATGTATGGTAGAATGATCGTATGAGAATCAGAATATAGGTAATATTTCAAAAAATTTCAAAAATTCAAAAATCTACTATTGAAATGTTATTTTTGAGTGAATTTAATACTAATCTAAGTGAAAGAAACAATAAAACATTGCAAAATTTATATTTTATCAAAATGGATTTTTGAGCACTTAAGGCTTGAACGTATGGAAGAATGATCGTATGACAATCAATATATAGGTAATATTTTAAAAAATTTCAAATATTCAAAAATGTACTATTGAAATGTTTTTTTTGAGTGAATTTAATACTAACCTAAGTGAAAGAAACAATAAAACATTGCAAAATTTATTTTTTATCAATATGGATTTTTGAGCACTTAAGGCTTGAATGTATGGAAGAATGATCGTATGACAATCAATATATAGGTAATATTTCAAAAAATTTCAAATATTCAAAAATGTACTATTGAAATTTTTTTTTGAGTGAATTTAATACTAACCTAAGTGAAAGAAACAATAAAACATTGCAAAATTTATTTTTTATCAATATGGATTTTTGAGCACTTAAGGCTTGAATGTATGGAAGAATGATCGTATGACAATCAATATATAGGTAATATTTCAAAAAATTTCAAAAATTGAAAAATCTACTATTGAAATGTTATTTTTAAGTGAAAGAAATAATAAAACATTGCAAAATTTATATTTTATCAATATGGATTTTTGAGCAATTAAGGCTTGAATGTATGGAAGAATGATCGCATGAGAATCAGTATATAGGTTATATTTCAAAAAATTTTGAAAATTCAGCAATCTACTATTGAATTGTTATTTTTCAGTGAAAGAAACAATAAAACATTGCAAAATTTATATTTAATCAAAATGGATTTTTGAGCACTTAAGGCTTGAATGTATGGAAGAATGATCGTATGAGAATCAGTATATAGGTAATATTTCAAAAAATTTCAAAAATTGAAAAATCTACTATTGAAATGTTATTTGTAAGTGAAAGAAACAATAAAACATTGCAAAATTTATATTTTATCAAAATGGATTTTTGAGCACTTAAGGCTTGAATGTATGGAAGAATGATCGTATGAGAATCAGTATATTGGTAATATTTCAAAAAATTTCAAAAATTCAAAAATCTACTATTGAAATGTTATTTTTAAGTGAAAGAAACAATAAAACATTGCAAAATTTATATTTTATCAAAATGGATTTTTGAGCACTTAAGGCTTGAATGTATGGAAGAATGATCGTATGAGAATCAGTATATAGGTAATATTTCAAAAAATTTCAAAAATTCAAAAATCTACTATTTAAATGTTATTTTTTAGTGAAAGAAACAATAAAACATTGCAAAATTTACATTTTATTAATATGGATTTTTGAGCACTTAAGGCTTGAATGTATGGTAGAATGATCGTATGAGAATCAGAATATAGGTAATATTTCAAAAAATTTCAAAAATTCAAAAATCTACTATTGAAATGTTATTTTTGAGTGAAAGAAACAATAAAACATTGCAAAATTTATATTTAATCAAAATGGATTTTTGAGCACTTAAGGCTTGAATGTATGGTAGAATGATCGTATGAGAATCAGAATATAGGTAATATTTCAAAAAATTTCAAAAATTCAAAAATCTACTATTTAAATGTTATTTTTTAGTGAAAGAAACAATAAAACATTGCAAAATTTACATTTTATTAATATGGATTTTTGTGCACTTAAGGCTTGAATGTATGGTAGAATGATCGTATGAGAATCAGAATATAGGTAATATTTCAAAAAATTTCAAAAATTGAAAAATCTACTATTGAAATGTTATTTTTAAGTGAAAGAAATAATAAAACATTGCAAAATTTACATTTTATTAATATGGATTTTTGAGCACTTAAGGCTTGAATGTATGGTAGAATGATCGTATGAGAATCAGAATATAGGTAATATTTCAAAAAATTTCAAAAATTGAAAAATCTACTATTGAAATGTTATTTGTAAGTGAAAGAAACAATAAAACATTGCAAAATTTACATTTTATCAATATGGATTTTTGAGCACTTAAGGCTTGAATGTATGGAAGAATGATCGTATGACAATCAGTATATAGGTAATATTTCAAAAAATTTCTAAAATTCAAAAATCTACTATTGAAATGTTATTTTTAAGTGACAGAAACAATAAAACATTGCAAAATTTATATTTTATCAATATGGATTTTTGAGCACTTAAGGCTTGAATGTATGGAAGAATGATCGTATGAGAATCAGTATATAGGTAATATTTCAAAAAATTTCAAAAATTCAAAAATCTACTATTGAAATGTTATTTTTAAGTGAAAGAAACAATAAAACATTGCAAAATTTATATTTTATCAAAATGGATTTTTGAGCACTTAAGGCTTGAATGTATGGAAGAATGATCGTATGAGAATCAGTATATAGGTAATATTTCAAAAAATTTCAAAAATTCAAAAATCTACTATTGAAATGTTATTTTTTAGTGAAAGAAACAATAAAACATTGCAAAATTTACATTTTATTAATATGGATTTTTGAGCACTTAAGGCTTGAATGTATGGTAGAATGATCGTATGAGAATCAGAATATAGGTAATATTTCAAAAAATTTCAAAAATTCAAAAATCTACTATTGAAATGTTATTTTTGAGTGAATTTAATACTAATCTAAGTGAAAGAAACAATAAAACATTGCAAAATTTATATTTTATCAATATGGATTTTTGAGCACTTAAGGCTTGAATGTATGGAAGAATGATCGTATGACAATCAATATATAGGTAATATTTCAAAAAATTTCAAAAATTGAAAAATCTACTATTGAAATGTTATTTTTAAGTGAAAGAAATAATAAAACATTGCAAAATTTATATTTTATCAATATGGATTTTTGAGCAATTAAGGCTTGAATGTATGGAAGAATGATCGCATGAGAGTCAGTATATAGGTAATATTTCAAAAAATTTTGAAAATTCAGCAATCTACTATTGAATTGTTATTTTTAAGTGAAAGAAACAATAAAACATTGCAAAATTTATATTTAATCAAAATGGATTTTTGAGCACTTAAGGCTTGAATGTATGGAAGAATAATCGTATGAGAATCAGTATATAGGTAATATTTCAAAAAATTTCAAAAATTGAAAAATCTACTATTGAAATGTTATTTGTAAGTGAAAGAAACAATAAAACATTGCAAAATTTATATTTTATCAAAATGGATTTTTGAGCACTTAAGGCTTGAATGTATGGAAGAATGATCGTATGAGAATCAGTATATAGGTAATATTTCAAAAAATTTCAAAAATTCAAAAATCTACTATTGAAATGTTATTTTTAAGTGAAAGAAACAATAAAACATTGCAAAATTTATATTTTATCAAAATGGATTTTTGAGCACTTAAGGCTTGAATGTATGGAAGAATGATCGTATGAGAATCAGTATATAGGTAATATTTCAAAAAATTTCAAAAATTCAAAAATCTACTATTGAAATGTTATTTTTTAGTGAAAGAAACAATAAAACATTGCAAAATTTACATTTTATTAATATGGATTTTTGAGCACTTAAGGCTTGAATGTATGGTAGAATGATCGTATGAGAATCAGAATATAGGTAATATTTCAAAAAATTTCAAAAATTCAAAAATCTACTATTGAAATGTTATTTTTGAGTGAAAGAAACAATAAAACATTGCAAAATTTATATTTAATCAAAATGGATTTTTGAGCACTTAAGGCTTGAATGTATGGAAGAATGATCGTATGAGAATCAGTATATAGGTAATATTTCAAAAAATTTCAAAAATTGAAAAATCTACTATTGAAATGTTATTTGTAAGTGAAAGAAACAATAAAACATTGCAAAATTTACATTTTATTAATATGGATTTTTGAGCACTTAAGGCTTGAATGTATGGAAGAATGATCGTATGAGAATCAGAATATAGGTAATATTTCAAAAAATTGCAAAAATTCAAAAATCTACTATTGAAATGTTATTTTTGAGTGAAAGAAACAATAAAACATTGCAAAATTTATATTTAATCAAAATGGATTTTTGAGCACTTAAGGCTTGAATGTATGGAAGAATGATCGTATGAGAATCAGTATATAGGTAATATTTCAAAAAATTTCAAAAATTGAAAAATCTACTATTGAAATGTTATTTGTAAGTGAAAGAAACAATAAAACATTGCAAAATTTACATTTTATCAATATGGATTTTTGAGCACTTAAGGCTTGAATGTATGGAAGAATGATCGTATGACAATCAGTATATAGGTAATATTTCAAAAAATTTCTAAAATTCAAAAATCTACTATTGAAATGTTATTTTTAACTGACAGAAACAATAAAACATTGCAAAATGTATATTTTATCAATATGGATTTTTGAGCACTTAAGGCTTGAATGTATGGAAGAATGATCGTATGAGAATCAGTATATAGGTAATATTTCAAAAAATTTCAAAAATTCAAAAATCTACTATTGAAATGTTATTTTTAAGTGAAAGAAACAATAAAACATTGCGAAATTTATGTTTTATCAATATGGATTTTTGAGCACTTAAGGCTTGAATGTATGGTAGAATGATCGTATGAGAATCAGAATATAGGTAATATTTCAAAAAATTTCAAAAATTCAAAAATCTACTATTGAAATGTTATTTTTGAGTGAAAGAAACAATAAAACATTGCAAAATTTATATTTAATCAAAATGGATTTTTGAGCACTTAAGGCTTGAATGTATGGAAGAATGATCGTATGAGAATCAGTATATAGGTAATATTTCAAAAAATTTCAAAAATTGAAAAATCTACTATTGAAATGTTATTTGTAAGTGAAAGAAACAATAAAACATTGCAAAATTTACATTTTATCAATATGGATTTTTGAGCACTTAAGGCTTGAATGTATGGAAGAATGATCGTATGAGAATCAGAATATAGGTAATATTTCAAAAAATTTCAAAAATTCAAAAATCTACTATTGAAATGTTATTTTTGAGTGAAAGAAACAATAAAACATTGCAAAATTTATATTTAATCAAAATGGATTTTTGAGCACTTAAGGCTTGAATGTATGGAAGAATGATCGTATGAGAATCAGTATATAGGTAATATTTCAAAAAATTTCAAAAATTCAAAAATCTACTATTGAAATGTTATTTTTGAGTGAAAGAAACAATAAAACATTGCAAAATTTATATTTAATCAAAATGGATTTTTGAGCACTTAAGGCTTGAATGTATGGAAGAATGATCGTATGAGAATCAGTTTATAGGTAATATTTCAAAAAATTTCAAAAATTCAAAAATCTACTATTGAAATGTTATTTTTTAGTGAAAGAAACAATAAAACATTGCAAAAATTACATTTTATTAATATGGATTTTTGAGCACTTAAGGCTTGAACGTATGGAAGAATGATCGTATGAGAATCAGTATATAGGCAATATTTCAAAGAATTTCTAAAATTCAAAAATCTACTATTGAAATGTTATTTTTAAATGAAAGAAACAATAAAACATTTCAAAATTTACATTTTATCAATATGGATTTTTGAGCACTTAAGGCTTGAATGTATGGAAGAATGATCGTATGACAATCATTATATAGGTAATATTTCAAAAAATTTCTAAAATTCAAAAATCTACTATTGAAATGTTATTTTTAAGTGACAGAAACAATAAAACATTGCAAAAATTATATTTTATCAATATGGATTTTTGAGCACTTAAGGCTTGAACGTATGGAAGAATGATCGTATGAGAATCAGTATATAGGCAATATTTCAAAGAATTTCTAAAATTCAAAAATCTACTATTGAAATGTTATTTTTAAATGAAAGAAACAATAAAACATTTCAAAATTTACATTTTATCAATATGGATTTTTGAGCACTTAAGGCTTGAATGTATGGAAGAATGATCGCATGAGAATCAGTATATAGGTAATATTTCAAAAAATTTTGAAAATTCAGCAATCTACTATTGAATTGTTATTTTTAAGTGAAAGAAACAATAAAACATTGCAAAATTTATATTTTATCAAAATGGATATTTGAGCACTTAAGGCTTGAATGTATGGAAGAATGATCGTATGAGAATCAGAATATAGGTAATATTTCAAAAAATTTCAAAAATTGAAAAATCTACTATTGAAATGTTATTTGTAAGTGACAGAAACAATAAAACATTGCAAAATTTACATTTTATCAATATGGATTTTTGAGCACTTAAGGCTTGAATGTATGGAAGAATGATCGTATGAGAATCAGTATATAGGCAATATTTCAAAGAATTTCTAAAATTCAAAAATCTACTATTGAAATGTTATTTTTAAATGAAAGAAACAATAAAACATTGCAAAATTTACATTTTATCAATATGGATTTTTGAGCACTTAAGGCTTGAATGTATGGAAGAATGATCGTATGACAATCAGTATATAGGTAATATTTCAAAAAATTTCTAAAATTCAAAAATCTACTATTGAAATGTTATTTTTAAGTGACAGAAACAATAAAACATTGCAAAAATTATATTTTATCAATATGGATTTTTGAGCACTTAAGGCTTGAACGTATGGAAGAATGATCGTATGAGAATCAGTATATAGGCAATATTTCAAAGAATTTCTAAAATTCAAAAATCTACTATTGAAGTGTTATTTTTGAATGAAAGAAACAATAAAACATTGCAAAATTTACATTTTATCAATATGGATTTTTGAGCACTTAAGGCTTGAATGTATGGAAGAATGATCGTATGACAATCAGTATATAGGTAATATTTCAAAAAATTTCTAAAATTCAAAAATCTACTATTGAAATGTTATTTTTAAGTGACAGAAACAATAAAACATTGCAAAATTTATATTTTATCAATATGGATTTTTGAGCACTTAAGGCTTGAACGTATGGAAGAATGATCGTATGACAATCAATATATAGGTAATATTTCAAAAAATTTCAAATATTCAAAAATCTACTATTGAAATGTTATTTTTAAGTGACAGAAACAATAAAACATTGCAAAATTTACATTTTATCAATATGGATTTTTGAGCACTTAAGGCTTGAATGTATGGAAGAATGATCGTATGACAATCAGTATATAGGTAATATTTCAAAAAATTTCAAAAATTGAAAAATCTACTATTGAAATGTTATTCGTAAGTGAAAGAAACAATAAAACATTGCAAAATTTATATTTTATCAATATGGATTTTTGAGCAATTAAGGCTTGAATGTATGGAAGAATGATCGTATGAGAATCAGTAGGCAATATTTCAAAGAATTTCTAAAATTCAAAAATCTACTATTGAAATGTAATTTTAAAGTGAAAGAAACAATAAAACATTGCAAAATTTACATTTTATCAATATGGATTTTTGAGCACTTAAGGCTTGAATGTATGGTAGAATGATCGTATGAGAATCAGTATATAGGTAATATTTCAAAAAATTTCAAAAATTCAAAAATCTACTATTGAAATGTTATTTTTGAGTGAATTTAATACTAACCTAAGTGAAAGAAACAATAAAACATTGCAAAATATATATTTTATCAATATAAATGTCTGAGTACTTAAGGCTTGAATGTATGGAACAATGATCGTATGAGAATCAGTATATAGGTAACATTTCAACAAATTTCTAAAATTCAAAAATCTACTATTGAAATGTTATTTTTAAGTGAAAGAAATAATAAAACATTGCAAAATTTATATTTTATCAATATGGATTTTTGAGCACTTAAGGCTTGAACGTATGGAAGAATGATCGTATGACAATCAGTATATAGGTAATATTTCAAAAAATTTCAAAAATTCAAAAATCTACTATTGAAATGTTGTTTTTGAGTGAATTTAATACTAACCTAAGTGAAAGAAACAATAAAACATTGCAAAATATATATTTTATCAATATAAATGTCTGAGTACTTAAGGCTTGAATGTATGGAAGAATGATCGTATGAGAATCAGTATATAGGTAACATTTCAACAAATTTCTAAAATTCAAAAATCTACTATTGAAATGTTATTTTTAAGTGAAACAAATAATAAAACATTGCAAAATTTATATTTTATCAATATGGATTTTTGAGCACTTAAGGCTTGAATGTATGGAAGAATGATCGTATGAGAATCAGTATATAGGCAATATTTCAAAGAATTTCTAAAATTCAAAAATCTACTATTGAAATGTTATTTTTAAGTGAAAGAAACAATAAATCATTGCAAAATTTATATTTTATCAATATGGATTTTTGAGCACTTAAGGCTTGAACGTATGGAAGAATGATCGTATGAGAATCGGTTTACACGTTATATTTAAAAAAATTACAAAAATTCAAAAATCTACTATTGAATTGTTATTTTTAAGTGAAAGAAACAATAAAACATTGCAAAATTTATATTTTATCAATATGGATTTTTGAGCACTTAAGGCTTGAATGTATGGTAGAATGATCGTATGAGAATCAGAATATAGGTGATATTTCAAAAAATTTCAAAAATTCAAAAATCTACTATTGAAATGTTATTTTTGAGTGAATTTAATACTAACCTAAGTGAAAGAAACAATAAAACATTGCAAAATTTATATTTTATCAATATGGATTTTTGAGCACTTAAGGCTTGAACGTATGGAAGAATGATCGTATGACAATCAGTATATAGGTAATATTTCAAAAAATTTCAAAAATTCAAAAATCTACTATTGAAATGTTATTTTTGAGTGAATTTAATACTAACCTAAGTGAAAGAAACAATAAAACATTGCAAAATATATATTTTATCAATATAAATGTCTGAGCACTTAAGGCTTGAATGTATGGTAGAATGATCGTATGAGAATCAGAATATAGGTAATATTTCAAAAAATTTCAAAAATTGAAAAATCTACTATTGAAATGTTGTTTATGAGTGAATTTAGTACTAACCTAAGTGAAAGAAACAATAAAACATTGCAAAATATATATTTTATCAATATAAATGTCTGAGTACTTAAGGCTTGAATGTATGGAAGAATGATCGTATGAGAATCAGTATATAGGTAACATTTCAAAAAATTTCTAAAATTCAAAAATCTACTATTGAAATGTTATTTTTAAGTGAAAGAAACAATAAATCATTGCAAAATTTATATTTGATCAATATGGATTTTTGAGCACTTAAGGCTTGAACGTATGGAAGAATGATCGTATGACAATCAATATATAGGTAATATTTCAAAAAATTTCAAATATTCAAAAATCTACTATTGAAATGTTTTTTTTGAATGAATTTAATACTAACCTAAGTGAAAGAAACAATAAAACATTGCAAAATTTATTTTTTATCAATATGGATTTTTGAGCACTTAAGGCTTGAATGTATGGAAGAATGATCGTATGACAGTCAATATATAGGTAATATTTCAAAAAATTTCAAAAATTGAAAAATCTACTATTGAAATGTTATTTTTAAGTGAAAGAAATAATAAAACATTGCAAAATTTATATTTTATCAATATGGATTTTTGAGCACTTAAGGCTTGAATGTATGGAAGAATGATCGTATGAGAATCAGTATATAGGCAATATTTCAAAGAATTTCTAAAATTCAAAAATCTACTATTGAAATGTTATTTTTAAGTGAAAGAAACAATAAATCATTGCAAAATTTATATTTTATCAATATGGATTTTTGAGCACTTAAGGCTTGAACGTATGGAAGAATGATCGTATGAGAATCGGTTTATACGTTATATTTAAAAAAATTACAAAAATTCAAAAATCTACTATTGAAATGTTATTTTTAAGTGAAAGAAACAATAAAACATTGAAAAATTTATATTTTATCAATATGGATTTTTGAGCACTTAAGGCTTGAACGTATGGAAGAATGATCGTATGACAATCAGTATATAGGTAATATTTCAAAAAATTTCAAAAATTCAAAAATCTACTATTGAAATGTTATTTTTGAGTGAATTTAATACTAACCTAAGTGAAAGAAACAATAAAACATTGCAAAATTTATATTTTATCAATATGGATTTTTGAGCACTTAAGGCTTGAATGTATGGAAGTATGATCGTATGAGAATCAGTATATAGGTAATATTTCAAATAATTTCAAAAATTCAAAAATCTACTATTGAAATGATATTTTTAAGTGAAAGAAACAATAAAACATTGCAAAATTTATATTTTATCAAAATGGATTTTTGAGCACTTAAGGCTTGAATGTATGGAAGAATGATCGTATGACAATCAATATATAGGTAATATTTCAAAAAATTTCAAATATTCAAAAATCTACTATTGAAATGTTTTTTTTGAATGAATTTAATACTAACCTAAGTGAAAGAAACAATAAAACATTGCAAAATTTATTTTTTATCAATATGGATTTTTGAGCACTTAAGGCTTGAATGTATGGAAGAATGATCGTATGACAATCAATATATAGGTAATATTTCAAAAAATTTCAAAAATTGAAAAATCTACTATTGAAATGTTATTTTTAAGTGAAAGAAATAATATTCAATTCAATTTTTATTCGCATGATGATGGTATTACAGTGTTTAAGCTATGGTATTCGATATAGAGAGTTCAGGTATTGTCCTTTACAACTAAGTTATGGATCAGGGGGTTAGAATATTTATAATTTTACATATGTTATATACAGAAATGGAGGCAAAAATATACAAAACCGCCGACTTTTTTTTTTTTTTTTTTTTTAACTTAAAAACTAGGACTTAATCTATAAACTACCAACTAATTCGTTAATATGTGCAAATTCAGAGTGTCTACATCTATCATTGAAGTTTTCAGCAAGACGATTTAGTCTGTCCTTGACTAGCTCGACGCTAGCTAATGTGTGTAAGCTAATGGTAGAATGATGCCATGGAAGATTAAAAATTAATTTAAGCAGTTTGTTTTGTGAAACTTGTAGTCTTTTCACATGGCAGCAAGCAATGTCTGACCACACAGGGGCCCCATAAAAAATAATTGCTTGAAAGATTGATCTAAACAGGTACATTTTGTTTTCAATATTCAGGCGGGAATTTCTGTTGATAAGTGGGTATAAAATTCTTATATGGGTATTAACCTTATTAATGACGTAATCGATGTGGTCCTTGAAAGTGACTTTTGGGTCTAATATAACTCCTAGGTATCTGACAGACTTTTCCCAGTGGACATTAGTATTATGTAAGCTTAAGTGGCCGGATGGCTTGTAAATGGTTTTTCGCTTTCTCGTGAAGTAGATAGCTTGAGTTTTGTCAGGGTTAATCGTTATTTTCCACTTGGTGAAATACTCGTGGAGAGTTAGAAAAGCGGATTGTAAGTTGGTGGTGATGTCAGATGCAATGTTGCCTGAGCAAATAATGGCCGTATCATCTGCGAATATAGATGAGGTGCAACCGTGGAGGGGTGGGAAGTCTGATGTGTATATATTATACAATAACGGAGACAAGCATGAGCCCTGGGGGCAGCCGGCCTCAATGTTGGATGGGTGGGAGCGCGCACGACCTATGTGAACCGCAAACGTTCGGTCGCTTAAATAGCTTTGGACTATTTTAACCAGCTCGATGGGAAAGTTTAACTGGTACAACTTGAAGATAAGGCCATTGTGCCATACGGAGTCAAAGGCAGCTTTGATATCGAGCAAAACCATGCCTGTAGACTTGGCATTTTGAAAGTTGCTCTTTGCAATATTCTTGACACGAACTAGAGGATGCATAGTGTTGTGGTCTCTACGAAACCCGAATTGCTGATTTGGGAGAACATCATTGTTATTAATAAACGTGGTGAGTTTGTCCTTAATGACTTTTTCTAAGACTTTACTCACTGAGGACAACAAGCTAATTGGCCGATACGATGTTGGCGATTGAGAAGGTTTGTGGGGCTTTTTTATAGGTATCACTTTGGAAGTTTTCCAAACCAGTGGAAAATAGCCAAAGCGAAGGCAAGCGTTAATTATGGTAGTTAGTACGTGTATACCACGTCGTGGAAGTGCTTTTAGACAACGGTTGTCGATCTCGTCTAAGCCAGGAGACTTTTTTCGCTTTAGATTTTTAATTATTTTAGAGACTGTGGCGGTATTTATAAAATAACTATCGTTCGGGCTAACGTTGGCCGAATTTAACGTATTAACGCAAGTTCTAATATCTAGCTCAGTATTTGGGTCACTCAGAAAGTTAGAGCTAGCATGATTACGATGGAAGGACTGGGCCAATGCGTTGCATTTTTGCTCAGGTGTGGTGCAGTGAGTTGTCCCATCAACCAGTGTGGGGATGTTTGAAGTTTTCTTCTTAATTACTTTTGTTAAATTCCAAAAGGGAGAAGAACTTTTATCGAGGGAGGCTAAGAGAGTATTCCATGAGTTGTTACGAAACTTAGTGACTTCGTTCCTAATGCAGCTGTTTAACCATATGACTGCATCTAAATCAGCACGGTTTCTAAGACGTTGCCAAGATCGACGGTAACAATTTCTACGTCGAATTAATAGCAATATGCTTTGGGGCAGGCGGTTATGTTTAGGTTGCGACCTAATCATCGGAATGCTTACTGCCTTAGCCTCCAATAGTACCATATTAAACTGTAAATCATATTATCTATTTGGCTTATATTTGTAATGGATGTTAGAGGAACTAATTGTAGATGTTGTCTGAGGTGCCACGCAAATCGAAGCCAATTTGCCCTGCTAATGTCAAATCGATAGTGTTCTACATACAAGGGACATTTGTGTAGGGTGACTTCCACAGGTAAGTGGTCAGAGCTTAAGTCGTTTAAAACGCTTGCATGTGAAAGATACAGAGCGCAATTGGAAAGGAATACATCGAGAGTAGACCCTTGACCCCTACTAGTAGCTGGGACATACGTGTGGTTAGCTGGAAAGATTATATTGAAATAGTTAGAAGCCAGCTTTTCATGAAGGAGATTTCCCCAACAGTTGGAGCGTAAGCAACCCCAATCTGGATGTCTGGAATTAAAATCACCACCTAGGATGTAATTTTCGTTTATATTTGTGAGAATACGAATGTCATTAGTGAATTGTTGTTTCTTCGAGTGCTCAGCTCTTCCGCCAGGGAAGTAACAAGCGTAAATATTGGTTGAAGGTCCGTCGCTTAAGATTTTAACGCCTATGACTTCAATGATAGATGTAAGTGGAAGGGGTAGCAGTACATGGCGGATAGATTTTTTTAATAGTACGGCCACCCCTCCCCCTCTGCAATTTGATCGGTCTAACCGGTAGCAATTATAATTACGGTGCTTAATGGAGATCGTGCTATTTAACCACGTTTCTGTAATTAAGCAAATATCAACATTATTCATGTGTAAGAAATTGAAAAGTTCTTCTTTTTTGTTTCTAACGCCTCTGGCGTTCCAAGTAACAATTTTAAAGGAATTGGTCATTATGAAAGGAATTTGCAAGCTAGTGTAGTTATGACTTCAAATTGCTCTGCTTTAGACTTACAATTTTTGAGGTTCCTTATTAATTCTAAGGTTAAATTTTTAATTTCATCAATAGAAAAAAGAGCATCATTTTGACTTTCTATGTTGGAGGTAGGTGCTCATCTAGGCGTCTCCATATGGTTTGTCCGTCTTGCGATACTTGGGAATTCTGCCCGGTCATTTAATAGCGGCATTCTTGGAGATCCTTTTGGATTCATAACTCGATTTGATGGGTTACGGGCCCTGAGGTTTGCATAGCTTAGTCTGCTAGGACAGTCAGGAGAGAAGGCTTTATGGGGACCATTACAATTCGCACATTTGATTGTCAGTTCAGTGCATGTGGCAGTCTTATGATGTCCCGCACAGTTGGCACAGTAAGTTTTGACAGCACAACGACTGGAGCCATGTCCGAACATTTGGCAATTGTAACATTGCGTGATTTTGTTGCTGTTTTGTTTTTGATAGTCCCACTTGACTTTGACATAGTCAATGACAGAAAAATTTTTCTTGAGATCGCTTAATGTGATCGATTTGTTATCAAAGTACACCACGTATAGGATGAATACGCTGTTGTTGGGTCTTTTTTTCTCGATGAGCTTAACATCTTGGCATTTCAGGCCCATTTGAATGAGCGCGGTCTTGATTTGGACTGGGTCCATCTTATCTAAGCCCATGAGCAAGGCTTTGTATGGTTTCTCCGACTTGGAAGCGTATGTGAAATATTGGTGCTTGTTAAATAAGTAAGCACATGCATCATCGAAGTCTTCTTTATGGACACAGTGGAGCTTTAGACCGATTGATATTTTACTGATTGAATATTCAGTGATTTTCAAAAGTTTGCACATGTTATGCAGAGTCTCAATAGAGCACTTGATAACTGTTATTGGCGGTATGTATACTTTTTTCTTTTTTTCAGCAATTAGCTCACTAGCACTGTCGCTGTTATCAGTTTCAGCATCGTTGCTTAAGGTTTGTAGAGGCGAGAAGTAGTTTCGGTGAGAGGTAGGACTTTGCCCAGAGTCCAATTTTGCTTTCTTTTTCTTCACTCGCGGCCACGGCATTGCTTCGGCTGCTCTTGATCGCTTGATGTTGTTGTGAAGTAACTGTATACTCAGAGAGAATTTTAACTATTTTTATATTGACTTTCCTAAGCTGCGTTCGCACATGCGTTCGCTTCAAACTCTCACACCAGACTGAAAGAAATAATAAAACATTGCAAAATTTATATTTTATCAATATGGATTTTTGAGCACTTAAGGCTTGAACGTATGGAAGAATGATCGTATGAGAATCGGTTTATACGTTATATTTAAAAAAATTACAAAAATTCAAAAATCTACTATTGAAATGTTATTTTTAAGTGAAAGAAACAATAAAACATTGAAAAATTTATATTTTATCAATATGGATTTTTGAGCACTTAAGGCTTGAACGTATGGAAGAATGATCGTATGAGAATCGGTTTATACGTTATATTTAAAAAAATTACAAAAATTCAAAAATCTACTATTGAAATGTTATTTTTAAGTGAAAGAAACAATAAAACATTGAAAAATTTATATTTTATCAATATGGATTTTTGAGCACTTAAGGCTTGAACGTATGGAAGAATGATCGTATGACAATCAGTATATAGGTAATATTTCAAAAAATTTCAAAAATTCAAAAATCTACTATTGAAATGTTATTTTTGAGTGAATTTAATACTAACCTAAGTGAAAGAAACAATAAAATATTGCAAAATATATATTTTATCAATGTAAATGTCTGAGCATTTAAGGCTTGAATGTATGGAAGTATGATCGTATGAGAATCAGTATATAGGTAATATTTCAAATAATTTCAAAAATTCAAAAATCTACTATTGAAATGTTATTTTTAAGTGAAAGAAACAATAAAACATAACAAAATTTATATTTTATCAAAATGGATTTTTGAGCACTTAAGGCTTGAATGTATGGAAGAATGATCGTATGAGAATCAGTATATAGGTAACATTTCAAAAAATTTCTAAAATTCAAAAATCTACTATTGAAATGTTATTTTTAAGTGAAAGAAACAATAAAACATTGCAAAATTTACATTTTATCAATATGGATTTTTGAGCACTTAAGGCTTGAATGTATGGTAGAATGATCGTATGAGAATCAGAATATAGGTAATATTTCAAAAAATTTCATAAATTCAAAAATCTACTATTGAAATGTTATTTTTGAGTGAATTTAATACTAACCTAAGTGAAAGAAACAATAAAACATTGCAAAATATATATTTTATCAATATAAATGTCTGAGCATTTAAGGCTTGAATGTATGGAAGTATGATCGTATGAGAATCAGTATATAGGTAATATTTCAAATAATTTCAAAAATTCAAAAATCTACTATTGAAATGTTATTTTTAAGTGAAAGAAACAATAAAACATTGCAAAATTTACATTTTATCAATATGGATTTTTGAGCACTTAAGGCTTGAATGTATGGTAGAATGATCGTATGACAATCAGTATATAGGTAATATTTCAAAAAATTTAAAAATTCAAAAATCTACTATTGAAATGTTATTTTTGAGTGAATTCAATACTAACCTAAGTGAAAGAAACAATAAAACATTGCAAAATATATATTTTATCAATATAAATGTCTGAGTACTTAAGGCTTGAATGTATGGAAGAATGATCGTATGAGAATCAGTATATAGGTAACATTTCAAATAATTTCTAAAATTCAAAAATCTACTATTGAAATGTTATTTTTAAGTGAAAGAAATAATAAAACATTGCAAAATTTATATTTTATCAAAATGGATTTTTGAGCACTTAAGGCTTGAATGTATGGAAGAATGATCGTATGAGAATCAGTATATAGGTAACATTTCAAAAAATTTCTAAAATTCAAAAATCTACTATTGAAATGTTATTTTTAAGTGAAAGAAACAATAAATCATTGCAAAATTTATATTTAATCAATATGGATTTTTGAGCACTTAAGGCTTGAACGTATGGAAGAATGATCGTATGACAATCAATATATAGGTAAAGTACAAAAAATTTCAAATATTCAAAAATCTACTATTGAAATGTTTTTTTTTTAATGAATTTAATACTAACCTAAGTGAAAGAAACAATAAAACATTGCAAAATTTATTTTTTATCAATATGGATTTTTGAGCACTTAAGGCTTGAATGTATGGAAGAATGATCGTATGACAATCAATATATAGGTAATATTTCAAAAAAATTCAAAAATTGAAAATTCTACTATTGAAATGTTATTTTTAAGTGAAAGAAATAATAAAACATTGCAAAATTTATATTTTATCAATATGGATTTTTGAGCAATTAAGGCTTGAATGCATGGAAGAATGATCGTATGAGAATCAGTATATAGGCAATATTTCAAAGAATTTCTAAAATGCAAAAATCTACTATTGATATGTTATTTTTAAGTGAAAGAAACAATAAAACATTTCAAAATTTACATTTTATCAATATGGATTTTTGAGCACTTAAGGCTTGAATGTATGGAAGAATGATCGTATGAGAATCAGTATATAGGCAATATTTCAAAGAATTTCTAAAATTCAAAAAGCTACTATTGAAATGTTATTTTTAAGTGAAAGAAACAATAAAACATTGCAAAATTTATATTTTATCAATATGGATTTTTGAGCACTTAAGGCTTGAACGTATGGAAGAATGATCGTATGTGAATCGGTTTATACGTTTTATTTAAAAAAATTACAAAAATTCAAAAATCTACTATTGAAATGTTATTTTTAAGTGAAAGAAACAATAAAACATTGAAAAATTTATATTTTATCAACATGGATTTTTGAGCACTTAAGGCTTGAACGTATGGAAGAATGATCGTATGACAATCAGTATATAGGTAATATTTCAAAAAATTTCAAAAATTCAAAAATCTACTATTGAAATGTTATTTTTGAGTGAATTTAATACTAACCTAAGTGAAAGAAACAATAAAACATTGCAAAATATATATTTTATCAATATAAATGTCTGAGCATTTAAGGCTTGAATGTATGGAAGTATGATCGTATGAGAATCAGTATATAAGTAATATTTTAAATAATTTCAAAAATTCAAAAATCTACTATTGAAATGTTATTTTTAAGTGAAAGAAATAATAAAACATTGCAAAATTTATATTTTATCAAAATGGATTTTTGAGCACTTAAGGCTTGAATGTATGGAAGAATGATCGTATGAGAATCAGTATATAGGTAACATTTCAAAAAATTTCTATAATTCAAAAATCTACTATTGAATTGTTATTTTTAAGTGAAAGAAACAATAAATCATTGCAAAATTTATATTTTATCAATATGGATTTTTGAGTACTTAAGGCTTGAACGTATGGAAGAATGATCGTATGACAATCAATATATAGGTAACATTTCAAAAAATTTCAAATATTCAAAAATCTACTATTGAAATGTTTTTTTTGAATGAATTTAATACTAACCTAAGTGAAAGAAACAATAAAACATTGCAAAATTTATTTTTTATCAATATGGATTTTTGAGCACTTAAGGCTTGAATGTATGGAAGAATGATCGTATGAGAATCAGTATATGGGTAATATTTCAAAAAATTTGTAAAATTCAAAAATCTACTATTGAAATGTTATTTTTGAGTGAATTTAATACTAACCTAAGTGAAAGAAACAATAAAACGTTGCAAAATATATATTTTATCAATATAAATGTCTGAGAATGATCGTATGAGAATCAGTATATGGGTAATATTTCAAAAAATTTGTAAAATTCAAAAATCTACTATTGAAATGTTATTTTTAAGTGAAAGAATCAATAAAACATTGCAAAATTTATATTTTATCAAAATGGATTTTTGAGCACTTAAGGCTTGAATGTATGGAAGAATGATCGTCTGAGAATCAGTATATAGGTAATATTTCAAAAAATTTCTAAAATTCAAAAATCTACTATTGAAATGTTATTTTTAAGTGACAGAAATAATAAAACATTGCAAAATTTATATTTTATCAATATGGATTTTTGAGCACTTAAGGCTTGAACGTATGGAAGAATGATCGTATGAGAATCAGTATATAGGTAACATTTCAAAAAATTTCTAAAATTCAATAATCTACTATTGAAATGTTATTTTTAAGTGAAAGAAACAATAAAACATTGCAAAATTTATATTTTATCAAAATGGATTTTTGAGCACTTAAAGCTTGAATGTATGGAAGAATGATCGTATGAGAATCAGTATATAGGTAATATTTCAAAAAATTTCAAAACTTGAAAAATCTACTATTGAAATGTTGTTTTTGAGTGAATTTAATACTAACCTAAGTGAAAGAAACAATAAAACATTGCAAAATATATATTTTATCAATATAAATGTCTGAGTACTTAAGGCTTAAATGTATGGAAGAATGATCGTATGAGAATCGGTATATAGGTAACATTTCAACAAATTTGTAAAATTCAAAAATCTACTATTGAAATGTTATTTTTAAGTGAAAGAAATAATAAAACATTGCAAAATTTATATTTTATCAATATGAATTTTTGAGCATTTAAGGCTTGAATATATGGAAGTATGATCGTATGAGAATCAGTATATAGGTAATATTTCAAATAATTTCAAAAATTCAAAAATCTACTATTGAAATGTTATTTTTAAGTGAAAGAAATAATAAAACATTGCAAAATCTACATTTTATCAATATGGATTTTTGAGCACTTAAGGCTTGAATGTATGGAAGAATGATCGTATGAGAATCAGTATATAGGTAATATTTCAAAAAAATTCCAAAAATTAAAAAATCTACTATTGAAATGTTATTTTTAAGTGAAAGAAACAATAAAACATTGCAAAATTTATATTTTATCAATATGGATTTTTGAGCACTTAAGGCTTGAATGTATGGAAGAATGATCGTATGAGAATCAGTATATAGGTAACATTTCAAAAAATTTCTAAAATTCAAAAATCTACTATTGAAATGTTATTTTTAAGTGAAAGAAACAATAAATCATTGCAAAATTTATATTTTATCAATATGGATTTTTGAGCACTTAAGGCTTGAACGTTTGGAAGAATGATCGTATGAGAATCGGTTTATACGTTATATTTAAAAAAATTACAAAAATTCAAAAATCTACTATTGAAATGTTATTTTTAAGTGAATTTAATACTAACCTAAGTGAAAGAAACAATAAAACATTAATATAAATGTCTGAGTACTTAAGGCTTAAATGTATGGAAGAATGATCGTATGAGAATCGGTATATAGGTAACATTTCAACAAATTTCTAAAATTCAAAAATCTACTATTGAAATGTTATTTTTAAGTGAAAGAAATAATAAAACATAGCAAAATTTATATTTTATCAATATGAATTTTTGAGCATTTAAGGCTTGAATATATGGAAGTATGATCGTATGAGAATCAGTATATAGGTAATATTTCAAAGAATTTCAAAAATTCAAAAAACTACTATTGAAATGTTATTTTTAAGTGAAAGAAATAATAAAACATTGCAAAATTTACATTTTATCAATATGGATTTTTGAGCACTTAAGGCTTGAATGTATGGAAGAATGATCGTATGAGAATCAGTATATAGGTAACATTTCAAAAAATTTCTAAAATTCAAAAATCTACTATTGAAATGTTATTTTTAAGTGAAAGAAACAATTAATCATTGCAAAATTTATATTTTATCAATATGGATTTTTGAGCACTTAAGGCTTGAACGTTTGGAAGAATGATCGTATGAGAATCGGTTTATACGTTATATTTAAAAAGATTACAAAAATTCAAAAATCTACTATTGAAATGTTATTTTTAAGTGAAAGAAACAATAAAACATTGAAAAATTTATATTTTATCAATATGGATTTTTGAGCACTTAAGGCTTGAACGTATGGAAGAATGATCGTATGAGAATCAGTATATAGGTAACATTTCAAAAAATTTCTAAAATTCAAAAATCTACTATTGAAATGTTATTTTTAAGTGAAAGAAACAATAAAACATTGCAAAATTTATATTTTATCAATATGGATTTTTGAGCACTTAAGGCTTGAATGTATGGAAGAATGATCGTATGAGAATCAGTATATAGGTAACATTTCAAAAAATTTCTAAAATTCAAAAATCTACTATTGAAATGTTATTTTTAAGTGAAAGAAACAATTAATCATTGCAAAATTTAAAAAGTGTTTTGTTTTACGACCTATACAAGTAATTCAATAATGATTAGCAGGCTCGAGGTCAATTTTGATACACCAAATTTGTAATCAAAAAGTTTTGGCAGTTTTAACAACAAACAATATTGCAAGAACTAGCTCAAAAGCTAGCAGCAGGCAGATCGTACAGCTGTTTCGGGAGTTGCCAAACTCCTTCATCAGCGATCTTTGCTTAACGATGAACGGATTATCAGCACTCCCCATACGTTTTTCTTGATAAACTGCATGAGAATTGCAAGTTATCAAACGAAAAACCCTGAGAAATGCTGCTTCGATCATCGCCTTGCAATATTGTTGTTGTTGTGGGCCACCGCTGTTTGTTGGAGTCAAGTCTTGACTCACGTCAACTGCTTGTGGACCAAATTTAGAAAAATAAAACAAAAATTTTATTTTTCAAGTTTCTGTCATACTACACAATTATGTGGATGACTACGGCGTGCCTTCCGTTTTAGTTAAAAAGTGTTTTGTTTTACGACCTATACAAGTAATTCAATAATGATTAGCAGGCTCGAGGTCAATTTTGATACACCAAATTTGTAATCAAAAAGTTTTGGCAGTTTTAACAACAAACAATATTGCAAGAACTAGCTCAAAAGCTAGCAGCAGGCAGATCGTACAGCTGTTTCGGGAGTTGCCAAACTCCTTCATCAGCGATCTTTGCTTAACGATGAACGGATTATCAGCACTCCCCATACGTTTTTCTTGATAAACTGCATGAGAATTGCAAGTTATCAAACGAAAAACCCTGAGAAATGCTGCTTCGATCATCGCCTTGCAATATTGTTGTTGTTGTGGGCCACCCCACATATATTTTATCAATATGGATTTTTGAGCACTTAAGGCTTGAACGTTTGGAAGAATGATCGTATGAGAATCGGTTTATACGTTATATTTAAAAAAATTACAAAAATTCAAAAATCTACTATTGAAATGTTATTTTTAAGTGAAAGAAACAATAAAACATTGAAAAATTTATATTTTATCAATATGGATTTTTGAGCACTTAAGGCTTGAACGTATGGAAGAATGATCGTATGAGAATCAGTATATAGGTAATATTTCAAATAATTTCAAAAATTCAAAAATCTACTATTGAAATGTTATTTTTAAGTGAAAGAAACAATAAAACATTGCAAAATTTATATTTTATCAAAATGGATTTTTGAGCACTTAAGGCTTGAATGTATGGAAGAATGATCGTATGAGAATCAGAATATAGGTAATATTTCAAAAAATTTCAAAAATTGATAAATCTACTATTGAAATGTTGTTTTTGAGTGAATTTAATACTAACCTAAGTGAAAGAAACAATAAAACATTGCAAAATTTATATTTTATCAAAATGGATTTTTGAGCACTTAAGGCTTGAATGTATAGAAGAATGATCGTATGAGAATCAGAATATAGGTAATATTTCAAAAAATTTCAAAAATTGATAAATCTACTATTGAAATGTTTTTTTTGAGTGAATTTAATACTAACCTAAGTGAAAGAAACAATAAAACATTGCAAAATTTATTTTTTATCAATATGGATTTTTGAGCTTAAGGCTTGAATGTATGGAAGAATGATCGTATGACAATCAATATATAGGTAATATTTCAAAAAATTTCAAAAATTGATAAATCTACTATTGAAATGTTGTTTTTGAGTGAATTTAATACTAACCTAAGTGAAAGAAACAATAAAACATTGCAAAATTTATATTTTATCAAAATGGATTTTTGAGCACTTAAGGCTTGAATGTATAGAAGAATGATCGTATGAGAATCAGAATATAGGTAATATTTCAAAAAATTTCAAAAATTGATAAATCTACTATTGAAATGTTATTTTTGAGTGAATTTAATACTTACCTAAGTGAAAGAAACAATAAAACATTGCAAAATATATATTTTATCAATATAAATGTCTGAGCACTTAAGGCTTGAATGTATGGAAGAATGATCGTATGAGAATTAGTATATGGGTAACATTTCAAAAAATTTCTAAAATTCAAAAATCTACTATTGAAATGTTATTTTTAAGTGAAAGAAACAATAAAACATTGAAAAATTTATATTTTATCAATATGGATTTTTGAGCACTTAAGGCTTTAATGTATGGAAGAATGATCATATGAGAATCAGTATATAGGTAACATTTCAAAAAATTTCAAAAATTCAAAAATCTACTATTGAAATGTTATTTTTGAGTGAATTTAATACTAACCTAAGTGAAAGAAACAATAAAACATTGCAAAATATATATTTTATCAATATAAATGTCTGAGCACTTAAGGCTTGAATGTATGGAAGAATGATCGTATAAGAATCAGTATATAGGTAATATTTCAAAAAATTTCAAAAATTCAAAAATCTACTATTGAAATGTTATGTTTAAGTGAAAGAAACAATAAAACATTGCAAAATTTATATTTTATCAACATGGATTTTTGAGCACTTAAGGCTTGAATGTATGGAAGAATGATCGTATGAGAATCAGTATATAGGTAACATTTCAAAAAATTTCTAAAATTCAAAAATCTACTATTGAAATGTTATTTTTAAGTGAAAGAAACAATAAATCATTGAAAAATTTGTATTTAATCACTATGGATTTTTGAGCACTTAAGGCTTGAACGTATGGAAGAATGATCGTATGAGAATCGGTTTATACGTTATATTTAAAAAAATTACAAAAATTCAAAAATCTACTATTGAAATGTTATTTTTAAGTGAAAGAAACAATAAAACATTGAAAAATTTATATTTTATCAATATGGATTTTTGAGCACTTAAGGCTTGAACGTATGGAAGAATGATCGTATGACAATCAGTATATAGGTAATATTTCAAAAAATTTCAAAAATTCAAAAATCTACTATTGAAATGTTATGTTTAAGTGAAAGAAACAATAAAACATTGCAGAATTTATATTTTATCAAAATGGATTTTTGAGCACTTAAGGCTTGAATGGATGGAAGAATGATCGTATGAGAATCAGTATATAGGTAACATTTCAAAA
Source organism: Phortica okadai (assembly GCA_034638295.1). NCBI lineage: Eukaryota > Metazoa > Arthropoda > Insecta > Diptera > Drosophilidae > Phortica > Phortica okadai. The sequence goes on along the minus strand of JAWUZV010000032.1, from coordinate 418,556 downwards.
AATTTCTAAAATTCAAAAATCTACTATTGAAATGTTATTTTTAAGTGAAGGAAACAATAAATCATTGCAAAATTTATATTTTATCAATATGGATTTTTGAGCACTTAAGGCTTGAACGTATGGAAGAATGATCGTATGACAATCAATATATAGGTAATATTTCAAAAAATTTCAAATATTCAAAAATCTACTATTGAAATGTTTTTTTTGAATGAATTTAATACTAACCTAAGTGAAAGAAACAATAAAACATTGCAAAATTTATTTTTTATCAATATGGATTTTTGAGCTTAAGGCTTGAATGTATGGAAGAATGATCGTATGACAATCAATATATAGGTAATATTTCAAAAAATTTCTAAAATTGAAAAATCTACTATTGAAATGTTATTTTTAAGTGAAAGAAATAATAAAACATTGCAAAATTTATATTTTATCACTATGGATTTTTGAGCAATTAAGGCTTGAATGTATGGAAGAATGATCGTATGAGAATCACTATATAGGTAATATTTCAAAAAATTTCAAAAATTCAAAAATCTACTATTGAAATGTTATTTTTGAGTGAATTTAATACTAACTTAAGTGAAAGAAACAATAAAACATTGCAAAATATATATTTTATCAATATAAATGTCTGAGCATTTAAGGCTTGAATGTATGGAAGTATGATCGTATGAGAATCAGTATATAGGTAATATTTCAAATAATTTCAAAAATTCAAAAATCTACTATTGAAATGTTATTTTTAAGTGAAAGAAACAATAAATCATTGCAAAATTTATATTTTATCAAAATGGATTTTTGAGCACTTAAGGCTTGAACGTATGGAAGAATGATCGTATGACAATCAATATATAGGTAATATTTCAAAAAATTTCAAAAATTCAAAAATCTACTATTGAAATGTTATTTTTGAGTGAATTTAATACTAACCTAAGTGAAAGAAACAATAAAACATTGCAAAATATATATTTTATCAATATAAATGTCTGAGCATTTAAGGCTTGAATGTATGGAAGTATGATCGTATGAGAATCAGTATATAGGTAATATTTCAAATAATTTCTAAAATTCAAAAATCTACTATTGAAATGTTATTTTTAAGTGAAAGAAACAATAAAACATTGCAAAATTTATATTTTATCAAAATGGATTTTTGAGCACTTAAGGCTTGAATGTATGGAAGAATGATCGTATGAGAATCATTATATAGGTAATATTTCAAAAAATTTCTAAAATTCAAAAATCTACTATTGAAATGTTATTTTTAAGTGAAAGAAACAATAAAACATTGCAAAATTTATATTTTATTAATATGGATTTTTGAGCACTTAAGGCTTGAATGTATGGAAGAATGATCGTATGAGAATCAGTATATAGGTAACATTTCAAAAAATTTCTAAAATTCAAAAATCTACTATTGAAATGTTATTTTTAAGTGAAAGAAACAATAAATCATTGCAAAATTTATATTTTATCAATATGGATTTTTGAGCACTTAAGGCTTGAACGTATGGAAGAATGATCGTATGAGAATCGGTTTATACGTTATATTTAAAAAAATTACAAAAATTCAAAAATCTACTATTGAAATGTTATTTTTAAGTGAAAGAAACAATAAAACATTGAAAAATTTATATTTTATCAATATAGATTTTTGAGCACTTAAGGCTTGAACGTATGGAAGAATGATCGTATGACAATCAGTATATAGGTAATATTTCAAAAAATTTCAAAAATTCAAAAATCTACTATTGAAATGTTATTTTTGAGTGAATTTAATACTAACCCAAGTGAAAGAAACAATAAAACATTGCAAAATATATATTTTATCAATATAAATGTCTGAGCATTTAAGGCTTGAATGTATGGAAGAATGATCGTATGAGAATCAGTATATAGGTAACATTTCAAAAAATTTCTAAAATTCAAAAATCTACTATTGAAATGTTATTTTTAAGTGAAAGAAACAATAAATCATTGCAAAATTTGTATTTTATCAATATGGATTTTTGAGCACTTAAGGCTTGAACTTATGGAAGAATGATCGTATGACAATCAATATATAGGTAATATTTAAAAAAATTTCAAATATTCAAAAATCTACTATTGAAATGTTTTTTTTGAATGAATTTAATACTAACCTAAGTGAAAGAAACAATAAAACATTGCAAAATTTATATTTTATCAATATGGATTTTTGAGCACTTATGGCTTGAATGTATGGAAGAATGATCGTATGAGAATCAGTATATAGGTAACATTTCAAAAAATTTCTAAAATTCAAAAATCTACTATTGAAATGTTATTTTTAAGTGAAAGAAACAATAAATCATTGCAAAATTTATATTTTATCAATATGGATTTTTGAGCACTTAAGGCTTGAATGTATGGAAGAATGATCGTATGAGAATCGGTTTATACGTTATATTTAAAAAAATTACAAAAATTCAAAAATCTACTATTGAAATGTTATTTTTAAGTGAAAGAAACAATAAAACATTGAAAAATTTATATTTTATCAATATGGATTTTTGAGCACTTAAGGCTTGAACGTATGGAAGAATGATCGTATGACAATCAGTATATAGGTAATATTTCAAAAAATTTCAAAAATTCAAAAATCTACTATTGAAATGTTATTTTTGAGTGAATTTAATACTAACCTAAGTGAAAGAAACAATAAAACATTGCAAAATTTATATTTTATCAATATGGATTTTTGAGCACTTATGGCTTGAATGTATGGAAGAATGATCGTATGAGAATCAGTATATAGGTAACATTTCAAAAAATTTCTAAAATTCAAAAATCTACTATTGAAATGTTATTTTTAAGTGAAAGAAACAATAAATCATTGCAAAATTTATATTTTATCAATATGGATTTTTGAGCACTTATGGCTTGAATGTATGGAAGAATGATCGTATGAGAATCAGTATATAGGTAACATTTCAAAAAATTTCTAAAATTCAAAAATCTACTATTGAAATGTTATTTTTAAGTGAAAGAAACAATAAATCATTGCAAAATTTATATTTTATCAATATGGATTTTTGAGCACTTAAGGCTTGAATGTATGGAAGAATGATCGTATGAGAATCAGTATATAGGCAATATTTCAAAGAATTTCTAAAATTCAAAAATCTACTATTGAAATGTTATTTTTAAGTGAAAGAAATAATAAAACATTGCAAAATTTATATTCAATCAATATGAATTTTTGAGCACTTAAGGCTTGAATGTATGGAAGAATGATCGCATGAGAATCAGTATATCGGTATTATTTCAAAAAATTTTGAAAATTCAGCAATCTACTATTGAATTGTTATTTTTAAGTGAAAGAAACAGTAAAACATTGAAAAATTTATATTTTATCAAAATGGATTTTTGAGCACTTAAGGCTTGAATGTATGGAAGAATGATCGTATGAGAATCAGTATATAGGTAATATTTCAAAAAATTTCAAAAATTCAAAAATCTACTATTGAAATGTTATTTTTGAGTGAATTTAATACTAACCTAAGTGAAAGAAACAATAAAACATTGCAAAATATATATTTTATCAATATAAATGTCTGAGCATTTAAGGCTTGAATGTATGGAAGAATGATCGTATGAGAATCAGTATAGAGGTAATATTTCAAAAAATTTCAAAAATTGAAAAATCTACTATTGAAATGTTATTTTTAAGTGAAAGAAACAATAAAACATTGCAAAATTTACATTTTATCAATATGGATTTTTGAGCACTTAAGGCTTGAATGTATGGAAGAATGATCGTATGAGAATCAGTATATAGGTAATATTTCAAAAAATTTCAAAAATTCAAAAATCTACTATTGAAATGTTATTTTTGAGTGAATTTAATACTAACCTAAGTGAAAGAAACAATAAAACATTGCAAAATATATATTTTATCAATATAAATGTCTGAGCATTTAAGGCTTGAATGTATGGAAGAATGATCGTATGAGAATCAGTATAGAGGTAATATTTCAAAAAATTTCAAAAATTGAAAAATCTACTATTGAAATGTTATTTTTAAGTGAAAGAAACAATAAATCATTGCAAAATTTATATTTTATCAATATGGATTTTTGAGCACTTAAGGCTTGAATGTATGGAAGAATGATCGTATGAGAATCAGTATATAGGCAATATTTCAAAGAATTTCTAAAATTCAAAAATCTACTATTGAAATGTTATTTTTAAGTGAAAGAAATAATAAAACATTGCAAAATTTATATTCAATCAATATGAATTTTTGAGCACTTAAGGCTTGAATGTATGGAAGAATGATCGCATGAGAATCAGTATATCGGTAATATTTCAAAAAATTTTGAAAATTCAGCAATCTACTATTGAATTGTTATTTTTAAGTGAAAGAAACAGTAAAACATTGTAAAATTTATATTTTATCAAAATGGATTTTTGAGCAATTAAGGCTTGAATGTATGGAAGAATGATCGTATGAGAATCAGTATATAGGTAATATTTCAAAAAATTTCAAAAATTGAAAAATCTACTATTGAAATGTTATTTTTAAGTGAAAGAAATAATAAAACATTTCAAAATTTACATTTTATCAATATGGATTTTTGAGCACTTAAGGCTTGAATGTATGGAAGAATGATCGCATGAGAATCAGTATATAGGTAATATTTCAAAAAATTTTGCAAATTCAGCAATCTACTATTGAATTGTTATTTTTAAGTGAAAGAAACAATAAAACATTGCAAAATTTATATTTTATCAATATGGATTTTTGAGCACTTAAGGCTTGAACGTATGGAAGAATGATCGTATGACAATCAGTATATAGGTAATATTTAAAAAAATTTCAAAAATTCTAAAATCTACTATTGAAATGTTATTTTTGAGTGAATTTAATACTAACCTAAGTGAAAGAAACAATAAAACATTGCAAAATATATATTTTATCAATATAAATGTCTGAGCATTTAAGGCTTGAATGTATGGAAGTATGATCGTATGAGAATCAGTATATAGGTAATATTTCAAATAATTTCAAAAATTCAAAAATCTACTATTGAAATGTTTTTTTTAAGTGAAAGAAACAATAAAACATTGCAAAATTTATATTTTATCAAAATGGATTTTTGAGCACTTAAGGCTTGAATGTATGGAAGAATGATCGTATGAGAATCAGTATATAGGTAACATTTCAAAAAATTTCTATAATTCAAAAATCTACTATTGAAATGTTATTTTTAAGTGAAAGAAACAATAAAACATTGCAAAATTTATATTTTATCAAAATGGATTTTTGAGCACTTAAGGCTTGAATGTATGGAAGAATGATCGCATGACAATCAGTATATAGGTAATATTTCAAAAAATTTCAAATATTCAAAAATCTACTATTGAAATGTTTTTTTTTTTGAATGAATTTAATACTAACCTAAGTGAAAGAAACAATAAAACATTGCAAAATTTATTTTTTATCAATAAGGATTTTTGAGCACTTAAGGCTTGAATGTATGGAAGAATGATCGTATGACAATCAATATATAGGTAATATTTCAAAAAATTTCAAAAATTGAAAAATCTACTATTGAAATGTTATTTTTAAGTGAAAGAAATAATAAAACATTGCAAAATTTATATTTTATCAATATGGATTTTTGAGCACTTAAGGCTTGAACGTATGGAAGAATGATCGTATGAGAATCGGTTTATACGTTTTATTTAAAAAAATTACAAAAATTCAAAAATCTACTATTGAAATGTTATTTCTAAGTGAAAGAAACAATAAAACATTGAAAAATTTATATTTTATCAATATGGATTTTTGAGCACTTAAGGCTTGAATGTATGGAAGAATGATCGTATGACAATCAATATATAGGTAATATTTCAAAAAATTTCAAAAATTGAAAAATCTACTATTGAAATGTTATTTTTGAGAGAATTTAATACTAACCTAAGTGAAAGAAACAATAAAACATTTCAAAATTTACATTTTATTTATATGGATTTTTGATATCTTAAGGCTTCAACGTATGGAAGAATGATCGTATGAGATCCAGTATATAGGTAACATTTCAAAAAAATTCAAAAATTCAAAAATTTACTATTGAAATGTTATTTTTGAGAGAATTTAATACTAACCTAAGTGAAAGAAACAATAAAACATATCAAAATTTACATTTTATTTATATGGATTTTTGAGCACTTAAGGCTTGAACGTATGGAAGAATGATCGTATGAGAATCTGTATATAGGTAACATTTCTGTATATAGGTAACATTTCAAAAAATTTCTAAAATTCAATAATCTACTATTGAAATGCTATTTTTAAGTGAAAGAAACAATAAAACATTTCAAAATTTACATTTTATCGATATGGATTTTTGAGCACTTAAGGCTTGAACGTATGGATGAATGATCGTATGAGAATCGGTTTATACGTTTTATTTAAAAAAATTACAAAAATTCAAAAATCTACAATTGAAATGTTATTTTTAAGTGAAAGAAACAATAAAACATTGAAAAATTTATATTTTATCAATATGGATTTTTGAGCACTTAAGGCTTGAATGTATGGAAGAATGATCGTATGACAATCAATATATAGGTAATATTTCAAAAAATTTCAAAAATTGAAAAATCTACTATTGAAATGTTATTTTTAAGTGAAAGAAATAATTAAACATTGCAAAATTTATATTTTATCAATATGAATTTTTGAGCACTTAAGGCTTGAATGTATGGAAGAATGATCGTATGAGAATCAGTATATAGGCAATATTTTAAAGAATTTCAAAAATTCAAAAATCTACTATTGAAATGTTATTTTTAAGTGAAAGAAATAATAAAACATTGCAAAATTTACATTTTATCAATATGGATTTTTGAGCACTTAAGGCTTGAATGTATGGAAGAATGATTGTATGAGAATCAGTATATAGGCAATATTTTAAAGAATTTCAAAAATTCAAAAATCTACTATTGAAATGTTATTTTTAAGTGAAAGAAATAATAAAACATTGCAAAATTTATATTTTATCAATATGAATTTTTGAGCACTTAAGGCTTGAATGTATGGAAGAATGATCGTATGAGAATCAGTATATAGGCAATATTTTAAAGAATTTCAAAAATTCAAAAATCTACTATTGAAATGTTATTTTTAAGTGAAAGAAATAATAAAACATTGCAAAATTTACATTTTATCAATATGGATTTTTGAGCACTTAAGGCTTGAATGTATGGAAGAATGATCGTATGAGAATCAGTATATAGGTAATATTTCAAAAAATTTTGAAAATTCAGCAATCTACTATTGAATTGTTATTTTTAAGTGAAAGAAACAATAAAACATTGCAAAATTTATATTTTATCAATATGGATTTTTGAGCACTTAAGGCTTGAACGTATGGAAGAATGATCCTATGACAATCAGTATATAGCTAATATTTCAAAAAATTTCCAAAATTCAAAAATCTACTATTGAAATGTTATTTTTGAGTGAATTTAATACTAACCTAAGTGAAAGAAACAATAAAACATTGCAAAATATATATTTTATCAATATAAATGTCTGAGCACTTAAGGCTGGAATGTATGGAAGAATGATCGTATGAGAATCAGTATATGGGTAACATTTCAAAAAATTTATAAAATTCAAAAATCTACTATTGAAATGTTATTTTTAAGTGAAAGAAACAATAAAACATTGCAAAATTTATATTTTATCAATATGAATTTTTGAGCACTTAAGGCTTGAATGTATGGAAGAATGATCGTATGAGAATCAGTATATAGGCAATATTTTAAAGAATTTCAAAAATTCAAAAATCTACTATTGAAATGTTATTTTTAAGTGAAAGAAATAATAAAACATTGCAAAATTTACATTTTATCAATATGGATTTTTGAGCACTTAAGGCTTGAATGTATGGAAGAATGATCGTATGAGAATCAGTATATAGGTAATATTTCAGAAAATTTTGAAAATTCAGCAATCTACTATTGAATTGTTATTTTTAAGTGAAAGAAACAATAAAACATTGCAAAATTTATATTTTATCAATATGGATTTTTGAGCACTTAAGGCTTGAACGTATGGAAGAATGATCGTATGACAATCAGTATATAGGTAATATTTCAAAAAATTTCAAAAATTCAAAAATCTACTATTGAAATGTTATTTTTAAGTGAAAGAAACAATAAATCATTGCAAAATTTATATTTTATCAATATGGATTTTTGAGCACTTAAGGCTTGAATGTATGGAAGAATGATCGTATGAGAATCGGTTTATACGTTATATTTAAAAAAATTACAAAAATTCAAAAATCTACTATTGAAATGTTATTTTTAAATGAAAGAAACAATAAAACATTGCAAAATTTATATTTTATCAAAATGGATTTTTGAGCACTTGAGGCTTGAATGTATGGAAGAATGATCGTATGAGAATCAGTATATAGGTAACATTTCAAAAAATTTATATAATTCAAAAATCTACTATTGAAATGTTATTTTTGAGTGAATTTAATACTAACCTAAGTGAAAGAAACAATAAAACATTGCAAAATATATATTTTATCAATATAAATGTCTGAGCACTTAAGGCTGGAATGTATGGAAGAATGATCGTATGAGAATCAGTATATGGGTAACATTTCAAAAAATTTCTAAAATTCAAAAATCTACTATTGAAATGTTATTTTTAAGTGAAAGAAACAATAAAACATTGCAAAATTTATATTTTATCAATATGAATTTTTGAGCACTTAAGGCTTGAATGTATGGAAGAATGATCGTATGAGAATCAGTATATAGGCAATATTTTAAAGAATTTCAAAAATTCAAAAATCTACTATTGAAATGTTATTTTTAAGTGAAAGAAATAATAAAACATTGCAAAATTTACATTTTATCAATATGGATTTTTGAGCACTTAAGGCTTGAATGTATGGAAGAATGATCGTATGAGAATCAGTATATAGGTAATATTTCAGAAAATTTTGAAAATTCAGCAATCTACTATTGAATTGTTATTTTTAAGTGAAAGAAACAATAAAACATTGCAAAATTTATATTTTATCAATATGGATTTTTGAGCACTTAAGGCTTGAACGTATGGAAGAATGATCGTATGACAATCAGTATATAGGTAATATTTCAAAAAATTTCAAAAATTCAAAAATCTACTATTGAAATGTTATTTTTAAGTGAAAGAAACAATAAATCATTGCAAAATTTATATTTTATCAATATGGATTTTTGAGCACTTAAGGCTTGAATGTATGGAAGAATGATCGTATGAGAATCGGTTTATACGTTATATTTAAAAAAATTACAAAAATTCAAAAATCTACTATTGAAATGTTATTTTTAAATGAAAGAAACAATAAAACATTGCAAAATTTATATTTTATCAAAATGGATTTTTGAGCACTTGAGGCTTGAATGTATGGAAGAATGATCGTATGAGAATCAGTATATAGGTAACATTTCAAAAAATTTATATAATTCAAAAATCTACTATTGAAATGTTATTATTAAATGAAAGAAACAATAAAACATTGCAAAATTTATATTTTATCAATATGGATTTTTGAGCACTTAAGGCTTGAACGTATGGAAGAATGATCGTATGAGAATCGGTTTATACGTTATATTTAAAAAAATTACAAAAATTCAAAAATCTACTATTGAAATGTTATTTTTAAATGAAAGAAACAATAAAACATTGCAAAATTTATATTTTATCAAAATGGATTTTTGAGCACTTAAGGCTTGAATGTATGGAAGAATGATCGCATGAAAATCAGTATATAGGTAGCATTTCAAAAAATTTATATAATTCAAAAATCTACTATTGAAATGTTATTATTAAATGAAAGAAACAATAAAACATTGCAAAATTTATTTTTTATCAATATGGATTTTTGAGCACTTAAGGCTTGAATGTATGGAAGAATGATCGTATGACAATCAATATATAGGTAATATTTCAAAAAATTTCAAAAATTGAAAAATCTACTATTGAAATGTTATTTTTAAGTGAAAGAAATAATAAAACATTGCAAAATTTATATTTTATCAATATGGATTTTTGAGCAATTAAGGCTTGAATGCATGGAAGAATGATCGTATGAGAATCAGTATATAGGCAATATTTCAAAGAATTTCTAAAATTCAAAAATCTACTATTGAAATGTTATTTTTAAGTGAAAGAAATAATAAAACATTGCAAAATTTATATTCTATCAATATGAATTTTTGAGCACTTAAGGCTTGAATGTATGGAAGAATGATCGCATGAGAATCAGTATATCGGTAATATTTCAAAAAATTTTGAAAATTTAGCAATCTACTATTGAATTGTTATTTTTAAGTGAAAGAAACAGTAAAACATTGAAAAATTTATATTTTATCAAAATGGATTTTTGAGCACTTAAGGCTTGAATGTATGGAAGAATGATCGTATGAGAATCAGTATATAGGTAATATTTCAAAAAATTTCAAAAATTCAAAAATCTACTATTGAAATGTTATTTTTGAGTGAATTTAATACTAACCTAAGTGAAAGAAACAATAAAACATTGCAAAATATATATTTTATCAATATAAATGTCTGAGCATTTAAGGCTTGAATGTATGGAAGAATGATCGTATGAGAATCAGTATATAGGTAATATTTCAAAAAATTTCAAAAATTGAAAAATCTACTATTGAAATGTTATTTTTAAGTGAAAGAAACAATAAAACATTGCAAAATTTACATTTTATCAATATGGATTTTTGAGCACTTAAGGCTTGAATGTATGGAAGAATGATCGTATGAGAATCAGTATATAGGTAATATTTCAAAAATTGAAAAATCTACTATTGAAATGTTATTTTTAAGTGAAAGAAATAATAAAACATTGCAAAATTTATATTTTATCAATATGGATTTTTGAGCAATTAAGGCTTGAATGCATGGAAGAATGATCGTATGAGAATCAGTATATAGGCAATATTTCAAAGAATTTCTAAAATTCAAAAATCTACTATTGAAATGTTATTTTTAAGTGAAAGAAACAATAAAACATTTCAAAATTTACATTTTATCAATATGGATTTTTGAGCACTTAAGGCTTGAATGTATGGAAGAATGATCGCATGAGAATCAGTATATAGGTAATATTTCAAAAAATTTTGAAAATTCAGCAATCTACTATTGAATTGTTATTTTTAAGTGAAAGAAACAATAAAACATTGCAAAATTTATATTTTATCAATATGGATTTTTGAGCACTTAAGGCTTGAACGTATGGAAGAATGATCGTATGAGAATCGGTTTATACGTTTTATTTAAAAAAATTACAAAAATTCAAAAATCTACTATTGAAATGTTATTTTTAAGTGAAAGAAACAATAAAACATTGAAAAATTTATATTTTATCAATATGGATTTTTGAGCACTTAAGGCTTGAACGTATGGAAGAATGATCGTATGACAATCAGTATATAGGTAATATTTCAAAAAATTTCAAAAATTCTAAAATCTACTATTGAAATGTTATTTTTGAGTGAATTTAATACTAACCTAAGTGAAAGAAACAATAAAACATTGCAAAATATATATTTTATCAATATAAATGTCTGAGCATTTAAGGCTTGAATGTATGGAAGTATGATCGTATGAGAATCAGTATATAGGTAATATTTCAAATAATTTCAAAAATTCAAAAATCTACTATTGAAATGTTATTTTTAAGTGAAAGAAACAATAAAACATTGCAAAATTTATATTTTATCAAAATGGATTTTTGAGCATTTAAGGCTTGAATGTATGGAAGAATGATCGTATGAGAATCAGTATATAGGTAACATTTCAAAAAATTTCTATAATTCAAAAATCTACTATTGAAATGTTATTTTTAAGTGAAAGAAACAATAAAACATTGCAAAATTTATATTTTATCAAAATGGATTTTTGAGCACTTAAGGCTTGAATGTATGGAAGAATGATCGCATGACAATCAGTATATAGGTAATATTTCAAAAAATTTCAAATATTCAAAAATCTACTATTGAAATGTTTTTTTTTGAATGAATTTAATACTAACCTAAGTGAAAGAAACAATAAAACATTGCAAAATTTATTTTTTATCAATATGGATTTTTGAGCACTTAAGGCTTGAATGTATGGAAGAATGATCGTATGACAATCAATATATAGGTAATATTTCAAAAAATTTCAAAAATTGAAAAATCTACTATTGAAATGTTATTTTTAAGTGAAAGAAATAATAAAACATTGCAAAATTTATATTTTATCAATATGGATTTTTGAGCACTTAAGGCTTGAACGTATGGAAGAATGATCGTATGAGAATCGGTTCATACGTTTTATTTAAAAAAATTACAAAAATTCAAAAATCTACTATTGAAATGTTATTTTTAAGTGAAAGAAACAATAAAACATTGAAAAATTTATATTTTATCAATATGGATTTTTGAGCACTTAAGGCTTGAATGTATGGAAGAATGATCGTATGACAATCAATATATAGGTAATATTTCAAAAAATTTCAAAAATTGAAAAATCTACTATTGAAATGTTATTTTTGAGAGAATTTAATACTAACCTAAGTGAAAGAAACAATAAAACATTTCAAAATTTACATTTTATTTATATGGATTTTTGAGATCTTAAGGCTTCAACGTATGGAAGAATGATCGTATGAGATCCAGTATATAGGTAACATTTCAAAAAAATTCAAAAATTCAAAAATTTACTAATGAAATGTTATTTTTGAGAGAATTTAATACTAACCTAAGTGAAAGAAACAATAAAACATTTCAAAATTTACATTTTATTTATATGGATTTTTGAGCACTTAAGGCTTGAACGTATGGAAGAATGATCGTATGAGAATCTGTATATAGGTAACATTTCTGTATATAGGTAACATTTCAAAAAATTTCTAAAATTCAATAATCTACTATTGAAATGCTATTTTTAAGTGAAAGAAACAATAAAACATTTCAAAATTTACATTTTATCGATATGGATTTTTGAGCACTTAAGGCTTGAACGTATGGATGAATGATCGTATGAGAATCGGTTTATACGTTTTATTTAAAAAAATTACAAAAATTCAAAAATCTACTATTGAAATGTTATTTTTAAGTGAAAGAAACAATAAAACATTGCAAAATTTATATTTTATCAATATGGATTTTTGAGCACTTAAGGCTTGAATGTATGGAAGAATGATCGTATGACAATCAATATATAGGTAATATTTCAAAAAATTTCAAAAATTGAAAAATCTACTATTGAAATGTTATTTTTAAGTGAAAGAAATAATAAAACATTGCAAAATTTATATTTTATCAATATGAATTTTTGAGCACTTAAGGCTTGAATGTATGGAAGAATGATTGTATGAGAATCAGTATATAGGCAATATTTTAAAGAATTTCAAAAATTCAAAAATCTACTATTGAAATGTTATTTTTAAGTGAAAGAAATAATAAAACATTGCAAAATTTACATTTTATCAATATGGATTTTTGAGCACTTAAGGCTTGAATGTATGGAAGAATGATCGTATGAGAATCAGTATATAGGTAATATTTCAGAAAATTTTGAAAATTCAGCAATCTACTATTGAATTGTTATTTTTAAGTGAAAGAAACAATAAAACATTGCAAAATTTATATTTTATCAATATGGATTTTTGAGCACTTAAGGCTTGAACGTATGGAAGAATGATCGTATGACAATCAGTATATAGGTAATATTTCAAAAAATTTCAAAAATTCAAAAATCTACTATTGAAATGTTATTTTTAAGTGAAAGAAACAATAAATCATTGCAAAATTTATATTTTATCAATATGGATTTTTGAGCACTTAAGGCTTGAACGTATGGAAGAATGATGGATGAGAATCGGTTTATACGTTATATTTAAAAAAATTACAAAAATTCAAAAATCTACTATTGAAATGTTATTTTTAAGTGAAAGAAACAATAAAACATTGAAAAATTTATATTTTATCAATATGGATTTTTGAGCACTTAAGGCTTGAACGTATGGAAGAATGATCGTATGACAATCAGTATATAGGTAATATTTCAAAAAATTTCAAAAATTCAAAAATCTACTATTGAAATGTTATTTTTGAGTGAATTTAATGCTAACCTAAGTGAAAGAAACAATAAAACATTGCAAAATATATATTTTATCAATATAAATGTCTGAGCATTTAAGGCTTGAATGTATGGAAGTATGATCGTATGAGAATCAGTATATAGGTAATATTTCAAATAATTTCAAAAATTCAAAAATCTACTATTGAAATGTTATTTTTAAGTGAAAGAAACAATAAAACATTGCAAAATTTATATTTTATCAAAATGGATTTTTGAGCACTTAAGGCTTGAATGTATGGAAGAATGATCGTATGAGAATCAGAATATAGGTAATATTTCAAAAAAATTCAAAAATTGATAAATCTACTATTGAAATGTTGTTTTTGAGTGAATTTAATATTAACCTAAGTGAAAGAAACAATAAAACATTGCAAAATTTATATTTTATCAAAATGGATTTTTGAGCACTTAAGGCTTGAATGTATGGAAGAATGAACGTATGAGAATCAGTATATGGGTAACATTTCAAAAAATTTCTAAAATTCAAAAATCTACTATTGAAATGTTATTTTTAAGTGAAAGAAACAATAAAACATTGCAAAATTTATATTTTATCAATATGAATTTTTGAGCACTTAAGGCTTGAATGTATGGAAGAATGATCGTATGAGAATCAGTATATAGGCAATATTTTAAAGAATTTCAAAAATTCAAAAATCTACTATTGAAATGTTATTTTTAAGTGAAAGAAATAATAAAACATTGCAAAATTTACATTTTATCAATATGGATTTTTGAGCACTTAAGGCTTGAATGTATGGAAGAATGATCGTATGAGAATCAGTATATAGGTAATATTTCAGAAAATTTTGAAAATTCAGCAATCTACTATTGAATTGTTATTTTTAAGTGAAAGAAACAATAAAACATTGCAAAATTTATATTTTATCAATATGGATTTTTGAGCACTTAAGGCTTGAACGTATGGAAGAATGATCGTATGAGAATCGGTTTATACGTTATATTTAAAAAAATTACAAAAATTCAAAAATCTACTATTGAAATGTTATTTTTAAGTGAAAGAAACAATAAAACATTGCAAAATTTATATTTTATCAATATGGATTTTTGAGCACTTAAGGCTTGAACGTATGGAAGAATGATCGTATGAGAATCGGTTTATACGTTATATTTCAAAAAATTTCAAAAATTCAAAAATCTACTATTGAAATGTTATTTTTGAGTGAATTTAATACTAACCTAAGTGAAAGAAACAATAAAACATTGCAAAATATATATTTTATCAATATAAATGTCTGAGCATTTAAGGCTTGAATGTATGGAAGTATGATCGTATGAGAATCAGTATATAGGTAATATTTCAAATAATTTCAAAAATTCAAAAATCTACTATTGAAATGTTATTTTTAAGTGAAAGAAACAATAAAACATTGCATAATTTATATTTTATCAAAATGGATTTTTGAGCACTTAAGGCTTGAATGTATGGAAGAATGATCGTATGAGAATCAGAATATAGGTAATATTTCAAAAAAATTCAAAAATTGATAAATCTACTATTGAAATGTTGTTTTTGAGTGAATTTAATATTAACCTAAGTGAAAGAAACAATAAAACATTGCAAAATTTATATTTTATCAAAATGGATTTTTGAGCACTTAAGGCTTGAATGTATGGAAGAATGAACGTATGAGAATCAGAATATAGGTAATATTTCAAAAAATTTCAAAAATTGATAAATCTACTATTGAAATGTTATTTTTGAGTGAATTTAATACTTACCTAAGTGAAAGAAACAATAAAACATTGCAAAATATATATTTTATCAATATAAATGTCTGAGCACTTAAGGCTTGAATGTATGGAAGAATGATCGTATCAGAATTAGTATATGGGTAACATTTCAAAAAATTTCTAAAATTCAAAAATCTACTATTGAAATGTTATTTTTAAGTGAAAGAAACAATAAAACATTGCAAAATTTATATTTTATCAATATGGATTTTTGAGCACTTAAGGCTTGAATGTATGGAAGAATGATCATATGAGAATCAGTATATAGGTAACATTTCAAAAAATTTCAAAAATTCAAAAATCTACAATTGAAATGTTATTTTTGAGTGAATTTAATACTAACCTAAGTGAAAGAAACAATAAAACATTGCAAAATATATATTTTATCAATATAAATGTCTGAGCACTTAAGGCTTGAATGTATGGAACAATGATCGTATGAGAATCAGTATATAGGTAATATTTCAAAAAATTTCGAAATTTCAAAAATCTACTATTGAAATGTTATTTTTAAGTGAAAGAAACAATAAAACATTGCAAAATTTATATTTTATCAATATGGATTTTTGAGCACTTAAGGCTTGAATGTATGGAAGAATGATCGTATGAGAATCAGTATATAGGTAACATTTCAAAAAATTTCTAAAATTCAAAAATCTACTATTGAAATGTTATTTTTAAGTGAAAGAAACAATAAATCATTGAAAAATTTATATTTTATCAATATGGATTTTTGAGCACTTAAGGCTTGAACGTATAGAAGAATGATCGTATGACAATCAGTATATAGGTAATATTTCAAAAAATTTAAAAATTCAAAAATCTACTATTGAAATGTTATTTTTGAGTGAATTCAATACTAACCTAAGTGAAAGAAACAATAAAACATTGCAAAATATATATTTTATCAATATAAATGTCTGAGCATTTAAGGCTTGAATGTATGGAAGAATGATCGTATGAGAATCAGTATATAGGTAATATTTCAAAAAATTTCTAAAATTCAAAAATCTACTATTGAAATGTTATTTTTAAGTGAAAGAAACAATAAATCATTGAAAAATTTATATTTTATCAATATGGATTTTTGAGCACTTAAGGCTTGAACGTATAGAAGAATGATCGTATGACAATCAGTATATAGGTAATATTTCAAAAAATTTAAAAATTCAAAAATCTACTATTGAAATGTTATTTTTGAGTGAATTTAATACTAACCTAAGTGAAAGAAACAATAAAACATTGCAAAATATATATTTTATCAATATAAATGTCTGAGCACTTAAGGCTTGAATGTATGGAACAATGATCGTATGAGAATCAGTATATAGGTAATATTTCAAAAAATTTCTAAAATTCAAAAATCTACTATTGAAATGTTATTTTTAAGTGAAAGAAACAATAAAACATTTCAAAATTTATATTTTATCAATACGGATTTTTGAGCACTTAAGGCTTGAATGTATGGAAGAATGATCGTATGAGAATCAGTATATAGGTAACATTTCAAAAAATTTCTAAAATTCAAAAATCTACTATTGAAATGTTATTTTTAAGTGAAAGAAACAATAAAACATTGCAAAATTTATATTTTATCAATATGGATTTTTGAGCACTTAAGGCTTGAACGTATGGAAGAATGATCGTATGAGAATCGGTTTATACGTTATATTTAAAAAAAATTACAAAAATTCAAAAATCTACTATTGAAATGTTATTTTTAAGTGAAAGAAACAATAAAACATTGCAAAATTTATATTTTATCAATATGGATTTTTGAGCACTTAAGGCTTGAACGTATGGAAGAATGATCGTATGACAATCAGTATATAGGTAATATTTCAAAAAATTTCAAAAATTCAAAAATCTACTATTGAAATGTTATTTTTGAGTGAATTTAATACTAACCTAAGTGAAAGAAACAATAAAACATTGCAAAATATATATTTTATCAATATAAATGTCTGAGCACTTAAGGCTTGCATGTATGGAATAATGATCGTATAGGTAATATTTCAAAAAAAAAAAATCGCGTGCAACACAGTACACGTGTTTGAAGTGAAACTTTCTTAAAAAGAAACAAAAAAACAGTAAGGACACTATCTTCGGTCTTGCCATGCCCATTTTCTGCATTCAATTCCTCTTTATCTTAATATCTTATATACTTAGTTTCATTGATTTAGCTCATTGCATCCTGAAATAAGCAAATTGTCAATTTTTTCTATAAGTAGGCGTTGCCATGCCCAATTTTTGATCAAAATAGTTTTTATGTAATAAAATTGGAGGATCTGTGCATCATTTCGGGTCGATGATTTCAAAACAATAAAAAGGAAAATTTACGTGTCTGAGAAATATATTACAGACATTTCCACACTCTTCCAAAATCTCTGGCAATTTTCTCAGAGATTTTATTATATTCAGCCTTCTTTTAAGTTGTTAGAAATAATTATTTACCAAGAAATAAACTTTATGGTTTCCCTATCAATATGCATTAATACAAATCAATATTTTACATGTTTTCATTAATAAATCTGCGTTTAAAAAACCCTTTTCAAATCAACCAAATTTTTTCATCTAGAAAACAATTAGTTAAAGCCTCGCCAATCTGCTTACATAAAGTTTCGAAGATTGAGAAATACATTCGAATTAAATTGTTGAAATAATTTTAAACTTATAATTAATGTGAAGTTGTATTTGAAATGGTTAAAAAAAACTCGTAAAAATAGTACATTTTTTGAAAATAAGTATGTACCAACCATGTTATTTGGGCAAGTTGGAATGCGTACATTTTTGAATGCATGAATGCGAAGAAGAAGAATTAATTAAGTTAACTACCAATACTCCAATGTGTGGAATCTACTTGACTTTATTTATTGCATAAATAATTATTATAAGTGTTCACTTTTGGAATATTTTGAATTTGTAAATTAATTGTTTTCATTTGCTTATCAAAGCATTGGAAAGGGTATTATTGTCAATTGCAAATTGAACGGCCTTCAACATAATTGGGAGGACGTGAATTGCAGATGAATTCACGGCTCATATATTATGAAGCTGATTAGTGACGTTGACGCTAAGTAGCGGGAAACAACAAACACAATGCATACGCTCAGACAGTGTCATAGGTAGCAAGAACAACACTGTCCGTATTAAATGTGCTTGTTTACGCCGAAAATAACAACAACAAGAGTTTTTATAATATTTTGGAGTAACCATGCCAGGTTAGTTGTTGTTGCTTATGCGCCAGATGGCGAAAGTGACGGTTGAAGAGGAATGCCAAAATTACAACTATGCATGTAGTTGTTGTTATTTTCTTTTATGACTACTAAGTTTATGACTACAGACTGTCATTCTATATTCTATTTCATTCTCTCGCAGGCTAAATCATATAAATGTATAGTCTGTCTCTTTTTCATGTCGTTTCATCGAGTTTCAAATCGCACCCATGCTAAAGAAGTTTCACTTCAAAAATTTCGAAATTTCAAAAATCTACTATTGAAATGTTATTTTTAAGTGAAAGAAACAATAAAACATTGCAAAATTTATATTTTATCAATATGGATTTTTGAGCACTTAAGGCTTGAACGTATGGAAGAATGATCGTATGAGAATCGGTTTATACGTTATATTTAAAAAAATTACAAAAATTCAAAAACCTACTATTGAAATGTTATTTTTAAGTGAAAGAAACAATAAATCATTGAAAAATTTATATTTTATCACTATGGATTTTTGAGCACTTAAGGCTTGAACGTATGGAAGAATGATCGTATGACAATCAGTATATAGGTAATATTTCAAAAAAATTAAAAATTCAAAAATCTACTATTGAAATGTTATTTTTGAGTGAATTTAATACTAACCTAAGTGAAAGAAACAATAAAACATTGCAAAATTTATATTTTATCAATATGGATTTTTGGGCACTTAAGGCTTGAATGTATGGAAGAATGATCGTATGAGAATCAGTATATAGGTAACATATCAAAAAATTTCTAAAATTCAAAAATCTACTATTGAAATGGTATTTTTAAGTGAAAGAAACAATAAATCATTGAAAAATTTATATTTTATCACTATGGATTTTTGAGCACTTAAGGCTTGAACGTATGGAAGAATGATCGTATGACAATCAGTATATAGGTAATATTTCAAAAAATTTAAAAATTCCAAAATCTACTATTGAAATGTTATTTTTGAGTGAATTTAATACTAACCTAAGTGAAAGAAACAATAAAACATTGCAAAATTTATATTTTATCAAAATGGATTTTTGGGCACTTAAGGCTTGAATGTGTGGAAGAATGATCGTATGAGAATCAGTATATAGGTAATATTTCAAAAAATTTCTAAAATTCAAAAATCTACTATTGAAATGTTATTTTTAAGTGAAAGAAACAATAAAACATTGCAAAATTTATATTTTATCAATATGGATTTTTGAGCACTTAAGGCTTGAACGTATGGAAGAATGATCGTATGAGAATCGGTTTATACGTTATATTTAAAAAAATTACAAAAATTCAAAAATCTACTATTGAAATGTTATTTTTAAGTGAAAGAAACAATAAAACATTGAAAAATTTATATTTTTCACTATGGATTTTGAGCACTTAAGGCTTGAATGTATGGAAGAATGATCGTATGAGAATCAGTATATAGGTAATATTTCAAAAAATTTCTAAAATTCAAAAATCTACTATTGAAATGTTATTTTTAAGTGAATTTAATTCTAATCTATGTGAAAGAAACAATATAACATTTCAAAATTTAAATTTTATCAATGTGGATTTTTGAGCACTTAAGGCTTGAATGTATGGAAGAATGATCGTATGAGAATCAGAATATAGGTAATATTTCAAAAAATTTCGAAATTTCAAAAATCTACTATTGAAATGTTATTTTTAAGTGAAAGAAACAATAAAACATTGCAAAATTTATATTTTATCAATATGGATTTTTGAGCACTTAAGGCTTGAATGTATGGAAGAATGATCGTATGAGAATCAGTATATAGGTAACATTTCAAAAAATTTCTAAAATTCAAAAATCTACTATTGAAATGTTATTTTTAAGTGAAAGAAACAATAAATCATTGAAAAATTTATATTTTATCACTATGGATTTTTGAGCACTTAAGGCTTGAACGTATGGAAGAATGATCGTATGACAATCAGTATATAGGTAATATTTCAAAAAATTTAAAAATTCAAAAATCTACTATTGAAATGTTATTTTTGAGTGAATTTAATACTAACCTAAGTGAAAGAAACAATAAAACATTGCAAAATTTATATTTTATCAAAATGGATTTTTGGGCACTTAAGGCTTGAATGTATGGAAGAATGATCGTATGAGAATCAGTATATAGGTAATATTTCAAAAAATTTCTAAAATTCAAAAATCTACTATTGAAATGTTATTTTTAAGTGAAAGAAACAATAAAACATTGCAAAATTTATATTTTATCAATATGGATTTTTGAGCACTTAAGGCTTGAATGTATGGAAGAATGATCGTATGAGAATCAGTATATAGGTAACATTTCAAAAAATTTCTAAAATTCAAAAATCTACTATTGAAATGTTATTTTTAAGTGAAAGAAACAATAAAACATTGCAAAATTTATATTTTATCAATATGGATTTTTGAGCACTTAAGGCTTGAACGTATGGAAGAATGATCGTATGAGAATCGGTTTATACGTTATATTTAAAAAAATTACAAAAATTCAAAAATCTACTATTGAAATGTTATTTTTAAGTGAAAGAAACAATAAAACATTGCAAAATTTATATTTTATCAATATGGATTTTTGAGCACTTAAGGCTTGAACGTATGGAAGAATGATCGTATGACAATCAGTATATAGGTAACATTTCAAAAAATTTCTAAAATTCAAAAATCTACTATTGAAATGTTATTTTTAAGTGAAAGAAACAATAAATCATTGAAAAATTTATATTTTATCACTATGGATTTTTGAGCACTTAAGGCTTGAACGTATGGAAGAATGATCGTGTGACAATCAGTATATAGGTAATATTTCAAAAAATTTAAAAATTCAAAAATCTACTATTGAAATGTTATTTTTGAGTGAATTTAATACTAACCTAAGTGAAAGAAACAATAAAACATTGCAAAATATATATTTTATCAATATAAATGTCTGAGCACTTAAGGCTTGCATGTATGGAATAATGATCGTATAAGAATCAGTATATAGGTAATATTTCAAAAAAAAAAATCGCGTGCAACACAGTACACGTGTTTGAAGTGAAACTTTCTTAAAAAGAAACAAAAAACCAGTAAGGACACTATCTTCGGTCTTGCCATGCCCATTTTCTGCATTCAATTCCTCTTTATCTTAATATCTTATATACTTAGTTTCATTGATTTAGCTCATTGCATCCTGAAATAAGCAAATTGTCAATTTTTGCTATAAGTAGGCGTTGCCATGCCCAATTTTTGATCAAAATAGTTTTTATGTAATAAAATTGGAGGATATGTGCAACATTTCGGATCGATGATTTCAAAACAATAAAAAGGAAAATTTACGTGTCTGAGAAATATATTACAGATATTTCCACACTCTTCCAAAATCTCTGACAATTTTCTCAGAGATTTTATTATATTCAGCCTTCTTTTAAGTTGTTAGAAATAATTATTTACCAAGAAATAAACTTTATGGTTTCCCTATCAATATGCATTAATACAAATCAATATTTTACATGTTTTCATTAATAAATCTGCGTTTAAAAAACCCTTTTCAAATCAACCAAATTTTTTCATCTGGAAAACAATTAGTTAAAGCCTCGCCAATCCGCTTACATAAAGTTTCGAAGATTGAGAAATACATTCGAATTAAATTGTTGAAATAATTTTAAACTTATAATTAATGTGAAGTTGTATTTGAAATGGTAAAAAAGAACTCGTAAAAATAGTACATTTTTTGAAAATAAGTATGTACCAACCATGTTATTTGGGCAAGTTGGAATGCGTACATTTTTGAATGCATGAATGCGAAGAAGAAGAATTAATTAAGTTAACTACCAATACTCCAATGTGTGGAATCTACTTGACTTTATTTATTGCATAAATAATTATTATAAGTGTTCACTTTTGGAATATTTTGAATTTGTAAATTAATTGTTTTCATTTGCTTATCAAAGCATTGGAAAGGGTATTATTGTCAATTGCAAATTGAACGGCCTTCAACATAATTGGGAGGACGTGAATTGCAGATGAATTCACGGCTCATATATTATGAAGCTGATTAGTGACGTTGACGCTAAGTAGCGGGCAACAACAAACACAATGCATACGCTCAGACAGTGTCATAGGTAGCAACAACAACACTGTCCGTATTAAATGTGCTTGTTTACGCCGAAAATAACAACAACAAGAGTTTTTATAATATTTTGGAGTAACCATGCCAGGTTAGTTGTTGTTGCTTATGCGCCAGATGGCGAAAGTGACGGTTGAAGAGGAATGCCAAAATTACAACTATGCATGTAGTTGTTGTTATTTTCTTTTATGACTACTAAGTTTATGACTACAGACTGTCATTCTATATTCTATTTCATTCTCTCGCAGGCTAAATCATATAAATGTATAGTCTGTCTCTTTTTCATGTCGTTTCATCGAGTTTCAAATCGCACCCATGCTAAAGAAGTTTCACTTCAAAAATTTCGAAATTTCAAAAATCTACTATTGAAATCTTATTTTTAAGTGAAAGAAACAATAAAACATTGAAAAATTTATATTTGTCACTATGGATTTTTGAGCACTTAAGGCTTGAATGTATGGAAGAATGATCGTATGAAAATCAGTATATAGGTAATATTTCAAAAAATTTCAAAAATTGAAAAATCTACTATTGAAATGTTATTTTTGAGTGAATTTAATACTAACCTAAGTGAAAGAAACAATAAAACATTGCAAAATTTAAATTTTATCAATGTGGATTTTTGAGCACTTAAGGCTTGAATGTATGGAAGAATGATCGTATGAGAATCAGTATATAGGTAATATTTCAAAAAATTTCTAAAATTCAAAAATCTACTATTGAAATGTTATTTTTAAGTGAATTTAATTCTAATCTATGTGAAAGAAACAATATAACATTTCAAAATTTAAATTTTATCAATGTGGATTTTTGAGCACTTAAGGCTTGAATGTATGGAAGAATGATCGTATGAGAATCAGTATATAGGTAATATTTCAAAAAATTTCTAAAATTCAAAAATCTACTATTGAAATGTTATTTTTAAGTGAAAGAAACAATAAAACATTGCAAAATTTATATTTTATCAATATGGATTTTTGAGCACTTAAGGCTTGAACGTATGGAAGAATGATCGTATGAGAATCGGCGTATACGTTATATTTAAAAAAATTACAAAAATTCAAAAATCTACTATTGAAATGTTATTTTTAAGTGAAAGAAACAATAAAACATTGAAAAATTTATATTTGTCACTATGGATTTTTGAGCACTTAAGGCTTGAATGTATGGAAGAATGATCGTATGAAAATCAGTATATAGGTAATATTTCAAAAAATTTCAAAAATTGAAAAATCTACTATTGAAATGTTATTTTTGAGTGAATTTAATACTAACCTAAGTGAAAGAAACAATAAAACATTGCAAAATATATATTTTATCAATATAAATGTCTGAACACTTAAGGCTTGCATGTATGAAAGAATGATCGTATAAGAATCAGTATATAGGTAATATTTCAAAAAATTTCGAAATTTCAAAAATCTACTATTGAAATGTTATTTTTAAGTGAAAGAAACAATAAAACATTTCAAAATTTAAATTTTATCAATATGGATTTTTGAGCACTTAAGGCTTGAACGTAGGGAAGAATGATCGTATGAGAATCGGTTTATACGTTATATTTAAAAAAATTACAAAAATTCAAAAATCTACTATTGAAATGTTATTTTTGAGTGAATTTAATACTAACCTAAGTGAAAGAAACAATAAAACATTGCAAAATATATATTTTATCAATATAAATGTCTGAGTACTTAAGGCTTGAATGTATGGAAGAATGATCATATGAGAATCAGTATATAGGTAACATTTCAAAAAATTTCTAAAATTCAAAAATCTACTTTTGAAATGTTATTTTTAAGTGAAAGAAACAATAAAACATTACAAAATTTATATTTTATCATAATGGATTTTTGAGCACTTAAGGCTTGAACGTATGGAAGAATGATCGTATGAGAATCAGTATATAGGTAATATTTCAAAAAATTTCTAAAATTCAAAAATATACTATTGAAATGTTATTTTTGAGTGAATTTAATACTAACCTAAGTGAAAGAAACAATAAAACATTGCAAAATATATATTTTATCAATATAAATGTCTGAGCACTTAAGGCTTGAATGTATGGAAGAATGATCGTATGAGAATCAGTATATAGGTAACATTTCAAAAAATTTCTAAAATTCAAAAATATACTATTGAAATGTTATTTTTAAGTGAAAGAAACAATAAAACATTTCAAAATTTAAATTTTATCAATATGGATTTTTGAGCACTTAAGGCTTGAACGTATGGAAGAATGATCGTATGAGAATCTGTTTATACGTTATATTTAAAAAAATTACAAAAATTCAAAAATCTACTATTGAAATGTTATTTTTGAGTGAATTTAATACTAACCTAAGTGAAAGAAACAATAAAACATTGCAAAATATATATTTTATCAATATAAATGTCTGAGTACTTAAGGCTTGAATGTATGGAAGAATGATCGTATGAGAATCAGAATATAGGTAATATTTCAAAAAATTTCAAAAATTGAAAAATCTACTATTGAAATGTTATTTTTGAGTGAATTTAATACTAACCTAAGTGAAAGAAACAATAAAACATTGCAAAATATATATTTTATCAATATAAATGTCTGAACACTTAAGGCTTGCATGTATGAAAGAATGATCGTATAAGAATCAGTATATAGGTAATATTTCAAAAAATTTCGAAATTTCAAAAATCTACTATTGAAATGTTATTTTTGAGTGAATTTAATACTAACCTAAGTGAAAGAAACAATAAAACATTGCAAAATATATATTTTATCAATATAAATGTCTGAGTACTTAAGGCTTGAATGTATGGAAGAATGATCGTATGAGAATCAGAATATAGGTAATATTTCAAAAAATTTCAAAATTGAAAAATCTACTATTGAAATGTTATTTTTGAGTGAATTTAATACTAACCTAAGTGAAAGAAACAATAAAACATTGCAAAATATATATTTTATCAATATAAATGTCTGAGCACTTAAGGCTTGAATGTATGGAAGAATGATCGTATGAGAATCAGTATATAGGTAATATTTCAAAAAATTTCTAAAATTCAAAAATCTACTATTGAAATGTTATTTTTAAGTGAAAGAAACAATAAAACATTGCAAAATTTATATTTTATCAATATGGATTTTTGAGCACTTAAGGCTTGAACGTATGGAAGAATGATCATATGAGAATCGGTTTATACGTTATATTTAAAAAAATTACAAAAATTCAAAAATCTACTATTGAAATGTTATTTTTAAGTGAAAGAAACAATAAAACATTGCAAAATTTATATTTTATCAATATGGATTTTTGAGCACTTAAGGCTTGAACGTATGGAAGAATGATCGTATGACAATCAGTATATAGGTAATATGTCAAAAAATTTCAAAAATTCAAAAATTCAAAAATCTACTATTGAAATGTTATTTTTGAGTGAATTTAATACTAACCTAAGTGAAAGAAACAATAAAACATTGCAAAATATATATTTTATCAATATAAATGTCTGAGCACTTAAGGCTTGCATGTATGGAATAATGATCGTATAAGAATCAGTATATAGGTAATATTTCAAAAAATTTCTAAAATTCAAAAATCTACTATTGAAATGTTATTTTTAAGTGAAAGAAACAATAAAACATTGCAAAATTTATATTTTATCAATATGGATTTTTGAGTACTTAAGGCTTGAATGTATGGAAGAATGATCGTATGAGAATCAGTATATAGGTAACATTTCAAAAAATTTCTAAAATTCAAAAATCTACTATTGAAATGTTATTTTTAAGTGAAAGAAACAATAAAACATTGCAAAATTTATATTTTATCAATATGGATTTTTGAGCACTTAAGGCTTGAACGTATGGAAGAATGATCGTATGACAATCAGTATATAGGTAATATTTCAAAAAATTTCAAAAATTCAAAAATCTACTATTGAAATGTTATTTTTGAGTGAATTTAATACTAACCTAAGTGAAAGAAACAATAAAACATTGCAAAATATATATTTTATCAATATAAATGTCTGAGCACTTAAGGCTTGCATGTATGGAATAATGATCGTATAAGAATCAGTATATAGGTAATATTTCAAAAAAAAAAAATCGCGTGCAACACAGTACACGTGTTTGAAGTGAAACTTTCTTAAAAAGAAACAAAAAACCAGTAAGGACACTATCTTCGGTCTTGCCATGCCCATTTTCTGCATTCAATTCCTCTTTATCTTAATATCTTATATACTTAGTTTCATTGATTTAGCTCATTGCATCCTGAAATAAGCAAATTGGTAATTTTTGCTATAAGTAGGCGTTGCCATGCCCAATTTTTGATCAAAATAGTTTTTATGTAATAAAATTGGAGGATCTGTGCAACATTTCGGGTCGATGATTTCAAAACAATAAAAAGGAAAATTTACGTGTCTGAGAAATATATTACAGATATTTCCACACTCTTCCAAAATCTCTGACAATTTTCTCAGAGATTTTATTATATTCAGCCTTCTTTTAAGTTGTTAGAAATAATTATTTACCAAGAAATAAACTTTATGGTTTCCCTATCAATATGCATTAATACAAATCAATATTTTACATGTTTTCATTAATAAATCTGCGTTTAAAAAACCCTTTTCAAATCAACCAAATTTTTTCATCTGGAAAACAATTAGTTAAAGCCTCGCCAATCTGCTTACATAAAGTTTCGAAGATTGAGAAATACATTCGAATTAAATTGTTGAAATAATTTTAAACTTATAATTAATGTGAAGTTGTATTTGAAATGGTTAAAAAAAACTCGTAAAAATAGTACATTTTTTGAAAATAAGTATGTACCAACCATGTTATTTGGGCAAGTTGGAATGCGTACATTTTTGAATGCATAAATGCGAAGAAGAAGAATTAATTAAGTTAACTACCAATACTCCAATGTGTGGAATCTACTTGACTTTATTTATTGCATAAATAATTATTATAAGTGTTCACTTTTGGAATATTTTGAATTTGTAAATTAATTGTTTTCATTTGCTTATCAAAGCATTGGAAAGGGTATTATTGTCAATTGCAAATTGAACGGCCTTCAACATAATTGGGAGGACGTGAATTGCAGATGAATTCACGGCTCATATATTATGAAGCTGATTAGTGACGTTGACGCTAAGTAGCGGGAAACAACAAACACAATGCATACGCTCAGACAGTGTCATAGGTAGCAAGAACAACACTGTCCGTATTAAATGTGCTTGTTTACGCCGAAAATAACAACAACAAGAGTTTTTATAATATTTTGGAGTAACAATGCCAGGTTAGTTGTTGTTGCTTATGCGCCAGATGGCGAAAGTGACGGTTGAAGAGGAATGCCAAAATTACAACTATGCATGTAGTTGTTGTTATTTTCTTTTATGACTACTAAGTTTATGACTACAGACTGTCATTCTATATTCTATTTCATTCTCTCGCAGGCTAAATCATATAAATGTATAGTCTGTCTCTTTTTCATGTCGTTTCATCGAGTTTCAAATCGCACCCATGGTAAAGAAGTTTCACTTCAAAAATTTCGAAATTTCAAAAATCTACTATTGAAATCTTATTTTTAAGTGAAAGAAACAATAAAACATTGCAAAATTTATATTTTATCAATATGGATTTTTGAGCACTTAAGGCTTGAACGTATGGAAGAATGATCGTATGAGAATCGGTTTATACGTTATATTTAAAAAAATTACAAAAATTCAAAAATCTACTATTGAAATGTTATTTTTGAGTGAATTTAATACTAACCTAAGTGAAAGAAACAATAAAACATTGCAAAATATATATTTTATCAATATAAATGTCTGAGTACTTAAGGCTTGAACGTATGGAAGAATGATCGTATGAGAATCGGTTTATACGTTATATTTAAAAAAATTACAAAAATTCAAAAATCTACTATTGAAATGTTATTTTTGAGTGAATTTAATACTAACCTAAGTGAAAGAAACAATAAAACATTGCAAAATATATATTTTATCAATATAAATGTCTGAGTACTTAAGGCTTGAATGTATGGAAGAATGATCATATGAGAATCAGTATATAGGTAACATTTCAAAAAATTTCTAAAATTCAAAAATCTACTTTTGAAATGTTATTTTTAAGTTGAAAGAAACAATAAAACATTACAAAATTTATATTTTATCATAATGGATTTTTGAGCACTTAAGGCTTGAACGTATGGAAGAATGATCGTATGAGAATCAGTATATAGGTAATATTTCAAAAAATTTCTAAAATTCAAAAATACACTATTGAAATGTTATTTTTGAGTGAATTTAATACTAACCTAAGTGAAAGAAACAATAAAACATTGCAAAATATATATTTTATCAATATAAATGTCTGAGTACTTAAGGCTTGAATGTATGGAAGAATGATCGTATGAGAATCAGAATATAGGTAATATTTCAAAAAATTTCAAAAATTGAAAAATCTACTATTGAAATGTTATTTTTGAGTGAATTTAATACTAACCTAAGTGAAAGAAACAATAAAACATTGCAAAATATATATTTTATCAATATAAATGTCTGAACACTTAAGGCTTGCATGTATGAAAGAATGATCGTATAAGAATCAGTATATAGGTAATATTTCAAAAAATTTCGAAATTTCAAAAATCTACTATTGAAATGTTATTTTTGAGTGAATTTAATACTAACCTAAGTGAAAGAAACAATAAAACATTGCAAAATATATATTTTATCAATATAAATGTCTGAGTACTTAAGGCTTGAATGTATGGAAGAATGATCGTATGAGAATCAGAATATAGGTAATATTTCAAAAAATTTCAAAATTGAAAAATCTACTATTGAAATGTTATTTTTGAGTGAATTTAATACTAACCTAAGTGAAAGAAACAATAAAACATTGCAAAATATATATTTTATCAATATAAATGTCTGAGCACTTAAGGCTTGAATGTATGGAAGAATGATCGTATGAGAATCAGTATATAGGTAATATTTCAAAAAATTTCTAAAATTCAAAAATCTACTATTGAAATGTTATTTTTAAGTGAAAGAAACAATAAAACATTGCAAAATTTATATTTTATCAATATGGATTTTTGAGCACTTAAGGCTTGAACGTATGGAAGAATGATCATATGAGAATCGGTTTATACGTTATATTTAAAAAAATTACAAAAATTCAAAAATCTACTATTGAAATGTTATTTTTAAGTGAAAGAAACAATAAAACATTGCAAAATTTATATTTTATCAATATGGATTTTTGAGCACTTAAGGCTTGAACGTATGGAAGAATGATCGTATGACAATCAGTATATAGGTAATATGTCAAAAAATTTCAAAAATTCAAAAATTCAAAAATCTACTATTGAAATGTTATTTTTGAGTGAATTTAATACTAACCTAAGTGAAAGAAATAATAAAACATTGCAAAATATATATTTTATCAATATAAATGTCTGAGCACTTAAGGCTTGCATGTATGGAATAATGATCGTATAAGAATCAGTATATAGGTAATATTTCAAAAAATTTCTAAAATTCAAAAATCTACTATTGAAATGTTATTTTTAAGTGAAAGAAACAATAAAACATTGCAAAATTTATATTTTATCAATATGGATTTTTGAGTACTTAAGGCTTGAATGTATGGAAGAATGATCGTATGAGAATCAGTATATAGGTAACATTTCAAAAAATTTCTAAAATTCAAAAATCTACTATTGAAATGTTATTTTTAAGTGAAAGAAACAATAAAACATTGCAAAATTTATATTTTATCAATATGGATTTTTGAGCACTTAAGGCTTGAACGTATGGAAGAATGATCGTATGAGAATCGGTTTATACGTTATATTTAAAAAAATTAAAAATATTCAAAAATCTACTATTGAAATGTTATTTTTAAGTGAAAGAAACAATAAAACATTGCAAAATTTATATTTTATCAATATGGATTTTTGAGCACTTAAGGCTTGAACGTATGGAAGAATGATCGTATGACAATCAGTATATAGGTAATATTTCAAAAAATTTCAAAAATTCAAAAATCTACTATTGAAATGTTATTTTTGAGTGAATTTAATACTAACCTAAGTGAAAGAAACAATAAAACATTGCAAAATATATATTTTATCAATATAAATGTCTGAGCACTTAAGGCTTGCATGTATGGAATAATGATCGTATAAGAATCAGTATATAGGTAATATTTCAAAAAAAAAAATCGCGTGCAACACAGTACACGTGTTTGAAGTGAAACTTTCTTAAAAAGAAACAAAAAACCAGTAAGGACACTATCTTCGGTCTTGCCATGCCCATTTTCTGCATTCAATTCCTCTTTATCTTAATATCTTATATACTTAGTTTCATTGATTTAGCTCATTGCATCCTGAAATAAGCAAATTGGTAATTTTTGCTATAAGTAGGCGTTGCCATGCCCAATTTTTGATCAAAATAGTTTTTGTGTAATAAAATTGGAGGATCTGTGCAACATTTCGGGTCGATGATTTCAAAACAATAAAAAGGAAAATTTACGTGTCTGAGAAATATATTACAGATATTTCCACACTCTTCCAAAATCTCTGACAATTTTCTCAGAGATTTTATTATATTCAGCCTTCTTTTAAGTTGTTAGAAATAATTATTTACCAAGAAATAAACTTTATGGTTTCCCTATCAATATGCATTAATACAAATCAATATTTTACATGTTTTCATTAATAAATCTGCGTTTAAAAAACCCTTTTCAAATCAACCAAATTTTTTCATCTGGAAAACAATTAGTTAAAGCCTCGCCAATCTGCTTACATAAAGTTTCGAAGATTGAGAAATACATTCGAATTAAATTGTTGAAATAATTTTAAACTTATAATTAATGTGAAGTTGTATTTGAAATGGTTAAAAAAAACTCGTAAAAATAGTACATTTTTTGAAAATAAGTATGTACCAACCATGTTATTTGGGCAAGTTGGAATGCGTACATTTTTGAATGCATAAATGCGAAGAAGAAGAATTAATTAAGTTAACTACCAATACTCCAATGTGTGGAATCTACTTGACTTTATTTATTGCATAAATAATTATTATAAGTGTTCACTTTTGGAATATTTTGAATTTGTAAATTAATTGTTTTCATTTGCTTATCAAAGCATTGGAAAGGGTATTATTGTCAATTGCAAATTGAACGGCCTTCAACATAATTGGGAGGACGTGAATTGCAGATGAATTCACGGCTCATATATTATGAAGCTGATTAGTGACGTTGACGCTAAGTAGCGGGAAACAACAAACACAATGCATACGCTCAGACAGTGTCATAGGTAGCAAGAACAACACTGTCCGTATTAAATGTGCTTGTTTACGCCGAAAATAACAACAACAAGAGTTTTTATAATATTTTGGAGTAACAATGCCAGGTTAGTTGTTGTTGCTTATGCGCCAGATGGCGAAAGTGACGGTTGAAGAGGAATGCCAAAATTACAACTATGCATGTAGTTGTTGTTATTTTCTTTTATGACTACTAAGTTTATGACTACAGACTGTCATTCTATATTCTATTTCATTCTCTCGCAGGCTAAATCATATAAATGTATAGTCTGTCTCTTTTTCATGTCGTTTCATCGAGTTTCAAATCGCACCCATGGTAAAGAAGTTTCACTTCAAAAATTTCGAAATTTCAAAAATCTACTATTGAAATCTTATTTTTAAGTGAAAGAAACAATAAAACATTGCAAAATTTATATTTTATCAATATGGATTTTTGAGCACTTAAGGCTTGAACGTATGGAAGAATGATCGTATGAGAATCGGTTTATACGTTATATTTAAAAAAATTACAAAAATTCAAAAATCTACTATTGAAATGTTATTTTTGAGTGAATTTAATACTAACCTAAGTGAAAGAAACAATAAAACATTGCAAAATATATATTTTATCAATATAAATGTCTGAGTACTTAAGGCTTGAATGTATGGAAGAATGATCATATGAGAATCAGTATATAGGTAACATTTCAAAAAATTTCTAAAATTCAAAAATCTACTTTTGAAATGTTATTTTTAAGTGAAAGAAACAATAAAACATTACAAAATTTATATTTTATCATAATGGATTTTTGAGCACTTAAGGCTTGAACGTATGGAAGAATGATCGTATGAGAATCAGTATATAGGTAATATTTCAAAAAATTTCTAAAATTCAAAAATATACTATTGAAATGTTATTTTTGAGTGAATTTAATACTAACCTAAGTGAAAGAAACAATAAAACATTGCAAAATATATATTTTATCAATATAAATGTCTGAGCACTTAAGGCTTGAATGTGTGGAAGAATGATCGTATGAGAATCAGTATATAGGTAACATTTCAAAAAATTTCTAAAATTCAAAAATATACTATTGAAATGTTATTTTTAAGTGAAAGAAACAATAAAACATTTCAAAATTTAAATTTTATCAATATGGATTTTTGAGCACTTAAGGCTTGAACGTATGGAAGAATGATCGTATGAGAATCTGTTTATACGTTATATTTAAAAAAAATTAAAAAAATTCAAAAATCTACTATTGAAATGTTATTTTTGAGTGAATTTAATACTAACCTAAGTGAAAGAAACAATAAAACATTGCAAAATATATATTTTATCAATATAAATGTCTGAGTACTTAAGGCTTGAATGTATGGAAGAATGATCGTATGAGAATCAGAATATAGGTAATATTTCAAAAAATTTCAAAAATTGAAAAATCTACTATTGAAATGTTATTTTTGAGTGAATTTAATACTAACCTAATTGAAAGAAACAATAAAACATTGCAAAATATATATTTTATCAATATAAATGTCTGAACACTTAAGGCTTGCATGTATGAAAGAATGATCGTATAAGAATCAGTATATAGGTAATATTTCAAAAAATTTCGAAATTTCAAAAATCTACTATTGAAATGTTATTTTTGAGTGAATTTAATACTAACCTAAGTGAAACAAACAATAAAACATTGCAAAATATATATTTTATCAATATAAATGTCTGAGTACTTAAGGCTTGAATGTATGGAAGAATGATCGTATGAGAATCAGAATATAGGTAATATTTCAAAAAATTTCAAAATTGAAAAATCTACTATTGAAATGTTATTTTTGAGTGAATTTAATACTAACCTAAGTGAAACAAACAATAAAACATTGCAAAATATATATTTTATCAATATAAATGTCTGAGCACTTAAGGCTTGAATGTATGGAAGAATGATCGTATGAGAATCAGTATATAGGTAATATTTCAAAAAATTTCTAAAATTCAAAAATCTACTATTGAAATGTTATTTTTAAGTGAAAGAAACAATAAAACATTGCAAAATTTATATTTTATCAATATGGATTTTTGAGCACTTAAGGCTTGAACGTATGGAAGAATGATCATATGAGAATCGGTTTATACGTTATATTTAAAAAAATTACAAAAATTCAAAAATCTACTATTGAAATGTTATTTTTAAGTGAAAGAAACAATAAAACATTGCAAAATTTATATTTTATCAATATGGATTTTTGAGCACTTAAGGCTTGAACGTATGGAAGAATGATCGTATGACAATCAGTATATAGGTAATATGTCAAAAAATTTCTAAAATTCAAAAATCTACTATTGAAATGTTATTTTTAAGTGAAAGAAACAATAAAACATTGCAAAATTTATATTTTATCAATATGGATTTTTGAGCACTTAAGGCTTGAACGTATGGAAGAATGATCGTATGACAATCAGTATATAGGTAATATTTCAAAAAATTTCAAAATTGAAAAATCTACTATTGAAATGTTATTTTTGAGTGAATTTAATACTAACCTAAGTGAAACAAACAATAAAACATTGCAAAATATATATTTTATCAATATAAATGTCTGAGTACTTAAGGCTTGAATGTATGGAAGAATGATCGTATGAGAATCAGAATATAGGTAATATTTCAAAAAATTTCAAAATTGAAAAATCTACTATTGAAATGTTATTTTTGAGTGAATTTAATACTAACCTAAGTGAAACAAACAATAAAACATTGCAAAATATATATTTTATCAATATAAATGTCTGAGCACTTAAGGCTTGAATGTATGGAAGAATGATCGTATGAGAATCAGTATATAGGTAATATTTCAAAAAATTTCTAAAATTCAAAAATCTACTATTGAAATGTTATTTTTAAGTGAAAGAAACAATAAAACATTGCAAAATTTATATTTTATCAATATGGATTTTTGAGCACTTAAGGCTTGAACGTATGGAAGAATGATCATATGAGAATCGGTTTATACGTTATATTTAAAAAAATTACAAAAATTCAAAAATCTACTATTGAAATGTTATTTTTAAGTGAAAGAAACAATAAAACATTGCAAAATTTATATTTTATCAATATGGATTTTTGAGCACTTAAGGCTTGAACGTATGGAAGAATGATCGTATGACAATCAGTATATAGGTAATATGTCAAAAAATTTCTAAAATTCAAAAATCTACTATTGAAATGTTATTTTTAAGTGAAAGAAACAATAAAACATTGCAAAATTTATATTTTATCAATATGGATTTTTGAGCACTTAAGGCTTGAACGTATGGAAGAATGATCGTATGACAATCAGTATATAGGTAATATTTCAAAAAATTTCGAAATTTCAAAAATCTACTATTGAAATGTTATTTTTAAGTGAAACAAACAATAAAACATTGCAAAATATATATTTTATCAATATAAATGTCTGAGCACTTAAGGCTTGCATGTATGGAATAATGATCGTATAAGAATCAGTATATAGGTAATATTTCAAAAAATTTCTAAAATTCAAAAATCTACTATTGAAATGTTATTTTTAAGTGAAAGAAACAATAAAACATTGCAAAATTTATATTTTATCAATATGGATTTTTGAGTACTTAAGGCTTGAATGTATGGAAGAATGATCGTATGAGAATCAGTATATAGGTAACATTTCAAAAAATTTCTAAAATTCAAAAATCTACTATTGAAATGTTATTTTTAAGTGAAAGAAACAATAAAACATTGCAAAATTTATATTTTATCAATATGGATTTTTGAGCACTTAAGGCTTGAACGTATGGAAGAATGATCGTATGAGAATCGGTTTATACGTTATATTTAAAAAAATTAAAAATATTCAAAAATCTACTATTGAAATGTTATTTTTAAGTGAAAGAAACAATAAAACATTGCAAAATTTATATTTTATCAATATGGATTTTTGAGTACTTAAGGCTTGAACGTATGGAAGAATGATCGTATGAGAATCAGAATATAGGTAATATTTCAAAAAATTTCAAAAATTGAAAAATCTACTATTGAAATGTTATTTTTGAGTGAATTTAATACTAACCTAAGTGAAAGAAACAATAAAACATTGCAAAATATATATTTTATCAATATAAATGTCTGAGTACTTAAGGCTTGAATGTATGGAAGAATGATTGTATATTATTCTCTTTAATAGTATACACTGTGTTGAGCACGCTCAAGTTTTTGAGTTGTACTGCTCGTCCGTGATCGGACGCATCTTTATTTAAGGCAATTTCTGCGCTGAGTTACAGCGCAGCAGGAAGTTTAATCTTAACTTCTAATTTTAGATTTACACTTAGTTTTAGTTATCTTATGCTAACACTGCGTTTGTCGAACGGCTGTGTAAACTAACCCTTGTGACCTGCTGTAGCGGCCGCACAAACAACCGCTGCTTACACCCGTTCGTCTTATCTACCGCCTGCTGCGTAGGTCGCATGAATCACTATCTGCGACCTTCGACCCGTTGATCTTGTCAAACGGTTGCAGCTGTCGATCATAACGCGTTTATTTGTTTCTTATTTCTAAATATAAGATTACTTATCTACTAAACTCGCTGTTCCATGTTCATCCATGAACATTCTGCGGGCGGCCAGTCAGGTTGACTCGAATCATTTCTCGAGACTTGCATTGTCGGTATGCACACATCACCATAAGTACCACGATAGTTATCATGCAAAGCGTCAGAGACAGGTAGCCGCTGTAGTGGTGAAACTGCAATTCCTTCAATGGCAGCTTTTCGTTGCGCAGACCAGCTAGTTTATCTTCCAGTTGCTTGAAGTCCTGGTCGTAATTTGGCTGGGTAATATTCATCCGGGATATTTTGTCCTCTGGAATGACCTTTATGATTGCCACTATTGGATCTGGTAGGTCGCTGATCCTTTTTTCGGCCTCAAATTTCTGAAGACTGGTCAGTATTACGCCCTTGGCTTGAGGTTTTTCACGCCATTTCCTCCAAAGTTTATACCTCAGTGTTTCGCATCTGTCCATCTGATTGAAGATGGATTCGTTTTCCTCGATTTGTTTTGGTGGACTGTAGTTGTCATTGATTCGCTTTTCATTTTTCATTCCTGATTTCAATATATCTTCCTCAAGAGATCTTCCCAGGGGGAAATGCTGGCAATTGTCAGCGTACTCCGTTCTTATTTTAACGGTATTTAATAACTCGTCCATGCTTTCTGCTTCTTCTTTTTCGACGACAGCATCCTTCGCATCAACTTCCGCAATGCCTGTTTCAACTGTGGATAGATTCACTGCCTCAACTTCTTCTAATTTGGCTTTTACTCCGCCCTCGTCATGTTGATTTACATCATGCTCATTTGCATCCTCTTGAAAACCAGATTCTTCGTCGGTTATTTCTTCGTTCAGCTGTTTAGTTTCCAACTGAACTTTGTTTCTATGATTGAAGACTTCTCCAGACTCCAATAATGTCTTCTCAAAAAAACGACTTCTTTGCCTGGATGCCTCTACACTCCGTCTAGCCTGAGCCACAAGCCTCTTAGTTCTCACTATTTCTTCGAATGTTCGTTTTCTTAATGTGATAAACCCATCCCGTCTATACACCTCGGCCTCTAAACCTTCATACTTCTCCCTGATCTCGTCAACCAAATCGTAGCCTTTGTTGCATACGTTGTCCACTTCTCTGGTAAGTATGTAGTTGCCGTAGGTACTTTCCAACGTGTCAAGGATCTCCTCAGTGTCCTTCAGCAGCATGCTCAATTCAGCTTTGCACCGAACAACTTCTGCACTAACACCATGTGCCATGTGTTCGCGGATTTCCGTGATTTGTTGCTCTACTCGCATTGTCAATCTCAATGCCTTCTCCAACTGACATTGTTCGTCCATGTCTTTTGATAACAACATATTCGCTGGATTCGCACTCATCTCCATGTAAACTCAATGTTTGATTTGCAATTCTGTACTCTTTTTTATACAGAACCACTGTTTATCTGTTGTTAAAAGCCACAGATAACGCTTTTCAACCTGGAACTATGCAGTTGAACCGTTGGAGGTATTTTTGTTTTGGTCGCCTTGTTGACCGTGTTGTGCCTCGACTCACAACCTGGATTCGTTCAACTGCAATGTATCCAACAAACGAGAAAATGTCCTTTTGCACTTCTCGTCGTGATTTTTAGCAGAACACAAAATCCAATGTTTTTTTTTTTTTTTTCCGTTCTAGTCTCACAAACGACTTTTTGGGATTTTTATTTTTTATTTTATTTTCCTTTTTAGTCTCACAAACGACTTTTTCGGATTTTTGTATTTTTTTTTATTTTCCTTTTTAGTCTCACAAACGACTTTTTCGGAAAAAAAAAAAATTTTTACTTTTGCACTTTCTGCACTTTAAACAATTTGTTCGTTGATCGTCCTAAACTGAACTTTAAACAATTTACGATCACGAATCCGGCTCGAAGGACCAAAAATGTATATTATTCTCTTTAATAGTATACACTGTGTTGAGCACGCTCAAGTTTTTGAGTTGTACTGCTCGTCCGTGATCGGACGCATCTTTATTTAAGGCAATTTCTGCGCTGAGTTACAGCGCAGCAGGAAGTTTAATCTTAACTTCTAATTTTAGATTTACACTTAGTTTTAGTTATCTTATGCTAACACTGCGTTTGTCGAACGGCTGTGTAAACTAACCCTTGTGACCTGCTGTAGCGGCCGCACAAACAACCGCTGCTTACACCCGTTCGTCTTATCTACCGCCTGCTGCGTAGGTCGCATGAATCAGTATCTGCGACCTTCGACCCGTTGATCTTGTCAAACGGTTGCAGCTGTCGATCATAACGCGTTTATTTGTTTCTTATTTCTAAATATAAGATTACTTATCTACTAAACTCGCTGTTCCATGTTCATCCATGAACAATGATCGTATGAGAATCAGAATATAGGTAATATTTAAAAAAATTTCAAAAATTGAAAAATCTACTATTGAAATGTTATTTTTGAGTGAATTTAATACTAACCTAAGTGAAACAAACAATAAAACATTGCAAAATATATATTTTATCAATATAAATGTCTGAGTACTTAAGGCTTGAATGTATGGAAGAATGATCGTATGAGAATCAGAATATAGGTAATATTTCAAAAAATTTCAAAATTGAAAAATCTACTATTGAAATGTTATTTTTGAGTGAATTTAATACTAACCTAAGTGAAACAAACAATAAAACATTGCAAAATATATATTTTATCAATATAAATGTCTGAGCACTTAAGGCTTGAATGTATGGAAGAATGATCGTATGAGAATCAGTATATAGGTAATATTTCAAAAAATTTCTAAAATTCAAAAATCTACTATTGAAATGTTATTTTTAAGTGAAAGAAACAATAA
This sequence comes from Phortica okadai, assembly GCA_034638295.1. Taxonomy (NCBI): domain Eukaryota; kingdom Metazoa; phylum Arthropoda; class Insecta; order Diptera; family Drosophilidae; genus Phortica; species Phortica okadai. The sequence continues at coordinate 378,567 of JAWUZV010000032.1, read as the reverse complement.
AACATTGCAAAATTTATATTTTATCAATATGGATTTTTGAGCACTTAAGGCTTGAACGTATGGAAGAATGATCATATGAGAATCGGTTTATACGTTATATTTAAAAAAATTACAAAAATTCAAAAATCTACTATTGAAATGTTATTTTTAAGTGAAAGAAACAATAAAACATTGCAAAATTTATATTTTATCAATATGGATTTTTGAGCACTTAAGGCTTGAACGTATGGAAGAATGATCGTATGACAATCAGTATATAGGTAATATTTCAAAAAATTTCGAAATTTCAAAAATCTACTATTGAAATGTTATTTTTGAGTGAATTTAATACTAACCTAAGTGAAACAAACAATAAAACATTGCAAACCAGTAAGGACGCTATAGTCGAGTATACTCGACAATATAATACCCTGCATACACAGTAGGTGGTGCAACACCCTAAATCTACAAAAAAAATGTTGATTTGACATCGCCCGATCGAATATTGTTCAAAATATCAAGTAAATTGGTCAAAAAAAGTGGAATTTACGAAAAATTTGAGTTTGTAGAACATTGAGGGGTAACTTTCGAACGGGGGGGAATTTTGTGGTATGCAGTTTTAAAGATATATATTTACTGAGCTTGTATACAAAATTTCATGTTCATACCTTTATTAGTTTTGGAGATATTGCTTTTTATAGAAAACAACTGGGGGAGGGGAAATTAAGGGGAGGGGGAAAAATTGTGGTATGCAGTTTTGTAGAACTCTTCATGCTGAGTCTACATACCGACTTTCATGTTTCTATCTCTTCGGGTGTTCGAGTTATGACGTTTTCAAAAAGTGGGTGGTTCTGGATGGGCGGGAAGGAGTAGGCGTGGCACAAAACCGTTTAAACTTGATCGAGTGCCAAGCATTACGAGTCTAACCTCCAAATTTCAAGTCTCTAGCTTTTACAGTTTCCGAGAACCATTGGTGAATACAGACGGACGGACGGACGGACGGACAGACGGACAGGGCTCAATCGATTTCTCTTGTCATCCTGATCAAGAATATATATACTTTATGGGGTCCCCCTCCCCTCCTTCTATGCGTTACATACATTTCGTTCAAACAAACTTAATATACACTGACACACTGTATGTGCAGGGTATAAATATATATTTTATCAATATAAATGTCTGAGCACTTAAGGCTTGCATGTATGGAATAATGATCGTATAAGAATCAGTATATAGGTAATATTTCAAAAAATTTCTAAAATTCAAAAATCTACTATTGAAATGTTATTTTTAAGTGAAAGAAACAATAAAACATTGCAAAATTTATTATATATTTTATCAATATGGATTTTTGAGTACTTAAGGCTTGAATGTATGGAAGAATGATCGTATGAGAATCAGTATATAGGTAACATTTCAAAAAATTTCTAAAATTCAAAAATCTACTATTGAAATGTTATTTTTAAGTGAAAGAAACAATAAAACATTGCAAAATTTATATTTTATCAATATGGATTTTTGAGCACTTAAAGCTTGAACGTATGGAAGAATGATCGTATGAGAATCGGTTTATACGTTATATTTAAAAAAATTAAAAATATTCAAAAATCTACTATTGAAATGTTATTTTTAAGTGAAAGAAACAATAAAACATTGCAAAATTTATATTTTATCAATATGGATTTTTGAGCACTTAAGGCTTGAACGTATGGAAGAATGATCGTATGACAATCAGTATATAGGTAATATTTCAAAAAATTTCAAAAATTCAAAAATCTACTATTGAAATGTTATTTTTGAGTGAATTTAATACTAACCTAAGTGAAAGAAACAATAAAACATTGCAAAATATATATTTTATCAATATAAATGTCTGAGCACTTAAGGCTTGCATGTATGGAATAATGATCGTATAAGAATCAGTATATAGGTAATATTTCAAAAAAAAAAATCGCGTGCAACACAATACACGTGTTTGAAGTGAAACTTTCTTAAAAAGAAACAAAAAACCAGTAAGGACACTATCTTCGGTCTTGCCATGCCCATTTTCTGCATTCAATTCCTCTTTATCTTAATATCTTATATACTTAGTTTCATTGATTTAGCTCATTGCATCCTGAAATAAGCAAATTGGTAATTTTTGCTATAAGTAGGCGTTGCCATGCCCAATTTTTGATCAAAATAGTTTTTATGTAATAAAATTGGAGGATCTGTGCAACATTTCGGGTCGATGATTTCAAAACAATAAAAAGGAAAATTTACGTGTCTGAGAAATATATTACAGATATTTCCACACTCTTCCAAAATCTCTGACAATTTTCTCAGAGATTTTATTATATTCAGCCTTCTTTTAAGTTGTTAGAAATAATTATTTACCAAGAAATAAACTTTATGGTTTCCCTATCAATATGCATTAATACAAATCAATATTTTACATGTTTTCATTAATAAATCTGCGTTTAAAAAACCCTTTTCAAATCAACCAAATTTTTTCATCTGGAAAACAATTAGTTAAAGCCTCGCCAATCCGCTTACATAAAGTTTCGAAGATTGAGAAATACATTCGAATTAAATTGTTGAAATAATTTTTTTTTTTTTTTTTTTTTTTTTTTTTTTTTAACTAACTACAGGCGCAAGACGTTGTGGTAGCGCACTACCCTCAAGTGGACTTGCGACACCAGGTCAGCCTGTTCCGCGACTACAGACAAAGTCAACAGTCGCTTTACTACTTACTCTACACACAATAAGAATACTAATAAACTAATTTTTAAACAATTTCTTTAATACTACTAAGTTACGCAATTAGTTATGTTATGTAGTTTTAATGAACAAATTTTTACTTATTTAAATATGTTAGAATACTACGTTTTATAAGGTTATTAGAGGAGCAGTCCTCCATTAAACTAAAATATTTGTTATAATACCTACATAAAACACGAAACGAGTCATGATCTAAATATGTCGATCTGCAGGTACTGAGACAGATCGGACTAAAATTTCTGGTTACTCTAGCGGGAACATTGAACTCTATATACGCCAACAATGTAGGAGAGAATATCATGCCATTTATTAGGTTATGCAAAAACAAAGTACCAAGCATAGTTCTACGACTAGATAATGATGGCAAATTAATAAGCTTCAACCGACTACTATAGGGAGGAAGGTGAACACAGGGGTCCCAGTGTAGATTCCTAAGAGCAAACAGAAGGAACTGTTTCTGAACAGACTCAATTTGGTTCTTATACTTTTCACACTGAGGATCCCAAACACACGATGCATATTCCAAGATGGGCCGTACTAAAGAAGTGTAAAGCAATTTAGTTGTGTACGGGTCATTAAATTCCTTGGACCATCTTTTGATGAAACCCAGTACGCCTCTAGCCTTATTAACAGACAGCGAAATATGTGAAGCGAAATGAAGTTTTGGATCCATGAAAACACCAAGGTCATTAAACTGAGAGATACGCTCCAGGTACAGATTATTTAACTTGTACGTGCAAACAATTAGTTTTTTTCTATAAAAAGACATTAACTTGCATTTCTCACTGTTCAACAATAAATTGTTTACAGCACACCATTGTGAGAGAGAGTCAAGATCAGACTGGAGCAGATTCTGCTGATCTATAGAATTAACGGTTAGACATAATTTCACGTCATCAGCATACATTAAAACATGACAGTGTTTGATCACAGTAGGCAAGTCATTAATAAATATATTAAACAATAAGGGGCCAAGGTGACTACCTTGAGGAACCCCAGAAGTAACAAGAATTCGTCTCGAAACCGATGTTTTAAAAAGAACACATTGAGTTCGAGATTCAAGATAGGACGACAGCCAACGGACTAATGATGGTGGAAAACCATAAGTTTCGAGTTTTGCTAAAAGCAGAGAGTGACAAACACAATCAAATGCTTTACTGAAATCTGTGTACACAACATCGGTTTGGAAGCCGGAGGAAAAATTTCGATTGATAATTGAAGTGAATTCCAATAAGTTAGTTACCGTCGAACGTTTCTTGAGAAAGCCATGCTGAGACAAATTTAGAAGTGATGGCACAAAGTGCTGTAGCTGTTCCGTAATGATCTGTTCAAACAGTTTTGGAATAGCACACAGTTTAGCAATGCCTCTGTAATTAGAAATGTCAACCTTACTGCCTTTTTTGTAAAGGGGTATAATGTAAGACTCTTTCCAAATGGTGGGCACAATAGAGTTTTTAAGCGACATGTTGAAAAGCGTACATAATGGATAAAACAACATTTCAGCGCAGTGCTTTAAAACGCAACTAGGAATATTATCTGGACCAGCAGTAAAAGATGACTTAATTAATTTCAAGTGTCTAAGAACTGTTTCATTTTCAATAACTGGCACATTGATATGAGTCCTATCATTGATGAAGTATGGATAAGTTACGTTTTGGTATGAATAGTTATTATAGGTGCTTTGGAAAAATTCAGCAAAGAGGTTGGATATCGTTGCATCATCATTTCCTTCCACACCATTGAATTTCATACATGACGGAAATGAGTTAGAGTTAGACTTGTATTTAATTATATTAAAAAAATTTTTAGGATCGCGATATATATTGGATTTTAATTTAATTAGGTAAAAATCGTAATCTCGTTTATTACATAAAGTGAATTTATAACGAGCTTTTGCATAGTTTACATAATCAACAAGAGATCCGGTTCTCTTATATTTTTTAAATAATCTATTTTTTAAGTTCTTTAGACGAGATAATTCTTTTGAAAACCACGGCGGTTTATTTACGTGTGATATCATCTTAACTCTTGGTACGCACAATTTAAACAGTTTATACATAGTTGCGTTAAAAAACTTTACTGCCTGTTCAATGTTGGGCGTGTTATGAATGTACGACCAATCAGTGTTAGAAAGCAAAAGACCAAGTCGTTCAAAATCGGTTTTTCTAAAACAAAAAACAAGGTTACGTTTGGCATCTAGAGGATTTTGTGGAGGATTTGTTAGTGAGTTTAGTGTAATTGTAAGCTCCAACGTTGGATGGTAAGAGTCTTCAGGTTGTGATACTGGAGGGCATCTGCAAAGTGATGCGAACTCAATGTTGTTTATAAAAACAAGATCTAAAATTCGATCTTTAGAATTTTTTATGCTGTTTATTTGGTTAAATGATGATTCAAGCAAAGAATCAATAAAATCATTACTAGACAAAGGAGATACTATATTTGAATTGTCGGATGCAATCCAAGAAATGTGAGGGAGGTTGAAGTCTCCAAAGATAAGCATTGTATCTGAATCCTTAACCAAGTCTAGTACAGATTGAATAGCCTTTATATGTGCAGAATAAACAGATGGTTCTGATTTTGGTGGAATGTAAGAGCACGTAAGGAAAACGTGAGTCTTTGCAAGAGTTATTTTAACGCATATTAGCTCAATGTCGTCAGTACCTATCACACAAATTTGTTCCGATGTGTGTTGAACAGCAACAGAGATCATAACTCCACCACCAATTTTGCCAAGACGATCTTTGCGAAAAGTAATAAAGCTGTCACAGAAAAGTTCAGAGTTTAAAACATCAGGGCGAAGCCATGTTTCAACAAAGACAATGATATCAGAAGATAATGAAAAACTTTTTAAATAAAGAGAAGTTAGTTTTGAGTTTAACCCTCTGACATTTTGAAAGCTTAGTGTCAAAACTGAAGGGGTGTTACGGGGAGTAATCAGTTTTTTGACCCAGAAGGCTTGACCGTATTTCCCGTATTAGTACGGTCTTTAAATTTGAACTCATGCACAACGCAACCATCAGGCCAGAAATTTGAGTCAACTAAAGCGTTGAAGAAAGATTCTGGCACTGAGATTTTGAAGGATGAAATAGATCGCGCTGAGTTAAATTTAAATTTAGAAATTGTTAAATTTGTGACAGATTTTATCTTGGAAGTGATAAAATGATTTATATCACTTTCAGAAGTGTCCGCAGCTAAGCGGGATAGAAAAATGAATTTCTTTTGTGGCGCAGGTGGCACAACAACAAGCTTTATGGGCTGTTGATCCCCTTGAGGAATATGTACTTCAGAAGCGGTTTGAGTAAGTTCGGGAGGAACAATATTGTTGGTTTTGGCAACTGAAGCATAAGAACTTTCTGATGCTGTGACAACAATAGGCGGAACAATAGGCGAAGGAAGCGGGGAAAAGAATTCCCTGGTCTCATCCGGCAGACAAAGAGTTGTCGGAATGGGAATGTTTAGTGCCGGATGGGGCTTCTTTCGCTTAGGTGAAGGTTCAACGGACTTGAGGTTGGAGAGAGACTTATCAAACGACTTAAATTTTTCGTTAAGTCGTTCGAAATCACTCGAAATATCTTTGTAGGCATTATGCATAAGATTGACCCACTTGCGTAACTCAATCTCTGACGAGCGACATTTTGGACAGCACCAGTGAAGGCCGATGTTTTTCTCCAAAATGTCAGCAATGCGGCCGTTTAGTTCGGCACATTTTAGGTGAACAGTAGACTCACACATCCAACAAGCCACTAAGAGTTCTTTTTCACTCTTAATTGGGCACTTAGGCAAACAGCAAGGCATATTTTATTTTAATAATAATAAAAAATAAAAATATAAATAAAAAAAAACAACAAGAATATTAATAAAAAATGAAGTGTTGAAATTTGCTTGCTTGACGTTAACGGGTTAACGATTAAGAGTGTAGGATTTTACTTCAAGAGAAACAATCACGACTCTTATAAGAACAAGCAGAACAGAGCGAATCACAACACAAAAGAAACTCTCACCAGATGTTCGATGAAACAACAATTTCAACGCAAGTGTTATTTTACAAAAACAAAAACACTTGTAATTATTTAAAATAGTGAAATCTAATTAAGTTTTGATTAAAAACATAAACAAATTTTCAAAAAACACAATCAAAACAATAATTAATTTTTTAAACCAAATTTCACAACGTTTTAAACAAAAATAAGTGAGAGGTTAATAAAAAACACAGGACAAATTTGACATGCGACCGACCACACCGAACACTTGACTTAAACTTATAATTAATGTGAAGTTGTATTTGAAATGGTTAAAAAAAACTCGTAAAAATAGTACATTTTTTGAAAATAAGTATGTACCAACCATGTTATTTGGGCAAGTTGGAATGCGTACATTTTTGAATGCATAAATGCGAAGAAGAAGAATTAATTAAGTCTTTATTTATTTATTATTGCATAAATAATTATTATAAGTGTTCACTTTTGGAATATTTTGAATTTGTAAATTAATTGTTTTCATTTGCTTATCAAAGCATTGGAAAGGGTATTATTGTCAATTGCAAATTGAACGGCCTTCAACATAATTGGGAGGACGTGAATTGCAGATGAATTCACGGCTCATATATTATGAAGCTGATTAGTGACGTTGACACTAAGTAGCGGGCAACAACAAACACAATGCATACGCTCAGACAGTGTCATAGGTAGCAACAACAACACTGTCCGTATTAAATGTGCTTGTTTACGCCGAAAATAACAACAACAAGAGTTTTTATAATATTTTGGAGTAACCATGCCAGGTTAGTTGTTGTTGCTTATGCGCCAGATGGCGAAAGTGACGGTTGAAGAGGAATGCCAAAATTACAACTATGCATGTAGTTGTTGTTATTTTCTTTTATGACTACTAAGTTTATGACTACAGACTGTCATTCTATATTCTATTTCATTCTCTCGCAGGCTAAATCATATAAATGTATAGTCTGTCTCTTTTTCATGTCGTTTCATCGAGTTTCAAATCGCACCCATGGTAAAGAAGTTTCACTTCAAAAATTTCGAAATTTCAAAAATCTACTATTGAAATGTTATTTTTAAGTGAAAGAAACAATAAAACATTGCAAAATTTATATTTTATCAATATGGATTTTTGAGCACTTAAGGCTTGAATGTATGGAAGAATGATCGTATGAAAATCAGTATATAGGTAATATTTCAAAAAATTTCAAAAATTGAAAAATCTACTATTGAAATGTTATTTTTGAGTGAATTTAATACTAACCTAAGTGAAAGAAACAATAAAACATTGCAAAATATATATTTTATCAATATAAATGGCTGAGTACTTAAGGCTTGAATGTATGGAAGAATGATCATATGAGAATCAGTATATAGGTAACATTTCAAAAAATTTCTAAAATTCAAAAATCTACTTTTGAAATGTTATTTTTAAGTGAAAGAAACAATAAAACATTACAAAATTTATATTTTATCATAATGGATTTTTGAGCACTTAAGGCTTGAACGTATGGAAGAATGATCGTATGAGAATCAGTATATAGGTAATATTTCAAAAAATTTCTAAAATTCAAAAATATACTATTGAAATGTTATTTTTGAGTGAATTTAATACTAACCTAAGTGAAAGAAACAATTAAACATTGCAAAATATATATTTTATCAATATAAATGTCTGAGCACTTGAGGCTTGAATGTATGGAAGAATGATCGTATGAGAATCAGTATATAGGTAACATTTCAAAAAATTTCTAAAATTCAAAAATATACTATTGAAATGTTATTTTTAAGTGAAAGAAACAATAAAACATTGCAAAATTTATATTTTATCAAAATGGATTTTTGGGCACTTAAGGCTTGAATGTATGGAAGAATGATCGTATGAGAATCAGTATATAGGTAATATTTCAAAAAATTTTCAAAATTCAAAAATCTACTATTGAAATGTTATTTTTAAGTGAAAGAAACAATAAAACATTGCAAAATTTATATTTTATCAATATGGATTTTTGAGCACTTAAGGCTTGAATGTATGGAAGAATGATCGTATGAGAATCAGTATATAGGTAATATTTCAAAAAATTTCTAAAATTCAAAAATATACTATTGAAATGTTATTTTTAAGTGAAAGAAACAATAAAACATTGCAAAATTTATATTTTATCAAAATGGATTTTTGGGCACTTAAGGCTTGAATGTATGGAAGAATGATCGTATGAGAATCAGTATATAGGTAATATTTCAAAAAATTTTCAAAATTCAAAAATCTACTATTGAAATGTTATTTTTAAGTGAAAGAAACAATAAAACATTGCAAAATTTATATTTTATCAATATGGATTTTTGAGCACTTAAGGCTTGAACGTATGGAAGAATGATCGTATGAGAATCGGTTTATACGTTATATTTAAAAAAATTAAAAATATTCAAAAATCTACTATTGAAATGTTATTTTTAAGTGAAAGAAACAATAAAACATTGCAAAATTTATATTTTATCAATATGGATTTTTGAGCACTTAAGGCTTGAACGTATGGAAGAATGATCGTATGACAATCAGTATATAGGTAATATTTCAAAAAATTTCAAAAATTCAAAAATCTACTATTGAAATGTTATTTTTGAGTGAATTTAATACTAACCTAAGTGAAAGAAACAATAAAACATTGCAAAATATATATTTTATCAATATAAATGTCTGAGCACTTAAGGCCTGAATGTATGGAAGAGTGATCATATGAGAATCAGTATATAGGTAACATTTCAAAAAATTTCTAAAATTCAAAAATCTACTTTTGAAATGTTATTTTTAAGTGAAAGAAACAATAAAACATTACAAAATTTATATTTTATCAATATGGATTTTTGAGCACTTAAGGCTTGAACGTATGGAAGAATGATCGTATGAGAATCTGTTTATACGTTACATTTAAAAAAATTACAAAAATTCAAAAATCTACTATTGAGATTTATTTTTGAGTGAATTTAATACTAACCTAAGTGAAAGAAACAATAAAACATTGCAAAATATATATTTTATCAATATAAATGTCTGAGTACTTAAGGCTTGAATGTATGGAAGAGTGATCATATGAGAATCAGTATATAGGTAACATTTCAAAAAATTTCTAAAATTCAAAAATCTACTTTTGAAATGTTATTTTTAAGTGAAAGAAACAATAAAACATTACAAAATTTATATTTTATCAATATGGATTTTTGAGCACTTAAGGCTTGAACGTATGGAAGAATGATCGTATGACAATCAGTATATATGTAATATTTCAAAAAATTTCAAAAATTCAAAAATCTACTATTGAAATGTTATTTTTGAGTAAATTTAATACTAACCTAAGTGAAAGAAACAATAAAACATTGCAAAATATATATTTTACTAATATACATGTCTGAGCATTTAAGGCTTGAATGTATGGAAGAATGATCGTAATAGAATCAGTATATAGGTAACATTTCAAAATATTTCGAAAATTCAAAAATCTACTATTGAAATGTTATTTTTAAGTGAAAGAAACAATAAAACATTGCAAATTTTATATTTTATCACTATGGATTTTTGATCACTTAAGGCTTGAATGTATGGAAGAATGATCGTATGAGAATCAGTATATAGGTAACATTTCAAAAAATATCTAAAATTCAAAAATCTACTATTGAAATGTTATTTTTAAGTGAATTTAATTCTAATCTAAGTGAAAGAAACAATAAAACATTGCAAATTTATATTTTATCAATATGGATTTTTGAGCACTTAAGGCTTGAACGTATGGAAGAATGATCGTATGAGAATCAGTATATAGGTAACATTTCAAAAAATTTCAATAATTCAAAAGTCTACTATTGAAATGTTATTTTTAAGTAAAAGAAACAATAAAACATTGCAAATTTTATATTTTATCACTATGGATTTTTGATCACTTAAGGCTTGAATGTATGGAAGAATGATCGTATGACAATCAGTATATAGGTAATATTTCAAAAAATTTCTAAAATTCAAAAATCTACTATTGAAATGTTATTTTTGAGTGAATTTTATACTAACCTAAGTGAAAGAAACAATAAAACATTGCAAAATATATATTTTATCAATATAAATGTCTGAGTACTTAAGGCCTGAATGTATGGAAGAATGATCGTATGAGAATCAGTATATAGGTAACATTTCAAAAAATTTCTAAACTTCAAAAATCTACTATTAAAATATTATTTTTAAGTGAAAGAAACAATAAAACATTGAAAAATTTATATTTTATCATAATGGATTTTTGAGCACTTAAGGCTTGAACGTATGGAAGAATGATCGAATGACAATCAGTATATAGGTAATATTTCAAAAAATTTCAGAAATTCAAAAATCTACTATTGAGATATTATTTTTGAGTAAATTTAATATTAACCTAAGTGAAAGAAACAATAAAACATTGTTAAATATATATTTTATCAATATAAATGTCTGAGCACTTAAGGCTTGAATGTATGGAAGAATGATCGTATGAGAATCAGTATATAGGTAACATTTCAAAAAATTTCTAAAATTCAAAAATCTACTTTTGAAATGTTATTTTTAAGTGAAAGAAACAATAAAACATTGAAAAATTTATATTTTATCATAATGGATTTTTGAGCACTTAAGGCTTGAATGATCGAATGACAATCAGTATATAGGTAATATTTCAAAAAATTTCAGAAATTCAAAAATCTACTATTGAAATATTATTTTTGAGTAAATTTAATATTAACCTAAGTGAAAGAAACAATAAAACATTACCAAATATATATTTTATCAATATAAATGTCTGAGCACTTAAGGCTTGAACGTATGGAAGAATGATCGTATGAGAATCGGTTTATACGTTATATTTAAAAAAATTACAAAAATTCAAAAATCTACTATTGAAATGTTATTTTTGAGTGAATTTAATACTAACCTAAGTGAAAGAAATAATAAAACATTGCAAAATATATATTTTATCAATATGAATGTCTGAGTACTTAAGGCTTGAATGTATGGAAGAATGATCGTATGAGAATCAGTATATAGGTAACATTTCAAAAAATTTCAATAATTCAAAAATCTACTTTTGAAATGTTATTTTTAAGTGAAAGAAACAATAAAACATTACAAAATTTATATTTTATCATAATGGATTTTTGAGCACTTAAGGCTTGAACGTATGGAAGAATGATCGTATGACAATCAGTATATAGGTAATATTTCAAAAAATTTCAATAATTCAAAAATCTACTTTTGAAATGTTATTTTTAAGTGAATTTAATTCTAATCTAAGTGAAAGAAACAATAAAACATTGCAAATTGACACTTTATCAATATGGATTTTTGAGCACTTAAGGCTTGAACGTATGGAAGAATGATGGTATGAGAATCAGTATATAGGTAACATTTAAAAAAATTTCTAAACTTCAAAAATCTACTATTGAAATATTATTTTTAAGTGAAAGAAACAATAAAACATTACAAAATTTATATTTTATCATAATGGATTTTTGAGCACTTAAGGCTTGAACGTATGGAAGAATGATCGTATGATAATCAGTATAGATGTAATATTTCAAAAAATTTCAAAAATTCAAAAATCTACTATTGAAATGTTATTTTTGAGTGAATTTAATACTAACCTAAGTGAAAGAAACAATAAAACATTGCAAAATATATATTTTATCAATATAAATGTCTGAGCACTTAAGGCCTGAATGTATGGAAGAGTGATCATATGAGAATCAGTATATAGGTAACATTTCAAAAAATTTCTAAAATTCAAAAATCTTCTTTTGAAATGTTATTTTTAAGTGAAAGAAACAATAAAACATTACAAAATTTATATTTTATCAATATGGATTTTTGAGCACTTAAGGCTTGAACGTATGGAAGAATGATCGTATGAGAATCAGTATATAGGTAACATTTCAAAAAATTTCAATAATTCAAAAGTCTACTATTGAAATGTTATTTTTAAGTAAAAGAAACACTAAACCTTTCAAAATTTATATTTTATCAATATGGATTTTTGAGCACTTAAGGCTTGAACCTATGGAAGAATGATCGTATGACAATCAGTATATAGGTAATATTTCAAAAAATTTCTAAAATTCAAAAATCTACTATTGAAATGTTATTTTTGAGTGAACTTTATACTAACCTAAGTGAAAGAAACAATAAAACATTGCAAAATATATATTTTATCAATATAAATGTCTGAGTACTTAAGGCCTGAATGTATGGAAGAATGATCGTATGAGAATCAGTATATAGGTAACATTTCAAAAAATTTCTAAACTTCAAAAATCTACTATTAAAATATTATATTTAAGTGAAAGAAACAATAAAACATTGAAAAATTTATATTTTATCATAATGGATTTTTGAGCACTTAAGGCTTGAACGTATGGAAGAATGATCGAATGACAATCAGTATATAGGTAATATTTCAAAAAATTTCAGAAATTCAAAAATCTACTATTGAGATATTATTTTTGAGTAAATTTAATATTAACTTAAGTGAAAGAAACAATAAAACATTGCAAAATATATATTTTATCAATATAAATGTCTGAGCACTTAAGGCTTGAATGTATGGAAGAATGATCGTATGAGAATCAGTATATAGGTAACATTTCAAAAAATTTCTAAAATTCAAAAATCTACTTTTGAAATGTTATTTTTAAGTGAAAGAAACAATAAAACATTGAAAAATTTATATTTTATCATAATGGATTTTTGAGCACTTAAGGCTTGAATGATCGAATGACAATCAGTATATAGGTAATATTTCAAAAAATTTCAGAAATTCAAAAATCTACTATTGAAATATTATTTTTGAGTAAATTTAATATTAACCTAAGTGAAAGAAACAATAAAACATTGCCAAATATATATTTTATCAATATAAATGTCTGAGCACTTAAGGCTTGAACGTATGGAAGAATGATCGTATGAGAATCGGTTTATACGTTATATTTAAAAAAATTACAAAAATTCAAAAATCTACTATTGAAATGTTATTTTTGAGTGAATTTAATACTAACCTAAGTGAAAGAAACAATAAAACATTGCAAAATATATATTTTATCAATATGAATGTCTGAGTACTTAAGGCTTGAATGTATGGAAGAATGATCGTATGAGAATCAGTATATAGGTAACATTTCAAAAAATTTCAATAATTCAAAAATCTACTTTTGAAATGTTATTTTTAAGTGAAAGAAACAATAAAACATTACAAAATTTATATTTTATCATAACGGATTTTTGAGCACTTAAGGCTTGAACGTATGGAAGAATGATCGTATGACAATCAGTATATAGGTAATATTTCAAAAAATTTCAATAATTCAAAAATCTACTATTGATATATTATTTTTGAGTAAATTTAATATTAACCTAAGTGAAAGAAACAATAAAACATTGCAAAATATATATTTTATCAATATAAACGTCTGAGCACTTAAGGCTTGAATGTATGGAAGAATGATCGTATGAGAATCAGTATATAGGTAACATTTCAAAAAATTTTAATAATTCAAAAGTGTACTATTGAATTGTTATTTTTAAGTGAAAGAAACAATAAAACATTGCAAAATTTATATTTTATCATAACGGATTTTTGAGCACTTAAGGCTTGAACGTATGGAAGAATGATCGTATGAGAATCGGTTTATACGTTATATTTAAAAAAATTACAAAAATTCAAAAATCTACTATTGAAATGTTATTTTTGAGTGAATTTAATACTAACCTAAGTGAAAGAAACAATAAAACATTGCAAAATATATATTTTATCAATATGAATGTCTGAGTACTTAAGGCTTGAATGTATGGAAGAATGATCGTATGAGAATCAGTATATAGGTAACATTTCAAAAAATTTCAATAATTCAAAAATCTACTTTTGAAATGTTATTTTTAAGTGAAAGAAACAATAAAACATTACAAAATTTATATTTTATCATAACGGATTTTTGAGCACTTAAGGCTTGAACGTATGGAAGAATGATCGTATGACAATCAGTATATAGGTAATATTTCAAAAAATTTCAATAATTCAAAAATCTACTTTTGAAATGTTATTTTTAAGTGAATTTAATTCTAATCTCAGTGAAAGAAACAATAAAACATTGCAAAATATTTATTTTATCAATATGAATGTCTGAGTACTTAAGGCTTGAATGTATGGAAGAATGATCGTATGAGAATCAGTATATAGGTAACATTTCAAAAAATTTCAATAATTCAAAAATCTACTTTTGAAATGTTATTTTTAAGTGAAAGAAACAATAAAACATTACAAAATTTATATTTTATCATAATGGATTTTTGAGCACTTAAGGCTTGAACGTATGGAAAAATGATCGAATGACAATCAGTATATAGGTAATATTTAAAAAAATTTCAAAAATTCAAAAATCTACTATTGAAATTTTATTTTTGAGTGAATTTAATACTTACCTAAGTGAAAGAAACAATAAAACATTGCAAAATATATATTTTATCAATATAAATGTCTGAGCACTTAAGGCTTGAATGTATGGAAGAATGATCGTAAGAGAATCAGTAGATAGGTAACATTTAAAAAAATTTCTAAACTTCAAAAATCTACTATTGAAATATTATTTTTAAGTAAAAGAAACAATAAAACATTACAAAATTTATATTTTATCATAATGGATTTTTGAGCACTTAAGGCTTGAACGTATGGAAGAATGATCGAATGACAATCAGTATATAGGTAATATTTCAAAAAATTTCAGAAATTCAAAAATCTACTATTGATATATTATTTTTGAGTAAATTTAATATTAACCTAAGTGAAAGAAACAATAAAACATTGCAAAATATATATTTTATCAATATAAACGTCTGAGCACTTAAGGCTTGAATGTATGGAAGAATGATCGTATGAGAATCAGTATATAGGTAACATTTCAAAAAATTTTAATAATTCAAAAGTGTACTATTGAATTGTTATTTTTAAGTGAAAGAAACAATAAAACATTGCAAAATTTATATTTTATCAATATGGATTTTTGAGCACTTAAGGCTTGAACGTATGGAAGAATGATCGTATGAGAATCGGTTTATACGTTATATTTAAAAAAAATTACAAAAATTCAAAAATCTACTATTGAAATGTTATTTTTGAGTGAATTTAATACTAACCTAAGTGAAAGAAACAATAAAACATTGCAAAATATATATTTTATCAATATAAATGTCTGAGTACTTAAGGCTTGAATGTATGGAAGAATGATCGTATGAGAATCAGTATATAGGTAATATTTCAAAAAATTTCTAAAATTCAAAAATCTACTTTTGAAATGTTATTTTTAAGTGAAAGAAACAATAAAACATTACAAAATTTATATTTTATCATAATGGATTTTTGAGCACTTAAGGCTTGAACGTATGGAAGAATGATCGTATGACAATCAGTATATAGGTAATATTTCAAAAAATTTCAAAAATTCGAAAATCTACTATTGAAATGTTATTTTTGAGTAAATTTAATACTAACCTAAGTGAAAGAAACAATAAAACATTGCAAAATATATATTTTATCAATATAAATGTCTGAGCATTTAAGGCTTGAATGTATGGAAGAATGATCGTAATAGAATCAGTATATAGGTAACATTTCAAAATATTTCGAAAATTCAAAAATCTACTATTGAAATGTTATTTTTAAGTGAAAGAAACAATAAAACATTGCAAATTTTATATTTTATCACTATGGATTTTTGAGCACTTAAGGCTTGAATGTATGGAAGAATGATCGTGTGAGAATCAGTATATAGGTAACATTTCAAAAAATTTCAATAATTCAAAAGTCTACTATTGAAATGTTATTTTTAAGTAAAAGAAACAATAAAACATTGCAAAATTTATAATTTATCAATATGGATTTTTGAGCACTTAAGGCTTGAACGTATGGAAGAATGATCGTATGACAATCAGTATATAGGTAATATTTCAAAAAATTCCAAAAATTCAAAAATCTACTATTGAAATGTTATTTTTGAGTGAATTTAATACTAACCTAAGTGAAAGAAACAATAAAACATTGCAAAATATATATTTTATCAATATAAATGTCTGAGTACTTAAGGCTTGAATGTATGGAAGAATGATCGTATAAGAATCAGTATATAGGTAACATTTCAAAAAATTTCTAAACTTCAAAAATCTACTATTGAAATATTATTTTTAAGTGAAAGAAACAATAAAACATTGCAAAATTTATATTTTATCAATATGGATTTTTGAGCACTTAAGGCTTGACCATATGGAAGAATGATCGTATGACAATCAGTATATAGGTAATATTTCAAAAAATTTCAGAAATTCAAAAATCTACTATTGAAATGTTATTTTTGAGTGAATTTAATACTAACCTAAGTGAAAGAAACAATAAAACATTGCAAAATATATATTTTATCAATATAAATGTCTGAGTACTTAAGGCTTGAATGTATGGAAGAATGATCGTATGACAATCAGTATATAGGTAATATTTCAAAAAATTTCAAAAATTCAAAAATCTACTATTGAAATGTTATTTTTGAGTGAATTTAATACTAACCTAAGTGAAAGAAACAATAAAACATTGCAAAATATATATTTTATCAATATAAATGTCTGAGTACTTAAGGCTTGAATGTATGGAAGAATGATCGTGTGAGAATCAGTATATAGGTAACATTTCAAAAAATTTCAATAATTCAAAAGTCTACTATTGAAATGTTATTTTTAAGTAAAAGAAACAATAAAACATTGCAAAATTTATAATTTATCAATATGGATTTTTGAGCACTTAAGGCTTGAACGTATGGAAGAATGATCGTATGACAATCAGTATATAGGTAAAATTTTAAAAAAATTTCTAAAATTCAAAAATCTACTTTTGAAATGTTATTTTTAAGTGAAAGAAACAATAAAACATTACAAAATTTATATTTTATCATAATGGATTTTTGAGCACTTAAGGCTTGAACGTATGGAATAATGATCGTATGACAATCAGTATATAGGTAACATTTCAAAATATTTCGAAAATTCAAAAATCTACTATTGAAATGTTATTTTTAAGTGAATGAAACAATAAAACATTGCAAATTTTATATTTTATCACTATGGATTTTTGAGCCCTTAAGGCTTGAATGTATGGCAGAATGATCGTATGAGAATCAGTATGTAGGTAACATTTCAAAAAATATCTAAAATTCAAAAATCTACTATTGAAATGTTATTTTTAAGTGAATTTAATTCTAATCTAAGTGAAAGAAACAATAAAACATTGCAAATTGACACTTTATCAATATGGATTTTTGAGCACTTAAGGCTTGAACGTATGGAAGAATGATCGTATGAGAATCAGTATATAGGTAATATTTCAAAAAATTTCTAAAATTCAAAAATCTACTATTGAAATGTTATTTTTGAGTGAATTTAATACTAACCTAAGTGAAAGAAACAATAAAACATTGCAAAATATATATTTTATCAATATAAATGTCTGAGTACTTAAGGCTTGAAAGTATGGAAGAATGATCGTATGAGAATCAGTATATAGGTAACATTTCAAAAAATTTTAATAATTCAAAAGTCTACTATTGAAATGTTATTTTTAAGTAAAAGAAACAATAAAACATTGCAAAATTTATATTTTATCAATATGGATTTTTGAGCACTTAAGGCTTGAACGTATGGAAGAATGATCGTATGACAATCAGTATATAGGTAATATTTCAAAAAATTTCTAAAATTCAAAAATCTACTATTGAAATGTTATTTTTGAGTGAATTTAATACTAACCTAAGTGAAAGAAACAATAAAACATTGCAAAGTATATATTTTATCAATATAAATGTCTGAGTACTTAAGGCTTGATGTATGGAAGAATGATCTTATAAGAATCAGTATATAGGTAACATTTCAAAAAATTTCTAAACTTCAAAAATCTACTATTGAAATATTATTTTTAAGTGAAAGAAACAATAAAACATTGCAAAATTTATATTTTATCAATATGGATTTTTGAGCACTTAAGGCTTGACCGTATGGAAGAATGATCATATGACAATCAGTATATAGGTAATATTTCAAAAAATTTCAGAAATACAAAAATCTACTATTGAAGTGTTATTTTTGAGTAAATTTAATTTAATACTAATCTAAGTGAAAGAAACAATAAAACATTGCAAATTGATACTTTATCAATTTATTGCAAAATATATATTTTATCAATATAAATGTCTGAGTACTTAAGGCTTGAATGTATGGAAGAATGATCGTATGAGAATCAGTATATAGGTAATATTTCAAAAAATTTCTAAAATTCAAAAATCTACTTTTGAAATGTTATTTTTAAGTGAAAGAAACAATAAAACATTACAAAATTTATATTTTATCATAATGGATTTTTGAGCACTTAAGGCTTGAACGTATGGAAGAATGATCGTATGACAATCAGTATATAGGTAATATTTCAAAAAATTTCAAAAATTCGAAAATCTACTATTGAAATGTTATTTTTGAGTAAATTTAATACTAACCTAAGTGAAAGAAACAATAAAACATTGCAAAATATATATTTTATCAATATAAATGTCTGAGCATTTAAGGCTTGAATGTATGGAAGAATGATCGTAATAGAATCAGTATATAGGTAACATTTCAAAATATTTCGAAAATTCAAAAATCTACTATTGAAATGTTATTTTTAAGTGAAAGAAACAATAAAACTATTATCACTATGGATTTTTGAGCACTTAAGGCTTGAATGTATGGAAGAATGATCGTATGAGAATCAGTATATAGGTAACATTCCAAAAAATTTCAAATATTCAATAATCTACTATTGAAATGTTATTTTAAAGTAAAAGAAACAATAAAACATTGCAAAATTTATATTTTATCAATATGGATTTTTGAGCACTTAAGGCTTGAACGTATGGAAGAATGATCGTATGAGAATCAGTATATAGGTAATATTTCAAAAAATATCTAAAATTCAAAAATCTACTATTGAAATGTTATTTTTAAGTGAATTTAATTCTAATCTAAGTGAAAGAAACAATAAAACATTGCAAATTGACACTTTATCAATATGGATTTTTGAGCACTTAAAGCTTGAACGTATGGAAGAATGATCGTATGAGAATCAGTATATAGGTAATATTTCAAAAAATTTCTAAAATTCAAAAATCTACTATTGAAATGTTATTTTTGAGTGAATTTAATACTAACCTAAGTGAAAGAAACAATAAAACATTGCAAAATATATATTTTATCAATATAAATGTCTGAGTACTTAAGGCTTGAATGTATGGAAGAATGGTCGTATGAGAATCAGTATATAGGTAACATTTCAAAAAATTTCAAAAAAAAAAATTTCAATAATTCAAAAGTCTACTATTGAAATGTTATTTTTAAGTAAAAGAAACAATAAAACATTGCAAAATTTATATTTTATCAATATGGATTTTTGAGCACTTAAGGCTTGAACGTATGGAAGAATGATCGTATGACAATCAGTATATAGGTAATATTTCAAAAAATTTCTAAAATTCAAAAATCTACTATTGAAATGTTATTTTTGAGTGAATTTAATACTAACCTAAGTGAAAGAAACAATAAGACATTGCAAAATATATATTTTATCAATATAAATGTCTGAGTACTTAAGGCTTGAATGTATGAAAGTAGGATCGTATAGGAATCAGTATATAGGTAACATTTCAAAAAATTTCTAAACTTCAAAAATCTACTGTTGAAATATTATTTTTAAGTGAAAGAAACAATAAAACATTGCAAAATTGACATTTTATCAATATGGATTTTTGAGCACTTAAAGCTTGACCGTACGGAAGAATGATCGTATGACAATCAGTATATAGGTAATATTTCCAAAAATTTCAGAAATTCAAAAATCTACTATTGAAATGTTATTTTTGAGTAAATTTAATACTAACCTAAGTGAAAGAAACAATAAAACATTGCGAAATATATATTTTATCAATTTAAATGTCTGAGCACTTAAGGCTTGAATGTATGGAAGAATGATCGTAATAGAATCAGTATATAGGTAATATTTCAAAAAATTTCAAAAATTGAAAAATCTACTATTGAAATGTTATTTGTAAGTGAAAGAAACAATAAAACATTGCAAAATTTACATTTTATCAATATGGATTTTTGAGCACTTTAGGCTTGAATGTATGGTAGAATGATCGTATGAGAATCAGAATATAGGTAATATTTCAAAAAATTTCAAAAATTCAAAAATCTACTATTGAAATGTTATTTTTGAGTGAAAGAAACAATAAAACATTGCAAAATTTATATTTTATCAATATGGATTTTTGAGCACTTAAGGCTTGAACGTATGGAAGAATGATCGTAATAGAATCAGTATATAGGTAATATTTCAAAAAATTTCAAAAATTGAAAAATCTACTATTGAAATGTTATTTGTAAGTGAAAGAAACAATAAAACATTGCAAAATTTACATTTTATCAATATGGATTTTTGAGCACTTAAGGCTTGAATGTATGGAAGAATGATCGTAATAGAATCAGTATATAGGTAACATTTCAAAATATTTCGAAAATTCAAAAATCTACTATTGAAATGTTATTTTTAAGTGAAAGAAACAATAAAACTATTATCACTATGGATTTTTGAGCACTTAAGGCTTGAATGTATGGAAGAATGATCGTATGAGAATCAGTATATAGGTAACATTCCAAAAAATTTCAAATATTCAATAATCTACTATTGAAATGTTATTTTAAAGTAAAAGAAACAATAAAACATTGCAAAATTTATATTTTATCAATATGGATTTTTGAGCACTTAAGGCTTGAACGTATGGAAGAATGATCGTATGAGAATCAGTATATAGGTAATATTTCAAAAAATATCTAAAATTCAAAAATCTACTATTGAAATGTTATTTTTAAGTGAATTTAATTCTAATCTAAGTGAAAGAAACAATAAAACATTGCAAATTGACACTTTATCAATATGGATTTTTGAGCACTTAAAGCTTGAACGTATGGAAGAATGATCGTATGAGAATCAGTATATAGGTAATATTTCAAAAAATTTCTAAAATTCAAAAATCTACTATTGAAATGTTATTTTTGAGTGAATTTAATACTAACCTAAGTGAAAGAAACAATAAAACATTGCAAAATATATATTTTATCAATATAAATGTCTGAGTACTTAAGGCTTGAATGTATGGAAGAATGGTCGTATGAGAATCAGTATATAGGTAACATTTCAAAAAATTTCAAAAAAAAAAATTTCAATAATTCAAAAGTCTACTATTGAAATGTTATTTTTAAGTAAAAGAAACAATAAAACATTGCAAAATTTATATTTTATCAATATGGATTTTTGAGCACTTAAGGCTTGAACGTATGGAAGAATGATCGTATGACAATCAGTATATAGGTAATATTTCAAAAAATTTCTAAAATTCAAAAATCTACTATTGAAATGTTATTTTTGAGTGAATTTAATACTAACCTAAGTGAAAGAAACAATAAGACATTGCAAAATATATATTTTATCAATATAAATGTCTGAGTACTTAAGGCTTGAATGTATGAAAGAATGATCGTATAGGAATCAGTATATAGGTAACATTTCAAAAAATTTCTAAACTTCAAAAATCTACTGTTGAAATATTATTTTTAAGTGAAAGAAACAATAAAACATTGCAAAATTGACATTTTATCAATATGGATTTTTGAGCACTTAAAGCTTGACCGTACGGAAGAATGATCGTATGACAATCAGTATATAGGTAATATTTCCAAAAATTTCAGAAATTCAAAAATCTACTATTGAAATGTTATTTTTGAGTAAATTTAATACTAACCTAAGTGAAAGAAACAATAAAACATTGCGAAATATATATTTTATCAATTTAAATGTCTGAGCACTTAAGGCTTGAATGTATGGAAGAATGATCGTATGAGAATCAGTATATAGGTAACATTTCAAAAAATTTCAATAATTCAAAAGTCTACTATTGAAATGTTATTTTTAAGTAAAAGAAACAATAAAACATTGCAAAATTTATATTTTATCAATATGGATTTTTGAGCACTTAAAGCTTAAACGTATGGAAGAATGATCGTATGACAATCAGTATATAGGTAATATTTCAAAAAATTTCAAAAATTCAAAAATCTACTATTGAAATGTTATTTTTGAGTGAATTTAATACTAACCTAAGTGAAAGAAACAATAAAACATTGCAAAATATATATTTTATCAATATAAATGTCTGAGTACTTAAGGCTTGAATGTATGGAAGAATGATCGAATGAGAATCAGTATATAGGTAACATTTCAAAAAATTTCTAAAATTCAAAAATCTACTATTGAAATGTTATTTTTGAGTGAATTTAATACTAACCTAAGTGAAAGAAACAATAAAACATTGCAAAGTATATATTTTATCAATATAAATGTCTGAGTACTTAAGGCTTGATGTATGGAAGAATGATCTTATAAGAATCAGTATATAGGTAACATTTCAAAAAATTTCTAAACTTCAAAAATCTACTATTGAAATATTATTTTTAAGTGAAAGAAACAATAAAACATTGCAAAATTTATATTTTATCAATATGGATTTTTGAGCACTTAAGGCTTGACCGTATGGAAGAATGATCATATGACAATCAGTATATAGGTAATATTTCAAAAAATTTCAGAAATTCAAAAATCTACTATTGAAGTGTTATTTTTGAGTAAATTTAATTTAATACTAATCTAAGTGAAAGAAACAATAAAACATTGCAAATTGATACTTTATCAATTTATTGCAAAATATATATTTTATCAATATAAATGTCTGAGTACTTAAGGCTTGAATGTATGGAAGAATGATCGTATGAGAATCAGTATATAGGTAATATTTCAAAAAATTTCTAAAATTCAAAAATCTACTTTTGAAATGTTATTTTTAAGTGAAAGAAACAATAAAACATTACAAAATTTATATTTTATCATAATGGATTTTTGAGCACTTAAGGCTTGAACGTATGGAAGAATGATCGTATGACAATCAGTATATAGGTAATATTTCAAAAAATTTCAAAAATTCGAAAATCTACTATTGAAATGTTATTTTTGAGTAAATTTAATACTAACCTAAGTGAAAGAAACAATAAAACATTGCAAAATATATATTTTATCAATATAAATGTCTGAGCATTTAAGGCTTGAATGTATGGAAGAATGATCGTAATAGAATCAGTATATAGGTAACATTTCAAAATATTTCGAAAATTCAAAAATCTACTATTGAAATGTTATTTTTAAGTGAAAGAAACAATAAAACTATTATCACTATGGATTTTTGAGCACTTAAGGCTTGAATGTATGGAAGAATGATCGTATGAGAATCAGTATATAGGTAACATTCCAAAAAATTTCAAATATTCAATAATCTACTATTGAAATGTTATTTTAAAGTAAAAGAAACAATAAAACATTGCAAAATTTATATTTTATCAATATGGATTTTTGAGCACTTAAGGCTTGAACGTATGGAAGAATGATCGTATGAGAATCAGTATATAGGTAATATTTCAAAAAATATCTAAAATTCAAAAATCTACTATTGAAATGTTATTTTTAAGTGAATTTAATTCTAATCTAAGTGAAAGAAACAATAAAACATTGCAAATTGACACTTTATCAATATGGATTTTTGAGCACTTAAAGCTTGAACGTATGGAAGAATGATCGTATGAGAATCAGTATATAGGTAATATTTCAAAAAATTTCTAAAATTCAAAAATCTACTATTGAAATGTTATTTTTGAGTGAATTTAATACTAACCTAAGTGAAAGAAACAATAAAACATTGCAAAATATATATTTTATCAATATAAATGTCTGAGTACTTAAGGCTTGAATGTATGGAAGAATGGTCGTATGAGAATCAGTATATAGGTAACATTTCAAAAAATTTCAAAAAAAAAAATTTCAATAATTCAAAAGTCTACTATTGAAATGTTATTTTTAAGTAAAAGAAACAATAAAACATTGCAAAATTTATATTTTATCAATATGGATTTTTGAGCACTTAAGGCTTGAACGTATGGAAGAATGATCGTATGACAATCAGTATATAGGTAATATTTCAAAAAATTTCTAAAATTCAAAAATCTACTATTGAAATGTTATTTTTGAGTGAATTTAATACTAACCTAAGTGAAAGAAACAATAAGACATTGCAAAATATATATTTTATCAATATAAATGTCTGAGTACTTAAGGCTTGAATGTATGGAAGAATGATCGTATAAGAATCAGTATATAGGTAACATTTCAAAAAATTTCTAAACTTCAAAAATCTACTGTTGAAATATTATTTTTAAGTGAAAGAAACAATAAAACATTGCAAAATTGACATTTTATCAATATGGATTTTTGAGCACTTAAAGCTTGACCGTACGGAAGAATGATCGTATGACAATCAGTATATAGGTAATATTTCCAAAAATTTCAGAAATTCAAAAATCTACTATTGAAATGTTATTTTTGAGTAAATTTAATACTAACCTAAGTGAAAGAAACAATAAAACATTGCGAAATATATATTTTATCAATTTAAATGTCTGAGCACTTAAGGCTTGAATGTATGGAAGAATGATCGTATGAGAATCAGTATATAGGTAACATTTCAAAAAATTTCAATAATTCAAAAGTCTACTATTGAAATGTTATTTTTAAGTAAAAGAAACAATAAAACATTGCAAAATTTATATTTTATCAATATGGATTTTTGAGCACTTAAAGCTTAAACGTATGGAAGAATGATCGTATGACAATCAGTATATAGGTAATATTTCAAAAAATTTCAAAAATTCAAAAATCTACTATTGAAATGTTATTTTTGAGTGAATTTAATACTAACCTAAGTGAAAGAAACAATAAAACATTGCAAAATATATATTTTATCAATATAAATGTCTGAGTACTTAAGGCTTGAATGTATGGAAGAATGATCGAATGAGAATCAGTATATAGGTAACATTTCAAAAAAGTTCTAAAATTCAAAAATCTACTATTGAAATGTTATTTTTAAGTGAATTTAATTCTAATCTAAGTGAAAGAAACAATAAAACATTGCAAAATTTATATTTTATCAATATGGATTTTTGAGCACTTAAGGCTTGACCGTATGGAAGAATGATCGTATGACAATCAGTATATAGGTAATATTTCAAAAAATTTCAGAAATTCAAAAATCTACTATTGAAATGTTATTTTTAAGTAAATTTAATACTAACCTAAGTGAAAGAAACAATAAAACATTGCAAAATATATATTTTATCAATTTAAATGTCTGAGCACTTAAGGCTTGAATGTGTGGAAGAATGATCGTATGAGAATCAGTATATAGGTAACATTTCAAAAAATTTCAATAATTCAAAAGTCTACTATTGAAATGTTATTTTTAAGTAAAAGAAACAATAAAACATTGCAAAATTTATATTTTATCAATATGGATTTTTGAGCACTTAAAGCTTAAACGTATGGAAGAATGATCGTATGACAATCAGTATATAGGTAATATTTCAAAAAATTTGAAAAATTCAAAAATCTACTATTGAAATGTTATTTTTGAGTGAATTTAATACTAACCTAAGTGAAAGAAACAATAAAACATTGCAAAATATAAATTTTATCAATATAAATGTCTGAGTACTTAAGGCTTGAATGTATGGAAGAATGATCGTATGAGAATCAGTATATAGGTAACATTTCAAAAAATCAAAAATCTACTATTGAAATGTTATTTTTAAGTGAAAGAAACAATAAAACATTACAAAATTTATATTTTATCATAATGGATTTTTGAGCACTTAAGGCTTGAACGTATGGAAGAATGATCGTATGACAATCAGTATATAGGTAATATTTCAAAAAATTTAAAAAATTCAAAAATCTACTATTGAAATGTTATTTTTGAGTAAATTTAATACTAACCTAAGTGAAAGAAACAATAAAACATTGCAAAATATATATTTTATCAATATAAATGTCTGAGTACTTAAGGCTTGAATGTATGGAAGAATGATCGAATGAGAATCAGTATATAGGTAACATTTCAAAAAAGTTCTAAAATTCAAAAATCTACTATTGAAATGTTATTTTTAAGTGAATTTAATTCTAATCTAAGTGAAAGAAACAATAAAACATTGCAAAATTTATATTTTATCAATATGGATTTTTGAGCACTTAAGGCTTGACCGTATGGAAGAATGATCGTATGACAATCAGTATATAGGTAATATTTCAAAAAATTTAAAAAATTCAAAAATCTACTATTGAAATGTTATTTTTGAGTAAATTTAATACTAACCTAAGTGAAAGAAACAATAAAACATTGCAAAATTTATATTTTATCAATATGGATTTTTGAGCACTTAAGGCTTGAATGTATGGAAGAATGATCGAATGAGAATCAGTATATAGGTAACATTTCAAAAAATTTCAAAAATTCAAAAATCTACTATTGAAATGTTGTTTTTGAGTGAATTTAATACTAACCTAAGTGAAAGAAACAATAAAACATTGCAAATTTATATTTTATCAATATGGATTTTTGAGCACTTAAGGCTTGAACGTATGGAAGAATGATCGTATGAGAATCAGTATATAGGTAATATTTGAAAAAATTTCTAAAATTCAAAAATCTACTATTGAAATGTTATTTTTAAGTGAAAGAAACAATAAAACATTGCAAAATTTATATTTTATCAATATGGATTTTTGAGCACTTAAAGCTTAAACGTATGGAAGAATGATCGTATGACAATCAGTATATAGGTAATATTTCAAAAAATTTCAAAAATTCAAAAATCTACTATTGAAATGTTATTTTTGAGTGAATTTAATACTAACCGAAGTGAAAGAAACAATAAAACATTGCAAAATATATATTTTATCAATATAAATGTCTGAGCACTTAAGGCTTGAATGTATGGAAGAATGATCGTATGAGAATCAGTATATAGGTAATATTTCAAAAAATTTCTAAAATTCAAAAATCTACTATTGAAATGTTATTTTTAAGTGAAAGAAACAATAAAACATTGCAAAATTTATATTTTATCGATATGGATTTTTGAGCACTTAAGGCTTGAATGTATGGAAGAATGATCGTATGAGAATCAGTATATAGGTAACATTTCAAAAAATTTCTAAAATTCAAAAATCTACCTTTGAAATGTTATATTTAAGTGAAAGAAACAATAAAACATTGCAAAATTTATATTTTATCAAAATGGATTTTTGAGCACTTAAGGCTTGAATGTATGGAAGAATGATCGTATGATAATCAGTATATAGGTAATATTTTAAAAAATTTCAAAAATTCAAAAATCTACTATTGAAATGTTATTTTTAAGTGAAAGAAACAATAAAACATTGCAAAATTTATATTTTATCAATATGGATTTTTGAGCACTTAAGGCTTGAATGTATGGAAGAATGATCGTATGATAATCAGTATATAGGTAACATTTAAAAAAACTTCAAAAATTCAAAAATCTACTATTGAAATGTTATTTTTAAGTGAATTTAATTCTAATCTAAGTGAAAGAAACAATAAAACATTGCAAAATTTATATTTTATCGATATGGATTTTAGAGCACTTAAGGCTTGAACGTATGGAAGAATGATCGTATGACAATCAGTATATAGGTAATATTTCAAAAAATTTAAAAAATTCAAAAATCTACTATTGAAATGTTATTTTTGATTAAATTTAATACTAACCGAAGTGAAAGAAACAATAAAACATTGCAAAATATATATTTTATCAATATAAATGTCTGAGTACTTAAGGCTTGAATTTATGGAAGAATGATCGAATGAGAATCAGTATATAGGTAACATTTCAAAAAATTTCAAAAATTCAAAAATCTACTATTGAAATGTTGTTTTTGAGTGAATTTAATACTAACCTAAGTGAAAGAAACAATAAAACATTGCAAATTTATATTTTATCAATATGGATTTTTGAGCACTTAAGGCTTGAACGTATGGAAGAATGATCGTATGAGAATCAGTATATAGGTAATATTTCAAAAAATTTCTTAAATTCAAAAATCTACCTTTGAAATGTTATATTTAAGTGAAAGAAACAATAAAACATTGCAAAATTTATATTTTATCAAAATGGATTTTTGAGCACTTAAGGCTTGAATGTATGGAAGAATGATCGTATGATAATCAGTATATAGGTAATATTTTAAAAAATTTCAAAAATTCAAAAATCTACTATTGAAATGTTATTTTTAAGTGAAAGAAACAATAAAACATTGCAAAATTTATATTTTATCAATATGGATTTTTGAGCACTTAAGGCTTGAATGTATGGAAGAATGATCGTATGATAATCAGTATATAGGTAACATTTAAAAAAACTTCAAAAATTCAAAAATCTACTATTGAAATGTTATTTTTAAGTGAATTTAATTCTAATCTAAGTGAAAGAAACAATAAAACATTGCAAAATTTATATTTTATCGATATGGATTTTAGAGCACTTAAGGCTTGAACGTATGGAAGAATGATCGTATGACAATCAGTATATAGGTAATATTTCAAAAAATTTAAAAAATTCAAAAATCTACTATTGAAATGTTATTTTTGATTAAATTTAATACTAACCGAAGTGAAAGAAACAATAAAACATTGCAAAATATATATTTTATCAATATAAATGTCTGAGTACTTAAGGCTTGAATTTATGGAAGAATGATCGAATGAGAATCAGTATATAGGTAACATTTCAAAAAATTTCAAAAATTCAAAAATCTACTATTGAAATGTTGTTTTTGAGTGAATTTAATACTAACCTAAGTGAAAGAAACAATAAAACATTGCAAATTTATATTTTATCAATATGGATTTTTGAGCACTTAAGGCTTGAACGTATGGAAGAATGATCGTATGAGAATCAGTATATAGGTAATATTTCAAAAAATTTCTTAAATTCAAAAATCTACTATTGAAATGTTATTTTTAAGTGAAAGAAACAATAAAACATTGCAAAATTTATATTTTATCGATATGGATTTTTGAGCACTTAAGGCTTGAATGTATGGAAGAATGATCGTATGACAATCAGTATATAGGTAATATTTCAAAAAATTTCTAAAATTCAAAAATCTACTATTGAAATGTTATTTTTAAGTGAAAGAAACAATAAAACATTGCAAAATTTATATTTTATCAAAATGGATTTTTGAGCACTTAAGGCTTGAATGTATGGAAGAATGATCGTATGAGAATCAGTATATAGGTAACATTTCAAAAAATTTCAAAAATTCAAAAATCTACTATTGAAATGTTGTTTTTGAGTGAATTTAATACTAACCTAAGTGAAAGAAACAACATTGCAAAATATATATTTTATCAATATAAATGTCTGAGCACTTAAGGCTTGAATGTATGGAAGAATGATCGTATGAGAATCAGTATATAGGTAATATTTCAAATAATTTCAAAAATTCAAAAATCTACTATTGAAATGTTATTTTTAAGTGAAAGAAACAATAAAACATTGCAAAATTTATATTTTATCAAAATGGATTTTTGAGCACTTAAGGCTTGAATGTATGGAAGAATGATCGTATGAGAATCAGTATATAGGTAACATTTCAAAAAATTTCAAAAATTCAAAAATCTACTATTGAAATGTTGTTTTTGAGTGAATTTAATACTAACCTAAGTGAAAGAAACAATAAAACATTGCAAATTTATATTTTATCAATATGAATTTTTGAGCACTTAAGGCTTGAACGTATGGAAGAATGATCGTATGACAATCAGTATATACGTAATATTTCAAAAAATTACAAAAATTCAAAAATATACTATTGAAATGTTATTTTTAAGTGAAAGAAACAATAAAACATTGCAAAATTTATATTTTGAAGTGAAACTTCTTTAGCATGGGTGCGATTTAAAACTCGATGAAACGACATGAGAAAGAGACAGACTATACAATTATATGATTTAGCCTGCGAGAGAATGAAATAGAATATAGAAAGACAGTCTGTATTCATAAACTGAGAAGTCATAAAAAAAAGTAACAACAACAACATGCTTAGTTGTAATTTTGGCATTCCTCTTCAACCGTCACTTTCGCCATCTGGCGCATATGCAACAACAACTTGTTTGTTATGTTTACTACAAATATTATAAAAAACTCTTGTTGTTGTTATTTTCGGCGTAAACAAGCACTTTTAATACGGACAGTGTGGTTGTTGCTACCTATGACACTGTCTGAGCGTATGCATTGTGTTTGTTGTTGCCCGCTACTTAGTGTCAACGTCACTAATCAGCTTCATAATATATGAGCCGTGAATTCATCTGCAATTCACGTCCTCCCAATTATGTTGAAGGCCGTTCAATTTGCAATTGACAATAATACCCTTTCCTTTGCTGTGCTTAGCAAATGAAAAAAATTAACTTACAAATTCAAAATACTCCAAAAGTGAACACTAATAATAAATTCTATATGCAATAAATAAAGTCAAGTAGATTCCACACATTGGTAGTTAACTTGACTCTGTTCTTCGGGAGACAGAATTAATTTTTCTTCTTCGCATATATGCATTTAAAAATGTACGCATTCCAACTTTGCGCAAATAACAAGGTGACACATACATATTTTCATAAAATTTACCATTTTTACGAGTTTTTTTTAAACCATTTTAAATGCAACTTCATATTATTTATAAATTGAAGATTATTTAAACAATTTTATTCGAATGTATTTCTTTTCAATCTTCGAAAATAGATACAAGCAGATTGATTGTTTTCCAGCCCAAAAAAATTTGGTTGATAATATATTTCTCAGACACTCAAATTTTCCTTGTTACTGTTTTGAAATCATAGACCTGAAATGTTGCACATATCTTCCAATTTTATTACCATAAAGCATTGATTAGAGGAAAAAAGCAAATTTACGTCATTGTATGTAAAACGTTTTTTGTTTTTAATCAATTGTCTTGAAACTTCAGACTTTTTGTCTTACAGAGACATAAAAACTATTTTGATCAAAAATTGGGCATTGCTACGCCTACTTATACTTTCTTTAAAAGAAACAAAAAACCTGTAAGGACGCTATCTTCGGTCCTTCCATGCCCATTTTCTGGATTGAATTTCTCTTTATCTTAATATCCTATACTCTAATTTTCATTGTTTTAGCTCATTGCATTCTGAAATATAATTTCTGAATATAATTATCAATTTTGAATTGAAAGATAAAGAGAAATTCAATCCAGAAAATGGGCATGGCAAGACCGAAGATAGCGTCCTTACAGGTTTTTTGTTTCTTTTAAAGAAAGTTTCACTTCATACACGTGTACTGTGTTGCACGCGATTTTTATTTTATCAATATAAATGTCTGAGCACTTAAGGCTTGACCGTAAGGAAGAATGATCCTATGACAATCAGTATATAGGTAACATTTCAAAAAATTTCTAAAATTCAAAAATCTACTATTAAAATGTTATTTTTAAGTGAAAGAAACAATAAAACATTGCAAAATATATATTTTATCAATATAAATGTCTGAGCACTTAAGGCTTGAACGTATGGAAGAATGATCGTATGAGAATCAGTATATAGGTAACATTTCAAAAAATTTCTAAAATTCAAAAATCTACTATTGAAATGTTATTTTTAAGTGAAAGTAACAATAAAACATTGCAAAATTTATATTTTATCAATATGGATTTTTGAGCACTTAAGGCTTGAACGTATGGAAGAATGATCGTATGAGAATCGGTATATACGTAATATTTCAAAAAATTACAAAAATTCAATAATCTACTATTGAAATGTTATTTTCGAGTGTATTTAATACGAACCTAAGTGAAAGAAACAATAAAACATTGCAAATTTATATTTTATCAATATGAATTTTTGAGCACTTAAGGCTTGAACGTATGGAAGAATGATCGTATGAGAATCAGAATATAGGTAACATTTCAAGAAATTTCAAAAATTCAAAAATCTACTATTGAAATGTTGTTTTTGAGTGAATTTAATACTAACCTAAGTGAAAGAAACAATAAAACATTGCAAATTTATGTTTTATCAATATGAATTTTTGAGCACTTAAGGCTTGAACGTATGGAAGAATGATCGTATGAGAATCAGTATATACGTAATATTTCAAAAAATTACAAAAATTCAAAAATCTACTATTGAAATGTTGTTTTTGAGTGAATTTAATTCTAATCTAAGTGAAAGAAACAATATAACATTTCAAAATTTAAATTTTATCAATGTGGATTTTTGAGCACTTAAGGCTTGAACGTATGGAAGAATGATCGTATGAGAATCAGTATATAGGTAACATTTCTAAAAATTTCTAAAATTCAAAAATCTACTATTGAAATGTTATTTTTAAGTGAAAGAAACAATAAAACATTGCAAAATTTATATTTTATCAATATGGATTTTTGAGCACTTAAGGCTTGAACGTATGGAAGAATGATCGTATGAGAATCAGTATATTCGTAATATTTCAAAAAATTACAAAAATTCAAAAATCTACTATTGAAATGTTGTTTTTGAGTGAATTTAATTCTAATCTAAGTGAAAGAAACAATATAACATTTCAAAATTTAAATTTTATCAATGTGGATTTTTGAGCACTTAAGGCTTGAATGTATGGAAGAATGATCGTATGAGAATCAGTAAATAGGTAATATTTCAAAAAATATCTAAAATTCAAAAATCTACTATTGAAATGTTATTTTTAAGTGAAAGAAACAATAAAACATTGCAAAATTTATATTTTATCAATATGGATTTTTGAGCACTTAAGGCTTGAACGTATGGAAGAATGATCGTATGAGAATCAGTATATACGTAATATTTCAAAAAATTACAAAAATTCAAAAATCTACTATTGAAATGTTATTTTTAAGTGAAAGAAACAATAAAACATTGCAAAATTTCTATTTTATCAATATAAATGTCTGAGCACTTAAGGCTTGACCGTAAGGAAGAATGATCCTATGACAATCAGTATATAGGTAACATTTCAAAAAATTTCTAAAATTCAAAAATCTACTATTGAAATGTTATTTTTAAGTGAAAGTAACAATAAAACATTGCAAAATTTATATTTTATCAATATGGATTTTTGAGCACTTAAGGCTTGAACGTATGGAAGAATGATCGTATGAGAATCAGTATATACGTAATATTTCAAAAAATTACAAAAATTCAAAAATCTTCTATTGAAATGTTATTTTTAAGTGAAAGAAACAATAAAACATTGCAAAATTTATATTTTATCAATATGGATTTTTGAGCACTTAAGGCTTGAATGTATGGAAGAATGATCGTATGATAATCAGTATATAGGTAACATTTAAAAAAACTTCAAAAATTCAAAAATCTACTATTGAAATGTTATTTTTAAGTGAATTTAATTCTAATCTAAGTGAAAGAAACAATAAAACATTGCAAAATTTATATTTTATCGATATGGATTTTAGAGCACTTAAGGCTTGAACTTATGGAAGAATGATCGTATGACAATCAGTATATAGGTAATATTTCAAAAAATTTAAAAAATTCAAAAATCTACTATTGAAATGTTATTTTTGAGTAAATTTAATACTAACCGAAGTGAAAGAAACAATAAAACATTGCAAAATATATATTTTATCAATATAAATGTCTGAGTACTTAAGGCTTGAATTTATGGAAGAATGATCGAATGAGAATAAGTATATAGGTAACATTTCAAAAAATTTCAAAAATTCAAAAATCTACTATTGAAATGTTGTTTTTGAGTGAATTTAATACTAACCTAAGTGAAAGAAACAATAAAACATTGCAAATTTATATTTTATCAATATGGATTTTTGAGCACTTAAGGCTTGAACGTATGGAAGAATGATCGTATGAGAATCAGTATATAGGTAATATTTCAAAAAATTTCTAAAATTCAAAAATCTACTATTGAAATATTATTTTTAAGTGAAAGAAACAATAAAACATTGCAAAATTTATATTTTATCGATATGGATTTTTGAGCACTTAAGGCTTGAATGTATGGAAGAATGATCGTATGACAATCAGTATATAGGTAATATTTCAAAAAATTTTAAAAATTCAAAAATCTACTATTGAAATGTTATTTTTGAGTGAATTTAATACTAACCGAAGTGAAAGAAACAATAAAACATTGCAAAATATATATTTTATCAATATAAATGTCTGAGCATTTAAGGCTTGAATGTATGGAAGAATGATCGTATGAGAATCAGTATATAGGTAATATTTCAAAAAATTTCTAAAATTCAAAAATCTACTATTGAAATGTTATTTTTAAGTGAAAGAAACAATAAAACATTGCAAAATTTATATTTTATCGATATGGATTTTTGAGCACTTAAGGCTTGAATGTATGGAAGAATGATCGTATGACAATCAGTATATAGGTAATATTTCAAAAAATTTCAAAAATTCAAAAATCTACTATTGAAATGTTATTTTTGAGTGAATTTAATACTAACCGAAGTGAAAGAAACAATAAAACATTGCAAAATATATATTTTATCAATATAAATGTCTGAGCATTTAAGGCTTGAATGTATGGAAGAATGATCGTATGAGAATCAGTATATAGGTAATATTTCAAAAAATTTCTAAAATTCAAAAATCTACTATTGAAATGTTATTTTTAAGTGAAAGAAACAATAAAACATTGCAAAATTTATATTTTATCGATATGGATTTTTGAGCACTTAAGGCTTGAATGTATGGAAGAATGATCGTATGAGAATCAGTATATAGGTAACATTTCAAAAAATTTCTAAAATTCAAAAATCTACCTTTGAAATGTTATATTTAAGTGAAAGAAACAATAAAACATTGCAAAATTTATATTTTATCAAAATGGATTTTTGAGCACTTAAGGCTTGAACGTATGGAAGAATGATCGTATGACAATCAGTATATAGGTAATATTTCAAAAAATTTCAAAAATTCAAAAATCTAATATTGAAATGTTATTTTTGAGTAAATTTAATACTAACCTAAGTGAAAGAAACAATAAAACATTGCAAAATATATATTTTATCAATATAAATGTCTGAGCACTTAAGGCTTGAATGTATGGAAGAATGATCGAATGAGAATCAGTATATAGGTAACATTTCACAAAATTTCAAAAATTCAAAAATCTACTATTGAAATGTTGTTTTTGAGTGAATTTAATACTAACCTAAGTGAAAGAAACAATAAAACATTGCAAATTTATATTTTATCAATATGGATTTTTGAGCACTTAAGGCTTGAACGTATGGAAGAATGATCGTATGAGAATCAGTATATAGGTAATATTTCAAAAAATTTCTAAAATTCAAAAATCTACTATTGAAATGTTATTTTTAAGTGAAAGAAACAATAAAACATTGGAAAATGTATATTTTATCGATATGGATTTTAGAGCACTTAAGGCTTGAATGTATGGAAGAATGATCGTATGACAATCAGTATATAGGTAATATTTCAAAAAATTTCAAAAATTCAAAAATCTACTATTGAAATGTTATTTTTGAGTGAATTTAATACTAACCGAAGTGAAAGAAACAATAAAACATTGCAAAATATATATTTTATCAATATAAATGTCTGAGTACTTAAGGCTTGAATTTATGGAAGAATGATCGTAATAGAATCAGTATATAGGTAACATTTCAAAAAATTTCAAAAATTCAAAAATCTACTAACATTGCAAAATATATATTTTATCAATATAAATGTCTGAGCACTTAAGTCTTGAATGTATGGAAGAATGATCGTATGAGAATCAGTATATAGGTAACATTTCAAAAAATTTCTAAAATTCAAAAATCTACTATTGAAATGATATTTTTAAGTGAATGAAACAATAAAACATTGCAAAATTTATATTTTATCAAAATGGATTTATGAGCACTTAAGGCTTGAATGTATGGAAGAATGATCGTATGAGAATCAGTATATAGGTAATATTTCAAAAAATTTCTAAAATTCAAAAATCTACTATTGAAATGTTATTTTTAAGTGAAAGAAACAATAAAACATTGCAAAATTTATATTTTATCGATATGGATTTTTGAGCACTTAAGGCTTGAATGTATGGAAGAATGATCGTATGAGAATCAGTATATAGGTAACATTTCAAAAAATTTCTAAAATTCAAAAATCTACCTTTGAAATGTTATTTTTAAGTGAAAGAAACAATAAAACATTGCAAAATTTATATTTTATCAAAATGGATTTTTGAGCACTTAAGGCTTGAACGTATGGAAGAATGATCGTATGACAATCAGTATATAGGTAACATTTCAAAAAATTTCTAAAATTCAAAAATCTACTATTGAAATGTTATTTTTAAGTGAAAGAAACAATAAAACATTGCAAAATTTATATTTTATCAAAATGGATTTTTGAGCACTTAAGGCTTGAACGTATGGAAGAATGATCGTATGACAATCAGTATATAGGTAATATTTCAAAAAATTTCAAAAATTCAAAAATCTAATATTGAAATGTTATTTTTGAGTAAATTTAATACTAACCTAAGTGAAAGAAACAATAAAACATTGCAAAATTTATATTTTATCGATATGGATTTTTGAGCACTTAAGGCTTGAATGTATGGAAGAATGATCGTATGAGAATCAGTATATAGGTAACATTTCAAAAAATTTCTAAAATTCAAAAATCTACCTTTGAAATGTTGTATTTAAGTGAAAGAAACAATAAAACATTGCAAAATTTATATTTTATCAAAATGGATTTTTGAGCACTTAAGGCTTGAACGTATGGAAGAATGATCGTATGACAATCAGTATATAAGTAATATTTCAAAAAATTTCAAAAATTCAAAAATCTAATATTGAAATGTTATTTTTGAGTAAATTTAATACTAACCTAAGTGAAAGAAACAATAAAACATTGCAAAATATATATATTTTATCAATATAAATGTCTGAGCACTTAAGGCTTGAATGTATGGAAGAATGATCGAATGAGAATCAGTATATAGGTAACATTTCACAAAATTTCAAAAATTCAAAAATCTACTATTGAAATGTTGTTTTTGAGTGAATTTAATACTAACCTAAGTGAAAGAAACAATAAAACATTGCAAATTTATATTTTATCAATATGGATTTTTGAGCACTTAAGGCTTGAACGTATGGAAGAATGATCGTATGAGAATCAGTATATAGGTAATATTTCAAAAAATTTCTAAAATTCAAAAATCTACTATTGAAATGTTATTTTTAAGTGAAAGAAACAATAAAACATTGCAAAATGTATATTTTATCGATATGGATTTTAGAGCACTTAAGGCTTGAATGTATGGAAGAATGATCGTATGACAATCAGTATATAGGTAATATTTTAAAAAATTTCAAAAATTCAAAAATCTACTATTGAAATGTTATTTTTGAGTGAATTTAATACTAACCTAAGTGAAAGAAACAATAAAACATTGCAAAATATATATTTTATCAATATAAATGTCTGAGCATTTAAGGCTTGAATGTATGGAAGAATGATCGTAATAGAATCAGTATATAGGTAACATTTCAAAAAATTTCGAAAATTCAAAAATATACTATTGAAATGTTATTTTTAAGTGAAAGAAACAATGAAACATTGCAAAATTTATATTTTATCAATAT
Organism: Phortica okadai; assembly: GCA_034638295.1. Classification (NCBI taxonomy): domain Eukaryota; kingdom Metazoa; phylum Arthropoda; class Insecta; order Diptera; family Drosophilidae; genus Phortica; species Phortica okadai. The sequence continues at coordinate 340,037 of JAWUZV010000032.1, read as the reverse complement.
GGATTTTTGAGCCTTTAAGGCTTGAATGTATGGAAGAATGATCGTAAGAGAATCAGTAATATTTCAAAAAATTTTGAAAATTCAAAAATCTACTATTGAAATGTTATTTTTAAGTGAAAGAAACAATATAACATTTCAAAATTAAAATTTTATCAACATGGATTTTTGAGCACTTAAGGCTTGAACGTATGGAAGAATGATGGTATAAGAATCAGTATATAGGTAACATTTCAAAAAATTTCCAAAATTCAAAAATCTACTATTGAAATGTTATTTTTGAGTGAATTTAATATTAACCTAAGTGAAAGAAAGAATAAAAGATTGCAAATTTATATTTTATCAATATGGATTTTTGAGCATTTAGGGCTTGAACGTATGGAAGAATGATCGTATGAGAATCAGTATATCGGTAATATTTCAAAAAATTTCAAAAATTCAAAAATCTACTATTGAAATGTTGTTTTTGAGTGAATTTAATACTACCCTAAGTGAAAGAAGCAATAAAACATTGCAAAATATATATTTTATCAATATAAATGTCTGAGCACTTAAGGCATGAATGTATGGAAGAATGATCGTATGAGAATCAGTATATAGGTAACATTTCAAAAAATTTCAATAATTCAAAAGTCTACTATTGAAATGTTATTTTTAAATAAAAGAAACAATAAAACATTGCAAATTTTATATTTTATCAATATGGATTTTTGAGCACTTAAGGCTTGAACGTATGGAAGAATGATCGTATGACAATCAATATATAGGTAACATTTCAAAAAATTTCAAAAATTCAAAAATCTACTATTGAAATGTTGTTTTTGAGTGAATTTAATACTAACCTAAGTGAAAGAAACAATAAAACATTGCAAAATATATATTTTATCAATATAAATGTCTGAGTACTTAAGGCTTGAATGTATGGAAGAATGATCGAATGAGAATCAGTATATAGGTAACATTTCAAAAAATTTCAAAAATTCAAAAATCTACTATTGAAATGTTGTTTTTGAGTGAATTTAATTCTAATCTAAGTGAAAGAAACAATATAACATTTCAAAATTTAAATTTTATCAATGTGGATTTTTGAGCACTTAAGGCTTGAATGTATGGAAGAATGATCGTATGAGAATCAGTAAATAGGTAATATTTCAAAAAATATCTAAAATTCAAAAATCTACTATTGAAATGTTATTTTTAAGTGAAAGAAACAATAAAACATTGCAAAATTTATATTTTATCAATATGGATTTTTGAGCACTTAAGGCTTGAATGTATGGAAGAATGATCGTATGAGAATCAGTATATAGGTAATATTTCAAAAAATTTCAAAAATTCAAAAATCTACTATTGAAATGTTATTTTTAAGTGAAAGAAACAATAAAACATTGCAAAATTTATATTTTATCAATATGGATTTTTGAGCACTTAAGGCTTGAATGTATGGAAGAATGATCGTATGAGAATCAGTATATAGGTAATATTTCAAAAAATTTCAAAAATTCAAAAATCTACTATTGAAATGTTATTTTTAAGTGAAAGAAACAATAAAACATTGCAAAATTTATATTTTATCAATATGGATTTTTGAGCACTTAAGGCTTGAACATATGGAAGAATGATCGTATGACAATCAGCATATAGGTAATATTTCAAAAAATTTCAAAAATTCAAAAATCTACTATTGAAATGTTATTTTTGAGTGAATTTAATACTAACCTAAGTGAAAAAAACAATAAAACATTGCAAAATTTATATTTTATCAATATGGATTTTTGAGCCTTTAAGGCTTGAATGTATGGAAGAATGATCGTATGAGAATCAGTATATAGGTAATATTTCAAAAAATTTTGAAAATTCAAAAATCTACTATTGAAATGTTATTTTTAAGTAAAAGAAACAATAAAACATTGCAAAATTTATATTTTATCAATATGGATTTTTGAGCACTTAAGGCTTGAATGTATGGAAGAATGATCGTATAAGAATCAGTATATAGGTAATATTTCAAAAAATTTCAAAAATTCAAAAATCTACTATTGAAATGTTATTTTTAAGTGAAAGAAACAATAAAACATTGCAAAATTTATATTTTATCAATATGGATTTTTGAGCACTTAAGGCTTGAATGTATGGAAAAATGATCGTATGAGCATCAGAATATAGGTAACATTTCAAAAAATTTAAAAAATTCAAAAAACTACTATTGAAATGTTGTTTTTGAAAGAATTTAATACTAACCTAAGTGAAAGAAACAATAAAACATTGCAAAATATATATTTTATCAATATAAATGTCTGAGCATTTAAGGCTTGAATGTATGGAAGAATGATCGTATGAGAATCAGTATATAGGTAATATTTCAAATAATTTCAAAAATTCAAAAATCTACTATTGAAATGTTATTTTTAAGTGAAAGAAACAATAAAACATTGCAAAATTTATATTTTATCAAAATGGATTTTTGAGCACTTAAGGCTTGAATGTATGGAAGAATGATCGTATGAGAATCAGTATATAGGTAACATTTCAAAAAATTTCAAAAATTCAAAAATCTACTATTGAAATGTTGTTTTTGAGTGAATTTAATACTAACCTAAGTGAAAGAAACAATAAAACATTGCAAATTTATATTTTATCAATATGAATTTTTGAGCACTTAAGGCTTGAACGTATGGAAGAATGATCGTATGACAATCAGTATATACGTAATATTTCAAAAAATTACAAAAATTCAAAAATCTACTATTGAAATGTTATTTTTAAGTGAAAGAAACAATAAAACATTGCAAAATTTATATTTTATCAATATAAATGTCTGAGCACTTAAGGCTTGACCGTAAGGAAGAATGATCCTATGACAATCAGTATATAGGTAACATTTCAAAAAGTTTCTAAAATTCAAAAATCTACTATTAAAATGTTATTTTTAAGTGAAAGAAACAATAAAACATTGCAAAATATATATTTTATCAATATAAATGTCTGAGCACTTAAGGCTTGAACGTATGGAAGAATGATCGTATGAGAATCAGTATATAGGTAACATTTCAAAAAATTTCTAAAATTCAAAAATCTACTATTGAAATGTTATTTTTAAGTGAAAGTAACAATAAAACATTGCAAAATTTATATTTTATCAATATGGATTTTTGAGCACTTAAGGCTTGAACGTATGGAAGAATGATCGTATGAGAATCGGTATATACGTAATATTTCAAAAAATTACAAAAATTCAAAAATCTACTATTGAAATGTTATTTTCGAGTGTATTTAATACGAACCTAAGTGAAAGAAACAATAAAACATTGCAAATTTATATTTTATCAATATGAATTTTTGAGCACTTAAGGCTTGAACGTATGGAAGAATGATCGTATGAGAATCAGAATATAGGTAACATTTCAAGAAATTTCAAAAATTCAAAAATCTACTATTGAAATGTTGTTTTTGAGTGAATTTAATACTAACCTAAGTGAAAGAAACAATAAAACATTGCAAATTTATGTTTTATCAATATGAATTTTTGAGCACTTAAGGCTTGAACGTATGGAAGAATGATCGTATGAGAATCAGTATATACGTAATATTTCAAAAAATTACAAAAATTCAAAAATCTACTATTGAAATGTTGTTTTTGAGTGAATTTAATTCTAATCTAAGTGAAAGAAACAATATAACATTTCAAAATTTAAATTTTATCAATGTGGATTTTTGAGCACTTAAGGCTTGAATGTATGGAAGAATGATCGTATGAGAATCAGTATATAGGTAACATTTCTAAAAATTTCTAAAATTCAAAAATCTACTATTGAAATGTTATTTTTAAGTGAAAGAAACAATAAAACATTGCAAAATTTATATTTTATCAATATGGATTTTTGAGCACTTAAGGCTTGAACGTATGGAAGAATGATCGTATGAGAATCAGTATATTCGTAATATTTCAAAAAATTACAAAAATTCAAAAATCTACTATTGAAATGTTGTTTTTGAGTGAATTTAATTCTAATCTAAGTGAAAGAAACAATATAACATTTCAAAATTTAAATTTTATCAATGTGGATTTTTGAGCACTTAAGGCTTGAATGTATGGAAGAATGATCGTATGAGAATCAGTAAATAGGTAATATTTCAAAAAATATCTAAAATTCAAAAATCTACTATTGAAATGTTATTTTTAAGTGAAAGAAACAATAAAACATTGCAAAATTTATATTTTATCAATATGGATTTTTGAGCACTTAAGGCTTGAACGTATGGAAGAATGATCGTATGAGAATCAGTATATACGTAATATTTCAAAAAATTACAAAAATTCAAAAATCTACTATTGAAATGTTATTTTTAAGTGAAAGAAACAATAAAACATTGCAAAATTTCTATTTTATCAATATAAATGTCTGAGCACTTAAGGCTTGACCGTAAGGAAGAATGATCCTATGACAATCAGTATATAGGTAACATTTCAAAAAATTTCTAAAATTCAAAAATCTACTATTGAAATGTTATTTTTAAGTGAAAGTAACAATAAAACATTGCAAAATTTATATTTTATCAATATGGATTTTTGAGCACTTAAGGCTTGAACGTATGGAAGAATGATCGTATGAGAATCAGTATATACGTAATATTTCAAAAAATTACAAAAATTCAAAAATCTTCTATTGAAATGTTATTTTTAAGTGAAAGAAACAATAAAACATTGCAAAATTTATATTTTATCAATATAAATGTCTGAGCACTTAAGGCTTGACCGTAAGGAAGAATGATGATATTTCAAAAAATTACAAAAATTCAAAAATCTACTATTGAAATGTTGTTTTTGAGTGAATTTAATTCTAATCTAAGTGAAAGAAACAATATAACATTTCAAAATTTAAATTTTATCAATGTGGATTTTTGAGCACTTAAGGCTTGAATGTATGGAAGAATGATCGTATGAGAATCAGTAAATAGGTAATATTTCAAAAAATATCTAAAATTCAAAAATCTACTATTGAAATGTTATTTTTAAGTGAAAGAAACAATAAAACATTGCAAAATTTATATTTTATCAATATGGATTTTTGAGCACTTAAGGCTTGAACGTATGGAAGAATGATCGTATGAGAATCAGTATATACGTAATATTTCAAAAAATTACAAAAATTCAAAAATCTACTATTGAAATGTTATTTTTAAGTGAAAGAAACAATAAAACATTGCAAAATTTCTATTTTATCAATATAAATGTCTGAGCACTTAAGGCTTGACCGTAAGGAAGAATGATCCTATGACAATCAGTATATAGGTAACATTTCAAAAAATTTCTAAAATTCAAAAATCTACTATTGAAATGTTATTTTTAAGTGAAAGTAACAATAAAACATTGCAAAATTTATATTTTATCAATATGGATTTTTGAGCACTTAAGGCTTGAACGTATGGAAGAATGATCGTATGAGAATCAGTATATACGTAATATTTCAAAAAATTACAAAAATTCAAAAATCTTCTATTGAAATGTTATTTTTAAGTGAAAGAAACAATAAAACATTGCAAAATTTATATTTTATCAATATAAATGTCTGAGCACTTAAGGCTTGACCGTAAGGAAGAATGATCCTATGACAATCAGTATATAGGTAACATTTCAAAAAATTTCTAAAATTCAAAAATCTACTATTGAAATGTTATTTTTAAGTGAAAGTAACAATAAAACATTGCAAAATTTATATTTTATCAATATGGATTTTTGAGCACTTAAGGCTTGAACGTATGGAAGAATGATCGTATGAGAATCAGTATATACGTAATATTTCAAAAAATTACAAAAATTCAAAAATCTACTATTGAAATGTTATTTTTAAGTGAAAGAAACAATAAAACATTGCAAAATATATATTTTATCAATATAAATGTCTGAGCACTTAAGGCTTGAACGTATGGAAGAATGATCGTATGAGAATCAGTATATAGGTAACATTTCAAAAAATTTCTAAAATTCAAAAATCTACTATTGAAATGTTATATTTAAGTGAAAGAAACAATAAAACATTGCAAAATATATATTTTATCAATATAAATGTCTGAGCACTTAAGGCTTGAAGGTATGGAAGAATGATCGTATGAGAATCAGTATATAGGTAACATTTCAAAAAATTTCTAAAATTCAAAAATCTACTATTGAAATGTTATTTTTAAGTGAAAGAAACAATAAAACATTGCAACATATATATTTTATCAATATAAATGTCTGAGCACTTAAGGCTTGACCGTAAGGAAGAATGATCCTATGACAATCAGTATATAGGTAACATTTCAAAAAATTTCTAAAATTCAAAAATCTACTATTAAAATGTTATTTTTAAGTGAAAGAAACAATAAAACATTGCAAAATATATATTTTATCAATATAAATGTCTGAGCACTTAAGGCTTGAACGTATGGAAGAATGATCGTATGAGAATCAGTATATAGGTAACATTTCAAAAAATTTCTAAAATTCAAAAATCTACTATTGAAATGTTATTTTTAAGTGAAAGTAACAATAAAACATTGCAAAATTTATATTTTATCAATATGGATTTTTGAGCACTTAAGGCTTGAACGTATGGAAGAATGATCGTATGAGAATCAGTATATACGTAATATTTCAAAAAATTACAAAAATTCAAAAATCTACTATTGAAATGTTATTTTCGAGTGAATTTAATACTAACCTAAGTGAAAGAAACAATAAAACATTGCAAATTTATATTTTATCAATATGAATTTTTGAGCACTTAAGGCTTGAACGTATGGAAGAATGATCGTATGAGAATCAGAATATAGGTATCATTTCAAGAAATTTCAAAAATTCAAAAATCTACTATTGAAATGTTGTTTTTGAGTGAATTTAATACTAACCTAAGTGAAAGAAACAATAAAACATTGCAAATTTATGTTTTATCAATATGAATTTTTGAGCACTTAAGGCTTGAACGTATGGAAGAATGATCGTATGAGAATAAGTATATACGTAATATTTCAAAAAATTACAAAAATTCAAAAATCTACTATTGAAATGTTGTTTTTGAGTGAATTTAATTCTAATCTTAGTGAAAGAAACAATATAACATTTCAAAATTTAAATTTTATCAATGTGGATTTTTGAGCACTTAAGGCTTGAATGTATGGAAGAATGATCGTATGAGAATCAGTATATACGTAATATTTCAAAAAATTACAAAAATTCAAAAATCTATTATTGAAATGTTATTTTTAAGTGAAAGAAACAATAAAACATTGCAAAATTTATATTTTATCAATATAAATGTCTGAGCACTTAAGGCTTGACCGTAAGGAAGAATGATCCTATGACAATCAGTATAAAGGTAACATTTCAAAAAATTTCTAAAATTCAAAAATCTACTATTGAAATGTTGTTTTTAAGTGAAAGAAACAATAAAACATTGCAAAATTTATATTTTATCAATATGGATTTTTGAGCACTTAAGGCTTGAACGTATGGAAGAATGATCGTATGAGAATCAGTATATACGTAATATTTCAAAAAATTACAAAAATTCAAAAATCTACTATTGAAATGTTATTTTTAAGTGAAAGAAACAATAAAACATTGCAAAATTTATATTTTATCAATATAAATGTCTGAGCACTTAAGGCTTGACCGTAAGGAAGAATGATCCTATGACAATCAGTATAAAGGTAACATTTCAAAAAATTTCTAAAATTCAAAAATCTACTATTGAAATGTTATTTTTAAGTGAAAGTAACAATAAAACATTGCAAAATTTATATTTTATCAATATGGATTTTTGAGCACCTAAGGCTTGAACGTATGGAAGAATGATCGTATGAGAATCAGTATATACGTAATATTTCAAAAAATTACAAAAATTCAAAAATCTACTATTGAAATGTTATTTTTAAGTGAAAGAAACAATAAAACATTGCAAAATATATATTTTATCAATATAAATGTCTGAGCACTTAAGGCTTGAACGTATGGAAGAATGATCGTATGAGAATCAATATATAGGTAACATTTCAAAAAATTTCTAAAATTCAAAAATCTACTATTGAAATGTTATTTTTAAGTGAAAGTAACAATAAAACATTGCAAAATTTATATTTTATCAATATGGATTTTTGAGCACTTAAGGCTTGAACGTATGGAACAATGATCGTATGAGAATCAGTATATAAGTAATATTTCAAAAAATTACAAAAATTCAAAAATCTACTATTGAAATGTTATTTTTAAGTGAAAGAAACAATAAAACATTGCAAAATATATATTTTATCAATATAAATGTCTGAGCACTTAAGGCTTGAACGTATGGAAGAATGATCGTATGAGAATCAGTATATAGGTAACATTTCAAAAAATTTCTAAAATTCAAAAATCTACTATTGAAATGTTATTTTTAAGTGAAAGTAACAATAAAACATTGCAAAATTTATATTTTATCAATATGGATTTTTGAGCACTTAAGGATTGAACGTATGGAAGAATGATCGTATGAGAATCAGTACATACGTAATATTTCAAAAAATTACAAAAATTCAAAAATCTACTATTGAAATGTTATTTTTAAGTGAAAGAAACAATAAAACATTGCAAAATATATATTTTATCAATATAAATGTCTGAGCACTTAAGGCTTGACCGTAAGGAAGAATGATCCTATGACAATCAGTATATAGGTAACATTTCAAAAAATTTCTAAAATTCAAAAATCTACTATTGAAATGTTATTTTTAAGTGAAAGTAACAATAAAACATTGCAAAATTTATATTTAATCAATATGGATTTTTGAGCACTTAAGGCTTGAACGTATGGAAGAATGATCGTATGAGAATCAGTATATACGTAATATTTCAAAAAATTACAAAAATTCAAAAATCTACTATTGAAATGTTATTTTTAAGTGAAAGAAACAATAAAACATTGCAAAATTTATATTTTATCAATATAAATGTCTGAGCACTTAAGGCTTGACCGTAAGGAAGAATGATCCTATGACAATCAGTATATAGGTAACATTTCAAAAAATTTCTAAAATTCAAAAATCTACTATTGAAATGTTATTTTTAAGTGAAAGTAACAATAAAACATTGCAAAATTTATATTTTATCAATATGGATTTTTGAGCACTTAAGGCTTGAACGTATGGAAGAATGATCGTATGAGAATCAGTATATACGTAATATTTCAAAAAATTACAAAAATTCAAAAATCTACTATTGAAATGTTATTTTTAAGTGAAAGAAACAATAAAACATTGCAAAATATATATTTTATCAATATAAATGTCTGAGCACTTAAGGCTTGAACGTATGGAAGAATGATCGTATGAGAATCAGTATATAGGTAACATTTCAAAAAATTTCTAAAATTCAAAAATCTACTATTGAAATGTTATTTTTAAGTGAAAGAAACAATAAAACATTGCAACATATATATTTTATCAATATAAATGTCTGAGCACTTAAGGCTTGACCGTAAGGAAGAATGATCCTATGACAATCAGTATATAGGTAACATTTCAAAAAATTTCTAAAATTCAAAAATCTACTATTAAAATGTTATTTTTAAGTGAAAGAAACAATAAAACATTGCAAAATATATATTTTATCAATATAAATGTCTGAGCACTTAAGGCTTGAACGTATGGAAGAATGATCGTATGAGAATCAGTATATAGGTAACATTTCAAAAAATTTCTAAAATTCAAAAATCTACTATTGAAATGTTATTTTTAAGTGAAAGTAACAATAAAACATTGCAAAATTTATATTTTATCAATATGGATTTTTGAGCACTTAAGGCTTGAACGTATGGAAGAATGATCGTATGAGAATCAGTATATACGTAATATTTCAAAAAATTACAAAAATTCAAAAATCTACTATTGAAATGTTATTTTTAAGTGAAAGAAACAATAAAACATTGCAAAATTTATATTTTATCAATATAAATGTCTGAGCACTTAAGGCTTGACCGTAAGGAAGAATGATCCTATGACAATCAGTATAAAGGTAACATTTCAAAAAATTTCTAAAATTCAAAAATCTACTATTGAAATGTTATTTTTAAGTGAAAGTAACAATAAAACATTGCAAAATTTATATTTTATCAATATGGATTTTTGAGCACTTAAGGCTTGAACGTATGGAAGAATGATCGTATGAGAATCAGTATATACGTAATATTTCAAAAAATTACAAAAATTCAAAAATCTACTATTGAAATGTTATTTTTAAGTGAAAGAAACAATAAAACATTGCAAAATATATATTTTATCAATATAAATGTCTGAGCACTTAAGGCTTGAACGTATGGAAGAATGATCGTATGAGAATCAATATATAGGTAACATTTCAAAAAATTTCTAAAATTCAAAAATCTACTATTGAAATGTTATTTTTAAGTGAAAGTAACAATAAAACATTGCAAAATTTATATTTTATCAATATGGATTTTTGAGCTCTTAAGGCTTGAACGTATGGAAGAATGATCGTATGAGAATCAGTATATAAGTAATATTTCAAAAAATTACAAAAATTCAAAAATCTACTATTGAAATGTTATTTTTAAGTGAAAGAAACAATAAAACATTGCAAAATATATATTTTATCAATATAAATGTCTGAGCACTTAAGGCTTGAACGTATGGAAGAATGATCGTATGAGAATCAGTATATAGGTAACATTTCAAAAAATTTCTAAAATTCAAAAATCTACTATTGAAATGTTATTTTTAAGTGAAAGTAACAATAAAACATTGCAAAATTTATATTTTATCAATATGGATTTTTGAGCACTTAAGGCTTGAACGTATGGAAGAATGATCGTATGAGAATCAGTATATACGTAATATTTAAAAAAATTACAAAAATTCAAAAATCTACTATTGAAATGTTGTTTTTGAGCGAATTTAATTCTAATCTAAGTGAAAGAAACAATATAACATTTCAAAATTTATATTTTATCAATGTGGATTTTTGAGCACTTAAGGCTTGAATGTATGGAAGAATGATCGTATGAGAATCAGTATATAGGTAACATTTCAAAAAATTTCTAAAATTCAAAAATCTACTATTGAAATGTTATTTTTAAGTGAAAGAAACAATAAAACATTGCAAAATTTATATTTTATCAATATGGATTTTTGAGCACTTAAGGCTTGAACGTATGGAAGAATGATCGTATGAGAATCAGTATATACGTAATATTTCAAAAAATTACAAAAATTCAAAAATCTACTATTGAAATATTGTTTTTGAGTGAATTTAATTCTAATCTAAGTGTAAGAAACAATATAACATTTCAAAATTTAAATTTTATCAATGTGGATTTTTGAGCACTTAAGGCTTGAATGTATGGAAGAATGATCGTATGAGAATCAGTAAATAGGTAATATTTCAAAAAATATCTAAAATTCAAAAATCTACTATTGAAATGTTATTTTTAAGTGAAAGAAACAATAAAACATTGCAAAATTTATATTTTATCAATATGGATTTTTGAGCACTTAAGGCTTGAACGTATGGAAGAATGATCGTATGAGAATCAGTATATACGTAATATTTCAAAAAATTACAAAAATTCAAAAATCTACTATTGAAATGTTATTTTTAAGTGAATTTAATTCTAATCTAAGTGAAAGAAACAATATAACATTTCAAAATTTAAATTTTATCAATGTGGATTTTGGAGCACTTAAGGCTTGAATGTATGAAAGAATGATCGTATGAGAATCAGTATATAGGTAACATTTCAAAAAATTTCTAAAATTCAAAAATCTACTATTGAAATGTTATTTTTAAGTGAAAGAAATAATAAAACAGTTCAAAATTTAAGTTTTATCAATATGGTTTTTTGAGCTCTTAAGGCTTGAATGTATGGAAGAATGATCGTATGAGAATCAGTATATAGGTAACATATCAAAAAATTTCAAAAATTCAAAAATCTACTATTGAGATGTTATTTTTAAGTGAAAGAAACAATAAAACATTGCAAAATATATATTTTATCAATATAAATGTCTGAGCACTTAAGGCTTGAATGTATGGAAGAATGATCGTATGAGAATTAGAATATAGGTAACATTTAAAAAAATTTCAAAAATTCATAAATCTACTATTGAAATGTTGTTTTTGAGTGAATTTAATACTAACCTAAGTGAAAGAAACAATAAAACATTGCAAAATTTATATTTTATCAAAATGGATTTTTGAGCACTTAAGGCTTGAATGTATGGAAGAATGATCCTATGACAATCAGTATATAGGTAACATTTCAAAAATTTTCAAAAATTCAAAAATCTACTATTGAAATTTTTTTTTTGAGTGAATTTTATACTAACCTAAGTGAAAGAAACAATAAAACAGTTCAAAATTTAAGTTTTATCAAAATGGTTTTTTGAGCACTTAAGGCTTGAACGTATGGAAGAATGATCGTATGAGAATCGGTATATACGTTATATTTCAAAAAATTACAAAAATTCAAAAATCTACTATTGAAATGTTATTTTTGAGTGAATTTAATACTAACCTAAGTGAAAGAAATAATAAAACAGTTCAAAATTTAAGTTTTATCAATATGGTTTTTTTAGCACTTAAGGCTTGAATGTATGAAAGAATGATCTTATGAGAATCGGTATATACGTTTTATTTCAAAAAATTACAAAACTTCAAAAATCTACTATTGAAATGTTATTTTTAAGTGAAAGAAACAATAAAACATTGCAAAATTTATATTTAATCAATATGGAATTTTGAGCACTTAAGGCTTGACCGTATGGAAGAATGATCCTATGACAATCAGTATATAGGTAATATTTCAAAAATTTTCAAAAATTCAAAAATCTACTATTGAAGTTTTATTTTTGAGTGACTATAATACTAACCTTAGTGAAAGAAACAATAAAACAGTTCAAAATTTAAGTTTTATCAATAAGGTTTTTCGAGCTCTTAAGGCTTGAATGTATGAAAGAATAATCGTATGAGAATCAGTATAAAGGTAACATTTCAAAAAATTTCAAAAATTCAAAAATCTACTATTGAAATTTTTTTTTTGAGTGAATTTAATACTAACCTAAGTGAAAGAAACAATAAAACATTGCAAATTTATGTTTTATCAATATGAATTTTTGAGCACTTAAGGCTTGAACGTATGGAAGAATGATCGTATGAGAATAAGTATATACGTAATATTTCAAAAAATTACAAAAATTCAAAAATCTACTATTGAAATGTTGTTTTTGAGTGAATTTAATTCTAATCTAAGTGAAAGAAACAATATAACATTTCAAAATTTAAATTTTATCAATGTGGATTTTTGAGCACTTAAGGCTTGAATGTATGGAAGAATGATCGTATGAGAATCAGTATATAGGTAACATTTCAAAAAATTTCTAAAATTCAAAAATCTACTATTGAAATGTTATTTTTAAGTGAAAGAAACAATAAAACATTGCAAAATTTATATTTTATCAATATGGATTTTTGAGCACTTAAGGCTTGAACGTATGGAAGAATGATCGTATGAGAATCAGTATATACGTAATATCTCAAAAAATTACAAAAATTCAAAAATCTACTATTGAAATGTTGTTTTTGAGTGAATTTAATTCTAATCTAAGTGTAAGAAACAATATAACATTTCAAAATTTAAATTTTATCAATGTGGATTTTTGAGCACTTAAGGCTTGAATGTATGGAAGAATGATCGTATGAGAATCAGTAAATAGGTAATATTTCAAAAAATATCTAAAATTCAAAAATCTACTATTGAAATGTTATTTTTAAGTGAAAGAAACAATAAAACATTGCAAAATTTATATTTTATCAATATGGATTTTTGAGCACTTAAGGCTTGAACGTATGGAAGAATGATCGTATGAGAATCAGTATATACGTAATATTTCAAAAAATTACAAAAATTCAAAAATCTACTATTGAAATGTTATTTTTAAGTGAATTTAATTCTAATCTAAGTGAAAGAAACAATATAACATTTCAAAATTTAAATTTTATCAATGTGGATTTTGGAGCACTTAAGGCTTGAATGTATGAAAGAATGATCGTATGAGAATCAGTATATAGGTAACATTTCAAAAAATTTCTAAAATTCAAAAATCTACTATTGAAATGTTATTTTTAAGTGAAAGAAATAATAAAACAGTTCAAAATTTAAGTTTTATCAATATGGTTTTTTGAGCTCTTAAGGCTTGAATGTATGGAAGAATGATCGTATGAGATCCAGTATATAGGTAACATTTCAAAAAAATTCAAAAATTCAAAAATCTACTATTGAAATGTTATTTTTTAGTGAAAGAAACAATAAACCATTTCAAAATTTACATTTTATCAATATAAATGTCTGAGCACTTAAGGCTTGAATGTATGGAAGAATGATCGTATGAGAATTAGAATATAGGTAACATATAAAAAAATTTCAAAAATTCATAAATCTACTATTGAAATGTTGTTTTTGAGTGAATTTAATACTAACCTAAGTGAAAGAAACAATAAAACATTGCAAAATTTATATTTTATCAAAATGGATTTTTGAGCACTTAAGGCTTGAATGTATGGAAGAATGATCGTATGACAATCAGTATATAGGTAACATTTCAAAAAATTTCTAAAATTCAAAAATCTACTATTGAGATGTTATTTTTAAGTGAAAGAAATAATAAAACATTGCAAAATATATATTTTATCAATATAAATGTCTGAGCACTTAAGGCTTGAATGTATGGAAGAATGATCGTATGAGAATCAGTATATAGGTAACATTTCAAAAAATTTCTAAAATTCAAAAATCTACTATTGAAATGTTATTTTTAAGTGAAAGAAACAATAAAACATTGCAAAATTTATATTTTATCAATATGGATTTTTGAGCACTTAAGGCTTGAACGTATGGAAGAATGATCGTATGAGAATCGGTATATACGTTATATTTCAAAAAATTACAAAACTTAAAAATCTACTATTGAAATGTTATTTTTAAGTGAAAGAAACAATAAAACATTGCAAAATTTATATTTTATCAATATGGATTTTTGAGCACTTAAGGCTTGACCGTATGGAAGAATGATCCTATGACAATCAGTATATAGGTAACATTTCAAAAATTTTCAAAAATTCAAAAAACAACTATTGAAATTTTTTTTTTGAGTGAATTTTATACTAACCTAAGTGAAAGAAACAATAAAACAGTTCAAAATTTAAGTTTTATCAATATGGTTTTTTGAACACTTAAGGCTTGAACGTATGGAAGAATGATCGTATGAGAATCAGTATATAGATAACATTTCAAAAAATTACAAAAATTCAAAAATCTACTATTGAAATGTTATTTTTGAGTGAAAGAAACAATAAAACATTGCAAAATTTATATTTTATCAATATGGATTTTTGAGCACTTAAGGCTTGAACGTATGAAAGAATGATCGTATGAGAATCGGTATATACGTTTTATTTCAAAAAATTACAAAACTTCAAAAATCTACTATTGAAATGTTATTTTTAAGTGAAAGAAACAATAAAACATTGCAAAATTTATATTTTATCAATATGGATTTTTGAGCACTTAAGGCTTGACCGTATGAAAGAATAATCGTATGAGAATCAGTATAAAGGTAACATTTCAAAAAATTTCTAAAATTCAAAAATCTAATATTGAAATTTTTTTTTTGAGTGAATTTAATACTAACCTAAGTGAAAGAAACAATAAAACATTTCAAAATTTAAGTTTTATCAATATGGTTTTTCGAGCTCTTAAGGCTTGAATGTATGAAAGAATAATCGTATGAGAATCAGTATAAAGGTAACATTTCAAAAAATTTCTAAAATTCAAAAATCTAATATTGAAATTTTTTTTTTGAGTGAATTTAATACTAACCTAAGTGAAAGAAACAATAAAACATTGCAAAATATATATTTTATCAATATAAATGTCTGAGCACTTAAGGTTTGAATGTATGGAAGAATGATCGTATGAGAATCAGTATATAGGTAACATTTCAAAAAATTTCAAAAATTCAAAAATATACTATTGAAATGTTGTTTTTGAGTGAATTTAATACTAACCTAAGTGAAAGAAACAATAAAACATTGCAAATTTATATTTTATCAATATGGATTTTTGAGCACTTAAGGCTTTAACGCATGGAAGAATGATCGTATGAGAATCAGTATATACGTAATATTTCAAAAAATTACAAAAATTCAAAAATCTACTATTGAAATGTTGTTTTTGAGTGAATTTAATTCTAATCTAAGTGTAAGAAACAATATAACATTTCAAAATTTAAATTTTATCAATGTGGATTTTTGAGCACTTAAGGCTTGAATGTATGGAAGAATGATCGTATGAGAATCAGTAAATAGGTAATATTTCAAAAAATATCTAAAATTCAAAAATCTACTATTGAAATGTTATTTTTAAGTGAAAGAAACAATAAAACATTGCAAAATTTATATTTTATCAATATGGATTTTTGAGCACTTAAGGCTTGAACGTATGGAAGAATGATCGTATAAGAATCAGTATATACGTAATATTTCAAAAAATTACAAAAATTCAAAAATCTACTATTGAAATGTTATTTTTAAGTGAATTTAATTCTAATCTAAGTGAAAGAAACAATATAACATTTCAAAATTTAAATTTTATCAATGTGGATTTTGGAGCACTTAAGGCTTGAATGTATGAAAGAATGATCGTATGAGAATCAGTATATAGGTAACATTTCAAAAAATTTCTAAAATTCAAAAATCTACTATTGAAATGTTATTTTTAAGTGAAAGAAATAATAAAACAGTTCAAAATTTAAGTTTTATCAATATGGTTTTTTGAGCTCTTAAGGCTTGAATGTATGGAAGAATGATCGTATGAGATCCAGTATATAGGTAACATTTCAAAAAAATTCAAAAATTCAAAAATCTACTATTGAAATGTTATTTTTTAGTGAAAGAAACAATAAACCATTTCAAAATTTACATTTTATCAATATAAATGTCTGAGCACTTAAGGCTTGAATGTATGGAAGAATGATCGTATGAGAATTAGAATATAGGTAACATTTAAAAAAATTTCAAAAATTCATAAATCTACTATTGAAATGTTGTTTTTGAGTGAATTTAATACTAACCTAAGTGAAAGAAACAATAAAACATTGCAAAATTTATATTTTATCAAAATGGATTTTTGAGCACTTAAGGCTTGAATGTATGGAAGAATGATCGTATGACAATCAGTATATAGGTAACATTTCAAAAAATTTCTAAAATTCAAAAATCTACTATTGAGATGTTATTTTTAAGTGAAAGAAATAATAAAACATTGCAAAATATATATTTTATCAATATAAATGTCTGAGCACTTAAGGCTTGAATGTATGGAAGAATGATCGTATGAGAATCAGTATATAGGTAACATTTCAAAAAATTTCTAAAATTCAAAAATCTACTATTGAAATGTTATTTTTAAGTGAAAGAAACAATAAAACATTGCAAAATTTATATTTTATCAATATGGATTTTTGAGCACTTAAGGCTTGAACGTATGGAAGAATGATCGTATGAGAATCGGTATATACGTTATATTTCAAAAAATTACAAAACTTAAAAATCTACTATTGAAATGTTATTTTTAAGTGAAAGAAACAATAAAACATTGCAAAATTTATATTTTATCAATATGGATTTTTGAGCACTTAAGGCTTGACCGTATGGAAGAATGATCCTATGACAATCAGTATATAGGTAACATTTCAAAAATTTTCAAAAATTCAAAAAACAACTATTGAAATTTTTTTTTTGAGTGAATTTTATACTAACCTAAGTGAAAGAAACAATAAAACAGTTCAAAATTTAAGTTTTATCAATATGGTTTTTTGAACACTTAAGGCTTGAACGTATGGAAGAATGATCGTATGAGAATCAGTATATAGATAACATTTCAAAAAATTACAAAAATTCAAAAATCTACTATTGAAATGTTATTTTTGAGTGAAAGAAACAATAAAACATTGCAAAATTTATATTTTATCAATATGGATTTTTGAGCACTTAAGGCTTGAACGTATGAAAGAATGATCGTATGAGAATCGGTATATACGTTTTATTTCAAAAAATTACAAAACTTCAAAAATCTACTATTGAAATGTTATTTTTAAGTGAAAGAAACAATAAAACATTGCATAATTTATATTTTATCAAAATGGATTTTTGAGCACTTAAGGCTTGAACGTATGGAAGAATGATCGTATGAGAATCGGTATATACGTTATATTTCAAAAAATTAAAAAACTTAAAAATCTACTATTGAAATGTTATTTTTAAGTGAAAGAAACAATAAAACATTGCAAAATTTATATTTTATCAATATGGATTTTTGAGCACTTAAGGCTTGACCGTATGAAAGAATAATCGTATGAGAATCAGTATAAAGGTAACATTTCAAAAAATTTCTAAAATTCAAAAATCTAATATTGAAATTTTTTTTTTGAGTGAATTTAATACTAACCTAAGTGAAAGAAACAATAAAACAGTTCAAAATTTAAGTTTTATCAATATGGTTTTTCGAGCTCTTAAGGCTTGAATGTATGAAAGAATAATCGTATGAGAATCAGTATAAAGGTAACATTTCAAAAAATTTCTAAAATTCAAAAATCTAATATTGAAATTTTTTTTTTGAGTGAATTTAATACTAACCTAAGTGAAAGAAACAATAAAACATTGCAAAATATATATTTTATCAATATAAATGTCTGAGCACTTAAGGTTTGAATGTATGGAAGAATGATCGTATGAGAATCAGTATATAGGTAACATTTCAAAAAATTTCAAAAATTCAAAAATATACTATTGAAATGTTGTTTTTGAGTGAATTTAATACTAACCTAAGTGAAAGAAACAATAAAACATTGCAAATTTATATTTTATCAATATGGATTTTTGAGCACTTAAGGCTTTAACGCATGGAAGAATGATCGTATGAGAATCAGTATATACGTAATATTTCAAAAAATTACAAAAATTCAAAAATCTACTATTGAAATGTTATTTTTAAGTGAAAGAAACAATATAACATTTCAAAATTTATATTTTATCAAAATGGATTTTTGAGCACTTAAGGCTTGAACGTATGAAAAATGATCGTATGAGAATCAGTATATACGTAATATTTCAAAAAATTACAAAAATTCAAAAATCTACTATTGAAATGTTATTTTTGAGTGAATTTAATACTAACCTAAGTGAAAGAAATAATAAAACAGTTCAAAATTTAAGTTTTATCAAAATGGTTTTTTTAGCTCTTAAGGCTTGAATGTATGAAAGAATGATCGTATGAGAATCAGTATATAGGTAACATTTCAAAAAATTTCTAAAATTCAAAAATCTACTATTGAAATGTTATTTTTAAGTGAAAGAAACAATAAAACATTGCAAAATTTATATTTAATCAATATGGAATTTTGAGCACTTAAGGCTTGACCGTATGGAAGAATGATCGTATGAGAATCAGTATATACGTAATATTTCAAAAAATTACAAAAATTCAAAAATCTACTATTGAAATGTTATTTTTAAGTGAAAGAAACAATATAACATTTCAAAATTTATATTTTATCAAAATGGATTTTTGAGCACTTAAGGCTTGAACGTATGGAAAAATGATCGTATGACAATCAGTATATAGGTAATATTTCAAAAATTTTCAAAAATTCAAAAATCTACTATTGAAATTTTTTTTTTGAGTGAATTTTATACTAACCTAAGTGAAAGAAACAATATAACATTTCAAAATTTAAATTTTATCAATGTGGATTTTTGAGCACTTAAGGTTTGACTGTATGGAAGAATGATCGTATGAGAATCGGTATATACGTTATATTTCAAAAAATTACAAAACTTAATAATCTACTATTGAAATGTTATTTTTAAGTGGAAGAAACAATAAAACATTGCAAAATTTATATTTTATCAATATGGATTTTTGAGCACTTAAGGCTTGAACGTATGGAAGAATGATCGTATGAGAATCGGTATATACGTTATATTTCAAAAAATTACAAAACTTAATAATCTACTATTGAAATGTTATTTTTAAGTGAAAGAAACAATAAAACATTGCAAAATATATATTTTATCAATATAAATGTCTGAGCACTTAAGGCTTGAATGTACGGAAGAATGATGATCGTATGAGAATCAGTATATAGGTAACATTTCAAAAAATTTCAAAAATTCAAAAATTTACTAATGAAATGTTATTTTTAAGTGAAAGAAACAATATAACATTTCAAAATTTAAATTTTATCAATATGGATTTTTGAGCACTTAAGGCTTGAATGTATGGAAGAATGTCCGTATGAGAATCAGAATATAGGTAACATTTCAAAAAATTTCAAAAATTCAAAAATCTACTATTGAAATGTTATTTTTGAGTGAATTTAGTACTCACCTAAGTGAAAGAAACAATAAAACATTGCAAATTTATATTTTATCAATATGGATTTTTGAGCACTTAAGGCTTGAACGTATGGAAGAATGATCGTATGAGAATCAGTATATACGTAATATTTCAAAAAATTACAAAAATTCAAAAATCTACTATTGAAATGTTATTTTTAAGTGAAAGAAACAATATAACATTTCAAAATTTATATTTTATCAAAATGGATTTTTGAGCACTTAAGGCTTGAACGTATGGAAAAATGATCGTATGAGAATCAGTATATACGTAATATTTCAAAAAATTACAAAAATTCAAAAATCTACTATTGAAATGTTATTTTTGAGTGAATTTAATACTAACCTAAGTGAAAGAAATAATAAAACAGTTCAAAATTTAAGTTTTATCAATATGGTTTTTTTAGCTCTTAAGGCTTGAATGTATGAAAGAATGATCGTATGAGAATCAGTATATAGGTAACATTTCAAAAAATTTCTAAAATTCAAAAATCTACTATTGAAATGATATTTTTAAGTGAATTTTATACTAACCTAAGTGAAAGAAACAATATAACATTTCAAAATTTAAATTTTATCAATGTGGATTTTTGAGCACTTAAGGCATGAACGTATGGAAAAATGATCGTATGACAATCAGTATATACGTAATATTTCAAAAAATTACAAAAATTCAAAAATCTACTATTGAAATGTTATTTTTAAGTGAAAGAAACAATAAAACATTGCAAAATTTGTATTTTATCAATATGGATTTTTGAGCACTTAAGGCTTGAACGTATGGAAGAATGATCGTATGAGAATCGGTATATACGTTATATTTCAAAAAATTACAAAACTTAAAAATCTACTATTGAAATGTTATTTTTAAGTGAAAGAAACAATAAAACATTGCAAAATTTATATTTTATCAATATGGAATTTTGAGCACTTAAGGCTTGAACGAATGGAAGAATGATGGTATAAGAATCAGTATACAGGTAACATTTCAAAAAATTTCAAAAATTCAAAAATCTCCTATTGAAATGTTATTTTTGAGAGAATTTAATACTATCCTAAGTGAAAGAAACAATAAAACATTTCAAAATTTACATTTTATTTATATGGATTTTTGAGATCTTAAGGCTTGAACGTATGGAAGAATGATCGTATGAGATCCAGTATATAGGTAACATTTCAAAAAAATTCAAAAATTCAAAAATCTACTATTGAAATGTTATTTTTGAGTGAATTTAATACTAACCTAAGTGAAAGAAACAATAAAACATTTCAAAATTTACATTTATCAACATGGATTTTTGAGCACTTAAGGCTTGAGCGTATGGAAAAATGATCGTATGAGAATCAGTATATACGTAATATTTCAAAAAATTACAAAAATTCAAAAATCTACTATTGAAATGTTATTTTTGAGTGAATTTAATACTAACCTAAGTGAAAGAAATAATAAAACAGTTCAAAATTTAAGTTTTATCAATATGGATTTTTTAGCTCTTAAGGCTTGAATGTATGACAGAATGATCGTATGAGAATCAGTATATACGTAATATTTCAAAAAATTTCAAAAATTCAAAAATCTACTATTGAAATGTTATTTTTAAGTGAAAGAAACAATGTAACATTTCAAAATTTAAATTTTATCAATATGGATTTTTGAGCACTTAAGGCTTGAACGTATGGCAGAATGATATAAGAATCAGTATAAAGGTAACATTTCAAAAGATTTCAAAAATTTAAAAATCTCCTATTGAAATGTTGTTTTTGAGTGAATTTAATATTAACCTGAGTGAAAGAAACAATAAAACATTGCAAATTTATATTTTATCAATATGGATTTTTGAGCACTTAAGGCTTGAACGTATGGAAGAATGATCGTATGAGAATCAGTATATACGTAATATTTCAAAAAATTACAAAAATTCAAAAATCTACTATTGAAATGTTATTTTTAAGTGAATTTTATACTAACCTAAGTGAAAGAAACAATATAACATTTCAAAATTTAAATTTTATCAATGTGCATTTTTGAGCACTTAAGGCATGAACGTATGGAAAAATGATCGTATGACAATCAGTATATACGTAATATTTCAAAAAATTACAAAAATTCAAAAATCTACTATTGAAATGTTATTTTTAAGTGAAAGAAACAATAAAACATTGCAAAATTTGTATTTTATCAATATGGATTTTTGAGCACTTAAGGCTTGAACGTATGGAAGAATGATCGTATGAGAATCGGTATATACGTTATATTTCAAAAAATTACAAAACTTAAAAATCTACTATTGAAATGTTATTTTTAAGTGAAAGAAACAATAAAACATTGCAAAATTTATATTTTATCAATATGGAATTTTGAGCACTTAAGGCTTGAACGAATGGAAGAATGATGGTATAAGAATCAGTATACAGGTAACATTTCAAAAAATTTCAAAAATTCAAAAATCTCCTATTGAAATGTTATTTTTGAGAGAATTTAATACTAACCTAAGTGAAAGAAACAATAAAACATTTCAAAATTTACATTTTATTTATATGGATTTTTGAGATCTTAAGGCTTGAACGTATGGAAGAATGATCGTATGAGATCCAGTATATAGGTAACATTTCAAAAAAATTCAAAAATTCAAAAATCTACTATTGAAATGTTATTTTTGAGTGAATTTAATACTAACCTAAGTGAAAGAAACAATAAAACATTTCAAAATTTACATTTATCAACATGGATTTTTGAGCACTTAAGGCTTGAACGTATGGAAAAATGATCGTATGAGAATCAGTATATACGTAATATTTCAAAAAATTACAAAAATTCAAAAATCTACTATTGAAATGTTATTTTTGAGTGAATTTAATACTAACCTAAGTGAAAGAAATAATAAAACAGTTCAAAATTTAAGTTTTATCAATATGGATTTTTTAGCTCTTAAGGCTTGAATGTATGACAGAATGATCGTATGAGAATCAGTATATAGGTAACATTTCAAAAAATTTCTAAAATCCAAAAATCTACTATTGAAATGTTATTTTTAAGTGAAAGAAACAATAAAACATTGTAAAATTTATATTTAATTAATATGGTTTTTTGAGCACTTAAGGCTTGAACGTATGGAAGAATGATGGTATAAGAATCAGTATACAGGTAACATTTCAAAAAATTTCAAAAATTCAAAAATCTCCTATAGAAATGTTGTTTTTGAGTGAATTTAATACTAACCTAAGTGAAAGAAACAATAAAACATTGCAAAATTTATATTTTATCAATATGGAATTTTGAGCACTTAAGGCTTGACCGTATGGAAGAATGATCGTATGAGAATCAGTATATAGGTAACATATCAAAAATTTTCAAAAATTCAAAAATGTATTATTGAAATTTTATTTTTGAGTGAATTTAATACTAACCTAAGTAAAAGAAACAATAAAACAGTTCAAAATTTAAGTTTTATCAATGTGGATTTTTGAGCACTTAAGGCTTGAATGTATGAAAGAATGATCGTATGAGAATCAGTATATAGGTAACATTTCAAAAAATTTCTAAAATTCAAAAATCTACTATTGAAATGTTATTTTTAAGTGAAAGAAATAATAAAACAGTTCAAAATTTAAGTTTTATCAATATGGTTTTTTGAGCTCTTAAGGCTTGAATGTATGGAAGAATGATCGTATGAGAATCAGTATATAGGTAACATATCAAAAATTTTCAAAAATTCAAAAATGTATTATTGAAATTTTATTTTTGAGTGAATTTAATACTAACCTAAGTAAAAGAAACAATAAAACAGTTCAAAATTTAAGTTTTATCAATATGGTTTTTTGAGCTCTTAAGGCTTGAATGTATGAAAGAAAGATCGTATGAGAATCAGTATATAGGTAATATTTCAAAAATTTTCTAAAATTCAAAAATCTACTATTGAAATGTTATTTTTGAGTGAATTTAATACTAACCTAAGTGAAAGAAACAATAAAACATTGCAAAATATATATTTTATCAATATAAATGTCTGAGCACTTAAGGCTTGAATGTATGGAAGAATGATCGTATGAGAATCAGTATATAGGTAACATTTCAAAAAATTTCAAAAATTCAAAAATCTACTATTGAAATGTTATTTTTAAGTGAAAGAAACAATATAACATTTCAAAATTTAAATTTTATCAATGTGGATTTTTGAGCACTTAAGGCTTGAACGTATGGAAGAATGATGGTATAAGAATCAGTATATTGGTAACATTTCAAAATATTTCAAAAATTCAAAAATCTACTATTGAAATGTTATTTTTGAGTGAATTTAATATTAACCTAAGTGAAAGAAACAATAAAACATTGCAAATTTATATTTTATCAATATGGATTTTTGAGCACTTAAGGCTTGAACGTATGGAAGAATGATCGTATGAGAATCAGTATATACGTAATATTTCAAAAAATTTCTAAAATTCAAAAATCTACTATTGAAATGTTATTTTTAAGTGAAAGAAACAATGTAACATTTCAAAATTTAAATTTTATCAATATGGATTTTTGAGCACTTAAGGCTTGAACGTATGGCAGAATGATATAAGAATCAGTATATAGGTAACATTTCAAAAGATTTCAAAAATTCAAAAATCTCCTATTGAAATGTTGTTTTTGAGTGAATTTAATATTAACCTGAGTGAAAGAAACAATAAAACATTGCAAATTTATATTTTATCAATATGGATTTTTGAGCACTTAAGGCTTGAACGTATGGAAGAATGATCGTATGAGAATCAGTATATACGTAATATTTCAAAAAATTACAAAAATTCAAAAATCTACTATTGAAATGTTATTTTTAAGTGAAAGAAACAATAAAACATTGCAAAATTTATATTTAATCAATATGGATTTTTGAGCACTTAAGGCTTGAACGTATGGAAGAATGATCGTATGAGAATCAGTATATAGGTAACATTTCAAAAAATTTCTAAAATTCAAAAATCTACTATTGAAATGTTATTTTTAAGTGAAAGAAACAATAAAACATTGCAAAATTTATATTTTATCAATATGGATTTTTGAGCACTTAAGGCTTGAACGTATGGAAGAATGATCGTATGAGAATCGGTATATACGTTATATTTCAAAAAATTACAAAACTTCAAAAATCTACTATTGAAATTTTATTTTTGATTGAATTTAATACTAACCTAAGTGAAAGAAACAATAAAACATTTCAAAATTTAAGTTTTATCAATATGGTTTTTTGAGCTCTTAAGGCTTGAATGTATGAAACAATGACCGTATGAGAATCAGTATATAGGTAACATTTCAAAAAATTTCTAAAATCCAAAAATCTACTATTGAAATGTTATTTTTAAGTGAAAGAAACAATAAAACATTGCAAAATTTATATTTAATCAATATGGAATTTTGAGCACTTAAGGCTTGACCGTATGGAAGAATGATCCTATGACAATCAGTATATAGGTAATATATCAAAAATTTTCAAAAATTCAAAAATCTACTATTGAAATTTTATTTTTGAGTGAATTTAATACTAACCTAAGTGAAAGAAACAATAAAACAGTTCAAAATTTAAGTTTTATCAATATGGTTTTTCGAGCACTTAAGGCTTGAATGTATGAAAGAATGATCGTATGAGAATCGGTATATAGGTAACATTTCAAAAAATTTCTAAAATTCAAAAATCTACTATTGAAATGTTATTTTTAAGTGAAAGAAACAATAAAACATTGCAAAATTTATATTTTATCAATATGGATTTTTGAGCACTTAAGGCTTGAACGTATGGAAGAATGATCGTATGAGAATCGGTATATACGTTATATTTCAAAAAATTACAAAACTTAAAAATCTACTATTGAAATGTTATTTTTAAGTGAAAGAAACAATAAAACATTGCAAAATTTATATTTTATCAATATGGAATTTTGAGCACTTAAGGCTTGACCGTATGGAAGAATGATCCTATGACAATCAGTATATAAGTAATATATCAAAAATTTTCAAAAATTCAAAAATCTACTATTGAAATGTTATTTTTGAGTGAATTTAATACTGACCTAAGTGAAAGAAACAATAAAACATTGCAAAATATATATTTTATCAATATAAATGTCGGAGCACTTAAGGCTTGAATGTATGGAAGAATGATCGTATGAGAATCAGTATATAGGTAACATTTCAAAAAATTTCAAAAATTCAAAAATCTACTATTGAAATGTTGTTTTTGAGTGAATTTAATACTAACCTAAGTGAAAGAAACAATAAAACATTGCAAATTTATATTTTATCAATATGGATTTTTGAGCACTTAAGGCTTGAACGTATGGAAGAATGATCGTATGAGAATCAGTATATACGTAATATTTCAAAAAATTACAAAAATTCAAAAATCTACTATTGAAATGTTATTTTTGAGTGAATTTAATACTAACCTAAGTGAAAGAAACAATAAAACATTGCAAAATTTATATTTTATCAATATGGTTTTTTGAGCTCTTAAGGCTTGAACGTATGGAAGAATGATCGTATGAGAATCGTTATATACGTTATATTTCAAAAAATTACAAAACTTAAAAATCTACTATTGAAATGTTACTTTTAAGTGAAAGAAACAATAAAACATTGCAAAATTTATATTTTATCAATATGGAATTTTGAGCACTTAAGGCTTGAACGTATGGAAGAATGATCGTATCAGAAACAGTATATAGGTAACATTTCAAAAAATTTCAAAAATTCAAAAATCTACTATTGAAATGTTATTTTTAAGTGAAAGAAACAATATAACATTTCAAAATTTATATTTTATCAATATGGTTTTTTGAGCTCTTAAGGCTTGAACGTATGGAAGAATGATCGTATGAGAATCGGTGTATACGTTATATTTCAAAAAATTACAAAACTTCAAAATCTACGATTGAAATGTTATTTTTAAGTGAAAGAAACAATAAAACATGGCAAAATTTATATTTTATCAATATGGAATTTTGAGCACTTAAGGCTTGAACGTATGGAAGAATGATCGTATCAGAAACAGTATATAGGTAACATTTCAAAAAATTTCAAAAATTCAAAAATCTACTATTGAAATGTTATTTTTAAGTAAAAGAAACAATAAAACAGTTCAAAATTTAAGTTTTATCAATATGGTTTTTTGAGCTCTTAAGGCTTGAATGTATGAAAGAAAGATCGTATGAGAATCAGTATATAGGTAATATTTCAAAAATTTTCTAAAATTCAAAAATCTACTATTGAAATGTTATTTTTGAGTGAATTTAATACTAACCTAAGTGAAAGAAACAATAAAACATTGCAAATTTATATTTTATCAATATGGATTTTTGAGCACTTAAGGCTTGAACGTATGGAAGAATGATCGTATGAGAATCAGTATATACGTAATATTTCAAAAAATTACAAAACTTAAAAATCTACTATTGAAATGTTATTTTTAAGTGAAAGAAACAATAAAACATTGCAAAATTTATATTTTATCAATATGGATTTTTGAGCACTTAAGGCTTGAACGTATGGAAGAATGATCGTATGAGAATCAGTATATACGTAATATTTCAAAAAATTACAAAACTTAAAAATCTACTATTGAAATGTTATTTTTAAGTGAAAGAAACAATAAAACATTGCAAAATTTATATTTTATCAATATGGATTTTTGAGCACTTAAGGCTTGAACGTATGGAAGAATGATCGTATGAGAATCAGTATATACGTAATATTTCAAAAAATTACAAAACTTAAAAATCTACTATTGAAATGTTATTTTTAAGTGAAAGAAACAATAAAACATTGCAAAATTTATATTTAATCAATATGGATTTTTGAGCACTTAAGGCTTGAATGTATGGAAGAATGATCGTATGAGAATCAGTATATAGGTAACATTTCAAAAAATTTCAAAAATTCAAAAATCTACTATTGAAATGTTATTTTTAAGTGAAAGAAACAATATAACATTTCAAAATTTAAATTTTATCAATGTGGATTTTTGAGCACTTAAGGCTTGAACGTATGGAAGAATGATGGTATAAGAATCAGTATATTGGTAACATTTCAAAAAATTTCAAAAATTCAAAAATCTACTATTGAAATGTTATTTTTGAGTGAATTTAATATTAACCTAAGTGAAAGAAACAATAAAACATTGCAAATTTATATTTTATCAATATGGATTTTTGAGCACTTAAGGCTTGAACGTATGGAAGAATGATCGTATGAGAATCAGTATATACGTAATATTTCAAAAAATTACAAAAATTCAAAAATCTACTATTGAAATGTTATTTTTAAGTGAAAGAAACAATAAAACATTGCAAAATTTATATTTAATCAATATGGATTTTTGAGCACTTAAGGCTTGAACGTATGGAAGAATGATCGTATGAGAATCAGTATATAGGTAACATTTCAAAAAATTTCTAAAATTCAAAAATCTACTATTGAAATGTTATTTTTAAGTGAAAGAAACAATAAAACATTGCAAAATTTATATTTTATCAATATGGATTTTTGAGCACTTAAGGCTTGAACGTATGGAAGAATGATCGTATGAGAATCGGTATATACGTTATATTTCAAAAAATTACAAAACTTCAAAAATCTACTATTGAAATTTTATTTTTGATTGAATTTAATAATAACCTAAGTGAAAGAAACAATAAAACATTTCAAAATTTAAGTTTTATCAATATGGTTTTTTGAGCTCTTAAGGCTTGAATGTATGAAACAATGACCGTATGAGAATCAGTATATAGGTAACATTTCAAAAAATTTCTAAAATCCAAAAATCTACTATTGAAATGTTATTTTTAAGTGAAAGAAACAATAAAACATTGCAAAATTTATATTTAATCAATATGGAATTTTGAGCACTTAAGGCTTGACCGTATGGAAGAATGATCCTATGACAATCAGTATATAGGTAATATATCAAAAATTTTCAAAAATTCAAAAATCTACTATTGAAATTTTATTTTTGAGTGAATTTAATACTAACCTAAGTGAAAGAAACAATAAAACAGTTCAAAATTTAAGTTTTATCAATATGGTTTTTCGAGCACTTAAGGCTTGAATGTATGAAAGAATGATCGTATGAGAATCGGTATATAGGTAACATTTCAAAAAATTTCTAAAATTCAAAAATCTACTATTGAAATGTTATTTTTAAGTGAAAGAAACAATAAAACATTGCAAAATTTATATTTTATCAATATGGATTTTTGAGCACTTAAGGCTTGAACGTATGGAAGAATGATCGTATGAGAATCGGTATATACGTTATATTTCAAAAAATTACAAAACTTAAAAATCTACTATTGAAATGTTATTTTTAAGTGAAAGAAACAATAAAACATTGCAAAATTTATATTTTATCAATATGGAATTTTGAGCACTTAAGGCTTGACCGTATGGAAGAATGATCCTATGACAATCAGTATATAAGTAATATATCAAAAATTTTCAAAAATTCAAAAATCTACTATTGAAATTTTATTTTTGAGTGAATTTAATACTAACCTAAGTGAAAGAAACAATAAAACATTGCAAAATATATATTTTATCAATATAAATGTCTGAGCACTTAAGGCTTGAATGTATGGAAGAATGATCGTATGAGAATCAGTATATAGGTAACATTTCAAAAAATTTCAAAAATTCAAAAATCTACTATTGAAATGTTATTTTTGAGTGAATTTAATATTAACCTAAGTGAAAGAAACAATAAAACATTGCAAATTTATATTTTATCAATATGGATTTTTGAGCACTTAAGGCTTGAACGTATGGAAGAATGATCGTATGAGAATCGGTATATAGGTAACATTTTAAAAAATTTCTAAAATTCAAAAATCTACTATTGAAATGTTATTTTTAAGTGAAAGAAACAATATAACATTTCAAAATTTAAATTTTATCAATGTGGATTTTTGAGCACTTAAGGCTTGAACGTATGGAAGAATGATGGTATAAGAATCAGTATATTGGTAACATTTCAAAAAATTTCAAAAATTCAAAAATCTACTATTGAAATGTTATTTTTGAGTGAATTTAATATTAACCTAAGTGAAAGAAACAATAAAACATTGCAAATTTATATTTTATCAATATGGATTTTTGAGCACTTAAGGCTTGAACGTATGGAAGAATGATCGTATGAGAATCAGTGTATAGGTAACATTTCAAAAAATTTCTAAAATTCAAAAATCTACTATTCAAATGTTAGTTTTAAGTGAAAGAAACAATAAAACATTGCAAAATTTATATTTTATCAATATGGAATTTTGAGCACTTAAGGCTTGACCGTATGGAAGAATGATCCTATGACAATCAGTATATAAGTAATATATCAAAAATTTTCAAAAATTCAAAAATCTACTATTGAAATTTTATTTTTGAGTGAATTTAATACTAACCTAAGTGAAAGAAACAATAAAACATTGCAAAATATATATTTTATCAATATAAATGTCGGAGCACTTAAGGCTTGAATGTATGGAAGAATGATCGTATGAGAATCAGTATATAGGTAACATTTCAAAAAATTTCAAAAATTCAAAAATCTACTATTGAAATGTTGTTTTTGAGTGAATTTAATACTAACCTAAGTGAAAGAAACAATAAAACATTGCAAATTTATATTTTATCAATATGGATTTTTGAGCACTTAAGGCTTGATCGTATGGAAGAATGATCGTATGAGAATCAGTATATAGGTAACATTTCAAAAAATTTCTAAAATTCAAAAATCTACTATTGAAATGTTAGTTTTAAGTGAAAGAAACAATAAAACATTGCAAAATTTATATTTTATCAATATGGAATTTTGAGCACTTAAGGCTTGACCGTATGGAAGAATGATCCTATGACAATCAGTATATAGGTAACATTTCAAAAAATTTCAAAAATTCAAAAATCTACTATTGAAATGTTGTTTTTGAGTGAATTTAATACTAACCTAAGTGAAAGAAACAATAAAACATTGCAAATTTATATTTTATCAATATGGATTTTTGAGCACTTAAGGCTTGAATGTATGGAAGAATGATCGTATGAGAATCAGTATATAGGTAACATTTCAAAAAATTTCAAAAATTCAAAAATCTACTATTGAAATGTTGTTTTTGAGTGAATTTAATACTAACCTAAGTGAAAGAAACAATAAAACATTGCAAATTTATATTTTATCAATATGGATTTTTGAGCACTTAAGGCTTGATCGTATGGAAGAATGATCGTATGAGAATCAGTATATACGTAATATTTCAAAAAATTACAAAAATTCAAAAATCTACTATTGAAATGTTATTTTTAAGTGAAAGAAACAATAAAACATTGCAAAATTTATATTTAATCAATATGGATTTTTGAGCACTTAAGGCTTGATCGTATGGAAGAATGATCGTATGAGAATCAGTATATAGGTAACATTTCAAAAAATTTCTAAAATTCAAAAATCTACTATTGAAATGTTAGTTTTAAGTGAAAGAAACAATAAAACATTGCAAAATTTATATTTTATCAATATGGAATTTTGAGCACTTAAGGCTTGACCGTATGGAAGAATGATCCTATGACAATCAGTATATAAGTAATATATCAAAAATTTTCAAAAATTCAAAAATCTACTATTGAAATTTTATTTTTGAGTGAATTTAATACTAACCTAAGTGAAAGAAACAATAAAACATTGCAAAATATATATTTTATCAATATAAATGTCGGAGCACTTAAGGCTTGAATGTATGGAAGAATGATCGTATGAGAATCAGTATATAGGTAACATTTCAAAAAATTTCAAAAATTCAAAAATCTACTATTGAAATGTTGTTTTTGAGTGAATTTAATACTAACCTAAGTGAAAGAAACAATAAAACATTGCAAATTTATATTTTATCAATATGGATTTTTGAGCACTTAAGGCTTGAACGTATGGAAGAATGATCGTATGAGAATCAGTATATACGTAATATTTCAAAAAATTACAAAAATTCAAAAATCTACTATTGAAATGTTATTTTTGAGTGAATTAAATACTAACCTAAGTGAAAGAAACAATAAAACATTGCAAAATTTATATTTTATCAATATGGTTTTTTGAGCTCTTAAGGCTTGAACGTATGGAAGAATGATCGTATGAGAATCGGTATATACGTTATATTTCAAAAAATTACAAAACTTAAAAATCTACTATTGAAATGTTATTTTTAAGTGAAAGAAACAATAAAACATTGCAAAATTTATATTTTATCAATATGGAATTTTGAGCACTTAAGGCTTGAACGTATGGAAGAATGATCGTATCAGAAACAGTATATAGGTAACATTTCAAAAAATTTCAAAAATTCAAAAATCTACTATTGAAATGTTATTTTTAAGTGAAAGAAACAATATAACATTTCAAAATTTATATTTTATCAATATGGTTTTTTGAGCTCTTAAGGCTTGAACGTATGGAAGAATGATCGTATGAGAATCGGTATATACGTTATATTTCAAAAAATTACAAAACTTCAAAATCTACGATTGAAATGTTATTTTTAAGTGAAAGAAACAATAAAACATGGCAAAATTTATATTTTATCAATATGGAATTTTGAGCACTTAAGGCTTGAACGTATGGAAGAATGATCGTATCAGAAACAGTATATAGGTAACATTTCAAAAAATTTCAAAAATTCAAAAATCTACTATTGAAATGTTATTTTTAAGTAAAAGAAACAATAAAACAGTTCAAAATTTAAGTTTTATCAATATGGTTTTTTGAGCTCTTAAGGCTTGAATGTATGAAAGAAAGATCGTATGAGAATCAGTATATAGGTAATATTTCAAAAATTTTCTAAAATTCAAAAATCTACTTTTGAAATGTTATTTTTGAGTGAATTTAATACTAACCTAAGTGAAAGAAACAATAAAACATTGCAAAATATATATTTTATCAATATAAATGTCTGAGCACTTAAGGCTTGAATGTATGGAAGAATGATCGTATGAGAATCAGTATATAGGTAACATTTCAAAAAATTTCAAAAATTCAAAAATCTACTATTGAAATGTTATTTTTAAGTGAAAGAAACAATATAACATTTCAAAATTTAAATTTTATCAATATGGATTTTTGAGCACTTAAGGCTTGAACGTATGGAAGAATGATGGTATAAGAATCAGTATAGAGGTAACATTTCAAAAAATTTCAAAAATTCAAAAATCTCCTATTGAAATGTTGTTTTTGAGTGAATTTAATATTAACGTAAGTGAAAGAAACAATAAAACATTGCAAATTTATATTTTATCAATATGGATTTTTGAGCACTTAAGGCTTGAACGTATGGAAGAATGATCGTATGAGAATCAGTATATACGTAATATTTCAAAAAATTTCTAAAATTCAAAAATCTACTATTGAAATGTTATTTTTAAGTGAAAGAAACAATGTAACATTTCAAAATTTAAATTTTATCAATATGGATTTTTGAGCACTTAAGGCTTGAACGTATGGCAGAATGATATAAGAATCAGTATATAGGTAACATTTCAAAAGATTTCAAAAATTCAAAAATCTCCTATTGAAATGTTGTTTTTGAGTGAATTTAATATTAACCTGAGTGAAAGAAACAATAAAACATTTAAAAATTTAAATTTTATCAATATGGATTTTTGAGCACTTAAGGCTTGAACGTATGGAAGAATGATCGTATGAGAATCAGTATATAGGTAACATTTCAAAAAATTTCTAAAATTCAAAAATCTACTATTGAAATGTTATTTTTAAGTGAAAGAAACAATAAAACATTGCAAAATTTATATTTAATCAATATGGATTTTTGAGCACTTATGGCTTAAACGTATGGAATAATGATCGTATGAGAATCGGTATATACGTTATTTTAAAAAAATTACAAAACTTCGAAAATCTACTATTGAAATGTTATTTTTAAGTGAAAGAAACAATAAAACATTGCAAAATTTATATTTTATCAATATGGAATTTTGAGCTCTTAATGCTTGACCGTATGGAAGAATGATTCTATGACAATTAGTATATAGGTAATATTTCAAAAATTTTCAAAAATTCAAAAATCTACTATTGAAATTTTATTTTTGAGTGAATTTAATACTAACCTAAGTGAAAGAAACAATAAAACATTTAAAAATTTAAATTTTATCAATATGGATTTTTGAGCACTTAAGGCTTGAACGTATGGAAGAATGATCGTATGAGAATCAGTATATAGGTAACATTTCAAAAAATTTCTAAAATTCAAAAATCTACTATTGAAATGTTATTTTTAAGTGAAAGAAACAATAAAACATTGCAAAATTTATATATAATCAATATGGATTTTTGAGCACTTATGGCTTAAACGTATGGAATAATGATCGTATGACAATCGGTATATACGTTATATTTCAAAAAATTACAAAACTTCAAAAATCTACTATTGAAATCTTATTTTTAAGTGAAAGAAACAATAAAACATTGCAAAATTTATATTTTATCAATATGGATTTTTGAGCACTTAAGGCTTGAACGTATGGAAGAATGATGGTATAAGAATCAGTATAGAGGTAACATTTCAAAAAATTTCAAAAATTCAAAAATCTCCTATTGAAATGTTGTTTTTGAGTGAATTTAATATTAACCTAAGTGAAAGAAACAATAAAACATTGCAAATTTATATTTTATCAATATGGATTTTTGAGCACTTAAGGCTTGAACGTATGTAAGAATGATCGTATGACAATCGGTATATACGTTATATTTCAAAAAATTACAAAACTTCAAAAATCTACTATTGAAATCTTATTTTTAAGTGAAAGAAACAATAAAACATTGCAAAATTTATATTTTATCAATATGGAATTTTGAGCTCTTAATGCTTGACCGTATGGAAGAATGATTCTATGACAATTAGTATATAGGTAATATTTCAAAAATTTTCAAAAATTCAAAAATCTACTATTGAAATTTTATTTTTGAGTGAATTTAATACTAACCTAAGTGAAAGAAACAATAAAACAGTTCAAAATTTAAGCTTTATCAATATGGTTTTTTGAGCTCTTAAGGCTTGAATGTATGAAAGAATGATCGTATAGGAATCAGTATATAGGTAACATTTCAAAAAATTTCTAAAATCCAAAAATATACTATTGAAATGTTATTTTTAAGTGAAAGAAACAATAAAACATTGTAAAATTTATATTTAATTAATATGGTTTTTTGAGCACTTAAGGCTTGAACGTATGGAAGAATGATCGTATGAGAATCGGTATATACGTTATATTTCAAAAAATTACAAAACTTAAAAATCTACTATTGAAATGTTATTTTTAAGTGAAAGAAACAATAAAACTTGGCAAAATTTATATTTTATCAATATGGAATTTTGAGCACTTAAGGCTTGAACGTATGGAAGAATGATCGTATGAGAATCGGTATATACGTTATATTTCAAAAAATTACAAAACTTAAAAATCTACTATTGAAATGTTATTTTTAAGTGAAAGAAACAATAAAACTTGGCAAAATTTATATTTTATCAATATGGTTTTTTGAGCTCTTAAGGCTTGAATGTATGAAAGAATGATCGTATAGGAATCAGTATATAGGTAACATTTCAAAAAATTTCTAAAATTCAAAAATCTACTATTGAAATGTTATTTTTAAGTGAAAGAAACAATATAACATTTCAAAATTTATATTTTATCAATATGGTTTTTTGAGCTCTTAAGGCTTGAACGTATGGAAGAATGATCGTATGAGAATCGGTATATACGTTATATTTCAAAAAATTACAAAACTTAAAAATCTACTATTGAAATGTTATTTTTAAGTGAAAGAAACAATAAAACTTGGCAAAATTTATATTTTATCAATATGGAATTTTGAGCACTTAAGGCTTGAACGTATGGAAGAATGATCGTATCAGAAACAGTATATAGGTAACATTTCAAAAAATTTCAAAAATTCAAAAATCTACTATTGAAATGTTATTTTTAAGTAAAAGAAACAATAAAACAGTTCAAAATTTAAGTTTTATCAATATGGTTTTTTGAGCTCTTAAGGCTTGAATGTATGAAAGAAAGATCGTATGAGAATCAGTATATAGGTAATATTTCAAAAATTTTCTAAAATTCAAAAATCTACTATTGAAATGTTATTTTTGAGTGAATTTAATACTAACCTAAGTGAAAGAAACAATAAAACATTGCAAAATATATATTTTATCAATATAAATGTCTGAGCACTTAAGGCTTGAATGTATGGAAGAATGATCGTATGAGAATCAGTATATAGGTAACATTTCAAAAAATTTCAAAAATTCAAAAATCTACTATTGAAATGTTATTTTTAAGTGAAAGAAACAATATATCATTTCAAAATTTAAATTTTATCAATATGGATTTTTGAGCACTTAAGGCTTGAACGTATGGAAGAATGATGGTATAAGAATCAGTATAGAGGTAACATTTCAAAAAATTTCAAAAATTCAAAAATCTCCTATTGAAATGTTGTTTTTGAGTGAATTTAATATTAACCTAAGTGAAAGAAACAATAAAACATTGCAAATTTATATTTTATCAATATGGATTTTTGAGCACTTAAGGCTTGAACGTATGGAAGAATGATCGTATGAGAATCAGTATATACGTAATATTTCAAAAAATTTCTAAAATTCAAAAATCTACAATTGAAATGTTATTTTTAAGTGAAAGAAACAATATAACATTTCAAAATTTAAATTTTATCAATATGGATTTTTGAGCACTTAAGGCTTGAACGTATGGCAGAATGATATAAGAATCAGTATATAGGTAACATTTCAAAAAATTTCAAAAATTCAAAAATCTCCTATTGAAATGTTGTTTTTGAGTGAATTTAATATTAACCTGAGTGAAAGAAACAATAAAACATTTAAAAATTTAAATTTTATCAATATGGATTTTTGAGCACTTAAGGCTTGAACGTATGGAAGAATGATCGTATGAGAATCAGTATATAGGTAACATTTCAAAAAATTTCTAAAATTCAAAAATCTACTATTGAAATGTTATTTTTAAGTGAAAGAAACAATAAAACATTGCAAAATTTATATTTAATCAATATGGATTTTTGAGCACTTATGGCTTAAACGTATGGAATAATGATCGTATGAGAATCGGTATATACGTTATTTTAAAAAAACTACAAAACTTCGAAAATCTACTATTGAAATGTTATTTTTAAGTGAAAGAAACAATAAAACATTGCAAATTTATATTTTATCAATATGGATTTTTGAGCACTTAAGGCTTGAACGTATGGAAGAATGATCGTATGAGAATCAGTATATACGTAATATTTCAAAAAATTTCTAAAATTCAAAAATCTACTATTGAAATGTTATTTTTAAGTGAAAGAAACAATGTAACATTTCAAAATTTAAATTTTATCAATATGGATTTTTGAGCACTTAAGGCTTGAACGTATGGCAGAATGATATAAGAATCAGTATATAGGTAACATTCCAAAAGATTTCAAAAATTCAAAAATCTCCTATTGAAATGTTGTTTTTGAGTGAATTTAATATTAACCTGAGTGAAAGAAACAATAAAACATTTAAAAATTTAAATTTTATCAATATGAATTTTTGAGCACTTAAGGCTTGAACGTATGGAAGAATGATCGTATGAGAATCGGTATATACGTTATATTTCAAAAAATTACAAAACTTAAAAATCTACTATTGAAATGTTATTTTTAAGTGAAAGAAACAATAAAACTTGGCAAAATTTATATTTTATCAATATGGAATTTTGAGTACTTAAGGCTTGAACGTATGGAAGAATGATCGTATCAGAAACAGTATATAGGTAACATTTCAAAAAATTTCAAAAATTCAAAAATCTACTGTTGAAATGTTATTTTTAAGTAAAAGAAACAATAAAACAGTTCAAAATTTAAGTTTTATCAATATGGTTTTTTGAGCTCTTAAGGCTTGAATGTATGAAAGAAAGATCGTATGAGAATCAGTATATAGGTAATATTTCAAAAATTTTCTAAAATTCAAAAATCTACTATTGAAATGTTATTATACCCTGTACACATACTGTGTATCGGGGTATATTGTGTTTGTTTGAGCGAAATGTATGTAACGCACAGAAATATTCACTTGCGACTATATAAAGTATATATATTCTTGATCAGGATGACAAGAGAAATTGATTAAGCCATGTCCGTCCGTCTGTCCGTCCGTCCGTCCGTCCGTCTGTCCGTCCGTATTCACCAATGGTTCTCAGAAACTATGATAGCTAGAGACTTGAAATTTGGAGGGTAGACTCGTGATGCTCGGCAGCAGATCAAGTTTGAACGGTTTTGTGCCACGCCCACTCCTTCCCGCCCATCCAGCACCGCCCACTTTTTTAAAACGCTATAACTCGAACATCCAAAGAGATAGAAACATTAAAGTCGGTATGTAGACTCAGTATAAGTAGCACTACAAAACTGCATACCACAATTTTTCCCCCTCCTCTTCATTTCCCCTCCCCCAGTTGTTTTCTATAAAAAGCAATATCTCCAAAACTAACAAAGGTATGAACCTGAAATTTTGTATACAAGCTCAGTGATAATACATCTTAAAAACTGCATACCACAAATTTCCCCTCCCTTTGATGGCTACCCCTCAGAGGCCGACAAACTTAAATTTTTCGTAAAATCCACATTTTTTGCCCGGTTTTCTTGATATTTTGAACACTATTTGAATAGGCGACGTCAGATCAATATGTTTTTGTAGATTGAGGGTGTGGCACCGCCTACCATGTGTGCAGGGTATTATATTGTCGAGTATACTCGACTATACCGCCCTTACTGGTTTTTGAGTGAATTTAATACTAACCTAAGTGAAAGAAACAATAAAACATTGCAAAATATATATTTTATCAATATAAATGTCTGAGCACTTAAGGCTTGAATGTATGGAAGAATGATCGTATGAGAATCAGTATATAGGTAACATTTCAAAAAATTTCAAAAATTCAAAAATCTACTATTGAAATGTTATTTTTAAGTGAAAGAAACAATATAACATTTCAAAATTTAAATTTTATCAATATGGATTTTTGAGCACTTAAGGCTTGAACGTATGGAAGAATGATGGTATAAGAATCAGTATAGAGGTAACATTTCAAAAAATTTCAAAAATTCAAAAATCTCCTATTGAAATGTTGTTTTTGAGTGAATTTAATATTAACCTAAGTGAAAGAAACAATAAAACATTGCAAATTTATATTTTATCAATATGGATTTTTGAGCACTTAAGGCTTGAACGTATGGAAGAATGATCGTATGAGAATCAGTATATACGTAATATTTCAAAAAATTTCTAAAATTCAAAAATCTACAATTGAAATGTTATTTTTAAGTGAAAGAAACAATATAACATTTCAAAATTTAAATTTTATCAATATGGATTTTTGAGCACTTAAGGCTTGAACGTATGGCAGAATGATATAAGAATCAGTATATAGGTAACATTTCAAAAAATTTCAAAAATTCAAAAATCTCCTATTGAAATGTTGTTTTTGAGTGAATTTAATATTAACCTGAGTGAAAGAAACAATAAAACATTTAAAAATTTAAATTTTATCAATATGGATTTTTGAGCACTTAAGGCTTGAACGTATGGAAGAATGATCGTATGAGAATCAGTATATAGGTAACATTTCAAAAAATTTCTAAAATTCAAAAATCTACTATTGAAATGTTATTTTTAAGTGAAAGAAACAATAAAACATTGCAAAATTTATATTTAATCAATATGGATTTTTGAGCACTTATGGCTTAAACGTATGGAATAATGATCGTATGAGAATCGGTATATACGTTATTTTAAAAAAATTACAAAACTTCGAAAATCTACTATTGAAATGTTATTTTTAAGTGAAAGAAACAATAAAACATTGCAAATTTATATTTTATCAATATGGATTTTTGAGCACTTAAGGCTTGAACGTATGGAAGAATGATCGTATGAGAATCAGTATATACGTAATATTTCAAAAAATTTCTAAAATTCAAAAATCTACTATTGAAATGTTATTTTTAAGTGAAAGAAACAATGTAACATTTCAAAATTTAAATTTTATCAATATGGATTTTTGAGCACTTAAGGCTTGAACGTATGGCAGAATGATATAAGAATCAGTATATAGGTAAC
This sequence comes from Phortica okadai, assembly GCA_034638295.1. NCBI lineage: Eukaryota > Metazoa > Arthropoda > Insecta > Diptera > Drosophilidae > Phortica > Phortica okadai. Next base: position 299,347 of record JAWUZV010000032.1, on the reverse strand, counting down.
ATTTCAAAAGATTTCAAAAATTCAAAAATCTCCTATTGAAATGTTGTTTTTGAGTGAATTTAATATTAACCTGAGTGAAAGAAACAATAAAACATTTAAAAATTTAAATTTTATCAATATGGATTTTTGAGCACTTAAGGCTTGAACGTATGGAAGAATGATCGTATGAGAATCAGTATATAGGTAACGTTTCAAAAAATTTCTAAAATTCAAAAATCTACTATTGAAATGTTATTTTTAAGTGAAAGAAACAATAAAACATTGCAAAATTTATATTTAATCAATATGGATTTTTGAGCACTTATGGCTTAAACGTATGGAATAATGATCGTATGAGAATCGGTATATACGTTATTTTAAAATAATTTCAAAAATTCAAAAATCTACTATTGAAATGTTATTTTTAAGTGAAAGAAACAATAAAACATTGCAAAATTTATATTTTATCAATATGGAATTTTGAGCTCTTAATGCTTGACCGTATGGAAGAATGATTCTATGACAATTAGTATATAGGTAATATTTCAAAAATTTTCAAAAATTCAAAAATCTACTATTGAAATTTTATTTTTGAGTGAATTTAATACTAACCTAAGTGAAAGAAACAATAAAACAGTTCAAAATTTAAGCTTTATCAATATGGTTTTTTGAGCTCTTAAGGCTTGAATGTATGAAAGAATGATCGTATAGGAATCAGTATATAGGTAACATTTCAAAAAATTTCTAAAATCCAAAAATCTACTATTGAAATGTTATTTTTAAGTGAAAGAAACAATAAAACATTGTAAAATTTATATTTAATTAATATGGTTTTTTGAGCACTTAAGGCTTGAACGTATGGAAGAATGATCGTATCAGAAACAGTATATAGGTAACATTTCAAAAAATTTCAAAAATTCAAAAATCTACTATTGAAATGTTATTTTTAAGTGAAAGAAACAATATAACATTTCAAAATTTATATTTTATCAATATGGTTTTTTGAGCTCTTAAGGCTTGAACGTATGGAAGAATGATCGTATGAGAATCGGTATATACGTTATATTTCAAAAAATTACAAAACTTAAAAATCTACAATTGAAATGTTATTTTTAAGTGAAAGAAACAATAAAACTTGGCAAAATTTATATTTTATCAATATGGAATTTTGAGCACTTATGGCTTGAACGTATGGAAGAATGATCGTATCAGAAACAGTATAGGTAACATTTCAAAAAATTTCAAAAATTCATTTGAAATGTTATTTTTAAGTAAAAGAAACAATAAAACAGTTCAAAATTTAAGTTTTATCAATATGGTTTTTTGAGCTCTTAAGGCTTGAATGTATGAAAGAAAGATCGTATGAGAATCAGTATATAGGTAATATTTCAAAAATTTTCTAAAATTCAAAAATCTACTATTGAAATGTTGTTTTTGAGTGAATTTAATATTAACCTGAGTGAAAGAAACAATAAAACATTTAAAAATTTAAATTTTATCAATATGGAATTTTGAGCACTTATGGCTTGAACGTATGGAAGAATGATCGTATCAGAAACAGTATAGGTAACATTTCAAAAAATTTCAAAAATTCAAAAATCTACTATTGAAATGTTATTTTTAAGTAAAAGAAACAATAAAACAGTTCAAAATTTAAGTTTTATCAATATGGTTTTTTGAGCACTTAAGGCTTGAACGTATGGAAGAATGATCGTATCAGAAACAGTATATAGGTAACATTTCAAAAAATTTCAAAAATTCAAAAATCTACTATTGAAATGTTATTTTTAAGTGAAAGAAACAATATAACATTTCAAAATTTATATTTTATCAATATGGTTTTTTGAGCTCTTAAGGCTTGAACGTATGGAAGAATGATCGTATGAGAATCGGTATATACGTTATATTTCAAAAAATTACAAAACTTAAAAATCTACAATTGAAATGTTATTTTTAAGTGAAAGAAACAATAAAACTTGGCAAAATTTATATTTTATCAATATGGAATTTTGAGCACTTATGGCTTGAACGTATGGAAGAATGATCGTATCAGAAACAGTATAGGTAACATTTCAAAAAATTTCAAAAATTCAAAAATCTACTATTGAAATGTTATTTTTAAGTAAAAGAAACAATAAAACAGTTCAAAATTTAAGTTTTATCAATATGGTTTTTTGAGCTCTTAAGGCTTGAATGTATGAAAGAAAGATCGTATGAGAATCAGTATATAGGTAATATTTCAAAAAATTTCAAAAATTCAAAAATCTCCTATTGAAATGTTGTTTTTGAGTGAATTTAATATTAACCTAAGTGAAAGAAACAATAAAACATTGCAAATTTATATTTTATCAATATGGATTTTTGAGCACTTAACGCTTGAACGTATGGAAGAATGATCGTATGAGAATCAGTATATACGTAATATTTCAAAAAATTTCTAAAATTCAAAAATCTACTATTGAAATGTTATTTTTAAGTGAAAGAAACAATATAACATTTCAAAATTTAAATTTTATCAATATGGATTTTTGAGCACTTAAGGCTTGAACGTATGGCAGAATGATATAAGAATCAGTATATAGGTAACATTTCAAAAAATTTCAAAAATTCAAAAATCTCCTATTGAAATGTTGTTTTTGAGTGAATTTAATATTAACCTGAGTGAAAGAAACAATAAAACATTTAAAAATTTAAATTTTATCAATATGGATTTTTGAGCACTTAAGGCTTGAACGTATGGAAGAATGATCGTATGAGAATCAGTATATAGGTAACATTTCAAAAAATTTCTAAAATTCAAAAATCTACTATTGAAATGTTATTTTTAAGTGAAAGAAACAATAAAACATTGCAAAATTTATATATAATCAATATGGATTTTTGAGCACTTATGGCTTAAACGTATGGAATAATGATCGTATGAGAATCGGTATATACGTTATTTTAAAAAAAAATTACAAAACTTCGAAAATCTACTATTGAAATGTTATTTTTAAGTGAAAGAAACAATAAAACATTGCAAAATTTATATTTTATCAATATGGAATTTTGAGCTCTTAATGCTTGACCGTATGGAAGAATGATTCTATGACAATTAGTATATAGGTAATATTTCAAAAATTTTCAAAAATTCAAAAATCTACTATTGAAATTTTATTTTTGAGTGAATTTAATACTAACCTAAGTGAAAGAAACAATAAAACAGTTCAAAATTTATATTTTATCAATATGGTTTTTTGAGCTCTTAAGGCTTGAATGTATGAAAGAATGATCGTATAGGAATCAGTATATAGGTAACATTTCAAAAAATTTCTAAAATCCAAAAATCTACTATTGAAATGTTATTTTTAAGTGAAAGAAACAATAAAACATTGTAAAATTTATATTTAATTAATATGGTTTTTTGAGCTCTTAAGGCTTGAATGTATGAAAGAATGATCGTATGAGAATCAGTATATAGGTAACATTTCAAAAAATTTCTAAAATCCAAAAATCTACTATTGAAATGTTATTTTAAAGTGAAAGAAACAATAAAACATTGCAAAATTTATATTTAATCAATATGGATTTTTGAGCACTTATGGCTTAAACGTATGGAATAATGATCGTATGAGAATCGGTATATACGTTATTTTAAAAAAAATTACAAAACTTCGAAAATCTTTTATTGAAATGTTATTTTTAAGTGAAAGAAACAATAAAACATTGCAAAATTTATATTTTATCAATAAGGAATTTTGAGCTCTTAATGCTTGACCGTATGGAAGAATGATTCTATGACAATTAGTATATAGGTAATATTTCAAAAATTTTCAAAAATTCAAAAATCTACTATTGAAATTTTATTTTTGAGTGAATTTAATACTAACCTAAGTGAAAGAAACAATAAAACAGTTCAAAATTTAAGCTTTGTCAATATGGTTTTTTGAGCTCTTAAGGCTTGAATGTATGAAAGAATGATCGTATGAGAATCAGTATAAAGGTAACATTTCAAAAAATTGCAAAAATTCAAAAATCTACTATTGAAATGTTATTTTTAAGTGAAAGAAACAATAAAACATTGCAAAATTTATATTTTATCAATATGGATTTTTGAGCACTTAAGGCTTGAACGTATGTAAGAATGATCGTATGACAATCGGTATATACGTTATATTTCAAAAAATTACAAAACTTCAAAAATCTACTATTGAAATCTTATTTTTAAGTGAAAGAAACAATAAAACATTGCCAAATTTATATTTTATCAATATGGAATTTTGAGCACTTAAGGCTTGAACGTATGGAAGAATGATCGTATGAGAATCGGTATATACGTTATGTTTAAAAAAATTACAAAACTTCAAAAATCTACTATTGAAATGTTATTTTTAAGTGAAAGAAACAATAAAACATTGCAAAATTTATATTTTATCAATATGGAATTTTGAGCACTTAAGGCTTGAACGTATGGAAGAATGATCGTGTGAGAATCGGTATATACGTTATGTTTAAAAAAATTACAAAACTTCAAAAATATACTATTGAAATGTTATTTTTAAGTGAAAGAAACAATAAAACATTTCAAAATTTAAATTTTATCAATATGGATTTTTGAGCACTTAAGGCTTGAACGTATGGAAGAATGATCGTATGAGAATCAGTATATAGGTAACATTTCAAAAAATTTCTAAAATTCAAAAATCTACTATTGAAATGTTATTTTTAAGTGAAAGAAACAATAAAACATTGCAAAATTTATATTTAATCAATATGGATTTTTGAGCACTTATGGCTTAAACGTATGGAATAATGATCGTATGAGAATCGGTATATACGTTATTTTAAAAAAATTACAAAACTTCGAAAATCTACTATTGAAATGTTATTTTTAAGTGAAAGAAACAATAAAACATTGCAAAATTTATATTTTATCAATATGGAATTTTGAGCTCTTAATGCTTGACCGTATGGAAGAATGATTCTATGACAATTAGTATATAGGTAATATTTCAAAAATTTTCAAAAATTCAAAAATCTACTATTGAAATTTTATTTTTGAGTGAATTTAATACTAACCTAAGTGAAAGAAACAATAAAACAGTTCAAAATTTAAGCTTTATCAATATGGTTTTTTGAGCTCTTAAGGCTTGAATGTATGAAAGAATGATCGTATAGGAATCAGTATATAGGTAACATTTCAAAAAATTTCTAAAATCCAAAAATCTACTATTGAAATGTTATTTTTAAGTGAAAGAAACAATAAAACATTGTAAAATTTATATTTAATTAATATGGTTTTTTGAGCACTTAAGGCTTGAACGTATGGAAGAATGATCGTATCAGAAACAGTATATAGATAACATTTCAAAAAATTTCAAAAATTCAAAAATCTACTATTGAAATGTTATTTTTAAGTGAAAGAAACAATATAACATTTCAAAATTTATATTTTATCAATATGGTTTTTTGAGCTCTTAAGGCTTGAACGTATGGAAGAATGATCGTATGAGAATCGGTATATACGTTATATTTCAAAAAATTACAAAACTTAAAAATCTACTATTGAAATGTTATTTTTAAGTGAAAGAAACAATAAAACTTGGCAAAATTTATATTTTATCAATATGGAATTTTGAGCACTTAAGGCTTGAACGTATGGAAGAATGATCGTATCAGAAACAGTATATAGGTAACATTTCAAAAAATTTCAAAAATTCAAAAATCTACTATTGAAATGTTATTTTTAAGTAAAAGAAACAATAAAACAGTTCAAAATTTAAGTTTTATCAATATGGTTTTTTGAGCTCTTAAGGCATGAATGCATGAAAGAAAGATCGTATGAGAATCAGTATATAGGTAATATTTCAAAAATTTTCTAAAATTCAAAAATCTACTATTGAAATGTTATTTTTGAGTGAATTTAATACTAACCTAAGTGAAAGAAACAATAAAACATTGCAAAATATATATTTTATCAATATAAATGTCTGAGCACTTAAGGCTTGAATGTATGGAAGAATGATCGTATGAGAATCAGTATATAGGTAACATTTCAAAAAATTTCTAAAATTCAAAAATCTACTATTGAAATGTTATTTTTAAGTGAAAGAAACAATAAAACATTGCAAAATTTATATTTAATCAATATGGATTTTTGAGCACTTAAGGCTTGAACGTATGGAAGAATGATCGTATCAGAAACAGTATATAGGTAACATTTCAAAAAATTTCAAAAATTCAAAAATCTACTATTGAAATGTTATTTTTAAGTGAAAGAAACAATATAACATTTCAAAATTTAAATTTTATCAATATGGATTTTTGAGCACTTAAGGCTTGAACGTATGGAAGAATGATGGTATAAGAATCAGTATAGAGGTAACATTTCAAAAAATTTCAAAAATTCAAAAATCTCCTATTGAAATGTTGTTTTTGAGTGAATTTAATATTAACCTAAGTGAAAGAAACAATAAAACATTTCAAAATTTAAATTTTATCAATATGGATTTTTGAGCACTTAAGGCTTGAACGTATGGCAGAATGATATAAGAATCAGTATATAGGTAACATTTCAAAAAATTTCAAAAATTCAAAAATCTCCTATTGAAATGTTGTTTTTGAGTGAATTTAATATTAACCTGAGTGAAAGAAACAATAAAACATTTAAAAATTTAAATTTTATCAATATGGATTTTTGAGCACTTAAGGCTTGAACGTATGGAAGAATGATCGTATGAGAATCAGTATATAGGTAACATTTCAAAAAATTTCTAAAATTCAAAAATCTACTATTGAAATGTTATTTTTAAGTGAAAGAAACAATAAAACATTGCAAAATTTATATTTAATCAATATGGATTTTTGAGCACTTATGGCTTAAACGTATGGAATAATGATCGTATGAGAATCGGTATATACGTTATTTTAAAATAATTTCAAAAATTCAAAAATCTACTATTGAAATGTTATTTTTAAGTGAAAGAAACAATAAAACATTGCAAAATTTATATTTTATCAATATGGAATTTTGAGCTCTTAATGCTTGACCGTATGGAAGAATGATTCTATGACAATTAGTATATAGGTAATATTTCAAAAATTTTCAAAAATTCAAAAATCTACTATTGAAATTTTATTTTTGAGTGAATTTAATACTAACCTAAGTGAAAGAAACAATAAAACAGTTCAAAATTTAAGCTTTATCAATATGGTTTTTTGAGCTCTTAAGGCTTGAATGTATGAAAGAATGATCGTATGAGAATCAGTATATAGGTAACATTTCAAAAAATTTCTAAAATTCAAAAATCTACTATTGAAATGTTATTTTTAAGTGAAAGAAACAATAAAACATTGCAAAATTTATATTTAATCAATATGGATTTTTGAGCACTTATGGCTTAAACGTATGGAATAATGATCGTATGAGAATCGGTATATACGTTATTTTAAAATAATTTCAAAAATTCAAAAATCTACTATTGAAATGTTATTTTTAAGTGAAAGAAACAATAAAACATTGCAAAATTTATATTTTATCAATATGGAATTTTGAGCTCTTAATGCTTGACCGTATGGAAGAATGATTCTATGACAATTAGTATATAGGTAATATTTCAAAAATTTTCAAAAATTCAAAAATCTACTATTGAAATTTTATTTTTGAGTGAATTTAATACTAACCTAAGTGAAAGAAACAATAAAACAGTTCAAAATTTAAGCTTTATCAATATGGTTTTTTGAGCTCTTAAGGCTTGAATGTATGAAAGAATGATCGTATAGGAATCAGTATATAGGTAACATTTCAAAAAATTTCTAAAATCCAAAAATCTACTATTGAAATGTTATTTTTAAGTGAAAGAAACAATAAAACATTGTAAAATTTATATTTAATTAATATGGTTTTTTGAGCACTTAAGGCTTGAACGTATGGAAGAATGATCGTATCAGAAACAGTATATAGGTAACATTTCAAAAAATTTCAAAAATTCAAAAATCTACTATTGAAATGTTATTTTTAAGTGAAAGAAACAATATAACATTTCAAAATTTATATTTTATCAATATGGTTTTTTGAGCTCTTAAGGCTTGAACGTATGGAAGAATGATCGTATGAGAATCGGTATATACGTTATATTTCAAAAAATTACAAAACTTAAAAATCTACAATTGAAATGTTATTTTTAAGTGAAAGAAACAATAAAACTTGGCAAAATTTATATTTTATCAATATGGAATTTTGAGCACTTATGGCTTGAACGTATGGAAGAATGATCGTATCAGAAACAGTATAGGTAACATTTCAAAAAATTTCAAAAATTCAAAAATCTACTATTGAAATGTTATTTTTAAGTAAAAGAAACAATAAAACAGTTCAAAATTTAAGTTTTATCAATATGGTTTTTTGAGCTCTTAAGGCTTGAATGTATGAAAGAAAGATCGTATGAGAATCAGTATATAGGTAATATTTCAAAAATTTTCTAAAATTCAAAAATCTACTATTGAAATGTTATTTTTGAGTGAATTTAATACTAACCTAAGTGAAAGAAACAATAAAACATTGCAAAATATATATTTTATCAATATAAATGTCTGAGCACTTAAGGCTTGAATGTATGGAAGAATGATCGTATGAGAATCAGTATATAGGTAACATTTCAAAAAATTTCAAAAATTCAAAAATCTACTATTGAAATGTTATTTTTAAGTGAAAGAAACAATATAACATTTCAAAATTTAAATTTTATCAATATGGATTTTTGAGCACTTAAGGCTTGAACGTATGGAAGAATGATGGTATAAGAATCAGTATAGAGGTAACATTTCAAAAAATTTCAAAAATTCAAAAATCTCCTATTGAAATGTTGTTTTTGAGTGAATTTAATATTAACCTAAGTGAAAGAAACAATAAAACATTGCAAATTTATATTTTATCAATATGGATTTTTGAGCACTTAAGGCTTGAACGTATGGCAGAATGATATAAGAATCAGTATATAGGTAACATTTCAAAAAATTTCAAAAATTCAAAAATCTCCTATTGAAATGTTGTTTTTGAGTGAATTTAATATTAACCTGAGTGAAAGAAACAATAAAACATTTAAAAATTTAAATTTTATCAATATGGATTTTTGAGCACTTAAGGCTTGAACGTATGGAAGAATGATCGTATGAGAATCAGTATATAGGTAACATTTCAAAAAATTTCTAAAATTCAAAAATCTACTATTGAAATGTTATTTTTAAGTGAAAGAAACAATAAAACATTGCAAAATTTATATTTAATCAATATGGATTTTTGAGCACTTATGGCTTAAACGTATGGAATAATGATCGTATGAGAATCGGTATATACGTTATTTTAAAAAAAATTACAAAACTTCGAAAATCTACTATTGAAATGTTATTTTTAAGTGAAAGAAACAATAAAACATTGCAAAATTTATATTTTATCAATATGGAATTTTGAGCTCTTAATGCTTGACCGTATGGAAGAATGATTCTATGACAATTAGTATATAGGTAATATTTCAAAAATTTTCAAAAATTCAAAAATCTACTATTGAAATTTTATTTTTGAGTGAATTTAATACTAACCTAAGTGAAAGAAACAATAAAACAGTTCAAAATTTAAGCTTTATCAATATGGTTTTTTGAGCTCTTAAGGCTTGAATGTATGAAAGAATGATCGTATAGGAATCAGTATATAGGTAACTTTTCAAAAAATTTCTAAAATCCAAAAATCTACTATTGAAATGTTATTTTTAAGTGAAAGAAACAATAAAACATTGTAAAATTTATATTTAATTAATATGGTTTTTTGAGCTCTTAAGGCTTGAATGTATGAAAGAATGATCGTATGAGAATCAGTATATAGGTAACATTTCAAAAAATTTCTAAAATCCAAAAATCTACTATTGAAATGTTATTTTAAAGTGAAAGAAACAATAAAACATTGCAAAATTTATATATAATCAATATGGATTTTTGAGCACTTATGGCTTAAACGTATGGAATAATGATCGTATGAGAATCGGTATATACGTTATTTTAAAAAAAATTACAAAACTTCGAAAATCTACTATTGAAATGTTATTTTTAAGTGAAAGAAACAATAAAACATTGCAAAATTTATATTTTATCAATATGGAATTTTGAGCTCTTAATGCTTGACCGTATGGAAGAATGATTCTATGACAATTAGTATATAGGTAATATTTCAAAAATTTTCAAAAATTCAAAAATCTACTATTGAAATTTTATTTTTGAGTGAATTTAATACTAACCTAAGTGAAAGAAACAATAAAACAGTTCAAAATTTAAGCTTTGTCAATATGGTTTTTTGAGCTCTTAAGGCTTGAATGTATGAAAGAATGATCGTATGAGAATCAGTATAAAGGTAACATTTCAAAAAATTTCAAAAATTCAAAAATCTACTATTGAAATGTTATTTTTAAGTGAAAGAAACAATAAAACATTGCAAAATTTATATTTTATCAATATGGATTTTTGAGCACTTAAGGCTTGAACGTATGTAAGAATGATCGTATGACAATCGGTATATACGTTATATTTCAAAAAATTACAAAACTTCAAAAATCTACTATTGAAATCTTATTTTTAAGTGAAAGAAACAATAAAACATTGCAAAATTTATATTTTATCAATATGGAATTTTGAGCACTTAAGGCTTGAACGTATGGAAGAATGATCGTATGAGAATCGGTATATACGTTATGTTTAAAAAAATTACAAAACTTCGAAAATCTACTATTGAAATGTTATTTTTAAGTGAAAGAAACAATAAAACATTGCAAAATTTATATTTTATCAATATGGAATTTTGAGCACTTAAGGCTTGAACGTATGGAAGAATGATCGTATGAGAATCGGTATATACGTTATGTTTAAAAAAATTACAAAACTTCAAAAATATACTATTGAAATGTTATTTTTAAGTGAAAGAAACAATAAAACATTTCAAAATTTAAATTTTATCAATATGGATTTTTGAGCACTTAAGGCTTGAACGTATGGAAGAATGATCGTATGAGAATCAGTATATAGGTAACATTTCAAAAAATTTCTAAAATTCAAAAATCTACTATTGAAATGTTATTTTTAAGTGAAAGAAACAATAAAACATTGCAAAATTTATATTTAATCAATATGGATTTTTGAGCACTTATGGCTTAAACGTATGGAATAATGATCGTATGAGAATCGGTATATACGTTATTTTAAAAAAATTACAAAACTTCGAAAATCTACTATTGAAATGTTATTTTTAAGTGAAAGAAACAATAAAACATTGCAAAATTTATATTTTATCAATATGGAATTTTGAGCTCTTAATGCTTGACCGTATGGAAGAATGATTCTATGACAATTAGTATATAGGTAATATTTCAAAAATTTTCAAAAATTCAAAAATCTACTATTGAAATTTTATTTTTGAGTGAATTTAATACTAACCTAAGTGAAAGAAACAATAAAACAGTTCAAAATTTAAGCTTTATCAATATGGTTTTTTGAGCTCTTAAGGCTTGAATGTATGAAAGAATGATCGTATAGGAATCAGTATATAGGTAACATTTAAAAAAATTTCTAAAATCCAAAAATCTACTATTGAAATGTTATTTTTAAGTGAAAGAAACAATAAAACATTGTAAAATTTATATTTAATTAATATGGTTTTTTGAGCACTTAAGGCTTGAACGTATGGAAGAATGATCGTATCAGAAACAGTATGTAGGTAACATTTCAAAAAATTTCAAAAATTCAAAAATCTACTATTGAAATGTTATTTTTAAGTGAAAGAAACAATATAACATTTCAAAATTTATATTTTATCAATATGGTTTTTTGAGCTCTTAAGGCTTGAACGTATGGAAGAATGATCGTATGAGAATCGGTATATACGTTATATTTCAAAAAATTACAAAACTTAAAAATCTACTATTGAAATGTTATTTTTAAGTGAAAGAAACAATAAAACTTGGCAAAATTTATATTTTATCAATATGGAATTTTGAGCACTTAAGGCTTGAACGTATGGAAGAATGATCGTATCAGAAACAGTATATAGGTAGCATTTCAAAAAATTTCAAAAATTCAAAAATCTACTATTGAAATGTTATTTTTAAGTAAAAGAAACAATAAAACAGTTCAAAATTTAAGTTTTATCAATATGGTTTTTTGAGCTCTTAAGGCTTGAATGTATGAAAGAAAGATCGTATGAGAATCAGTATATAGGTAATATTTCAAAAATTTTCTAAAATTCAAAAATCTACTATTGAAATGTTATTTTTGAGTGAATTTAATACTAACCTAAGTGAAAGAAACAATAAAACATTGCAAAATATATATTTTATCAATATAAATGTCTGAGCACTTAAGGCTTGAATGTATGGAAGAATGATCGTATGAGAATCAGTATATAGGTAACATTTCAAAAAATTTCAAAAATTCAAAAATCTACTATTGAAATGTTATTTTTAAGTGAAAGAAACAATATAACATTTCAAAATTTATATTTTATCAATATGGAATTTTGAGCTCTTAATGCTTGACCGTATGGAAGAATGATTCTATGACAATTAGTATATAGGTAATATTTCAAAAATTTTCAAAAATTCAAAAATCTACTATTGAAATTTTATTTTTGAGTGAATTTAATACTAACCTAAATGAAAGAAACAATAAAACAGTTCAAAATTTAAGCTTTATCAATATGGTTTTTTGAGCTCTTAAGGCTTGAATGTATGAAAGAATGATCGTATAGTAATCAGTATATAGGTAACATTTCAAAAAATTTCTAAAATCCAAAAATCTACTATTGAAATGTTATTTTTAAGTGAAAGAAACAATAAAACATTGTAAAATTTATATTTAATTAATATGGTTTTTTGAGCTCTTAAGGCTTGAATGTATGAAAGAATGATCGTATGAGAATCAGTATATAGGTAACATTTCAAAAAATTTCTAAAATCCAAAAATTTACTATTGAAATGTTATTTTAAAGTGAAAGAAACAAAAAAACATTGCAAAATTTATATTTAATCAATATGGATTTTTGAGCACTTATGGCTTAAACGTATGGAATAATGATCGTATGAGAATCGGTATATACGTTATTTTAAAAAAAATTACAAAACTTCGAAAATCTACTATTGAAATGTTATTTTTAAGTGAAAGAAACAATAAAACATTGCAAAATTTATATTTTATCAATATGGAATTTTGAGCTCTTAATGCTTGACCGTATGGAAGAATGATTCTATGACAATTAGTATATAGGTAATATTTCAAAAATTTTCAAAAATTCAAAAATCTACTATTGAAATTTTATTTTTGAGTGAATTTAATACTAACCTAAGTGAAAGAAACAATAAAACAGTTCAAAATTTAAGCTTTATCAATATGGTTTTTTGAGCTCTTAAGGATTGAATGTATGAAAGAATGATCGTATGAGAATCAGTATAAAGGTAACATTTCAAAAAATTTCAAAAATTCAAAAATCTACTATTGAAATGTTATTTTTAAGTGAAAGAAACAATAAAACATTGCAAAATTTATATTTTATCAATATGGATTTTTGAGCACTTAAGGCTTGAACGTATGTAAGAATGATCGTATGACAATCGGTATATACGTTATATTTCAAAAAATTACAAAACTTCAAAAATCTACTATTGAAATGTTATTTTTAAGTGAAAGAAACAATAAAACATTGCAAAATTTATATTTTATCAATATGGAATTTTGAGCACTTAAGGCTTGAACGTATGGAAGAATGATCGTATGAGAATCGGTATATACGATATGTTTAAAAAAATTACAAAACTTCAAAAATATACTATTGAAATGTTATTTTTAAGTGAAAGAAACAATAAAACATTTCAAAATTTAAATTTTATCAATATGGATTTTTGAGCACTTAAGGCTTGAACGTATGGAAGAATGATCGTATGAGAATCAGTATATAGGTAACATTTCAAAAAAATTCTAAAATTCAAAAATCTACTATTGAAATGTTATTTTTAAGTGAAAGAAACAATAAAACATTGCAAAATTTCTATTTTATCAATATGGATTTTGACTTGAATGTATGAAAGAATGATCGTATGAGAATCAGTATATATTTAATATTTCAAAAAATTTGAAATGTTATTTTTAAGTGAAAGAAACAATAAAACATTGCAAAATTTATATTTTATGGAAGAATGATCGTATGAGAATCGGTATAAACGTTATATTTCAAAAAATTCCAAAACTTCAAAAATCTACTATTGAAATGTTATTTTTAAGTAAAAGAAACAATAAAACATTGCAAAATTTATATTTTATCAATATGGATTTTTGAGCACTTAAGGCTTGAACGTATGTAAGAATGATCGTATGACAATTGGTATATACGTTATATTTCAAAAATTTTCAAAAATTCAAAAATCTACTATTGAAATTTTTATTTTGAGTGAATTTAATACTAACCTAAGTGAAAGAAACAATAAAACAGTTCAAAATTTAAGCTTTATCAATATGGTTTTTTGAGCTCTTAAGGCTTGAATGTGTGAAAGAATGATCGTATAGGAATCAGTATATAGGTAACATTTCAACAAATTTCTAAAATTCAAAAATCTACTATTTAAATGTTATTTTTAAGTGAAAGAAACAATAAAACATTTCAAAATTTATATTTTATCAATATGGATTTTTGAGCACTTAAGGCTTGAATGTAGGGAAGAATGATCGAATGAGAATCAGTATAAAGGTAACATTTCAAAAAATTTCTAAAATCCAAAAATCTACTATTGAAATGTTATTTTTAAGTGAAAGAAACAATAAAACATTGCAAAATTTATATTTTATCAATATGGATTTTTGAGCACTTAAGTCTTGAACGTATGGAAGAATGATCGTATGAGAATCGGTATATACGTTATATTTCAAAAAATTACAAAACTTCAAAAATCTACTATTTAAATGTAATTTTTAAGTGAAAGAAACAATAAAACATTTCAAAATTTAAATTTTATCAATATGGATTTTTGAGCACTTAAGGCTTGAATGTAGGGAAGAATGATCGTATGAGAATCAGTATAAAGGTAACATTTCAAAAAATTTCTAAAATCCAAAAATCTACTATTGAAATGTGATTTTTAAGTGAAAGAAACAATAAAACATTGCAAAATTTATATTTTATCAATATGGAATTTTGAGCACTTAAGGCTTGACCGTACGGAAGAATGATCCTATGATAATCAGTATATAGTATATTTCAAAAATTTTCAAAAATTCAAAAATCTACTATTGAAATGTTATTTTTAAGTGAAAGAAACAATAAAACATTGCAAAATTTATATTTTATCAATATGGAATTTTGAGCACTTAAGGCTTGAACGTATGGAAGAATGATCGTATGAGAAACGGTATATACGTTATGTTTAAAAAAATTACAAAACTTCAAAAATCTACTATTGAAATGTTATTTTTAAGTGAAAGAAACAATAAAACATTTCAAAATTTATATTTTATCAATATGGAATTTTGAGCACTTAAGGCTTGAACGTATGGAAGAATGATCGTATGAGAATCGGTATATACGTTATGTTTAAAAAAATTACAAAACTTCAAAACTCTACTATTGAAATGTTATTTTTGAGTGAATTTAATACTAACCTAATTGAAAGAAACAGTAAAACATTGCAAAATATATATTTTATCAATATAAATGTCTGAGCACTTAAGGCTTGAATGTATGGAAGAATGATCGTATGAGAATCAGTATATAGGTAACATTTCAAAAAATTTCTAAAATTCAAAAATCTACTATTGAAATGTTATTTTTAAGTGAAAGAAACAATAAAACATTGCAAAATTTCTATTTTATCAATATGGATTTTGACTTGAATGTATGAAAGAATGATCGTATGAGAATCAGTATATAGGTAATATTTCAAAAAATTTCAAAAATTCAAAAATCTACTATTGAAATGTTTTTTTTTAAGTGAAAGAAACAATAAAACATTGCAAAATTTATATTTTATGGAAGAATGATCGTATGAGAATCGGTATAAACGTTATATTTCAAAAAATTCCAAAACTTCAAAAATCTACTATTGAAATGTTATTTTTAAGTGAAAGAAACAATAAAACATTGCAAAATTTATATTTTATCAATATGGAATTTTGAGCACTTAAGGCTTGAACGTATGGAAGAATGATCGTATGAGAAACGGTATATACGTTATGTTTAAAAAAATTACAAAACTTCAAAAATCTACTATTGAAATGTTATTTTTAAGTAAAAGAAACAATAAAACATTGCAAAATTTATATTTTATCAATATGGATTTTTGAGCACTTAAGGCTTGAACGTATGTAAGAATGATCGTACGACAATCGGTATATACGTTATATTTCAAAAATTTTCAAAAATTCAAAAATCTACTATTGAAATTTTATTTTTGAGTGAATTTAATACTAACCTAAGTGAAAGAAACAATAAAACAGTTCAAAATTTAAGTTTTATCAATATGGTTTTTTGAGCTCTTAAGGCTTGAATATATGAAAGAATGATCGTATGAAAACCAGTATAAAGGTAACATTTAAAAAAAAATCAAAAATTTAAATCTACTATTGAAATGTTATTTTTAAGTGAAAGAAACAATAAAACATTTGAAAATTTAAATTTTATCAATATGGGTTTTTGAGCACTTAAGGCTTGAACGAATGGAAGAATGATCGTATGGGAATCAGTTTATAGGTAACATTTCAAAAAATTTCAAAAATTCAAAAATCTACTATTGAAATGTTATTTTTAAGTGTAAGAAACAATAAAACATTGCAAAATTTATATTTTATCAATATGGATTTTTGAGCACTTAAGGCTTGAACGTATGTAAGAATGATCGTATGACAATCGGTATATACGTTATATTTCAAAAAATTACAAAACTTCAAAAATCTACTATTGAAATGTTATTTTTAAGTGAAAGAATTAATAAAACATTGCAAAATTTATATTTTATCAATATGGAATTTTGAGCACTTAAGGCCTGAACGTATGGAAGAATGATCGTATGAGAATCGGTATATACGTTATGTTTAAAAAAATTACAAAACTTCAAAAATCTACTATTGAAATGTTATTTTTAAGTGAAAGAAACAATAAAACATTGCAAAATTTATATTTTATCAATATGGAATTTTGAGCACTTAAGGCTTGAACGTATGGAAGAATGATCGTATGAGAATCGGTATATACGTTATATTTAAAAAAATTACAAAAATTCAAAAATCTACTATTGAAATGTTATTTTTAAGTGAAAGAAACAATAAAACATTTCAAAATTTAAATTTTATCAATATGGATTTTTGAGCACTTAAGGCTTGAACGTATGGAAGAATGATCGTATGAGAATCAGTATATAGGTAATATTTCAAAAAATTTCTAAAATTCAAAAATCTACTATTGAAATGTTATTTTTGAGTGAATTTAATACTAGCCTAAGTGAAAGAAACAGTAAAACATTGCAAAATATATATTTTATCAATATAAATGTCTGAGCACTTAAGGCTTGAATGTATGGAAGAATGATCGTATGAGAATCAGTATATAGGTAACATTTCAAAAAATTTCTAAAATTCAAAAATCTACTATTGAAATGTTATTTTTAAGTGAAAGAAACAATAAAACATTGCAAAATTTATATTTTATCAATGTGGATTTTGACTTGAATGTATGAAAGAATGATCGTATGAGAATCAGTATATAGGTAATATTTCAAAAAATTTCAAAAATTCAAAAATCTACTATTGAAATGTTATTTTTAAGTGAAAGAAACAATAAAACATTGCAAAATTTATATTTTATGGAAGAATGATCGTATGAGAATCGGTATAAACGTTATATTTCAAAAAATTCCAAAACTTCAAAAATCTACTATTGAAATGTTATTTTTAAGTGAAAGAAACAATAAAACATTGCAAAATTTATATTTTATCAATATGGATTTTTGAGCACTTAAGGCTTGAACGTATGTAAGAATGATCGTATGACAATCGGTATATACGTTATATTTCAAAAAATTACAAAACTTCAAAAATCTACTATTGAAATGTTATTTTTAAGTGAAAGAAACAATAAAACATTGCAAAATTTGTATTTTATCAATATGGAATTTGGAGCACTTAAGACTTGAACGTATGGAAGAATGATCGTATGAGAATCGGTATATACGTTATATTTAAAAAAATTACAAAAATTCAAAAATCTACTATTGAAATGTTATTTTTAAGTGAATTTAATACTAACCTAAGTGAAAGAAACAATAAAACAGTTCAAAATTTAAGTTTTATCAATATGGTTTTTTGAGCTCTTAAGGCTTGAATATATGAAAGAATGATCGTATGAAAACCAGTATAAAGGTAACATTTAAAAAAAAATCAAAAATTTAAATCTACTATTGAAATGTTATTTTTAAGTGAAAGAAACAATAAAACATTTGAAAATTTAAATTTTATCAATATGAGTTTTTGAGCACTTAAGGCTTGAACGAATGGAAGAATGATCGTATGGGAATCAGTATATAGGTAACATTTCAAAAAATTTCCAAAATTCAAAAATCTACTATTGAAATGTTATTTTTAAGTGAAAGAAACAATAAAACATTGCAAAATTTATATTTTATCAATATGGATTTTTGAGCACTTAAGGCTTGAATGTATGGAAGAATGATCGTATGAGAATCAGTATAAAGGTAACATTTCAAAAAATTTCAAAAATTCAAAAATCTACTATTGAAATGTTATTTTTAAGTGAAAGAAACAATAAAACATTTCAAAATTTAAATTTTATCAATAGGGATTTTTGAGCACTTAAGGCTTGAACGTATGGAAGAATGATCGTATGAGAATCAGTATATAGGTAACATTTCAAAAAATTTCCAAAATTCAAAAATCTACTATTTAAATGTTATTTTTAAGTGAAAGAAACAATAAAACATTGCAAAATTTATATTTTATCAATATGGATTTTGACTTGAATGTATGAAAGAATGATCGTATGAGAATCAGTATATAGGTAATATTTCAAAAAATTTCAAAAATTCAAAAATCTACTATTGAAATGTTATTTTTAAGTGAAAGAAACAATAAAACATTGCAAAATTTATATTTTATGGAAGAATGATCGTATGAGAATCGGTATAAACGTTATATTTCAAAAAATTACAAAACTTCAAAAATCTAGTATTGAAATGTTATTTTTAAGTGAAAGAAACAATAAAACATTGCAAAATTTATATTTTATCAATATGGATTTTTGAGCACTTAAGGCTTGAACGTATGTAAGAATGATCGTATGACAATCGGTATATACGTTATATTTCAAAAAATTACAAAACTTCAAAAATCTACTATTGAAATGTTATTTTTAAGTGAAAGAAACAATAAAACATTGCAAAATTTGTATTTTATCAATATGGAATTTGGAGCACTTAAGACTTGAACGTATGGAAGAATGATCGTATGAGAATCGGTATACACGTTATATTTAAAAAAATTACAAAAATTCAAAAATCTACTATTGAAATGTTATTTTTAAGTGAAAGAAACAATAAAACATTTCAAAATTTATATTTTATCAATATGGATTTTTGAGCACTTAAGGCTTGAACGTAAGGAAGAATGATCGTATGAGAATCAGTATATAGGTAATATTTCAAAAAATTTCAAAAATTCAAAAATCTACTATTGAAATGTTATTTTTGAGTGAATTTAATACTAACCTAAGTGAAAGAAACAGTAAAACATTGCAAAATATATATTTTATCAATATAAATGTCTGAGCACTTAAGGCATGAATGTATGGAAGAATGATCGTATGAGAATCGGTATATAGGTAACATTTCAAAAAATTTCTAAAATTCAAAAATCTACTATTGAAATGTTATTTTTAAGTGTAAGAAACAATAAAACATTGCAAAATTTATATTTTATCAATATGGATTTTTGAGCACTTAAGGCTTGAACGTATGTAAGAATGATCGTATGACAATCGGTATATACGTTATATTTCAAAAAATTACAAAACTTCAAAAATCTACTATTGAAATGTTATTTTTAAGTGAAAGAAACAATAAAACATTGCAAAATTTGTATTTTATCAATATGGAATTTGGAGCACTTAAGACTTGAACGTATGGAAGAATGATCGTATGAGAATCGGTATACACGTTATATTTAAAAAAATTACAAAAATTCAAAAATCTACTATTGAAATGTTATTTTTAAGTGAAAGAAACAATAAAACATTTCAAAATTTATATTTTATCAATATGGATTTTTGAGCACTTAAGGCTTGAACGTAAGGAAGAATGATCGTATGAGAATCAGTATATAGGTAATATTTCAAAAAATTACAAAACTTCAAAAATCTACTATTGAAATGTTATTTTTAAGTGAAAGAAACAATAAAACATTTCAAAATTTCTATTTTATCAATATGGATTTTGACTTGAATGTATGAAAGAATGATCGTATGAGAATCAGTATATAAGTAATATTTCAAAAAATTACAAAACTTCAAAAATCTACTATTGAAATGTTATTTTTAAGTGAAAGAAACAATAAAACATTGCAAAATTTATATTTTATCAATATGGAATTTTGAGCACTTAAGGCTTGAACGTATGGAAGAATGATCGTATGAGAATCGGTATATACGTTATGTTTAAAAAAATTACAAAACTTCAAAAATCTACTATTGAAATGTTATTTTTAAGTGAAAGAAACAATAAAACATTGCAAAATTTATATTTTATCAATATGGAATTTTGAGCACTTAAGGCTTGAACGTATGGAAGAATGATCGTAAGAGAATCGGTATATACGTTATATTTAAAAAAATTACAAAAATTCAAAAATCTACTATTGAAATGTTATTTTTAAGTGAAAGAAACAATAAAACATTTCAAAATTTAAATTTTATCAATATGGATTTTTGAGAACTTAAGGCTTGAACGTATGGAAGAATGATCGTATGAGAATCAGTATATAGGTAACATTTCAAAAAATTTCAAAAATTCAAAAATTTACTATTGAAATGTTATTTTTAAGTGAAAGAAACAATAAAATATTTCAAAATTTAAATTTTATCAATAGGGATTTTTGAGCACTTAAGGCTTGAATGATCGTATGAGAATCAGTATATAGGTAACATTTCAAAAAATTTCTAAAATTCAAAAATCTACTATTGAAATGTTATTTTTAAGTGAAAGAAACAATAAAACATTGCAAAATTTATATTTTATCAATATGGATTTTGACTTGAATGTATGAAAGAATGATCGTATGATCGTATGAGAATCAGTATATGGGTAATATTTCAAAAAATTTCAAAAATTCAAAAATCTACTATTGAAATGTTATTTTTAAGTGAAAGAAACAATAAAACATTGCAAAATTTATATTTTATGGAAGAATGATCGTATGAGAATCGGTATAAACGTTATATTTCAAAAAATTCCAAAACTTCAAAAATCTACTATTGAAATGTTATTTTTAAGTGAAAGAAACAATAAAACATTGCAAAATTTATATTTTATCAAGATGGAATTTGGAGCACTTAAGACTTGAACGTATGGAAGAATGATCGTATGAGAATCGGTATACACGTTATATTTAAAAAAATTACAAAAATTCAAAAATCTACTATTGAAATGTTATTTTTAAGTGAAAGAAACAATAAAACATTTCAAAATTTATATTTTATCAATATGGATTTTTGAGCACTTAAGGGTTGAACGTAAGGAAGAATGATCGTATGAGAATCAGTATATAGGTAACATTTCAAAAAATTTCTAAAATTCAAAAATCTACTATTGAAATGTTATTTTTAAGTGAAAGAAACAATAAAACATTGCAAAATTTATATTTTATCAATATGGATTTTGACTTGAATGTATGAAAGAATGATCGTATGAGAATCAGTATATAGGTAATATTTCAAAAAATTTCAAAAATTCAAAAATCTACTATTGAATTGTTATTTTTAAGTGAAAGAAACAATAAAACATTGCAAAATTTATATTTTATGGAAGAATGATCGTATGAGAATCGGTATAAACGTTATATTTCAAAAAATTCCAAAACTTCAAAAATCTACTATTGAAATGTTATTTTTAAGTGAAAGAAACAATAAAACATTGCAAAATTTATATTTTATGGAAGAATGATCGTATGAGAATCGGTATAAACGTTATATTTCAAAAAATTCCAAAACTTCACAAATCTACTATTGAAATGTTATTTTTAAGTGAAAGAAACAATAAAACATTGCAAAATTTATATTTTATCAAAATGGATTTTTGAGCACTTAAGGCTTGAACGTATGTAAGAATGATCGTATGACAATCGGTATATACGTTATATATCAAAAAATTACAAAACTTCAAAAATCTACTATTGAAATGTTATTTTTAAGTGAAAGAAACAATAAAACATTGCAAAATTTATATTTTATGGAAGAATGATCGTATGAGAATCGGTATAAACGTTATATTTCAAAAAATTCCAAAACTTCAAAAATCTACTATTGAAATGTTATTTTTAAGTGAAAGAAACAATAAAACATTGCAAAATTTATATTTTATCAATATGGATTTTTGAGCACTTAAGGCTTGAACGTATGTAAGAATGATCGTATGACAATCGGTATATACGTTATATTTCAAAAAATTACAAAACTTCAAAAATCTACTATTGAAATGTTATTTTTAAGTGAAAGAAACAATAAAACATTGCAAAATTTATATTTTATCAATATGGAATTTGGAGCACTTAAGGCTTGAACGTATGGAAGAATGATCGTATGAGAATCGGTATATACGTTATATTTAAAAAAATTACAAAAATTCAAAAATCTACTATTGAAATGTTATTTTTAAGTGAAAGAAACAATAAAACATTTCAAAATTTATATTTTATCAATATGGATTTTTGAGCACTTAAGGCTTGAACGTAAGGAAGAATGATCGTATGAGAATCAGTATATAGGTAATATTTCAAAAAATTTCTAAAATTCAAAAATCTACTATTGAAATGTTATTTTTGAGTGAATTTAATACTAGCCTAAGTGAAAGAAACAGTAAAACATTGCAAAATATATATTTTATCAATATAAATGTCTGAGCACTTAAGGCTTGAATGTATGGAACAATGATCGTATGAGAATCAGTATATAGGTAACATTTCAAAAAATTTCTAAAATTCAAAAATCTACTATTGAAATGTTATTTTTAAGTGAAAGAAACAATAAAACATTGCAAAATTTCTATTTTATCAATATGGATTTTGACTTGAATGTATGAAAGAATGATCGTATGAGAGTCAGTATATAGGTAATATTTCAAAAAATTTCAAAAATTCAAAAATCTACTATTGAAATGTTATTTTTAAGTGAAAGAAACAATAAAACATTGCAAAATTTATATTTTATGGAAGAATGATCGTATGAGAATCGGTATAAACGTTATATTTCAAAAAATTCCAAAACTTCAAAAATCTACTATTGAAATGTTATTTTTAAGTGAAAGAAACAATAAAACATTGCAAAATTTATATTTTATCAATATGGATTTTTGAGCACTTAAGGCTTGAACGTATGTAAGAATGATCGTATGACAATCGGTATATACGTTATATTTCAAAAATTTTCAAAAATTCAAAAATCTACTATTGAAATTTTATTTTTGAGTGAATTTAATACTAACCTAAGTGAAAGAAACAATAAAACAGTTCAAAATTTAAGTTTTATCAATATGGTTTTTTGAGCTCTTAAGGCTTGAATATATGAAAGAATGACCGTATGAAAACCAGTATAAAGGTAACATTTAAAAAAAAATCAAAAATTTAAATCTACTATTGAAATGTTATTTTTAAGTGAAAGAAACAATAAAACATTTGAAAATTTAAATTTTATCAATATGGGTTTTTGAGCACTTAAGGCTTGAACGAATGGAAGAATGATCGTATGGGAATCAGTATATAGGTAACATTTCAAAAAATTTCAAAAATTCAAAAATCTACTATTGAAATGTTATTTTTAAGTGAAAGAAACAATAACCCATTGCAAAATTTATATTTTATGGAAGAATGATCGTATGAGAATCGGTATAAACGTTATATTTCAAAAAATTCCAAAACTTCAAAAATCTACTATTGAAATGTTATTTTTAAGTGAAAGAAACAATAAAACATTGCAAAATTTATATTTTATCACTATGGAATTTGGAGCACTTAAGGCTTGAACGTATGGAAGAATGATCGTATGAGAATCGGTATATACGTTATATTTAAAAAAATTACAAAAATTCAAAAATCTACTATTGAAATGTTATTTTTAAGTGAAAGAAACAATAAAACATTTCAAAATTTATATTTTATCAATATGGATTTTTGAGCACTTAAGGCTTGAACGTAAGGAACAATGATCGTATGAGAATCAGTATATAGGTAATATTTCAAAAAATTTCAAAAATTCAATAATCTACTATTGAAATGTTATTTTTGAGTGAATTTAATACTAACCTAAGTGAAAGAAACAGTAAAACATTGCAAAATATATATTTTATCAATATAAATGTCTGAGCACTTAAGGCATGAATGTATGGAAGAATGACCGTATGAGAATCAGTATATAGGTAACATTTCAAAAAATTTCTAAAATTCAAAAATCTACTATTGAAATGTTATTTTTAAGTGAAAGAAACAATAAAACATTGCAAAATTTATATTTTATCAATATGGATTTTTGAGCACTTAAGGCTTGAACGTATGGAACAATGATCGTATGAGAATCAGTATATAGGTAACATTTCAAAAAATTTAAAAAATTCAAAAATCTACTATTGAAATGTTATTTTTAAGTGAAAGAAACAATAAAACATTGCAAAATTTGTATTTTATCAATATGGATTTTTGAGCACTTAAGGCTTGAACGTATGGAACAATGATCGTATGAGAATCAGTATATAGGTAACATTTCAAAAAATTTCTAAAATTCAAAAATCTACTATTGAAATGTTATTTTTAAGTGAAAGAAACAATAAAACATTGCAAAATTTCTATTTTATCAATATGGATTTTTGAGCACTTAAGGCTTGAACGTATGGAAGAATGATCGTATGAGAATCGGTATATACATACGTTATATTTCAAAAAATTACAAAACTTCAAAAATCTACTATTGAAATGTTATTTTTAAGTGAAAGAAACAATAAAACATTGCAAAATTTATATTTTATCAATATGGATTTTTGAGCACTTAAGGCTTGAACGTATGGAACAATGATCGTATGAGAATCAGTATAAAGGTAACATTTCAAAAAATTTCTAAAATTCAAAAATCTACTATTGAAATGTTATTTTTGAGTGAATTTAATACTAACCTAAGTGAAAGAAACAGTAAAACATTGCAAAATATATATTTTATCAATATAAATGTCTGAGCACTTAAGGCATGAATGTATGGAAGAATGATCGTATGAGAATCAGTATATAGGTAACATTTCAAAAAATTTCTAAAATTCAAAAATCTACTATTGAAATGTTATTTTTAAGTGAAAGAAACAATAAAACATTGCAAAATTTATATTTTATCAATATGGATTTTTGAGCACTTAAGGCTTGAACGTATGGAACAATGATCGTATGAGAATCAGTATATAGGTAACATTTCAAAAAATTTCTAAAATTCAAAAATCTACTATTGAAATGTTATTTTTAAGTGAAAGAAACAATAAAACATTGCAAAATTTGTATTTTATCAATATGGATTTTTGAGCACTTAAGGCTTGAACGTATGGAACAATGATCGTATGAGAATCAGTATATACATACGTTATATTTCAAAAAATTACAAAACTTCAAAAATCTACTATTGAAATGTTATTTTTGAGTGAATTTAATACTAACCTAAGTGAAAGAAACAGTAAAACATTGCAAAATATATATTTTATCAATATAAATGTCTGAGCACTTAAGGCATGAATGTATGGAAGAATGATCGTATGAGAATCAGTATATAGGTAACATTTCAAAAAATTTCTAAAATTCAAAAATCTACTATTGAAATGTTATTTTTAAGTGAAAGAAACAATAAAACATTGCAAAATTTATATTTTATCAAAATGGATTTTTGAGCACTTAAGGCTTGAACGTATGGAACAATGATCGTATGAGAATCAGTATATAGGTAACATTTCAAAAAATTTCTAAAATTCAAAAATCTACTATTGAAATGTTATTTTTAAGTGAAAGAAACAATAAAACATTGCAAAATTTACATTTTATCAATATGGATTTTTGAGCACTTAAGGCTTGAACGTATGGAAGAATGATCGTATGAGAATCGGTATATACATACGTTATATTTCAAAAAATTACAAAACTTCAAAAATCTACTATTGAAATGTTATTTTTAAGTGAAAGAAACAATAAAACATTGCAAAATTTATATTTTATCACTATGGATTTTTGAGCACTTAAGGCTTGAACGTATGGAACAATGATCGTATGAGAATCAGTATATAGGTAACATTTCAAAAAATTTCTAAAATTCAAAAATCTACTATTGAAATGTTATTTTTGAGTTAATTTAATTCTAATCTAAGTGAAAGAAACAATAAAACATTGCAAAATATATATTTTATTAATATAAATGTCTGAGCACTTAAGACTTGAATGTATGGAAGAATGATCGTATGAGAATCAGTACATAGGTAACATTTCAAAAAATTTCTAAAATTCAAAAATCTACTATTGAAATGTTATTTTTAAGTGAAAGAAACAATAAAACATTGCAAAATTTATATTTTATCAATATAAATTTCTTAGCACTTAAGGCTTGAATGTATGGATGAATGATCGTATGAGAATAAGTATATAGGTAACATTTCAAAAAATTTCTAACATTCAAAAATCTACTATTGAAATGTTATTTTTGAGTGAATTTAATACTAACCTAAGTGAAAGAAACAATAAAACATTGCAAAATTTATATTTTATCAATATGGATTTTTGAGCACTTAAGGCTTGAACGTATGAGAATCGGTATATACGTTATATTTCAAAAAATTACAAAAATTCAAAAATCTACTATTGAAATGTTATTTTTAAGTGAAAGAAACAATAACACATTGCAAAATTTATATTTTATCAATATGGATTTTTGAGCAATTAAGGCTTGAACGTATGGAAGAATGATCGTATGAGAATCGGTATATACGTAATATTTCAAAAAATTTCAAAACTTCAAAAATCTACTATTGAAATGTTATTTTTAAGTGAAAGAAACAATAAAACATTGCAAAATTTATATTTTATCAATATGGATTTTTGAGCACTTAAGGCTTGAACGTATGGAAGAATGATCGTATGAGAATCGGTATATACGTTATATTTCAAAAAATTACAAAACTTAAAAAATCTACTATTGAAATGTTATTTTTGAGTGAATTTAATACTAACCTAAGTGAAAGAAACAGTAAAACATTGCAAGTTATATATTTTATCAATATAAATGTCTGAGCACTTAAGGCTTGAATGTAAGGAACAATGATCGTATGAGAATCAGTATATAGGTAACATTTCAAAAAAATTTCTAAAATTCAAAAATCTACTATTGAAATGTTATTTTTAAGTGAAAGAAACAATAAAACATTGCAAAATTTATATTTTATCATAATGGATTTTGGCTTGAATGTATGAAAGAATGATCGTATGAGAATCAGTATATAGGTAATATTTCAAAAAATTTCAAAAATTCAAAAATCTACTATTGAAATGTTATTTTTAAGTGAAAGAAACAAATACACATTGCAAAATTTATATTTTATCAATATGGATTTTTGAGCAATTAAGGCTTGAACGTATGGAAGAATGATCGTATGAGAATTGGTATATACGTTATATTTCAAAAAATTACAAAACTTCAAAAATCTACTATTGAAATGTTATTTTTAAGTGAAAGAAACAATAAAACATTGCAAAATTTATATTTTATCAATATGGATTTTTGAGCACTTAAGGCTTGAACGTATGGAAGAATGATCGTATCAGAAACAGTATATAGGTAACATTTCAAAAAATTTCAAAAATTTAAAAATCTACTATTGAAATGTAATTTTTAAGTGAAAGAAACAATAAAACATTTAAAAATTTAAATTTTATCAATATGGATTTTTGAGCACTTAAGGCTTGAATGTATGGAAGAATGATCGTATGAGAATCAGTATATAGATAACATTTCAAAAAATTTCAAAAATTCAAAAATCTACTATTGAAATGTTATTTTTAAGTGAAAGAAACAATAAAACATTGCAAAATTTATATTTTATCAATATGGATTTTTGAGCACTTAAGGCTTGAACGTATGAGAATCGGTATATACGTTATATTTCAAAAAATTACAAAGATTCAAAAATCTACTATTGAAATGTTATTTTTAAGTGAAAGAAACAATAACACATTGCAAAATTTATATTTTATCAATATGGATTTTTGAGCAATTAAGGCTTGAAGAATGATCGTATGAGAATCGGTATATACGTAATATTTCAAAAAATTTCAAAACTTCAAAAATCTACTATTGAAATGTTATTTTTAAGCGAAAGAAACAATAAAACATTTCAAATCTTAAATTTTATCAATATGGATTTTTGAGCACTTAAGGCTTGAACGTAGGGAAGAATGATCGTATAAGATCCAGTATACAGGTAACATTTCAAAAAAATTCAAAACTACAAAAATCTACTATTGAAATGTTATTTTTAAGCGAAAGAAACAATAAAACATTTCAAAATTTACATTTTATCACTATGGATTTTTGAGCACTTAAGGCTTGAACGTATGGAAGAATAATCGTATGGGAATCAGTATATAGGTAACATTTCAAAAAATTTAAAAAAATCAAAAAATACTATTGAAATGTTATTTTTAAGTGAAAGAATCAATAAAACAGTTCAAAATTTATGTTTTATCAATATGGATTTTGAGCACTTAAGGCTTGAACGTATGGTAGAATGATCGTATGACAATCAGTATATAGGTAACATTTCAAAAAATTTCAAAACTTCAAAAATCTACTATTGAAATGTTATTTTTAAGTGAAAGAAACAATAAAACATTGCAAAATTTATATTTTATCAATATGGATTTTTGAGCACTTAAGGCTTGAACGTATGGAAGAATGATCGTATGAGAATCGGTATATACGTTATATTTCAAAAAATTACAAAACTTCAAAAATCTACTATTGAAATGTTATTTTTAAGTGAAAGAAACAATAAAACATTGCAAAATTTATATTTTATCATAATGGATTTTGGCTTGAATGTATGAAAGAATGATCGTATGAGAATCAGTATATAGGTAATATTTCAAAAAATTTCAAAAATTCAAAAATCTACTATTGAAATGTTATTTTTAAGTGAAAGAAACAATAAAACATTGCAAAATTTAAGTTTAATCGATATGGATTTTCGAGCACTTAAGGCTTGAATGTATGGAAGAATGATCGTATGAGAATCAGTATATAGGTAACATTTCAAAAAATTTCAAAAATTCAAAAATCTACTATTGAAATGTTATTTTTAAGCGAAAGAAACAATAAAACATTTCAAATCTTAAATTTTATCAATATGGATTTTTGAGCACTTAAGGCTTGAACGTAGGGAAGAATGATCGTATGAGATCCAGTATACAGGTAACATTTCAAAAAAATTCAAAACTACAAAAATCTACTATTGAAATGTTATTTTTAAGTGAAAGAAACAATAAAACATTGCAAAATTTATATTTTATCATAATGGATTTTGGCTTGAATGTATGAAAGAATGATCGTATGAGAATCAGTATATAGGTAACATTTCAAAAAAATTTCTAAAATTCAAAAATCTACTATTGAAATGTTATTTTTAAGTGAAAAAAACAATAAAACATTGCAAAATTTATATTTTATCATAATGGATTTTGGCTTGAATGTATGAAAGAATGATCGTATGAGAATCAGTATATAGGTAACATTTCAAAAAATTTAAAAAAATTAAAAAATAATATTGAAATGTTATTTTTAAGTGAAAGAATCAATAAAACAGTTCAAAATTTATATTTTATCAATATGGATTTTTGAGCACTTAAGGCTTGAACGTATGGGAGAATGATCGTATGAGAATCGGTATATACGTTATATTTCAAAAAATTACAAAACTTCAAAAATCTTCTATTGAAATGTTATTTTTAACATTTCAAAAAATTTCTAAAATTCAAAAATCTACTATTGAAATGTTATTTTTAAGTGAAAGAAACAATAAAACATTGCAAAATTTATATTTTATCAATATGGATTTTGGCTTGAATGTATGAAAGAATGATCGTATGAGAATCAGTATATAGGTAATATTTCAAAAAATTTCAAAAATTCAAAAGTCTACTATTGAAATGTAATTTTTAAGAGAAAGAAACAATAAAACAATGGAAAATTTATATTTTATCAATATGGATTTTTGAGCACTTAAGGCTTGAACGTATGGAAGAATGATCGTATGAGAATCAGTATGTACGTAATATTTCAAAAAATAACAAAAATTCAAAAATCTACTATTGAAATGTTATTTTTAAGTGAAAGAAACAATAAAGCATTGCAAAATTTATATTTTATCAATATGGATTTTTGAGCACTAAAGGGTTGAACGTATGGAAGAATGATCGTATGACAATCAGTAAAAAGGAAATAATACAAAAAAATTTCAAAAATTCAAAAATCTACTATTGAAATGTTATTTTTGAGTTAATTTAATACTAATCTAAGTGAAAGAAACAATAAAACATTGCAAAATATATATTTTATTAATATAAATGTCTGAGCACTTAAGACTTGAATGTATGGAAGAATGATCGTATGAGAATCAGTACATAGGTAACATTTCAAAAAATTTCTAAAATTCAAAAATCTACTATTGAAATGTTATTTTTAAGTGAAAGAAACAATAAAACATTGCAAAATTTATATTTTATCAATATGGATTTTTGAGCACTTAAGGCTTGAACGTATGGAAGAATGATCGTATGAGAATAAGTATATAGATAACATTTCAAAAAATTTCAAAAATTCAAAAATATATTATTGAAATGTTATTTTTGAGTGAATTTAATACTAACCTAAGTGAAAGAATCAATAAAACAGTTCAAAATTTATGTTTTATCAATATGGATTTTGAGCACTTAAGGCTTGAACGTATGGTAGAATGATCGTATGACAATCAGTATATAGGTAACATTTCAAAAAATTTGAAAAATTCAAAAATCTACTATTGAAATGTTATTTTTAAGTGAAAGAAACAATAAAACATGGCAAAATTTATATTTTATCAATATAAATTTCTTAGCACTTAAGGCTTGAATGTATGAATGAATGATCGTATGAGAATAAGTATATAGGTAACATTTCAAAAAATTTCTAACATTCAAAAATCTACTATTGAAATGTTATTTTTGAGTGAATTTAATACTAACCTAAGTGAAAGAAACAATAAAACATTGCAAAATTTATATTTTATCAATATGGATTTTTGAGCACTTAAGGCTTGAACGTATGGAAGAATGATCGTATCAGAATCAGTATATACGTAATATTTCAAAAAATAACAAAAATTTAAAAATCTTCTATTGAAATGTTATTTTTAAGTGAAAGAAACAATAAAACATTGCAAAATTTATATTTTATCAATATGGATTTTTGAGCACTTAAGGCTTGAACGTATGGAAGATTGATCGTATCAGAAACAGTATATAGGTAACATTTCAAAAAATTTCAAAAATTCAATAATCTACTATTGAAATGTTATTTTTAAGTGAAAGAAACAATAAAACATTTAAAAATTTAAATTTTATCAATATGGTTTTTTGAGCTCTTAAGGCTTGAATGTATGGAAGAATGCTCGTATGAGAATCAGTATATAGGTAATATTTCAAAAAATTTAAAGAATTCAAAAATCTACTATTGAAATGTTATTTTTAAGTGAAAGAAACAATAAAACATTGCAAAATTTATATTTTATCAATATGGATTTTTGAGCACTTAAGGCTTGAACGTATGGAACAATGATCGTATGAGAATCAGTATATAGGTAACATTTAAAAAAATTTATAAAATTCAAAAATCTACTATTGAAATGTTATTTTAAAGTGAAAGAAACAATAAAGCATTGCAAAATTTATATTTTATCAATATGGATTTTTGAGCACTAAAGGGTTGAACGTATGGAAGAATGATCGTATGACAATCAGTAAAAAGGAAATAATACAAAAAAATTTCAAAAATTCAAAAATCTACTATTGAAATGTTATTTTTGAGTTAATTTAATACTAATCTAAGTGAAAGAAACAATAAAACATTGCAAAATATATATTTTATTAATATAAATGTCTGAGCACTTAAGACTTGAATGTATGGAAGAATGATCGTATGAGAATCAGTACATAGGTAACATTTCAAAAAATTTCTAAAATTCAAAAATCTACTATTGAAATGTTATTTTTAAGTGAAAGAAACAATAAAACATTGCAAAATTTATATTTTATCAATATGGATTTTTGAGCACTTAAGGCTTGAACGTATGGAAGAATGATCGTATGAGAATAAGTATATAGATAACATTTCAAAAAATTTCTAAAATTCAAAAATCTACTATTGAAATGTTATTTTTAAGTGAAAGAAACAATAAAACATTGCAAAATTTATATTTTATCAATATGGATTTTTGAGCACTTAAGGCTTGAACGTATGGAAGAATGATCGTATGAGAATAAGTATATAGATAACATTTCAAAAAATTTCAAAAATTCAAAAATATATTATTGAAATGTTATTTTTGAGTGAATTTAATACTAACCTAAGTGAAAGAATCAATAAAACAGTTCAAAATTTATGTTTTATCAATATGGATTTTGAGCACTTAAGGCTTGAACGTATGGTATATAGGTAACATTTCAAAAAATTTGAAAAATTCAAAAATCTACTATTGAAATGTTATTTTTAAGTGAAAGAAACAATAAAACATGGCAAAATTTATATTTTATCAATATAAATTTCTTAGCACTTAAGGCTTGAATGTATGAATGAATGATCGTATGAGAATAAGTATATAGGTAACATTTCAAAAAATTTCTAACATTCAAAAATCTACTATTGAAATGTTATTTTTGAGTGAATTTAATACTAACCTAAGTGAAAGAAACAATAAAACATTGCAAAATTTATATTTTATCAATATGGATTTTTGAGCACTTAAGGCTTGAACGTATGTAAGAATGATCGTATCAGAATCAGTATATACGTAATATTTCAAAAAATAACAAAAATTTAAAAATATACTATTGAAATGTTATTTTTAAGTGAAAGAAACAATAAAACATTGCAAAATTTATATTTTATCAATATGGATTTTTGAGCACTTAAGGCTTGAACGTATGGAACAATGATCGTATGAGAATCGGTATATAGGTAATATTTCAAAAAATTTAAAAAATTCAAAAATCTACTATTGAAATGTTATTTTTAAGTGAAAGAAACAATAAAACATTGCAAAATTTATATTTTATCAACATGGATTTTTGAGCACTTAAGGCTTGAACGTATGGAACAATGATCGTATGAGAATCAGTATATAGGTAACATTTCAAAAAATTTATAAAATTCAAAAATCTACTATTGAAATGTTATTTTTAAGTGAAAGAAACAATAAAACATTGCAAAATTTATATTTTATCAATATGGATTTTTGAGCACTTAAGGCTTGAACGTATGGAACAATGATCGTATGAGAATCAGTATATAGGTAACATTTCAAAAAATTTATAAAATTCAAAAATCTACTATTGAAATGTTATTTTTAAGTGAAAGAAACAATAAAACATTGCAAAATTTATATTTTATCAATATGGATTTTTGAGCACTTAAGGCTTGAACGTATGGAAGAATGATCGTATCAGAATCAGTATATACGTAATATTTCAAAAAATAACAAAAATTCAAAAATCTTCTATTGAAATGTTATTTTTAAGTGAAAGAAACAATAAAACAATGCAAAATTTATATTTTATCAATATGGATTTTTGAGCAATTAAGGCTTGAACGTATGGAAGAATGATCGTATGAGAATTGGTATATACGTTATATTTCAAAAAATTACAAAACTTCAAAAATCTACTATTGAAATGTTATTTTTAAGTGAAAGAAACAATAAAACATTGCAAAATTTATATTTTATCAATATGGATTTTTGAGCACTTAAGGCTTGAACGTATGGAACAATGATCGTATGAGAATCAGTATATAGGTAACATTTCAAAAAATTTATAAAATTCAAAAATCTACTATTGAAATGTTATTTTTAAGTGAAAGAAACAATAAAACATTGCAAAATTTATATTTTATCAATATGGATTTTTGAGCACTTAAGGCTTGAACGTATGGAAGAATGATCGTATGAGAATCGGTATATACGATATAATTCAAAAAAAAAAAAAACATCAAAAATAGACTATTGAAATGTTATTTTTAAGTGAAAGAAACAATAAAACATTGCAAAATTAATATTTTATCAATATGGATTTTGGCTTGAATGTATGAAAGAATGATCGTATGAGAATCAGTATATAGGTAATATTTCAAAAAATTTCAAAAATTCAAAAATCTACTATTGAAATGTTATTTTTAAGTGAAAGAAACAATAAAACATTGCAAAATTTATATTTTATCAATATGGATTTTTGAGCACTTAAGGCTTGAACGTATGGAAGAATGATCGTATGAGAATCAGTATATACGTAATATTTCAAAAAATAACAAAAATTCAAAAATCTACTATTGAAATGTTATTTTTAAGTGAAAGAAACAATAAAACATTGCAAAATTTATATTTTATCAATATGGATTTTTGAGCACTTAAGGGTTGAACGTATGGAAGAATGATCGTATGACAATCAGTATATAGGTAATATTTCAAAAAATTTCAAAAATCCAAAAATCTATTATTGAAATGTTATTTTTGAGTTAATTTAATTCTAATCTAAGTGAAAGAAACAATAAAACATTGCAAAATATATATTTTATTAATATAAATGTCTGAGCACTTAAGACTTGAATGTATGGAAGAATGATCGTATGAGAATCAGTACATAGGTAACATTTCAAAAAATTTCTAAAATTCAAAAATCTACTATTGAAATGTTATTTTTAAGTGAAAGAAACAATAAAACATTGCAAAATTTATATTTTATCAATATGGATTTTTGAGCACTTAAGGCTTGAACGTATGGAAGAATGATAGTATGAGAATCGGTATAAACGTTATATTTCAAAAAATTTCAAACCTTCAAAAATCTACTATTGAAATGTTATTTTTAAGTGAAAGAAACAATAAATAATTGCCAAATTTATATTTTATCAATATAAATTTCTTAGCACTTAAGGCTTGAATGTATGGATGAATGATCGTATGAGAATAAGTATATAGATAACATTTCAAAAAATTTCAAAAATTCAAAAATATATTATTGAAATGTTATTTTTGAGTGAATTTAATACTAACCTAAGTGAAAGAATCAATAAAACAGTTCAAAATTTATGTTTTATCAATATGGATTTTGAGCACTTAAGGCTTGAACGTATGGTAGAATGATCGTATGAGAATCAGTATATACGCAATATTTCAAAAAATAACAAAAATTCAAAAAACAACTAATGAAATGTTATTTTTAAGTGAAAGAAACAATAACACATTGCAAAATTTATATTTTATCAATATGGATTTTTGAGCAATTAAGGCTTGAACGTATGGATGAATGATCGTATGAGAATCAGTACATAGGTAACATTTCAAAAAATTTCTAAAATTCAAAAATCTACTATTGAAATGTTATTTTTAAGTGAAAGAAACAATAAAACATTGCAAAATTTATATTTTATCAATATGGATTTTTGAGCACTTAAGGCTTGAACGTATGGAAGAATGATAGTATGAGAATCGGTATAAACGTTATATTTCAAAAAATTTCAAACCTTCAAAAATCTACTATTGAAATGTTATTTTTAAGTGAAAGAAACAATAAATAATTGCCAAATTTATATTTTATCAATATAAATTTCTTAGCACTTAAGGCTTGAATGTATGGATGAATGATCGTATGAGAATAAGTATATAGATAACATTTCAAAAAATTTGAAAAATTCAAAAATCTACTATTGAAATGTTATTTTTAAGTGAAAGAAACAATAAAACATTGCAAAATTTATATTTTATCAATATAAATTTCTTAGCACTTAAGGCTTGAATGTATGGATGAATGATCGTATGAGAATAAGTATATAGGTAACATTTCAAAAAATTTCTAACATTCAAAAATCTACTATTGAAATGTTATTTTTGAGTGAATTTAATACTAACCTAAGTGAAAGAAACAATAAAACATTGCAAAATTTATATTTTATCAATATGGATTTTTGAGCACTTAAGGCTTGAACGTATGGAAGAATGATTGTATCAGAATTAGTATATACGTAATATTTCAAAAAATAACAAAAATTCAAAAATCTACTATTGAAATGTTATTTTTAAGTGAAAGAAACAATAACACATTGCAAAATTTAAATTTTATCAATATGGATTTTTGAGCAATTAAGGCTTGAACGTATGGAAGAATGATCGTATGAGAATCAGTATATACGCAATATTTCAAAAAATAACAAAAATTCAAAAAACAACTAATGAAATGTTATTTTTAAGTGAAAGAAACAATAACACATTGCAAAATTTATATTTTATCAATATGGATTTTTGAGCACTTAAGGCTTGAACGTATGGAAGAATGATCGTATGAGAATTGGTATATACGTTATATTTCAAAAAATTACAAAACTTCAAAAATCTACTATTGAAATGTTATTTTTAAGTGAAAGAAACAATAAAACATTGCAAAATTTATATTTTATCAATATGGATTTTTGAGCACTTAAGGCTTGAACGTATGGAAGAATGATCGTATCAGAAACAGTATATAGGTAACATTTCAAAAAAATTCAAAAATTCAAAAATCTACTATTGAAATGTAATTTTTAAGTGAAAGAAACAATAAAACATTTAAAAATTAAAATTTTATCAATATGGATTTTTGAGCACTTAAGGCTTGAATGTATGGAAGAATGATCGTATGAGAATCAGTGTATAGATAACATTTCAAAAAATTTCAAAAATTCAAAAATCTACAATTGAAATGTTATTTTTAAGTGAAAGAAACAATAAAACATTGCAAAATTTATATTTTATCAATATGGATTTTTGAGCACTTAAGGCTTCAACGTATGAGAATCGGTACATAAGTTATATTACAAAAAATTACAAAAATTCAAAAATCTACTATTGAAATGTTATTTTTAAGTGAAAGAAACAATAACACATTGCAAAATTTATATTTTATCAATATGGATTTTTGAGCAATTAAGGCTTGAACGTATGGAAGAATGATCGTATGAGAATTGGTATATACGTTATATTTTAAAAAATTACAAAACTTCAAAAATCTACTATTGAAATGTTATTTTTAAGTGAAAGAAACAATAAAACATTGCAAAATTTATATTTTATCAATATGGAATTTTGAGCACTTAAGGCTTGAACGTATGGAAGAATGATCGTATCAGAAACAGTATATAGGTAACATTTCAAAAAATTTCAAAAATTCAAAAATCTACTATTGAAATGTATTTTTTAAGTGAAAGAAACAATAAAACATTTAAAAATTTATATTTTATCAATATGGATTTTTGAGCACTTAAGGCTTGAATGTATGGAAGAATGATCGTATGAGAATCAGTATATAGATAACATTTCAAAAAATTTCAAAAATTCAAAAATCTACTATTGAAATGTTATTTTTAAGTGAAAGAAACAATAAAACATTGCAAAATTTATATTTTATCAATATGGATTTTTGAGCACTTAAGGCTTGAACGTATGAGAGTCGGTATATACGTTATATTTAAAAAAAATTACAAAAATTCAAAAATCTACTATTGAAATGTTATTTTTAAGTGAAAGAAACAATAACACATTGCAAAATTTATATTTTATCAATATGGATTTTTGAGCAATTAAGTCTTGAACGTATGGAAGAATGATCGTATGAGAATCGGTATATACGTAATATTTCAAAAAATTTCAAAACTTCAAAAATCTACTATTGAAATGTTATTTTTAAGCGAAAGAAACAATAAAACATTTCAAATCTTAAATTTTATCAATATGGATTTTTGAGCACTTAAGGCTTGAACGTAGGGAAGAATGATCGTATGAGATCCAGTATACAGGTAACATTTCAAAAAAATTCAAAACTACAAAAATCTACTATTGAAATGTTATTTTTAAGCGAAAGAAACAATAAAACATTTCAAAATTTACATTTTATCACTATGGATTTTTGAGCACTTAAGGCTTGAACGTATGGAAGAATAATCGTATGGGAATCAGTATATAGGTAACATTTCAAAAAATTTAAAAAAATCAAAAAATACTATTGAAATGTTATTTTTAAGAGAAAGAATCAATAAAACAGTTCAAAATTTATGTATTATCAATATGGATTTTGAGCACTTAAGGCTTGAACGTATGGTAGAATGATCGTATGACAATCAGTATATAGGTAACATTTCAAAAAATTTCAAAACTTCAAAAATCTACTATTGAAATGTTATTTTTAAGTGAAAGAAACAATAAAACATTGCAAAATTTATATTTTATCAATATGGATTTTTGAGCACTTAAGGCTTGAACGTATGGAAGAATGATCGTATGAGAATCGGTATATACGTTATATTACAAAAAATTACAAAACTTCAAAAATCTACTATTGAAATGTTATTTTTGAGTGAATTTAATACTAACCTAAGTGAAAGAAACAGTAAAACATTGCAAATTATATATTTTATCAATATAAATGTCTGAGCACTTAAGGCTTGAATGTATGGAACAATGATCGTATGAGAATCAGTATATAGGTAACATTTCAAAAAAATTTCTAAAATTCAAAAATCTACTATTGAAATGTTATTTTTAAGTGAAAGAAACAATAAAACATTGCAAAATTTATATTTTATCATAATGGATTTTGGCTTGAATGTATGAAAGAATGATCGTATGAGAATCAGTATATAGGTAATATTTCAAAAAATTTCAAAAATTCAAAAATCTACTATTGAAATGTTATTTTTAAGTGAAAGAAACAATAAAACATTGCAAAATTTAAGTTTTATCGACATGGATTTTTGAGCACTTAAGGCTTGAATGTATGGAAGAATGATCGTATGAGAATCAGTATATAGGTAACATTTCAAAAAATTTCAAAAATTCAAAAATCTACTATTGAAATGTTATTTTTAAGCGAAAGAAACAATAAAACATTTCAAATCTTAAATTTTATCAATATGGATTTTTGAGCACTTAAGGCTTGAACGTAGGGAAGAATGATCGTATGTGATCCAGTATACAGGTAACATTTCAAAAAAATTCAAAACGACAAAAATCTACTATTGAAATGTTATTTTTAAGCGAAAGAAACAATAAAACATTTCAAAATTTACATTTTATCACTATGGATTTTTGAGATCTTAAGGCTTGAACGTATGGAAGAATGATCGTATGAGAATCGGTATATACGTTATATTTCAAAAAATTACAAAACTTCAAAAATCTACTATTGAAATGTTATTTTTAAGTGAAAGAAACAATAAAACATTGCAAAATTTATATTTTATCAATATGGAATTTTGAGCACTTAAGGCTTGACCGTATGGAAGAATGATCCTATGACAATCAGTATATAGGTAATATTTCAAAAATTTAAAAATCTACTATTGAAATGTTATTTTTAAGTGAAAGAAACAATAAAATATTGCAAAATTTAAGTTTTATCGATATGGATTTTTGAGCACTTAAGGCTTGAATGTATGGAAGAATGATCGTATGAGAATCAGTATATAGGTAACATTTCAAAAAATTTCAAAAATTCAATAATCTACTATTGAAATGTTATTTTTAAGTGAAAGAAACAATAAAACATTGCAAAATTTATATTTTATCAATATGGATTTTTGAGCACTTAAGGCTTGAACGTATGGAAGAATGATCGTATGACAATCAGTATATAGGTAACATTTCAAAAAATTTCAAAAATTCAAAAATCTACTATTGAAATGTTATTTTTAAGTGAAAGAAACAATAAAACATTGCAAAATTTATATTTTATCAATATGGATTTTTGAGCACTAAAGGCTTGAACATATGGAAGAATGATCGTATGAGAATCAGTAAATAGGTAATATTTCAAAAAATTTCAAAAATTCAAAAATCTACTATTGAAATGTTATTTTTAAGTGAAAGAAACAATAAAACATTGCAAAATTTATATTTTATCAATATGGATTTTTGAGCACTTAAGGCTTGAACGTATGGAAGAATGATCGTATGACAATCAGTATATAGGTAACATTGCAAAAAATTTCAAAAATTCAATAATCTACTATTGAAATGTTATTTTTAAGTGAAAGAAACAATAAAACATTGCAAAATTTATATTTTATCAATATGGATTTTTGAGCACTTAAGGCTTGAACGTATGGAAGAATGATCGTATGACAATCAGTATATAGGTAACATTTCAAAAAATTTCAAAAATCTACTATTGAAATGTTATTTTTAAGTGAAAGAAACAATAAAACATTGCAAAATTTATATTTTATCAATATGGATTTTTGAGCACTTAAGGCTTGAACATATGGAAGAATGATCGTATGAGAATCAGTAAATAGGTAATATTTCAAAAAATTTCAAAAATTCAAAAATCTACTATTGAAATGTTATTTTTAAGTGAAAGAAACAATAAAACATTGCAAAATTTATATTTTATCAATATGGATTTTTGAGCACTTAAGGCTTGAACGTATGGAAGAATGATCGTATCAGAAACAGTATATAGGTAACATTGCAAAAAATTTCAAAAATTCAATAATCTACTATTGAAATGTTATTTTTAAGTGAAAGAAACAATAAAACATTGCAAAATTTATATTTTATCAATATGGATTTTTGAGCACTTAAGGCTTGAACGTATGGAAGAATGATCGTATGACAATCAGTATATAGGTAACATTTCAAAAAATTTCAAAAATTCAAAAATCTACTATTGAAATGTTATTTTTAAGTGAAAGAAACAATAAAACATTGTAAAATTTATATTTTATCAATATGGATTTTGGCTTGAATGTATGAAAGAATGATCGTATGAGAATCAGTATATAGGTAACATTTCAAAAAATTTCTAAAATTCAAAAATCTACTATTGAAATGTTATTTTTAAGTGAAAGAAACAATAAAACATTGCAAAATTTATATTTTATCAATATGGATTTTTGAGCACTTAAGGCTTGAACGTATGGAAGAATGATCGTATCAGAAACAGTATATAGGTAACATTTCAAAAAATTTCAAAAATTCAATAATCTACTATTGAAATGTTATTTTTAAGTGAAAGAAACAATAAAACATTGCAAAATTTATATTTTATCAATATGGATTTTTGAGCACTTAAGGCTTGAACGTATGGAAGAATGATCGTATGACAATCAGTATATAGGTAACATTTCAAAAAATTTCAAAAATTCAAAAATCTATTATTGAAATGTTATTTTTAAGTGAAAGAAACAATAAAACATTGTAAAATTTATATTTTATCAATATGGATTTTGGCTTGAATGTATGAAAGAATGATCGTATGAGAATCAGTATATAGGTAACATTTCAAAAAATTTCAAAAATTCAAAAATCTATTATTGAAATGTTATTTTTAAGTGAAAGAAACAATAAAACATTGCAAAATTTATATTTTATCAATATGGATTTTGGCTTGAATGTATGAAAGAATGATCGTATGAGAATCAGTATATAGGTAACATTTCAAAAAATTTCTAAAATTCAAAAATCTACTATTGAAATGTTATTTTTAAGTGAAAGAAACAATAAAACATTGCAAAATTTATATTTTATCAATATGGATTTTTGAGCACTTAAGGCTTGAACGTATGGAAGAATGATCGTATGAGAATCAGTATATAGGTAACATTTCAAAAAATTTCAAAAATTCAAAAATCTACTATTGAAATGTTATTTTTAAGTGAAAGAAACAATAAAACATTGCAAAATTTATATTTTATCAATATGGATTTTTGAGCACTTAAGGCTTGAACGTATGGAAGAATGATCGTATGAGAATCAGTATATAGGTAACATTTCAAAAAATTTCAAAAATTCAAAAATCTACTATTGAAATGTTATTTTTAAGTGAAAGAAACAATAAAACATTGCAAAATTTATATTTTATCAATATGGATTTTTGAGCACTTAAGGCTTGAACGTATGGAAGAATGATCGTATGACAATCAGTATATAGGTAACATTTCAAAAAATTTCAAAAATTCAAAAATCTACTATTGAAATGTTATTTTTAAGTGAAAGAAACAATAAAACATTGCAAAATTTATATTTTATCAATATGGATTTTTGAGCA
The DNA here is from genome assembly GCA_034638295.1 of Phortica okadai. Taxonomy (NCBI): domain Eukaryota; kingdom Metazoa; phylum Arthropoda; class Insecta; order Diptera; family Drosophilidae; genus Phortica; species Phortica okadai. Next base: position 256,708 of record JAWUZV010000032.1, on the reverse strand, counting down.
CTTAAGGCTTGAACATATGGAAGAATGATCGTATGAGAATCAGTAAATAGGTAATATTTCAAAAAATTTCAAAAATTCAAAAATCTACTATTGAAATGTTATTTTTAAGTGAAAGAAACAATAAAACATTGCAAAATTTATATTTTATCAATATGGATTTTGGCTTGAATGTATGAAAGAATGATCGTATGAGAATCAGTATATAGGTAACATTTCAAAAAATTTCTAAAATTCAAAAATCTACTATTGAAATGTTATTTTTAAGTGAAAGAAACAATAAAACATTGCAAAAATTATATTTTATCAATATGGATTTTTGAGCACTTAAGGCTTGAACGTATGGGAGAATGATCGTATGAGAATCGGTATATACGTTATATATCAAAAAATTACAAAACTTCAAAAATCTACTATTGAAATGTTATTTTTAAGTGAAAGAAACAATAAAATATTGCAAAATTTATATTTTATCAAAATGGATTTTGGAGCAGTTAAGGCTTGAACGTATGGAAGAATGATCGTATGAGAATCAGTACATAGGTAACATTTCAAAAAATTTCTAAAATTCAAAAATCTACTATTGAAATGTTATTTTTAAGTGAAAGAAACAATAAAACATTGCAAAATTTATATTTAATCAATATGGATTTTGGCTTGAATGTATGAAAGAATGATCGTTTGAGAATCAGTATATAGGTAATATTTCAAAAAATTTCAAAAATCTACAATTGAAATGTTATTTTTAAGTGAAAGAAACAATAAAACATTGCAAAATTTATATTTTATCAATATGGATTTTTGAGCACTTACGGCATGAACGTATGGAAGAATGATCGTATGAGAATCAGTATATACGTAATATTTCAAAAAATAACAAAAATTCAAAAATCTACTATTGAAATGTTATTTTTAAGTGAAAGAAACAATAAAGCATTGCAAAATTTATATTTTATCAATATGGATTTTTGAGCACTTAAGGCTTGAACGTATGGAAGAATGATCGTATGACAATCAGTATATAGGTAATATTTCAAAAAATTTCAAAAATACAATAATCTACTATTGAAATGTTATTTTTGAGTGAATTTAATACTAACCTAAGTGAAAGAAACTGTAAAACATTGCAAAATATATATATTATCAATATAAATGTCTGAGCACTTAAGGCTTGAATGTATGGAAGAATGATCGTATGAGAATCAGTATATAGGTAACATTTCAAAAAAATTTCTAAAATTCAAAAATCTATATTGAAATGTTATTTTTAAGTGAAAGAAACAATAAAACATTGCAAAATTTATATTTTATCAATATGGATTTTTGAGCACTTATGGCTTGAACGTATGAGAATCGGTATATACGTTATATTTCAAAAAATTACAAAAATTCAAAAATCTTCTATTGAAATGTTATTTTTAAGTGAAAGAAACAATAAAGCATTGCAAAATTTATATTTTATCAATATGGATTTTTGAGCACTTAAGGCTTGAACGTATGGAAGAATGATCGTTTAAGAATCGGTATATACGTTATATTTAAAAAAATTACAAAAATTGAAAAATCTACTATTGAAATGTTATTTTTAAGTGAATTTAATACTAACCTAAGTGAAAGAAACAATAAAACATTTGAAAATATACATTTATCAATATGGATTTTTGAGCACTTAAGGCTTGAACGTATGAGAATCGGTATATACGTTATATTTCAAAAAATTACAAAAATTCAAAAATCTTCTATTGAAATGTTATTTTTAAGTGAATTTAATACTAACCTAAGTGAAAGAAACAATAAAACATTTGAAAATATACATTTATCAATATGGATTTTTGAGCACTTAAGGCTTGAACTTATGGAAGAATAATCGTATGAGGATCAGTATATAGGTAACATTTCAAAAAATTTCAAAAATTCAATAATCTACTATTGAAATGTTATTTTTTAGTGAAAGAAACAATAAACCATTTCAAAATTTACATTTTATTTATATGGATTTTTGAGATCTTAAGGCTTGAACATATGGAAGAAAGATCGTATGAGATCCAGTATATAGGTAACATTTTAAAAAAATTCAAAAACATATGGAAGAAAGATCGTATGAGATCCAGTATATAAGTAACATTTTAAAAAAATTCAAAAATTCAAAAATCTACTATTGAAATGTTATTTTTAAGTGAAAGAAACTATAAACCATTACAAAATTTACATTTTATCAATATGGGCTTTTGAGCACTTAAGGCTTGAACGTATGGAAGAATAATCGTATGAGAATCAGTGTATAGGTAACATTTCAAAAAATTTCTAAAATTCAAAAATCTAGTATTGAAATGTTATTTTTGAGTGAATTTAATACTAACCTAAGTGAAAGAAACAATAAAACATTTGAAAATATACATTTATCAATATGGATTTTTGAGCACTTAAGGCTTGAACGTATGGAAGAATGATCGTATGAGGATCAGTATATAGGTAACATTTCAAAAAATTTCAAAAATTCAATAATCTACTATTGAAATGTTATTTTTTAGTGAAAGAAACAATAAACCATTTCAAAATTTACGTTTTATTTATATGGATTTTTGAGCACTTAAGGCTTGAACGTATGGAAGAATGATCGTATGGGAATCAGTATATAGGTAACATTTAAAAAAAATTCAAAAATTCAAAAATCTACTATTGAAACGTTATTTTTGAGTGAATTTAATACTAACCTAAGTGAAAGAAACAATAAACCATTTCAAAATTTACGTTTTATTTATATGGATTTTTGAGCACTTAAGGCTTGAACGTATGGAAGAATGATCGTATGGGAATCAGTATATAGGTAACATTTAAAAAAAATTCAAAAATTCAAAAATCTACTATTGAAATGTTATTTTTAAGTGAAAGAAACATTAAACCATTTCAAAATTTACATTTTATTTATATGGATTTTTGAGATCTTAAGGCTTGAACGTATGGAAGAATGATCGTATGAGATCCAGTATATAGGTAACATTTCAAAAAAACTCAAAAATTCAAAAATCTACTATTGAAACGGTATTTTTGAGTGAATTTAATACTAACCTAAGTGAAAGACACAATAAAACATTTCAAAATTTACATTTATCAATATGGATTTTTGAGCACTTAAGGATGAACGTATGGAAGAATGATCGTATGAGAATCAGTATATAGGTAACATTTCAAAAAATTTCAAAAATTCACTAATCTACTATTGAAATGTTATTTTTAAGTGAAAGAAACTATAAACAATTTCAAAATTTACATTTTATCAATATGGATTTTTGAGCACTTAAGGCTTGAACGTATGGAAGAATGATCATATGAGAATCAGTATGTAGGTAACATTTCAAAAAAATTCAAAAATTCAATAATCTACTATTGAAATGTTATTTTTAAGTGAAAGAAACAATAAACCATTTAAAAATTTACATTTTATTTATATTGATTTTTGAGATCTTAAGGCTTGAATGTATGGAAGAATGATCGTATGAGATCCAGTATATAGGTAACATTTCAAAAAATTTCTAAAATTCAATAATTTACTATTGAAATGTTATTTTTTAGTGAAAGAAACAATAAACCATTGCAAAATTTACATTTTATTTATATTGATTTTTGAGATCTCAAGGCTTGAACATATGGAAGAATGATCGTATGAGATCCAGTATATAGGTAACATTTCAAAAAATTTCTAAAATTCAGAAATCTACTATTGAAATGTTATTTTTTAGTGAAAGAAACAATAAACCATTGCAAAATTTACATTTTATCAATATGGATTTTTGAGCACTTAAGGCTTGAACGTATGGAAGAATGATCGTATGGGAATCAGTATATAGGTAACATTTCAAAAAAATTCAAAAGTCCACTATTGAAATGTTATATTTAAGTGAATTTAATACTAACCTAAGTGAAAGAAACAATAAAACATTTCAAAATTTACATTTATCAATAAGGATTTTTGAGCACTTAAGGCTTGAACGTATGGAAGAATGATCGTATGAAAATCAGTATATAGGTAACATTTCAAAAAAAAATCAAAAATTCAAAAATCTACTATTGAAATGTTATTTTTTAGTGAAAGAAACAATAAACCATTGCAAAATTTACATTTTATTTATATTGATTTTTGAGATCTTAAGGCTTGAACATATGGAAGAATGATCGTATGAGATCCAGTATATAGGTAACATTTCAAAAAATTTCTAAAATTCAGAAATCTACTATTGAAATGTTATTTTTTAGTGAAAGAAACAATAAACCATTGCAAAATTTACATTTTATCAATATGGATTTTTGAGCACTTAAGGCTTGAACGTATGGAAGAATGATCGTATGGGAATCAGTATATAGGTAACATTTCAAAAAAATTCAAAAATCTACTATTGAAATGTTATATTTAAGTGAATTTAATACTAACCTAAGTGAAAGAAACAATAAAACATTTCAAAATTTACATTTATCAATATGGATTTTTGAGCACTTAAGGCTTGAACGTATGGAAGAATGATCGTATGAGAATCAGTATATAGGTAACATTTCAAAAAATTTCAAAAATTCACTAATCTACTATTGAAATGTTATTTTTAAGTGAAAGAAACAATAAACAATTTCAAAATTAACATTTTATCAATATGGATTTTTGAGCACTTAAGGCTTGAACGTATGGAAGAATGATCGTATGAGAATCAGTATATAGGTAACATTTCAAAAAAATTCAAAAATTTAAAAATCTACTATTGAAACGTTATTTTTGAGTGAATTAAATACTAACCTAAGTGAAATTTTATCAATAAGGATTTTTGAGCACTTAAGGCTTGAACGTATGGAAGAATGATCGTATGAAAATCAGTATATAGGTAACATTTAAAAAACATTCAAAAATTCAAAAATCTACTATTGAAATGTTATTTTTTAGTGAAAGAAACAATAAACCATTTCAAAATTTATATTTTATTTATATGGATTTTTGAGATCTTAAGGCTTGAACGTATGGAAGAATGATCGTATGAGATCCAGTGTATAGGTGACATTTCAAAAAAATTCAAAAATTCAAAAATCTACTATTGAAACGTTATTTTTGAGTGAATTTAATACTAACCTAAGTGAAATTTTATCAATAAGGATTTTTGAGCACTTAAGGCTTGAACGTATGGAAGAATGATCGTATGAAAATCAGTATATAGGTAACATTTAAAAAACATTCAAAAATTCAAAAATCTACTATTGAAATGTTATTTTTAAATGAAAGAAACAATAAACCATTTCAAAATATACATTTTATTTATATGGATTTTTGAGATCTTAAGGCTTGAACGTATGGAAGAATGATCGTTGGGAATCAGTTTATAGGTAACATTTAAAAAAAATTCAAAAATTCAATAATGTACTATTGAAATGTTATTTTTGAGTGAATTTAATACTAACCTAAGTGAAAGAAACTATAAAACATTTCAAAATTTAAATTTTATCAATAACAATTTTTGAGCACTTAAGGCTTGAACGTATGGAAGAATGATCGTATGAGAATCAGTATATAGGTAACATTTCAAAAAATTTCAAAAATTCAATAATCTTCTATTGAAATGATATTTTTTAGTGAAAGAAACAATGAACCATTTCAAAATTCACATTTTATTTATATGGATTTTTAAGATCTTAAGGCTTGAACGTATGCAAGAATGATCGTATGAGATCCAGTACATAGGTAACATTTCAAAAAAATTCAAAAATTAAAAAATCTACTATTGAAATGTTATTTTTAAATGAAAGAAACAATAAACCATTTCAAAATATACATTTTATTTATATGGATTTTTGAGATCTTAAGGCTTGAACGTATGGAAGAATGATCGTATGGGAATCAGTTTATAGGTAACATTTAAAAAAAATTCAAAAATTCAATAATCTACTATTGAAAAGTTATTTTTGAGTGAATTTAATACTAACCTAAGTGAAAGAAACAATAAAACATTTCAAAATTTACATTTATCAATATGGATTTTTGAGCACTTAAGGCTTGAACGTATGGAAGAATGATCGTATGAGAATCAGTATATAGGTAACATTTCAAAAAATTTCAAAAATTCCAAAATCTACTATTGAAATGTTATTTTTAAATGAAAGAAACAATAAAACATTGCAAAATTTACATTTTATCAATATGGATTTTTGAGCACTTAAGGCTTGAATGTATGGAAGAATGATCGTATGAGAATCAGTATATAGGTAATATTTCAAAAAATTTCTAAAATTCAAAAATCTACTATTGAAATGTTATTTTTAAGTGACAGAAACAATAAAACATTGCAAAATTTATATTTTATCAATATGGATTTTTGAGATCTTAAGGCTTGAACGTATGGAAGAATGATCGTATGAAAATCAGTATATAGGTAACATTTAAAAAACATTCAAAAATTCAAAAATCTACTATTGAAATGTTATTTTTTAGTGAAAGAAACAATAAACCATTTCAAAATTTATATTTTATTTATATGGATTTTTGAGATCTTAAGGCTTGAACGTATGGAAGAATGATCGTATGAGATCCAGTGTATAGGTGACACTTCAAAAAAATTCAAAAATTCAAAAATCTACTATTGAAACGTTATTTTTGAGTGAATTTAATACTAACCTAAGTGAAATTTTATCAATAAGGATTTTTGAGCACTTAAGGCTTGAACGTATGGAAGAATGATCGTATGAAAATCAGTATATAGGTAACATTTAAAAAACATTCAAAAATTCAAAAAGTACTATTGAAATGTTATTTTTTAGTGAAAGAAACAATAAACCATTTCAAAATTTATATTTTATTTATATGGATTTTTGAGATCTTAAGGCTTGAACGTATGGAAGAATGATCGTATGAGATCCAGTGTATAGGTGACATTTCAAAAAAATTCAAAAATTCAAAAATCTACTATTGAAATGTTATTTTTGAGTGAATTTAATACTAACCTAAGTGAAAGAAACTATAAAACATTTCAAAATTTAAATTTTATCAATAACAATTTTTGAGCACTTAAGGCTTGAACGTATGGAAGAATGATCGTATGAGAATCAGTATATAGGTAACATTTCAAAAAATTTCAAAAATTCAATAATCTTCTATTGAAATGATATTTTTTAGTGAAAGAAACAATGAACCATTTCAAAATTCACATTTTATTTATATGGATTTTTAAGATCTTAAGGCTTGAACGTATGCAAGAATGATCGTATGAGGTCCAGTACATAGGTAACATTTCAAAAAAATTCAAAAATTAAAAAATCTACTATTGAAATGTTATTTTTAAATGAAAGAAACAATAAACCATTTCAAAATATACATTTTATTTATATGGATTTTTGAGATCTTAAGGCTTGAACGTATGGAAGAATGATCGTATGAGATCCAGTACATAGGTAACATTTCAAAAAAATTCAAAAATTAAAAAATCTACTGTTGAAACGTTATTTTTTAGTGAATTTAATACTAACCTAAGTGAAAGAAACAATAAACCATTTCAAAATATACATTTTATCAATATGGTTTTTTGAGCACTTAAGGGTTGAACGTATGGAAGAATGATCGTATGAGAACCAGTATATAGGTAACACTTCAAAAAATTTCTAAAATTCAATAATCTACTATTGAAATATTATTTTTTAGTGAAAGAAACAATAAACCATTTCAAAATATAAATTTTATTTATATGGATTTTTGAGATCTTAAGGCTTGAACGTATGGAAGAATGATCGTATAAGATCCAGTATATAGGTAACCTATCAAAAAATTTCAAAAATTCAATAATCTACTATTGAAATGTTATTTTTTAGTTAAAGAAACAATAAACCATTTCAAAATATAGATTTTATTTATATGGATTTTTGAGATCTTAAGGCTTGAACGTATGGAAGAATGATCGTATGAGATCCAGTATATAGGTAACATTTCAAAAAAATTCAAAAATTCAAAAATCTACTATTGAAACGTTATTTTTGAGTGAATTTAATACTTACCTAAGTGAAAGAAACAATAAAACATTTCAAAATTTACATTTATCAATATGGATTTTTAAGCACTTAAGGGTTGAACGTATGGAAGAATTATCGTATGGGAATCAGTATACAGGTAACATTTAAAAAAAATTCAAAAATTCAATAATCTACTATTGAAATGATATTTTTGAGTGAATTTAATACTAACCTAAGTGAAAGAAACAATAAAACTTTTCAAAATTTACATTTACCAATATGGATTTTTGAGCACTTAAGGCGTGAACGTATGGAAGAATGATCGTATGAGAATCAGTATATTGGTAACATTTAAAAAAATTTCAAAAATTCAATAATCTACTATTGAAATGTTATTTTTTAGTGAAAGAAAATTTAAACCATTTCAAAATATACATTTTATTTATATGGATTTTTGAGATCTTAAGGCTTGAACGTATGGAAGAATGATCGTATGAGATCCAGTATATAGGTAACATTTCAAAAAAATTCAAAAATTCAAAAATTTACTATTGAAACGTTATTTTTGAGTGAATTTAATACTAACCTAAGTGAAAGAAACAATAAAACATTTCAAAATTTACATTTATCAATATGGATTTTTAAGCACTTAAGGCTGGAACGTATGGAAGTTGATCGTATGAGAATCAGTATATAGGTAACATTTCAAAAAAATTCAAAAATTCAAAAATCTACTATTGAAACGTTATTTTTGAGAGAATTTTATACTAACCTAATTGAAAGAAACAATAAAACATTTCAAAATTTACATTTTATCAACATGGATTTTTGAGCACTTAAGGCTTGAACGTATGGAAGAATGATCGTATGAGAATCAGTATATAGGTAACATTTCAAAAAATTTCAAAAATTCAATAATCTACTAATGAAATGTTATTTTTTAGTGAAAGAAACAATAAGCCATTTCAAAATTTACATTTTATCAATATGGATTTTTGAGAACTTAAGGCTTGAACGTATGGAAGAATGATCGTATGAGAATCAGTATATAGGTAGCATTTCAAAAAAATTCAAAAATTCAATAATCTACTATTTAAATGTTATTTTTGAGTGAATTTAATACTAACCTAAGTGAAAGAAACTATAAACCATTTCACAATTTTAATTTTATCAATAAGGCTTTTTGAGCACTTAAGGCTTGAACGTATGGAAGAATGATCATATGAAAATCAGTATATAGGTAACATTTAAAAAAAATTCAAAAATTCAAAAATCTACTATTGAAATGTTATTTTTAAATGAAAGAAACAATAAACCATTTCAAAATTTACCTTTTATTTATATTGATTTTTGAGATCTTAAGGCTTGAACGTATGGAAGAATGATCGTATGAGATCCAGTATATAGGTAACATTTCAAAAAAATTCAAAAATTCAAAAATATGCTATTGAAACTTTATTTTTGAGTGAATTTAATACTAAACTAAGTGAAAGAAATAATAAAACATTTCAAAATTTACATTTATCAATATGGATTTTTAAGCACTTAAGGCTTGAACGTATGGAAGAATGATCGTATGAGAATCAGTTTATAGGTAGCATTTCAAAAAAATTCAAAAATTCAATAATCTACTATTGAAATGTTATTTTTGAGTGAATTTAATACTAACCTAAGTGAAAGAAACTATAAACCATTTCACAATTTTAATTTTATCAATAAGGCTTTTTGAGCACTTAAGGCTTGAACGTATGGAAGAATGATCGTATGAAAATCAGTATATAGGTAACATTTAAAAAAAATTCAAAAATCTACTATTGAAATGTTATTTTTAAATGAAAGAAACAATAAACCATTTCAAAATTTACCTTTTATTTATATTGATTTTTGAGATCTTAAGGCTTGAACGTATGGAAGAATGATCGTATGAGATCCAGTATATAGGTAACATTTCAAAAAAATTCAAAAATTCAATAATCTACTATTGAAATGTTATTTTTGAGTGAATTTAATACTAACCTAAGTGAAAGAAACTATAAAACATTTCAAAATTCAAATTTTATCAATACCAATTTTTGAGCACTTAAGGCTTGAACGTATGGAAGAATGATCGTACTAACCTAAGTGAAAGAAACTATAAACCATTTCACAATTTTAATTTTATCAATAAGGCTTTTTGAGCACTTAAGGATGGAACGAATGGAAGAATGATCGTATGAAAATCAGTATATAGGTAACATTTAAAAACAATTCAAAAATTCAAAAATCTACTATTGAAATGTTATTTTTAAATGAAAGAAACAATAAACCATTTCAAAATTTACATTTAATTTATATTGATTTTTGAGATCTTAAGGCTTGAACGTATGGAAGAATGATCGTATGAGATCCAGTATATAGGTAACATTTCAAAAAAATTCAAAAATTCAAAAATCTACTATTGAAACATTATTTTTGAGTGAATTTAATACTAAACTAAATAAAAGAAACAATAAAACATTTCAAAATTTACATTTATCAATATGGATTTTTAAGCACTTAAGGCTTGAACGTATGGAAGAATGATCGTATGGGAATCAGTATATAGGTAACATTTAAAAAAAATTCAAAAATTCAATAATCTACTATTGAAATGTTATTTTTGAGTGAATTTAATACTAACCTAAGTGAAAGAAACTATAAAACATTTCAAAATTTATATTTTATCAATAACAATTTTTGAGCACTTAAGGCTTGAACGTATGGAAGAATGATCGTATGGGAATCAGTATATAGGTAACATTTCAAAAAAATTCAAAACTTCCAAAAATCTACTATTGAAATGTTATATTTAAGTGAATTTAATACTAACCTAAGTGAAAGAAACAATAAAACATTTCAAAATTTACATTTATCAATATGGATTTTTGAGCACTTAAGGCTTGAACGTATGGAAGAATGATCGTATGGGAATCAGTATATAGGTAACATTTCAAAAAAATTCAAAATTCAATAATCTACTACTGAAATGTTATTTTTGAGTGAATTTAATACTAACCTAAGTGAAAGAAACAATAAAACATTTCAAAATTTACATTTATCAATATGGATTTTTGAGCATTTAAGGCTGGAACGTATAGAAGAATGATCGTATGAGAATCAGTATATAGGTAACATTTCAAAAAATTTCAAAAATTCCAAAATCTACTATTGAAATGTTATTTTTAAATGAAAGAAACAATAAACCATTTCAAAATTTACATTTTATTTATATGGATTTTTGAGATCTTAAGGCTTGAATGTATGGAAGAATGATCGTATGAGATCCAGTATATAGGTAACATTTCAAAAAAATTCAAAAATCTACTATTGAAATGTTATTTTTGAGTGAATTTAATACTAACCTAAGTGAAAGAAACTATAAAACATTTCAAAATTCAAATTTTATCAATACCAATTTTTGAGCACTTAAGGCTTGAACGTATGGAAGAATGATCGTACTAACCTAAGTGAAAGAAACTATAAACCATTTCACAATTTTAATTTTATCAATAAGGCTTTTTGAGCACTTAAGGATGGAACGAATGGAAGAATGATCGTATGAAAATCAGTATATAGGTAACATTTAAAAACAATTCAAAAATTCAAAAATCTACTATTGAAATGTTATTTTTAAATGAAAGAAACAATAAACCATTTCAAAATTTACATTTAATTTATATTGATTTTTGAGATCTTAAGGCTTGAACGTATGGAAGAATGATCGTATGAGATCCAGTATATAGGTAACATTTCAAAAAAATTCAAAATTCAATAATCTACTACTGAAATGTTATTTTTGAGTGAATTTAATACTAACCTAAGTGAAAGAAACAATAAAACATTTCAAAATTTACATTTATCAATATGGATTTTTGAGCATTTAAGGCTGGAACGTATGGAAGAATGATCGTATGGGAATCAGTATATAGGTAACATTTCAAAAAAATTCAAAATTCAATAATCTACTACTGAAATGTTATTTTTGAGTGAATTTAATACTAACCTAAGTGAAAGAAACAATAAAACATTTCAAAATTTACATTTATCAATATGGATTTTTGAGCATTTAAGGCTGGAACGTATAGAAGAATGATCGTATGGGAATCAGTATATAGGTAACATTTAAAAAAAATTCAAAAATTCCAAAAATCTACTATTGAAATGTTATTTTTGTGTGAATTTAATACTAACCTAAGTGAAAGAAACTATAAAACATTTCAAAATTTAAATTTTATCAATACCAATTTTTGAGCACTTAAGGCTTGAACGTAGGGAAGAATGATCGTATGGGAATCAGTATATAGGTAACATTTAAAAAAAATCAAAAAATTCCAAAAATCTACTATTGAAATATTATTTTTGAGTGAATTTAATACTAACCTAAGTGAAAGAAACAATAAAACCTTTCAAAATTTACATTTATCAATATGGATTTTTGAGCACTTAAGGCTTGAACGTATGGAAGAATGATCGTATGAGATCCAGTATATAGGTAACATTTCAAAAAAATTCAAAAATCTACTATTGAAACGTTATTTTTGAGTGAATTTAATACTTACCTAAGTGAAAGAAACAATAAAACATTTCAAAATTTACATTTATCAATATGGATTTTAAAGCACTTAAGGCTTGAACGTATGGAAGAATTATCGTATGGGAATCAGTATATAGGTAACATTTCAAAAAAATTGAAAAATCTACTATTGAAATGTTATTTTTGAGTGAATTTAATACTAACCTAAGTGAAAGAAACAATAAAACAGTTCAAAATTTAAATTTATCAATATGGATTTTTAAGCACTTAAGGCTTGAACGTATGGAAGAATGATCGTATGGGAATCAGTATATAGGTAACATTCAAAAAAAATTCAAAAATTCCAAAAATCTACTATTGAAATATTATTTTTGAGTGAATTTAATACTAACATAAGTGAAGGAAACAATAAAACAGTTCAAAATTTAAATTTTATCAATAAGGATTTTTGAGCACTTAAGGCTTCAACGTATGGAATAATGATCGCATGAAAATCAGTATATAGGTAACATTTCAAAAAAATTGAAAAATTCAAAAATCTACTATTGAAATGATATTTTTGAGTGAATTTAATACTAACCTAAGTGAAAGAAACAATAAAACATTTCAAAATTTACATTTATCAATATGGATTTTTGAGCACTTAAAGCTTGAACGTGTGGTAGAATGATTGTATGAGAATCAGTATATAGGTAACATTTCAAAAAATTTCAAAAATTCAATAATCTACTATTGAAATGTTATTTTTTAGTGAAAGAAACAATAAACCATTTCAAAATTTACATTTTATTAATATGGATTTTTGAGATCTTAAGGCTTGAACGTATGGGAGAATGATCGTATGAGATCCAGTATATAGGTAACGTTTCAAAAAAATTCAAAAATTCAATAATGTACTATTGAAATGTTATTTTTGAGTGAATTTAATACTAACCTAAGTGAAAGAAACAATAAAACAGTTCAAAATTTACATTTATCAATATGGATTTTTAAGCACTTAAGGCTTGAACGTATGGAAGAATGATCGTATGGGAATCAGTATATAGGTAACATTAAAAAAAAATTCAAAAATTCCAAAAATCTACTATTGAAATGTTATTTTTGAGTGAATTTAATACTAACCTAAGTGAAAGAAACTATAAAACATTTCAAAATTTAAATTTTATCAATACCAATTTTTGAGCACTTAAGGCTTGAACGTATGGAAGAATGATCGTATGGGAATCAGTATATAGGTAACATTCAAAAAAAATTCAAAAATTCAAAAAATCTACTATTGAAATATTATTTTTGAGTGAATTTAATACTAACATAAGTGAAAGAAACAATAAAACATTTCAAAATTTAAATTTTATCAAAAGGATTTTTGAGATCTTAAGGCTTGAACGTATGGAAGAATGATCGTATGAGAATCAGTATATAGGTAACATTTCAAAAAATTCAAAAATCTACTATTGAAATTTTATTATTTAGAGAAAGAAACAATAAACCATTTCAAAATTTACATTTTTATACTCTTGCAAGAGTATATTAACTTTGTCGTGAAGTTTGCAACGCAGAGAAGGAAACATCTCCGACTATAGCATATAGCACCAATAGGAACAATCGGTCTAAAATTCGGTTTTTGTTAGAAAAACTTTTTTGTTCTTAAATATAAAGAGATAAAACTTTGCAATTACGCGTTTTTATGAATCCTTGACCATATTCCAAAGTTTCGTAAAAATCGGACATAAGGGCGTGGCACCGCCCATATAGAGAAAAACTTAAAAATGTGATTTCTCTGTAAGCCGACGAGATATAAGATCTCAAAATGAATTGTAGAATGATTGCAATGTATTAGTTAAAAAAAATTAGAAAATGGGCGGGGCTACGCCCCTTTATCTTTATAATCGTATATGAATCTTATTGGAAAAACTTGAAGACAGATTTTCCAATAAGAATACCTGAGAAAATGCTTGCAAGAGTATATAAGTTTCAGCAAAGCTGAAAATAGCTCCCTTACTGGTACTAATATGGATTTTTGAGATCTTAAGGCTTGAACGTATGGAAGAATGATCGTATGAGAATCAGTATACACGCAACATTTAAAAAAAATGCAAAAATTCAATAATCTACTATTGAAATGTTATTTTTGAGTGAATTTAATACTAACCTAAGTGAAAGAAACAATAAAACATTTCAAAATTTAAATTTTATCAATAAGGATTTTTGAGCACTTAAGGCTTAAACGTATGGAAGTATGATCGTATGAAAATCAGTATATAGGTAACATTTCAAAAAAATTCAAAAATCTACTATTGAAATGTTATTTTTAAGTGAAAGAAACAATAAACCATTTCAAATTTTACATTTTATTAATATGGATTTTTGAGATCTTAAGGCTTGAACGTATGGAAGAATGATCGTATGAGATCCAGTATATAGGTAACGTTTCAAAAAAATTCAAAAATTCAAAAATCTACTATTGAAATGATATTTTTGAGTGAATTTAATACTAACCTAAGTGAAAGAAACAATAAAACATTTCAAAATTTACATTTATCAATATGGATTTTTGAGCACTTAAGGCTTGAACGTATGGAAGAATGATCGTATGAAAATCAGTATATAGGTAACAATTCAAAAAATTTCAAAAATTCAAAAATCTACTATTGAAATGTTATTTTTTAGTGAAAGAAACAACAAACCATTTCAAAATTTACATTTTATCAATATGGATTTTTGAGCACTTAAGGCTTGAACGTATGGAAGAATGATCGTATGAAAATCAGTATATAGGTAACAATTCAAAAAATTTCAAAAATTCAAAAATCTACTATTGAAATGTTATTTTTAAGTGAAAGAAACAATAAACCATTTCAAAATTTACATTTTATCAATATGGATTTTTGAGCACTTAAGGCTTGAACGTATGGAAGAATGATCGTATGAAAATCAGTATATAGGTAACATTTCAAAAAAATTCAAAAATTCAAAAATCTACTATCAATATGGGTTTTTGAGCACTAAAGGCTGGAACGTATGGAAGAATGATCTTATGGGAATAAGTATATAGGCAACATTTAAAAAAAATGCAAAAATTCAATAATCTACTATTGAAATGTTATTTTTGAGTGAATTTAATACTAACCTAAGTGAAAGAAACAATAAAACATTTCAAAATTTACACTTATCAATATGGATTTTTGAGCACTTAAGGCTTGAACGTATGGAAGAATGATCGTATGAAAATCAGTATATAGGTAACAATAAAATTCAATAATCCACTATTGAAATGTTATTTTTGAGTGAATTTAATACTAACCTAAGTGAAAGAAACAATAAAACATTTCAAAATTTACACTTATCAATATGGATTTTTGAGCACTTAAGGCTTGAACGTATTGAAGAATGATCGTATGAGAATCAGTATATAGGTAACATTTCAAAAAATTTCAAAAATTCAATAATCTACTATTGAAATGTTATTTTTTAATGAAAGAAACAATAAACCATTTCAAAATTTACATTTTATCAATATGGATTTTTGAGCACTTAAGGCTTGAACGTATGGAAGAATGATCGTATGAAAATCAGTATATAGGTAACAATAAAATTCAATAATCCACTATTGAAATGTTATTTTTGAGTGAATTTAATACTAACCTAAGTGAAAGAAACAATAAAACATTTCAAAATTTACACTTATCAATATGGATTTTTGAGCACTTAAGGCTTGAACGTATCGAAGAATGATCGTATGAGAATCAGTATATAGGTAACATTTCAAAAAATTTCAAAAATTCAATAATCTACTATTGAAATGTTATTTTTTAGTGAAAGAAACAATAAACCATTTCAAAATTAACATTTTATCAATATGGATTTTTGAGCACGTAAGGCTTGAACGTATGGAAGAATGATCGCATGAAAATCAGTATATAGGTAACATTTCAAAAAAAATCAAAAATTCAAAAATCTACTATTGAAATGTTATTTTTTAGTGAAAGAAACAATAAACCATTTCAAAATTTACATTTTACTAATATGGATTTTTGAGATCTTAAGGCTTGAAAGTATGGAAGAATGATCGTATGAGAATCAGTATATAGGTAACATTTCAAAAAATTTCAAAAATTCAATAATCTCTTATTGAAATGTTATTTTTTAGTGAAAGAAACTATAAAACATTTCAACATTTACATTTTATCAATACGGATTTTTGAGCACTTAAAGCTTGAACGTATGGAAGAATGATCGTATGAGAATCAGTATATAGGTAACATTTCAAAAAAATTCAAAAATCTACTATTGAAATGATATTTTTGAGTGAATTTAATACTAACCTAAGTGAAAGAAACAATAAAGCATTTCAAAATTTACATTTATCAATATGGATTTTTGAGCACTTAAAGCTTGAACGTATGGTAGAATGATCGTATGAGAATCAGTATATAGGTAACATTTCAAAAAATTTCAAAAATTCAATAATCTACTATTGAAATGTTATTTTTTAGTGAAAGAAACTATAAAACATTTCAACATTTACATTTTATCAATATGGATTTTTGAGCACTTAAGGCTTGAACGTATGGAAGAATGATCGTATGAGAATCAGTATATAGGTAACATTTCAAAAAAATTCAATAATCTACTATTGAAATGTTATTTTTGAGTGAATTTAATACTAACATAAGTGAAAGAAACAATAAAACATTTCAAAATTTACATTTTATCAATATGGATTTTTGAGCACTTAAGGCTTGAACGTATGGAAGAATGATCGTATAAGAATCAGTATATAGGTAACATTTCAAAAAAATTCAATAATCTACTATTGAAATGTTTTTTTTGAGTGAATTTAATACTAACCTAAGTGAAAGAAACACTAAAACATTTCAAAATTTAAATTTTATCAATAAGGATTTTTGAGCACTTAAGGCTTGAACGTATGGAATAATGATCGCATAAAAATCAGTATATAGGTAACATTTCAAAAAAATTCAAATATTCAACCTACTATTGAAATGATATTTTTGAGTGAATTTAATACTAACCTAAGTGAAAGAAACAATAAAACATTTCAAAATTTACATTTATCAATATGGATTTTTGAGCACTTAAAGCTTGAACGTATGGTAGAATGATCGTATGAGAATCAGTATATAGGTAACATTTCAAAAAATTTCAAAAATTCAATAATCTACTTTTGAAATGTTATTTTTTAGTGAAAGAAACTATAAAACATTTCAACATTTACATTTTATCAATATGGATTTTTGAGCACTTAAGGCTTGAACGTATGGAAGAATGATCGTATGAGACATTAGGTAGGTAACATTTCAAAAAAATTCAAATATTCAATAATGTACTATTGAAATGTTATTTTTGAGTGAATTTAATACTAACCTAAGTGAAAGAAACAATAAAACATTTCAAAATTTAAATTTTATCAATAAGGATTTTTGAGCACTTAAGGCTTGAACGTATGGAAGAATGATCGTATGAGAATCAGTATATAAGTAACATTTCAAAAAATTTCAAATATTCAATAATCTACTATTGAAATGTTATTTTTGAGTGAATTTAATACTAACCTAAGTGAAAGAAACAATAAAACATTTCAAAATTTAAATTTTATCAATAGGGATTTTTGAGCACTTAAGGCTTGAACGTATGGAAGAATGATCGTATGAGAATCAGTATATAGGTAACATTTCAAAAAATTTCAAAAATTCATTAATCTACTATTGAAATGTTATTTTTTAGTGAAAGAAATAATAAACCATTTCAAAATTTACATTTTATTTATATGGATTTTTGAGATCTTAAGGCTTGAACGTATGGAAGAATGATCGTATGAGATCCAGTATATAGGTAACGTTTCAAAAAAATTCAAAAATTCAATAATCTACTATTGAAAGTTTATTTTTGAGTGAATTTAATACTAACCTAAGTGAAAGAAACAATAAAACATTTCAAAATTTAAATTTTATCACTAAGGATTTTTGAGCACTTAAGGCTTGAACGTATGGAATAATGATCGCATGAAAATCAGTATATAGGTAACATTTAAAAAAAAAACAAAAATTCAAAAATCTACTATTGAAATGATATTTTTGAGTGAATTTAATACTAACCTAAGTGAAAGAAACATTAAAACATTTCAAAATTTAAATTTTATCAATAAGTATTTTTGAGCACTTAATACTTGAACGTATGGAAGAATAATCGCATGAAAATCAGTATATAGGTAACATTTAAAAAAAATTCAAAAATTCAATAATCTACTATTGAAATGTTATTTTTGAGTGAATTTAATACTAACCTAAGTGAAAGAAACAATAAAACATTTCTAAATTTACATTTATCAATATGGATTTTTGAGCACTTAAGGCTTGAATGTATGGAAGAACGATCGCATGAGAATCAGTATATAGGTAACATTTCAAAAAAATTCAAAAATTCAATAATCTACTATTGAAATGCTAGTTTTGAGTGAATTTAATACTAACCTAAGTGAAAGAAACAACAAAACATTTCAATATTTAAATTTTATCAATAAGTATTTTTGAGCACTTAATACTTGAACGTAAGGAAGAATAATCACATGAAAATCAGTATATAGGTAACATTTCAAAAAAATTCAAAAATTCAATAATCTACTATTGAAATGTTATTTTTGAGTGAATTTAATACTAAAATAAGTGCAAGAAACAATAAAACATTTCAAAATTTACATTTATCAATATGGATTTTTGAGCACTTAAGGCTTGAACGTATGAAAGAATGATCGTATGAGAATCAGTATATAGGTAACATTTCAAAAAATTTCAAAAATTCATTAATCTACTATTGAAATGTTATTTTTTAGTGACAGAAACAATAAACCATTTCAAAATTTACATTTTATTAATATGGACTTTTAAATCTTAAGGCTTGAACGTATGGAAGAATGATCGTATGAGAATCAGTATATAGGTAACATTTCAAAAAATTTCAAAAATTCAATAATCTACTATTGATATGTTATTTTTGAGTGAATTTAATACTAACCTAAGTGAAAGAAACAATAAAACATTTCAAAATTTAAATTTTATCAATAGGGATTTTTGAGCACTTAAGGCTTGAACGTATGGAAGAATGATCGTATGAGAATCAGTATATAGGTAACATTTCAAAAAATTTCAAAAATTCATTAATCTACTATTGAAATGTTATTTTTTAGTGAAAGAAATAATAAACCATTTCAAAATTTACATTTTATTTATATGGATTTTTGAGATCTTAAGGCTTGAACGTATGGAAGAATGATCGTATGAGATCCAGTATATAGGTAACGTTTCAAAAAAATTCAAAAATTCAATAATCTACTATTGAAAGTTTATTTTTGAGTGAATTTAATACTAACCTAAGTGAAAGAAACAATAAAACATTTCAAAATTTAAATTTTATCACTAAGGATTTTTGAGCACTTAAGGCTTGAACGTATGGAATAATGATCGCATGAAAATCAGTATATAGGTAACATTTAAAAAAAAAACAAAAATTCAAAAATCTACTATTGAAATGATATTTTTGAGTGAATTTAATACTAACCTAAGTGAAAGAAACATTAAAACATTTCAAAATTTAAATTTTATCAATAAGTATTTTTGAGCACTTAATACTTGAACGTATGGAAGAATAATCGCATGAAAATCAGTATATAGGTAACATTTAAAAAAAATTCAAAAATTCAATAATCTACTATTGAAATGTTATTTTTGAGTGAATTTAATACTAACCTAAGTGAAAGAAACAATAAAACATTTCTAAATTTACATTTATCAATATGGATTTTTGAGCACTTAAGGCTTGAATGTATGGAAGAACGATCGCATGAGAATCAGTATATAGGTAACATTTCAAAAAAATTCAAAAATTCAATAATCTACTATTGAAATGCTAGTTTTGAGTGAATTTAATACTAACCTAAGTGAAAGAAACAACAAAACATTTCAATATTTAAATTTTATCAATAAGTATTTTTGAGCACTTAATACTTGAACGTAAGGAAGAATAATCACATGAAAATCAGTATATAGGTAACATTTCAAAAAAATTCAAAAATTCAATAATCTACTATTGAAATGTTATTTTTGAGTGAATTTAATACTAAAATAAGTGCAAGAAACAATAAAACATTTCAAAATTTACATTTATCAATATGGATTTTTGAGCACTTAAGGCTTGAACGTATGAAAGAATGATCGTATGAGAATCAGTATATAGGTAACATTTCAAAAAATTTCAAAAATTCATTAATCTACTATTGAAATGTTATTTTTTAGTGACAGAAACAATAAACCATTTCAAAATTTACATTTTATTAATATGGACTTTTAAATCTTAAGGCTTGAACGTATGGAAGAATGATCGTATGAGAATCAGTATATAGGTAACATTTCAAAAAATTTCAAAAATTCAATAATCTACTATTGATATGTTATTTTTGAGTGAATTTAATACTAAAATAAGTGCAAGAAACAATAAAACATTTCAAAATTTACATTTATCAATATGGATTTTTGAGCACTTAAGGCTTGAACGTATGAAAGAATGATCGTATGAGAATCAGTATATAGGTAACATTTCAAAAAAATTCAATAATCTACTATTGAAATGTTAGTTTTGAGTGAATTTAATACTAACCTAAGTGAAAGAAACAACAAAACATTTCAATATTTAAATTTTATCAATAAGTATTTTTGAGCACTTAATACTTGAACGTATGGAAGAATAATCGCATGAAAATCAGTATATAGGTAACATTTAAAAAAAATTCAAAAATTCAATAATCTACTATTGAAATGTTATTTTTGAGTGAATTTAATACTAACCTAAGTGAAAGAAACAATAAAACATTTCAAAATTTACATTTATCAATATGGATTTTTGAGCACTTAAGGCTTGAACGTATGGAAGAATGATCGTATGAGAATCAGTATATAGGTAACATTTCAAAAAAATTCAAAAATTCAAAAATCTACTATTGAAATGATATTTTTGAGTGAATTTAATACTAACCTAAGTGAAAGAAACAATAAAACATTTCAAAATTTACATTTATCAACATGGATTTTTGAGCACTTAAAGCTTGAACGTATGGTAGACATCGTATGAGAATCAGTATATAGGTAACATTTCAAAAAATTCAAAAATCTACTATTGAAATGTTATTTTTTAGTGAAAGAAACAATAAACCATTTCAAAATTTACATTTTATTTATATGGATTTTTGAGATCTAAAGGCTTGAACGTATGGAAGAATGATCGTATGAGATCCAGTATATAGGTAACGTTTCAAAAAAATTCAAAAATTCAATAATCTACTATTGAAAGTTTATTTTTGAGTGAATTTAATACTAACATAAGTGAAAGAAACAATAAAACATTTCAAAATTTAAATTTTATCAATAAGGATTTTTGAGCACTTAAGGCTTGACTGATCATATGAAAATCAGTATATAGGTTACATTTCAAAAAAATTCAAAAATTCAAAAATATACTGTTGAAATGTTATTTTTTAGTGACAGAAACAATAAACCATTTCAAAATTTACATTTTACTAATATGGATTTTTGAGATCTTAAGGCTTGAACGTATGGAAGAATGATCGTATGAAAATCAGTATATAGGTAACATTTCAAAAAAATTCAATAATCTACTATTGAAATGTTATTTTTGAGTGAATTTAATACTAACCTAAGTGAAAGAAACAATAAAACATTTCTAAATTTACATTTATCAATATGGATTTTTGAGCACTTAAGGCTTGAACGTATGAAAGAATGATCGTATGAGAATCAGTATATAGGTAACATTTCAAAAAATTCAAAAATCTACTATTGAAATGTTATTTTTTAGTGAAAGAAACAATAAACCATTTCAAAATTTACATTTTATTAATATGGATTTTTAAATCTTAAGGCTTGAACGTATGGAAGAATGATCGTATGAGAATCAGTATATAGGTAACATTTCAAAAAATTTCAAAAATTCAATAATCTACTATTGAAATGTTATTTTTGAGTGAATTTAATACTAAAATAAGTGAAAGAAACAATAAAACATTTCAAAATTTACATTTATCAATATGGATTTTTGAGCACTTAAGGCTTGAACGTATGAAAGAATGATCGTATGAGAATCAGTATATAGGTAACATTTCAAAAAAATTCAAAAATTCAATAATCTACTATTGAAATGTTATTTTTGAGTGAATTTAATACTAACCTAAGTGAAAGAAACAACAAAACATTTCAATATTTAAATTTTATCAATAAGTATTTTTGAGCACTTAATACTTGAACGTATGGAAGAATAATCACATGAAAATCAGTATATAGGTAACATTTCAAAAAAATTCAAAAATTCAAAAATCTACTATTGAAATGTTATTTTTGAGTGAATTTAATACTAACCTAAGTGAAAGAAACAATAAAACATTTCAAAATTTACATTTATCAATACGGATTTTTGAGCACTTAAGGCTTGAACGTATGGAAGAATGATCGTATGAGAATCAATATATAGGTAACATTTCAAAAAAATTCAAAAATTCAAAAATCTACTATTGAAATGATATTTTTGAGTGAATTTAATACTAACCTAAGTGAAAGAAACAATAAAACACTTCAAAATTTACATTTATCAATATGGATTTTTGAGCACTTAAGGCTTGAACGTATGGAAGAATGATCGTATGAGAATCAGTATATAGGTAACATTTCAAAAAATTTCAAAAATTCAATAATTTACTATTGAAATGTTATTTTTTAGTGAAAGAAACAATAAACCATTTCAAAAGTTACATTTTATTAATATGGATTTTTGAGATCTTAAGGCTTCAACCTATGGAAGAATGATCGTATGAGAATCAGTATATAGGTAACATTTCAAAAAATTTCAAAAATTCAATAATCTACTATTGAAATGCTATTTTTTAGTGAAAGAAACTATAAAACATTTCAACATTTTATATTTATCAATAAGGATTTTTGAGCACTTAAGGCTTGAACGTATGGAAGAATAATCGCATGAAAATCAGTATATAGGTAACATTTAAAAAAAATTCAAAAATTCAATAATCTACTATTGAAATGTTATTTTTGAGTGAATTTAATACTAACCTAAGTGAAAGAAACAATAAAACATTTCAAAATTTACATTTATCAATATGGATTTTTGAGCACTTAAGGCTTCAACCTATGGAAGAATGATCGTATGAGAATCAGTATATAGGTAACATTTCAAAAAATTTCAAAAATTCAATAATCTACTATTGAAATGCTATTTTTTAGTGAAAGAAACTATAAAACATTTCAACATTTTATATTTATCAATAAGTATTTTTGAGCACTTAATACTTGAACGTATGGAAGAATAATCGCATGAAAATCAGTATATAGGTAACATTTAAAAAAAATTCAAAAATTCAATAATCTACTATTGAAATGTTATTTTTGAGTGAATTTAATACTAACCTAAGTGAAAGAAACAATAAAACATTTCAAAATTTACATTTATCAATATGGATTTTTGAGCACTTAAGGCTTGAACGTATGGAAGAATGATCGTATGAGAATCAGTATATAGGTAACATTTCAAAAAAATTCAAAAATTCAAAAATCTACTATTGAAATGATATTTTTGAGTGAATTTAATACTAACCTAAGTGAAAGAAACAATAAAACATTTCAAAATTTACATTTATCAACATGGATTTTTGAGCACTTAAAGCTTGAACGTATGGTAGACATCGTATGAGAATCAGTATATAGGTAACATTTCAAAAAATTCAAAAATCTACTATTGAAATGTTATTTTTTAGTGAAAGAAACAATAAACCATTTCAAAATTTACATTTTATTTATATGGATTTTTGAGATCTAAAGGCTTGAACGTATGGAAGAATGATCGTATGAGATCCAGTATATAGGTAACGTTTCAAAAAAATTCAAAAATTCAATAATCTACTATTGAAAGTTTATTTTTGAGTGAATTTAATACTAACATAAGTGAAAGAAACAATAAAACATTTCAAAATTTAAATTTTATCAATAAGGATTTTTGAGCACTTAAGGCTTGACTGATCATATGAAAATCAGTATATAGGTTACATTTCAAAAAAATTCAAAAATTCAAAAATATACTGTTGAAATGTTATTTTTTAGTGACAGAAACAATAAACCATTTCAAAATTTACATTTTACTAATATGGATTTTTGAGATCTTAAGGCTTGAACGTATGGAAGAATGATCGTATGAAAATCAGTATATAGGTAACATTTCAAAAAAATTCAATAATCTACTATTGAAATGTTATTTTTGAGTGAATTTAATACTAACCTAAGTGAAAGAAACAATAAAACATTTCTAAATTTACATTTATCAATATGGATTTTTGAGCACTTAAGGCTTGAACGTATGAAAGAATGATCGTATGAGAATCAGTATATAGGTAACATTTCAAAAAATTCAAAAATCTACTATTGAAATGTTATTTTTTAGTGAAAGAAACAATAAACCATTTCAAAATTTACATTTTATTAATATGGATTTTTAAATCTTAAGGCTTGAACGTATGGAAGAATGATCGTATGAGAATCAGTATATAGGTAACATTTCAAAAAATTTCAAAAATTCAATAATCTACTATTGAAATGTTATTTTTGAGTGAATTTAATACTAAAATAAGTGAAAGAAACAATAAAACATTTCAAAATTTACATTTATCAATATGGATTTTTGAGCACTTAAGGCTTGAACGTATGAAAGAATGATCGTATGAGAATCAGTATATAGGTAACATTTCAAAAAAATTCAAAAATTCAATAATCTACTATTGAAATGTTATTTTTGAGTGAATTTAATACTAACCTAAGTGAAAGAAACAACAAAACATTTCAATATTTAAATTTTATCAATAAGTATTTTTGAGCACTTAATACTTGAACGTATGGAAGAATAATCACATGAAAATCAGTATATAGGTAACATTTCAAAAAAATTCAAAAATTCAAAAATCTACTATTGAAATGTTATTTTTGAGTGAATTTAATACTAACCTAAGTGAAAGAAACAATAAAACATTTCAAAATTTACATTTATCAATACGGATTTTTGAGCACTTAAGGCTTGAACGTATGGAAGAATGATCGTATGAGAATCAATATATAGGTAACATTTCAAAAAAATTCAAAAATTCAAAAATCTACTATTGAAATGATATTTTTGAGTGAATTTAATACTAACCTAAGTGAAAGAAACAATAAAACACTTCAAAATTTACATTTATCAATATGGATTTTTGAGCACTTAAGGCTTGAACGTATGGAAGAATGATCGTATGAGAATCAGTATATAGGTAACATTTCAAAAAATTTCAAAAATTCAATAATTTACTATTGAAATGTTATTTTTTAGTGAAAGAAACAATAAACCATTTCAAAAGTTACATTTTATTAATATGGATTTTTGAGATCTTAAGGCTTCAACCTATGGAAGAATGATCGTATGAGAATCAGTATATAGGTAACATTTCAAAAAATTTCAAAAATTCAATAATCTACTATTGAAATGCTATTTTTTAGTGAAAGAAACTATAAAACATTTCAACATTTTATATTTATCAATAAGGATTTTTGAGCACTTAAGGCTTGAACGTATGGAAGAATAATCGCATGAAAATCAGTATATAGGTAACATTTAAAAAAAATTCAAAAATTCAATAATCTACTATTGAAATGTTATTTTTGAGTGAATTTAATACTAACCTAAGTGAAAGAAACAATAAAACATTTCAAAATTTACATTTATCAATATGGATTTTTGAGCACTTAAGGCTTCAACCTATGGAAGAATGATCGTATGAGAATCAGTATATAGGTAACATTTCAAAAAATTTCAAAAATTCAATAATCTACTATTGAAATGCTATTTTTTAGTGAAAGAAACTATAAAACATTTCAACATTTTATATTTATCAATAAGTATTTTTGAGCACTTAATACTTGAACGTATGGAAGAATAATCGCATGAAAATCAGTATATAGGTAACATTTAAAAAAAATTCAAAAATTCAATAATCTACTATTGAAATGTTATTTTTGAGTGAATTTAATACTAACCTAAGTGAAAGAAACAATAAAACATTTCAAAATTTACATTTATCAATATGGATTTTTGAGCACTTAAGGCTTGAACGTATGGAAGAATGATCGTATGAGAATCAGTATATAGGTAACATTTCAAAAAAATTCAAAAATTCAAAAATCTACTATTGAAATGATATTTTTGAGTGAATTTAATACTAACCTAAGTGAAAGAAACAATAAAACATTTCAAAATTTACATTTATCAACATGGATTTTTGAGCACTTAAAGCTTGAACGTATGGTAGACATCGTATGAGAATCAGTATATAGGTAACATTTCAAAAAATTCAAAAATCTACTATTGAAATGTTATTTTTTAGTGAAAGAAACAATAAACCATTTCAAAATTTACATTTTATTTATATGGATTTTTGAGATCTAAAGGCTTGAACGTATGGAAGAATGATCGTATGAGATCCAGTATATAGGTAACGTTTCAAAAAAATTCAAAAATTCAATAATCTACTATTGAAAGTTTATTTTTGAGTGAATTTAATACTAACATAAGTGAAAGAAACAATAAAACATTTCAAAATTTAAATTTTATCAATAAGGATTTTTGAGCACTTAAGGCTTGACTGATCATATGAAAATCAGTATATAGGTTACATTTCAAAAAAATTCAAAAATTCAAAAATATACTGTTGAAATGTTATTTTTTAGTGACAGAAACAATAAACCATTTCAAAATTTACATTTTACTAATATGGATTTTTGAGATCTTAAGGCTTGAACGTATGGAAGAATGATCGTATGAAAATCAGTATATAGGTAACATTTCAAAAAAATTCAATAATCTACTATTGAAATGTTATTTTTGAGTGAATTTAATACTAACCTAAGTGAAAGAAACAATAAAACATTTCTAAATTTACATTTATCAATATGGATTTTTGAGCACTTAAGGCTTGAACGTATGAAAGAATGATCGTATGAGAATCAGTATATAGGTAACATTTCAAAAAATTCAAAAATCTACTATTGAAATGTTATTTTTTAGTGAAAGAAACAATAAACCATTTCAAAATTTACATTTTATTAATATGGATTTTTAAATCTTAAGGCTTGAACGTATGGAAGAATGATCGTATGAGAATCAGTATATAGGTAACATTTCAAAAAATTTCAAAAATTCAATAATCTACTATTGAAATGTTATTTTTGAGTGAATTTAATACTAAAATAAGTGAAAGAAACAATAAAACATTTCAAAATTTACATTTATCAATATGGATTTTTGAGCACTTAAGGCTTGAACGTATGAAAGAATGATCGTATGAGAATCAGTATATAGGTAACATTTCAAAAAAATTCAAAAATTCAATAATCTACTATTGAAATGTTATTTTTGAGTGAATTTAATACTAACCTAAGTGAAAGAAACAACAAAACATTTCAATATTTAAATTTTATCAATAAGTATTTTTGAGCACTTAATACTTGAACGTATGGAAGAATAATCACATGAAAATCAGTATATAGGTAACATTTCAAAAAAATTCAAAAATTCAAAAATCTACTATTGAAATGTTATTTTTGAGTGAATTTAATACTAACCTAAGTGAAAGAAACAATAAAACATTTCAAAATTTACATTTATCAATACGGATTTTTGAGCACTTAAGGCTTGAACGTATGGAAGAATGATCGTATGAGAATCAATATATAGGTAACATTTCAAAAAAATTCAAAAATTCAAAAATCTACTATTGAAATGATATTTTTGAGTGAATTTAATACTAACCTAAGTGAAAGAAACAATAAAACATTTCAAAATTTACATTTATCAATATGGATTTTTGAGCACTTAAGGCTTGAACGTATGGAAGAATGATCGTATGAGAATCAGTATATAGGTAACATTTCAAAAAATTTCAAAAATTCAATAATTTACTATTGAAATGTTATTTTTTAGTGAAAGAAACAATAAACCATTTCAAAAGTTACATTTTATTAATATGGATTTTTGAGATCTTAAGGCTTCAACCTATGGAAGAATGATCGTATGAGAATCAGTATATAGGTAACATTTCAAAAAATTTCAAAAATTCAATAATCTACTATTGAAATTCTATTTTTTAGTGAAAGAAACTATAAAACATTTCAACATTTTATATTTATCAATAAGGATTTTTGAGCACTTAAGGCTTGAACGTATGGAAGACTAATCGCATGAAAATCAGTATATAGGTAACATTTCAAAAAAATTCAAAAATTCAATAATCTACTATTGAAACGTTATTTTTGAGTGAATTTAAACTAACCTAAGTGAAAGAAACAATAAAACATTTCAAAATTTAAATTTTATCAATAAGGATTTTTGAGCACTTAAGGCTTGAACGTATGGAAGAATAATCGTATGAGAATCAGTATATAGGTAACATTTAAAAAAAATTCAAATATTCAATAATCTACTATTGAAATGTTATTTTTGAGTGAATTTAATACTAACCTATGTGAAAGAAACAATAAAACATTTCAAAATTTAAATTTTATCAATAAGGATTTTTGAGCACTTAATACTTGAACGTATGGAAGAAAGATCGTATGAAAATCAGTATATAGGTAACATTTCAAAAAAATTCAAAAATTCAAAAATCTACTATTGAAATGATATTTTTGAGTGAATTTAATACTAACCTAAGTGAAAGAAACAATAAAACATTTCAAAATTTAAATTTTATCAATAAGGATTTTTGAGCACTTAAGGCTTGAACGTATGGAAGAATGATCGCATGAAAGTCAGTATATAGGTAACATTACAAAAAAAATTCAAAAATTCAAAAATCTACTATTGAAATTATATTTTTGATTGAATTTAATACTAACCTAAGTGAAAGAAACAATAAAGCATTTCAAAATTTACATTTATCAATATAGATTTTTGAGCACTTAATGCTTGAACGTATGGAAGAATGATCGTATGAGAATCAGAATATAGGTAACATTTAAAAAAAAATTCAAAAATTCAATAATCTACTATTGAAATGTTATTTTTGAGTGAATTTAAACTAACCTAAGTGAAAGAAACAATAAAACATTTCAAAATTTAAATTTTATCAATAGGGATTTTTGAGCACTTAAGGCTTGAACGTATGGAAGAATGATCGCATGAAAATCAGTATATAGGTAATGTGAATTAATTCCGGAGTTATTTTATAAAAGTTTTATGATTTTATTAATTGCGTCTTATTATACGTGTTACTCTTTCTCTTGTTCTTTACACAGTGTCTCTTACATACTAAAATTCTTAAATACTAAATTTGCCCGAATAGGCTGACCCTTTTTTTCTGCGACATAATTCCGTCCCCTAGTGCTGAACCCAGTCTTCAGCGCGATCCTCAGTGTCGCATGACCTCAAGTGTAGTCTTCAGAGGGCACTTACTGGACGTCGGTATGTGTTTGCAACTGTGCGGACATCCGCTACTCTTACAATACCATATTCGCCAGGGTATACTTTGACCACGATGCCTAATGGCCATTCGCCTCTGGGCATGTTACCTATTATTAAGACGATTTCGCCATCATTGATGTTTTCGCACACCTTTTGCCATTTTGGTCGGTTTGCAAGCGTTGGGATATATTCTTTTATAAACCGTCGCCAAAATGCTTCAATAAGCATCTGTGTTGCCCGCCATGCTGCTTTAGTTTGTGTATCAGTTCCATCACAAGGCACGTATATGGTCGAGTTTTGATGTATCAGAATGTCGTTTGGACATAGGCCAATCCCATCATCCGGATCATCAGACTCCAATATGTATGGTCTACTGTTGACCAAATGTTCAGCTTCACAGAACAACGTTCGGAGGGTTTCGTCTGATGGGTTGTTGTTGCTTGATAAAGTTGCTTTAAGTGCTCGCTTAAAACATCCGATTAGGCGTTCCCAACATCCACCGAAGTTTGGAGCGTTTGCAGGAATGAACTTCCAGTCTATGCCTTTGGTTGCTAATATTGATTGTGCAGCCGGCGTATCTAGTTCTTCAAAGGCTTCTTGCAGTTCTCTTGATGCACCTTTGAAATTTGTGCCATTGTCGGACCACATGGTTTTTATGTTGCCTCGTCTAGCCATCATACGTCGGATTGCCATTATGCAGGAGTCGGTGCTTAGATTATGAGCGATCTCTACGTGAATGGCCCGTGATGTCAAGCACGTGAACAAAACGCCGTATCTTTTGCGCAGAATTTTTGTGTGCCTACCGCTGCCACCCCGTCCATCTTTTGTCAGGAATGGTCCAAAATAGTCCACTCCAACCGAAGTGAATGGTTTCTGGAATGTGGACAATCTCTCTGTTGGTAGAAATACCATTTTTGGTTGTGTTGGTTTGGCCTTGTGTCGTTTACACCACATACATTCACCTATTAGTTTTTTAATTGTTGTGTTCATCTTAGGCATCCAGTATTGTGTTTTGAATTTGTGTACCACTACTTGAATGCCAACATGATTTACCTTTTCATGTATATTTTGCACTAATAGTTTTGTGAATACATGTCTGCTGTCTAACACTATTGGACTTGTTGTTGTGATGTCTTTAGCTCGTAATATTCTGCTTTCAAAACTAAACAATATTTGGTGAGACGTAAGTCGTTCGTCTTTCTTTTGGTTGAAGCGTATTTTAAGTCGCTCGCGAAATACTCTTGCTGTACAATTATATGCCACCTTGTTAGCGCCCATTGATACTCGTCTACGTTAAGATCACCCTGCAGCTTTTCTGTTTGCTGCAGTTTGGCTTTCATGTTGCTTATCATTCGTTTGATCCAACCTGTAGAACGTATGAGTTTATTAAATGTTGAAAATCGATTTTCCAGTTTCTTGAGCGGGTGTTCGCATGTGTATGTCAGCAGTATTGGCTCGACTTTGTTTAACGCTTGTGTTCTTGGTTTCGGCCACATTTCCGATTCAAGGTTTAAAAATGTTGGCCCTGAAAGCCACCTTTCGAAATTAGGGTTGCTTGTTGAGTTTCGGGTGATGATGTCAGCAATGTTGTCTGCAGTTGGCACCCAGTGCCATTCTGATTTTTCAGACCGTTCACATATTTCGCTGATTCGATGGGCGACGAAGGTTTGTAGGCGTGAGTCACTATTTATCCATGAAAGTGTTGTTTGTGAGTCTGACCAAAAATATTTGTTGTCAATTTTTATCTGTACCTCATTTTGAACATTTTGCGCCAGACGGCACGCCATTACAGCTGCCAACGTTTCGAGTTTTGGTATAGTCATGTGTTTCAGAGGTGATACTCGTGCTCTAGATGCGACTAATGCTATATCATATTTCTGCACATTGTCCTTTTTATAACCGAAACGTAGGTAAGCCACTGCTCCGTATGCTTTACTGCTTGCATCACAGAAGGTATGTAGTTCAACACGGTTTGCATTTGGGTAATTCAATGAGTAACATCTTTGTATAAACACTTTTGATAATGATTTCAGATCGTTGACCCATTTTCGCCACTTGTCCACCATTTCATCTTTGATTACGTCATCCCAATGGATTCCGCTTTCCCATATGTCGCGCATCAGAATTCGTCCCTTAATTGTTATCGGCGTGACCAGACCCAATGGATCATATACCGAATTGACTGCGCTGAGAACTTTTCTTTTTGTAGGGAGTTCTGTGCCATTCAACAAGTTTTCATTTATGCGGTGCATTGTGTTTGTTGAGTAGCAAAACTTGTCTGTTTCGGCACACCATACAATTCCCAATATTTTCTGTGTTATTTCCGGTTCATCCCCGAACACCTTTTGGGTTTTATTACATCGTAATGTTTGTGGAATATGTTGCTGCACTTCTTCGTTGTTTGATATGAAGCCTCTTATCTCGAAGTTTGCTCTTGCGTGCAGATCTATTACTGCCTTTATCAATTCAACTGATTCACCGACTGTTGGTTTTGAATCTAGGTAGTCGTCCACGTAGTGATTTTCAATGATTGCCTTTACTGCTTTTGGTTGTTTTTCCTCGTGTTGTTTGGCGTTGTAGTTTTTCACAAACTGTGCTATAAACGGTGAAGAGTTTGTGCCAAACATTATAGCCTTCATTTGGTATACCCTTGGCTTCTCTTGAGTGTTTAGATTGCGCCACAAGAAACATTGTGCAGTAGAATCTTCATCTGAAATTTGAATTTGGTTAAACATTTCTTTAATGTCTGCAGAGAATGCTATTTTGTGTATGCGGAATCTCATTAGGATTCCTACTATCGACGTCAACCAATCTGGACCAGTTAATAAATTTTTGTTTAATGATGTGCCGTTGCATTCGGCCGCCGCATCGAATACTATACGCAGTTTGCCAATTTTGTTCGGGTTTTGAACCCCAAAGTGTGGTAGGTACCAAAGTTTTGTTGTTTTCGGTATTTCGAGCGTACCCATTTGATAAAAGCTTTGAGATTTCATTTTCATACAGCTTTGCTATATCTGGGTTGCGGAGAAGTTTGCGTTCTAAGCATTTTAGCCGAGTTAGTGCCATATGATAACTTTCCGGGAGAGTAACATTCTCTTTTTTCCACGGTAAGTTAACTTGATAGTTGTTGCTTACTTTGCGTATTGATGCACGAACTAAGTTGAGTGCTCGTTTGTCATCCTCGGATTTAGTTTTGGCTGTGTTTGTTTGACAGACACCAAATCCTTCGAGGCTAAATTGGCGTTTAACAATATCTTTTAAGCTTTCGGTTCCATTTGACAGCAAATGAAGTCCGTTGTCGTTGATTTTATTGGTATTGGTCCATGCAACACCCATCCAAGCTTTGTTTTGGACAATATTGGCCCGGTCTCTTGTACGTTGATAACAGCTTGTGATGTAATTATGTGTGCATGTCGTTGACCAATTAGCATCATTGGTTGTTTGTTTTAGACATCTTGAAAATTGGACATTTTTACATATGGGAATTTTTGAACGAGATTTTGATAATCAACTCGTTGCATTGGGAGGTTGAGTTTATTTACGAGCCGCACGTCTTTGAGACAAAACGACCTTTTATTGACGCTACTACTGAATTCTACGTCAGCAGTTTCAGCATCTTGTTCATGCCGTATTATGCCGCCAGTCCAGCCGAAACAAAACGGTTCATTTTTTCCCTGTAAGCCAACTTCGCGCGCTGCATTTATTTCCATTATTGTCGTTGTACTACCTTCGTCCAGGAAAGCGACAATTTGCTTTGTTCCTTTTGGACCGTGTAGTGTGACTGGAACCATCTTGAGCAATGATGTTTTGATTAGCTCTTGTGCGCAACCGCTAAACGCTTGTTGAGTTGGTTGAGTCTGCACAGCCTTGGGTTTGTGTAGCAAACGGTGGTGGTATTTTTCACAGTTATCAATTTTGCACATTTCACGTTGAGTGCATTGATTTTTGTGGTATTTGAGACAGCAATAACAGGCTTTGCATTTGTTTGCCAAGTCCCATCTTTTCTTTGCGTCGCATTTTACAAATAAATTGCATTTGTCTAGAGCGTGTTTTTCTTCATGACAAAGTTGACAAATTTGTTTTTCTCGCACAGTGACTTTCTTTTGTTTTTCGTCATTTTCTGTTTGTAGATTTATAGTATCATATGCATTGATATTTTGCATCTTTTTATAAAGACCTCTATCTTGATACAAGTCAGCTTGCCGTTGTGTCCATTCTGCGAATGTTTCGAAACTACATTCTGTTGCTCTGATTTGTTTTTCGTTCAGAAAGAAACCCCAGTCTCTTATACAGTTCTCTGAAAGTTTTTGTATGAACGTAGCTAGAAGCTTTTGTACGTCGATGAACCTGCATTTCATGAAGTCTAGTGCAGAATTGATGTTTTGCACGATTAAATTAAATTCGTTGAAATCGGCGATCTCTTTTACGAACTTGGTCTTGTGTGCTTTTGTCATCAGCTCAATTGCTATGTTTTCTGGTCCCCCATAAATATTGTTCAGTATCGATAAGATTTTGAACGGTTATTTTGCAGACATTAGTAGAATTTCGACGTGTTGTCTCGCTGCACCTTTGAGCGATTTGTTTAGACGATAAACGTTTTCCTCGTTTGAGAAGCCACACTCTTTACTAGACGATTCGAAATGAATTAAGAAATGTCGCCAAGCTAACGGCGAAGTTCCATCAAATTCCATCTGTTTGTTGTTTAGTGACTGTCTCGCGAGCATGTGTGTTATTATATTTTGAGAGTCCGTGTCATTTTGTTCTGAATGGTTTTGTAGTGCATGTATATTTTGCTTTGCTACCCAATTCAACGTTTGTTGGCTGTTTCATAACTTTTAACTCCGATGACATTAATTGGACTCGATCAGTTATCTCGTTGATTTGGCTCAAAGAACTTCACTTTCTTTGTTGCTCAGGTAGCGTTTTGCCTCCACAAGTGACTTTTCTTTTTCGAGAATTTCCTTTTCAAGCGTTACGTTTTCGATGTCGACAGACTCGATCTGTTCCAATATAAGCAACTCTTCCTCCACACTTGAATTCGTAGACGCTTTAGAATTTTTGTCGCCACAATCAAAAGAGATAGCATCAACAATTTCTGATGCAATACTTTCGTTCATTGCGTCGACTTGTACTTCAATGTCTAAGAACTCGCACACGCGTAACAGAGCATTATGTCCTAGCTCTTTTGTAATACATGCTGTGTGTTTGATTCTTTGTTGTTTATTATATTGCAGACCTGTGAATTTTCGTAGATCTCGCTTGATGAAATTCTCAGTTACGAATTTGCAAAATATTGCGAAATACACGTCACGCATGTGCTGCGACCTCCACTCTTCGAGATTTTGTATTTGTTTCTCTGACCACTTCCACATTTTGTTTTCGGACTAGATTGCCAATTCGCGAACTTAAAACCGGCTCGAAGGACCACTTTGTGAATTAATTCCGGAGTTATTTTATCAAAGTTTTATGATTTTATTAATTGCGTTTTATTATACGTGTTGCTCTTTCTCTTGTTCTTTACACAGTGTCTCTTACATACTAAATTCTTAAATACTAAATTTGCCCGAATAGGCTGACCCTTCTTTTCTGCGACAGGTAACATTTCAAAAAAATTCAAAAATTCAAAAATCTACTATTGAAATGATATTTTTGAGTGAATTTAATACTAACCTAAGTGAAAGAAACAATAAAACATTTCAAAATTTACATTTATCAATATGGATTTTTGAGCACTTAAGGCTTGAACGTATGGAAGAATGATCGTATGAGAATCAGTATATAGGTAACATTTCAAAAAATTTAAAAAATTCAATAATCTACTATTGAAATTATATTTTTGAGTGAATTTAATACTAACCTAAGTGAAAGAAACAATAAAACATTTCAAAATTTACATTTATCAATAAGATTTTTGAGCACTTAAGGCTTGAACGTATGGAAGTATGATCGTATGAGAATCAGTATATAGGAAACATTTCAAAAAAATTTCAAAAATTCAATAATGTTTTATTAAAATGTTATTTTTGAGTGAATTTTATACTAACCTAAGTGAAAGAAACTTTAAACATTTAAAAATTTAAATTTTATCAACAAGTATTTTTGAGCACTTAAGGCTTGAATGTATGGAAGAATGATCGTATGAAAATCGGTGTATAGGTAACATTTCAAAAAAATTCAATAATCTACTATTGAAATGTTATTTTTGAGTGAATTTAATACTAACCTAAGTGAAAGAAACAATAAAACATTTCAAAATTTACATTTATCAATATGGATTTTTGAGATCTTAAGGCTTGAACGTATGGAAGAATGATCGTATGAGAATCAGTATATAGGTAACATTTCAAAAAATTTCAAAAATTCAATAATGTTTTATTAAAATGTTATTTTTGAGTGAATTTTATACTAACCTAAGTGAAAGAAACTTTAAACATTTAAAAATTTAAATTTTATCAACAAGTATTTTTGAGCACTTAAGGCTTGAACGTATGGAAGAATAATCGCATGAAAATCAGTATATAGGTAACATTTCAAAAAAATTCAAAAATTCAATAATCTACTATTGAAATTATATTTTTGAGTGAATTTAATACTAACCTAAGTGAAAGAAACAATAAAACATTTCAAAATTTACATTTATCAATAAGATTTTTGAGCACTTAAGGCTTGAACGTATGGAAGTATGATCGTATGAAAATTAGTAACATTTCAAAAAAATTCAAAAATCTACTATTGAAATGTTATTTTTTAGTGAAAGAAACAATAAACCATTTCAAAATTTACATTTTATCAATATGGATTTTTGAGCACTTAAGGCTTGAACGTATGGAAGAATGATTGTATGAGAATCAGTATATAGGAAACATTTCAAAAAAATTTCAAAAATTCAATAATGTTTTATTAAAATGATATTTTTGAGTGAATTTTATACTAACCTAAGTGAAAGAAACAATAAAACATTTCAAAATTTACATTTATCAATATGGATTTTTTAGCACTTAGGGCTTGAACGTATGGAAGAATGATCGTATGAAAATCAGTATATAGGTAACATTTCAGAAAAATTCAAAAATCTACTATTGAAATGTTCTATTTATATGGATTTTTGAGATCTTAAGGCTTGAACGTATGGAAGAATGATCGTATGAGATCCAGTATATAGGTAACATTTCAAAAAAATTCAAAAATTAAAAAATCTACTATTGAAATGTTATTTTTTAGTGAAAGAAACAATACAACATTTCAAAATTTAAATTTTATCGATATGGATTTTTGAGCACTTAAGGCTTGAACGTATGGAAGAATGATCGTATGAGATCCAGTATATAGGTAACATTTCAAAAAAATTCAAAAATTAAAAAATCTACTATTGAAATGTTATTTTTTAGTGAAAGAAACAATAAACCATTGCAAAATTTACATTTTATCAATATGAGTTTTTGAGCACTTAAGGCTTGAACGTATGGAAGAATAATCGTATGAGAATCAGTATATAGGTAACATTTCAAAAAATTTTAAAAATTAAAAAATCTACTATTGAAATGTTATTTTTTAGTGAAAGAAACAACAAACCATTTCAAAATTTACATTTTATTTATATGGATTTTTGAGATTTTAAGGCTTGAACGTATGGAAGAATGATCGTAGGATATCCAGTATATAGGTAACATTTCAAAAAAATTTTAAAAATTAAAAAATCTACTATTGAAATGTTATTTTTAAGTGAAAGAAACAATAAAACGTTTCAAAATTTACATTTTATCAATATGGATCTTTGAGCACTTAAGGCTTGAACGTATGGAAGAATGATCGTATGAGAATCAGTATATAGGTAACATTTCAAAAAATTCAAAAAACTACTATTGAAATGTCATTTTTTAGTGAAAGAAACAATAAACCATTTCAAAATATACATTTTACTAATATGGATTTTTGAGATCTTAAGGCTTGAATGTATGGAAGAATGATCGTATGAGATCCAGTATATAGGTAACGTTTCAAAAAAATTCAAAAATTCAATAATCTACTATTGAAACGTTAGTTTTGAGTGAATTTAATACTAACATAAATGAAAGAAACAATAAAACATTTCAAAATTTAAATTTTATGAATAAGGATTTTTGAGCACTTAAGGCTTGAACGTATGGAAGAATGATCGTATGAAAATCAGTGTATAGGTAACATTTCAAAAAAATTCAAAAATCTACTATTGAAATGTTATTTTTTAGTGAAAGAAACAATAAACCATTTCAAAATTTACATTTTATCAATATGGATTTTTGAGTACTTAAGGCTTGAACATATGGAAGAATGATCGTATGAGAATCAGTATATAGCTAACATTTCAAAAAATTTTCAAAATTCAAAAATCTACTGTTGAAATGATATTTTTGAGTGAATTTAATACTAACCTAAGTGAAAGAAATAATAAAACATTTCAAAATTTAAATTTTATTAATATGGATTTTTGAGCACTTAATGCTTGAACGTATGGAAGAATGATCGTATGGGAATCAGTATATAGGTAACATTTCAAAAAAATTCAAAAAATCAAAAATCTACTATTGAAATGTTATTTTTAAGTGAAAGAAACAATACAACATTTCAAAATTTAAATTTTATCGATATGGATTTTTGAGCACTTAAGGCTTGAACGTATGGAAGAATGATCGTATGAGAATCAGTATATAGGTAACATTTCAAAAAAATTCAAAAATTAAAAAATCTACTATTGAAATGTTATTTTTTAGTGAAAGAAACAATAAACCATTGCAAAATTTACATTTTATCAATATGAGTTTTTGAGCACTTAAGGCTTGAACGTATGGAAGAATAATCGTATGAGAATCAGTATATAGGTAACATTTCAAAAAATTTTAAAAATTAAAAAATCTACTATTGAAATGTTATTTTTTAGTGAAAGAAACAACAAACCATTTCAAAATTTACATTTTATTTATATGGATTTTTGAGATTTTAAGGCTTGAACGTATGGAAGAATGATCGTAGGATATCCAGTATATAGGTAACGTTTCAAAAAAATTTTAAAAATTAAAAAATCTACTATTGAAATGTTATTTTTAAGTGAAAGAAACAATAAAACGTTTCAAAATTTACATTTTATCAATATGGATCTTTGAGCACTTAAGGCTTGAACGTATGGAAGAATGATCGTATGAGAATCAGTATATAGGTAACATTTCAAAAAATTCAAAAAACTACTATTGAAATGTCATTTTTTAGTGAAAGAAACAATAAACCATTTCAAAATATACATTTTACTAATATGGATTTTTGAGATCTTAAGGCTTGAATGTATGGAAGAATGATCGTATGAGATCCAGTATATAGGTAACGTTTCAAAAAAATTCAAAAATTCAATAATCTACTATTGAAACGTTATTTTTGAGTGAATTTAATACTAACATAAATGAAAGAAACAATAAAACATTTCAAAATTTAAATTTTATGAATAAGGATTTTTGAGCACTTAAGGCTTGAACGTATGGAAGAATGATCGTATGAAAATCAGTGTATAGGTAACATTTCAAAAAAATTCAAAAATCTACTATTGAAATGTTATTTTTTAGTGAAAGAAACAATAAACCATTTCAAAATTTACATTTTATCAATATGGATTTTTGAGCACTTAAGGCTTGAACGTATGGAAGAATGATTGTATGAGAATCAGTATATAGGAAACATTTCAAAAAAATTTCAAAAATTCAATAATGTTTTATTAAAATGTTATTTTTGAGTGAATTTTATACTAACCTAAGTGAAAGAAACTTTAAACATTTCAAAATTTAAATTTTATCAACAAGTATTTTTGAGCACTTAAGGCTTGAATGTATGGAAGAATGATCGTATGCAAATCGGTGTATAGGTAACATT
Organism: Phortica okadai; assembly: GCA_034638295.1. NCBI lineage: Eukaryota > Metazoa > Arthropoda > Insecta > Diptera > Drosophilidae > Phortica > Phortica okadai. The sequence continues at coordinate 216,720 of JAWUZV010000032.1, read as the reverse complement.
TCAAAAAAATTCAATAAACTACTATTGAAATGTTATTTTTGAGTGAATTTAATACTAACCTAAGTGAAAGAAACAATAAAACATTTCAAAATTTACATTTATCAATATGGATTTTTTAGCACTTAGGGCTTGAACGTATGGAAGAATGATCGTATGAAAATCAGTATATAGGTAACATTTCAAAAAATTTCAAAAATTCAATAATCTACTATTGAAATGTTATTTTTTAGTGAAAGAAACAATAAACCATTTCAAAATTTACATTTTATTTATATGGATTTTTGAGATCTTAAGGCTTGAACGTATGGAAGAATTATCGTAGGATATCCAGTTTATAGGTAACATTTCAAAAAAATTCAAAAATTCAGAAATCTACTATTGAAATGATATTTTTAAGTCAAAGAAACAATAAACCATTTCAAAATTTACATTTTATTTATATGGATTTTTGAGATCTTAAGGCTTGAACGTATGGAAGAATGATCGTAGGATATCCAGTTTATAGGTAACATTTCAAAAAAATTCAAAAATCTACTATTGAAATGTTATTTTTTAGTGAAAGAAACAATAAACCATTTCAAAATTTACATTTTATTAATATGGATTTTTGAGATCTTAAGGCTTAAACGTATGGAAGAATGATCGTATGAGATACAGTACATAGGTAACGTTTCAAAAAAATTCAAAAATCTACTATTGAAATGTTATTTTTTAGTGAAAGAAACAATAAACCATTGCAAAATTTACATTTTATCAATATGAGTTTTTGAGCACTTAAGGCTTGAACGTATGGAAGAATAATCGTATGAGAATCAGTATATAGGTAACATTTCAAAAAATTTTAAAAATTAAAAAATCTACTATTGAAATGTTATTTTTTAGTGAAAGAAACAACAAACCATTTCAAAATTTACATTTTATTTATATGGATTTTTGAGATTTTAAGGCTTGAACGTATGGAAGAATGATCGTAGGATATCCAGTATATAGGTAACATTTCAAAAAAATTTTAAAAATTAAAAAATCTACTATTGAAATGTTATTTTTAAGTGAAAGAAACAATAAAACATTTCAAAATTTACATTTATCAATATGGATTTTTGAGCACTTAAGGCTTGAACGTATGGAAGAATGATCGTATAAGAATCAGTATATAGGTAACATTTAAAAAAATTTTTAAAATTCAATAATCTACTATTGAAATGTTATTTTTTAGTGAAAGAAACAATAAACCATTGCAAAGTTTACATTTTATCAATATGAGTTTTTGAGCACTTAAGGCTTGAACGTATCGAAGAATAATCGTATGAGAATCAGTATATAGGTAACATTTCAAAAAATTTTAAAAATTAAAAAATCTACTATTGAAATGTTATTTTTTAGTGAAAGAAACAATAAACCATTTCAAAATTTACATTTTATTTATATGGATTTTTGAGATCTTAAGGCTTAAACGTATGGAAGAATGATCGTATGAGATTCAGTATATAGGTAACATTTCAAAAGATTTTAAAAATTCAAAAATCTACTATTGAAATGTTATTTTTAAGTGAAAGAAACAATAAAACGTTTCAAAATTTACATTTTATCAATATTGATCTTTGAGCACTTAAGGCTTGAACGTATGGAAGAATGATCGTTTGAGAATCAGTATATAGGTAACATTTCAAAAATTTTCAAAAATTCAATAATCTACTATTGAAATGTTATTTTTTAGTGAAAGAAACAATAAACCATTTCAAAATTTACATTTTATTTATATGGATTTTTGAGATCTTAAGGCTTGAACGTATGGAAGAATGATCGTAGGATATCCAGTTTATAGGTAACATTTCAAAAAAATTCAAAAATTCAGAAATCTACTATTGAAATGATATTTTTAAGTGAAAGAAACAATAAACCATTTCAAAATTTACATTTTATTTATATGGATTTTTGAGATCTTAAGGCTTGAACGTTTGGAAGAATGATCGTAGGATATCCAGTTTATAGGTAACATTTAAAAAAAATTCAAAAATTCAGAAATCTACTATTGAAATGTTATTTTTAAGTGAAAGAAACAATAAAACGTTTCAAAATTTACATTTTATCAATATGGATCTTTGAGCACTTAAGGCTTGAACGTATGGAAGAATGATCGTATGAGAATCAGTATATAGGTAACATTTCAAAAAATTCAAAAAACTACTATTGAAATGTCATTTTTTAGTGAAAGAAACAATAAACCATTTCAAAATATACATTTTACTAATATGGATTTTTGAGATCTTAAGGCTTGAATGTATGGAAGAATGATCGTATGAGATCCAGTATATAGGTAACGTTTCAAAAAAATTCAAAAATTAAATAATCTACTATTGAAACGTTATTTTTGAGTGAATTTAATACTAACATAAATGAAAGAAACAATAAAACATTTCAAAATTTAAATTTTATGAATAAGGATTTTTGAGCACTTAAGGCTTGAACGTATGGAAGAATGATCGAATGAAAATCAGTGTATAGGTAACATTTCAAAAAAATTCAAAAATCTACTATTGAAATGTTATTTTTTAGTGAAAGAAACAATAAACCATTTCAAAATTTACATTTTATCAATAAGGATTTTTGAGCACTTAAGGCTTGAACGTATGGAAGAATGATCCCATGAAAATCAGAATATAGGTAACATTTAAAAAAAATTCAAAAATCTACTATTGAAATGTTATTTTTTAGTGAAAGAAACAATAAAACATTTCAAAATTTACATTTTATTAATATAGATTTTTAAGATCTTAAGGCTTGAACGTATGGAAGAATGATCGTATGAGAATCAGTATATAGGTAACATTTCAAAAAATTTTAAAAATTCAAAAATCTACTATTGAAATGTTATTTTTAAGTGAAAGAAACAATAAACCGTTGCAAAACTTACATTTTATCAATATGGGTTTTTGAGCACTTAAGGCTTGAACGTATGGAAGAATAATCGTATGAGAATCAGTATATAGGTAACATTTCAAAAAATTTTAAAAATTCAAAAATCTACTATTGAAATGTTATATTTAAGTGAAAGAAACAATAAACATTACAAATCTTAAATTTTATCGATATGGATTTCTGAGCACTTAAGGCTTGAACGTATGGAAGAATGATCGTATGGGAATCAGTATATAGGTAACATTTCAAAAAATTTCAAAAATTCAATAATGTTCTATTAAAATGTTTTTTTTAAGTGAATTTAATACTAACCTAACTGAAAGAAACAATAAAACATTTCAAAATTTACATTTATCAATATGGATTTTTAAGCACTTAAGGCTTGAACGTTTGAAAGAATGATCGTATGAGATTCAGTATATAGGTAACATTTCAAAAAATTTTAAAAATTCAAAAATCTACTATTGAAATGTTATTTTTAAGTGAAAGAAACAATAAACCATTGCAAAACTTACATTTTATCAATATGGGTTTTTGAGCACTTAAGGCTTGAACGTATGGAAGAATAATCGTATGAGAATCAGTATATAGGTAACATTTCAAAAAATTTCAAAAATTCAATAATCTACTATTGAAATGTTATTTTTTAGTGAAAGAAACAATAAACCATTTCAAAATTTACATTTTATTTATATGGATTTTTGAGATCTTAAGGCTTGAACGTATGGAAGAATTATCGTAGGATATCCAGTTTATAGGTAACATTTCAAAAAAATTCAAAAATTCAGAAATCTACTATTGAAATGATATTTTTAAGTGAAAGAAACAATAAACCATTTCAAAATTTACATTTTATTTATATGGATTTTTGAGATCTTAAGGCTTGAACGTATGGAAGAATGATCGTAGGATATCCAGTTTATAGGTAACATTTCAAAAAAATTCAAAAATCTACTATTGAAATGTTATTTTTTAGTGAAAGAAACAATAAACCATTTCAAAATTTACATTTTATTAATATGGATTTTTGAGATCTTAAGGCTTAAACGTATGGAAGAATGATCGTATGAGATCCAGTACATAGGTAACGTTTCAAAAAAATTCAAAAATCTACTATTGAAATGTTATTTTTGAGTGAATTTAATACTAACCTAAGTGAAAGAAACTATAAAACATTTCAAAATTTAAATTTTATCAATAAGTATTTTTGAGCACTTAAGACTTGAACGTATGGAAGAATAATCGCATGAAAATCAGTATACAGGTAACATTTCAAAAAAATTCAAAAATTCAATAATCTACTATTGAAATTATATTTTTGAGTGAATTTAATACTAACCTAAGTGAAAGAAACAATAAAACATTTCAAAATTTACATTTATCAATAAGATTTTTGAGCACTTAAGGCTTGAACGTATGGAAGTATGATCGTATGAAAATTAGTAACATTTCAAAAAAATTCAAAAATCTACTATTGAAATGTTATTTTTTAGTGAAAGAAACAATAAACCATTTCAAAATTTACATTTTATCAATATGGATTTTTGAGCACTTAAGGCTTGAACGTATGGAAGAATGATTGTATGAGAATCAGTATATAGGAAACATTTCAAAAAAATTTCAAAAATTCAATAATGTTTTATTAAAATGTTATTTTTGAGTGAATTTTATACTAACCTAAGTGAAAGAAACTTTAAACATTTCAAAATTTAAATTTTATCAACAAGTATTTTTGAGCACTTAAGGCTTGAATGTATGGAAGAATGATCGTATGCAAATCGGTGTATAGGTAACATTTCAAAAAAATTCAATAAACTACTATTGAAATGTTATTTTTGAGTGAATTTAATACTAACCTAAGTGAAAGAAACAATAAAACATTTAAAAATTTACATTTATCAATATGGATTTTTTAGCACTTAGGGCTTGAACGTATGGAAGAATGATCGTATGAAAATCAGTATATAGGTAACATTTCAGAAAAATTCAAAAATCTACTATTGAAATGTTCTATTCATATGGATTTTTGAGATCTTAAGGCTTGAACGTATGGAAGAATGATCGTATGAGATCCAGTATATAGGTAACATTTCAAAAAAATTCAAAAATCTACTGTTGAAATGATATTTTTGAGTGAATTTAATACTAACCTAAGTGAAAGAAATAATAAAACATTTCAAAATTTAAATTTTATTAATATGGATTTTTGAGCACTTAATGCTTGAACGTATGGAAGAATGATCGTATGGGAATCAGTATATAGGTAACATTTCAAAAAAATTAAAAAAATCAAAAATCTACTATTGAAATGTTATTTTTAAGTGAAAGAAACAATACAACATTTCAAAATTTAAATTTTATCGATATGGATTTTTGAGCACTTAAGGCTTGAACGTATGGAAGAATGATCGTATGAGATCCAGTATATAGGTAACATTTCAAAAAAATTCAAAAATTAAAAAATCTACTATTGAAATGTTATTTTTTAGTGAAAGAAACAATAAACCATTGCAAAATTTACATTTTATCAATATGAGTTTTTGAGCACTTAAGGCTTGAACGTATGGAAGAATAATCGTATGAGAATCAGTATATAGGTAACATTTAAAAAAATTTTAAAAATTAAAAAATCTACTATTGAAATGTTATTTTTTAGTGAAAGAAACAACAAACCATTTCAAAATTTACATTTTATTTATATGGATTTTTGAGATTTTAAGGCTTGAACGTATGGAAGAATGATCGTAGGATATCCAGTATATAGGTAACATTTCAAAAAAATTTTAAAAATTAAAAAATCTACTATTGAAATGTTATTTTTAAGTGAAAGAAACAATAAAACATTTCAAAATTTACACTTATCAATATGGATTTTTGAGCACTTAAGGCTTGAACGTATGGAAGAATGATCGTATAAGAATCAGTATATAGGTAACATTTAAAAAAATTTTTAAAATTCAATAATTTACTATTGAAATGTTATTTTTTAGTGAAAGAAACAATAAACCATTGCAAAGTTTACATTTTATCAATATGAGTTTTTGAGCACTTAAGGCTTGAACGTATGGAAGAATAATCGTATGAGAATCAGTATATAGGTAACATTTCAAAAAATTTTAAAAATTAAAAAATCAACTATTGAAATGTTATTTTTTAGTGAAAGAAACAATAAACCATTTCAAAATTTACATTTTATTTATATGGATTTTTGAGATCTTAAGGCTTAAACGTATGGAAGAATGATCGTATGAGATTCAGTATATAGGTAACATTTCAAAAAATTTTAAAAATTCAAAAATTTACTATTGAAATGTTATTTTTAAGTGAAAGAAACAATAAAACGTTTCAAAATTTACATTTTATCAATATGGATCTTTGAGCACTTAAGGCTTGAACGTATGGAAGAATGATCGTTTGAGAATCAGTATATAGGTAACATTTCAAAAATTTTCAAAAATTCAATAATCTACTATTGAAATGTTATTTTTTAGTGAAAGAAACAATAAACCATTTCAAAATTTACATTTTATTTATATGGATTTTTGAGATCTTAAGGCTTGAACGTATGGAAGAATGATCGTAGGATATCCAGTTTATAGGTAACATTTCAAAAAAATTCAAAAATTCAGAAATCTACTATTGAAATGATATTTTTAAGTGAAAGAAACAATAAACCATTTCAAAATTTACATTTTATTTATATGGATTTTTGAGATCTTAAGGCTTGAACGTATGGAAGAATGATCGTAGGATATCCAGTTTATAGGTAACATTTAAAAAAAATTCAAAAATTCAGAAATCTACTATTGAAATGTTATTTTTAAGTGAAAGAAACAATAAAACGTTTCAAAATTTACATTTTATCAATATGGATCTTTGAGCACTTAAGGCTTGAACGTATGGAAGAATGATCGTATGAGAATCAGTATATAGGTAACATTTCAAAAAATTCAAAAAACTACTATTGAAATGTCATTTTTTAGTGAAAGAAACAATAAACCATTTCAAATTATACATTTTACTAATATGGATTTTTGAGATCTTAAGGCTTGAATGTATGGAAGAATGATCGTATGAGATCCAGTATATAGGTAACGTTTCAAAAAAATTCAAAAATTCAATAATCTACTATTGAAACGTTATTTTTGAGTGAATTTAATACTAACATAAATGAAAGAAACAATAAAACATTTCAAAATTTAAATTTTATGAATAAGGATTTTTGAGCACTTAAGGCTTGAACGTATGGAAGAATGATCGTATGAAAATCAGTGTATAGGTAACATTTCAAAAAAATTCAAAAATCTACTATTGAAATGTTATTTTTTAGTGAAAGAAACAATAAACCATTTCAAAATTTACATTTTATCAATAAGGATTTTTGAGCACTTAAGGCTTGAACGTATGGAAGAATGATCCCATGAAAATCAGAATATAGGTAACATTTAAAAAAAATTCAAAAATCTACTATTGAAATGTTATTTTTTAGTGAAAGAAACAATAAAACATTTCAAAATTTACATTTTATTAAGATAGATTTTTAAGATCTTAAGGCTTGAACGTATGGAAGAATGATCGTATGAGAATCAGTATATAGGTAACATTTCAAAAAATTTCTAAAATTCAAAAATCTACTATTGAAATGTTATTTTTAAGTGAAAGAAACAATAAACCATTGCAAAACTTACATTTTATCAATATGGGTTTTTGAGCACTTAAGGCTTGAACGTATGGAAGAATAATCGTATGAGAATCAGTATATAGGTAACATTTCAAAAAATTTTAAAAATTCAAAAATCTACTATTGAAATGTTATATTTAAGTGAAAGAAACAATAAACATTACAAATCTTAAATTTTATCGATATGGATTTCTGAGCACTTAAGGCTTGAACGTATGGAAGAATGATCGTATGGGAATCAGTATATAGGTAACATTTCAAAAAATTTCAAAAATTCAATAATGTTCTATTAAAATGTTTTTTTTAAGTGAATTTAATACTAACCTAACTGAAAGAAACAATAAAACATTTCAAAATTTACATTTATCAATATGGATTTTTAAGCACTTAAGGCTTGAACGTTTGAAAGAATGATCGTATGAGATTCAGTATATAGGTAACATTTCAAAAAATTTTAAAAATTCAAAAATCTACTATTGAAATGTTATTTTTAAGTGAAAGAAACAATAAACCATTGCAAAACTTACATTTTATCAATATGGGTTTTTGAGCACTTAAGGCTTGAACGTATGGAAGAATAATCGTATGAGAACCAGTATATAGGTAACATTTAAAAAAATTTCAAAAATTCAATAATCTACTATTGAAATGTTATTTTTTAGTGAAAGAAACAATAAACCATTTCAAAATTTACATTTTATTTATATGGATTTTTGAGATCTTAAGGCTTGAACGTATGGAAGAATGATCGTAGGATATCCAGTTTATAGGTAACATTTCAAAAAAATTCAAAAATTCAGAAATCTACTATTGAAATGATATTTTTAAGTGAAAGAAACAATAAACCATTTCAAAATTTACATTTTATTTATATGGATTTTTGAGATCTTAAGGCTTGAACGTATGGAAGAATGATCGTAGGATATCCAGTTTATAGGTAACATTTCAAAAAAATTCAAAAATTCAGAAATCTACTATTGAAATGTTATTTTTAAGTGAAAGAAACAATAAAACGTTTCAAAATTTACATTTTATCAATATGGATCTTTGAGCACTTAAGGCTTGAACGTATGGAAGAATGATCGTATGAGAATCAGTATATAGGTAACATTTCAAAAAATTCAAAAATCTACTATTGAAATGTTATTTTTTAGTGAAAGAAACAATAAACCATTTCAAAATTTACATTTTACTAATATGGATTTTTGAGATCTTAAGGCTTGAAAGTATGGAAGAATGATCGTATAAGATCCAGTATATAGGTAACGTTTCAAAAAAATTCAAAAATTCAATAATCTACTATTGAAATTTTATTTTTGAGTGAATCTAATACTAACATAAATGAAAGAAACAATAAAACATTTCAAAATTTAAATTTTATCAACAAGTATTTTTGAGCACTTAAGGCTTGAATGTATGGAAGAATGATCGTATGCAAATCGGTGTATAGGTAACATTTCAAAAAAATTCAATAAACTACTATTGAAATGTTATTTTTGAGTGAATTTAATACTAACCTAAGTGAAAGAAACAATAAAACATTTAAAAATTTACATTTATCAATATGGATTTTTTAGCACTTAGGGCTTGAACGTATGGAAGAATGATCGTATGAAAATCAGTATATAGGTAACATTTCAGAAAAATTCAAAAATCTACTATTGAAATGTTCTATTCATATGGATTTTTGAGATCTTAAGGCTTGAACGTATGGAAGAATGATCGTATGAGATCCAGTATATAGGTAACATTTCAAAAAAATTCAAAAATCTACTGTTGAAATGATATTTTTGAGTGAATTTAATACTAACCTAAGTGAAAGAAATAATAAAACATTTCAAAATTTAAATTTTATTAATATGGATTTTTGAGCACTTAATGCTTGAACGTATGGAAGAATGATCGTATGGGAATCAGTATATAGGTAACATTTCAAAAAAATTAAAAAAATCAAAAATCTACTATTGAAATGTTATTTTTAAGTGAAAGAAACAATACAACATTTCAAAATTTAAATTTTATCGATATGGATTTTTGAGCACTTAAGGCTTGAACGTATGGAAGAATGATCGTATGAGATCCAGTATATAGGTAACATTTCAAAAAAATTCAAAAATTAAAAAATCTACTATTGAAATGTTATTTTTTAGTGAAAGAAACAATAAACCATTGCAAAATTTACATTTTATCAATATGAGTTTTTGAGCACTTAAGGCTTGAACGTATGGAAGAATAATCGTATGAGAATCAGTATATAGGTAACATTTAAAAAAATTTTAAAAATTAAAAAATCTACTATTGAAATGTTATTTTTTAGTGAAAGAAACAACAAACCATTTCAAAATTTACATTTTATTTATATGGATTTTTGAGATTTTAAGGCTTGAACGTATGGAAGAATGATCGTAGGATATCCAGTATATAGGTAACATTTCAAAAAAATTTTAAAAATTAAAAAATCTACTATTGAAATGTTATTTTTAAGTGAAAGAAACAATAAAACATTTCAAAATTTACATTTATCAATATGGATTTTTGAGCACTTAAGGCTTGAACGTATGGAAGAATGATCGTATAAGAATCAGTATATAGGTAACATTTAAAAAAATTTTTAAAATTCAATAATTTACTATTGAAATGTTATTTTTTAGTGAAAGAAACAATAAACCATTGCAAAGTTTACATTTTATCAATATGAGTTTTTGAGCACTTAAGGCTTGAACGTATGGAAGAATAATCGTATGAGAATCAGTATATAGGTAACATTTCAAAAAATTTTAAAAATTAAAAAATCAACTATTGAAATGTTATTTTTTAGTGAAAGAAACAATAAACCATTTCAAAATTTACATTTTATTTATATGGATTTTTGAGATCTTAAGGCTTAAACGTATGGAAGAATGATCGTATGAGATTCAGTATATAGGTAACATTTCAAAAAATTTTAAAAATTCAAAAATCTACTATTGAAATGTTATTTTTAAGTGAAAGAAACAATAAAACGTTTCAAAATTTACATTTTATCAATATGGATCTTTGAGCACTTAAGGCTTGAACGTATGGAAGAATGATCGTTTGAGAATCAGTATATAGGTAACATTTCAAAAATTTTCAAAAATTCAATAATCTACTATTGAAATGTTATTTTTTAGTGAAAGAAACAATAAACCATTTCAAAATTTACATTTTATTTATATGGATTTTTGAGATCTTAAGGCTTGAACGTATGGAAGAATGATCGTAGGATATCCAGTTTATAGGTAACATTTCAAAAAAATTCAAAAATTCAGAAATCTACTATTGAAATGATATTTTTAAGTGAAAGAAACAATAAACCATTTCAAAATTTACATTTTATTTATATGGATTTTTGAGATCTTAAGGCTTGAACGTATGGAAGAATGATCGTAGGATATCCAGTTTATAGGTAACATTTAAAAAAAATTCAAAAATTCAGAAATCTACTATTGAAATGTTATTTTTAAGTGAAAGAAACAATAAAACGTTTCAAAATTTACATTTTATCAATATGGATCTTTGAGCACTTAAGGCTTGAACGTATGGAAGAATGATCGTATGAGAATCAGTATATAGGTAACATTTCAAAAAATTCAAAAAACTACTATTGAAATGTCATTTTTTAGTGAAAGAAACAATAAACCATTTCAAAATATACATTTTACTAATATGGATTTTTGAGATCTTAAGGCTTGAATGTATGGAAGAATGATCGTATGAGATCCAGTATATAGGTAACGTTTCAAAAAAATTCAAAAATTCAATAATCTACTATTGAAACGTTATTTTTGAGTGAATTTAATACTAACATAAATGAAAGAAACAATAAAACATTTCAAAATTTAAATTTTATGAATAAGGATTTTTGAGCACTTAAGGCTTGAACGTATGGAAGAATGATCGTATGAAAATCAGTGTATAGGTAACATTTCAAAAAAATTCAAAAATCTACTATTGAAATGTTATTTTTTAGTGAAAGAAACAATAAACCATTTCAAAATTTACATTTTATCAATAAGGATTTTTGAGCACTTAAGGCTTGAACGTATGGAAGAATGATCCCATGAAAATCAGAATATAGGTAACATTTAAAAAAAATTCAAAAATCTACTATTGAAATGTTATTTTTTAGTGAAAGAAACAATAAAACATTTCAAAATTTACATTTTATTAAGATAGATTTTTAAGATCTTAAGGCTTGAACGTATGGAAGAATGATCGTATGAGAATCAGTATATAGGTAACATTTAAAAAAATTTCAAAAATTCAATAATCTACTATTGAAATGTTATTTTTTAGTGAAAGAAACAATAAACCATTTCAAAATTTACATTTTATCAATATGGATCTTTGAGCACTTAAGGCTTGAACGTATGGAAGAATGATCGTATGAGAATCAGTATATAGGTAACATTTCAAAAAATTCAAAAATCTACTATTGAAATGTTATTTTTTAGTGAAAGAAACAATAAACCATTTCAAAATTTACATTTTATCAATATGGATCTTTGAGCACTTAAGGCTTGAACGTATGGAAGTATGATCGTATGAAAATTAGTAACATTTCAAAAAAATTCAAAAATCTACTATTGAAATGTTATTTTTTAGTGAAAGAAACAATAAACCATTTCAAAATTTACATTTTATCAATATGGATTTTTGAGCACTTAAGGCTTGAACGTATGGAAGAATGATTGTATGAGAATCAGTATATAGGAAACATTTCAAAAAAATTTCAAAAATTCAATAATGTTTTATTAAAATGTTATTTTTGAGTGAATTTTATACTAACCTAAGTGAAAGAAACTTTAAACATTTCAAAATTTAAATTTTATCAACAAGTATTTTTGAGCACTTAAGGCTTGAATGTATGGAAGAATGATCGTATGCAAATCGGTGTATAGGTAACATTTCAAAAAAATTCAATAAACTACTATTGAAATGTTATTTTTGAGTGAATTTAATACTAACCTAAGTGAAAGAAACAATAAAACATTTAAAAATTTACATTTATCAATATGGATTTTTTAGCACTTAGGGCTTGAACGTATGGAAGAATGATCGTATGAAAATCAGTATATAGGTAACATTTCAGAAAAATTCAAAAATCTACTATTGAAATGTTCTATTCATATGGATTTTTGAGATCTTAAGGCTTGAACGTATGGAAGAATGATCGTATGAGATCCAGTATATAGGTAACATTTCAAAAAAATTCAAAAATCTACTGTTAAAATGATATTTTTGAGTGAATTTAATACTAACCTAAGTGAAAGAAATAATAAAACATTTCAAAATTTAAATTTTATTAATATGGATTTTTGAGCACTTAATGCTTGAACGTATGGAAGAATGATCGTATGGGAATCAGTATATAGGTAACATTTCAAAAAAATTAAAAAAATCAAAAATCTACTATTGAAATGTTATTTTTAAGTGAAAGAAACAATACAACATTTCAAAATTTAAATTTTATCGATATGGATTTTTGAGCACTTAAGGCTTGAACGTATGGAAGAATGATCGTATGAGATCCAGTATATAGGTAACATTTCAAAAAAATTCAAAAATTAAAAAATCTACAATTGAAATGTTATTTTTTAGTGAAAGAAACAATAAACCATTGCAAAATTTACATTTTATCAATATGAGTTTTTGAGCACTTAAGGCTTGAACGTATGGAAGAATAATCGTATGAGAATCAGTATATAGGTAACATTTAAAAAAATTTTAAAAATTAAAAAATCTACTATTGAAATGTTATTTTTTAGTGAAAGAAACAACAAACCATTTCAAAATTTACATTTTATTTATATGGATTTTTGAGATTTTAAGGCTTGAACGTATGGAAGAATGATCGTAGGATATCCAGTATATAGGTAACATTTCAAAAAAATTTTAAAAATTAAAAAATCTACTATTGAAATGTTATTTTTAAGTGAAAGAAACAATAAAACATTTCAAAATTTACATTTATCAATATGGATTTTTGAGCACTTAAGGCTTGAACGTATGGAAGAATGATCGTATAAGAATCAGTATATAGGTAACATTTAAAAAAATTTTTAAAATTCAATAATTTACTATTGAAATGTTATTTTTTAGTGAAAGAAACAATAAACCATTGCAAAGTTTACATTTTATCAATATGAGTTTTTGAGCACTTAAGGCTTGAACGTATGGAAGAATAATCGTATGAGAATCAGTATATAGGTAACATTTCAAAAAATTTTAAAAATTAAAAAATCAACTATTGAAATGTTATTTTTTAGTGAAAGAAACAATAAACCATTTCAAAATTTACATTTTATTTATATGGATTTTTGAGATCTTAAGGCTTAAACGTATGGAAGAATGATCGTATGAGATTCAGTATATAGGTAACATTTCAAAAAATTTTAAAAATTCAAAAATCTACTATTGAAATGTTATTTTTAAGTGAAAGAAACAATAAAACGTTTCAAAATTTACATTTTATCAATATGGATCTTTGAGCACTTAAGGCTTGAACGTATGGAAGAATGATCGTTTGAGAATCAGTATATAGGTAACATTTCAAAAATTTTCAAAAATTCAATAATCTACTATTGAAATGTTATTTTTTAGTGAAAGAAACAATAAACCATTTCAAAATTTACATTTTATTTATATGGATTTTTGAGATCTTAAGGCTTGAACGTATGGAAGAATGATCGTAGGATATCCAGTTTATAGGTAACATTTCAAAAAAATTCAAAAATTCAGAAATCTACTATTGAAATGATATTTTTAAGTGAAAGAAACAATAAACCATTTCAAAATTTACATTTTATTTATATGGATTTTTGAGATCTTAAGGCTTGAACGTATGGAAGAATGATCGTAGGATATCCAGTTTATAGGTAACATTTCAAAAAAATTCAAAAATTCAGAAATCTACTATTGAAATGATATTTTTAAGTGAAAGAAACAATAAACCATTTCAAAATTTACATTTTATTTATATGGATTTTTGAGATCTTAAGGCTTGAACGTATGGAAGAATGATCGTAGGATATCCAGTTTATAGGTAACATTTAAAAAAAATTCAAAAATTCAGAAATCTACTATTGAAATGTTATTTTTAAGTGAAAGAAACAATAAAACGTTTCAAAATTTACATTTTATCAATATGGATCTTTGAGCACTTAAGGCTTGAACGTATGGAAGAATGATCGTATGAGAATCAGTATATAGGTAACATTTCAAAAAATTCAAAAAACTACTATTGAAATGTCATTTTTTAGTGAAAGAAACAATAAACCATTTCCAAATATACATTTTACTAATATGGATTTTTGAGATCTTAAGGCTTGAATGTATGGAAGAATGATCGTATGAGATCCAGTATATAGGTAACGTTTCAAAAAAATTCAAAAATTCAATAATCTACTATTGAAACGTTATTTTTGAGTGAATTTAATACTAACATAAATGAAAGAAACAATAAAACATTTCAAAATTTAAATTTTATGAATAAGGATTTTTGAGCACTTAAGGCTTGAACGTATGGAAGAATGATCGTATGAAAATCAGTGTATAGGTAACATTTCAAAAAAATTCAAAAATCTACTATTGAAATGTTATTTTTTAGTGAAAGAAACAATAAACCATTTCAAAATTTACATTTTATCAATAAGGATTTTTGAGCACTTAAGGCTTGAACGTATGGAAGAATGATCCCATGAAAATCAGAATATAGGTAACATTTAAAAAAAATTCAAAAATCTACTATTGAAATGTTATTTTTTAGTGAAAGAAACAATAAAACATTTCAAAATTTACATTTTATTAAGATAGATTTTTAAGATCTTAAGGCTTGAACGTATGGAAGAATGATCGTATGAGAATCAGTATATAGGTAACATTTCAAAAAATTTCTAAAATTCAAAAATCTACTATTGAAATGTTATTTTTAAGTGAAAGAAACAATAAACCATTGCAAAACTTACATTTTATCAATATGGGTTTTTGAGCACTTAAGGCTTGAACGTATGGAAGAATAATCGTATGAGAATCAGTATATAGGTAACATTTCAAAAAATTTTAAAAATTCAAAAATCTACTATTGAAATGTTATATTTAAGTGAAAGAAACAATAAACATTACAAATCTTAAATTTTATCGATATGGATTTCTGAGCACTTAAGGCTTGAACGTATGGAAGAATGATCGTATGGGAATCAGTATATAGGTAACATTTCAAAAAATTTCAAAAATTCAATAATGTTCTATTAAAATGTTTTTTTTAAGTGAATTTAATACTAACCTAACTGAAAGAAACAATAAAACATTTCAAAATTTACATTTATCAATATGGATTTTTAAGCACTTAAGGCTTGAACGTTTGAAAGAATGATCGTATGAGATTCAGTATATAGGTAACATTTCAAAAAATTTTAAAAATTCAAAAATCTACTATTGAAATGTTATTTTTAAGTGAAAGAAACAATAAACCATTGCAAAACTTACATTTTATCAATATGGGTTTTTGAGCACTTAAGGCTTGAACGTATGGAAGAATGATCGTAGGATATCCAGTTTATAGGTAACATTTCAAAAAAATTCAAAAATTCAGAAATCTACTATTGAAATGATATTTTTAAGTGAAAGAAACAATAAACCATTTCAAAATTTACATTTTATTTATATGGATTTTTGAGATCTTAAGGCTTGAACGTATGGAAGAATGATCGTATGAAAATCAGTGTATAGGTAACATTTCAAAAAAATTCAAAAATTCAGAAATCTACTATTGAAATGTTATTTTTAAGTGAAAGAAACAATAAAACGTTTCAAAATTTACATTTTATCAATATGGATCTTTGAGCACTTAAGGCTTGAACGTATGGAAGAATGATCGTATGAGAATCAGTATATAGGTAACATTTCAAAAAATTCAAAAATCTACTATTGAAATGTTATTTTTTAGTGAAAGAAACAATAAACCATTTCAAAATTTACATTTTATCAATATGGATTTTTGAGCACTTAAGGCTTGAACGTATGGAAGAATGATTGTATGAGAATCAGTATATAGGAAACATTTCAAAAAAATTTCAAAAATTCAATAATGTTTTATTAAAATGTTATTTTTGAGTGAATTTTATACTAACCTAAGTGAAAGAAACTTTAAACATTTAAAAATTTAAATTTTATCAACAAGTATTTTTGAGCACTTAAGGCTTGAATGTATGGAAGAATGATCGTATGCAAATCGGTGTATAGGTAACATTTCAAAAAAATTCAATAAACTACTATTGAAATGTTATTTTTGAGTGAATTTAATACTAACCTAAGTGAAAGAAACAATAAAACATTTAAAAATTTACATTTATCAATATGGATTTTTTAGCACTTAGGGCTTGAACGTATGGAAGAATGATCGTATGAAAATCAGTATATAGGTAACATTTCAGAAAAATTCAAAAATCTACTATTGAAATGTTCTATTCATATGGATTTTTGAGATCTTAAGGCTTGAACGTATGGAAGAATGATCGTATGAGATCCAGTATATAGGTAACATTTCAAAAAAATTCAAAAATCTACTGTTGAAATGATATTTTTGAGTGAATTTAATACTAACCTAAGTGAAAGAAATAATCAAACATTTCAAAATTTAAATTATATTAATATGGATTTTTGAGCACTTAATGCTTGAACGTATGGAAGAATGATCGTATGGGAATCAGTATATAGGTAACATTTCAAAAAAATTAAAAAAATCAAAAATCTACTATTGAAATGTTATTTTTAAGTGAAAGAAACAATACAACATTTCAAAATTTAAATTTTATCGATATGGATTTTTGAGCACTTAAGGCTTGAACGTATGGAAGAATGATCGTATGAGATCCAGTATATAGGTAACATTTCAAAAAAATTCAAAAATTAAAAAATCTACTATTGAAATGTTATTTTTTAGTGAAAGAAACAATAAACCATTGCAAAATTTACATTTTATCAATATGAGTTTTTGAGCACTTAAGGCTTGAACGTATGGAAGAATAATCGTATGAGAATCAGTATATAGGTAACATTTAAAAAAATTTTAAAAATTAAAAAATCTACTATTGAAATGTTATTTTTTAGTGAAAGAAACAACAAACCATTTCAAAATTTACATTTTATTTATATGGATTTTTGAGATTTTAAGGCTTGAACGTATGGAAGAATGATCGTAGGATATCCAGTATATAGGTAACATTTCAAAAAAATTTTAAAAATTAAAAAATCTACTATTGAAATGTTATTTTTAAGTGAAAGAAACAATAAAACATTTCAAAATTTACATTTATCAATATGGATTTTTGAGCACTTAAGGCTTGAACGTATGGAAGAATGATCGTATAAGAATCAGTATATAGGTAACATTTAAAAAAATTTTTAAAATTCAATAATTTACTATTGAAATGTTATTTTTTAGTGAAAGAAACAATAAACCATTGCAAAGTTTACATTTTATCAATATGAGTTTTTGAGCACTTAAGGCTTGAACGTATGGAAGAATAATCGTATGAGAATCAGTATATAGGTAACATTTCAAAAAATTTTAAAAATTAAAAAATCAACTATTGAAATGTTATTTTTTAGTGAAAGAAACAATAAACCATTTCAAAATTTACATTTTATTTATATGGATTTTTGAGATCTTAAGGCTTAAACGTATGGAAGAATGATCGTATGAGATTCAGTATATAGGTAACATTTCAAAAAATTTTAAAAATTCAAAAATCTACTATTGAAATGTTATTTTTAAGTGAAAGAAACAATAAAACGTTTCAAAATTTACATTTTATCAATATGGATCTTTGAGCACTTAAGGCTTGAACGTATGGAAGAATGATCGTTTGAGAATCAGTATATAGGTAACATTTCAAAAATTTTCAAAAATTCAATAATCTACTATTGAAATGTTATTTTTTAGTGAAAGAAACAATAAACCATTTCAAAATTTACATTTTATTTATATGGATTTTTGAGATCTTAAGGCTTGAGCGTATGGAAGAATGATCGTAGGATATCCAGTTTATAGGTAACATTTCAAAAAAATTCAAAAATTCAGAAATCTACTATTGAAATGATATTTTTAAGTGAAAGAAACAATAAACCATTTCAAAATTTACATTTTATTTATATGGATTTTTGAGATCTTAAGGCTTGAACGTATGGAAGAATGATCGTAGGATATCCAGTTTATAGGTAACATTTAAAAAAAATTCAAAAATTCAGAAATCTACTATTGAAATGTTATTTTTAAGTGAAAGAAACAATAAAACGTTTCAAAATTTACATTTTATCAATATGGATCTTTGAGCACTTAAGGCTTGAACGTATGGAAGAATGATCGTATGAGAATCAGTATATAGGTAACATTTCAAAAAATTCAAAAAACTACTATTGAAATGTCATTTTTTAGTGAAAGAAACAATAAACCATTTCAAAATATACATTTTACTAATATGGATTTTTGAGATCTTAAGGCTTGAATGTATGGAAGAATGATCGTATGAGATCCAGTATATAGGTAACGTTTCAAAAAAATTCAAAAATTCAATAATCTACTATTGAAACGTTATTTTTGAGTGAATTTAATACTAACATAAATGAAAGAAACAATAAAACATTTCAAAATTTAAATTTTATGAATAAGGATTTTTGAGCACTTAAGGCTTGAACGTATGGAAGAATGATCGTATGAAAATCAGTGTATAGGTAACATTTCAAAAAAATTCAAAAATCTACTATTGAAATGTTATTTTTTAGTGAAAGAAACAATAAACCATTTCAAAATTTACATTTTATCAATAAGGATTTTTGAGCACTTAAGGCTTGAACGTATGGAAGAATGATCCCATGAAAATCAGAATATAGGTAACATTTAAAAAAAATTCAAAAATCTACTATTGAAATGTTATTTTTTAGTGAAAGAAACAATAAAACATTTCAAAATTTACATTTTATTAAGATAGATTTTTAAGATCTTAAGGCTTGAACGTATGGAAGAATGATCGTATGAGAATCAGTATATAGGTAACATTTAAAAAAATTTCAAAAATTCAATAATCTACTATTGAAATGTTATTTTTTAGTGAAAGAAACAATAAACCATTTCAAAATTTACATTTTATCAATATGGATCTTTGAGCACTTAAGGCTTGAACGTATGGAAGAATGATCGTATGAGAATCAGTATATAGGTAACATTTCAAAAAATTCAAAAATCTACTATTGAAATGTTATTTTTTAGTGAAAGAAACAATAAACCATTTCAAAATTTACATTTTATCAATATGGATCTTTGAGCACTTAAGGCTTGAACGTATGGAAGTATGATCGTATGAAAATTAGTAACATTTCAAAAAAATTCAAAAATCTACTATTGAAATGTTATTTTTTAGTGAAAGAAACAATAAACCATTTCAAAATTTACATTTTATCAATATGGATTTTTGAGCACTTAAGGCTTGAACGTATGGAAGAATGATTGTATGAGAATCAGTATATAGGAAACATTTCAAAAAAATTTCAAAAATTCAATAATGTTTTATTAAAATGTTATTTTTGAGTGAATTTTATACTAACCTAAGTGAAAGAAACTTTAAACATTTCAAAATTTAAATTTTATCAACAAGTATTTTTGAGCACTTAAGGCTTGAATGTATGGAAGAATGATCGTATGCAAATCGGTGTATAGGTAACATTTCAAAAAAATTCAATAAACTACTATTGAAATGTTATTTTTGAGTGAATTTAATACTAACCTAAGTGAAAGAAACAATAAAACATTTAAAAATTTACATTTATCAATATGGATTTTTTTTGCACTTAGGGCTTGAACGTATGGAAGAATGATCGTATGAAAATCAGTATATAGGTAACATTTCAGAAAAATTCAAAAATCTACTATTGAAATGTTCTATTCATATGGATTTTTGAGATCTTAAGGCTTGAACGTATGGAAGAATGATCGTATGAGATCCAGTATATAGGTAACATTTCAAAAAAATTCAAAAATCTACTGTTAAAATGATATTTTTGAGTGAATTTAATACTAACCTAAGTGAAAGAAATAATAAAACATTTCAAAATTTAAATTTTATTAATATGGATTTTTGAGCACTTAATGCTTGAACGTATGGAAGAATGATCGTATGGGAATCAGTATATAGGTAACATTTCAAAAAAATTAAAAAAATCAAAAATGTACTATTGAAATGTTATTTTTAAGTGAAAGAAACAATACAACATTTCAAAATTTAAATTTTATCGATATGGATTTTTGAGCACTTAAGGCTTGAACGTATGGAAGAATGATCGTATGAGATCCAGTATATAGGTAACATTTCAAAAAAATTCAAAAATTAAAAAATCTACTATTGAAATGTTATTTTTTAGTGAAAGAAACAATAAACCATTGCAAAATTTACATTTTATCAATATGAGTTTTTGAGCACTTAAGGCTTGAACGTATGGAAGAATAATCGTATGAGAATCAGTATATAGGTAACATTTAAAAAAATTTTAAAAATTAAAAAATCTACTATTGAAATGTTATTTTTTAGTGAAAGAAACAACAAACCATTTCAAAATTTACATTTTATTTATATGGATTTTTGAGATTTTAAGGCTTGAACGTATGGAAGAATGATCGTAGGATATCCAGTATATAGGTAACATTTCAAAAAAATTTTAAAAATTAAAAAATCTACTATTGAAATGTTATTTTTAAGTGAAAGAAACAATAAAACATTTCAAAATTTACATTTATCAATATGGATTTTTGAGCACTTAAGGCTTGAACGTATGGAAGAATGATCGTATAAGAATCAGTATATAGGTAACATTTAAAAAAATTTTTAAAATTCAATAATTTACTATTGAAATGTTATTTTTTAGTGAAAGAAACAATAAACCATTGCAAAGTTTACATTTTATCAATATGAGTTTTTGAGCACTTAAGGCTTGAACGTATGGAAGAATAATCGTATGAGAATCAGTATATAGGTAACATTTCAAAAAATTTTAAAAATTAAAAAATCAACTATTGAAATGTTATTTTTTAGTGAAAGAAACAATAAACCATTTCAAAATTTACATTTTATTTATATGGATTTTTGAGATCTTAAGGCTTAAACGTATGGAAGAATGATCGTATGAGATTCAGTATATAGGTAACATTTCAAAAAATTTTAAAAATTCAAAAATCTACTATTGAAATGTTATTTTTAAGTGAAAGAAACAATAAAACGTTTCAAAATTTACATTTTATCAATATGGATCTTTGAGCACTTAAGGCTTGAACGTATGGAAGAATGATCGTTTGAGAATCAGTATATAGGTAACATTTCAAAAATTTTCAAAAATTCAATAATCTACTATTGAAATGTTATTTTTTAGTGAAAGAAACAATAAACCATTTCAAAATTTACATTTTATTTATATGGATTTTTGAGATCTTAAGGCTTGAACGTATGGAAGAATGATCGTAGGATATCCAGTTTATAGGTAACATTTCAAAAAAATTCAAAAATTCAGAAATCTACTATTGAAATGATATTTTTAAGTGAAAGAAACAATAAACCATTTCAAAATTTACATTTTATTTATATGGATTTTTGAGATCTTAAGGCTTGAACGTATGGAAGAATGATCGTAGGATATCCAGTTTATAGGTAACATTTAAAAAAAATTCAAAAATTCAGAAATCTACTATTGAAATGTTATTTTTAAGTGAAAGAAACAATAAAACGTTTCAAAATTTACATTTTATCAATATGGATCTTTGAGCACTTAAGGCTTGAACGTATGGAAGAATGATCGTATGAGAATCAGTATATAGGTAACATTTCAAAAAATTCAAAAAACTACTATTGAAATGTCATTTTTTAGTGAAAGAAACAATAAACCATTTCAAAATATACATTTTACTAATATGGATTTTTGAGATCTTAAGGCTTGAATGTATGGAAGAATGATCGTATGAGATCCAGTATATAGGTAACGTTTCAAAAAAATTCAAAAATTCAATAATCTACTATTGAAACGTTATTTTTGAGTGAATTTAATACTAACATAAATGAAAGAAACAATAAAACATTTCAAAATTTAAATTTTATGAATAAGGATTTTTGAGCACTTAAGGCTTGAACGTATGGAAGAATGATCGTATGAAAATCAGTGTATAGGTAACATTTCAAAAAAATTCAAAAATCTACTATTGAAATGTTATTTTTTAGTGAAAGAAACAATAAACCATTTCAAAATTTACATTTTATCAATAAGGATTTTTGAGCACTTAAGGCTTGAACGTATGGAAGAATGATCCCATGAAAATCAGAATATAGGTAACATTTAAAAAAAATTCAAAAATCTACTATTGAAATGTTATTTTTTAGTGAAAGAAACAATAAAACATTTCAAAATTTACATTTTATTAAGATAGATTTTTAAGATCTTAAGGCTTGAACGTATGGAAGAATGATCGTATGAGAATCAGTATATAGGTAACATTTCAAAAAATTTCTAAAATTCAAAAATCTACTATTGAAATGTTATTTTTAAGTGAAAGAAACAATAAACCATTGCAAAACTTACATTTTATCAATATGGGTTTTTGAGCACTTAAGGCTTGAACGTATGGAAGAATAATCGTATGAGAATCAGTATATAGGTAACATTTCAAAAAATTTTAAAAATTCAAAAATCTACTATTGAAATGTTATATTTAAGTGAAAGAAACAATAAACATTACAAATCTTAAATTTTATCGATATGGATTTCTGAGCACTTAAGGCTTGAACGTATGGAAGAATGATCGTATGGGAATCAGTATATAGGTAACATTTCAAAAAATTTCAAAAATTCAATAATGTTCTATTAAAATGTTTTTTTTAAGTGAATTTAATACTAACCTAACTGAAAGAAACAATAAAACATTTCAAAATTTACATTTATCAATATGGATTTTTAAGCACTTAAGGCTTGAACGTTTGAAAGAATGATCGTATGAGATTCAGTATATAGGTAACATTTCAAAAAATTTTAAAAATTCAAAAATCTACTATTGAAATGTTATTTTTAAGTGAAAGAAACAATAAACCATTGCAAAACTTACATTTTATCAATATGGGTTTTTGAGCACTTAAGGCTTGAACGTATGGAAGAATAATCGTATGAGAACCAGTATATAGGTAACATTTAAAAAAATTTCAAAAATTCAATAATCTACTATTGAAATGTTATTTTTTAGTGAAAGAAACAATAAACCATTTCAAAATTTACATTTTATTTATATGGATTTTTGAGATCTTAAGGCTTGAACGTATGGAAGAATGATCGTAGGATATCCAGTTTATAGGTAACATTTCAAAAAAATTCAAAAATTCAGAAATCTACTATTGAAATGATATTTTTAAGTGAAAGAAACAATAAACCATTTCAAAATTTACATTTTATTTATATGGATTTTTGAGATCTTAAGGCTTGAACGTATGGAAGAATGATCGTAGGATATCCAGTTTATAGGTAACATTTCAAAAAAATTCAAAAATTCAGAAATCTACTATTGAAATGTTATTTTTAAGTGAAAGAAACAATAAAACGTTTCAAAATTTACATTTTATCAATATGGATCTTTGAGCACTTAAGGCTTGAACGTATGGAAGAATGATCGTATGAGAATCAGTATATAGGTAACATTTCAAAAAATTCAAAAATCTACTATTGAAATGTTATTTTTTAGTGAAAGAAACAATAAACCATTTCAAAATTTACATTTTACTAATATGGATTTTTGAGATCTTAAGGCTTGAAAGTATGGAAGAATGATCGTATAAGATCCAGTATATAGGTAACGTTTCAAAAAAATTCAAAAATTCAATAATCTACTATTGAAATTTTATTTTTGAGTGAATCTAATACTAACATAAATGAAAGAAACAATAAAATATTTCAAAATTTAAATTTTATCAATAAGGATTTTTGAGCACTTAAGGCTTGAACGTATGGAAGAATGATCGTATGAAAATCAGTGTATAGGTAACATTTCAAAAAAATTCAAAAATCTACTATTGAAATGTTATTTTTTAGTGAAAGAAACTATAAACCATTTCAAAATTTACATTTTATCAATAAGGATTTTTGAGCACTTAAGGCTTGAACGTATGGAAGAATGATCGTATGAGATCCAGTATATAGGTAACATTTCAAAAAAATTCAAAAATTAAAAAATCTACTATTGAAATGTTATTTTTTAGTGAAAGAAACAATAAACCATTGCAAAATTTACATTTTATCAATATGAGTTTTTGAGCACTTAAGGCTTGAACGTATGGAAGAATAATCGTATGAGAATCAGTATATAGGTAACATTTCAAAAAATTTTAAAAATTAAAAAATCTACTATTGAAATGTTATTTTTTAGTGAAAGAAACAATAAACCATTTCAAAATTTACATTTTATTTATATGGATTTTTGAGATCTTAAGGCTTGAACGTATGGAAGAATGATCGTGGGATATCCAGTATATAGGTAACATTTCAAAAAAATTCAAAAATTCAGAAATCTACTATTGAAATGTTATTTTTAAGTGAAAGAAACAATAAACCATTGCAAAATTTACATTTTATCAATATGAGTTTTTGAGCACTTAAGGCTTGAACTTATGGAAGAATAATCGTATGAGAATCAGTATATAGGTAACATTTCAAAAAATTTTAAAAATTAAAAAATCTACTATTGAAATGTTATTTTTAAGTGAAAGAAACAATAAAACATTTCAAAATTTACATTTATCAATATGGATTTTTGAGCACTTAAAGCTTGAACGTATGGAAGAATGATCGTATAAGAATCAGTATATAGGTAACATTTAAAAAAATTTTTAAAATTCAATAATCTACTATTGAAATGTTATTTTTAAGTGAAAGAAACAATAAACCATTTCAAAATTTACATTTTATTTAAATGGATTTTTGAGAACTTAAGGCTTGAACGTATGGAAGAATGATCGTATGAGATTCAGTATATAGGTAACATTTCAAAAAATTTTAAAAATTCAAAAATCTACTATTGAAATGTTATTTTTAAGTGAAAAAAACAATAAACCATTGCAAAACTTACATTTTATCAATATGGGTTTTTGAGCACTTAAGGCTTGAACGTATGGAAGAATAATCGTATGAGAATCAGTATATAGGTAACATTTCAAAAAATTTTAAAAATTCGAAAATCTACTATTGAAATGTTATTTTTAAGTGAAAGAAACAATAAACCATTGCAAAACTTACATTTTATCAATATGGGTTTTTGAGCACTTAAGGCTTGAACGTATGGAAGAATAATCGTATGAGAATCAGTATATAGGTAACATTTCAAAAAAATTTCAAAAATTCAATAATCTACTATTGAAATGTTATTTTTTAGTGAAAGAAACAATAAACCATTTCAAAATTTACATTTTATTTATATGGATTTTTGAGATCTTAAGGCTTGAACGTATGGAAGAATGATCGTAGGATATCCAGTTTATAGGTAACATTTCAAAAAAATTCAAAAATTTAGAAATCTACTATTGAAATGATATTTTTAAGTGAAAGAAACAATAAACCATTTCAAAATGTACATTTTATTTATATGGATTTTTGAGATCTTAAGGCTTGAACGTATGGAAGAATGATCGTAGGATATCCAGTTTATAGGTAATATTTCAAAAAAATTCAAAAATTCAGAAATCTAGTATTGAAATGTTATTTTTAAGTGAAAGAAACAATAAAACGTTTCAAAATTTACATTTTATCAATATGGATCTTTGAGCACTTAAGGCTTGAACGTATGGAAGAATGATCGTATGAGAATCAGTATATAGGTAACATTTCAAAAAATTCAAAAATCTACTATTGAAATGTTATTTTTTACTGAAAGAAACAATAAACCATTTCAAAATTTACATTTTACTAATATGGATTTTTGAGATCTTAAGGCTTGAAAGTATGGAAGAATGATCGTATAAGATCCAGTATATAAGTAACGTTTCAAAAAAATTCAAAAATTCAATAATCTACTATTGAAATGTTATTTTTTAGTGAATTTAATACTAACCTAAGTGAAAGAAACAATAAACCATTTCCAAATTAAAATTTTATCAATAAGGATTTTTGAGCACTTAAGGCTTGAACGTATGGAAGAATGATCGTTTGGGAATCAGTATATAGGTAACATTTAAAAAAAATCAAAAATTCAATAATCTACTATTGAAATGTTATTTTTGAGTGAATTTAATACTAACCTAAGTGAAAGAAACTATAAAACATTTCAAAATTTAAATTTTATCAATAAGGATTTTTGAGCACTTAAAGCTTGAACGTATGGAAGAATGATCGTATGGGAATCAGTATATAGGTAACATTTAACAAAAAATTCAAAAATTCAATAATCTACTATTGAAATGTTATTTTTGAGTGAATTTAATACTAACCTAAGTGAAAGAAACTATAAAACATTTCAAAATTTAAATTTTATCAATAAGGATTTTTGAGCACTTAAGGCTTGAACGTATGGAAGAATGATCGTATGAAAATCAGTATATAGGTAACATTTCAAAAAATTTTAAAAATTCGAAAATCTACTATTGAAATGTTATTTTTAAGTGAAAGAAACAATAAACCATTGCAAAACTTACATTTTATCAATATGGGTTTTTGAGCACTTAAGGCTTGAACGTATGGAAGAATAATCGTATGAGAATCAGTATATAGGTAACATTTCAAAAAATTTCAAAAATTCAATAATCTACTATTGAAATGTTATTTTTTAGTGAAAGAAACAATAAACCATTTCAAAATTTACATTTTATTTATATGGATTTTTGAGATCTTAAGGCTTGAACGTATGGAAGACTGATCGTAGGATATCCAGTTTATAGGTAACATTTCAAAAAAATTCAAAAATTTAGAAATCTACTATTGAAATGATATTTTTAAGTGAAAGAAACAATAAACCATTTCAAAATTTACATTTTATTTATATGGATTTTTGAGATCTTAAGGCTTGAACGTATGGAAGAATGATCGTAGGATATCCAGTTTATAGGTAACATTTCAAAAAAATTCAAAAATTCAGAAATCTACTATTGAAATGTTATTTTTAAGTGAAAGAAACAATAAAACGTTTCAAAATTTACATTTTACTAATATGGATTTTTGAGATCTTAAGGCTTGAAAGTATAGAAGAATGATCGTATAAGATCCAGTATATAGGTAACGTTTCAAAAAAATTCAAAAATTCAATAATCTACTATTGAAATGTTATTTTTTAGTGAATTTAATACTAACCTAAGTGAAAGAAACAATAAACCATTTCCAAATTAAAATTTTATCAATAAGGATTTTTGAGCACTTAAGGCTTGAACGTATGGAAGAATGATCCCATGAAAATCAGTATATAGGTAACATTTAAAAAATTCAAAAATTCAAAAATCTACTATTGAAACGTTATTTTTGAGTGAATTTAATACTAACCTAAGTGAAAGAAACAATAAACCATTTAAAAATTTACAATTTATTTATATGGATTTTTGAGATCTTAAGGCTTGAACGTATGGAAGAATGATCGTATGAGATCCAGTATATAGGTAACATTTCAAAAAAATTCAAAAATCTACTGTTGAAATGATATTTTTGAGTGAATTTAATACTAACCTAAGTGAAATAAACAATAAAACATTTTAAAATTTACATTTATCAATATGGATTTTTTAGCACTTAAGGCTTGAACGTATGGAAGAATGATCATATGAGAATCAGTATATAGGTAACATTTCAAAAAATTTCAAAAATTCAATAATCTACTATTGAAATGTTATTTTTTAGTGAATTTAATACTAACCTAAGTGAAAGAAACAATAAACCATTTCCAAATTAAAATTTTATCAATATGGATTTTTGAGATCTTAAGGCTTGAACATATGGAACAATATGGAGAATTTTTTGATCATTTCAAAAAAATAAACCAAAGAAACAATAAACCATTGAAAAATTTACATTTTATCAATATGAGTTTTTGAGCACTTAAGGCTTGAACGTATGGAAGAATGATCGTATGAAAATCAGTGTATAGGTAACATTTCAAAAAAATTCAAAAATCTACTATTGAAATGTTATTTTTTAGTGAAAGAAACAATAAACCATTTCAAAATTTACATTTTATCAATAAGGATTTTTGAGCACTTAAGGCTTGAACGTATGGAAGAATAATCGTATGAGAATCAGTATATAGGTAACATTTCAAAAAATTTTAAAAATTAAAAAATCTACTATTGAAATGTTATTTTTTAGTGAAAGAAACAATAAACCATTTCAAAATTTACATTTTATTTATATGGATTTTTGAGATCTTAAAGCTTGAACGTATGGAAGAATGATCGTGGGATATCCAGTATATAGGTAACATTCCAAAAAAATTCAAAAATTCAAAAATCTACTATTGAAATTTTATTTTTAAGTGAAAGAAACAATAAACCATTGCAAAATTTACATTTTATCAATATGAGTTTTTGAGCACTTAAGGCTTGAACTTATGGAAGAATAATCGTATGAGAATCAGTATATAGGTAACATTTCAAAAAATTTTAAAAATTAAAAAATCTACTATTGAAATGTTATTTTTAAGTGAAAGAAACAATAAACCATTGCAAAATTTACATTTTATCAATATGAGTTTTTGAGCACTTAAGGCTTGAACTTATGGAAGAATAATCGTATGAGAATCAGTATATAGGTAACATTTGAAAAAATTTTAAAAATTAAAAAATCTACTATTGAAATGTTATTTTTAAGTGAAAGAAACAATAAACCATTTCAAAATTTACATTTATCAATATGGATTTCTGAGATCTTAAGGCTTGAACGTATGGAAAAATGATCGTATGAGATTCAGTATATAGGTAACATTTCAAAAAATTTTAAAAATTCAAAAATCTACTATTGAAATGTTATTTTTAAGTGAAAGAAACAATAAACCATTGCAAAACTTACATTTTATCAATATGGGTTTTTGAGCACTTAAGGCTTGAACGTATGGAAGAATAATCGTATGAGAATCAGTATATAGGTAACATTTCAAAAAATTTTAAAAATTCGAAAATCTACTATTGAAATGTTATTTTTAAGTGAAAGAAACAATAAACCATTGCAAAATTTACATTTTATCAATATGGGTTTTTGAGCACTTAAGGCTTGAACGTATGGAAGAATAATCGTATGAGAATCAGTATATAGGTAACATTTCAAAAAATTTCAAAAATTCAATAATCTACTATTGAAATGTTATTTTTGAAGTGAAACTTCTTTAGCATGGGTGTGATTTGAAACTCGATGAAACGACATGAAAAAGAGACAGACTATACATTTATATGATTTAGCCTGCGAGAGAATGAAACAGAATATAGAATGACGGTCTGTAGTCATAAAGTGAGTAGTCATAAAAAAAGTAACAACAACAACATTCTTTGTTGTAATTTTTGCATTCCTCTTCAACCGTCACTTTCGCCATCTGGCGCATATGCAACAACAACTAACCTGGCACATTTACTCCAAATATTACAACAACACTTGTTGTTGTTATTTTCGTCGTAAGAATTCTCCGTTAGGTCGGACAGTTTGGTTGTTGCTACCTATGACACTGTCTGAGCGTATGCATGGTGCTTGTTGTTGCCCGCTACTTGACATTGCTAATCAACGTCGCTAATCGGCTTCATAATATACATATGAGCCGCGAAATCATCTGCAGTTAATAATGTTGAAGCCCGTTCAATTGTACAATTGACAATAATACCCTGTCCATTGTCCAAATAAAAACAATTAATTTACAAATTCATAATATTATAAAAGTGAACACTTATAATAAATTATATATGCATCAAATGTATGTATGTACATATTTTCATAAAATGTACTATTTTTACGAGCAGATTTATTAAAGAAAACATGTAAAATATTGAATTGTTTTAATGCAGATTAATGAGGAAACCATAAAGTTTAATTCATACGTACATAATTATTTATAACAACTTAAAATAAGGCTGAATTAATTAAAATCTTCGAAAAAATTGACAGAGATTTTGCAACGGTGTTAAAATATCTATAAAATATTTCCCAGATACCTAAATTTCACTTTTGTTTATTTTGAAATCATCGACATGAAATGTTGCACAGATCCTCCAATATTATTACCATAAAACATTAATAAGAGGATAAAAAGCAAATTTACATCGTTGTATGGCAAACTTTTTTGTTTCTTGATCAATTGACTTGAAACTTCACACTTATTGGCAGCGCCCACTTATAGCAAAAATTTATAATTTGCATATTTCAGGTACGCAATGAGCTAAAATAATGAAAATTAGTATATAGGATACTAAGATAAAGATAAATTATATCCAGAAAATGGGTGTGGCAAGGCTGATGATAGCGTCCTTACTGGTTTTTTGTTTTTTTTTTAAAGAAAGTTTCACTTCCAACACGTGTACTGTGTTTTTAGTGAAAGAAACAATAAACCATTTCAAAATTTACATTTTATTTATATGGATTTTTGAGATCTTAAGGCTTGAACGTATGGAATAATGATCGTAGGATATCCAGTTTATAGGTAACATTTCAAAAAAATTCAAAAATTTAGAAATCTACTATTGAAATGATATTTTTAAGTGAAAGAAACAATAAACCATTTCAAAATTTACATTTTATTTATATGGATTTTTGAGATCTTAAGGCTTGAACGTATGGAAGAATGATCGTAGGATATCCAGTTTATAGGTAACATTTCAAAAAAATTAAAAAATTCAGAAATCTACTATTGAAATGTTATTTTTAAGTGAAAGAAACAATAAAACGTTTCAAAATTTACATTTTATCAATATGGATCTTTGAGCACTTAAGGCTTGAACGTATGGAAGAATGATCGTATGAGAATCAGTATATAGGTAACATTTCAAAAAATTCAAAAATCTACTATTGAAATGTTATTTTTTAGTGAAAGAAACAATAAACCATTTCAAAATTTACATTTTACTAATATGGATTTTTGAGATCTTAAGGCTTGAAAGTATGGAAGAATGATCGTATAAGATCCAGTATATAGGTAACGTTTCAAAAAAATTCAAAAATTCAATAATCTACTATTGAAATTTTATTTTTGAGTGAATTTAATACTAATATAAATGAAAGAAACAATAAAACATTTCAAAATTTAAATTTTATCAATAAGGATTTTTGAGCACTTAAGGCTTGAACGTATGGAAGAATGATCGTATGAGAATCAGTATATAGGTAACATTTCAAAAAATTCAAAAATCTACTATTGAAATGTTATTTTTTAGTGAAAGAAACAATAAACCATTTCAAAATTTACATTTTACTAATATGGATTTTTGAGATCTTAAGGCTTGAAAGTATGGAAGAATGATCGTATAAGATCCAGTATATAGGTAACATTTCAAAAAAATTCAAAAATTCAAAAATCTACTATTGAAATGTTATTTTTTAGTGAATGAAACAATAAACCATTTCAAAATTTACATTTATCAATATGGATTTCTGAGATCTTAAGGCTTGAACGTATGGAAAAATGATCGTATGAGATTCAGTATATAGGTAACATTTCAAAAAATTTTAAAAATTCAAAAATCTACTATTGAAATGTTATTTTTAAGTGAAAGAAACAATAAAACGTTTCAAAATTTACATTTTATCAATATGGATCTTTGAGCACTTAAGGCTTGAACGTATGGAAGAATGATCGTATGAGAATCAGTATATAGGTAACATTTCAAAAAATTCAAAAATCTACTATTGAAATGTTATTTTTTAGTGAAAGAAACAATAAACCATTTCAAAATTTACATTTTACTAATATGGATTTTTGAGATCTTAAGGCTTGAACGTATGGAAGAATGATCGTAGGATATCCAGTTTATAGGTAACATTTCAAAAAAATTAAAAAATTCAGAAATCTACTATTGAAATGTTATTTTTAAGTGAAAGAAACAATAAAACGTTTCAAAATTTACATTTTATCAATATGGATCTTTGAGCACTTAAGGCTTGAACGTATGGAAGAATGATCGTATGAGAATCAGTATATAGGTAACATTTCAAAAAATTCAAAAATCTACTATTGAAATGTTGTTTTTTAGTGAAAGAAACAATAAACCATTTCAAAATTTACATTTTACTAATATGGATTTTTGAGATCTTAAGGCTTGAAAGTATGGAAGAATGATCGTATAAGATCCAGTATATAGGTAACATTTCAAAAAAATTCAAAAATTCAAAAATCTACTATTGAAATGTTATTTTTTAGTGAATGAAACAATAAACCATTTCAAAATTTACATTTTATTAATATAGATTATTAAGATCTTAAGGCTTGAACGTATGGAAGAATGATCGTATGAGATCCAGTATATAGGTAACATTTCAAAAAAATTCAAAAATTCAAAAATCTACTATTGAAACGTTATTTTTGAGTGAATTTAATACTAACCTTAGTGAAAGAAACAATAAACCATTTCAAACTTTACATTTTATTTATATGGATTTTTGAGATCTTAAGGCTTGAACGTATGGAAGAATGATCGTATGAGATCCAGTATATAGGTAACATTTCAAAAAAATTCAAAAATCTACTGTTGAAATGATATTTTTGAGTGAATTTAATACTAACCTAAGTGAAAGAAACAATAAAACATTTCATAATTTAAATTTATCAATATGGATTTTTTAGCACTTAAGGCTTGAACGTATGGAAGAATGATCATATGAGAATCAGTATATAGGTAACATTTCAAAAAATTTCAAAAATTCAATAATCTACTATTGAAATGTTATTTTTTAGTGAATTTAATACTAACCTAAGTGAAAGAAACAATAAACCATTTCCAAATTAAAATTTTATCAATATGGATTTTTGAGATCTTAAGGCTTGAATATATGGAACAATACGGAGAATTTTTTGATCATTTCAAAAAAATAAACCAAAGAAACAATAAGGCTTGAACGTATGGAAGAATGATCGTATGAGAATCAGTATATAGGTAACATTTCAAAAAATTTCAAAAATTCAATAATGTTCTATTGAAATGTATTTTTTAAGTGAATTTAATACTAACCTAAGTGATAGAAACAATAATCCATTTCAAAATTTACATTTTATCAATATGGATTTTTGAGAACTTAAGGCTTGAACGTATGGAAGAATGATCGTATGAGATCCAGTATATAGGTAACATTTCAAAAAAATTCAAAAATTCAAAAATCTACTATTGAAACGTTATTTTTGAGTGAATTTAATACTAACCTAAGTGAAAGAAATAATAAAACATTTCAAAATTTACATTTATCAATATGGATTTTTGACCACATAAGGCTTGAACGTATGAAAGAATGATCGTATGAAAATCAGTGTATAGGTAACATTTCAAAAAAATTCAAAAATCTACTATTGAAATGTTATTTTTTAGTGAAAGAAACTATAAACCATTTCAAAATTTACATCTTATCAATAAGGATTTTTGAGCACTTAAGGATTGAACGTATGGAAGAATGATCCCATGAAAATCAGTATATAGGTAACACTTAAAAAATTCAAAAATTCAAAAATCTACTATTGAAATGTTATTTTTTAGTGAATGAAACAATAAACCATTTCAAAATTTACATTTTATTAATATAGATTATTAAGATCTTAAGGCTTGAACGTATGGAAGAATGATCGTATGATATCCAGTTTATAGGTAACTTTTCAAAAAAATTCAAAAATTCAAAAATCTACTATTGAAACGTTATTTTTGAGTGAATTTAATACTAACCTAAGTGAAAGAAACAATAAACCATTTCAAAATTTACATTTTATTTATATGGATTTTTGAGATCTTAAGGCTTGAACGTATGGAAGAATGATCGTATGAGATCCAGTATATAGGTAACATTTCAAAAAAATTCAAAAATCTACTGTTGAAATGATATTTTTGAGTGAATTTAATACTAACCTAAGTGAAAGAAACAATAAAACATTTCATAATTTAAATTTATCAATATGGATTTTTGAGCACTTAAGGCTTGAACGTATGGAAGAATGATCATATGAGAATCAGTATATAGGTAACATTTCAAAAAATTTCAAAAATTCAATAATCTACTATTGAAATGTTATTTTTTAGTGAATTTAATACTAACCTAAGTGAAAGAAACAATAAACCATTTCCAAATTAAAATTTTATCAATATGGATTTTTGAGATCTTAAGGCTTGAATATATGGAACAATACGGAGAATTGTTTGATCATTTCAAAAAAATAAACCAAAGAAACAATAAACCATTGAAAAATTTACATTTTATCAATATGAGTTTTTGAGCACTTAAGGCTTGAACGTATGGAAGAATGATCGTATGAAAATCAGTGTGTAGGTAACATTTCAAAAAAATTCAAAAATCTACTATTGAAATGTTATTTTTTAGTGAAAGAAACTATAAACCATTTCAAAATTTACATTTTATCAATATGGATTTTTGAGCACTTAAGGCTTGAACATATGGAAGAATAATCGTATGAGAATCAGTATATAGGTAACATTTCAAAAAATTTTAAAAATTAAAAAATCTACTATTGAAATGTTATTTTTTAGTGAAAGAAACAATAAACCATTTCAAAATTTACATTTTATTTATATGGATTTTTGAGATCTTAAGGCTTGAACGTATGGAAGAATGATCGTGGGATATCCAGTATATAGGTAACATTTCAAAAAAATTCAAAAATTCAGAAATCTTTTATTGAAATGTTATTTTTAAGTGAAAGAAACAATAAACCATTGCAAAATTTAAATTTTATCAATATGAGTTTTTGAGCACTTAAGGCTTGAACTTATGGAAGAATAATCGTATGAGAATCAGTATATAGGTAACATTTCAAAAAATTTTAAAAATTAAAAAATCTACTATTGAAATGTTATTTTTAAGTGAAAGAAACAATAAACCATTGCAAAATTTACATTTTATCAATATGAGTTTTTGAGCACTTAAGGCTTGAACTTATGGAAGAATAATCGTATGAGAATCAGTATATAGGTAAAATTTCAAAAAATTTTAAAAATTAAAAAATCTACTATTGAAATGTTATTTTTAAGTGAAAGAAACAATAAACCATTTCAAAATTTACATTTATCAATATGGATTTTTGAGATCTTAAGGCTTGAACGTATGGAAAAATGATCGTATGAGATTCAGTATATAGGTAACATTTCAAAAAATTTTAAAAATTCAAAAATCTACTATTGAAATGTTATTTTTAAGTGAAAGAAACAATAAACCATTGCAAAACTTACATTTTATCAATATGGGTTTTTGAGCACTTAAGGCTTGAACGTATGGAAGAATAATCGTATGAGAATCAGTATATAGGTAACATTTCAAAAAATTTTAAAAATTCCAAAATCTACTATTGAAATGTTATTTTTAAGTGAAAGAAACAATAAACCATTGCAAAATTTACATTTTATCAATATGGGTTTTTGAGCACTTAAGGCTTGAACGTATGGAAGAATAATCGTATGAGAATCAGTATATAGGTAACATTTCAAAAAATTTCAAAAATTCAATAATCTACTATTGAAATGTTATTTTTTAGTGAAAGAAACAATAAACCATTTCAAAATTTACATTTTATTTATATGGATTTTTGAGATCTTAAGGCTTGAACGTATGGAATAATGATCGTAGGATATCCAGTTTATAGGTAACATTTCAAAAAAATTCAAAAATTTAGAAATCTACTATTAAAATGATATTTTTAAGTGAAAGAAACAATAAACCATTTCAAAATTTACATTTTATTTATATGGATTTTTGAGATCTTAAGGCTTGAACGTATGGAAGAATGATCGTAGGATATCCAGTTTATAGGTAACATTTCAAAAAAATTAAAAAATTCAGAAATCTACTATTGAAATGTTATTTTTAAGTGAAAGAAACAATAAACCATTTCAAAATTTACATTTATCAATATGGATTTTTGAGATCTTAAGGCTTGAACGTATGGAAAAATGATCGTATGAGAATCAGTATATAGGTAACATTTCAAAAAATTTCAAAAATTCAATAATCTACTATTGAAATGTTATTTTTTAGTGAATTTAATACTAACCTAAGTGAAAGAAACAATAAACCATTTCCAAATTAAAATTTTATCAATATGGATTTTTGAGATCTTAAGGCTTGAATATATGGAACAATACGGAGAATTTTTTGATCATTTCAAAAAAATAAACCAAAGAAACAATAAACCATTGAAAAATTTACATTTTATCAATATGAGTTTTTGAGCACTTAAGGCTTGAACGTATGGAAGAATGATCGTATGAGAATCAGTATATAGGTAACATTTCAAAAAATTTTAAAAATTAAAAAATCTACTATTGAAATGTTATTTTTTAGTGAAAGAAACTATAAACCATTTCAAAATTTACATTTTATCAATATGGATTTTTGAGCACTTAAGGCTTGAACATATGGAAGAATAATCGTATGAGAATCAGTATATAGGTAACATTTCAAAAAATTTTAAAAATTAAAAAATCTACTATTGAAATGTTATTTTTTAGTGAAAGAAACAATAAACCATTTCAAAATTTACATTTTATTTATATGGATTTTTGAGATCTTAAGGCTTGAACGTATGGAAGAATGATCGTGGGATATCCAGTATATAGGTAACATTTCAAAAAAATTCAAAAATTCAGAAATCTTTTATTGAAATGTTATTTTTAAGTGAAAGAAACAATAAACCATTGCAAAATTTAAATTTTATCAATATGAGTTTTTGAGCACTTAAGGCTTGAACTTATGGAAGAATAATCGTATGAGAATCAGTATATAGGTAACATTTCAAAAAATTTTAAAAATTAAAAAATCTACTATTGAAATGTTATTTTTAAGTGAAAGAAACAATAAACCATTGCAAAATTTACATTTTATCAATATGAGTTTTTGAGCACTTAAGGCTTGAACTTATGGAAGAATAATCGTATGAGAATCAGTATATAGGTAAAATTTCAAAAAATTTTAAAAATTAAAAAATCTACTATTGAAATGTTATTTTTAAGTGAAAGAAACAATAAACCATTTCAAAATTTACATTTATCAATATGGATTTTTGAGATCTTAAGGCTTGAACGTATGGAAAAATGATCGTATGAGATTCAGTATATAGGTAACATTTCAAAAAATTTTAAAAATTCAAAAATCTACTATTGAAATGTTATTTTTAAGTGAAAGAAACAATAAACCATTGCAAAACTTACATTTTATCAATATGGGTTTTTGAGCACTTAAGGCTTGAACGTATGGAAGAATAATCGTATGAGAATCAGTATATAGGTAACATTTCAAAAAATTTTAAAAATTCCAAAATCTACTATTGAAATGTTATTTTTAAGTGAAAGAAACAATAAACCATTGCAAAATTTACATTTTATCAATATGGGTTTTTGAGCACTTAAGGCTTGAACGTATGGAAGAATAATCGTATGAGAATCAGTATATAGGTAACATTTCAAAAAATTTCAAAAATTCAATAATCTACTATTGAAATGTTATTTTTTAGTGAAAGAAACAATAAACCATTTCAAAATTTACATTTTATTTATATGGATTTTTGAGATCTTAAGGCTTGAACGTATGGAATAATGATCGTAGGATATCCAGTTTATAGGTAACATTTCAAAAAAATTCAAAAATTTAGAAATCTACTATTGAAATGATATTTTTAAGTGAAAGAAACAATAAACCATTTCAAAATTTACATTTTATTTATATGGATTTTTGAGATCTTAAGGCTTGAACGTATGGAAGAATGATCGTAGGATATCCAGTTTATAGGTAACATTTCAAAAAAATTAAAAAATTCAGAAATCTACTATTGAAATGTTATTTTTAAGTGAAAGAAACAATAAACCATTTCAAAATTTACATTTATCAATATGGATTTTTGAGATCTTAAGGCTTGAACGTATGGAAAAATGATCGTATGAGAATCAGTATATAGGTAACATTTCAAAAAATTTCAAAAATTCAATAATCTACTATTGAAATGTTATTTTTTAGTGAATTTAATACTAACCTAAGTGAAAGAAACAATAAACCATTTCCAAATTAAAATTTTATCAATATGGATTTTTGAGATCTTAAGGCTTGAATATATGGAACAATACGGAGAATTTTTTGATCATTTCAAAAAAATAAACCAAAGAAACAATAAACCATTGAAAAATTTACATTTTATCAATATGAGTTTTTGAGCACTTAAGGCTTGAACGTATGGAAGAATGATCGTATGAGAATCAGTATATAGGTAACATTTCAAAAAATTTCAAAAATTCAATAATGTTCTATTGAAATGTAATTTTTAAGTGAATTTAATACTAACCTAAGTGATAGAAACAATAAAACATTTCAAAATTTACATTTTATCAATATGGATTTTTGAGAACTTAAGGCTTGAACGTATGGAAGAATGATCGTATGAGATCCAGTATATAGGTAAAATTTCAAAAAAATTCAAAAATTCAAAAATCTACTATTGAAACGTTATTTTTGAGTGAATTTAATACTAACCTAAGTGAAAGAAATAATAAAACATTTCAAAATTTACATTTATCAATATGGATTTGTGACCACATAAGGCTTGAACGTATGAAAGAATGATCGTATGAGAATCAGTATATAGGTAACTGATAAAATCTACTATTGAAATGTTATATTTAAGTGAATTTAATACTAACCTAAGTGAAAGAAAGAATAAAACATTTGAAAATATACATTTATCAATATGGATTTTTGAGCACTTAAGGCTTGAATGTATGGAAGAATGATCGTATGAAAATCGGTGTATAGGTAACATTTCAAAAAAATTCAATAATCTACTATTGAAATGTTATTTTTGAGTGAATTTAATACTAACCTAAGTGAAAGAAACAATAAAACATTTCAAAATTTAAATTTTATCAATAAGAATTTTTGAGCACTTAAGACTTGTACGTATGGAAGAATGATCGCATGAAAATCAGTATATAGGTAACATTTCAAAAAAATTCAAAAATTCAAAAATCTACTATTGAAATGTTATTTTTTAGTGAAAGAAACAATAAACCATTTCAAAATTTAACATTTCAAAAAAATTCAAAAATTCAAAAATCTACTATTGAAACGATATTTTTGAGTGAATTTAATACTAACCTAAGTGAAAGAAACAATAAAACATTTGAAAATATACATTTATCAATATGGATTTTTGAGCACTTAAGGCTTGAACGTATGGAAGAATGATCGTATGAGAATCAGTATATAGGTAACATTTCAAAAAATTTCAAAAATTCAATAATCTACTATTGAAATGTAATTTTTAAGTGAAAGAAACAATAAACCATTTCAAAATTTACATTTTATCAATATGGATTTTTGAGCACTTAAGGCTTGAACGTATGGAAGAATGATCGTATGAGAATCAGTATATAGGTAACATTTCAAAAAATATAAAAAATTCAATAATCTACTATTGAAATGTAATTTTTAAGTGAAAGAAACAATAAACCATTTCAAAATTTACATTTTATCAATATGGATTTCTGAGTACTTAAGGCTTGAACGTATGGAAGAATGATCGTATGAGAATCAGTATATAGGTAACATTTCAAAAAAATTCAAAAATTCACAAATCTACTATTGAAATGTTATTTTTTAGTGAAAGAAACAATAAACCATTTCAAAATTTAACATTTCAAAAAAATTCAAAAATTCAAAAATCTACTATTGAAACGATATTTTTGAGTGAATTTAATACTAACCTAAGTGAAAGAAACAATAAAACATTTGAAAATATACATTTATCAATATGGATTTTTGAGCACTTAAGGCTTGAACGTATGGAAGAATGATCGTATGAGAATCAGTATATAGGTAACATTTCAAAAAATTTCAAAAATTCAATAATCTACTATTGAAATGTTATTTTTTAGTGAATTTAATACTGACCTAAGTGAAAGAAACAATAAACCATTTCCAAATTAAAATTTTATCAATATGGATTTTTGAGATCTTAAGGCTTGAACATATGGAACAATATGGAGAATTTTTTGAACATTTCAAAAAAATAAACCAAAGAAACAATAAACCATTGAAAAATTTACATTTTATCAATATGGATTTTTGAGAACTTAAGGCTTGAACGTATGGAAGAATGATCGTATGAGATCCAGTGTATAGGTAACATTTCAAAAAAATTCAAAAATTCAAAAATCTACTATTGAAACGTTATTTTTGAGTGAATTTAATACTAACCTAAGTGAAAGAAATAATAAAACATTTCAAAATTTACATTTATCAATATGGATTTTTGACCACATAAGACTTGAACGTATGGAAGAATGATCGTATGAGAATCAGTATATAGGTAACTGATAAAATCTACTATTGAAATGTTATATTTAAGTGAATTTAATACTAACCTAAGTGAAAGAAAGAATAAAACATTTGAAAATATACATTTATCAATATGGATTTTTGAGCACTTAAGGCTTGAACGTATGGAAGAATGATCGTATGAGAATCAGTATATAGGTAATATTTCAAAAAATTTCAAAAATTCAAAAATCTACTATTGAAACGTTATTTTTGAGTGAATTTAAGTGAAAGAAACAATAAACCATTTCCAAATTTAAATTCTATCAATATGGATTTTTGAGATCTTAAGGCTTGAACATATGGAAGAATGATAATATGAGATCCAGTATATAGGTAACATTTCAAAAAAATTCAAAAACTCAAAAATCTACTATTGAAATGTTATTTTTAAGTGAAAGAAACAATACAACATTTCAAAATTTAAATTTTATCAATATGGATTTTTAAGCACTTAAGGCTTGAACGTATGGAAGAATGATCGTATGAGAATCAGTATACAGGTAACATTTCAAAAAATTCAAAAATCTTTTATTGAAATGTTATTTTTTAGTGAAAGAAACAATAAACCATTTAAAAATATACATTTTATCAATATGGGTTTTTGAGCACTTAAGGCTTGAACGTATGGAAGAATGATCGTATGGGAATCAGTATATAGGTAACATTTCAAAAAATTTCAAAAATTCAGAAATCTACTATTGAAATGTTATTTTTAAGTGAAAGAAACAATAAACCATTTCAAAATTTACATTTTATTTATATGGATTTTTGAGCACTTAAGGCATGAACGTATGGAAGACTAATTGTATGAGAATCAGTATATAGGTAACATTTCAAAAAATTTTAAAAATTAAAAAATCTACTATTGAAATGTTTTTTTTAAGTGAAAGAAACAATACAACATTTAAAAATTTAAATTTTATTAATATGGATTTTTGAGCACTTAATGCTTGAACGTATGGAAGAATGATCGTATGGGAATCAGTATATAGGTAACATTTCAAAAAAATTCAAAAAATCAAAAATCTACTATTGAAATGTTATTTTTAAGTGAAAGAAACAATACAACATTTCAAAATTTAAATTTTATCGATATGGATTTTTGAGCACTTAAGGTTTGAACGTATGGAAGAATGATCGTATGGGAATCAGTATATAGGTAACATTTCAAAAAATTTCAAAAATTCAATAATGTTCTATTAAAATGTTTTTTTTAAGTGAATTTAATACTAACCTAAGTGAAAGAAACAATAAACCATTTCAAAATTTACATTTTATCAATATGGATTTTTGAGAACTTAAGGCTTGAACGTATGGAAGAATGATCGTATGAGATCCAGTATATAGGTAACATTTCAAAAAAATTCAAAAATTCAATAATCTACTATTGAAATGTTATTTTTAAATGAAAGAAACAATAAACCATTGCAAAATTTACATTTTATCAATATGAGTTTTTGAGCACTTAATGCTTGAACGTATGGAAGAATAATCGTATGAGAATCAGTATATAGGTAACATTTCAAAAAATTTTAAAAATTCAAAAATCTACTATTGAAATGTTATTTTTAAGTGAAAGAAACAATAAACCATTGCAAAACTTACATTTTATCAATATGGGTTTTTGAGCACTTAAGGCTTGAACGTATGGAATAATAATCGTATGAGAATCAGTATACAGGTAACATTTCAAAATATTTAAAAAATTCAAAAATCTACTATTGAAATGTTATTTTTAAGTGAAAGAAACAATAAACCATTTCAAAATTTACATTTTATTTATATGGATTTTTGAGATCTTAAGGCTTGAACGTATGGAAGAATGATCGTAGGATATCCAGTTTATAGGTAACATTTCAAAAAAATTCAAAAATTCAGAAATCTACTATTGAAATGTTATTTTTAAGTGAAAGAAACAATAAAACGTTTCAAAATTTACATTTTATCAATAAGGATCTTTGAGCACTTAAGGCTTGAACGTATGGAAGAATGATCGTATGAGAATCAGTATATAGGTAACATTTCAAAAAATTTCAAAAAATCAATAATCTACTATTGAAATGTTATTTTTTAGTGAAAGAAACAATAAAACATTTCAAAATTTACATTTTATCAATATGGATTTTTGAGCAGTTAAGGCTTGAACGTATG
Source organism: Phortica okadai (assembly GCA_034638295.1). Classification (NCBI taxonomy): domain Eukaryota; kingdom Metazoa; phylum Arthropoda; class Insecta; order Diptera; family Drosophilidae; genus Phortica; species Phortica okadai. The sequence continues at coordinate 173,417 of JAWUZV010000032.1, read as the reverse complement.
GAAGAATGATCATATGAGAATCAGTATACAGGGAACATTTCAAAAAATATTTAAAATTAAAAAATCCACTATTGAAATGTTGTTTTTAAGTGAAAGAAACTATACTACATTTCAAAATTTAAATTTTATTAATATGGATTTTTGAGCACTTTATGCTTGAACGTATGGAAGAATGATCGTATGGGAATCAGTATATAGGTAACATTTCAAAAAAATTCAAAAAATCAAAAAACTTCTATCGAAATGTTATTTTTAAGTGAAAGAAAAAATACAACAAATCAAAATTTACATTTTATCAATATGGATTTTTGAGCACTTAAGGCTTGAACGTATGGAAGAATGATCGTATGGGAATCAGTATATAGGTAACATTTCAAAAAATTTTAAAAATTCAAAAATCTACTATTGAAATGTTATTTTTAAGTGAAAGAAACAATAAACCATTGCAAAACTTACATTTTATCAATATGGGTTTTTGAGCACTTAAGGCTTGAACGTATGGAATAATAATCGTATGAGAATCAGTATACAGGTAACATTTCAAAAAAATTCAAAAATTCAGAAATCTACTATTGAAATGTTATTTTTAAGTGAAAGAAACAATAAAACGTTTCAAAATTTACATTTTATCAATAAGGATCTTTGAGCACTTAAGGCTTGAACGTATGGAAGAATGATCGTATGAGAATCAGTATATAGGTAACATTTCAAAAAATTTCAAAAAATCAATAATCTACTATTGAAATGTTATTTTTAAGTGAAAGAAACAATAAACCATTTCAAAATTTACATTTTATTTATATGGATTTTTGAGCACCTAAGGCTTGAACGTTTGGAAGACTAATTGTATGAGAATCAGTATATAGGTAACATTTCAAAAAATTTTAAAAATTAAAAAATCTACTATTGAAATGTTTTTTTTAAGTGAAAGAAACAATACAACATTTAAAAATTTAAATTTTATTAATATGGATTTTTGAGCACTTAAAGCTTGAACGTATGGAAGAATGATCATATGGGAATCAGTATATAGGTAACATTTCAAAAAAATTCAAAAAATCAAAAATCTACTATTGAAATGTTATTTTTAAGTGAAAGAAACAATACAACATTTCAAAATTTAAATTTTATCGATATGGATTTTTGAGCACTTAAGGCTTGAACGTATGGAAGAATGATCGTATGGGAATCAGTATATAGGTAACATTTCAAAAAATTTCAAAAATTCAATAATGTTCTATTAAAATGTTTTTTTTAAGTGAATTTAATACTAACCTAAGTGAAAGAAACAATAAACCATTTCAAAATTTACATTTTATCAATATGGATTTTTGAGAACTTAAGGCTTGAACGTATGGAAGAATGATCGCATGAGATCCAGTATATAGGTAACATTTCAAAAAAATTCAAAAATTCAATAATCTACTATTGAAATGTTATTTTTAAGTGAAAGAAACAATAAACATTTCAAATCTTAAAATTTAACAATATGGATTTTTGAGCACTTAAGGCTTGAACGTATGGAAGAATGATCATATGAGAATCAGTATACAGGTAACATTTCAAAATATTTAAAAAATTCAAAAATCTACTATTGAAATGTTATTTTTAAGTGAAAGAAACAATACAACATTTCAAAATTTAATTTTTATCAATATGGATTTTTAGGCACTTAAGGCTTGAACGTATGGAAGAATGATTGTATGGGAATCAGTATATAGGTAACATTTCAAAAAAATTCAAAAATCTAATATTGAAATGTTATTTTTAAGTGAAAGAAACAATAAACCATTTCAATATTTACATTTGCTCAATAAGGATTTTTGAGCACTTAAGGCTTGAATGTATGGAAGAATGATCGTATGGGAATCAGTATATAGGTAACATTTCAAAAAAATTCAAAAATCTAATATTGAAATGTTATTTTTTAGTTAAAGAAACAATAAACCATTTGATTAGTTACATTTATCAATAAGGATTTTTGAGCACTTAAGGCTTGAATGTATGGAAGAATGATCGTATGGGAATCAGTATATAGGTAACATTTCAAAAAAATTCAAAAAATCAAAAAACTTCTATCGAAATGTTATTTTTAAGTGAAAGAAACAATAAACCATTTCAAAATTTACATTTTATTTATATGGATTTTTGAGCACCTAAGGCTTGAACGTTTGGAAGACTAATTGTATGAGAATCAGTATATAGGTAACATTTCAAAAAATTTCAAAAATTCAGAAATCTACTATTGAAATGTTATTTTTAAGTGAAAGAAACAATAAACCATTTCAAAATTTACATTTTATTTATATGGATTTTTGAGCACTTAATGCTTGAACGTATGGAAGACTAATCAGTATATAGGTAACATTTCAAAAAATTTAAAAATTAAAAAATCTACTATTGAAATGTTATTTTTAAGTGAAAGAAACAATACAACATTTCAAAATTTAAATTTTATTAATATGGTTTTTTGAGCACTTAATGCTTGAACGTATGGAAGAATGATCGTATGGGAATCAGTATATAGGTAACATTTCAAAAAAATTCAAAAAATCAAAAATCTACTATTGAAATGTTATTTTTAAGTGAAAGAAACAATACAACATTTCAAAATTTAAATTTTATTAATATGGATTTTTGAGCACTTAATGCTTGAACGTATGGAAGAATGATCGTATGGGAATCAGTATATAGGTAACATTTCAAAAAAATTCAAAAATTCAAAAATCTACTATTGAAATGTTATTTTTAAGTGAAAGAAACAATAAAACATTTGAAAATATACATTTATCAATATGGATTTTTGAGCACTTAAGGCTTGAACGTATGGAAGAATGATCGTATGAGAATCAGTATATAGGTAACATTTCAAAAAATATCAAAAATTCAATAATCTACTATTGAAATGTAATTTTTAAGTGAAAGAAACAATAAACCATTTCAAAATTTACATTTTATCAATATGGATTTTTGAGCACTTAAGGCTTGAACGTATGGAAGAATGATCGTATGAGAATCAGTATATAGGTAACATTTCAAAAAATATAAAAAATTCAATAATCTACTATTGAAATGTAATTTTTAAGTGAAAGAAACAATAAACCATTTCAAAATTTACATTTTATCAATATGGATTTCTGAGTACTAAAGGCTTGAACGTATGGAAGAATGATCGTATGAGAATCAGTATATAGGTAACATTTCAAAAAAATTCAAAAATTCAAAAATCTACTATTGAAATGTTATTTTTTAGTGAAAGAAACAATAAACCATTTCAAAATTTAACATTTCAAAAAAATTCAAAAATTCAAAAATCTACTATTGAAACGATATTTTTGAGTGAATTTAATACTAACCTAAGTGAAAGAAACAATAAAACATTTGAAAATATACATTTATCAATATGGATTTTTGAGCACTTAAGGCTTGAACGTATGGAAGAATGATCTTATGAGTGAATTTTTGAGTGAATTTAATACTAACCTAAGTGAAAGAAACAATAAAACATTTGAAAATATACATTTATCAATATGGATTTTTGAGCACTTAAGGCTTGAACGTATGGAAGAATGATCTTATGAGAATCAGTATATAGGTAACATTTAAAAAAATTTCAAAAATTCAATAATTATCTATTGAAATGTATTTTTTAAGTGAATTTAATACTAACCTAAGTGATAGAAACAATAAACCATTTCAAAATTTACATTTTATCAATATGGATTTTTGAGAACTTAAGGCTTGAACGTATGGAAGAATGATCGTATGAGATCCAGTGTATAGGTAACATTTCAAAAAAATTCAAAAATTCAAAAATCTACTATTGAAACGTTATTTTTGAGTGAATTTAATACTAACCTAAGTGAAAGAAATAATAAAACATTTCAAAATTTACATTTATCAATATGGATTTTTGAGCACTTAAGGCTTGAACGTATGGAAGAATGATCGTATGAGAATCAGTATATAGGTAATATTTCAAAAAATTTCAAAAATTCAAAAATCTACTATTGAAACGTTATTTTTGAGTGAATTTAATACTAACCTAAGTGAAAGAAACAATAAACCATTTCCAAATTTAAATTCTATCAATATGGATTTTTGAGATCTTAAGGCTTGAACATATGGAAGAATGATCATATGAGATCCAGTATATAGGTAACATTTCAAAAAAATTCAAAAACTCAAAAATCTACGATTGAAATGTTATTTTTAAGTGAAAGAAACAATAAAACGTTTCAAAATTTACATTTTATCAATATGGATCTTTGAGCACTTAAGGCTTGAACGTATGGAAGAATGATCGTATGAGAATCAGTATATAGGTAACATTTCAAAAAATTTCAAAAATTCAATAATATACTATTGAAATGTTATTCTTTAGTGAAAGAAACAATAAACCATTTCAAGATTTACATATTATTTATATGGATTTTTGAGATCTTAAGGCTTGAACGTATGGAAGAATGATCGTAGGATATCCAGTTTATAGGTAACATTTCAAAAAAATTCAAAAATTCAGAAATCTACTATTGAAATGTTATTTTTAAGTGAAAGAAACAATAAAACGTTTCAAAATTTACATTTTATCAATAAGGATCTTTGAGCACTTAAGGCTTGAACGTATGGAAGAATGATCGTATGAGAATCAGTATATAGGTAACATTTCAAAAAATTTCAAAAAATCAATAATCTACTATTGAAATGTTATTTTTTAGTGAAAGAAACAATAAAACATTTCAAAATTTACATTTTATCAATATGGATTTTTGAGCAGTTAAGGCTTGAACGTATGGAAGAATGATCATATGAGAATCAGTATACAGGGAACATTTCAAAAAATTTTTAAAATTAAAAAATTCACTATTGAAATGTTATTTTTAAGTGAAAGAAACTATACTACATTTCAAAATTTAAATTTTATTAATATGGATTTTTGAGCACTTAATGCTTGAACGTATGGAAGAATGATCGTATGAGAATCAGTATATAGGTAACATTTCAAAAAATATCAAAAATTCAATAATCTACTATTGAAATGTAATTTTTAAGTGAAAGAAACAATAAACCATTTCAAAATTTACATTTTATCAATATGGATTTTTGAGCACTTAAGGCTTGAACGTATGGAAGAATGATCGTATGAGAATCAGTATATAGGTAACATTTCAAAAAATATAAAAAATTCAATAATCTACTATTGAAATGTAATTTTTAAGTGAAAGAAACAATAAACCATTTCAAAATTTACATTTTATCAATATGGATTTCTGAGTACTAAAGGCTTGAACGTATGGAAGAATGATCGTATGAGAATCAGTATATAGGTAACATTTCAAAAAAATTCAAAAATTCAAAAATCTACTATTGAAATGTTATTTTTTAGTGAAAGAAACAATAAACCATTTCAAAATTTAACATTTCAAAAAAATTCAAAAATTCAAAAATCTACTATTGAAACGATATTTTTGAGTGAATTTAATACTAACCTAAGTGAAAGAAACAATAAAACATTTGAAAATATACATTTATCAATATGGATTTTTGAGCACTTAAGGCTTGAACGTATGGAAGAATGATCTTATGAGAATCAGTATATAGGTAACATTTAAAAAAATTTCAAAAATTCAATAATTATCTATTGAAATGTATTTTTTAAGTGAATTTAATACTAACCTAAGTGATAGAAACAATAAACCATTTCAAAATTTACATTTTATCAATATGGATTTTTGAGAACTTAAGGCTTGAACGTATGGAAGAATGATCGTATGAGATCCAGTGTATAGGTAACATTTCAAAAAAATTCAAAAATTCAAAAATCTACTATTGAAACGTTATTTTTGAGTGAATTTAATACTAACCTAAGTGAAAGAAATAATAAAACATTTCAAAATTTACATTTATCAATATGGATTTTTGAGCACTTAAGGCTTGAACGTATGGAAGAATGATCGTATGAGAATCAGTATATAGGTAACATTTCAAAAAATATCAAAAATTCAATAATCTACTATTGAAATGTAATTTTTAAGTGAAAGAAACAATAAACCATTTCAAAATTTACATTTTATCAATATGGATTTTTGAGCACTTAAGGCTTGAACGTATGGAAGAATGATCGTATGAGAATCAGTATATAGGTAACATTTCAAAAAATATAAAAAATTCAATAATCTACTATTGAAATGTAATTTTTAAGTGAAAGAAACAATAAACCATTTCAAAATTTACATTTTATCAATATGGATTTCTGAGTACTAAAGGCTTGAACGTATGGAAGAATGATCGTATGAGAATCAGTATATAGGTAACATTTCAAAAAAATTCAAAAATTCAAAAATCTACTATTGAAATGTTATTTTTTAGTGAAAGAAACAATAAACCATTTCAAAATTTAACATTTCAAAAAAATTCAAAAATTCAAAAATCTACTATTGAAACGATATTTTTGAGTGAATTTAATACTAACCTAAGTGAAAGAAACAATAAAACATTTGAAAATATACATTTATCAATATGGATTTTTGAGCACTTAAGGCTTGAACGTATGGAAGAATGATCTTATGAGTGAATTTTTGAGTGAATTTAATACTAACCTAAGTGAAAGAAACAATAAAACATTTGAAAATATACATTTATCAATATGGATTTTTGAGCACTTAAGGCTTGAACGTATGGAAGAATGATCTTATGAGAATCAGTATATAGGTAACATTTAAAAAAATTTCAAAAATTCAATAATTATCTATTGAAATGTATTTTTTAAGTGAATTTAATACTAACCTAAGTGATAGAAACAATAAACCATTTCAAAATTTACATTTTATCAATATGGATTTTTGAGAACTTAAGGCTTGAACGTATGGAAGAATGATCGTATGAGATCCAGTGTATAGGTAACATTTCAAAAAAATTCAAAAATTCAAAAATCTACTATTGAAACGTTATTTTTGAGTGAATTTAATACTAACCTAAGTGAAAGAAATAATAAAACATTTCAAAATTTACATTTATCAATATGGATTTTTGAGCACTTAAGGCTTGAACGTATGGAAGAATGATCGTATGAGAATCAGTATATAGGTAATATTTCAAAAAATTTCAAAAATTCAAAAATCTACTATTGAAACGTTATTTTTGAGTGAATTTAATACTAACCTAAGTGAAAGAAACAATAAACCATTTCCAAATTTAAATTCTATCAATATGGATTTTTGAGATCTTAAGGCTTGAACATATGGAAGAATGATCATATGAGATCCAGTATATAGGTAACATTTCAAAAAAATTCAAAAACTCAAAAATCTACGATTGAAATGTTATTTTTAAGTGAAAGAAACAATAAAACGTTTCAAAATTTACATTTTATCAATATGGATCTTTGAGCACTTAAGGCTTGAACGTATGGAAGAATGATCGTATGAGAATCAGTATATAGGTAACATTTCAAAAAATTTCAAAAATTCAATAATATACTATTGAAATGTTATTCTTTAGTGAAAGAAACAATAAACCATTTCAAGATTTACATATTATTTATATGGATTTTTGAGATCTTAAGGCTTGAACGTATGGAAGAATGATCGTAGGATATCCAGTTTATAGGTAACATTTCAAAAAAATTCAAAAATTCAGAAATCTACTATTGAAATGTTATTTTTAAGTGAAAGAAACAATAAAACGTTTCAAAATTTACATTTTATCAATAAGGATCTTTGAGCACTTAAGGCTTGAACGTATGGAAGAATGATCGTATGAGAATCAGTATATAGGTAACATTTCAAAAAATTTCAAAAAATCAATAATCTACTATTGAAATGTTATTTTTTAGTGAAAGAAACAATAAAACATTTCAAAATTTACATTTTATCAATATGGATTTTTGAGCAGTTAAGGCTTGAACGTATGGAAGAATGATCATATGAGAATCAGTATACAGGGAACATTTCAAAAAATTTTTAAAATTAAAAAATTCACTATTGAAATGTTATTTTTAAGTGAAAGAAACTATACTACATTTCAAAATTTAAATTTTATTAATATGGATTTTTGAGCACTTAATGCTTGAACGTATGGAAGAATGATCGTATGAGAATCAGTATATAGGTAACATTTCAAAAAATATCAAAAATTCAATAATCTACTATTGAAATGTTATTTTTTAGTGAAAGAAACAATAAACCATTTCAAGATTTACATATTATTTATATGGATTTTTGAGATCTTAAGGCTTGAACGTATGGAAGAATGATCGTAGGATATCCAGTTTATAGGTAACATTTCAAAAAAATTCAAAAATTCAGAAATCTACTATTGAAATGTTATTTTTAAGTGAAAGAAACAATAAAACGTTTCAAAATTTACATTTTATCAATAAGGATCTTTGAGCACTTAAGGCTTGAACGTATGGAAGAATGATCGTATGAGAATCAGTATATAGGTAACATTTCAAAAAATTTCAAAAAATCAATAATCTACTATTGAAATGTTATTTTTTAGTGAAAGAAACAATAAAACATTTCAAAATTTACATTTTATCAATATGGATTTTTGAGCACTTAAGGCTTGAACGTATGGAAGAATGATCGTATGAGATCCAGTGTATAGGTAACATTTCAAAAAAATTCAAAAATTCAAAAATCTACTATTGAAACGTTATTTTTGAGTGAATTTAATACTAACCTAAGTGAAAGAAATAATAAAACATTTGAAAATATACATTTATCAATATGGATTTTTGAGCACTTAAGGCTTGAACGTATGGAAGAATGATCTTATGAGAATCAGTATATAGGTAACATTTAAAAAAATTTCAAAAATTCAATAATTATCTATTGAAATGTATTTTTTAAGTGAATTTAATATTAACCTAAGTGATAGAAACAATAAACCATTTCAAAATTTACATTTTATCAATATGGATTTTTGAGAACTTAAGGCTTGAACGTATGGAAGAATGATCGTATGAGATCCAGTGTATAGGTAACATTTCAAAAAAATTCAAAAATTCAAAAATCTACTATTGAAACGTTATTTTTGAGTGAATTTAATACTAACCTAAGTGAAAGAAATAATAAAACATTTCAAAATTTACATTTATCAATATGGATTTTTGAGCACTTAAGGCTTGAACGTATGGAAGAATGATCGTATGAGAATCAGTATATAGGTAATATTTCAAAAAATTTCAAAAATTCAAAAATCTACTATTGAAACGTTATTTTTGAGTGAATTTAATACTAACCTAAGTGAAAGAAACAATAAACCATTTCCAAATTTAAATTCTATCAATATGGATTTTTGAGATCTTAAGGCTTGAACATATGGAAGAATGATCATATGAGATCCAGTATATAGGTAACATTTCAAAAAAATTCAAAAACTCAAAAATCTACGATTGAAATGTTATTTTTAAGTGAAAGAAACAATAAAACGTTTCAAAATTTACATTTTATCAATATGGATCTTTGAGCACTTAAGGCTTGAACGTATGGAAGAATGATCGTATGAGAATCAGTATATAGGTAACATTTCAAAAAATTTCAAAAATTCAATAATCTACTATTGAAATGTTATTTTTTAGTGAAAGAAACAATAAACCATTTCAAGATTTACATATTATTTATATGGATTTTTGAGATCTTAAGGCTTGAACGTATGGAAGAATGATCGTAGGATATCCAGTTTATAGGTAACATTTCAAAAAAATTCAAAAATTCAGAAATCTACTATTGAAATGTTATTTTTAAGTGAAAGAAACAATAAAACGTTTCAAAATTTACATTTTATCAATAAGGATCTTTGAGCACTTAAGGCTTGAACGTATGGAAGAATGATCGTATGAGAATCAGTATATAGGTAACATTTCAAAAAATTTCAAAAAATCAATAATCTACTATTGAAATGTAATTTTTAAGTGAAAGAAACAATAAACCATTTCAAAATTTACATTTTATCAATATGGATTTCTGAGTACTAAAGGCTTGAACGTATGGAAGAATGATCGCATGAGAATCAGTATATAGGTAACATTTCAAAAAAATTCAAAAATTCAAAAATCTACTATTGAAATGTTATTTTTTAGTGAAAGAAACAATAAACCATTTCAAAATTTAACATTTCAAAAAAATTCAAAAATTCAAAAATCTACTATTGAAACGATATTTTTGAGTGAATTTAATACTAACCTAAGTGAAAGAAACAATAAAACATTTGAAAATATACATTTATCAATATGGATTTTTGAGCACTTAACGCTTGAACGTATGGAAGAATGATCTTATGAGAATCAGTATATAGGTAACATTTAAAAAAATTTCAAAAATTCAATAATTATCTATTGAAATGTATTTTTTAAGTGAATTTAATACTAACCTAAGTGATAGAAACAATAAACCATTTCAAAATTTACATTTTATCAATATGGATTTTTGAGAACTTAAGGCTTGAACGTATGGAAGAATGATCGTATGAGATCCAGTGTATAGGTAACATTTCAAAAAAATTCAAAAATTCAAAAATCTACTATTGAAACGTTATTTTTGAGTAAATTTAATACTAACCTAAGTGAAAGAAATAATAAAACATTTCAAAATTTACATTTATCAATATAGATTTTTGAGCACTTAAGGCTTGAACGTATGGAAGAATGATCGTATGAGAATCAGTATATAGGTAATATTTCAAAAAATTTCAAAAATTCAAAAATCTACTATTGAAACGTTATTTTTGAGTGAATTTAATACTAACCTAAGTGAAAGAAACAATAAACCATTTCCAAATTTAAATTCTATCAATATGGATTTTTGAGATCTTAAGGCTTGAACATATGGAAGAATGATCATATGAGATCCAGTATATAGGTAACATTTCAAAAAAATTCAAAAACTCAAAAATCTACGATTGAAATGTTATTTTTAAGTGAAAGAAACAATAAAACGTTTCAAAATTTACATTTTATCAATATGGATCTTTGAGCACTTAAGGCTTGAACGTATGGAAGAATGATCGTATGAGAATCAGTATATAGGTAACATTTCAAAAAATTTCAAAAATTCAATAATCTACTATTGAAATGTTATTTTTTAGTGAAAGAAACAATAAACCATTTCAAGATTTACATATTATTTATATGGATTTTTGAGATCTTAAGGCTTGAACGTATGGAAGAATGATCGTAGGATATCCAGTTTATAGGTAACATTTCAAAAAAATTCAAAAATTCAGAAATCTACTATTGAAATGTTATTTTTAAGTGAAAGAAACAATAAAACGTTTCAAAATTTACATTTTATCAATAAGGATCTTTGAGCACTTAAGGCTTGAACGTATGGAAGAATGATCGTATGAGAATCAGTATATAGGTAACATTTCAAAAAATTTCAAAAAATCAATAATCTACTATTGAAATGTTATTTTTTAGTGAAAGAAACAATAAAACATTTCAAAATTTACATTTTATCAATATGGATTTTTGAGCAGTTAAGGCTTGAACGTATGGAAGAATGATCATATGAGAATCAGTATACAGGGAACATTTCAAAAAATTTTTAAAATTAAAAAATTCACTATTGAAATGTTATTTTTAAGTGAAAGAAACTATACTACATTTCAAAATTTAAATTTTATTAATATGGATTTTTGAGCACTTAATGCTTGAACGTATGGAAGAATGATCGTATGGGAATCAGTATATAGGTAACATTTCAAAAAAATTCAAAAAATCAAAAATCTACTATTGAAATGTTATTTTTAAGTGAAAGAAACAATACAACATTTCAAAATTTAAATTTTATCGATATGGATTTTTGAGCACTTAAGGCTTGAACGTATGGAAGAATGATCGTATGGGAATCAGTATATAGGTAACATTTCAAAAAATTTCAAAAATTCAATAATGTTCTATTAAAATGTTTTTTTTAAGTGAAAGAAACAATACAACATTTCAAAATTTAAATTTTATTAATATGGATTTTTGAGCACTTAATGCTTGAACGTATGGAAGAATGATCGTATGGGAATCAGTATATAGGTAACATTTCAAAAAAATTCAAAAAATCAAAAATCTACTATTGAAATGTTATTTTTAAGTGAAAGAAACAATACAACATTTCAAAATTTAAATTTTATCGATATGGATTTTTGAGCACTTAAGGCTTGAACGTATGGAAGAATGATCGTATGGGAATCAGTATATAGGTAACATTTCAAAAAATTTCAAAAATTCAATAATGTTCTATTAAAATGTTTTTTTTAAGTGAATTTAATACTAACCTAAGTGAAAGAAACAATAAACCATTTCAAAATTTACATTTTATCAATATGGATTTTTGAGAACTTAAGGCTTGAACGTATGGAAGAATGATCGTATGAGATCCAGTATATAGGTAACATTTCAAAAAAATTCAAAAATTCAATAATCTACTATTGAAATGTTATTTTTAAATGAAAGAAACAATAAACCATTGCAAAATTTACATTTTATCAATATGAGTTTTTGAGCACTTAATGCTTGAACGTATGGAAGAATAATCGTATGAGAATCAGTATATAGGTAACATTTCAAAAATTTTAAAAATTCAAAAATCTACTATTGAAATGTTATTTTTTAGTGAAAGAAACAATAAACCATTTCAAAATTTACATTTTATTTATATAGATTTTTGAGATCTTAAGGCTTGAACGTATGGAAGAATGATCGTATGAGATTCAGTATATAGGTAACATTTCAAAAAATTTTAAAAATTCAAAAATCTACTATTGAAATGTTATTTTTAAGTGAAAGAAACAATAAACCATTGCAAAACTTACATTTTATCAATATGGGTTTTTGAGCACTTAAGGCTTGAACGTATGGAAGAATAATCGTATGAGAATCAGTATACAGGTAACATTTCAAAATATTTAAAAAATTCAAAAATCTACTATTGAAATGTTATTTTTAAGTGAAAGAAACAATAAACGTTTCAAATCTTAAATTTTATCAATATGGATTTTTGAGCACTTAAGGCTTGAACGTATGGAAGAATGATCATATGAGAATCAGTATACAGGTAACATTTCAAAATATTTAAAAAATTCAAAAATCTACTATTGAAATGTTATTTTTAAGTGAAAGAAACAATACAACATTTCAAAATTTAATTTTTATCAATATGGATTTTTAGGCACTTAAGGCTTGAACGTATGGAAGAATGATTGTATGGGAATCAGTATATAGGTAACATTTCAAAAAAATTCAAAAATCTAATATTGAAATGTTATTTTTAAGTGAAAGAAACAATAAACCATTTCAATATTTACATTTTCTCAATAAGGATTTTTGAGCACTTAAGGCTTGAATGTATGGAAGAATGATCGTATGGGAATCAGTATATAGGTAGCATTTCAAAAAAATTCAAAAATCTAATATTGAAATGTTATTTTTAAGTGAAAGAAACAATTAACCATTTGATTAGTTACATTTATCAATAAGGATTTTTGAGCACTTAAGGCTTGAATGTATGGAAGAATGATCGTATGGGAATCAGTATATAGGTAACATTTCAAAAAAATTCAAAAAATCAAAAAACTTCTATCGAAATGTTATTTTTAAGTGAAAGAAACAATACAACATTTCAAAATTTAAATTTTATCAATATGGATTTTTGAGCACTTAAGGCTTGAACGTATGGAAGAATGATCGTATGGGAATCAGTATATAGGTAACATTTCAAAAAATTTCAAAAATTCAAAAATCTACTATTGAAATGTTATTTTGAAGTGAAAGAAACAATGCAACATTTCAAATCCTAGATTTTATCAATATGGATTTTTGAGCACTTAAGGCTTGAACGTATGGAAGAATGATCGTATGGGAATCAGTATATAGGTAACATTTCAAAAAATTTCAAAAATTAAAAAATCTACTATTGAAATGTTATTTTTAAGTGAAAGAAACAATACAACATTTCAAAATTTAAATTTTATTAATATGGATTTTTGAGCACTTAATGCTTGAACGTATGGAAGAATGATCGTATGGGAATCAGTATATAGGTAACATTTCAAAAAAATTCAAAAAATCAAAAATCTACTATTGAAATGTTATTTTTAAGTGAAAGAATCAATACAACATTTCAAAATTTAAATTTTATCGATATGGATTTTTGAGCACTTAAGGCTTGAACGTATGGAAGAATGATCGTATGGGAATCAGTATATAGGTAACATTTCAAAAAATTTCAAAAATTCAATAATGTTCTATTACAATGTTTTTTTTAAGTGAATTTAATACTAACCTAAGTGAAAGAAACAATAAACCATTTCAAAATTTACATTTTATCAATATGGATTTTTGAGAACTTAAGGCTTGAACGTATGGAAGAATGATCGTATGAGATCCAGTATATAGGTAACATTTCAAAAAAATTCAAAAAGTCAATAATCTACTATAGAAATGTTATTTTGAAATGAAAGAAACAATAAACCATTGCAAAATTTACATTTTATCAATATGAGTTTTTGAGCACTTAAGGCTTGAACGTATGGAAGAAAAATCGTATGAGAATCAGTATATAGGTAACATTTCAAAAAAATTCAAAAACTAAAAAATCTACTATTGAAATGTTATTTTTAAGTGAAAGAAACAATAAAACGTTTCAAAATTTACATTTTATCAATATGGATTTTTGAGCACTTAAGGCTTGAACGTATGGAAGAATGATCGTATAAGAATCAGTATATAGGTAATATTTAAAAAAATTTTTAAAATTCAATAATCTACTATTGAAATGTTATTTTTAAGTGAAAGAAACAATAAACCATTTCAAAATTTACATTTTATTTATATGGATTTTTGAGATCTTAAGGCTTGAACGTATGGAAGAATGATCGTATGAGATTCAGTATATAGGTAACATTTCAAAATATTTAAAAAATTCAAAAATCTACTATTGAAATGTTATTTTTAAGTGAAAGAAACAATAAACATTTCAAATCTTAAATTTTATCAATATGGATTTTTGAGCACTTAAGGTTTGAACGTATGGAAGAATGATCATATGAGAATCAGTATACAGGTAACATTTCAAAATATTTAAAAAATTCAAAAATCTACTATTGAAATGTTATTTTTAAGTGAAAGAAACAATACAAAATTTCAAAATATAATTTTTATCAATATGGATTTTTAGGCACTTAAGGCTTGAACGTATGGAAGAATGATTGTATGGGAATCAGTATATAGGTAACATTTCAAAAAAATTCAAAAATCTAATATTGAAATGTTATTTTTAAGTGAAAGAAACAATAAACCATTTCAATATTTACATTTTCTCAATAAGGATTTTTGAGCACTTAAAGCTTGAATGTATGGAAGAATGATCGTATGGGAATCAGTATATAGGTAACATTTCAAAAAAATTCAAAAATCTAATATCGAAATGTTATTTTTAAGTGAAAGAAACAATAAACCATTTAATTAGTTACATTTATCAATAAGGATTTTTGAGCACTTAAGGCTTGAATGTATGGAAGAATGATCGTATGGGAATCAGTATATAGGTAACATTTCAAAAAAATTCAAAAAATCAAAAAACTTCTATCGAAATGTTATTTTTAAGTGAAAGAAACAATACAACATTTCAAAATTTAAATTTTATCAATATGGATTTTTGAGCACTTTAGGCTTGAACGTATGGAAGAATGATCGTATGGGAATCAGTATATAGGTAACATTTCAAAAAATTTCAAAAATTCAGAAATCTACTATTGAAATGTTATTTTTAAGTGAAAGAGACAATAAACCATTTCAAAATTTACATTTTATTTATATGGATTTTTGAGCACTTAAGGCTTGAACGTATGGAAGACTAATTGTATGGGAATCAGTATATAGGTAACATTTCAAAAAAATTCAAAAATCTAATATTGAAATGTTATTTTTAAGTGAAAGAAACAATAAACCATTTGCTTAGTTACATTTATCAATAAGGATTTTTGAGCACTTAAGGCTTGAATGTATGGAAGAATGATCGTATGGGAATCAGTATATAGGTAACATTTCAAAAAAATTCAAAAATCTAATATTGAAATGTTATTTTTAAGTGAAAGAAACAATAAACCATTTCAATATTTACATTTGCTCAATAAGGATTTTTGAGCACTTAAGGCTTGAATGTATGGAAGAATGATCGTATGGGAATCAGTATATAGGTAACATTTCAAAAAAATTCAAAAAATCAAAAATCTACTATTGAAATGTTATTTTTAAGTGAAAGAAACAATACAACATTTCAAAATTTAAATTTTATCGATATGGATTTTTGAGCACTTAAGGCTTGAACGTGTGGAAGAATAATCGTATGAGAATCAGTATACAGGTAACATTTCAAAATATTTAAAAAATTCAAAAATCTACTATTGATATGTTATTTTTAAGTGAAAGAAACAATAAACATTTCAAATCTTAAATTTTATCAATATGGATTTTTGAGCACTTAAGGCTTGAACGTATGGAAGAATGATCATATGAGAATCAGTATACAGGTAACATTTCAAAATATTTAAAAAATTCAAAAATCTACTATTGAAATGTTATTTTGAAGTGAAAGAAACAATACAACATTTCAAAATTTAATTTTTATCAATATGGATTTTTAGGCACTTAAGGCTTGAACGTATGGAAGAATGATTGTATGGGAATCAGTATATAGGTAACATTTCAAAAAAATTCAAAAATCTAATATTGAAATGTTATTTTTAAGTGAAAGAAACAATAAGCCATTTAAATATTTACATTTTCTCAATAAGGATTTTTGAGCACTTAAGGCTTGAATGTATGGAAGAATGATCGTATGGGAATCAGTATATAGGTAACATTTCAAAAAAATTCAAAAATCTAATATTGAAATGTTATTTTTAAGTGAAAGAAACAATAAACCATTTGATTAGTTACATTTATCAATAAGGATTTTTGAGCACTTAAGGCTTGAATGTATGGAAGAATGATCGTATGGGAATCAGTATATAGGTAACATTTCAAAAAAATTCAAAAAATCAAAAAACTTCTATCGAAATGTTATTTTTAAGTGAAAGAAACAATACAACATTTCAAAATTTAAATTTTATCAATATGGATTTTTAGGCACTTAAGGCTTGAACGTATGGAAGAATGATTGTATGGGAATCAGTATATAGGTAACATTTCAAAAAAATTCAAAAATCTAATATTGAAATGTTATTTTTAAGTGAAAGAAACAATAAACCATTTCAATATTTACATTTTCTCAATAAGGATTTTTGAGCACTTAAGGCTTGAATGTATGGAAGAATGATCGTATGGGAATCAGTATATAGGTAACATTTCAAAAAAATTCAAAAATCTAATATTGAAATGTTATTTTTAAGTGAAAGAAACAATAAACCATTTGATTAGTTACATTTATCAATAAGGATTTTTGAGCACTTAAGGCTTGAATGTATGGAAGAATGATCGTATATGAATCAGTATATAGGTAACATTTCAAAAAATTTTAAAAATTAAAAAATCTACTATTGAAATGTTATTTTTAAGTGAAAGAAACAATACAACATTTCAAAATTTAAATTTTATCGATATGGATTTTTGAGCACTTAAGGCTTGAACGTATGGAAGAATGATCGTATGGGAATCAGTATATAGGTAACATTTCAAAAAATTTCAAAAATTCAATAATGTTCTATTAAAATGTTTTTTTTAAGTGAATTTAATACTAACCTAAGTGAAAGAAACAATAAACCATTTCAAAATTTACATTTTATCAATATGAGTTTTTGAGCACTTAAGGCTTGAACGTATGGAAGAATAATCGTATGAGAATCAGTATATAGGTAACATTTCAAAAAATTTTAAAAATTAAAAAATCTACTATTGAAATGTTATTTTTTAGTGAAAGAAACAATAAACCATTTCAAAATTTACATTTTATTTATATGGATTTTTGACATCTTAAGGCTTGAACGTATGGAAGAATGATCGTAGGATATCCAGTATATAGGTAACATTTCAAAATAATTCAAAAATTCGGAAATCTACTATTGAAATGTTATTTTTAAGTGAAAGAAACAATAAACCATTGCAAAATTTATATTTTATCAATATGGATTTTTGAGCACTTAAGGCTTGAACGTATGGAAGAATAATCGTATGAGAATCAGTATATAGGTAACATTTCAAAAAATTCAAAAATTCAAAAATCTACTATTGAAATGTTATTTTTAAGTGAAAGAAACAATAAAACATTTCAAAATTTAAATTTATCAATATGGATTTTTGAGCACTTAAGGCTTGAACGTATGGAAGAATGATCGTATAAGAATCAGTATATAGGTAACATTTAAAAAAATTTTTAAAATTCAATAATCTACTATTGAAATGTTATTTTTTTAGTGAAAGAAACAATAAACCATTTCAAAATTTACATTTTATTTATATGGATTTTTGAGATCTTAAGGCTTGAACGTATGGAAGAATGATCGTATGAGATTCAGTATATAGGTAACATTTCAAAAAATTTTAAAAATTCAAAAATCTACTATTGAAACGTTATTTTTGAGTGAATTTAATACTAACCTAAGTGAAAGAAATAATAAAACATTTCAAAATTTACATTTATCAATATGGATTTTTGACCACATAAGACTTGAACGTATGGAAGAATGATCGTATGAGAATCAGTATATAGGTAACTGATAAAATCTACTATTGAAATGAATTTAATACTAACCTAAGTGAAAGAAAGAATAAAACATTTGAAAATATACATTTATCAATATGGATTTTTGAGCACTTAAGGCTTGAACGTATGGAAGAATGATCGTATGAGAATCAGTATATAGGTAATATTTCAAAAAATTTCAAAAATTCAAAAATCTACTATTGAAACGTTATTTTTGAGTGAATTTAAGTGAAAGAAACAATAAACCATTTCCAAATTTAAATTCTATCAATATGGATTTTTGAGATCTTAAGGCTTGAACATATGGAAGAATGATAATATGAGATCCAGTATATAGGTAACATTTCAAAAAAATTCAAAAACTCAAAAATCTACTATTGAAATGTTATTTTTAAGTGAAAGAAACAATACAACATTTCAAAATTTAAATTTTATCAATATGGATTTTTAAGCACTTAAGGCTTGAACGTATGGAAGAATGATCGTATGAGAATCAGTATACAGGTAACATTTCAAAAAATTCAAAAATCTTTTATTGAAATGTTATTTTTTAGTGAAAGAAACAATAAACCATTTAAAAATATACATTTTATCAATATGGGTTTTTGAGCACTTAAGGCTTGAACGTATGGAAGAATGATCGTATGGGAATCAGTATATAGGTAACATTTCAAAAAATTTCAAAAATTCAGAAATCTACTATTGAAATGTTATTTTTAAGTGAAAGAAACAATAAACCATTTCAAAATTTACATTTTATTTATATGGATTTTTGAGCACTTAAGGCATGAACGTATGGAAGACTAATTGTATGAGAATCAGTATATAGGTAACATTTCAAAAAATTTTAAAAATTAAAAAATCTACTATTGAAATGTTTTTTTTAAGTGAAAGAAACAATACAACATTTAAAAATTTAAATTTTATTAATATGGATTTTTGAGCACTTAATGCTTGAACGTATGGAAGAATGATCGTATGGGAATCAGTATATAGGTAACATTTCAAAAAAATTCAAAAAATCAAAAATCTACTATTGAAATGTTATTTTTAAGTGAAAGAAACAATACAACATTTCAAAATTTAAATTTTATCGATATGGATTTTTGAGCACTTAAGGTTTGAACGTATGGAAGAATGATCGTATGGGAATCAGTATATAGGTAACATTTCAAAAAATTTCAAAAATTCAATAATGTTCTATTAAAATGTTTTTTTTAAGTGAATTTAATACTAACCTAAGTGAAAGAAACAATAAACCATTTCAAAATTTACATTTTATCAATATGGATTTTTGAGAACTTAAGGCTTGAACGTATGGAAGAATGATCGTATGAGATCCAGTATATAGGTAACATTTCAAAAAAATTCAAAAATTCAATAATCTACTATTGAAATGTTATTTTTAAATGAAAGAAACAATAAACCATTGCAAAATTTACATTTTATCAATATGAGTTTTTGAGCACTTAATGCTTGAACGTATGGAAGAATAATCGTATGAGAATCAGTATATAGGTAACATTTCAAAAAATTTTAAAAATTCAAAAATCTACTATTGAAATGTTATTTTTAAGTGAAAGAAACAATAAACCATTGCAAAACTTACATTTTATCAATATGGGTTTTTGAGCACTTAAGGCTTGAACGTATGGAATAATAATCGTATGAGAATCAGTATACAAGTAACATTTCAAAATATTTAAAAAATTCAAAAATCTACTATTGAAATGTTATTTTTAAGTGAAAGAAACAATAAACCATTTCAAAATTTACATTTTATTTATATGGATTTTTGAGATCTTAAGGCTTGAACGTATGGAAGAATGATCGTAGGATATCCAGTTTATAGGTAACATTTCAAAAAAATTCAAAAATTCAGAAATCTACTATTGAAATGTTATTTTTAAGTGAAAGAAACAATAAAACGTTTCAAAATTTACATTTTATCAATAAGGATCTTTGAGCACTTAAGGCTTGAACGTATGGAAGAATGATCGTATGAGAATCAGTATATAGGTAACATTTCAAAAAATTTCAAAAAATCAATAATCTACTATTGAAATGTTATTTTTTAGTGAAAGAAACAATAAAACATTTCAAAATTTACATTTTATCAATATGGATTTTTGAGCAGTTAAGGCTTGAACGTATGGAAGAATGATCATATGAGAATCAGTATACAGGGAACATTTCAAAAAATATTTAAAATAAAAAAATCCACTATTGAAATGTTGTTTTTAAGTGAAAGAAACTATACTACATTTCAAAATTTAAATTTTATTAATATGGATTTTTGAGCACTTTATGCTTGAACGTATGGAAGAATGATCGTATGGGAATCAGTATATAGGTAACATTTCAAAAAAATTCAAAAAATCAAAAAACTTCTATCGAAATGTTATTTTTAAGTGAAAGAAAAAATACAACAAATCAAAATTTACATTTTATCAATATGGATTTTTGAGCACTTAAGGCTTGAACGTATGGAAGAATGATCGTATGGGAATCAGTATATAGGTAACATTTCAAAAAATTTTAAAAATTCAAAAATCTACTATTGAAATGTTATTTTTAAGTGAAAGAAACAATAAACCATTGCAAAACTTACATTTTATCAATATGGGTTTTTGAGCACTTAAGGCTTGAACGTATGGAATAATAATCGTATGAGAATCAGTATACAGGTAACATTTCAAAAAAATTCAAAAATTCAGAAATCTACTATTGAAATGTTATTTTTAAGTGAAAGAAACAATAAAACGTTTCAAAATTTACATTTTATCAATAAGGATCTTTGAGCACTTAAGGCTTGAACGTATGGAAGAATGATCGTATGAGAATCAGTATATAGGTAACATTTCAAAAAATTTCAAAAAATCAATAATCTACTATTGAAATGTTATTTTTAAGTGAAAGAAACAATAAACCATTTCAAAATTTACATTTTATTTATATGGATTTTTGAGCACCTAAGGCTTGAACGTTTGGAAGACTAATTGTATGAGAATCAGTATATAGGTAACATTTCAAAAAATTTTAAAAATTAAAAAATCTACTATTGAAATGTTTTTTTTAAGTGAAAGAAACAATACAACATTTAAAAATTTAAATTTTATTAATATGGATTTTTGAGCACTTAAAGCTTGAACGTATGGAAGAATGATCATATGGGAATCAGTATATAGGTAACATTTCAAAAAAATTCAAAAAATCAAAAATCTACTATTGAAATGTTATTTTTAAGTGAAAGAAACAATACAACATTTCAAAATTTAAATTTTATCGATATGGATTTTTGAGCACTTAAGGCTTGAACGTATGGAAGAATGATCGTATGGGAATCAGTATATAGGTAACATTTCAAAAAATTTCAAAAATTCAATAATGTTCTATTAAAATGTTTTTTTTAAGTGAATTTAATACTAACCTAAGTGAAAGAAACAATAAACCATTTCAAAATTTACATTTTATCAATATGGATTTTTGAGAACTTAAGGCTTGAACGTATGGAAGAATGATCGTATGAGATCCAGTATATAGGTAACATTTCAAAAAAATTCAAAAATTCAATAATCTACTATTGAAATGTTATTTTTAAGTGAAAGAAACAATAAACATTTCAAATCTTAAAATTTAACAATATGGATTTTTGAGCACTTAAGGCTTGAACGTATGGAAGAATGATCATATGAGAATCAGTATACAGGTAACATTTCAAAATATTTAAAAAATTCAAAAATCTACTATTGAAATGTTATTTTTAAGTGAAAGAAACAATACAACATTTCAAAATTTAATTTTTATCAATATGGATTTTTAGGCACTTAAGGCTTGAACGTATGGAAGAATGATTGTATGGGAATCAGTATATAGGTAACATTTCAAAAAAATTCAAAAATCTAATATTGAAATGTTATTTTTAAGTGAAAGAAACAATAAACCATTTCAATATTTACATTTGCTCAATAAGGATTTTTGAGCACTTAAGGCTTGAATGTATGGAAGAATGATCGTATGGGAATCAGTATATAGGTAACATTTCAAAAAAATTCAAAAATCTAATATTGAAATGTTATTTTTAAGTTAAAGAAACAATAAACCATTTGATTAGTTACATTTATCAATAAGGATTTTTGAGCACTTAAGGCTTGAATGTATGGAAGAATGATCGTATGGGAATCAGTATATAGGTAACATTTCAAAAAAATTCAAAAAATCAAAAAACTTCTATCGAAATGTTATTTTTAAGTGAAAGAAACAATACAACATTTCAAAATTTAAATTTTATCAACATGGATTTTTGAGCACTTAAGGCTTGAACGTATGGAAGAATGATCGTATGGGAATCAGTATATAGGTAACATTTCAAAAAATTTCAAAAATTCAGAAATCTACTATTGAAATGTTATTTTTAAGTGAAAGAAACAATAAACCATTTCAAAATTTACATTTTATTTATATAGATTTTTGAGCACTTAATGCTTGAACGTATGGAAGACTAATCAGTATATAGGTAACATTTCAAAAAATTTAAAAATTAAAAAATCTACTATTGAAATGTTATTTTTAAGTGAAAGAAACAATACAACATTTCAAAATTTAAATTTTATTAATATGGTTTTTTGAGCACTTAATGCTTGAACGTATGGAAGAATGATCGTATGGGAATCAGTATATAGGTAACATTTCAAAAAAATTCAAAAAATCAAAAATCTACTATTGAAATGTTATTTTTAAGTGAAAGAAACAATACAACATTTCAAAATTTAAATTTTATTAATATGGATTTTTGAGCACTTAATGCTTGAACGTATGGAAGAATGATCGTATGGGAATCAGTATATAGGTAACATTTCAAAAAAATTCAAAAATTCAAAAATCTACTATTGAAATGTTATTTTTAAGTGAAAGAAACAATAAAACATTTGAAAATATACATTTATCAATATGGATTTTTGAGCACTTAAGGCTTGAACGTATGGAAGAATGATCGTATGAGAATCAGTATATAGGTAACATTTCAAAAAATATCAAAAATTCAATAATCTACTATTGAAATGTAATTTTTAAGTGAAAGAAACAATAAACCATTTCAAAATTTACATTTTATCAATATGGATTTTTGAGCACTTAAGGCTTGAACGTATGGAAGAATGATCGTATGAGAATCAGTATATAGGTAACATTTCAAAAAATATAAAAAATTCAATAATCTACTATTGAAATGTAATTTTTAAGTGAAAGAAACAATAAACCATTTCAAAATTTACATTTTATCAATATGGATTTCTGAGTACTAAAGGCTTGAACGTATGGAAGAATGATCGTATGAGAATCAGTATATAGGTAACATTTCAAAAAAATTCAAAAATTCAAAAATCTACTATTGAAATGTTATTTTTTAGTGAAAGAAACAATAAACCATTTCAAAATTTAACATTTCAAAAAAATTCAAAAATTCAAAAATCTACTATTGAAACGATATTTTTGAGTGAATTTAATACTAACCTAAGTGAAAGAAACAATAAAACATTTGAAAATATACATTTATCAATATGGATTTTTGAGCACTTAAGGCTTGAACGTATGGAAGAATGATCTTATGAGTGAATTTTTGAGTGAATTTAATACTAACCTAAGTGAAAGAAACAATAAAACATTTGAAAATATACATTTATCAATATGGATTTTTGAGCACTTAAGGCTTGAACGTATGGAAGAATGATCTTATGAGAATCAGTATATAGGTAACATTTAAAAAAATTTCAAAAATTCAATAATTATCTATTGAAATGTATTTTTTAAGTGAATTTAATACTAACCTAAGTGATAGAAACAATAAACCATTTCAAAATTTACATTTTATCAATATGGATTTTTGAGAACTTAAGGCTTGAACGTATGGAAGAATGATCGTATGAGAATCAGTATATAAGTAACATTTCAAAAAATTTCAAAAATTCAAAAATCTACTATTGAAACGTTATTTTTGAGTGAATTTAATACTAACCTAAGTGAAAGAAACAATAAACCATTTCCAAATTTAAATTCTATCAATATGGATTTTTGAGATCTTAAGGCTTGAACATATGGAAGAATGATCATATGAGATCCAGTATATAGGTAACATTTCAAAAAAATTCAAAAACTCAAAAATCTACGATTGAAATGTTATTTTTAAGTGAAAGAAACAATAAAACGTTTCAAAATTTACATTTTATCAATATGGATCTTTGAGCACTTAAGGCTTGAACGTATGGAAGAATGATCGTATGAGAATCAGTATATAGGTAACATTTCAAAAAATTTCAAAAATTCAATAATATACTATTGAAATGTTATTTTTTAGTGAAAGAAACAATAAACCATTTCAAGATTTACATATTATTTATATGGATTTTTGAGATCTTAAGGCTTGAACGTATGGAAGAATGATCGTAGGATATCCAGTTTATAGGTAACATTTCAAAAAAATTCAAAAATTCAGAAATCTACTATTGAAATGTTATTTTTAAGTGAAAGAAACAATAAAACGTTTCAAAATTTACATTTTATCAATAAGGATCTTTGAGCACTTAAGGCTTGAACGTATGGAAGAATGATCGTATGAGAATCAGTATATAGGTAACATTTCAAAAAATTTCAAAAAATCAATAATCTACTATTGAAATGTTATTTTTTAGTGAAAGAAACAATAAAACATTTCAAAATTTACATTTTATCAATATGGATTTTTGAGCAGTTAAGGCTTGAACGTATGGAAGAATGATCATATGAGAATCAGTATACAGGGAACATTTCAAAAAATTTTTAAAATTAAAAAATTCACTATTGAAATGTTATTTTTAAGTGAAAGAAACTATACTACATTTCAAAATTTAAATTTTATTAATATGGATTTTTGAGCACTTAATGCTTGAACGTATGGAAGAATGATCGTATGAGAATCAGTATATAGGTAACATTTCAAAAAATATCAAAAATTCAATAATCTACTATTGAAATGTAATTTTTAAGTGAAAGAAACAATAAACCATTTCAAAATTTACATTTTATCAATATGGATTTTTGAGCACTTAAGGCTTGAACGTATGGAAGAATGATCGTATGAGAATCAGTATATAGGTAACATTTCAAAAAATATAAAAAATTCAATAATCTACTATTGAAATGTAATTTTTAAGTGAAAGAAACAATAAACCATTTCAAAATTTACATTTTATCAATATGGATTTCTGAGTACTAAAGGCTTGAACGTATGGAAGAATGATCGTATGAGAATCAGTATATAGGTAACATTTCAAAAAAATTCAAAAATTCAAAAATCTACTATTGAAATGTTATTTTTTAGTGAAAGAAACAATAAACCATTTCAAAATTTAACATTTCAAAAAAATTCAAAAATTCAAAAATCTACTATTGAAACGATATTTTTGAGTGAATTTAATACTAACCTAAGTGAAAGAAACAATAAAACATTTGAAAATATACATTTATCAATATGGATTTTTGAGCACTTAAGGCTTGAACGTATGGAAGAATGATCTTATGAGAATCAGTATATAGGTAACATTTAAAAAAATTTCAAAAATTCAATAATTATCTATTGAAATGTATTTTTTAAGTGAATTTAATACTAACCTAAGTGATAGAAACAATAAACCATTTCCAAATTTAAATTCTATCAATATGGATTTTTGAGATCTTAAGGCTTGAACATATGGAAGAATGATCATATGAGATCCAGTATATAGGTAACATTTCAAAAAAATTCAAAAACTCAAAAATCTACGATTGAAATGTTATTTTTAAGTGAAAGAAACAATAAAACGTTTCAAAATTTACATTTTATCAATATGGATCTTTGAGCACTTAAGGCTTGAACGTATGGAAGAATGATCGTATGAGAATCAGTATATAGGTAACATTTCAAAAAATTTCAAAAATTCAATAATCTACTATTGAAATGTTATTTTTTAGTGAAAGAAACAATAAACCATTTCAAGATTTACATATTATTTATATGGATTTTTGAGATCTTAAGGCTTGAACGTATGGAAGAATGATCGTAGGATATCCAGTTTATAGGTAACATTTCAAAAAAATTCAAAAATTCAGAAATCTACTATTGAAATGTTATTTTTAAGTGAAAGAAACAATAAAACGTTTCAAAATTTACATTTTATCAATAAGGATCTTTGAGCACTTAAGGCTTGAACGTATGGAAGAATGATCGTATGAGAATCAGTATATAGGTAACATTTCAAAAAATTTCAAAAAATCAATAATCTACTATTGAAATGTAATTTTTAAGTGAAAGAAACAATAAACCATTTCAAAATTTACATTTTATCAATATGGATTTCTGAGTACTAAAGGCTTGAACGTATGGAAGAATGATCGTATGAGAATCAGTATATAGGTAACATTTCAAAAAAATTCAAAAATTCAAAAATCTACTATTGAAATGTTATTTTTTAGTGAAAGAAACAATAAACCATTTCAAAATTTAACATTTCAAAAAAATTCAAAAATTCAAAAATCTACTATTGAAACGATATTTTTGAGTGAATTTAATACTAACCTAAGTGAAAGAAACAATAAAACATTTGAAAATATACATTTATCAATATGGATTTTTGAGCACTTAAGGCTTGAACGTATGGAAGAATGATCTTATGAGAATCAGTATATAGGTAACATTTAAAAAAATTTCAAAAATTCAATAATTATCTATTGAAATGTATTTTTTAAGTGAATTTAATACTAACCTAAGTGATAGAAACAATAAACCATTTCAAAATTTACATTTTATCAATATGGATTTTTGAGAACTTAAGGCTTGAACGTATGGAAGAATGATCGTATGAGATCCAGTGTATAGGTAACATTTCAAAAAAATTCAAAAATTCAAAAATCTACTATTGAAACGTTATTTTTGAGTAAATTTAATACTAACCTAAGTGAAAGAAATAATAAAACATTTCAAAATTTACATTTATCAATATAGATTTTTGAGCACTTAAGGCTTGAACGTATGGAAGAATGATCGTATGAGAATCAGTATATAGGTAATATTTCAAAAAATTTCAAAAATTCAAAAATCTACTATTGAAACGTTATTTTTGAGTGAATTTAATACTAACCTAAGTGAAAGAAACAATAAACCATTTCCAAATTTAAATTCTATCAATATGGATTTTTGAGATCTTAAGGCTTGAACATATGGAAGAATGATCATATGAGATCCAGTATATAGGTAACATTTCAAAAAAATTCAAAAACTCAAAAATCTACGATTGAAATGTTATTTTTAAGTGAAAGAAACAATAAAACGTTTCAAAATTTACATTTTATCAATATGGATCTTTGAGCACTTAAGGCTTGAACGTATGGAAGAATGATCGTATGAGAATCAGTATATAGGTAACATTTCAAAAAATTTCAAAAATTCAATAATCTACTATTGAAATGTTATTTTTTAGTGAAAGAAACAATAAACCATTTCAAGATTTACATATTATTTATATGGATTTTTGAGATCTTAAGGCTTGAACGTATGGAAGAATGATCGTAGGATATCCAGTTTATAGGTAACATTTCAAAAAAATTCAAAAATTCAGAAATCTACTATTGAAATGTTATTTTTAAGTGAAAGAAACAATAAAACGTTTCAAAATTTACATTTTATCAATAAGGATCTTTGAGCACTTAAGGCTTGAACGTATGGAAGAATGATCGTATGAGAATCAGTATATAGGTAACATTTCAAAAAATTTCAAAAAATCAATAATCTACTATTGAAATGTTATTTTTTAGTGAAAGAAACAATAAAACATTTCAAAATTTACATTTTATCAATATGGATTTTTGAGCAGTTAAGGCTTGAACGTATGGAAGAATGATCATATGAGAATCAGTATACAGGGAACATTTCAAAAAATTTTTAAAATTAAAAAATTCACTATTGAAATGTTATTTTTAAGTGAAAGAAACTATACTACATTTCAAAATTTAAATTTTATTAATATGGATTTTTGAGCACTTAATGCTTGAACGTATGGAAGAATGATCGTATGGGAATCAGTATATAGGTAACATTTCAAAAAAATTCAAAAAATCAAAAATCTACTATTGAAATGTTATTTTTAAGTGAAAGAAACAATACAACATTTCAAAATTTAAATTTTATCGATATGGATTTTTGAGCACTTAAGGCTTGAACGTATGGAAGAATGATCGTATGGGAATCAGTATATAGGTAACATTTCAAAAAATTTCAAAAATTCAATAATGTTCTATTAAAATGTTTTTTTTAAGTGAAAGAAACAATACAACATTTCAAAATTTAAATTTTATTAATATGGATTTTTGAGCACTTAATGCTTGAACGTATGGAAGAATGATCGTATGGGAATCAGTATATAGGTAACATTTCAAAAAAATTCAAAAAATCAAAAATCTACTATTGAAATGTTATTTTTAAGTGAAAGAAACAATACAACATTTCAAAATTTAAATTTTATCGATATGGATTTTTGAGCACTTAAGGCTTGAACGTATGGAAGAATGATCGTATGGGAATCAGTATATAGGTAACATTTCAAAAAATTTCAAAAATTCAATAATGTTCTATTAAAATGTTTTTTTTAAGTGAATTTAATACTAACCTAAGTGAAAGAAACAATAAACCATTTCAAAATTTACATTTTATCAATATGGATTTTTGAGAACTTAAGGCTTGAACGTATGGAAGAATGATCGTATGAGATCCAGTATATAGGTAACATTTCAAAAAATTTTAAAAATTCAAAAATCTACTATTGAAATGTTATTTTTAAGTGAAAGAAACAATAAACCATTGCAAAACTTACATTTTATCAATATGGGTTTTTGAGCACTTAAGGCTTGAACGTATGGAAGAATAATCGTATGAGAATCAGTATACAGGTAACATTTCAAAATATTTAAAAAATTCAAAAATCTACTATTGAAATGTTATTTTTAAGTGAAAGAAACAATAAACGTTTCAAATCTTAAATTTTATCAATATGGATTTTTGAGCACTTAAGGCTTGAACGTATGGAAGAATGATCATATGAGAATCAGTATACAGGTAACATTTCAAAATATTTAAAAAATTCAAAAATCTACTATTGAAATGTTATTTTTAAGTGAAAGAAACAATACAACATTTCAAAATTTAATTTTTATCAATATGGATTTTTAGGCACTTAAGGCTTGAACGTATGGAAGAATGATTGTATGGGAATCAGTATATAGGTAACATTTCAAAAAAATTCAAAAATCTAATATTGAAATGTTATTTTTAAGTGAAAGAAACAATAAACCATTCAATATTTACATTTTCTCAATAAGGATTTTTGAGCACTTAAGGCTTGAATGTATGGAAGAATGATCGTATGGGAATCAGTATATAGGTAGCATTTCAAAAAAATTCAAAAATCTAATATTGAAATGTTATTTTTAAGTGAAAGAAACAATTAACCATTTGATTAGTTACATTTATCAATAAGGATTTTTGAGCACTTAAGGCTTGAATGTATGGAAGAATGATCGTATGGGAATCAGTATATAGGTAACATTTCAAAAAAATTCAAAAAATCAAAAAACTTCTATCGAAATGTTATTTTTAAGTGAAAGAAACAATACAACATTTCAAAATTTAAATTTTATCAATATGGATTTTTGAGCACTTAAGGCTTGAACGTATGGAAGAATGATCGTATGGGAATCAGTATATAGGTAACATTTCAAAAAATTTCAAAAATTCAAAAATCTACTATTGAAATGTTACTTTGAAGTGAAAGAAACAATGCAACATTTCAAATCCTAGATTTTATCAATATGGATTTTTGAGCACTTAAGGCTTGAACGTATGGAAGAATGATCGTATGGGAATCAGTATATAGGTAACATTTCAAAAAATTTCAAAAATTAAAAAATCTACTATTGAAATGTTATTTTTAAGTGAAAGAAACAATACAACATTTCAAAATTTAAATTTTATTAATATGGATTTTTGAGCACTTAATGCTTGAACGTATGGAAGAATGATCGTATGGGAATCAGTATATAGGTAACATTTCAAAAAAATTCAAAAAATCAAAAATCTACTATTGAAATGTTATTTTTAAGTGAAAGAATCAATACAACATTTCAAAATTTAAATTTTATCGATATGGATTTTTGAGCACTTAAGGCTTGAACGTATGGAAGAATGATCGTATGGGAATCAGTATATAGGTAACATTTCAAAAAATTTCAAAAATTCAATAATGTTCTATTACAATGTTTTTTTTAAGTGAATTTAATACTAACCTAAGTGAAAGAAACAATAAACCATTTCAAAATTTACATTTTATCAATATGGATTTTTGAGAACTTAAGGCTTGAACGTATGGAAGAATGATCGTATGAGATCCAGTATATAGGTAACATTTCAAAAAAATTCAAAAAGTCAATAATCTACTATAGAAATGTTATTTTGAAATGAAAGAAACAATAAACCATTGCAAAATTTACATTTTATCAATATGAGTTTTTGAGCACTTAAGGCTTGAACGTATGGAAGAAAAATCGTATGAGAATCAGTATATAGGTAACATTTCAAAAAAATTCAAAAACTAAAAAATCTACTATTGAAATGTTATTTTTAAGTGAAAGAAACAATAAAACGTTTCAAAATTTACATTTTATCAATATGGATCTTTGAGCACTTAAGGCTTGAACGTATGGAAGAATGATCGTATAAGAATCAGTATATAGGTAACATTTAAAAAAATTTTTAAAATTCAATAATCTACTATTGAAATGTTATTTTTAAGTGAAAGAAACAATAAACCATTTCAAAATTTACATTTTATTTATATGGATTTTTGAGATCTTAAGGCTTGAACGTATGGAAGAATGATCGTATGAGATTCAGTATATAGGTAACATTTCAAAATATTTAAAAAATTCAAAAATCTACTATTGAAATGTTATTTTTAAGTGAAAGAAACAATAAACATTTCAAATCTTAAATTTTATCAATATGGATTTTTGAGCACTTAAGGCTTGAACGTATGGAAGAATGATCATATGAGAATCAGTATACAGGTAACATTTCAAAATATTTAAAAAATTCAAAAATCTACTATTGAAATGTTATTTTTAAGTGAAAGAAACAATACAAAATTTCAAAATTTAATTTTTATCAATATGGATTTTTAGGCACTTAAGGCTTGAACGTATGGAAGAATGATTGTATGGGAATCAGTATATAGGTAACATTTCAAAAAAATTCAAAAATCTAATATTGAAATGTTATTTTTAAGTGAAAGAAACAATAAACCATTTCAATATTTACATTTTCTCAATAAGGATTTTTGAGCACTTAAAGCTTGAATGTATGGAAGAATGATCGTATGGGAATCAGTATATAGGTAACATTTCAAAAAAATTCAAAAATCTAATATTGAAATGTTATTTTTAAGTGAAAGAAACAATAAACCATTTAATTAGTTACATTTATCAATAAGGATTTTTGAGCACTTAAGGCTTGAATGTATGGAAGAATGATCGTATGGGAATCAGTATATAGGTAACATTTCAAAAAAATTCAAAAAATCAAAAAACTTCTATCGAAATGTTATTTTTAAGTGAAAGAAACAATACAACATTTCAAAATTTAAATTTTATCAATATGGATTTTTGAGCACTTTAGGCTTGAACGTATGGAAGAATGATCGTATGGGAATCAGTATATAGGTAACATTTCAAAAAATTTCAAAAATTCAGAAATCTACTATTGAAATGTTATTTTTAAGTGAAAGAGACAATAAACCATTTCAAAATTTACATTTTATTTATATGGATTTTTGAGCACTTAAGGCTTGAACGTATGGAAGACTAATTGTATGGGAATCAGTATATAGGTAACATTTCAAAAAAATTCAAAAATCTAATATTGAAATGTTATTTTTAAGTGAAAGAAACAATAAACCATTTGCTTAGTTACATTTATCAATAAGGATTTTTGAGCACTTAAGGCTTGAATGTATGGAAGAATGATCGTATGGGAATCAGTATATAGGTAACATTTCAAAAAAATTCAAAAATCTAATATTGAAATGTTATTTTTAAGTGAAAGAAACAATAAACCATTTGATTAGTTACATTTATCAATAAGGATTTTTGAGCACTTAAGGCTTGAATGTATGGAAGAATGATCGTATGGGAATCAGTATATAGGTAACATTTCAAAAAAATTCAAAAAATCAAAAATCTACTATTGAAATGTTATTTTTAAGTGAAAGAAACAATACAACATTTCAAAATTTAAATTTTATCGATATGGATTTTTGAGCACTTAAGGCTTGAACGTGTGGAAGAATAATCGTATGAGAATCAGTATACAGGTAACATTTCAAAATATTTAAAAAATTCAAAAATCTACTATTGATATGTTATTTTTAAGTGAAAGAAACAATAAACATTTCAAATCTTAAATTTTATCAATATGGATTTTTGAGCACTTAAGGCTTGAACGTATGGAAGAATGATCATATGAGAATCAGTATACAGGTAACATTTCAAAATATTTAAAAAATTCAAAAATCTACTATTGAAATGTTATTTTGAAGTGAAAGAAACAATACAACATTTCAAAATTTAATTTTTATCAATATGGATTTTTGAGCACTTAAGGCTTGAACGTATGGAAGAATGATTGTATGGGAATCAGTATATAGGTAACATTTCAAAAAAATTCAAAAATCTAATATTGAAATGTTATTTTTAAGTGAAAGAAACAATAAGCCATTTAAATATTTACATTTTCTCAATAAGGATTTTTGAGCACTTAAGGCTTGAATGTATGGAAGAATGATCGTATGGGAATCAGTATATAGGTAACATTTCAAAAAAATTCAAAAATCTAATATTGAAATGTTATTTTTAAGTGAAAGAAACAATAAACCATTTGATTAGTTACATTTATCAATAAGGATTTTTGAGCACTTAAGGCTTGAATGTATGGAAGAATGATCGTATGGGAATCAGTATATAGGTAACATTTCAAAAAAATTCAAAAAATCAAAAAACTTCTATCGAAATGTTATTTTTAAGTGAAAGAAACAATACAACATTTCAAAATTTAAATTTTATCAATATGGATTTTTAGGCACTTAAGGCTTGAACGTATGGAAGAATGATTGTATGGG
This sequence comes from Phortica okadai, assembly GCA_034638295.1. Classification (NCBI taxonomy): domain Eukaryota; kingdom Metazoa; phylum Arthropoda; class Insecta; order Diptera; family Drosophilidae; genus Phortica; species Phortica okadai. The sequence continues at coordinate 139,486 of JAWUZV010000032.1, read as the reverse complement.
AATCAGTATATAGGTAACATTTCAAAAAAATTCAAAAATCTAATATTGAAATGTTATTTTTAAGTGAAAGAAACAATAAACCATTTCAATATTTACATTTTCTCAATAAGGATTTTTGAGCACTTAAGGCTTGAATGTATGGAAGAATGATCGTATGGGAATCAGTATATAGGTAACATTTCAAAAAAATTCAAAAATCTAATATTGAAATGTTATTTTTAAGTGAAAGAAACAATAAACCATTTGATTAGTTACATTTATCAATAAGGATTTTTGGGCACTTAAGGCTTGAATGTATGGAAGAATGATCGTATAGGAATCAGTATATAGGTAACATTTCAAAAAATTTTAAAAATTAAAAAATCTACTATTGAAATGTTATTTTTAAGTGAAAGAAACAATACAACATTTCAAAATTTAAATTTTATCGATATGGATTTTTGAGCACTTAAGGCTTGAACGTATGGAAGAATGATCGTATGGGAATCCGTATATAGGTAACATTTCAAAAAATTTCAAAAATTCAATAATGTTCTATTAAAATGTTTTTTTTAAGTGAATTTAATAATAACCTAAGTGAAAGAAACAATAAACCATTTCAAAATTTACATTTTATCAATATGAGTTTTTGAGCACTTAAGGCTTGAACGTATGGAAGAATAATCGTATGAGAATCAGTATATAGGTAACATTTCAAAAAATTTTAAAAATTAAAAAATCTACTATTGAAATGTTATTTTTTAGTGAAAGAAACAATAAACCATTTCAAAATTTACATTTTATTTATATGGATTTTTGACATCTTAAGGCTTGAACGTATGGAAGAATGATCGTAGGATATCCAGTATATAGGTAACATTTCAAAATAATTCAAAAATTCGGAAATCTACTATTGAAATGTTATTTTTAAGTGAAAGAAACAATAAACCATTGCAAAATTTATATTTTATCAATATGGATTTTTGAGCACTTAAGGCTTGAACGTATGGAAGAATAATCGTATGAGAATCAGTATATAGGTAACATTTCAAAAAATTCAAAAATTCAAAAATCTACTATTGAAATGTTATTTTTAAGTGAAAGAAACAATAAAACATTTCAAAATTTAAATTTATCAATATGGATTTTTGAGCACTTAAGGCTTGAACGTATGGAAGAATGATCGTATAAGAATCAGTATATAGGTAACATTTAAAAAAATTTTTAAAATTCAATAATCTACTATTGAAATGTTATTTTTTTAGAGAAAGAAACAATAAACCATTTCAAAATTTACATTTTATTTATATGGATTTTTGAGATCTTAAGGCTTGAACGTATGGAAGAATGATCGTATGAGATTCAGTATATAGGTAACATTTCAAAAAATTTTAAAAATTCAAAAATCTACTATTGAAATGTTATTTTTAAGTGAAAGAAACAATAAACCATTGCAAAACTTACATTTTATCAATATGGGTTTTTGAGCACTTAAGGCTTGAACGTATGGAAGATCATATGAGAATCAGTATACAGGTAACATTTCAAAATATTTAAAAAATTCAAAAATCTACTATTGAAATGTTATTTTTAAGTGAAAGAAACAATACAACATTTCAAAATTTAATTTTTATCAATATGGATTTTTAGGCACTTAAGACTTGAACGTATGGAAGAATGATTGTATGGGAATCAGTATATAGGTAACATTTCAAAAAATTTCTAAAATCTAATATTGAAATGTTATTTTTAAGTGAAAGAAACAATAAACCATTTCAATATTTACATTTTCTCAATAAGGATTTTTGAGCACTTAAGGCTTGAATGTATGGAAGAATGATCGTATGGGAATCAGTATATAGGTAACATTTCAAAAAAATTCAAAAATCTAATATTGAAATGTTATTTTTAAGTGAAAGAAACAATAAACCATTTGATTAGTTACATTTATCAATAAGGATTTTTGAGCACTTAAGGCTTGAATGTATGGAAGAATGATCGTATAGGAATCAGTATATAGGTAACATTTAAAAAAAATTCAAAAATTCAATAATCTACTATTGAAATGTTATTTTTTAGTGAAAGAAACAATAAACCATTTCAAAATTTACATTTTATTTATATGGATTTTTGAGATCTTAAGGCTTGAACGTATGGAAGAATGATCGGATGAGATCCAGTATATAGGTAACATTTCAAAAAATTTCTAAAATTCAAAAATCTACTATTGAAATGTTATTTTTAAGTGAAAGAAACAATAAACCATTTCAAAATTTACATTTTATTTATATGAATTTTTGAGCACTTAAGGCTTGAACGTATGGAAGAATGATCGTATGAGATCCAGTATATAGGTAACATTTCAAAAAATTTATAAAATTCAAAAATGTACTATTGAAATGTTATTTTTTAGTGAAAGAAACAATAAACCATTTCAAAATTTACATTTTATTTATATGGATTTTTGAGATCTTAAGGCTTGAACGTATGGAAGAATGATCGGATGAGATCCAGTATATAGGTAACATTTAAAAAAATTTCTAAAATTCAAAAATCTACTATTGAAATGTTATTTTTAAGTGAAAGAAACAATAAACCATTTCAAAATTTACATTTTATTTATATGAATTTTTGAGATCTTAAGGCTTGAACGTATGGAAGAATGATCGTATGAGATTCAGTATATAGGTAACATTTCAAAAAATTTTAAAAATTCAAAAATCTACTATTGAAATGTTATTTTTAAGTGAAAGAAACAATAAACCATTGCAAAACTTACATTTTATCAATATGGGTTTTTGAGCACTTAATGCTTGAACGTATGGAAGAATAATCGTATGAGAATCAGTATATAGGTAACATTTCAAAAAATTTCAAAAATTAAAAAATCTACTATTCTAATATTATTTTTAAGTGAAAGAAACTATTCAACATTTCAAAATTTAAATTTTATTAATATGGATTTTTGAGCACTTAAGGCTTGAACGTATGGAAGAATGATCGTATGGGAATCAGTATATATGTAACATTTCAAAAAATTTCAAAAATTTAATAATGTTCTATTAAAATTTTATTTTTAAGTGAATTTAATACTAACCTAAGTGAAAGAAACAATAAAACATTTCAAAATTTACATTTTATCAATATGGATTTTTGAGCACTTAAGGCTTGAACGTATGGAAGAATGATCGTATGAGAATCAGTATATAGGTAACATTTCAAAAAATTTCAAAAATTCAATAATCTACTATTGAAATGTTATTTTTTAGTGAAAGAAACAATAAACCATTTCAAAATTTACATTTTATTTATATGGATTTTTGAGATCTTAAGGCTTGAACGTATGGAAGAATGATCGTATGAGATCCAGTATATAGGTAACATTTCAAAAAAATTCAAAAATTCAAAAATCTACTATTGCAATGTTATTTTTAAGTGAAAGAAACAATAAACCATTTCAAAACTTACATTTTATCAATATGGGGTTTTGAGCATTTAACTCTTGAACGTATGGAAGAATAATCGTATAAGAATCAGTATATAGGTAACATTTCAAAAAATTTCAAAAATTCAAAAATCTACTATTTCAATGTTATTTTTAAGTGAAAGAAACAATTAAACATTTCAAATCTTAAATTTTATCAATATGGATTTTTGAGCACTTAACTCTTGAACGTATGGAAGAATAATCGTATGAGAATCAGTATATAGGTAACATTTCAAAAAAATTCAAAAATTCAATAATCTACTATTGAAATGTTATTGTTTAGTGAAAGAAACAATAAGCCATTTCAAAATTTACATTTTATCAAAATGGATTTTTGAGAACTTAAGGCTTGAACGTATGGAAGAATGATCGTATGAGAATCAGTATATAGGTAGCATTTCAAAAAAATTCAATAATCTACTATTGAAATGTTATTTTTGAGTGAATTTAATACTAACCTAAGTGAAAGAAACTATAAACCATTTTAAAATTTAAATTTTATGAATAAGGATTTTTGAGCACTTAAGGCTTGAACGTATGGAAGAATGATCGTATGGGAATCAGTATATAATAACATTTCAAAAAAATTCAAAAATTCAAAAATCTACTATTAAATGTTATATTTAAGTGAATTTAATACTAACCTCAGTGAAAGAAACAATAAAACATTTGAAAATATACATTTATCAATATGGATTTTTGAGCACTTAAGGCTTGAACGTATGGAAGAATGATCGTATGAGGATCAGTATATAGGTAACATTTCAAAAAATTTTAAAAATTCAATAATCTACTATTGAAATGTTATTTTTTAGTGAAAGAAACAATAAACCATTTCAAAATGTACATTTTATTTATATGGATTTTTGAGATCTTAAGGCTTGAACGTATGGAAGAATGATCGTATGAGATCCAGTATATAGGTAACATTTCAAAAAAATTCAAAAATTCAAAAATCTACTATTGCAATGTTATTTTTAAGTAAAAGAAACAATAAACCATTGAAAAACTTACATTTTATCAATATGGGGTTTTGAGCATTTAACTCTTGAACGTATGGAAGAATAATCGTATAAGAATCAGTATATAGGTAACATTTCAAAAAATTTCAAAAATTCAAAAATCTACTATTTCAATGTTATTTTTAAGTAAAAGAAACAATAAACCATTGAAAAACTTACATTTTATCAATATGGGGTTTTGAGCATTTAACTCTTGAACGTATGGAAGAATAATCGTATGAGAATCAGTATATAGGTAACATTTCAAAAAAATTCAAAAATTCAATAATCTACTATTGAAATGTTATTGTTTAGTGAAAGAAACAATAAGCCATTTCAAAATTTACATTTTATCAAAATGGATTTTTGAGAACTTAAGGCTTGAACGTATGGAAGAATGATCGTATGAGAATCAGTATATAGGTAGCATTTCAAAAAAATTCAATAATCTACTATTGAAATGTTATTTTTGAGTGAATTTAATACTAACCTAAGTGAAAGAAACTATAAACCATTTTAAAATTTAAATTTTATGAATAAGGATTTTTGAGCACTTAAGGCTTGAACGTATGGAAGAATGATCGTATGGGAATCAGTATATAATAACATTTCAAAAAAATTCAAAAATTCAAAAATCTACTATTAAATGTTATATTTAAGTGAATTTAATACTAACCTCAGTGAAAGAAACAATAAAACATTTGAAAATATACATTTATCAATATGGATTTTTGAGCACTTAAGGCTTGAACGTATGGAAGAATGATCGTATGAGGATCAGTATATAGGTAACATTTAAAAAAAATTCAAAAATTCAATAATCTACTATTGAAATGTTATTTTTTAGTGAAAGAAACAATAAACCATTTCAAAATTTACATTTTATTTATATGGATTTTTGAGATCTTAAGGCTTGAACGTATGGAAGAATGATCGGATGAGATCCAGTATATAGGTAAGATTTCAAAAAATTTCTAAAATTCAAAAATCTACTATTGAAATGTTATTTTTAAGTGAAAGAAACAATAAACCATTTCAAAATTTACATTTTATTTATATGAATTTTTGAGCACTTAAGGCTTGAACGTATGGAAGAATGATCGTATGAGATCCAGTATATAGGTAACATTTCAAAAAATTTCTAAAATTCAAAAATGTACTATTGAAATGTTATTTTTTAGTGAAAGAAACAATAAACCATTTCAAAATTTACATTTTATTTATATGGATTTTTGAGATCTTAAGGCTTGAACGTATGGAAGAATGATCGGATGAGATCCAGTATATAGGTAACATTTAAAAAAATTTCTAAAATTCAAAAATCTACTATTGAAATGTTATTTTTAAGTGAAAGAAACAATAAACCATTTCAAAATTTACATTTTATTTATATGAATTTTTGAGATCTTAAGGCTTGAACGTATGGAAGAATGATCGTATGAGATTCAGTATATAGGTAACATTTCAAAAAATTTTAAAAATTCAAAAATCTACTATTGAAATGTTATTTTTAAGTGAAAGAAACAATAAACCATTGCAAAACTTACATTTTATCAATATGGGTTTTTGAGCACTTAATGCTTGAACGTATGGAAGAATAATCGTATGAGAATCAGTATATAGGTAACATTTCAAAAAATTTCAAAAATTAAAAAATCTACTATTCTAATATTATTTTTAAGTGAAAGAAACTATTCAACATTTCAAAATTTAAATTTTATTAATATGGATTTTTGAGCACTTAAGGCTTGAACGTATGGAAGAATGATCGTATGGGAATCAGTATATATGTAACATTTCAAAAAATTTCAAAAATTTAATAATGTTCTATTAAAATTTTATTTTTAAGTGAATTTAATACTAACCTAAGTGAAAGAAACAATAAAACATTTCAAAATTTACATTTTATCAATATGGATTTTTGAGCACTTAAGGCTTGAACGTATGGAAGAATGATCGTATGAGAATCAGTATATAGGTAACATTTCAAAAAATTTCAAAAATTCAATAATCTACTATTGAAATGTTATTTTTTAGTGAAAGAAACAATAAACCATTTCAAAATTTACATTTTATTTATATGGATTTTTGAGATCTTAAGGCTTGAACGTATGGAAGAATGATCGTATGAGATCCAGTATATAGGTAACATTTCAAAAAAATTCAAAAATTCAAAAATCTACTATTGCAATGTTATTTTTAAGTGAAAGAAACAATAAACCATTTCAAAACTTACATTTTATCAATATGGGGTTTTGAGCATTTAACTCTTGAACGTATGGAAGAATAATCGTATAAGAATCAGTATATAGGTAACATTTCAAAAAATTTCAAAAATTCAAAAATCTACTATTTCAATGTTATTTTTAAGTGAAAGAAACAATTAAACATTTCAAATCTTAAATTTTATCAATATGGGGTTTTGAGCATTTAACTCTTGAACGTATGGAAGAATAATCGTATAAGAATCAGTATATAGGTAACATTTCAAAAAATTTCAAAAATTCAAAAATCTACTATTTCAATGTTATTTTTAAGTAAAAGAAACAATAAACCATTGAAAAACTTACATTTTATCAATATGGGGTTTTGAGCATTTAACTCTTGAACGTATGGAAGAATAATCGTATGAGAATCAGTATATAGGTAACATTTCAAAAAAATTCAAAAATTCAATAATCTACTATTGAAATGTTATTGTTTAGTGAAAGAAACAATAAGCCATTTCAAAATTTACATTTTATCAAAATGGATTTTTGAGAACTTAAGGCTTGAACGTATGGAAGAATGATCGTATGAGAATCAGTATATAGGTAGCATTTCAAAAAAATTCAATAATCTACTATTGAAATGTTATTTTTGAGTGAATTTAATACTAACCTAAGTGAAAGAAACTATAAACCATTTTAAAATTTAAATTTTATGAATAAGGATTTTTGAGCACTTAAGGCTTGAACGTATGGAAGAATGATCGTATGGGAATCAGTATATAATAACATTTCAAAAAAATTCAAAAATTCAAAAATCTACTATTAAATGTTATATTTAAGTGAATTTAATACTAACCTCAGTGAAAGAAACAATAAAACATTTGAAAATATACATTTATCAATATGGATTTTTGAGCACTTAAGGCTTGAACGTATGGAAGAATGATCGTATGAGGATCAGTATATAGGTAACATTTAAAAAAAATTCAAAAATTCAATAATCTACTATTGAAATGTTATTTTTTAGTGAAAGAAACAATAAACCATTTCAAAATTTACATTTTATTTATATGGATTTTTGAGATCTTAAGGCTTGAACGTATGGAAGAATGATCGGATGAGATCCAGTATATAGGTAACATTTCAAAAAATTTCTAAAATTCAAAAATCTACTATTGAAATGTTATTTTTAAGTGAAAGAAACAATAAACCATTTCAAAATTTACATTTTATTTATATGAATTTTTGAGCACTTAAGGCTTGAACGTATGGAAGAATGATCGTATGAGATCCAGTATATAGGTAACATTTCAAAAAATTTCTAAAATTCAAAATTGTACTATTGAAATGTTATTTTTTAGTGAAAGAAACAATAAACCATTTCAAAATTTACATTTTATTTATATGGATTTTTGAGATCTTAAGGCTTGAACGTATGGAAGAATGATCGGATGAGATCCAGTATATAGGTAACATTTAAAAAAATTTCTAAAATTCAAAAATCTACTATTGAAATGTTATTTTTAAGTGAAAGAAACAATAAACCATTTCAAAATTTACATTTTATTTATATGAATTTTTGAGATCTTAAGGCTTGAACGTATGGAAGAATGATCGTATGAGATTCAGTATATAGGTAACATTTCAAAAAATTTTAAAAATTCAAAAATCTACTATTGAAATGTTATTTTTAAGTGAAAGAAACAATAAACCATTGCAAAACTTACATTTTATCAATATGGGTTTTTGAGCACTTAATGCTTGAACGTATGGAAGAATAATCGTATGAGAATCAGTATATAGGTAACATTTCAAAAAATTTCAAAAATTAAAAAATCTACTATTCTAATATTATTTTTAAGTGAAAGAAACTATTCAACATTTCAAAATTTAAATTTTATTAATATGGATTTTTGAGCACTTAAGGCTTGAACGTATGGAAGAATGATCGTATGGGAATCAGTATATATGTAACATTTCAAAAAATTTCAAAAATTTAATAATGTTCTATTAAAATTTTATTTTTAAGTGAATTTAATACTAACCTAAGTGAAAGAAACAATAAAACATTTCAAAATTTACATTTTATCAATATGGATTTTTGAGCACTTAAGGCTTGAACGTATGGAAGAATGATCGTATGAGAATCAGTATATAGGTAACATTTCAAAAAATTTCAAAAATTCAATAATCTACTATTGAAATGTTATTTTTTAGTGAAAGAAACAATAAACCATTTCAAAATTTACATTTTATTTATATGGATTTTTGAGATCTTAAGGCTTGAACGTATGGAAGAATGATCGTATGAGATCCAGTATATAGGTAACATTTCAAAAAAATTCAAAAATTCAAAAATCTACTATTGCAATGTTATTTTTAAGTGAAAGAAACAATAAACCATTTCAAAACTTACATTTTATCAATATGGGGTTTTGAGCATTTAACTCTTGAACGTATGGAAGAATAATCGTATAAGAATCAGTATATAGGTAACATTTCAAAAAATTTCAAAAATTCAAAAATCTACTATTTCAATGTTATTTTTAAGTGAAAGAAACAATTAAACATTTCAAATCTTAAATTTTATCAATATGGATTTTTGAGCACTTAACTCTTGAACGTATGGAAGAATAATCGTATGAGAATCAGTATATAGGTAACATTTCAAAAAAATTCAAAAATTCAATAATCTACTATTGAAATGTTATTGTTTAGTGAAAGAAACAATAAGCCATTTCAAAATTTACATTTTATCAAAATGGATTTTTGAGAACTTAAGGCTTGAACGTATGGAAGAATGATCGTATGAGAATCAGTATATAGGTAGCATTTCAAAAAAATTCAATAATCTACTATTGAAATGTTATTTTTGAGTGAATTTAATACTAACCTAAGTGAAAGAAACTATAAACCATTTTAAAATTTAAATTTTATGAATAAGGATTTTTGAGCACTTAAGGCTTGAACGTATGGAAGAATGATCGTATGGGAATCAGTATATAATAACATTTCAAAAAAATTCAAAAATTCAAAAATCTACTATTAAATGTTATATTTAAGTGAATTTAATACTAACCTCAGTGAAAGAAACAATAAAACATTTGAAAATATACATTTATCAATATGGATTTTTGAGCACTTAAGGCTTGAACGTATGGAAGAATGATCGTATGAGGATCAGTATATAGGTAACATTTCAAAAAATTTAAAAAATTCAATAATCTACTATTGAAATGTTATTTTTTAGTGAAAGAAACAATAAACCATTTCAAAATGTACATTTTATTTGTATGGATTTTTGAGATCTTAAGGCTTGAACGTATGGAAGAATGATCGTATGAGATCCAGTATATAGGTAACATTTCAAAAAAATTCAAAAATTCAAAAATCTACTATTGCAATGTTATTTTTAAGTAAAAGAAACAATAAACCATTGAAAAACTTACATTTTATCAATATGGGGTTTTGAGCATTTAACTCTTGAACGTATGGAAGAATAATCGTATAAGAATCAGTATATAGGTAACATTTCAAAAAATTTCAAAAATTCAAAAATCTACTATTTCAATGTTATTTTTAAGTAAAAGAAACAATAAACCATTGAAAAACTTACATTTTATCAATATGGGGTTTTGAGCATTTAACTCTTGAACGTATGGAAGAATAATCGTATGAGAATCAGTATATAGGTAACATTTCAAAAAAATTCAAAAATTCAATAATCTACTATTGAAATGTTATTGTTTAGTGAAAGAAACAATAAGCCATTTCAAAATTTACATTTTATCAAAATGGATTTTTGAGAACTTAAGGCTTGAACGTATGGAAGAATGATCGTATGAGAATCAGTATATAGGTAGCATTTCAAAAAAATTCAATAATCTACTATTGAAATGTTATTTTTGAGTGAATTTAATACTAACCTAAGTGAAAGAAACTATAAACCATTTTAAAATTTAAATTTTATGAATAAGGATTTTTGAGCACTTAAGGCTTGAACGTATGGAAGAATGATCGTATGGGAATCAGTATATAATAACATTTCAAAAAAATTCAAAAATTCAAAAATCTACTATTAAATGTTATATTTAAGTGAATTTAATACTAACCTCAGTGAAAGAAACAATAAAACATTTGAAAATATACATTTATCAATATGGATTTTTGAGCACTTAAGGCTTGAACGTATGGAAGAATGATCGTATGAGGATCAGTATATAGGTAACATTTCAAAAAATTTCAAAAATTCAAAAATCTACTATTTCAATGTTATTTTTAAGTGAAAGAAACAATTAAACATTTCAAATCTTAAATTTTATCAATATGGATTTTTGAGCACTTAACTCTTGAACGTATGGAAGAATAATCGTATGAGAATCAGTATATAGGTAACATTTCAAAAAAATTCAAAAATTCAATAATCTACTATTGAAATGTTATTGTTTAGTGAAAGAAACAATAAGCCATTTCAAAATTTACATTTTATCAAAATGGATTTTTGAGAACTTAAGGCTTGAACGTATGGAAGAATGATCGTATGAGAATCAGTATATAGGTAGCATTTCAAAAAAATTCAATAATCTACTATTGAAATGTTATTTTTGAGTGAATTTAATACTAACCTAAGTGAAAGAAACTATAAACCATTTTAAAATTTAAATTTTATGAATAAGGATTTTTGAGCACTTAAGGCTTGAACGTATGGAAGAATGATCGTATGGGAATCAGTATATAATAACATTTCAAAAAAATTCAAAAATTCAAAAATCTACTATTAAATGTTATATTTAAGTGAATTTAATACTAACCTCAGTGAAAGAAACAATAAAACATTTGAAAATATACATTTATCAATATGGATTTTTGAGCACTTAAGGCTTGAACGTATGGAAGAATGATCGTATGAGGATCAGTATATAGGTAACATTTCAAAAAATTTTAAAAATTCAATAATCTACTATTGAAATGTTATTTTTTAGTGAAAGAAACAATAAACCATTTCAAAATGTACATTTTATTTATATGGATTTTTGAGATCTTTAGGCTTGAACGTATGGAAGAATGATCGTATGAGATCCAGTATATAGGTAACATTTCAAAAAAATTCAAAAATTCAAAAATCTACTATTGCAATGTTATTTTTAAGTAAAAGAAACAATAAACCATTGAAAAACTTACATTTTATCAATATGGGGTTTTGAGCATTTAACTCTTGAACGTATGGAAGAATAATCGTATAAGAATCAGTATATAGGTAACATTTCAAAAAATTTCAAAAATTCAAAAATCTACTATTTCAATGTTATTTTTAAGTGAAAGAAACAATTAAACATTTCAAATCTTAAATTTTATCAATATGGATTTTTGAGCACTTAACTCTTGAACGTATGGAAGAATAATCGTATGAGAATCAGTATATAGGTAACATTTCAAAAAAATTCAAAAATTCAATAATCTACTATTGAAATGTTATTGTTTAGTGAAAGAAACAATAAGCCATTTCAAAATTTACACTTTATCAAAATGGATTTTTGAGAACTTAAGGCTTGAACGTATGGAAGAATGATCGTATGAGAATCAGTATATAGGTAGCATTTCAAAAAAATTCAATAATCTACTATTGAAATGTTATTTTTGAGTGAATTTAATACTAACCTAAGTGAAAGAAACTATAAACCATTTTAAAATTTAAATTTTATGAATAAGGATTTTTGAGCACTTAAGGCTTGAACGTATGGAAGAATTATCGTATGGGAATCAGTATACAGGTAACATTTCAAAAAATTTCAAAAATTCAATAATCTACAATTGAAATGATATTTTTTAGTGAAAGAAACAATAAACCATTTCAAAATTTACATTTTATTTATATGAATTTTTGAGCACTTAAGGCTTGAACGTATGGAAGAATGATCGTATGAGATCCAGTATATAGGTAACATTTCAAAAAATTTCTAAAATTCAAAAATGTACTATTGAAATGTTATTTTTTAGTGAAAGAAACAATAAACCATTTCAAAATTTACATTTTATTTATATGGATTTTTGAGATCTTAAGGCTTGAACGTATGGAAGAATGATCGGATGAGATCCAGTATATAGGTAACATTTCAAAAAATTTCTAAAATTCAAAAATCTACTATTGAAATGTTATTTTTAAGTGAAAGAAACAATAAACCATTTCAAAATTTACATTTTATTTATATGAATTTTTGAGATCTTAAGGCTTGAACGTATGGAAGAATGATCGTATGAGATTCAGTATATAGGTAACATTTCAAAAAATTTTAAAAATTCAAAAATCTACTATTGAAATGTTATTTTTAAGTGAAAGAAACAATAAACCATTGCAAAACTTACATTTTATCAATATGGGTTTTTGAGCACTTAATGCTTGAACGTATGGAAGAATAATCGTATGAGAATCAGTATATAGGTAACATTTAAAAAAATTTCAAAAATTCAAAAATCTACTATTGTAATATTATTTTTAAGTGAAAGAAACTATTCAACATTTCAAAATTTAAATTTTATTAATATGGATTTTTGAGCACTTAAGGCTTGAACGTATGGAAGAATGATCGAACGGGAATCAGTATATATGTAACATTTCAAAAAATTTCAAAAATTTAATAATGTTCTATTAAAATTTTATTTTTAAGTGAATTTAATACTAACCTAAGTGAAAGAAACAATAAAACATTTCAAAATTTACATTTATCAATATGTATTTTTGACCACATAAGGCTTGAACGTATGGAAGAATGATCATATGAGAATCAGTATATAGGTAACATTGCAAAAAATTTCAAAAATTCAATAATCTACTATTGAAATGTTATTGTTTAGAGAAAGAAACAATAAACCATATCAAAATTTACATTTTATTTATATGGATTTTTGAGCACTTAAGGCTTGAACGTATGGAAGAATAATCGTATGAGAATCAGTATATAGGTAACATTTCAAAAAATTTTAAAGATTCAAAAATCTACTATTGAATCGTTATTTTTGAGTGAATTTAATACTAACCTAAGTGAAAGAAACAATACAACATTTCAAAATTTAATTTTTATCAATATGGATTTTTAGGCACTTAAGGCTTGAACGTATGGAAGAATGATTGTATGGGAATCAGTATATAGGTAACATTTCAAAAAAATTCAAAAATCTAATATTGAAATGTTATTTTTAAGTGAAAAAAAACAATAAACCATTTCAATATTTACATTTTCTCAATAAGGATTTTTGAGCACTTAAGGCTTGAATGTATGGAAGAATGATCGTATGGGAATCAGTATATAGGTAACATTTCAAAAAAATTAAAAAATCTAATATTGAAATGTTATTTTTAAGTGAAAGAAACAATAAACCATTTGATTAGTTACATTTATCAATAAGGATTTTTGAGCACTTAAGGCTTGAACGTATGGAAGAATGATCGTATGAGATCCAGTATATAGGTAACATTTCAAAAAATTTCTAAAATTCAATAATCTACTATTGAAATATTATTTTTTAGTGAAAGAAACAATACAACATTTCAAATCTTAAATTTTATCAATATGGATTTTTGAGCACTTAAGGCTTGAACGTATGGAAGAATGATTGTATGGGAATCAGTATATAGGTAACATTTCAAAAAAATTCAAAAATTCAAAAATCTAATATTGAAATGTTATTTTTAAGTGAAAGAAACAATAAACCATTTCAATATTTACATTTTATCAATAAGGCTTTTTGAGCACTTAAGGCTTGAATGTATGAAAGAATGATCGTATGGGAATCAGTATATAGGTAACATTTAAAAAAAATTCAATAATCTACAATTGAAATGTTATTTTTTAGTGAAAGAAACAATAAACCATTTCAAAATTTACATTTTATTTATATGGATTTTTGAGCACTTAAGGCTTGAACGTATGGAAGAATGATCGTATGAGATCCAGTATATAGGTAACATTTCAAAAAAATTCAAAAATTCAAAAATCTACTATTGAAATGTTACTTTTAAATGAAAGAAACTATAAACCATTGCAAAATTTACATTTTATCAATATGGGTTTTTGAGCACTTAAGGCTTGAACGTATGGAAGAATAATCGTATGAGAATCAGTGTATAGGTAACATTTCAAAAAATTTCTAAAATTCAAAAATCTACTATTGAAATGTTATTTTTAAGGGAGAGAAACAATACAACATTTAAAAATTTAAATTTTATCAATATGGATTTTTGAGCACTTAAGGCTTGAACGTATGGAAGAATGATCGTATGGGAATCAGTATATAATAACATTTCAAAAAAATTCAAAAATTCAAAAATCTACTATTAAATGTTATATTTAAGTGAATTTAATACTAACCTCAGTGAAAGAAACAATAAAACATTTGAAAATATACATTTATCAATATGGATTTTTGAGCACTTAAGGCTTGAACGTATGGAAGAATGATCGTATGAGGATCAGTATATAGGTAACATTTCAAAAAATTTAAAAAATTCAATAATCTACTATTGAAATGTTATTTTTTAGTGAAAGAAACAATAAAACATTTGAAAATGTACATTTTATTTATATGGATTTTTGAGATCTTAAGGCTTGAACGTATGGAAGAATGATCGTATGAGATCCAGTATATAGGTAACATTTCAAAAAAATTCAAAAATTCTAAAAATCTACTATTGCAATGTTATTTTTAAGTAAAAGAAACAATAAACCATTGAAAAACTTACATTTTATCAATATGGGGTTTTGAGCACTTAACTCTTGAACGTATGGAAGAATAATCGTATAAGAATCAGTATATAGGTAACATTTCAAAAAATTTCAAAAATTCAAAAATCTACTATTTCAATGTTATTTTTAAGTGAAAGAAACAATAAACCAATGAAAAACTTACATTTTATCAATATGGGGTTTTGAGCACTTAACTCTTGAACGTATGGAAGAATAATCGTATGAGAATCAGTATATAGGTAACATTTCAAAAAATTTCAAAAATTCAAAAATCTACTATTGAAATGTTATTTTTAAGTGAAAGAAACAATAAAACATTGAAAAACTTACATTTTATCAATATGGGGTTTTGAGCACTTAACTCTTGAACGTATGGAAGAATGATCATATGAGAATCAGTATACAGGTAACATTTCAAAATATTTAAAAAATTCAAAAATCTACTATTGAAATGTTATTTTTAAGTGAAAGAAACAATAAAACATTTCAATATTTACATTTTATCAATAAGGATTTTTGAGCACTTAAGGCTTGAATGTATGGAAGAATGATCGTATGGGAATCAGTATATAGGTAACATTTCAAAAAAATTCAAAAATTCAAAAATCTACTATTGCAATGTTATTTTTAAGTGAAAGAAACAATTAAACATTTCAAATCTTAAATTTTATCAATATGGATTTTTGAGCACTTAAGGCTTGAACGTATGGAAGAATGATCATATGAGAATCAGTATATAGGTAACATTTCAAAAAAATTCAAAAATTCAAAAATCTAATATTGAAATGTTATTTTGAAGTGAAAGAAACAATAAACCATTTCAATATTTACATTTTATCAATAAGGATTTTTGAGCACTTAAGGCTTGAATGTATGGAAGAATGATCGTATGGGAATCAGTATATAGGTAACATTTCAAAAAAATTAAAAAATTCAAAAATCTACTTAAGGCTTGAACGTATGGAAGAATGATCATATGAGAATCAGTATACAGGTAACATTTCAAAAAATTTAAAAAATTCAAAAATCTACTATTGAAATGTTATTTTTAAGTGAAAGAAACTATAAACCATTGCAAAATTTACATTTTATCAATATGGGTTTTTGAGCACTTAAGGCTTGAACGTATGGAAGAATAATCGTATGAGAATCTGTGTATAGGTAACATTTCAAAAAATTTCTAAAATTCAAAAATCTACTATTGCAATGTTATTTTTAAGTAAAAGAAACAATAAACCATTGAAAAACTTACATTTTATCAATATGGGGTTTTGAGCACTTAACTCTTGAACGTATGGAAGAATAATCGTATAAGAATCAGTATATAGGTAACATTTCAAAAAATTTCAAAAATTCAAAAATCTACTATTTCAATGTTATTTTTAAGTGAAAGAAACAATAAACCAATGAAAAACTTACATTTTATCAATATGGGGTTTTGAGCACTTAACTCTTGAACGTATGGAAGAATAATCGTATGAGAATCAGTATATAGGTAACATTTCAAAAAATTTCAAAAATTCAAAAATCTACTATTGAAATGTTATTTTTAAGTGAAAGAAACAATTAAACATTTCAAATCTTAAATTTTATCAATATGGATTTTTGAGCACTTAAAGCTTGAAGGTATGGAAGAATGATCATATAAGAATCAGTATATAGGTAACATTTCAAAAAAATTCAAAAATTCAAAAATCTACTATTAAATGTTATATTTAAGTGAATTTAATACTAACCTCAGTGAAAGAAACAATAAAACATTTGAAAATATACATTTATCAATATGGATTTTTGAGCACTTAAGGCTTGAACGTATGGAAGAATGATCGTATGAGGATCAGTATATAGGTAACATTTCAAAAAATTTAAAAAATTCAATAATCTACTATTGAAATGTTATTTTTTAGTGAAAGAAACAATAAATCATTTGAAAATGTACATTTTATTTATATGGATTTTTGAGATCTTAAGGCTTGAACGTATGGAAGAATGATCGTATGAGATCCAGTATATAGGTAACATTTCAAAAAAATTCAAAAATTCAAAAATCTACTATTGCAATGTTATTTTTAAGTAAAAGAAACAATAAACCATTGAAAAACTTACATTTTATCAATATGGGGTTTTGAGCACTTAACTCTTGAACGTATGGAAGAATAATCGTATAAGAATCAGTATATAGGTAACATTTCAAAAAATTTCAAAAATTCAAAAATCTACTATTTCAATGTTATTTTTAAGTGAAAGAAACAATAAACCAATGAAAAACTAACATTTTATCAATATGGGGTTTTGAGCACTTAACTGTTGAACGTATGGAAGAATAATCGTATGAGAATCAGTATATAGGTAACATTTCAAAAAATTTCAAAAATTCAAAAATCTACTATTGAAATGTTATTTTTAAGTGAAAGAAACAATTAAACATTTCAAATCTTAAATTTTATCAATATGGATTTTTGAGCACTTAAAGCTTGAAGGTATAGAAGAATGATCATATAAGAATCAGTATATAGGTAACATTTCAAAAAAATTCAAAAATTCAAAAATCTACTATTGCAATGTTATTTTTAAGTGAAAGAAACAATAAAACATTGAAAAACTTACATTTTATCAATATGGGGTTTTGAGCACTTAACTCTTGAACGTATGGAAGAATAATCGTATGAGAATCAGTATATAGGTAACATTTCAAAAAATTTCAAAAATTCAAAAATCTACTATTGAAATGTTATTTTTAAGTGAAAGAAACAATTAAACATTTCAAATCTTAAATTTTATCAATATGGATTTTTGAGCACTTAAGGCTTGAACGTATGGAAGAATGATCATATGAGAATCAGTATACAGGTAACATTTCAAAATATTTAAAAAATTCAAAAATCTACTATTGAAATGTTATTTTTAAGTGAAAGAAACAATAAACCAATGAAAAACTAACATTTTATCAATATGGGGTTTTGAGCACTTAACTCTTGAACGTATGGAAGAATAATCGTATGAGAATCAGTATATAGGTAACATTTCAAAAAATTTCAAAAATTCAAAAATCTACTATTGAAATGTTATTTTTAAGTGAAAGAAACAATTAAACATTTCAAATCTTAAATTTTATCAATATGGATTTTTGAGCACTTAAAGCTTGAAGGTATAGAAGAATGATCATATAAGAATCAGTATATAGGTAACATTTCAAAAAAATTCAAAAATTCAAAAATCTACTATTGCAATGTTATTTTTAAGTGAAAGAAACAATAAAACATTGAAAAACTTACATTTTATCAATATGGGGTTTTGAGCACTTAACTCTTGAACGTATGGAAGAATAATCGTATGAGAATCAGTATATAGGTAACATTTCAAAAAATTTCAAAAATTCAAAAATCTACTATTGAAATGTTATTTTTAAGTGAAAGAAACAATTAAACATTTCAAATCTTAAATTTTATCAATATGGATTTTTGAGCACTTAAGGCTTGAACGTATGGAAGAATGATCATATGAGAATCAGTATATAGGTAACATTTCAAAAAAATTCAAAAATTCAAAAATCTAATATTGAAATGTTATTTTGAAGTGAAAGAAACAATAAACCATTTCAATATTTACATTTTATCAATAAGGATTTTTGAGCACTTAAGGCTTGAATGTATGGAAGAATGATCGTATGGGAATCAGTATATAGGTAACATTTCAAAAAAATTCAAAAATTCAAAAATCTACTTAAGGCTTGAACGTATGGAAGAATGATCATATGAGAATCAGTATATAGGTAACATTTCAAAAAATTTCTAAAATTCAAAAATCTACTATTGAAATGTTATTTTTAAGTGAAAGAAACTATAAACCATTGCAAAATTTACATTTTATCAATATGGGTTTTTGAGCACTTAAGGCTTGAACGTATGGAAGAATAATCGTATGAGAATCTGTGTATAGGTAACATTTCAAAAAATTTCTAAAATTCAAAAATCTACTATTGAAATGTTATTTTTAAGTGAAAAAAACAATAAACTATTTCAAAATGTACATTTTATTTATATGGATTTTTGAGATCTTAAGGCTTGAACGTATGGAAGAATGATTGTATGAGATCCAGTATATAGGTAACATTTCAAAAAAATTCAAAAATTCAAAAATCTACTATTGCAATGTTATTTTTAAGTGAAAGAAACAATAAACCATTGAAAAACTTACATTTTATCAATATGGAGTTTTGAGCACTTAACTCTTGAACGTATGGAAGAATAATCGTATGAGAATCAGTATATAGGTAACATTTCAAAATATTTAAAAAATTCAAAAATCTACTATTGAAATGTTATTTTTAAGTGAAAGAAACAATACAACATTTCTAAATTTAAATTTTATCAATATGGATTTTTGAGCACTTAAGGCTTGAACGTATGGAAGAATGATTGTATGGGAATCAGTATATAGGTAACATTTCAAAAAAATTCAAAAATTCAAAAATCTACTTTTGAAATGTTATTTTTAAATGAAAGAAACTATAAACCATTGCAAAATTTACATTTTATCAATATGGGTTTTTGAGCACTTAAGGCTTGAACGTATGGAAGAATAATCGTATGAGAATCAGTGTATAAGTAACATTTCAAAAAAATTTCTAAAATTCAATAATCTACTATTGAAATGTTATTTTTTAGTGAAAGAAACAATAAACCATTTCAAAATTTACATTTTATTTATATGGATTTTTGAGATCTTAATGCTTGAACGTATGGAAGAATGATCGTATGAGATCCAGTATATAGGTAACATTCCAAAAAATTTCTAAAATTCAAAAATTTACAATTGAAATGTTATTTTTAAGTGAAAGAAACAATAAACCATTTCAAAATTTACATTTTATTTATATGGATTTTTGAGCACTTAAGGCTTGAACGTATGGAAGAATGATCGTATGAGAATCAGTATATAGGTAACATTTCAAAAAATTTCTAAAATTCAAAAATCTACTATTGCAATGTTATTTTTAAGTAAAAGAAACAATAAACCATTGAAAAACTTACATTTTATCAATATGGGGTTTTGAGCACTTAACTCTTGAACGTATGGAAGAATAATCGTATAAGAATCAGTATATAGGTAACATTTCAAAAAATTTCAAAAATTCAAAAATCTACTATTTCAATGTTATTTTTAAGTGAAAGAAACAATAAACCAATGAAAAACTTACATTTTATCAATATGGGGTTTTGAGCACTTAACTCTTGAACGTATGGAAGAATAATCGTATGAGAATCAGTATATAGGTAACATTTCAAAAAATTTCAAAAATTCAAAAATCTACTATTGAAATGTTATTTTTAAGTGAAAGAAACAATTAAACATTTCAAATCTTAAATTTTATCAATATGGATTTTTGAGCACTTAAAGCTTGAAGGTATGGAAGAATGATCATATAAGAATCAGTATATAGGTAACATTTCAAAAAAATTCAAAAATTCAAAAATCTACTATTAAATGTTATATTTAAGTGAATTTAATACTAACCTCAGTGAAAGAAACAATAAAACATTTGAAAATATACATTTATCAATATGGATTTTTGAGCACTTAAGGCTTGAACGTATGGAAGAATGATCGTATGAGGATCAGTATATAGGTAACATTTCAAAAAATTGAAAAAATTCAATAATCTACTATTGAAATGTTATTTTTTAGTGAAAGAAACAATAAAACATTTGAAAATGTACATTTTATTTATATGGATTTTTGAGATCTTAAGGCTTGAACGTATGGAAGAATGATCGTATGAGATCCAGTATATAGGTAACATTTCAAAAAAATTCAAAAATTCAAAAATCTACTATTGCAATGTTATTTTTAAGTAAAAGAAACAATAAACCATTGAAAAACTTACATTTTATCAATATGGGGTTTTGAGCACTTAACTCTTGAACGTATGGAAGAATAATCGTATAAGAATCAGTATATAGGTAACATTTCAAAAAATTTCAAAAATTCAAAAATCTACTATTTCAATGTTATTTTTAAGTGAAAGAAACAATAAACCAATGAAAAACTTACATTTTATCAATATGGGGTTTTGAGCACTTAACTCTTGAACGTATGGAAGAATAATCGTATGAGAATCAGTATATAGGTAACATTTCAAAAAATTTCAAAAATTCAAAAATCTACTATTGAAATGTTATTTTTAAGTGAAAGAAACAATTAAACATTTCAAATCTTAAATTTTATCAATATGGATTTTTGAGCACTTAAAGCTTGAAGGTATAGAAGAATGATCATATAAGAATCAGTATATAGGTAACATTTCAAAAAAATTCAAAAATTCAAAAATCTACTATTGCAATGTTATTTTTAAGTGAAAGAAACAATAAAACATTGAAAAACTTACATTTTATCAATATGGGGTTTTGAGCACTTAACTCTTGAACGTATGGAAGAATAATCGTATGAGAATCAGTATATAGGTAACATTTCAAAAAATTTCAAAAATTCAAAAATCTACTATTGAAATGTTATTTTTAAGTGAAAGAAACAATTAAACATTTCAAATATTAAATTTTATCAATATGGATTTTTGAGCACTTAAGGCTTGAACGTATGGAAGAATGATCATATGAGAATCAGTATACAGGTAACATTTCAAAATATTTAAAAAATTCAAAAATCTACTATTGAAATGTTATTTTTAAGTGAAAGAAACAATACAACATTTCAATATTTACATTTTATCAATAAGGATTTTTGAGCACTTAAGGCTTGAATGTATGGAAGAATGATCGTATGGGAATGAGTATATAGGTAACATTTCAAAAAAATTCAAAAATTCAAAAATCTACTATTGAAATGTTATTTTTAAGTGAAAGAAACAATTAAACATTTCAAATCTTAAATTTTATCAATATGGATTTTTGAGCACTTAAGGCTTGAACGTATGGAAGAATGATCATATGAGAATCAGTATATAGGTAACATTTCAAAAAAATTCAAAAATTCAAAAATCTAATATTGAAATGTTATTTTGAAGTGAAAGAAACAATAAACCATTTCAATATTTACATTTTATCAATAAGGATTTTTGAGCACTTAAGGCTTGAATGTATGGAAGAATGATCGTATGGGAATCAGTATATAGGTAACATTTCAAAAAAATTCAAAAATTCAAAAATCTACTTAAGGCTTGAACGTATGGAAGAATGATCATATGAGAATCAGTATACAGGTAACATTTCAAAAAATTTAAAAAATTCAAAAATCTACTATTGAAATGTTATTTTTAAGTGAAAGAAACTATAAACCATTGCAAAATTTACATTTTATCAATATGGGTTTTTGAGCACTTAAGGCTTGAACGTATGGAAGAATAATCGTATGAGAATCTGTGTATAGGTAACATTTCAAAAAATTTCTAAAATTCAAAAATCTACTATTGAAATGTTATTTTTAAGTGAAAAAAACAATAAACTATTTCAAAATGTACATTTTATTTATATGGATTTTTGAGATCTTAAGGCTTGAACGTATGGAAGAATGATTGTATGAGATCCAGTATATAGGTAACATTTCAAAAAAATTCAAAAATTCAAAAATCTACTATTGCAATGTTATTTTTAAGTGAAAGAAACAATAAACCATTGAAAAACTTACATTTTATCAATATGGAGTTTTGAGCACTTAACTCTTGAACGTATGGAAGAATAATCGTATGAGAATCAGTATATAGGTAACATTTCAAAATATTTAAAAAATTCAAAAATCTACTATTGAAATGTTATTTTTAAGTGAAAGAAACAATACAACATTTCTAAATTTAAATTTTATCAATATGGATTTTTGAGCACTTAAGGCTTGAACGTATGGAAGAATGATTGTATGGGAATCAGTATATAGGTAACATTTCAAAAAAATTCAAAAATTCAAAAATCTACTTTTGAAATGTTATTTTTAAATGAAAGAAACTATAAACCATTGCAAAATTTACATTTTATCAATATGGGTTTTTGAGCACTTAAGGCTTGAACGTATGGAAGAATAATCGTATGAGAATCAGTGTATAGGTAACATTTCAAAAAAATTTCTAAAATTCAATAATCTACTATTGAAATGTTATTTTTTAGTGAAAGAAACAATAAACCATTTCAAAATTTACATTTTATTTATATGGATTTTTGAGATCTTAATGCTTGAACGTATGGAAGAATGATCGTATGAGATCCAGTATATAGGTAACATTCCAAAAAATTTGTAAAATTCAAAAATTTACAATTGAAATGTTATTTTTAAGTGAAAGAAACAATAAACCATTTCAAAATTTACATGTTATTTATATGGATTTTTGAGCACTTAAGGCTTGAACGTATGGAAGAATGATCGTATGAGAATCAGTATATAGGTAACATTCCAAAAAATTTCTAAAATTCAAAAATTTACTATTGAAATGTTATTTTTAAGTGAAAGAAACAATAAACCATTTCAAAATTTACATTTTATTTATATGGATTTTTGAGCACTTAAGGCTTGAACGTATGGAAGAATGATCGTATGAGAATCAGTATATAGGTAACATTTCAAAAAATTTCAAAAATTCAAAAATCTACTATTGCAATGTTATTTTTAAGTGAAAGAAACAATTAAACATTTCAAATCTTAAATTTTATCAATATGGATTTTTGAGCACTTAAGGCTTGAACGTATGGAAGAATGATTGTATGGGAATCAGTATATCGGTAACATTTCAAAAAAATTCAAAAATTCAAAAATCTATTATAGAAATGTTATTTTTAAGTGAAAGAAACAATAAACCATTTCAATATTTACATTTTATCAATAAGGAATTTTGTGCACTTAAGGCTTGAATGTATGGAAGAATGATCGTATGGGAATCAGTATATAGGTAACATTTAAAAAAAATTCAAAAATTCAATAATCTACTATTGAAATGTTATTTTTTAGTGAAAGAAACAATAAACCATTTCAAAATTTACATTTTATTTATATGGATTTTTGAGATCTTAATGCTTGAACGTATGGAAGAATGATCGTATGAGATCCAGTATATAGGTAACATTCCAAAAAATTTCTAAAATTCAAAAATTTACTATTGAAATGTTATTTTTAAGTGAAAGAAACAATAAACCATTTCAAAATTTACATTTTATTTATATGGATTTTTGAGCACTTAAGGCTTGAACGTTTGGAAGAATGATCGTATGAGATCCAGTATATAGGTAACATTTCAAAAAAATTCAAAAATTCAAAAATCTGCTATTGAAATGTTATTTTTAAATGAAAGAAACTATAAACCATTGCAAAATTTACATTTTATCAATATGGGTTTTTGAGCACTTAAGGCTTGAACGTATGGAAGAATAATCGTATCAGAATCAGTGTATAGGTAACATTTCAAAAAAATTTCTAAAATTCAATAATCTACTATTGAAATGTTATTTTTTAGTGAAAGAAACAATAAACCATTTCAAAATGTACATTTTATTTATATGGATTTTTGAGATCTTAAGGCTTGAACGTATGGAAGAATGATCGTATGGGATCCAGTATATAGGTAACATTTCAAAAAAATTCAAAAATTCAAAAATCTACTATTGCAATGTTATTTTTAAGTGAAAGAAACAATAAACCATTGAAAAACTTACATTTTATCAATATGGGGTTTTGAGCACTTAACTCTTGAACGTATGGAAGAATAATCGTATGAGAATCAGTATATAGGTAACATTTCAAAAAATTTAAAAAATTCAAAAATCTACTATTCAAATGTTATTTTTAAGTGAAAGAAACAATTAAAAATTTCAAATCTTAAATTTTATCAATATGGATTTTTGAGCACTTAAGGCTTAAACGTATGGAAGAATGATTGTATGGGAATCAGTATATAGGTATCATTTAAAAAAAATTCAAAAATTCAATAATCTACTATTGAAATGTTATTTTTTAGTGAAAGAAACAATAAACCATTTCAAAATTTACATTTTATTTATATGGATTTTTGAGATCTTAATGCTTGAACGTATGGAAGAATGATCGTATGAGAATCAGTATATAGGTAACATTTCAAAAAATTTCTAAAATTCAAAAATTTACTATTGAAATATTATTTTTAAGTGAAAGAAACAATAAACCATTTCAAAATTTATATTTTATTTACATGGATTTGTGAGCACTTAAGGCTTGAACGTATGGATCAATGATCGTATGAGATCCAGTATATAGGTAACATTTCAAAAAAATTCAAAAATTCAAAAATCTACTATTGAAATGTTATTTTTAAATGAAAGAAACTATAAGCCATTGCAAAATTTACATTTTATAAATATGGGTTTTTGAGCACTTAAGGCTTGAACGTATGGAAGAATAATCGTATGAGAATCAGTATATAGGTAACATTTCAAAAAATTTCAAAAATTCAAAAATCTACTATTGAAATGTTATTTAGAAGTGAAAGAAACAAAACAACATTTCAAATCCTAGATTTTATCAATATGGATTTTTGAGCACTTAGGGCTTGAACGTATGGAAGAATGATCATATGAGAATCAGTATACAGGTAACATTTCAAAAAATTTAAAAAATTCAAAAATCTACTTTTGAAATGTTATTTTTAAGTGAAAAAAACAATAAACTATTTCAAAATGTACATTTTATTTATATGGATTTTTGAGATCTTAAGGCTTGAACGTATGGAAGAATGATTGTATGAGATCCAGTATATAGGTAACATTTCAAAAAAATTCAAAAATTCAAAAATCTACTATTGCAATGTTATTTTTAAGTGAAAGAAACAATAAACCATTGCAAAATTTACATTTTATCAATATGGGTTTTTGAGCACTTAAGGCTTGAACGTATGGAAGAATAATCGTATGAGAATCTGTGTATAGGTAACATTTCAAAAAAAATTTCTAAAATTCAAAAATCTACTATTGAAATGTTATTTTTAAGTGAAAAAAACAATAAACTATTTCAAAATGTACATTTTATTTATATGGATTTTTGAGATCTTAAGGCTTGAACGTATGGAAGAATGATTGTATGAGATCCAGTATATAGGTAACATTTCAAAAAAATTCAAAAATTCAAAAATCTACTATTGCAATGTTATTTTTAAGTGAAAGAAACAATAAACCATTGAAAAACTTACATTTTATCAATATGGGTTTTTGAGCACTTAAGGCTTGAACGTATGGAAGAATAATCGTATGAGAATCAGTGTATAGGTAACATTTCAAAATATTTAAAAAATTCAAAAATCTACTATTGAAATGTTATTTTTAAGTGAAAGAAACAATACAACATTTCAAAATTTAAATTTTATCAATATGGATTTTTGAGCACTTAAGGCTTGAACGTATGGAAGAATGATTGTATGGGAATCAGTATATAGGTATCATTTCAAAATATTTAAAAAATTCAAAAATCTACTATTGAAATGTTATTTTTAAGTGAAAGAAACAATACAACATTTCAAAATTTAAATTTTATCAATATGGATTTTTGAGCACTTAAGGCTTGAACGTATGGAAGAATGATTGTATGGGAATCAGTATATAGGTATCATTTCAAAAAAATTCAAAAATTCAAAAATCTACTATTGAAATGTTATTTTTAAATGAAAGAAACTATAAACCATTGCAAAATTTACATTTTATCAATATGGGTTTTTGAGCACTTAAGGCTTGAACGTATGGAAGAATAATCGTATGAGAATCAGTGTATAGGTAACATTTCAAAAAAATTTCTAAAATTCAATAATCTACTATTGAAATGTTATTTTTTAGTGAAAGAAACAATAAACCATTTCAAAATTTACATTTTATTTATATGGATTTTTGAGATCTTAATGCTTGAACGTATGGAAGAATGATCGTATGAGATCCAGTATATAGGTAACATTTCAAAAAATTTCTAAAATTCAAAAATTTACTATTGAAATGTTATTTTTAAGTGAAAGAAACAATAAACCATTTCAAAATTTACATTTTATTTATATGGATTTTTGAGCACTTAAGGCTTGAACGTATGAGAATCAGTATATAGGTAACATTTCAAAAATTTTCAAAAATTCAAAAATCTACTATTGCAATGTTATTTTTAAGTGAAAGAAACAATAAACCATTGAAAAACTTACATTTTATCAATATGGAGTTTTGAGCACTTAACTCTTGAACGTATGGAAGAATAATCGTATGAAAATCAGTATATAGGTAACATTTCAAAAAATTCAAAAATCTACTATTGAAATGTTATTTTTAAGTGAAAGAAACAATTAAACATTTCAAATCTTAAATTTTATCAATATGGATTTTTGAGCACTTAAGGCTTGAACGTATGGAAATTCAAAAATTCAAAAATCTACTTTTGAAATGTTATTTTTAAATGAAAGAAACTATAAACCATTGCAATATTTACATTTTATCAATATGGGTTTTTGAGCACTTAAGGCTTTAACGTATGGAAGAATAATCGTATGAGAATCAGTGTATAGGTAACATTTCAAAAAAATTTCTAAAATTCAATAATCTACTATTGAAATGTTATTTTTTAGTGAAAGAAACAATAAACCATTTCAAAATTTACATTTTATTTATATGGATTTTTGAGATCTTAATGCTTGAACGTATGGAAGAATGATCGTATGAGATCCAGTATATAGGTAACATTTCAAAAAATTTCTAAAATTCAAAAATTTACTATTGAAATGTTATTTTTAAGTGAAAGAAACAATAAACCATATCAAAATTTACATATTATTTATATGGATTTTTGAGCACTTAAGGCTTGAACGTATGAGAATCAGTATATAGGTAACATTTCAAAAATTTTCAAAAATTCAAAAATCTACTATTGCAATGTTATTTTTAAGTGAAAGAAACAATAAACCATTGAAAAACTTACATTTTATCAATATGGAGTTTTGAGCACTTAACTCTTGAACGTATGGAAGAATAATCGTATGAAAATCAGTATATAGGTAACATTTCAAAAAATTTAAAAAATTCAAAAATCTACTATTGAAATGTTATTTTTAAGTGAAAGAAACAATTAAACATTTCAAATCTTAAATTTTATCAATATGGATTTTTGAGCACTTAAGGCTTGAACGTATGGAAGAATGATTGTATGGGAATCAGTATATAGGTAACATTTAAAAAAAATTCAAAAATTCAAAAATCTAATATTGAAATGTTATTTTTAAGTGAAAGAAACAATAAACCATTTCAATATTTACATTTTATCAATAAGGAATTTTGAGCACTTAAGGCTTGAATGTATGGAAGAATGATCGTATGGGAATCAGTATATAGGTAACATTTAAAGAAAATTCAAAAATTCAATAGTCTACTATTGAAATGTTATTTTTTAGTGAAAGAAACAATAAACCATTTCAAAATTTACATTTTATTTATATGGATTTTTGAGATCTTAATGCTTGAACGTATGGAAGAATGATCGAATGAGATCCAGTATATAGGTAACATTTCAAAAAATTTCTAAAATTCAAAAATTTACTATTGAAATATTATTTTTAAGTGAAAGAAACAATAAACCATTTCAAAATTTACATTTTATTTACATGGATTTGTGAGCACTTAAGGCTTGAACGTATGGAACAATGATCGTATGAAATCCAGTATATAGGTAACATTTCAAACAAATTCAAAAATTCAAAAATCTACTATTGAAATGTTATTTTTAAATGAAAGAAACTATAAGCCATTGCAAAATTTACATTTTATAAATATGGGTTTTTGAGCACTTAAGGCTTGAACGTATGGAAGAATGATCATATGAGAATCAGTATACAGGTAACATTTCAAAAAATTTAAAAAATTCAAAAATCTACTATTGAAATGTTATTTTTAAGTGAAAGAAACAATACAATATTTCAAAATTTAAATTTTATCAATATTGATTTTTGAGCACTTAAGGCTTGAACGTATGGAAGAATGATTATATGGGAATCAGTATATAGGTATTATTTCAAAAAAATTCAAAAATTCAAAAATCTAATATTGAAATGTTATTTTGAAGTGAAAGAAACAATAAACCATTTCAAAATTTACATTTTATTTATATGGATTTTTGAGATCTTAATGCTTGAACGTATGGAAGAATGATCGTATGAGAATCAGTATAATGGTCACATTTCAAAAAATTTCAAAAATTCAAAAATCTACCATTAAAATTTTATTTTAAAGTGAAAGAAACAATAAACCATTTCAATATTTACATTTTATCAATAAGGATTTTTGAGCACTTAACTCTTGAACGTATGGAAGAATAATCGTATGAGAATCAGTATATAGGTAACATTTCAAAAAAATTCAAAAATCTACTATTGCAATGTTATTTTTAAGTGAAAGAAACAATAAAACATTGAAAAACTTACATTTTATCAATATGGGGTTTTGAGCACTTAACTCTTGAACGTATGGAAGAATAATCGTATGAGAATCAGTATATAGGTAACATTTCAAAAAATTTCAAAAATTTAAAAATCTACTCTTGAAATGTTATCTTGAAGTGAAAGAAACAATACAACATTTCAAATCTTAGATTTTATCAATATGGATTTTGGAGCACTTAAGGCTTGAACGTATGGAAGAATGATCATATGAGAATCAGTATACAGGTAACATTTCAAAATATTTAAAAAATTCAAAAATCTACTATTGAAATGTTATTTTGAAGTGAAAGAAACAATACAACATTTCAAATCTTAGATTTTATCAATATGGATTTTTGAGCACTTAAGGCTTGAACGTATGGAAGAATGATCGTATGAGATCCAGTATATAGGTAACATTTCAAACAAATTCAAAAATTCAAAAATCTACTATTGAAATGTTATTTTTAAATGAAAGAAACTATAAACCATTGCAAAATTTACATTTTATAAATATGGGTTTTTGAGCACTTAAGGCTTGAACGTATGGAAGAATAATCGTATAAGAATCAGTGTATAGGTAACATTTCAAAAAATTTTTAGAATTCAAAAATCTACTATTGAAATGTTATTTTTAAGTGAGAGAAACAATATAACATTTAAAAATTTAAATTTTATCAATATGGATTTTTGAGCACTTAAGGCTTGAACGTATGGAAGAATGATTGTATGGGAATCAGTATATAGGTAACATTTCAAAAAAATTCAAAAATTCAAAAATCTAATATTGAAATGTTATTTTGAAGTGAAAGAAACAATAAACCATTTCAATATTTACATTTTATCACTAAGGATTTTTGAGCACTTAAGGCTTGAATGTATGGAAGAATGATCGTATGGGAATCAGTATATAGGTAACATTTCAAAAAAATTCAAAAATTCAAAAATTTAATATTGAAATGTTATTTTTTAGTGAAAGAAACAATAAACCATTTCAAAATTTACATTTTATTTATATGGATTTTTGAGCACTTAAGGCTTGAACGTATGGAAGAATGATCGTATAAGATCCAGTATATAGGTAACATTTAAAAAAAATTCAAAAATTCAAAAATCTACTATTTCAATGTTATTTTTAAGTGAAAGAAACAATAAACCATTGAAAAACTTACATTTTATCAATATGGGGTTTTGAGCACTTAACTCTTGAACGTACAGAAGAATAATCGTATGAGAATCAGTATATAGGTAACATTTCAAAAAATTTCAAAAATTCAAAAATCTACTATTGCAATGTTATTTTTAAGTGAAAGAAACAATGAAACATTGAAAAACTTCCATTTTATCAATATGGGGTTTTGAGCACTTAACTCTTGAACGTATGGAAGAATAATCGTATGAGAATCAGTATATAGGTAACATTTCAAAAAATTTCAAAAATTCAAAAATCTACTATTGAAATGTTATTTTGAAGTGAAAGAAACAATACAACATTTCAAATCTTAGATTTTATCAATATGGATTTTTGAGCACTTAAGGCTTGAACGTATGGAAGAATGATCATATGAGAATCAGTATACAGGTAACATTTCAAAATATTTAAAAAATTCAAAAATCTACTATTGAAATGTTATTTTTAAGTGAAAGAAACAATACAACATTTCAAAATTTAAATTTTATCAATATGGATTTTTGAGCACTTAAGGCTTGAACGTATGGAAGAATGATTGTATGGGAATCAGTATATAGGTAACATTTCAAAAAAATTCAAAAATTCAAAAATCTAATATTGAAATGTTATTTTGAAGTGAAAGAAACAATAAACCATTTCAATATTTACATTTTATCAATAAGGATTTTTGAGCACTTAAGGCTTGAATGTATGGAAGAATGATCGTATGGGAATCAGTATATAGGTAACATTTAAAAAAAATTCAAAAATTCAATAATCTACTATTGAAATGTTATTTTTTAGTGAAAGAAACAATAAACCGTTTCAAAATTTACATTTTATTTATATGGATTTTTGAGATCTTAATGCTTAAACGTATGGAACAATGATCGTATGAGATCCAGTATATAGGTAACATTTCAAAAAATTTCTAAAATTCAAAAATTTACTATTGAAATGTTATTTTTAAGTGAAAGAAACAATAAACCATTTCAAAATTTACATTTTATTTATATGGATTTTTGAGCACTTAAGGCTTGAACGTATGGAAGAATGATCGTATGAGATCCAGTATATAGGTAACATTTCAAAAAAATTCAAAAATTCAAAAATCTACTATTGAATTGTTATTTTTAAATGAAAGAAACTATAAACCATTGCAAAATTTACATTTTATCAATATTGGTTTTTGAGCACTTAAGGCTTGAACGAATGGAAGAATAATCGTATGAGAATCAGTGTATAGGTAACATTTCAAAAAAATTTCTAAAATTCAATAATCTACTATTGAAATGTTATTTTTTAGTGAAAGAAACAATAAACCATTTCAAAATGTACATTTTATTTATATGGATATTTGAGATCTTAAGGCTTGAACGTATGGAAGAATGATCGTATGAGATCCAGTATATAGGTAACATTTCAAAAAAATTCAAAAATTCAAAAATCTACTATTGCAATGTTATTTTTAAGTGAAAGAAACAATAAACCATTGAACAACTTACATTTTATCAATATGGGGTTTTGAGCACTTAACTCTTGAACGTATGGAAGAATAATCGTATGAGAATCAGTATATAGGTAACATTTCAAAAAATTTAAAAAATTCAAAAATCTACTATTGAAATGTTATTTTTAAGTGAAAGAAACAATTAAACATTTCAAATCTTAAATTTTATCAATATGGATTTTTGAGCACTTAAGGCTTGAACGTATGGAAGAATGATTGAATGGGAATCAGTATAAAGGTAACATTTCAAAAAAAATTCAAAAATTCAAAAAACTAATATTGAAATGTTATTTTTAAGTGAAAGAAACAATAAACCATTTCAATATATACATTTTATCAATAAGGAATTTTGTGCACTTAAGGCTTGAATGTATGGAAGAATGATCGTATGGGAATCAGTATATAGGTAACATTTAAAAAAAATTCAAAAATTCAAAAATCTACTATTGAAATGTTATTTTTTAGTGAAAGAAACAATAAACCATTTCAAAATTTACATTTTATTTATATGGATTTTTGAGATCTTAATGCTTGAACGTATAGAAGAATGATCGTATGAGATCCAGTATATAGGTAACATTTCAAAAAATTTCTAAAATTCAAAAATTTATTATTGAAATGTTATTTTTAAGTGAAAGAAACAATAAACCATTTCAAAATTTACATTTTATTAATATGGATTTTTGAGCACTTAAGGCTTGAACGTATGGAAGAATGATCGTATGAGAATCAGTATATAGGTAACATTTCAAAAAATTTCAAAAATTCAAAAATCTACTATTGCAATGTTATTTTTAAGTTAAAGAAACAATAAAACATTGAAAAACTTACATTTTATCAATATGGGGTTTTGAGCACTTAACTCTTGAACGTATGGAAGAATAATCGTATGAGAATCAGTAGATAGGTAACATTTCAAAAAATTTCAAAAATTCAAAAATCTACTATTGAAATGTTATTTTGAAGTGAAAGAAACAATACAACATTTCAAATCTTAGATTTTATCAATATGGATTTTTGAGCACTTAAGGCTTGAACGTATGGAAGAATGATCATATGAGAATCAGTATACAAGTAACATTTCAAAATATTTAAAAAATTCAAAAATCTACTATTGAAATGTTATTTTTAAGTGAAAGAAACAATACAACATTTCAAAATTTAAATTTTAAGAATATGGATTTTTGAGCACTTAAGGCTTGAACGTATGGAAGAATGATTGTATGGGAATCAGTATATAGGTAACATTTCAAAAAAATTCAAAAATTCAAAAATCTTATATTGAAATGTTATTTTGAAGTGAAAGAAACAATAAACCATTTCAATATTTACATTTTATCAATAAGGATTTTTGAGCACTTAAGGCTTGAATGTATGGAAGAATGATCGTATGGGAATCAGTATATAGGTAACATTTAAAAAAAATTCAAAAAATCAATAATCTACTATTGAAATGTTATTTTTTAGTGAAAGAAACAATAAACCATTTCAAAATGTACATTTTATTTATATGGATTTTTGAGATCTTAAGGCTTGAACGTATGGAAGAATGATCGTATGAGATCCAGTATATAGGTAACATTTCAAAAAAATTCAAAAATTCAAAAATCTACTATTGCAATGTTATTTTTAAGTGAAAGAAACAATAAACCATTGAAAAACTTACATTTTATCAATATGGGGTTTTGAGCACTTAACTCTAGAACGAAGGGAAGAAAAAACGAAAGAGAATCAGTATATAGGTAACATTTCAAAAAATTTAAAAAATTCAAAAATCTACTATTGAAATGTTATTTTTAAGTGAAAGAAACAATTAAACATTTCAAATCTTAAATTTTATCAATATGGATTTTTGAGCACTTAAGGCTTGAACGTATGGAAGAATGATTGAATGGGAATCAGTATATAGGTAACATTTCAAAAAAATTCAAAAATTCAAAAATCTAATATTGAAATGTTATTTTTAAGTGAAAGAAACAATAAACCATTTCAATATATACATTTTATCAATAAGGAATTTTGTGCACTTAAGGCTTGAATGTATGGCAGAATGATCGTATGGGAATCAGTATATAGGTAACATTTAAAAAAAATTCAAAAATTCAATAATCTACTATTGAAATGTTATTTTTTAGTGAAAGAAACAATAAACCATTTCAAAATTTACATTTTATTTATATGGATTTTTGAGATCTTAATGCTTGAACGTATAGAAGAATGATCGTATGAGATCCAGTATATAGGTAACATTTCAAAAAATTTCTAAAATTCAAAAATTTATTATTGAAATGTTATTTTTAAGTGAAAGAAACAATAAACCATTTCAAAATTTACATTTTATTAATATGGATTTTTGAGCACTTAAGGCTTGAACGTATGGAAGAATGATCGTATGAGATCCAGTATATAGGTAACATTTCAAAAAAATTCAAAAATTCAAGAATCTACTATTGCAATGTTATTTTTAAGTGAAAGAAACAATAAACCATTGAAAAACTTACATTTTATCAATATGGGGTTTTGAGCACTTAACTCTTGAACATATGGAAGAATAATCGTATGAGAATCAGTATATAGGTAACATTTCAAAAAATTTAAAAAATTCAAAAATCTACTATTGAAGTGTTATTTTTAAGTGAAAGGAACAATTAAACATTTCAAATCTAAAATTTTATCAATATGGATTTTTAAGCACTTAAGGCTTGAACGTATGGAAGAATAATTGTATGGGAATCAGTATATAGGTAACATTTAAAAAAAATTCAAAAATTCAATAATCTACTATTGAAATGTTATTTTTTAGTGAAAGAAACAATAAACCATTTCAAAATTCACATTTCATTTATATGGATTTTTGAGATCTTAAGGCTTGAACGTATGGAAGAATGATCGTATGAGATCCAGTATATAGGTAACATTTCAAACAAATTCAAAAATTCAAAAATCTACTATTGAAATGTTATTTTTAAATGAAAGAAACTATAAACCATTGCAAAATTTACATTTTATAAATGTGGGTTTTTGAGCACTTAAGGCTTGAACGTATGGAAGAATAATCGTATGAGAATCAGTGTATAGGTAACATTTCAAAAAATTTCTAGAATTCAAAAATCTACTATTGAAATGTTATTTTTAAGTGAGAGAAACAATACAACATTTAAAAATTTAAATTTTATCAATATGGATTTTTGAGCACTTAAGGCTTGAACGTATGGAAGAATGATCATATGGGCATCAGTATATAATAACATTTCAAAAAAATTCAAAAATTCAAAAATCTACTATTGAAATGTTATATTTAAGTGAATTTAATACTAACCTAAGTGAAAGAAACAATAAAACATTTAAAAATATACATTTATCAATATGGATTTTTGAGCAATTAAGGCTTGAACGTATGGAAGAATGATCGTATGAGATCCAGTATATAGGTAACATTTCAAAAAATTTCAAAAATTCAATAATCTACTATTGAAATGTTATTTTTTAGTGAAAGAAACAATAAACCATTTGAAAATTTACATTTTATTTATATGGATTTTTGAGATCTTAAGGCTTGAACGTATGGAAGAATAATCGTATGAGAATCAGTATATAGGTAACATTTCAAAAAATTTAATGTTATTTTTAAGTGAGAGAAACAATACAACATTTAAAAATTTAAATCTTATCAATATGGGTTTTTGAGCACTTAAGGCTTGAACGTATGGAAGAATAATCGTATGAGAATCAGTGTACAGGTAACATTTCAAAAAATTTCTAAAATTCAAAAATCTACTATTGAAATGTTATTTTTAAGTGAGAGAAACAATAAACCATTTCAAAATTTTCATTTTATTTATATGGATTTTTGAGATCTTAAGGCTTGAACATATGGAAGAAAGATCGTATGAGATCCAGTATATAGGTAACATTTTAAAAAAATTCAAAAATTCAAAAATCTACTATTGAAATGTTATTTTTAAGTGAAAGAAACAATAAACCATTTCAAAATTTACATTTTATCAATATGGATTTTTGAGCACTTAAGGCTTGAACGTATGGAAGAATAATCGTATGAGAATCAGTGTATAGGTAACATTTCAAAAAATTTATAAAATTCAAAAATCTACTATTGAAATGTTATTTTTAAGTGAGAGAAACAATAAACCATTTCAAAATTTACATTTTATTTATATGGATTTTTGAGATCTTAAGGCTTGAACGTATGGAAGAATAATCGTATGAGAATCAGTGTATAGGTAACATTTCAAAAAATTTCTAGAATTCAAAAATCTACTATTGAAATGTTATTTTTAAGTGAGAGAAACAATACAACATTTAAAAATTTAAATTTTATCAATATGGATTTTTGAGCACTTAAGGCTTGAACGTATGGAAGAATGATCATATGGGAATCAGTATATAATAACATTTCAAAAAAATTCAAAAATTCAAAAATCTACTATTGAAATGTTATATTTAAGTGAATTTAATACTAACCTAAGTGAAAGAAACAATAAAACATTTAAAAATATACATTTATCAATATGGATTTTTGAGCAATTAAGGCTTGAACGTATGGAAGAATGATCGTATGAGGATCAGTATATAGGTAACATTTCAAAAAATTTCAAAAATTCAATAATCTACTATTGAAATGTTATTTTTTAGTGAAAGAAACAATAAACCATTTCAAAATTTACATTTTATTTATATGGATTTTTGAGATCTTAAGGCTTGAACGTATGGAAGAATAATCGTATGAGAATCAGTATATAGGTAACATTTAAAAAAATTTCAAATATTCAATAATCTACTATTGAAATGCTATATTTAAGTGAATTTAATACTAACCTAAGTGAAAGAAACAATAAAACATTTGAAAATATACATTTATCAATATGGATTTTTGAGCACTTAAGGCTTGAACGTATGGAAGAATGATCGTATGAGGATCAGTATAGAGGTAACATTTCAAAAAATTTCAAAAATTCAATAATCTAATATTGAAACGTTATTTTTGAGTGAATTTAATACTAACCTAAGTGAAAGAAACAATAAACCATTTCAAAATTTACATTTTATTTATATGGATTTTTGAGATCTTAAGGCTTGAACATATGGAAGAATGTTCGTATGAGTTCCAGTATATAGGTAACATTTTAAAAAAATTCAAAAATTCAAAAATCTACTATTTAAATGTTATTTTTAAGTGAAAGAAACAATAAAACATTTCAAATCTTAAATTTTATCAATATGGATTTTTGAGCACTTAAAGCTTGAACGTATGGAAGAATGATCATATAAGAATCAGTATATAGGTAACATTTCAAAAAATTTCTAAAATTCGATAATCTACTATTGAAATGTTATTTTTAAATGAAAGAAACTATAAACCATTGCAAAATTTACATTTTATCATTATGGGTTTTTGAGCACTTAAGGCTTGAACGTATGGAAGAATGATCATATGAGAATCAGTATACAGGTAACATTTCAAAATATTTAAAAAATTCAAAAATCTACTATTGAAATGTTATTTTTAAGTGAGAGAAACAATACAACATTTCAAAATTTAAATCTTATCAATATGGATTTTTTAGATCTTAAGGCTTGAACGTATGGAAGAATGATCGTATGAGGATCAGTATATAGGTAACATTTCGAAAAATTTCAAAAATTCAATAATCTACTATTGAAATGTTATTTTTTAGTGAAAGAAACAACAAACCATTTCAAAATTTACGTTTTATTTATATGGATTTTTGAGATCTTAAGGCTTGAACGTATGGAAGAATGATCGTAGGAGATCCAGCATATAGGTAACATTTCAAAACTATTCAAAAATTCAAAAATCCACTATTGAAATGTTATTTTTGAGTGAGAGAAACAATACAACATTTCAAAATTTAAATCTTATCAATATGGATTTTTTAGATCTTAAGGCTTGAACGTATGGAAGAATGATCGTATGAGGATCAGTATATAGGTAACATTTCAAAAAATTTCAAAAATTCAATAATCTACTATTGAAATGTTATTTTTTAGTGAAAGAAACAACAAACCATTTCAAAATTTACGTTTTATTTATATGGATTTTTGAGATCTTAAGGCTTGAACGTATGGAAGAATGATCGTAGGAGATCCAGTATATAGGTAACATTTCAAAACTATTCAAAAATTCAAAAATCCACTATTGAAACGTTATTTTTGAGTGAATTTAATACTAACCTAAGTGAAAGAAACAATAAACCATTTCAAAATTTACATTTTATTTATATGGATTTTTGAGATCTTAAGGCTTGAACATATGGAAGAAAGATCGTATGAGATCCAGTATATAGGTAACATTTTAAAAAAATTCAAAAATTCAAAAATCTACTATTGAAATGTTATTTTTAAGTGCAAGAAACAATAAACCATTTCAAAATTTACATTTTATCAATATGGATTTTTGAGCACTTAAGGCTTGAACGTATGGAACAATAATCGTATGAGAATCAGTATATAGGTAACATTTCAAATAATTTAAACAATTCAAAAATCTACTATTGAAATGTTATTTTTAAGTGAAAGAAACTATAAACCATTGCAAAATTTAAATTTTATCAATATGGGTTTTTGAGCACTTAAGGCTTGAACGTATGGACGAATGATCGTATGAGAATCAGTATATTGGTAACATTTCAAATAATTTAAAAAATTCAAAAATCTACTATTGAAATGTTATTTTTTAGTGAAAGAAACAATAAACCATTTCAAAATTTACATTTTATTTATATGGATTTTTGAGATCTTAAGGCTTGAACGTATGGAAGAATGATCGTATGAGATCCAGTATATAGGTAACATTTCAAACAAATTCAAAAATTCAAAAATCTACTATTGAAATGTTATTTTTAAATGAAAGAAACTATAAACCATTGCAAAATTTACATTTTATAAATATGGGTTTTTGAGCACTTAAGGCTTGAACGTATGGAAGAATAATCGTATGAGAATCAGTATATAGGTAACATTTCAAAAAATTTCTAGAATTCAAAAATCTACTATTGAAATGTTATTTTTAAGTGAGAGAAACAATACAACATTTAAAAATTTAAATTTTATCAATATGGATTTTTGAGCACTTAAGGCTTGAACGTATGGAAGAATGATCATATGGGAATCAGTATATAATAACATTTCAAAAAAATTCAAAAATTCAAAAATCTACTATTGAAATGTTATATTTAAGTGAATTTAATACTAACCTAAGTGAAAGAAACAATAAAACATTTAAAAATATACATTTATCAATATGGATTTTTGAGCACTTAAGGCTTGAACGTATGGAAGAATGATCGTATGAGGATCAGTATATAGGTAACATTTCAAAAAATTTCAAAAATTCAATAATCTACTATTGAAATGTTATTTTTTAGTGAAAGAAACAATAAACCATTTGAAAATTTACATTTTATTTATATAGATTTTTGAGATCTTAAGGCTTGAACGTATGGAAGAATAATCGTATGAGAATCAGTATATAGGTAACATTTCAAAAAATTTAATGTTATTTTTAAGTGAGAGAAACAATACAACATTTAAAAATTTAAATCTTATCAATATGGGTTTTTGAGCACTTAAGGCTTGAACGTATGGAAGAATAATCGTATGAGAATCAGTGTACAGGTAACATTTCAAAAAATTTCTAAAATTCAAAAATCTACTATTGAAATTTTATTTTTAAGTGAGAGAAACAATAAACCATTTCAAAATTTTCATTTTATTTATATGGATTTTTGAGATCTTAAGGCTTGAACATATGGAAGAAAGATCGTATGAGATCCAGTATATAGGTAACATTTTAAAAAAATTCAAAAATTCAAAAATCTACTATTGAAATGTTATTTTTAAGTGAGAGAAACAATAAACCATTTCAAAATTTTCATTTTATTTATATGGATTTTTGAGATCTTAAGGCTTGAACATATGGAAGAATGATCGTAGGAGATCCAGTATATAGGTAACATTTCAAAACTATTCAAAAATTCAAAAATCCACTATTGAAACGTTATTTTTGAGTGAATTTAATACTAACCTAAGTGAAAGAAACAATAAACCATTTCAAAATTTACATTTTATTTATATGGATTTTTGAGATCTTAAGGCTTGAACATATGGAAGAAAGATCGTATGAGATCCAGTATATAGGTAACATTTTAAAAAAATTCAAAAATTCAAAAATCTACTATTGAAATGTTATTTTTAAGTGCAAGAAACAATAAACAATTTCAAAATTTACATTTTATCAATATGGATTTTTGAGCACTTAAGGCTTGAACGTATGGAAGAATAATCGTATGAGAATCAGTATATAGGTAACATTTAAAAAAAATTCAAAAATTCAATAATCTACTATTGAAATGTTATTTTTTAGTGAAAGAAACAATAAACCATTTCAAAATTTACATTTCATTTATATGGATTTTTGAGATCTTAAGGCTTGAACGTATGGAAGAATGATCGTATGAGATCCAGTATATAGGTAACATTTCAAACAAATTCAAAAATTCAAAAATCTACTATTGAAATGTTATTTTTAAATGAAAGAAACTATAAACCATTGCAAAATTTACATTTTATAAATGTGGGTTTTTGAGCACTTAAGGCTTGAACGTATGGAAGAATAATCGTATGAGAATCAGTGTATAGGTAACATTTCAAAAAATTTCAAAAATTCAAAAATCTACTATTGAAATGTTATTTTTAAGTGAGAGAAACAATACAACATTTAAAAATTTAAATTTTATCAATATGGATTTTTGAGCACTTAAGGCTTGAACGTATGGAAGAATGATCATATGGGAATCAGTATATAATAACATTTCAAAAAAATTCAAAAATTCAAAAATCTACTATTGAAATGTTATATTTAAGTGAATTTAATACTAACCTAAGTGAAAGAAACAATAAAACATTTAAAAATATACATTTATCAATATGGATTTTTGAGCAATTAAGGCTTGAACGTATGGAAGAATGATCGTATGAGGATCAGTATATAGGTAACATTTCAAAAAATTTCAAAAATTCAATAATCTACTATTGAAATGTTATTTTTTAGTGAAAGAAACAATAAACCATTTCAAAATTTACATTTTATTTATATGGATTTTTGAGATCTTAAGGCTTGAACGTATGGAAGAATAATCGTATGAGAATCAGTATATAGGTAACATTTCAAAAAATTTAATGTTATTTTTAAGTGAGAGAAACAATACAACATTTAAAAATTTAAATCTTATCAATATGGGTTTTTGAGCACTTAAGGCTTGAACGTATGGAAGAATAATCGTATGAGAATCAGTGTACAGGTAACATTTCAAAAAATTTCTAAAATTCAAAAATCTACTATTGAAATGTTATTTTTAAGTGAGAGAAACAATAAACCATTTCAAAATTTTCATTTTATTTATATGGATTTTTGAGATCT
Organism: Phortica okadai; assembly: GCA_034638295.1. Taxonomy (NCBI): domain Eukaryota; kingdom Metazoa; phylum Arthropoda; class Insecta; order Diptera; family Drosophilidae; genus Phortica; species Phortica okadai. The sequence continues at coordinate 97,526 of JAWUZV010000032.1, read as the reverse complement.
TAAGGCTTTAACATATGGAAGAAAGATCGTATGAGATCCAGTATATAGGTAACATTTTAAAAAAATTCAAAAATTCAAAAATCTACTATTGAAATGTTATTTTTAAGTGAAAGAAACAATAAACCATTTCAAAATTTACATTTTATCAATATGGATTTTTGAGCACTTAAGGCTTGAACGTATGGAAGAATAATCGTATGAGAATCAGTGTATAGGTAACATTTCAAAAAATTTATAAAATTCAAAAATCTACTATTGAAATGTTATTTTTAAGTGAGAGAAACAATAAACCATTTCAAAATTTACATTTTATTTATATGGATTTTTGAGATCTTAAGGCTTGAACGTATGGAAGAATAATCGTATGAGAATCAGTGTATAGTTAACATTTCAAAAAATTTCTAGAATTCAAAATCTACTATTGAAATGTTATTTTTAAGTGAGAGAAACAATACAACATTTAAAAATTTAAATTTTATCAATATGGATTTTTGAGCACTTAAGGCTTGAACGTATGGAAGAATGATCATATGGGAATCAGTATATAATAACATTTCAAAAAAATTCAAAAATTCAAAAATCTACTATTGAAATGTTATATTTAAGTGAATTTAATACTAACCTAAGTGAAAGAAACAATAAAACATTTAAAAATATACATTTATCAATATGGATTTTTGAGCAATTAAGGCTTGAACGTATGGAAGAATGATCGTATGAGGATCAGTATATAGGTAACATTTCAAAAAATTTCAAAAATTCAATAATCTACTATTGAAATGTTATTTTTTAGTGAAAGAAACAATAAACCATTTCAAAATTTACATTTTATTTATATGGATTTTTGAGATCTTAAGGCTTGAACGTATGGAAGAATAATCGTATGAGAATCAGTATATAGGTAACATTTAAAAAAATTTCAAATATTCAATAATCTACTATTGAAATGCTATATTTAAGTGAATTTAATACTAACCTAAGTGAAAGAAACAATAAAACATTTGAAAATATACATTTATCAATATGGATTTTTGAGCACTTAAGGCTTGAACGTATGGAAGAATGATCGTATGAGGATCAGTATAGAGGTAACATTTCAAAAAATTTCAAAAATTCAATAATCTAATATTGAAACGTTATTTTTGAGTGAATTTAATACTAACCTAAGTGAAAGAAACAATAAACCATTTCAAAATTTACATTTTATTTATATGGATTTTTGAGATCTTAAGGCTTGAACATATGGAAGAATGTTCGTATGAGTTCCAGTATATAGGTAACATTTTAAAAAAATTCAAAAATTCAAAAATCTACTATTGAAATGTTATTTTTAAGTGAGAGAAACAATACAACATTTCAAAATTTAAATCTTATCAATATGGATTTTTTAGATCTTAAGGCTTGAACGTATGGAAGAATGATTGTATGAGGATCAGTATATAGGTAACATTTCAAAAAATTCAATAATCTACTATTGAAATGTTATTTTTTAGTGAAAGAAACAACAAACCATTTCAAAATTTACGTTTTATTTATATGGATTTTTGAGATCTTAAGGCTTGAACGTATGGAAGAATGATCGTAGGAGATCCAGTATATAGGTAACATTTCAAAACTATTCAAAAATTCAAAAATCCACTATTGAAATGTTATTTTTGAGTGAGAGAAACAATACAACATTTCAAAATTTAAATCTTATCAATATGGATTTTTTAGATCTTAAGGCTTGAACGTATGGAAGAATGATCGTATGAGGATCAGTATATAGGTAACATTTCAAAAAATTTCAAAAATTCAATAATCTACTATTGAAATGTTATTTTTTAGTGAAAGAAACAACAAACCATTTCAAAATTTACGTTTTATTTATATGGATTTTTGAGATCTTAAGGCTTGAACGTATGGAAGAATGATCGTAGGAGCTCCAGTATATAGGTAACATTTCAAAACTATTCAAAAATTCAAAAATCCACTATTGAAACGTTATTTTTGAGTGAATTTAATACTAACCTAAGTGAAAGAAACAATAAACCATTTCAAAATTTACATTTTATTTATATGGATTTTTGAGATCTTAAGGCTTGAACATATGGAAGAAAGATCGTATGAGATCCAGTATATAGGTAACATTTTAAAAAAATTCAAAAATTCAAAAATCTACTATTGAAATGTTATTTTTAAGTGCAAGAAACAATAAAACATTTCAAAATTTACATTTTATCAATATGGATTTTTGAGCACTTAAGGCTTGAACGTATGGAACAATAATCGTATGAGAATCAGTATATAGGTAACATTTCAAATAATTTAAAAAATTCAAAAATCTACTATTGAAATGTTATTTTTAAGTGAAAGAAACTATAAACCATTGCAAAATTTAAATTTTATCAATATGGGTTTTTGAGCACTTAAGGCTTGAACGTATGGACGAATGATCGTATGAGAATCAGTATATTGGTAACATTTCAAATAATTTAAAAAATTCAAAAATCTACTATTGAAATGTTATTTTTTAGTGAAAGAAACAATAAACCATTTCAAAATTTACATTTTATTTATATGGATTTTTGAGATCTTAAGGCTTGAACGTATGGAAGAATGATCGTATGAGATCCAGTATATAGGTAACATTTCAAACAAATTCAAAAATTCAAAAATCTACTATTGAAATGTTATTTTTAAATGAAAGAAACTATAAACCATTGCAAAATTTACATTTTATAAATATGGGTTTTTGAGCACTTAAGGCTTGAACGTATGGAAGAATAATCGTATGAGAATCAGTATATAGGTAACATTTCAAAAAATTTCTAGAATTCAAAAATCTACTATTGAAATGTTATTTTTAAGTGAGAGAAACAATACAACATTTAAAAATTTAAATTTTATCAATATGGATTTTTGAGCACTTAAGGCTTGAACGTATGGAAGAATGATCATATGGGAATCAGTATATAATAACATTTCAAAAAAATTCAAAAATTCAAAAATCTACTATTGAAATGTTATATTTAAGTGAATTTAATACTAACCTAAGTGAAAGAAACAATAAAACATTTAAAAATATACATTTATCAATATGGATTTTTGAGCACTTAAGGCTTGAACGTATGGAAGAATGATCGTATGAGGATCAGTATATAGGTAACATTTCAAAAAATTTCAAAAATTCAATAATCTACTATTGAAATGTTATTTTTTAGTGAAAGAAACAATAAACCATTTGAAAATTTACATTTTATTTATATGGATTTTTGAGATCTTAAGGCTTGAACGTATGGAAGAATAATCGTATGAGAATCAGTATATAGGTAACATTTCAAAAAATTTAATGTTATTTTTAAGTGAGAGAAACAATACAACATTTAAAAATTTAAATCTTATCAATATGGGTTTTTGAGCACTTAAGGCTTGAACGTATGGAAGAATAATCGTATGAGAATCAGTGTACAGGTAACATTTCAAAAAATTTCTAAAATTCAAAAATCTACTATTGAAATGTTATTTTTAAGTGAGAGAAACAATAAACCATTTCAAAATTTTCATTTTATTTATATGGATTTTTGAGATCTTAAGGCTTGAACATATGGAAGAAAGATCGTATGAGATCCAGTATATAGGTAACATTTTAAAAAAATTCAAAAATTCAAAAATCTACTATTGAAATGTTATTTTTAAGTGAAAGAAACAATAAACCATTTCAAAATTTACATTTTATCAATATGGATTTTTGAGCACTTAAGGCTTGAACGTATGGAAGAATAATCGTATGAGAATCAGTGTATAGGTAACATTTAAAAAAATTTATAAAATTCAAAAATCTACTATTGAAATGTTATTTTTAAGTGAGAGAAACAATAAACCATTTCAAAATTTACATTTTATTTATATGGATTTTTGAGATCTTAAGGCTTGAACGTATGGAAGAATGATCGTATGAGATCCAGTATATAGGTAACATTTCAAAAAAATTCAAAAATTCAAAAATCTACTATTGAAATGCTATATTTAAGTGAATTTAATACTAACCTAAGTGAAAGAAACAATAAAACATTTGAAAATATACATTTATCAATATGGATTTTTGAGCACTTAAGGCTTGAACGTATGGAAGAATGATCGTATGAGGATCAGTATAGAGGTAACATTTCAAAAAATTTCAAAACTTCAATAATCTAATATTGAAACGTTATTTTTGAGTGAATTTAATACTAACCTAAGTGAAAGAAACAATAAACCATTTCAAAATTTACATTTTATTTATATGGATTTTTGAGATCTTAAGGCTTGAACATATGGAAGAATGTTCGTATGAGTTCCAGTATATAGGTAACATTTTAAAAAAATTCAAAAATTCAAAAATCTACTATTTAAATGTTATTTTTAAGTGAAAGAAACAATAAAACATTTCAAATCTTAAATTTTATCAATATGGATTTTTGAGCACTTAAAGCTTGAACGTATGGAAGAATGATCATATAAGAATCAGTATATAGGTAACATTTCAAAAAATTTCTAAAATTCGATAATCTACTATTGAAATGTTATTTTTAAATGAAAGAAACTATAAACCATTGCAAAATTTACATTTTATCAATATGGGTTTTTGAGCACTTAAGGCTTGAACGTATGGAAGAATGATCATATGAGAAGCAGTAAAGAGGTAACATTTCAAAATATTTAAAAAATTCAAAAATCTACTATTGAAATGTTATTTTTAAGTGAAAGAAACAATACAACATTTCAAAATTTAATTTTTATCAATATGGATTTTTAGGCACTTAAGGCTTGAACGTATGGAAGAATGATGGTATGGGAATCAGTATATAGGTAACATTTCAAAAAAATTCAAAAAACTAATATTGAAATGTTATTTTTAAGTGAGAGAAACAATACATTATTTAAAAATTTAAATCTTATCAATATGGATTTTTTAGATCTTAAGGCTTGAACGTATGGAAGAATGATCGTATGAGGATCAGTATATAGGTAACATTTCAAAAAATTTCAAAAATTCAATAATCTACTATTGAAATGTTATTTTTTAGTGAAAGAAACAATAAACCATTTCAAAATTTACGTTTTATTTATATGGATTTTTGAGATCTTAAGGCTTGAACGTATGGAAGAATGATCGTAGGAGATCCAGTATATAGGTAACATTTCAAAACTATTCAAAAATTCAAAAATCCACTATTGAAACGTTATTTTTGAGTGAATAAACCATTTCAAAATTTACATTTTATTTATATGGATTTTTGAGATCTTAAGGCTTGAACATATGGAAGAAAGATCGTATGAGATCCAGTATATAGGTAACATTTTAAAAAATTTCAAAAATTCAATAATCTACTATTCAAATGTTATTTTTAAGTGAAAGAAACAATAAACCATTTCAAAATTTACATTTTATCAATATGGATTTTTGAGCACTTAAGGCTTGAACGTATGGAAGAATAATCGTATGAGAATCAGTATATAGGTAACCTTTCAAAAAATTTAAAAAATTCAAATGAAATGATATTTTTAAGTGAAAGAAACTATAAACCATTCAAAATTTACATTTCATCAATATGGGTTTTTGAGCACTTAAGGCTTGAACGTATGGAAGAATAATCGTATGAGAATCAGTGTATAGGTAACATTTCAAAAAATTTATAAAATTCAAAAATCTACTATTGAAATGTTATTTTTAAGTGAGAGAAACAATAAACCATTTCAAAATTTACATTTTATTTATATGGATTTTTGAGATCTTAAGGCTTGAACATACGGAAGAATGATCGTATGAGATCCAGTATATAGGTAACATTTTAAAAAAATTCAAAAATTCAAAAATCTACTATTTAAATGTTATTTTTAAGTGAAAGAAACAATAAAACATTTCAAATCTTAAATTTTATCAATATGGATTTTTGAGCACTTAAAGCTTGAACGTATGGAAGAATGATCATATAAGAATCAGTATATAGGTAACATTTCAAAAAATTTCTAAAATTCGATAATCTACTATTGAAATGTTATTTTTAAATGAAAGAAACTATAAACCATTGCAAAATTTACATTTTATCAATATGGGTTTTTGAGCACTTAACGCTTGAACGTATGAAAGAATAATCGTATGAGAATCAGTGTATAGGTAACATTTCAAAAAATTTATAAAATTCAAAAATCTACTATTCAAATGTTATTTTTAAGTGAGAGAAACAATACAACATTTAAAAATTTAAATCTTATCAATATGGATTTTTGAGCACTTAAGGCTTGAACGTATGGAATAATAATCGTATGAGAATCAGTGTATAGGTAACATTTCAAAAAATTTCTAAAATTCGATAATCTACTATTGAAATGTTTTTTTTTAGTGAAAGAAACTATAAACCATTTCAAAATTTACGTTTTATTTAAATGGATTTTTGAGCACTTAAGGCTTGAACGTATGGAAGAATGATCGTAGGAGATCCAGTATGTAGGTAACATTTAAAAAAAAATTCAAAAATTCAAAAATCTACTTTTGAAACGTTATTTTTGAGTGAATTTAATACTAACCTAAGTGAAAGAAACAATAAACCATTTCAAAATTTACATTTTATTTATATGGATTTTTGAGATCTTAAGGCTTGAACATATGGAAGAATGATCGTATGAGATCCAGTATATAGGTAACATTTTAAAAAAATTCAAAAATTCAAAAGTCTACTATTTAAATGTTATTTTTAAGTGAAAGAAACAATAAAACATTTCAAATCTTAAATTTTATCAATATGGATTTTTGAGCACTTAAAGCTTGAACGTATGGAAGAATGATCATATAAGAATCAGTATATAGGTAACATTTCAAAAAATTTCTAAAATTCGATAATCTACTATTGAAATGTTATTTTTAAATGAAAGAAACTATAAACCATTGCAAAATTTACATTTTATCAATATGGGTTTTTGAGCACTTAAGGCTTGAACGTATGGAAGAATAATCGTATGAGAGTCAGTGTATAGGTAACATTTCAAAAAATTTCAAAAATTCAAAAATCTACTATTGAAATGTTATATTTAAGTGAATTTAATACTAACCTTAGTGAAAGAAACAATAAAACATTTGAAAATATACATTTATCAATATGGATTTTTGAGCACTTAAGGCTTGAACTTATGGAAGAATAATCGTATGAGGATCAGTATATATGTAGGTAACATTTCAAAAAATTTCAAAAATTCAATAATCTACTATTGAAATGTTATTTTTTAGTGAAAGAAACAATAAACCATTTCAAAATTTACGTTTTATTTATATGGATTTTTGAGATCTTAAGGCTTGAACGTATGGAAGAATGATCGTAGGAGATCCAGTATATAGGTAAGATTTCAAAAAAATTCAAAAATCTACTATTGAAACGTTATTTTTGAGTGAATTTAATACTAACCTAAGTGAAAGAAACAATAAACCATTTCAAAATTTACATTTTATTTATATGGATTTTTGAGATCTTAAGGCTTGAACATATGGAAGAAAGATCGTATGAGATCCAGTATATAGGTAACATTTTAAAAAAATTCAAAAATTCAAAAATCTACTTTTGAAATGTTATTTTTAAGTGCAAGAAACAATAAACCATTTCAAAATTTACATTTTATCAATATGGATTTTTGAGCACTTAAGGCTTGAACGTATGGAAGAATAATCGTATGAGAATCAGTATATAGGTAACATTTCAAAAAATTTCTAAAATTCGATAATCTACTATTGAAATGTTATTTTTAAGTGAAAGAAACTATAAACCATTGCAAAATTTAAATTTTATCAATATGGGTTTTTGAGCACTTAACGCTTGAACGTATGAAAGAATAATCGTATGAGAATCAGTGTATAGGTAACATTTCAAAAAATTTATAAAATTCAAAAATCTACTATTCAAATGTTATTTTTAAGTGAGAGAAACAATACAACATTTAAAAATTTAAATCTTATCAATATGGGTTTTTGAGCACTTAACGCTTGAACGTATGAAAGAATAATCGTATGAGAATCAGTGTATAGGTAACATTTCAAAAAATTTATAAAATTCAAAAATCTACTATTCAAATGTTATTTTTAAGTGAGAGAAACAATACAACATTTAAAAATTTAAATCTTATCAATATGGATTTTTGAGCACTTAAGGCTTGAACGTATGGAATAATAATCGTATGAGAATCTTTGTATAGGTAACATTTCAAAAAATATCTAAAATTCGATAATCTACTATTGAAATGTTATTTTTAAATGAAAGAAACTATAAACCATTGCAAAATTTACATTTTATCAATATGGGTTTTTGAGCACTTAAGGCTTGAACGTATGGAAGAATAATCGTATGAGATCCAGTATATAGGTAACATTTCAAAAAAATTCAAAAATTCAAAAATCTACTATTGAAATGCTTTATTTAAGTGAATTTAATACTAACCTAAGTGAAAGAAACAATAAAACATTTGAAAATATACATTTATCAATATGGATTTTTGAGCACTTAAGGCTTGAACGTATGGAAGAATGATCGTATGAGGATCAGTATATCGGTAACATTTCAAAAAATTTCAAAAATTCAATAATCTACTATTGAAATGTTATTTTTTAGTGAAAGTAACAATAAACCATTTCAAAATTTACATTTTATTTATATGGATTTTTGAGCACTTAAGGCTTGAACGTATGGAAGAATGATCGTAGGAGATCCAGTATGTAGGTAACATTTCAAAAAAATTCAAAAATTCAAAAATCTACTTTTGAAACGTTATTTTTGAGTGAATTTAATACTATCCTAAGTGAAAGAAACAATAAACCATTTCAAAATTTACATTTTATTTATATGGATTTTTGAGATCTTAAGGCTTGAACATATGGAAGAATGATCGTATGAGATCCAGTATATAGGTAACATTTTAAAAAAATTCAAAAATTCAAAAATCTACTATTTAAATGTTATTTTTAAGTGAAAGAAACAATAAAACATTTCAAATTTTAAATTTTATCAATATGGATTTTTGAGCACTTAAAGCTTGAACGTATGGAAGAATGATCATATAAGAATCAGTATATAGGTAACATTTCAAAAAATTTCTAAAATTCGATAATCTACTATTGAAATGTTATTTTTAAATGAAAGAAACTATAAACCATTGCAAAATTTACATTTTATCAATATGGGTTTTTGAGCACTTAAGGCTTGAACGTATGGAAGAATAATCGTATGAGAATCAGTGTATAGGTAACATTTCAAAAAATTTCTAAAATTCAAAAATCTACTATTCAAATGTTATTTTTAAGTGAGAGAAACAATACAACATTTAAAAATTTAAATCTTATCAATATGGATTTTTGAGCACTTAAGGCTTGAACGTATGGAAGAATGATCGTATGGGAATCAGTATATAATAACATTTCAAAAAAATTCAAAAATTCAAAAATCTACTATTGAAATGTTATATTTAAGTGAATTTAATACTAACCTAAGTGAAAGAAACAATAAAACATTTGAAAATATACATTTATCAATATGGATTTTTGAGCACTTAAGGCTTGAACTTATGGAAGAATAATCGTATGAGGATCAGTATATATGTAGGTAACATTTCAAAAAATTTCAAAAATTCAATAATCTACTATTGAAATGTTATTTTTTAGTGAAAGAAACAATAAACCATTTCAAAATTTGAGTTTTATTTATATGGATTTTTGAGATCTTAAGGCTTGAACGTATGGAAGAATGATCGTAGGAGATCCAGTATATAGGTAAGATTTCAAAAAAATTCAAAATTCTACTATTGAAACGTTATTTTTGAGTGAATTTAATACTAACCTAAGTGAAAGAAACAATAAACCATTTCAAAATTTACATTTTATTTATATGGATTTTTGAGATCTTACGGCTTGAACATATGGAAGAAAGATCGTATGAGATCCAGTATATAGGTAACATTTTAAAAAAATTCAAAAATTCAAAAATCTACTATTGAAATGTTATTTTTAAGTGCAAGAAACAATAAACCATTTCAAAATTTACATTTTATCAATATGGATTTTTGAGCACTTAAGGCTTGAACGTATGGAACAATAATCGTATGAGAATCAGTATATAGGTAACATTTCAAATAATTTCAAAAATTCAAAAATCTACTATTGAAATGTTATTTTTAAGTGAAAGAAACTATAAACCATTGCAAAATTTAAATTTTATCAATATGGGTTTTTGAGCACTTAAGGCTTGAACGTATGGAAGAATAATCGTATGAGAATCAGTGTATAGGTAACATTTCAAAAAATTTCTAAAATTCAAAAATCTACTATTGAAATGTTATTTTTAAGTGAGAGAAACAATAAACCATTTCAAAATTTACATTTTATTTATATGGATTTTTGAGATCTTAAGGCTTGAACGTATGGAAGAATAATCGTATGAGAATCAGTATATAGGTAACATTTAAAAAAATTTCAAATATTCAATAATCTACTATTGAAATGCTATATTTAAGTGAATTTAATACTAACCTAAGTGAAAGAAACAATAAAACATTTGAAAATATACATTTATCAATATGGATTTTTGAGCACTTAAGGCTTGAACGTATGGAAGAATGATCGTATGAGGATCAGTATAGAGGTAACATTTCAAAAAATTTCAAAAATTCAATAATCTAATATTGAAACGTTATTTTTGAGTGAATTTAATACTAACCTAAGTGAAAGAAACAATAAACCATTTCAAAATTTACATTTTATTTATATGGATTTTTGAGATCTTAAGGCTTGAACATATGGAAGAATGTTCGTATGAGTTCCAGTATATAGGTAACATTTTAAAAAAATTCAAAAATTCAAAAATCTACTATTTAAATGTTATTTTTAAGTGAAAGAAACAATAAACCATTGCAAAATTTAAATTTTATCAATATGGATTTTTGAGCACTTAAGGCTTGAACGTATGGAAGAATGATCGTATGAGGATCAGTATATAGGTAACATTTCAAAAAATTTCAAAAATTCAATAATCTACTATTGAAATGTTATTTTTTAGTGAAAGAAACAATAAACCATTTCAAAATTTACATTTTATTTATATGGATTTTTGAGATCTTAAGGCTTGAACGTATGGAAGAATAATCGTATGAGAATCAGTATATAGGTAACATTTAAAAAAATTTCAAATATTCAATAATCTACTATTGAAATGCTATATTTAAGTGAATTTAATACTAACCTAAGTGAAAGAAACAATAAAACATTTGAAAATATACATTTATCAATATGGATTTTTGAGCACTTAAGGCTTGAACGTATGGAAGAATGATCGTATGAGGATCAGTATAGAGGTAACATTTCAAAAAATTTCAAAAATTCAATAATCTAATATTGAAACGTTATTTTTGAGTGAATTTAATACTAACCTAAGTGAAAGAAACAATAAACCATTTCAAAATTTACATTTTATTTATATGGATTTTTGAGATCTTAAGGCTTGAACATATGGAAGAATGTTCGTATGAGTTCCAGTATATAGGTAACATTTTAAAAAAATTCAAAAATTCAAAAATCTACTATTTAAATGTTATTTTTAAGTGAAAGAAACAATAAAACATTTCAAATCTTAAATTTTATCAATATGGATTTTTGAGCACTTAAAGCTTGAACGTATGGAAGAATGATCATATAAGAATCAGTATATAGGTAACATTTCAAAAAATTTCTAAAATTCGATAATCTACTATTGAAATGTTATTTTTAAATGAAAGAAACTATAAACCATTGCAAAATTTACATTTTATCATTATGGGTTTTTGAGCACTTAAGGCTTGAACGTATGGAAGAATGATCATATGAGAATCAGTATACAGGTAACATTTCAAAATATTTAAAAAATTCAAAAATCTACTATTGAAATGTTATTTTTAAGTGAGAGAAACAATACAACATTTCAAAATTTAAATCTTATCAATATGGATTTTTTAGATCTTAAGGCTTGAACGTATGGAAGAATGATCGTATGAGGATCAGTATATAGGTAACATTTCGAAAAATTTCAAAAATTCAATAATCTACTATTGAAATGTTATTTTTTAGTGAAAGAAACAACAAACCATTTCAAAATTTACGTTTTATTTATATGGATTTTTGAGATCTTAAGGCTTGAACGTATGGAAGAATGATCGTAGGAGATCCAGCATATAGGTAACATTTCAAAACTATTCAAAAATTCAAAAATCCACTATTGAAATGTTATTTTTGAGTGAGAGAAACAATACAACATTTCAAAATTTAAATCTTATCAATATGGATTTTTTAGATCTTAAGGCTTGAACGTATGGAAGAATGATCGTATGAGGATCAGTATATAGGTAACATTTCAAAAAATTTCAAAAATTCAATAATCTACTATTGAAATGTTATTTTTTAGTGAAAGAAACAACAAACCATTTCAAAATTTACGTTTTATTTATATGGATTTTTGAGATCTTAAGGCTTGAACGTATGGAAGAATGATCGTAGGAGATCCAGTATATAGGTAACATTTCAAAACTATTCAAAAATTCAAAAATCCACTATTGAAACGTTATTTTTGAGTGAATTTAATACTAACCTAAGTGAAAGAAACAATAAACCATTTCAAAATTTACATTTTATTTATATGGATTTTTGAGATCTTAAGGCTTGAACATATGGAAGAAAGATCGTATGAGATCCAGTATATAGGTAACATTTTAAAAAAATTCAAAAATTCAAAAATCTACTATTGAAATGTTATTTTTAAGTGCAAGAAACAATAAACCATTTCAAAATTTACATTTTATCAATATGGATTTTTGAGCACTTAAGGCTTGAACGTATGGAACAATAATCGTATGAGAATCAGTATATAGGTAACATTTCAAATAATTTAAACAATTCAAAAATCTACTATTGAAATGTTATTTTTAAGTGAAAGAAACTATAAACCATTGCAAAATTTAAATTTTATCAATATGGGTTTTTGAGCACTTAAGGCTTGAACGTATGGACGAATGATCGTATGAGAATCAGTATATTGGTAACATTTCAAATAATTTAAAAAATTCAAAAATCTACTATTGAAATGTTATTTTTTAGTGAAAGAAACAATAAACCATTTCAAAATTTACATTTTATTTATATGGATTTTTGAGATCTTAAGGCTTGAACGTATGGAAGAATGATCGTATGAGATCCAGTATATAGGTAACATTTCAAACAAATTCAAAAATTCAAAAATCTACTATTGAAATGTTATTTTTAAATGAAAGAAACTATAAACCATTGCAAAATTTACATTTTATAAATATGGGTTTTTGAGCACTTAAGGCTTGAACGTATGGAAGAATAATCGTATGAGAATCAGTATATAGGTAACATTTCAAAAAATTTCTAGAATTCAAAAATCTACTATTGAAATGTTATTTTTAAGTGAGAGAAACAATACAACATTTAAAAATTTAAATTTTATCAATATGGATTTTTGAGCACTTAAGGCTTGAACGTATGGAAGAATGATCATATGGGAATCAGTATATAATAACATTTCAAAAAAATTCAAAAATTCAAAAATCTACTATTGAAATGTTATATTTAAGTGAATTTAATACTAACCTAAGTGAAAGAAACAATAAAACATTTAAAAATATACATTTATCAATATGGATTTTTGAGCACTTAAGGCTTGAACGTATGGAAGAATGATCGTATGAGGATCAGTATATAGGTAACATTTCAAAAAATTTCAAAAATTCAATAATCTACTATTGAAATGTTATTTTTTAGTGAAAGAAACAATAAACCATTTGAAAATTTACATTTTATTTATATAGATTTTTGAGATCTTAAGGCTTGAACGTATGGAAGAATAATCGTATGAGAATCAGTATATAGGTAACATTTCAAAAAATTTAATGTTATTTTTAAGTGAGAGAAACAATACAACATTTAAAAATTTAAATCTTATCAATATGGGTTTTTGAGCACTTAAGGCTTGAACGTATGGAAGAATAATCGTATGAGAATCAGTGTACAGGTAACATTTCAAAAAATTTCTAAAATTCAAAAATCTACTATTGAAATCTTATTTTTAAGTGAGAGAAACAATAAACCATTTCAAAATTTTCATTTTATTTATATGGATTTTTGAGATCTTAAGGCTTGAACATATGGAAGAAAGATCGTATGAGATCCAGTATATAGGTAACATTTTAAAAAAATTCAAAAATTCAAAAATCTACTATTGAAATGTTTTTTTTAAGTGAGAGAAACAATAAACCATTTCAAAATTTTCATTTTATTTATATGGATTTTTGAGATCTTAAGGCTTGAACATATGGAAGAATGATCGTAGGAGATCCAGTATATAGGTAACATTTCAAAACTATTCAAAAATTCAAAAATCCACTATTGAAACGTTATTTTTGAGTGAATTTAATACTAACCTAAGTGAAAGAAACAATAAACCATTTCAAAATTTACATTTTATTTATATGGATTTTTGAGATCTTAAGGCTTGAACATATGGAAGAAAGATCGTATGAGATCCAGTATATAGGTAACATTTTAAAAAATTCAAAAATTCAAAAATCTACTATTGAAATGTTATTTTTAAGTGCAAGAAACAATAAACAATTTCAAAATTTACATTTTATCAATATGGATTTTTGAGCACTTAAGGCTTGAACGTATGGAAGAATAATCGTATGAGAATCAGTATATAGGTAACATTTCAAAAAATTTAAAAAATTCAAAAATCTACTATTGAAGTGTTATTTTTAAGTGAAAGGAACAATTAAACATTTCAAATCTAAAATTTTATCAATATGGATTTTTAAGCACTTAAGGCTTGAACGTATGGAAGAATAATTGTATGGGAATCAGTATATAGGTAACATTTAAAAAAAATTCAAAAATTCAATAATCTACTATTGAAATGTTATTTTTTAGTGAAAGAAACAATAAACCATTTCAAAATTTACATTTCATTTATATGGATTTTTGAGATCTTAAGGCTTGAACGTATGGAAGAATGATCGTATGAGATCCAGTATATAGGTAACATTTCAAACAAATTCAAAAATTCAAAAATCTACTATTGAAATGTTATTTTTAAATGAAAGAAACTATAAACCATTGCAAAATTTACATTTTATAAATGTGGGTTTTTGAGCACTTAAGGCTTGAACGTATGGAAGAATAATCGTATGAGAATCAGTGTATAGGTAACATTTCAAAAAATTTCTAGAATTCAAAAATCTACTATTGAAATGTTATTTTTAAGTGAGAGAAACAATACAACATTTAAAAATTTAAATTTTATCAATATGGATTTTTGAGCACTTAAGGCTTGAACGTATGGAAGAATGATCATATGGGAATCAGTATATAATAACATTTCAAAAAAATTCAAAAATTCAAAAATCTACTATTGAAATGTTATATTTAAGTGAATTTAATACTAACCTAAGTGAAAGAAACAATAAAACATTTAAAAATATACATTTATCAATATGGATTTTTGAGCAATTAAGGCTTGAACGTATGGAAGAATGATCGTATGAGGATCAGTATATAGGTAACATTTCAAAAAATTTCAAAAATTCAATAATCTACTATTGAAATGTTATTTTTTAGTGAAAGAAACAATAAACCATTTCAAAATTTACATTTTATTTATATGGATTTTTGAGATCTTAAGGCTTGAACGTATGGAAGAATAATCGTATGAGAATCAGTATATAGGTAACATTTCAAAAAATTTAATGTTATTTTTAAGTGAGAGAAACAATACAACATTTAAAAATTTAAATCTTATCAATATGGGTTTTTGAGCACTTAAGGCTTGAACGTATGGAAGAATAATCGTATGAGAATCAGTGTACAGGTAACATTTCAAAAAATTTCTAAAATTCAAAAATCTACTATTGAAATGTTATTTTTAAGTGAGAGAAACAATAAACCATTTCAAAATTTTCATTTTATTTATATGGATTTTTGAGATCTTAAGGCTTTAACATATGGAAGAAAGATCGTATGAGATCCAGTATATAGGTAACATTTTAAAAAAATTCAAAAATTCAAAAATCTACTATTGAAATGTTATTTTTAAGTGAAAGAAACAATAAACCATTTCAAAATTTACATTTTATCAATATGGATTTTTGAGCACTTAAGGCTTGAACGTATGGAAGAATAATCGTATGAGAATCAGTGTATAGGTAACATTTCAAAAAATTTATAAAATTCAAAAATCTACTATTGAAATGTTATTTTTAAGTGAGAGAAACAATAAACCATTTCAAAATTTACATTTTATTTATATGGATTTTTGAGATCTTAAGGCTTGAACGTATGGAAGAATAATCGTATGAGAATCAGTGTATAGTTAACATTTCAAAAAATTTCTAGAATTCAAAATCTACTATTGAAATGTTATTTTTAAGTGAGAGAAACAATACAACATTTAAAAATTTAAATTTTATCAATATGGATTTTTGAGCACTTAAGGCTTGAACGTATGGAAGAATGATCATATGGGAATCAGTATATAATAACATTTCAAAAAAATTCAAAAATTCAAAAATCTACTATTGAAATGTTATATTTAAGTGAATTTAATACTAACCTAAGTGAAAGAAACAATAAAACATTTAAAAATATACATTTATCAATATGGATTTTTGAGCAATTAAGGCTTGAACGTATGGAAGAATGATCGTATGAGGATCAGTATATAGGTAACATTTCAAAACATTTCAAAAATTCAATAATCTACTATTGAAATGTTATTTTTTAGTGAAAGAAACAATAAACCATTTCAAAATTTACATTTTATTTATATGGATTTTTGAGATCTTAAGGCTTGAACGTATGGAAGAATAATCGTATGAGAATCAGTATATAGGTAACATTTAAAAAAATTTCAAATATTCAATAATCTACTATTGAAATGCTATATTTAAGTGAATTTAATACTAACCTAAGTGAAAGAAACAATAAAACATTTGAAAATATACATTTATCAATATGGATTTTTGAGCACTTAAGGCTTGAACGTATGGAAGAATGATCGTATGAGGATCAGTATAGAGGTAACATTTCAAAAAATTTCAAAAATTCAATAATCTAATATTGAAAC
The DNA here is from genome assembly GCA_034638295.1 of Phortica okadai. Lineage (NCBI taxonomy): Eukaryota > Metazoa > Arthropoda > Insecta > Diptera > Drosophilidae > Phortica > Phortica okadai. Next base: position 80,367 of record JAWUZV010000032.1, on the reverse strand, counting down.
GTTATTTTTGAGTGAATTTAATACTAACCTAAGTGAAAGAAACAATAAACCATTTCAAAATTTACATTTTATTTATATGGATTTTTGAGATCTTAAGGCTTGAACATATGGAAGAATGTTCGTATGAGTTCCAGTATATAGGTAACATTTTAAAAAAATTCAAAAATTCAAAAATCTACTATTGAAATGTTATTTTTAAGTGAGAGAAACAATACAACATTTCAAAATTTAAATCTTATCAATATGGATTTTTTAGATCTTAAGGCTTGAACGTATGGAAGAATGATTGTATGAGGATCAGTATATAGGTAACATTTCAAAAAATTCAATAATCTACTATTGAAATGTTATTTTTTAGTGAAAGAAACAACAAACCATTTCAAAATTTACGTTTTATTTATATGGATTTTTGAGATCTTAAGGCTTGAACGTATGGAAGAATGATCGTAGGAGATCCAGTATATAGGTAACATTTCAAAACTATTCAAAAATTCAAAAATCCACTATTGAAATGTTATTTTTGAGTGAGAGAAACAATACAACATTTCAAAATTTAAATCTTATCAATATGGATTTTTTAGATCTTAAGGCTTGAACGTATGGAAGAATGATCGTATGAGGATCAGTATATAGGTAACATTTCAAAAAATTTCAAAAATTCAATAATCTACTATTGAAATGTTATTTTTTAGTGAAAGAAACAACAAACCATTTCAAAATTTACGTTTTATTTATATGGATTTTTGAGATCTTAAGGCTTGAACGTATGGAAGAATGATCGTAGGAGATCCAGTATATAGGTAACATTTCAAAACTATTCAAAAATTCAAAAATCCACTATTGAAACGTTATTTTTGAGTGAATTTAATACTAACCTAAGTGAAAGAAACAATAAACCATTTCAAAATTTACATTTTATTTATATGGATTTTTTAGATCTTAAGGCTTGAACGTATGGAAGAATGATCGTATGAGGATCAGTATATAGGTAACATTTCAAAAAATTTCAAAAATTCAATAATCTACTATTGAAATGTTATTTTTTAGTGAAAGAAACAACAAAACATTTCAAAATTTACATTTTATCAATATGGATTTTTGAGCACTTAAGGCTTGAACGTATGGAACAATAATCGTATGAGAATCAGTATATAGGTAACATTTCAAATAATTTAAAAAATTCAAAAATCTACTATTGAAATGTTATTTTTAAGTGAAAGAAACTATAAACCATTGCAAAATTTAAATTTTATCAATATGGGTTTTTGAGCACTTAAGGCTTGAACGTATGGACGAATGATCGTATGAGAATCAGTATATTGGTAACATTTCAAATAATTTAAAAAATTCAAAAATCTACTATTGAAATGTTATTTTTTAGTGAAAGAAACAATAAACCATTTCAAAATTTACATTTTATTTATATGGATTTTTGAGATCTTAAGGCTTGAACGTATGGAAGAATGATCGTATGAGATCCAGTATATAGGTAACATTTCAAACAAATTCAAAAATTCAAAAATCTACTATTGAAATGTTATTTTTAAATGAAAGAAACTATAAACCATTGCAAAATTTACATTTTATAAATATGGGTTTTTGAGCACTTAAGGCTTGAACGTATGGAAGAATAATCGTATGAGAATCAGTATATAGGTAACATTTCAAAAAATTTCTAGAATTCAAAAATCTACTATTGAAATGTTATTTTTAAGTGAGAGAAACAATACAACATTTAAAAATTTAAATTTTATCAATATGGATTTTTGAGCACTTAAGGCTTGAACGTATGGAAGAATGATCATATGGGAATCAGTATATAATAACATTTCAAAAAAATTCAAAAATTCAAAAATCTACTATTGAAATGTTATATTTAAGTGAATTTAATACTAACCTAAGTGAAAGAAACAATAAAACATTTAAAAATATACATTTATCAATATGGATTTTTGAGCACTTAAGGCTTGAACGTATGGAAGAATGATCGTATGAGGATCAGTATATAGGTAACATTTCAAAAAATTTCAAAAATTCAATAATCTACTATTGAAATGTTATTTTTTAGTGAAAGAAACAATAAACCATTTGAAAATTTACATTTTATTTATATGGATTTTTGAGATCTTAAGGCTTGAACGTATGGAAGAATAATCGTATGAGAATCAGTATATAGGTAACATTTCAAAAAATTTAATGTTATTTTTAAGTGAGAGAAACAATACAACATTTAAAAATTTAAATCTTATCAATATGGGTTTTTGAGCACTTAAGGCTTGAACGTATGGAAGAATAATCGTATGAGAATCAGTGTACAGGTAACATTTCAAAAAATTTCTAAAATTCAAAAATCTACTATTGAAATGTTATTTTTAAGTGAGAGAAACAATAAACCATTTCAAAATTTTCATTTTATTTATATGGATTTTTGAGATCTTAAGGCTTGAACATATGGAAGAAAGATCGTATGAGATCCAGTATATAGGTAACATTTTAAAAAAATTCAAAAATTCAAAAATCTACTATTGAAATGTTATTTTTAAGTGAAAGAAACAATAAACCATTTCAAAATTTACATTTTATCAATATGGATTTTTGAGCACTTAAGGCTTGAACGTATGGAAGAATAATCGTATGAGAATCAGTGTATAGGTAACATTTAAAAAAATTTATAAAATTCAAAAATCTACTATTGAAATGTTATTTTTAAGTGAGAGAAACAATAAACCATTTCAAAATTTACATTTTATTTATATGGATTTTTGAGATCTTAAGGCTTGAACGTATGGAAGAATGATCGTATGAGATCCAGTATATAGGTAACATTTCAAAAAAATTCAAAAATTCAAAAATCTACTATTGAAATGCTATATTTAAGTGAATTTAATACTAACCTAAGTGAAAGAAACAATAAAACATTTGAAAATATACATTTATCAATATGGATTTTTGAGCACTTAAGGCTTGAACGTATGGAAGAATGATCGTATGAGGATCAGTATAGAGGTAACATTTCAAAAAATTTCAAAACTTCAATAATCTAATATTGAAACGTTATTTTTGAGTGAATTTAATACTAACCTAAGTGAAAGAAACAATAAACCATTTCAAAATTTACATTTTATTTATATGGATTTTTGAGATCTTAAGGCTTGAACATATGGAAGAATGTTCGTATGAGTTCCAGTATATAGGTAACATTTTAAAAAAATTCAAAAATTCAAAAATCTACTATTTAAATGTTATTTTTAAGTGAAAGAAACAATAAAACATTTCAAATCTTAAATTTTATCAATATGGATTTTTGAGCACTTAAAGCTTGAACGTATGGAAGAATGATCATATAAGAATCAGTATATAGGTAACATTTCAAAAAATTTCTAAAATTCGATAATCTACTATTGAAATGTTATTTTTAAATGAAAGAAACTATAAACCATTGCAAAATTTACATTTTATCAATATGGGTTTTTGAGCACTTAAGGCTTGAACGTATGGAAGAATGATCATATGAGAAGCAGTAAAGAGGTAACATTTCAAAATATTTAAAAAATTCAAAAATCTACTATTGAAATGTTATTTTTAAGTGAAAGAAACAATACAACATTTCAAAATTTAATTTTTATCAATATGGATTTTTAGGCACTTAAGGCTTGAACGTATGGAAGAATGATGGTATGGGAATCAGTATATAGGTAACATTTCAAAAAAATTCAAAAAACTAATATTGAAATGTTATTTTTAAGTGAGAGAAACAATACATTATTTAAAAATTTAAATCTTATCAATATGGATTTTTTAGATCTTAAGGCTTGAACGTATGGAAGAATGATCGTATGAGGATCAGTATATAGGTAACATTTCAAAAAATTTCAAAAATTCAATAATCTACTATTGAAATGTTATTTTTTAGTGAAAGAAACAATAAACCATTTCAAAATTTACGTTTTATTTATATGGATTTTTGAGATCTTAAGGCTTGAACGTATGGAAGAATGATCGTAGGAGATCCAGTATATAGGTAACATTTCAAAACTATTCAAAAATTCAAAAATCCACTATTGAAACGTTATTTTTGAGTGAATAAACCATTTCAAAATTTACATTTTATTTATATGGATTTTTGAGATCTTAAGGCTTGAACATATGGAAGAAAGATCGTATGAGATCCAGTATATAGGTAACATTTTAAAAAATTTCAAAAATTCAATAATCTACTATTCAAATGTTATTTTTAAGTGAAAGAAACAATAAACCATTTCAAAATTTACATTTTATCAATATGGATTTTTGAGCACTTAAGGCTTGAACGTATGGAAGAATAATCGTATGAGAATCAGTATATAGGTAACCTTTCAAAAAATTTAAAAAATTCAAATGAAATGATATTTTTAAGTGAAAGAAACTATAAACCATTCAAAATTTACATTTCATCAATATGGGTTTTTGAGCACTTAAGGCTTGAACGTATGGAAGAATAATCGTATGAGAATCAGTGTATAGGTAACATTTCAAAAAATTTATAAAATTCAAAAATCTACTATTGAAATGTTATTTTTAAGTGAGAGAAACAATAAACCATTTCAAAATTTACATTTTATTTATATGGATTTTTGAGATCTTAAGGCTTGAACATACGGAAGAATGATCGTATGAGATCCCGTATATAGGTAACATTTTAAAAAAATTCAAAAATTCAAAAATCTACTATTTAAATGTTATTTTTAAGTGAAAGAAACAATAAAACATTTCAAATCTTAAATTTTATCAATATGGATTTTTGAGCACTTAAAGCTTGAACGTATGGAAGAATGATCATATAAGAATCAGTATATAGGTAACATTTCAAAAAATTTCTAAAATTCGATAATCTACTATTGAAATGTTATTTTTAAATGAAAGAAACTATAAACCATTGCAAAATTTACATTTTATCAATATGGGTTTTTGAGCACTTAACGCTTGAACGTATGAAAGAATAATCGTATGAGAATCAGTGTATAGGTAACATTTCAAAAAATTTATAAAATTCAAAAATCTACTATTCAAATGTTATTTTTAAGTGAGAGAAACAATACAACATTTAAAAATTTAAATCTTATCAATATGGATTTTTGAGCACTTAAGGCTTGAACGTATGGAATAATAATCGTATGAGAATCAGTGTATAGGTAACATTTCAAAAAATTTCTAAAATTCGATAATCTACTATTGAAATGTTTTTTTTTAGTGAAAGAAACTATAAACCATTTCAAAATTTACGTTTTATTTAAATGGATTTTTGAGCACTTAAGGCTTGAACGTATGGAAGAATGATCGTAGGAGATCCAGTATGTAGGTAACATTTAAAAAAAAATTCAAAAATTCAAAAATCTACTTTTGAAACGTTATTTTTGAGTGAATTTAATACTAACCTAAGTGAAAGAAACAATAAACCATTTCAAAATTTACATTTTATTTATATGGATTTTTGAGATCTTAAGGCTTGAACATATGGAAGAATGATCGTATGAGATCCAGTATATAGGTAACATTTTAAAAAAATTCAAAAATTCAAAAGTCTACTATTTAAATGTTATTTTTAAGTGAAAGAAACAATAAAACATTTCAAATCTTAAATTTTATCAATATGGATTTTTGAGCACTTAAAGCTTGAACGTATGGAAGAATGATCATATAAGAATCAGTATATAGGTAACATTTCAAAAAATTTCTAAAATTCGATAATCTACTATTGAAATGTTATTTTTAAATGAAAGAAACTATAAACCATTGCAAAATTTACATTTTATCAATATGGGTTTTTGAGCACTTAAGGCTTGAACGTATGGAAGAATAATCGTATGAGAGTCAGTGTATAGGTAACATTTCAAAAAATTTCAAAAATTCAAAAATCTACTATTGAAATGTTATATTTAAGTGAATTTAATACTAACCTAAGTGAAAGAAACAATAAAACATTTGAAAATATACATTTATCAATATGGATTTTTGAGCACTTAAGGCTTGAACTTATGGAAGAATAATCGTATGAGGATCAGTATATATGTAGGTAACATTTCAAAAAATTTCAAAAATTCAATAATCTACTATTGAAATGTTATTTTTTAGTGAAAGAAACAATAAACCATTTCAAAATTTACGTTTTATTTATATGGATTTTTGAGATCTTAAGGCTTGAACGTATGGAAGAATGATCGTAGGAGATCCAGTATATAGGTAAGATTTCAAAAAAATTCAAAAATCTACTATTGAAACGTTATTTTTGAGTGAATTTAATACTAACCTAAGTGAAAGAAACAATAAACCATTTCAAAATTTACATTTTATTTATATGGATTTTTGAGATCTTAAGGCTTGAACATATGGAAGAAAGATCGTATGAGATCCAGTATATAGGTAACATTTTAAAAAAATTCAAAAATTCAAAAATCTACTTTTGAAATGTTATTTTTAAGTGCAAGAAACAATAAACCATTTCAAAATTTACATTTTATCAATATGGATTTTTGAGCACTTAAGGCTTGAACGTATGGAAGAATAATCGTATGAGAATCAGTATATAGGTAACATTTCAAAAAATTTCTAAAATTCGATAATCTACTATTGAAATGTTATTTTTAAGTGAAAGAAACTATAAACCATTGCAAAATTTAAATTTTATCAATATGGGTTTTTGAGCACTTAACGCTTGAACGTATGAAAGAATAATCGTATGAGAATCAGTGTATAGGTAACATTTCAAAAAATTTATAAAATTCAAAAATCTACTATTCAAATGTTATTTTTAAGTGAGAGAAACAATACAACATTTAAAAATTTAAATCTTATCAATATGGGTTTTTGAGCACTTAACGCTTGAACGTATGAAAGAATAATCGTATGAGAATCAGTGTATAGGTAACATTTCAAAAAATTTATAAAATTCAAAAATCTACTATTCAAATGTTATTTTTAAGTGAGAGAAACAATACAACATTTAAAAATTTAAATCTTATCAATATGGATTTTTGAGCACTTAAGGCTTGAACGTATGGAATAATAATCGTATGAGAATCTTTGTATAGGTAACATTTCAAAAAATATCTAAAATTCGATAATCTACTATTGAAATGTTATTTTTAAATGAAAGAAACTATAAACCATTGCAAAATTTACATTTTATCAATATGGGTTTTTGAGCACTTAAGGCTTGAACGTATGGAAGAATAATCGTATGAGATCCAGTATATAGGTAACATTTCAAAAAAATTCAAAAATTCAAAAATCTACTATTGAAATGCTTTATTTAAGTGAATTTAATACTAACCTAAGTGAAAGAAACAATAAAACATTTGAAAATATACATTTATCAATATGGATTTTTGAGCACTTAAGGCTTGAACGTATGGAAGAATGATCGTATGAGGATCAGTATATCGGTAACATTTCAAAAAATTTCAAAAATTCAATAATCTACTATTGAAATGTTATTTTTTAGTGAAAGTAACAATAAACCATTTCAAAATTTACATTTTATTTATATGGATTTTTGAGCACTTAAGGCTTGAACGTATGGAAGAATGATCGTAGGAGATCCAGTATGTAGGTAACATTTCAAAAAAATTCAAAAATTCAAAAATCTACTTTTGAAACGTTATTTTTGAGTGAATTTAATACTATCCTAAGTGAAAGAAACAATAAACCATTTCAAAATTTACATTTTATTTATATGGATTTTTGAGATCTTAAGGCTTGAACATATGGAAGAATGATCGTATGAGATCCAGTATATAGGTAACATTTTAAAAAAATTCAAAAATTCAAAAATCTACTATTTAAATGTTATTTTTAAGTGAAAGAAACAATAAAACATTTCAAATTTTAAATTTTATCAATATGGATTTTTGAGCACTTAAAGCTTGAACGTATGGAAGAATGATCATATAAGAATCAGTATATAGGTAACATTTCAAAAAATTTCTAAAATTCGATAATCTACTATTGAAATGTTATTTTTAAATGAAAGAAACTATAAACCATTGCAAAATTTACATTTTATCAATATGGGTTTTTGAGCACTTAAGGCTTGAACGTATGGAAGAATAATCGTATGAGAATCAGTGTATAGGTAACATTTCAAAAAATTTCTAAAATTCAAAAATCTACTATTCAAATGTTATTTTTAAGTGAGAGAAACAATACAACATTTAAAAATTTAAATCTTATCAATATGGATTTTTGAGCACTTAAGGCTTGAACGTATGGAAGAATGATCGTATGGGAATCAGTATATAATAACATTTCAAAAAAATTCAAAAATTCAAAAATCTACTATTGAAATGTTATATTTAAGTGAATTTAATACTAACCTAAGTGAAAGAAACAATAAAACATTTGAAAATATACATTTATCAATATGGATTTTTGAGCACTTAAGGCTTGAACTTATGGAAGAATAATCGTATGAGGATCAGTATATATGTAGGTAACATTTCAAAAAATTTCAAAAATTCAATAATCTACTATTGAAATGTTATTTTTTAGTGAAAGAAACAATAAACCATTTCAAAATTTGAGTTTTATTTATATGGATTTTTGAGATCTTAAGGCTTGAACGTATGGAAGAATGATCGTAGGAGATCCAGTATATAGGTAAGATTTCAAAAAAATTCAAAATTCTACTATTGAAACGTTATTTTTGAGTGAATTTAATACTAACCTAAGTGAAAGAAACAATAAACCATTTCAAAATTTACATTTTATTTATATGGATTTTTGAGATCTTACGGCTTGAACATATGGAAGAAAGATCGTATGAGATCCAGTATATAGGTAACATTTTAAAAAAATTCAAAAATTCAAAAATCTACTATTGAAATGTTATTTTTAAGTGCAAGAAACAATAAACCATTTCAAAATTTACATTTTATCAATATGGATTTTTGAGCACTTAAGGCTTGAACGTATGGAACAATAATCGTATGAGAATCAGTATATAGGTAACATTTCAAATAATTTCAAAAATTCAAAAATCTACTATTGAAATGTTATTTTTAAGTGAAAGAAACTATAAACCATTGCAAAATTTAAATTTTATCAATATGGGTTTTTGAGCACTTAAGGCTTGAACGTATGGAAGAATAATCGTATGAGAATCAGTGTATAGGTAACATTTCAAAAAATTTCTAAAATTCAAAAATCTACTATTGAAATGTTATTTTTAAGTGAGAGAAACAATAAACCATTTCAAAATTTACATTTTATTTATATGGATTTTTGAGATCTTAAGGCTTGAACGTATTGAAGAATAATAGTATGAGATCCAGTATATAGGTAACATTTCAAAAAAATTCAAAAATTCAAAAATCTACTATTGAAATGTTATATTTAAGTGAATTTAATACTAACCTAAGTGAAAGAAACAATAAAACATTTGAAAATATACATTTATCAATATGGATTTTTGAGCACTTAAGGCTTGAACGTATGGAAGAATGATCGTATGAGGATCAGTATATAGGTAACATTTCAAAAAATTTCAAAAATTCAATAATCTACTATTGAAATGTTATTTTTTAGTGAAAGAAACAATAAACCATTTCAAAATTTACGTTTTATTTATATGGATTTTTGAGCACTTAAGGCTTGAACGTATGGAAGAATGATCGTAGGAGATCCAGTATGTAGGTAACATTTCAAAAAAATTCAAAAATTCAAAAATCTACTATTGAAACGTTATTTTTGAGTGAATTTAATACTAACCTAAGTGAAAGAAACAATAAACCATTTCAAAATTTACATTTTATTTATATGGATTTTTGAGATCTTAAGGCTTGAACATATGGAAGAATGATCGTATGAGATCCAGTGTATAGGTAACATTTCAAAAAATATCTAAAATTCGATAATCTACTATTGAAATGTTATTTTAAAATGAAAGAAACTATAAACCATTGCAAAATTTACATTTTATCAATATGGGTTTTTGAGCACTTAAAAGTTGTGTCAAGTGTCGGTGTGGTCGGTCGCATTAAAATTTTGTCCCGTGCTATTTAATTAATTTCTCGCTTATTTTTGTTTGGATAGAATTGAAAAGTGTCTTAATAAAATTTTAATTGTTCTGCATGTGTAGTTTGAAAATTTTATTAGAGTCCAAACAAAACAAAGTGAGTTTTTGTTTATTTTAAATAACCTCAAGTGTTTTGTTATTGTAATTTAACAATTGTGCGGTCACTAACTTTCGTGTGTAATTGTTGCTTTAACAAACATCTGGTGAGTGTTTTTTTGCGTCTGTGCTTTACACCGGTCTTCTTATCAGCTTTGATTTGTTATTTTTTTTTTGCTCTTACAAGAGTTTTGATTAGTGCTCTCATTTGTAAGAGAGATCAATACTCTTAATTAGTTTCAGCAACAAAAATCGTTGTGATTTTCTTTTTTGTCTTTTTTATTAATAATTGTTCTTGTGTCAATTATGCAGTGCTGTTTTGAGAAATGCCCAATAAAGGGTGACGAAGAACTTTTGGTGGCATGTTGGATTTGCGAGTCTACTGCTCATTTAAAATGCGCCGAGTTAAACGGCCGAATCGTTGACATTTTGGGAAATAATATAGGCCTTCACTGGTGCTGTCCAAAACGTCGGTCGTCGGAGATTGAGTTACGTAAGTGGCTCAATGTTATGCATAATGCCTATAAGGATATTTCGAAAGATTTCGAGCGACTTAACGAAAAAGTTAAGTCGTTTGATAAGTCTTTCTCCAGCTTTAAGTCAGTTGAACCTTCCCCTAAGCGAAAAAGGCCTCATCCGCCGCTCAAGATTTCTATTCCGACAACCTTAAGTCTTCCGGATGCGACCACGAATTTCTTTTCGCCGCTTCCGTCACCCAATGTTCCGATAGTTGTCACAGCGTCAGAAGGTTCATATGCTTTCGTTGCCAAAAACAACAATTCGGTTCCTTCCGAAGTTATTCACACCGCTTCTGGAAGTAATCTCGTTCATGGTGATCAAGTGCCAAAAAAACTTGTTGTAGTGCTACCTGCGCCTAAAAAGAAATTCATTTTTCTATCCCGCTTAGCTGCGGACACTTCTGAAAGTGACATAAATCATTTTATCACTTCCAAGATCAAATCTGTCACAAATTTAACAATTTCTAAATTTAAATTTAACTCAGCGCGATCTATTTCATCCTTTAAAATCTCAGTGCCAGAATCCTTCTTCAACGCTTTAGTTGACTCAAATTTCTGGCCTGATGGTTGTGTTGTGCATGAGTTCAAATTTAAAGACCGTACTAATACGGGAAATACGGTCAAGCCTTCTGGGTCAAAAAACTGATTACTCCCCGTAACACCTCTTCAGTTTTGACACTAAGCTTTCAAAATGTCAGAGGGTTAAACTCAAAACTTACTTCTCTTTATTTAAAAAGTTTTTCATTATCTTCTGATATCATTGTCTTTGTTGAAACATGGCTTCGTCCTGATGTTTTAAACTCGGAACTTTTCTGTGACAGCTTTATTACTTTTCGCAAAGATCGTCTTGGCAAAATTGGTGGTGGAGTTATGATCTCTGTTGCTGTTCAACACACATCGGAACAAATTTGTGTGATAGGTACTGACGATATTGAGCTAATATGCGTTAAAATAACTCTTGCAAAGACTCACGTTTTCATTACGTGCTCTTACATTCCACCAAAATCAGAACCATCTGTTTATTCTGCACATATAAATGCTATTCAATCTGTACTAGACTTGGTTAAGGATTCAGATACGATGCTTATCTTTGGAGACTTCAACCTCCCTCACATTTCTTGGATTGCATCCGACAATTCAAATATAGTATCTCCTTTGTCTAGTAATGATTTTATTGACTCTTTGCTTGAATCATCATTTAACCAAATAAACAGCATAAAAAATTCTAAGACCGAATTTTAGATCTTGTTTTTACAAACAATATTGAGTTCGCATCACTTTGCAGATGCCCTCCAGTATCACAACCTGAAGACTCTTACCATCCAACGTTGGAGCTTACAATTTCACTAAACTCACTAACAAATCCTCGACAAAATCCTCTAGATGCCAAACGTAACCTTGTTTTCTGTTTTAGAAAAACCGATTTTGAACGACTTGGTCTTTTGCTTTCTAACACTGATTGGTCATACATTCATAACGCGCCCAACATTGAACAGGCAGTAAAGTTTTTTAACGCAACTATGTATAAACTGTTTAAATTGTGCGTACCAAGAGTAAAGATGATATCACATGTAAATAAACCGCCGTGGTTTTCAAAAGAATTATCTCGTCTAAAGAACTTAAAAAATAGATTATTTAAAAAATATAAGAGAACCGGATCTCTTGTTGATTATGCAAACTATGCAAAAGTTCGCTATAAATTCACTTTATGTAACAAACGAGATTACGATTTTTACCTAATTAAATTAAAATCCAATAATTAAATACAAGTCTAACTCTAACTCATTTCCGTCATGTATGAAATTCAATGGTGTGGAAGGAAATGATGATGCAACGATATCCAACCTCTTTGCTGAATTTTTCCAAAGCACCTATAATAACTATTCATACCAAAACGTAACTTATCCATACTTCATCAGTGATAGGACTCATATCAATGTGCCAGTTATTGAAAATGAAACAGTTCTTAGACACTTGAAATTAATTAAGTCATCTTTTACTGCTGGTCCTGATAATATTCCTAGTTGCGTTTTAAAGCACTGCGCTGAGATGTTGTTTTATCCATTATGTACGCTTTTCAACATGTCGCTTAAAAACTCTATTGTCCCCACCATTTGGAAAGAGTCTTACATTATACCCCTTTACAAAAAAGGCAATAAGGTTGACATTTCTAATTACAGAGGCATTGCTAAACTGTGTGCTATTCCAAAATTATTTGAACAGATCATTACGGAACAGCTACAGCACTTTGTGCCATCACTTCTAAATTTGTCTCAGCATGGCTTTCTCAAGAAACGGTCGACGGTAACTAACTTATTGGAATTCTCTTCAATTGTCAATCGAAATTTTTCCTCCGGCTTCCAAACCGATGTTGTGTACACAGATTTCAGTAAAGCATTTGATTGTGTTTGTCACTCTCTGCTTTTAGCAAAACTCGAAACTTATGGTTTTCCACCATCATTAGTCCGTTGGCTGTCGTCTTATCTTGAATCTCGAACTCAATGTGTTCTTTTTAAAACATCAGTTTCGAGACGAATTTTTGTTACTTCTGGGGTTCCTCAAGGTAGTCACCTTGGCCCCTTATTGTTTAATATATTTATAAATGACTTGCCTACTGTGATCAAACACTGCCATGTTTTAATGTATGCTGATGACGTGAAATTATGTCTAACCATTAATTCTATAGATCAGCAGAATCTGCTTCAGTCTGATCTTGACTCTCTCTCACAATGGTGTGCTGTAAACAATTTATTGTTAAACAGTGAGAAATGCAAGTTAATGTCTTTTTATAGAAAAAAACTAATTGTTTGCACGTACAAGTTAAATAATTTGTACCTTGAACGTATCTCTCAGTTCAATGACCTTGGTGTTTTGATGGATCCAAAACTTCATTTCGCTTCACATATTTCGCTGTCTGTTAATAAGGCTAGAGGCGTACTGGGTTTCATCAAAAGGTGGTCCAAGGAATTTAATGACCCGTACACAACTAAATTGCTTTACACTTCTTTAGTACGCCCCATCTTGGAATATGGATCGTGTGTTTGGGATCCTCAGTGTGAAAAGTATAAGAACCAAATTGAGTCTGTTCAGAAACAGTTCCTTCTGTTTGCTCTTAGGAATCTACACTGGGACCCCTGTGTTCACCTTCCTCCCTATAGTAGTCGGTTGAAGCTTATTAATTTGCCATCATTGTCTAGTCGTAGAACTATGCTTGGTACTTTGTTTTTGCATAACCTAATAAATGGCACGATATTCTCTCCCACATTGTTGGCGTATATACAGTTCAGTGTACCCGCTAGAGTAACCAGAAATTTTAGTCCGATCTGTCTAAGTACCTGCAGATCGACATATTTAGAGCATGACTCGTTTCGTGTTTTATGTAGGTATTATAACAAATATTTTAGTTTAATGGAGGACTGCTCCTCTAATAACCTTATAAAACGTAGTATTCTAACATATTTAAATAAGTAAAATTTTGTTTATTAAAAGTACATAACATAACTAATTGCGTAACTTAGTAGTATTAAAGAAATTGTTTAAAAATTAGTTTATTAGTATTCTTATTGTGTGTAGAGTAAGTAGTAAAGCGACTGTTGACTTTGTCTGTAGTCGCGGAACAGGCTGACCTGGTGTCGCAAGTCCACTTGAGGGTAGTGCGCTACCACAACGTCTTGCGCCTGTAGTTTGAATTGAATAAAAAAAGGCTTGAACGTATGGAAGAATAATCGTATGAGAATCAGTGTATAGGTAACATTTCAAAAAATTTCTAAAATTCAAAAATCTACTATTCAAATGTTATTTTTAAGTGAGAGAAACAATACAACATTTAAAAATTTAAATCTTATCAATATGGATTTTTGAGCACTTAAGGCTTGAACGTATGGAAGAATGATCGTATGGGAATCAGTATATAATAACATTTCAAAAAAATTCAAAAATTCAAAAATCTACTATTGAAATGTTATATTTAAGTAAATTTAATACTAACCTAAGTGAAAGAAACAATAAAACATTTGAAAATATACATTTATCAATATGGATTTTTGAGCACTTAAGGCTTGAACTTATGGAAGAATAATCGTATGTCGATCAGTATATATGTAGGTAACATTTCAAAAAATTTCAAAAATTCAATAATCTACTATTGAAATGTTATTTTTTAGTGAAAGAAACAATAAACCATTTCAAAATTTACGTTTTATTTATATGGATTTTTGAGATCTTAAGGCTTGAACGTTGTAGACTGATCGTAGGAGATCCAGTATATAGGTAAGATTTCAAAAAAATTCAAAAATCTACTATTGAAACGTTATTTTTGAGTGAATTTAATACTAACCTAAGTGAAAGAAACAATAAACCATTTCAAAATTTACATTTTATTTATATGGATTTTTGAGATCTTAAGGCTTGAACATATGGAAGAAAGATCGTATGAGATCCAGTATATAGGTAACATTTTAAAAAAATTCAAAAATTCAAAAATCTACTATTGAAATGTTATTTTTAAGTGCAAGAAACAATAAACCATTTCAAAATTTACATTTTATCAATATGGATTTTTGAGCACTTAAGGCTTGAACGTATGGAACAATATTCGTATGAGAATCAGTATATAGGTAACATTTCAAATAATTTAAAAAATTCAAAAATCTACTATTGAAATGTTATTTTTAAGTGAAAGAAACTATAAACCATTGCAAAATTTAATTTTTATCAATATGGGTTTTTGAGCACTTAAGGCTTGAACGTATGGAAGAATAATCGTATGAGAATCAGTGTATAGGTAACATTTCAAAAAATTTCTAAAATTCAAAAATCTACTATTGAAATGTTATTTTTAAGTGAGAGAAACAATAAACCATTTCAAAATTTACATTTTATTTATATGGATTTTTGAGATCTTAAGGCTTGAACGTATTGAAGAATAATAGTATGAGATCCAGTATATAGGTAACATTTCAAAAAAATTCAAAAATTCAAAAATCTACTATTGAAATGTTATATTTAAGTGAATTTAATACTAACCTAAGTGAAAGAAACAATAAAACATTTGAAAATATACATTTATCAATATGGATTTTTGAGCACTTAAGGCTTGAACTTATGGAAGAATAATCGTATGAGGATCAGTATATATGTAGGTAACATTTCAAAAAATTTCAAAAATTCAATAATCTACTATTGAAATGTTATTTTTTAGTGAAAGAAACAATAAACCATTTCAAAATTTACGTTTTATTTATACGGATTTTTGAGATCTTAAGGCTTGAACGTTGTAGACTGATCGTAGGAGATCCAGTATATAGGTAAGATTTCAAAAAAATTCAAAAATCTACTATTGAAACGTTATTTTTGAGTGAATTTAATACTTACCTAAGTGAAAGAAACAATAAACCATTTCAAAATTTACATTTTATTTATATGGATTTTTGAGATCTTAAGGCTTGAACATATGGAAGAAAGATCGTATGAGATCCAGTATATAGGTAACATTTTAAAAAAATTCAAAAATTCAAAAATCTACTATTGAAATGTTATTTTTAAGTGCAAGAAACAATAAACCATTTCAAAATTTACATTTTATCAATATGGATTTTTGAGCACTTAAGGCTTGAACGTATGGAACAATAATCGTATGAGAATCAGTATATAGGTAACATTTCAAATAATTTAAAAAATTCAAAAATCTACTATTGAAATGTTATTTTTAAGTGAAAGAAACTATAAACCATTGCAAAATTTAATTTTTATCAATATGGGTTTTTGAGCACTTAAGGCTTGAACGTATGGAAGAATAATCGTATGAGAATCAGTGTATAGGTAACATTTCAAAAAATTTCTAAAATTCAAAAATCTACTATTGAAATGTTATTTTTAAGTGAGAGAAACAATAAACCATTTCAAAATTTACATTTTATTTATATGGATTTTTGAGATCTTAAGGCTTGAACGTATTGAAGAATAATAGTATGAGATCCAGTATATAGGTAACATTTCAAAAAAATTCAAAAATTCAAAAATCTACTATTGAAATGTTATATTTAAGTGAATTTAATACTAACCTAAGTGAAAGAAACAATAAAACATTTGAAAATATACATTTATCAATATGGATTTTTGAGCACTTAAGGCTTGAACGTATGGAAGAATGATCGTATGAGGATCAGTATATAGGTAACATTTCAAAAAATTTCAAAAATTCAATAATCTACTATTGAAATGTTATTTTTTAGTGAAAGAAACAATAAACCATTTCAAAATTTACATTTTATTTATATGGATTTTTGAGCACTTAAGGCTTGAACGTATGGAAGAATGATCGTAGGAGATCCAGTATGTAGGTAACATTTCAAAAAAATTCAAAAATTCAAAAATCTACTTTTGAAACGTTATTTTTGAGTGAATTTAATACTATCCTAAGTGAAAGAAACAATAAACCATTTCAAAATTTACATTTTATTTATATGGATTTTTGAGATCTTAAGGCTTGAACATATGGAAGAAAGATCGTATGAGATCCAGTATATAGGTAACATTTTAAAAAAATTCAAAAATTCAAAAATCTACTATTTAAATGTTATTTTTAAGTGAAAGAAACAATAAAACATTTCAAATCTTAAATTTTATCAATATGGATTTTTGAGCACTTAAAGCTTGAACGTATGGAAGAATGATCATATAAGAATCAGTATATAGGTAACATTTCAAAAAATTTCTAAAATTCGATAATGTACTATTGAAATGTTATTTTTAAATGAAAGAAACTATAAACCATTGCAAAATTTACATTTTATCAATATGGGTTTTTGAGCACTTAACTCTTGAACGTATGGAAGAATAATCGTATGAGAATCAGTGTATAGGTAACATTTCAAAAAATTTCTAAAATTCAAAAATCTACTATTCAAATGTTATTTTTAAGTGAGAGAAACAATACAACATTTAAAAATTTAAATCTTATCAATATGGATTTTTGAGCACTTAAGGCTTGAACGTATGGAAGAATGATCGTATGGGAATCAGTATATAATAACATTTCAAAAAAATTCAAAAATTCAAAAATCTACTATTGAAATGTTATATTTAAGTAAATTTAATACTAACCTAAGTGAAAGAAACAATAAAACATTTGAAAATATACATTTATCAATATGGATTTTTGAGCACTTAAGGCTTGAACTTATGGAAGAATAATCGTATGACGATCAGTATATATGTAGGTAACATTTCAAAAAATTTCAAAAATTCAATAATCTACTATTGAAATGTTATTTTTTAGTGAAAGAAACAATAAACCATTTCAAAATTTACGTTTTATTTATATGGATTTTTGAGATCTTAAGGCTTGAACGTATGGAAGAATGATCGTAGGAGATCCAGTATATAGGTAAGATTTCAAAAAAATTCAAAAATCTACTATTGAAACGTTATTTTTGAGTGAATTTAATACTAACCTAAGTGAAAGAAACAATAAACCATTTCAAAATTTACATTTTATTTATATGGATTTTTGAGATCTTAAGGCTTGAACATATGGAAGAAAGATCGTATGAGATCCAGTATATAGGTAACATTTTAAAAAAATTCAAAAATTCAAAAATCTACTATTGAAATGTTATTTTTAAGTGCAAGAAACAATAAACCATTTCAAAATTTACATTTTATCAATATGGATTTTTGAGCACTTAAGGCTTGAACGTATGGAACAATAATCGTATGAGAATCAGTATATAGGTAACATTTCAAATAATTTAAAAAATTCAAAAATCTACTATTGAAATGTTATTTTTAAGTGAAAGAAACTATAAACCATTGCAAAATTTAAATTTTATCAATATGGGTTTTTGAGCACTTAAGGCTTGAACGTATGGAAGAATAATCGTATGAGAATCAGTGTATAGGTAACATTTCAAAAAATTTGTAAAATTCAAAAATCTACTATTGAAATGTTATTTTTAAGTGAGAGAAACAATAAACCATTTCAAAATTTACATTTTATTTAAATGGATTTTTGAGATCTTAAGGCTTGAACGTATTGAAGAATAATAGTATGAGATCCAGTATATAGGTAACATTTCAAAAAAATTCAAAAATTCAAAAATCTACTATTGAAATGTTATATTTAAGTGAATTTAATACTAACCTAAGTGAAAGAAACAATAAAAGATTTGAAAATATACATTTATCAATATGGATTTTTGAGCACTTAAGGCTTGAACGTATGGAAGAATGATCGTATGAGGATCAGTATATAGGTAACATTTCAAAAAATTTCAAAAATTCAATAATCTACTATTGAAATGTTATTTTTTAGTGAAAGAAACAATAAACCATTTCAAAATTTACGTTTTATTTATATGGATTTTTGAGCACTTAAGGCTTGAACGTATGGAAGAATGATCGTAAGAGATCCAGTATGTAGGTAACATTTCAAAAAAATTCAAAAATTCAAAAATCTACTATTGAAACGTTATTTTTAAGTGAAAGAAACAATAACCCTTTTCAAAATTTACATTTTATCAATAAGGATTTTTGAGCACTTAAGGCTTGAACGTATGGAAGAATAATCGTATGAGAATCAGTATATAGGTAACATTTCAAAAAATTTAAAATATTCAAAAATCTACCATTGAAATGTTATTTTTAAGTGAAAGAAACAATAAAACATTTCAAATCTTAAATTTTATCAATATGGATTTTTGAGCACTTAAAGCTTGAACGTATGGAAGAATGATCATATAAGAACCAGTATATAGGTAACATTTCAAAAAATTTCTAAAATTCGATAATCTACTATTGAAATGTAATTTTTTAGTGAAAGAAAAAATAAACCATTTCAAAATGTACATTTTATTTATATGGATTTTTGAGATCTTAAGACTTGAACGTATGGTAGAATGATCGTATGAGATCCAGTATATAGGTAACATTTCAAAAAAATTCAAAAATTCAAAAATCTACTATTGAAACGTTATTTTTAAGTGAAAGAAACAATAACCCTTTTCAAAATTTACATTTTATAAATATGGGTTTTTAAGCAGTTAAGTCTTGAACGTATGGAACAATGATCATATAAGAATCAGTATATAGGTACCATTTCAAAAAATTTCTAAAATTCAAAAATCTACTATTCAAATGTTATTTTTAAGTGAAAGAAACAATACAACATTTCAAAATTTAAATTTTATCAATATGGATTTTTGAGCACTTAAGGCTTGAACGTATGGAAGAATGATCGTATGGGAATCAGTATATAGGTAACATTTAAAAAAAATTCAAAAATTCAAAAATCTACTATTGAAATGTTATTTTTAAGTGAAAGAAACCCATATTGATAAAATTGATAATGCTTGAACGTATGGAAGAATGATCGTATGGGAATCAGTATATAGGTAACATTTCAAAAAAATTAAAAAAATCAAAAATCTACTATTGAAATGTTATT
The DNA here is from genome assembly GCA_034638295.1 of Phortica okadai. Lineage (NCBI taxonomy): Eukaryota > Metazoa > Arthropoda > Insecta > Diptera > Drosophilidae > Phortica > Phortica okadai. The sequence goes on along the minus strand of JAWUZV010000032.1, from coordinate 60,257 downwards.
TTTAAGTGAAAGAAACAATACAACATTTCAAAATTTAAATTTTATCAATATGGATTTTTGAGCACTTAAGGCTTGAACGTATGGAAGAATGATCGTATGGGAATCAGTATATAAGTAACATTTAAAAAAAATTCAAAAATTCAAAAATCTACTATTGAAATGTTATTTTTAAGTGAAAGAAACCCATATTGATAAAATTGATAATGCTTGAACGTATGGAAGAATGATCGTATGGGAATCAGTATATAGGTAACATTTCAAAAAAATTAAAAAAATCAAAAATCTACTATTGAAATGTTATTTTTAAGTGAAAGAAACAATACAACATTTCAAAATTTAAATTTTATCAATATGGATTTTTGAGCACTTAAGGCTTGAACGTATGGAAGAATGATCGTATGGGAATCAGTATATAGGTAACATTTAAAAAAAATTCAAAAATTCAAAAATCTACTATTGAAATGTTATTTTTAAGTGAAAGAAACCCATATTGATAAAATTGATAATGCTTGAACGTATGGAAGAATGATCGTATGGGAATCAGTATATAGGTAACATTTCAAAAAAATTAAAAAAATCAAAAATCTACCATTGAAATGTTATTTTTAAGTGAAAGAAACAATAAACCATTTCAAAATTTACATTTTATTTATATGGATTTTTGAGATCTTAAGGCTTGAACGTATGGAAGAATGATCGTATGAGATCCAGTATATAGGTAACATTTCAAAAAAATTCAAAAATTCAAAAATCTACTATTGAAATGTTATTTTTAAGTGAAAGAAACAATAAACCATTTCAAAATTTACATTTTATTTATATTGATTTTTGAGATCTTAAGGCTTGAACGTATGGAAGAATGATCGTATGAGATCCAGTATGTAGGTAACATTTCAAAAAATTTCTAAAATTCAAAAATCTACTATTGAAATGTTATTTTTAGTGAAAGAAACAATAAACCATTGAAAAATTTACATTTTATTTATATTGATTTTTGAGATCTTAAGGCTTGAACGTATGGAAGAATGATCGTATGAGAATCAGTATATTGGTAACATTTCAACAAAATTCAAAAATTCAAAAATCTACTATTGAAATGTTATATTTAAGTGAATTTAATACTAACCTAAGTGAAAGAAACTATAAAACATTTCAAAATTTACATTTATCAATATGGATTTTTGAGCACTTAAGGCTTGAACGTATGGAACAATGATCGAATGAGAATCAGTATATTGGTAACATTTCAAAAAATTTCAAAAATTCAATAATCTACTATTGAAATGTTATTTTTAAGTGAAAGAAACAATACAACATTTCAAAATTTAAATTTTATCAATATGGATTTTTGAGCACTTAAGGCTTGAACGTATGGAAGAATGATCGTATGGGAATCAGTATATAGGTAACATTTCAAAAAAATTCAAAAATCTACTATTGAAATGTTATTTTTAAGTGAAAGAAACAATAAACCATTTCAAAATTTACATTTTATTTATATGGATTTTTGAGATCTTAAGGCTTGAACGTATGGAAGAATGATCGTATGAGATCCAGTATATAGGTAACATTTCAAAAAAATTCAAAAATTCAAAAATCTACTATTGAAACGGTATTTTTCAGTGAATTTAATACTAACCTAAGTGAAAGACACAATAAAACATTTCAAAATTTACATTTTATCAATATGGATTTTTGATAACTGAAGGCTTGAACGTATGGAAGAATGATCGTTTGAGATCCAGTGTATAGGTAACATTTCAAAAAAATTCAAAAATCACTATTGAAACGGTATTTTTGAGTGAATTTAATACTAACCTAAGTGAAAGACACAATAAAACATTTCAAAATTTGCATTTTATTTATATTGATTTTTGAGATCTTAAGGCTTGAACGTATGGAAGAATGATCGTATGAGATCCAGTATATAGGTAACATTTCAAAAAATTTCTAAAATTCAAAAATCTACTATTGAAATGTTATTTTTTAGTGAAAGAAACAATAAACAATTGCAAAATTTACATTTTATCAATAAGGATTTTTGAGCACTTAAGGCTTGAACGTATGGAAGAATGATCGTATGGGAATTAGTATATAGGTAACATTTCAAAAAAATTCAAAAATCTACTATTGAAATGTTATATTTAAGTGAATTTAATACTAACCTAAGTGAAAGAAACAATAAAACATTTCAAAATTTACATTTATCAATATGGATTTTTGAGCACTTAAGGCTTGAACATATGGAAGAATGATCGTATGAGATCCAATATATAGGTAACATTTCAAAAAAATTCAAAAATTCAAAAATCTACTATAGAAACTTTATTTTTGAGTGAATTTAATACTAAACTAAGTGAAAGAAACAATAAAACATTTCAAAATTTACATTTATCAATATGGATTTTTGAGCACTTAAGGCTTGAACGTATGGAAGAATGATCGTATGAGAATCAGTATATTGGTAACATATCAAAAAAAATCAAAAAATCAATAATCTACTATTGAAATGTTATTTTTTAGTGAAAGAAACAATAAACCATTGCAAAATTTACATTTTATCAATATGGATTTTTGAGCACTTAAGGCTTGAACGTATAGAAGAATGATCATATGAGAATCAGTATATAGGTAACATTTCAAAAAATTTCTAAAATTCAAAAATCTACTATTGAATTGTTTCTTTTTTAAGTGAAAGAAACAATACAACATTTCAAAATTTAAATTATATCAATATGGATTTTTGAGCACTTAAGGCTTGAACGTATGGAAGAATGATCGTATGAAAATCAGTATATAGGTAAGATTTCAAAAAATGTCAAAAATTCAATAATCTACTATTGAAATGTTATTTTTTAGTGAAAGAAACAATAAACCATTTCAAAATTTACATTATATTTAAATGGATTTTTGAGATCTTAAGGCTTGAACGTATGGAAGAATGATCGTATGAGATCCAGTATATAGGTAACTTTTCAAAAAATTTCAAAAATTCACTAATCTACTATTGAAATGTTATTTTTAAGTGAAAGAAACAATAAACAATTTCAAAATTTACATTTTATCAATATGGATTTTTGAGCACTTAAGGCTTGAACGTATGGAAGAATGATCGTATGAGAATCAGTATATTGGTAACATTTCAAAAAATTTCAAAAATTCAATAATCTACTATTGAAATGTTGTTTTTTAGTGAAAGAAACAATAAACCATTGCAAAATTTACATTTTATCAATATGGATTTTTGAGCACTTAAGGCTTGAACGTATAGAAGAATGATCATATGAGAATCAGTATATAGGTAACATTTCAAAAAATTTCTAAAATTCAAAAATCTACTATTGAATTGTTTCTTTTTTAAGTGAAAGAAACAATACAACATTTAAAAATTTAAATTTTATCAATATGGATTTTTGAGCACTTAAGGCTTGAACGTATGGAAGAATGATCGTATGAAAATCAGTATATAGGTAACATTTCAAAAAATTTCAAAAATTCAATAATCTACTATTGAAATGTTATTTTTTAGTGAAAGAAAAAATAAACCATTTCAAAATTTACATTATATTTAAATGGATTTTTGAGATCTTAAGGCTTGAACGTATGGAAGAATGATCGTATGAGAATCAGTATATTGGTAACATTTCAAAAAATTTCAAAAATTCAATAATCTACTATTGAAATGTTATTTTTTAGTGAAAGAAACAATAAACCATTGCAAAATTTACATTTTATCAATATGGATTTTTGAGCACTTAAGGCTTGAACGTATAGAAGAATGATCATGTGAGAATCAGTATATAGGTAACATTTCAAACAATTTCTAAAATTCAAAAATCTACTATTGAATTGTTTCTTTTTTAAGTGAAAGAAACAATACAACATTTCAAAATTTAAATTTTATCAATATGGATTTTTGAGCACTTAAGGCTTGAACGTATGGAAAAATGATCGTATGAAAATCAGTATATAGGTAGCATTTAAAAAACATTCAAAAATTCAAAAATCTACTATTGAAATGTTATTTTTAAATGAAAGAAACAATAAACCATTTCAAAATTTACATTTTATTTATATGGATTTTTGAGATCTTAAGGCTTGAACGTATGGAAGAATGATCGTTTGGGAATCAGTTTATAGGTAACATTTAAAAAAAATTCAAAAATTCAATAATGTACTATTGAAATGTTATTTTTGAGTGAATTTAATACTAACCTAAGTGAAAGAAACTATAAAACATTTCAAAATTTAAATTTTATCAATAACAATTTTTGAGCACTTAAGGCTTGAACGTATGGAAGAATGATCGTATGGGAATCTTTATATAGGTAACATTTAAAAAAAATTCAAAAATTCAATAATCTACTATTGAAATGTTATTTTTGAGTGAATGTAATACTAACCTAAGTGAAAGAAACAATAAAACATTTCAAAATTTACATTTATCAATATGGATTTTTGAGCACTTAAAGCTTGAACGTATGGAAGAATGATCGTATGAGAATCAGTATATAGGTAACATTTCAAAAAATTTCAAAAATTCAATAATCTTCTATTGAAATGTTATTTTTTTGTGAAAGAAACAATGAACCATTTCAAAATTCACATTTTATTTATATGGATTTTTAAGATCTTAAGGCTTGAACGTATGCAAGAATGATCGTATGAGATCCAGTACATAGGTAACATTTCAAAAAAATTCAAAAATTAAAAAAAATACTATTGAAACGTTATTTTTTAGTGAATTTAATACTAACCTAAGTTAAAGAAACAATAAACCATTTCAAAATATACATTTTATCAATATGGGTTTTTGAGCACTTAAGGGTTGAACGTATGGAAGAATGATCGTATGAGAATCAGTATATAGGTAACATTTCAAAAAATTTCTAAAATTCAATAATCTACTATTGAAATGTTATTTTTTAGTGAAAGAAACAATAAACCATTTCAAAATATAAATTTTATTTATATGGATTTTTGAGATCTTAAGGCTTGAACGTATGGAAGAATGATCGTATGAGATCCAGTATATAGGTAACCTATCAAAAAATTTCAAAAATTCAATAATCTACTATTGAAATGTTATTTTTTAGTGAAAGAAACAATAAACCATTTCAAAATATACATTTTATTTATATGGATTTTTGAGATCTTAAGGCTTGAACGTATGGAAGAATGATCGTATGAGATCCAGTATATGGGTAACATTTCAAAAAAATTCAAAAATTCAAAAATCTACTATTGAAACGTTATTTTTGAGTGAATTTAATACTTACCTAAGTGTAAGAAACAATAAAACATTTCAAAATTTATATTTATCAATATGGATTTTTAAGCACTTAAGGCTTGAACGTATGGAAGAATTATCGTATGGGAATCAGTATACAGGTAACATTTAAAAAAAATTCAAAAATTCAATAATCTACTATTGAAATGATATTTTTGAGTGAATTTAATACTAACCTAAGTGAAAGAAACAATAAAACATTTCAAAATTTACATTTACCAATATGGATTTTTGAGCACTTAAGGCTTGAACGTATGGAAGAATGATCGTATGAGAATCAGTATATTGGTAACATTTCAAAAAATTTCAAAAATTCAATAATCTACTATTGAAATGTTATTTTTTAGTGAAAGAAAATTGAAACCATTTCAAAATATACATTTTATTTATATGGATTTTTGAGATCTTAAGGCTTGAACGTATGGAAGAATGATCGTATGAGATCCAGTATATAGGTAACATTTCAAAAAAATTCAAAAATTCAAAAATCTACTATTGAAACGTTATTTTTGAGTGAATTTAATACTAACCTAAGTGAAAGAAACAATAAAACATTTCAAAATTTACATTTATCAATATGGATTTTTAAGCACTTAAGGCTTGAACGTATGGAAGAATGATCGTATGAGAATCAGTATATAGGTAACATTTCAAAAAAATTCAAAAATTCAAAAATCTACTATTGAAATGTTATTTTTTAATGAAAGAAACAATAAACCATTTCAAAATTTACATTTTATCAATATGGATTTTTGAGCACTTAAGGCTTGAACGTATAGAAGAATGATCGTGTGAGACCCAGCCCATAGGTAACATTTAAAAAAAATTCAAAAATTCAAAAATCTACTATTGAAACGTTATTTTTGAGAGAATTTAATACTAACCTAATTGAAAAAAACAATAAAACATTTCAAAATTTACATTTTATCAATATGGATTTTTGAGCACTTAAGGCTTGAACGTATGGAAAAATGATCGTATGAAAATCAGTATATAGGTAACATTTAAAAAACATTCAAAAATTCAAAAATCTACTATTGAAAAGTTATTTTTAAATGAAAGAAACAATAAACCATTTCAAAATTAACATTTTATTTATATGGATTTTTGAGATCTTAAGGCTTGAACGTATGGAAGAATGATCGTTTGGGAATCAGTTTATAGGTAACATTTAAAAAAAATTCAAAAATTCAATAATGTACTATTGAAATGTTATTTTTGAGTGAATTTAATACTAACCTAAGTGAAAGAAACTATAAAACATTTCAAAATTTAAATTTTATCAATAACAATTTTTGAGCACTTAAGGCTTGAACGTATGGAAGAATGATCGTATGGGAATCAGTATATAGGTAACATTTAAAAAAAAATTCAAAAATTCAATAATCTACTATTGAAATGTTATTTTTGAGTGAAAGAAACAATGAACCATTTCAAAATTCACATTTTATTTATATGGATTTTTAAGATCTTAAGGCTTGAACGTATGCAAGAATGATCGTATGAGATCCAGTACATAGGTAACATTTCAAAAAAATTCAAAAATTAAAAAAACTACTATTGAAACGTTATTTTTTAGTGAATTTAATACTAACCTAAGTGAAAGAAACAATAAACCATTTCAAAATATACATTTTATCAATATGGGTTTTTGAGCACTTAAAGCATGAACGTATGGAAGAATGATCTTATGAGAATCAGTATATAGGTAACATTTCAAAAAATTTCAAAAATTCAATAATCTTCTATTGAAATGTTATTTTTTAGTGAAAGAAACAATGAACCATTTCAAAATTCACATTTTATTTATATGGATTTTTAAGATCTTAAGGCTTGAACGTATGCAAGAATGATCGTATGAGATCCAGTACATAGGTAACATTTCAAAAAAATTCAAAAATTAAAAAAACTACTATTGAAACGTTATTTTTTAGTGAATTTAATACTAACCTAAGTGAAAGAAACAATAAACCATTTCAAAATATACATTTTATCAATATGGGTTTTTGAGCACTTAAAGCATGAACGTATGGAAGAATGATCGTATGAGAATCAGTATATAGGTAACATTTCAAAAAATTTCAAAAATTCAATAATCTTCTATTGAAATGTTATTTTTTAGTGAAAGAAACAATGAACCATTTCAAAATTCACATTTTATTTATATGGATTTTTAAGATCTTAAGGCTTGAACGTATGCAAGAATGATCGTATGAGATCCAGTACATAGGTAACATTTCAAAAAAATTCAAAAATTCAAAAATCTACTATTGAAACTTTATTTTTGAGTGAATTTAATACTAAACTAAGTGAAAGAAACAATAAAACATTTCAAAATTTACATTTATCAATATGAATTTTTAAGCACTTAAGGCTTGAACTTATGGAAGAATGATCGTATGGGAATCAGTATATAGGTAACATTTAAAAAAAATTCAAAAATTCAATAATCTACTATTGAAATGTTATTTTTGAGTGAATTTAATACTAACCTAAGTGAAAGAAACTATAAAACATTTCAAAATTTACATTTTATCAATATGGATTTTTGAGCACTTAAGGCTTGAACGTATGGAATAATGATCGTATGAGAATCAGTATATAGGTAACATTTCTAATAATTTCAAAAATTCAATAATCTACTATTGAAATGTTATTTTTTAGTGAAAGAAACAATAAGCCAATTCAAAATGTACATTTTATCAATATGGATTTTTGAGAACTTAAGGCTTGAACGTATGGAAGAATGATCGTATGAGAATCAGTATATAGGTAGCATTTCAAAAAAAATTCAAAAATTGAGAGAATTTTATACTAACCTAAGTGAAAGAAATAATAAAACATTTCAAAATTTACATTTTATCAATATGGATTTTTGAGCACTTAAGGCTTGAACGTATGGAAGAATGATCGTATGAGAATTAGTATATAGGTAACATTTCAAAAAATTTCAAAAATTCAATAATCTACTATTGAAATGTTATTGTTTAGTGAAAGAAACAATAAGCCATTTCAAAATTTACATTTTATCAATATGGATTTTTGAGAACTTAAGGCTTGAACGTATGGAAGAATGATCGTATGAGAATCAGTATATAGGTAGCATTTCAAAAAAATTCAATAATCTACTATTGAAATGTTATTTTTGAGTGAATTTAATACTAACCTAAGTGAAAGAAACTATAAACCATTTCAAAATTTAAATTTTATGAATAATGATTTTTGAGCACTTAAGGCTTGAACGTATGGTAGAATTATCGTATGGGAATCAGTATACAGGTAACATTTAAAAAAAATTCAAAAATTCAATAATCTACAATTGAAATGTTATTTTTTAGTGAAAGAAAATTTAAACCATTTCAAAATTTACATTTTATCAATATGGATTTTTGAGCACTTAAGGCTTGAACGTATAGAAGAACGATCGTGTGAGATCCAGCCTATAGGTAACATTTCAAAAAAATTCAAAAATTCAAAAATCTATTATTGAAACGTTATTTTTGAGAGAATTTTATACTAACCTAATTGAAAGAAACAATAAAACATTTCAAAATTTACATTTTATCAATATGGATTTTTGAGATCTTAAGGCTTGAACGTGTGGAAGAATGATCGTATGAGATCCAGTATATAGGTAACATTTCAAAAAAATTCAAAAATCTACTATTGAAACGTTATTTTTGAGTGAATTTAATACTAACCTAAGTGAAAGAAACAATAAAACATTTCAAAATTTACATTTATCAATATGGATTTTTAAGCACTTAAGGGTTGAACGTATGGAAGAATGATCGTATGAGAATCAGTATATAGGTAACATTTAAAAAAAATTCAAAAATTCAAAAATCTACTATTGAAATGTTATTGTTTAGTGAAAGAAACAATAAGCCATTTCAAAATTTACATTTTATTTATATGGATTTTTGAGATCTTAAGGCTTGAACGTGTGGAAGAATGATCGTATGAGATCCAGTATATAGGTAACATTTCAAAAAAATTCAAAAATCTACTATTGAAACGTTATTTTTGAGTGAATTTAATACTAACCTAAGTGAAAGAAACAATAAAACATTTCAAAATTTACATTTATCAATATGGATTTTTAAGCACTTAAGGGTTGAACGTATGGAAGAATGATCGTATGAGAATCAGTATATAGGTAACATTTAAAAAAAATTCAAAAATTCAAAAATCTACTATTGAAATGTTATTTTTTAGTGAAAGAAACAATAAGCCATTTCAAAATTTACATTTTATCAATATGGATTTTTGAGAACTTAAGGCTTGAACGTATGGAAGAATGATCGTATGAGAATCAGTATATAGGTAGCATTTCAAAAAAATTCAAAAATTCAATAATCTACTATTGAAATGTTATTTATGAGTGAATTTAATACTAACCTAAGTGAAAGAAACTATAAACCATTTCACAATTTTAATTTTATCAATAAGGCCTTTTGAGCACTTAAGGCTTGAACGTATGGAAGAATGATCGTATGAAAATCAGTATATAGGTAACATTTAAAAAAAATTCAAAAATTCAAAAATCTACTATTGAAATGTTATTTTTAAATGAAAGAAACAATAAACCATTTCAAAATTTACATTTTATTTATATTGATTTTTGAGATCTTAAGGCTTCAACGTATGGAAGAATGATCGTATGAGATCTAGTATATAGGCAACATTTCAAAAAAATTCAAAAATTCAAAAATCTACTATTGAAACTTTATTTTTGAGTGAATTTAATACTAAACTAAGTGAAAGAAACAATAAAACATTTCAAAATTTACATTTATCAATATGGATTTTTAAGCACTTAAGGCTTGAACGTATGGAAGAATGATCGTATGGGAATCAGTATATAGGTAACATTTAAAAAAAATTCAAAAATTCAATAATCTACTATTGAAATGTTATTTTTTAGTGAATTTAATACTAACCTAAGTGAAAGAAACTATAAAACATTTCAAAATTTAAATTTTATCAATAACAATTTTTGAGCACTTAAGGCTTGAACGTATGGAAGAATGATCGTACTAACCCAAGTGAAAGAAACTATAAACCATTTCACAATTTTAATTTTATCAATAAGGCTTTTTGAGCACTTAAGGCTTGAACGTATGGAAGAATGATCGTATGAAAATCAGTATATAGGTAACATTTAAAAAAAATTCAAAAAATCAAAAATCTACTATTGAAATGTTATTTTTAAATGAAAGAAACAATAAACCATTTCAAAATTTACATTTTATTTATATTGATTTTTGAGATCTTAAGGTTTGAACGTATGGAAGAATGATCGTATGAGATCCAGTATATAGGTAACATTTCAAAAAAATTCAAAAATTCAAAAATCTACTATTGAAACTTTATTTTTGAGTGAATTTAATACTAAACTAAGTGAAAGAAACAATAAAACATTTCAAAATTTACATTTATCAATATGAATTTTTAAGCACTTAAGGCTTGAACTTATGGAAGAATGATCGTATGGGAATCAGTATATAGGTAACATTTAAAAAAAATTCAAAAATTCAATAATCTACTATTGAAATGTTATTTTTGAGTGAATTTAATACTAACCTAAGTGAAAGAAACTATAAAACATTTCAAAATTTACATTTTATCAATATGGATTTTTGAGCACTTAAGGCTTGAACGTATGGAATAATGATCGTATGAGAATCAGTATATAGGTAACATTTCTAATAATTTCAAAAATTCAATAATCTACTATTGAAATGTTATTTTTTAGTGAAAGAAACAATAAGCCAATTCAAAATGTACATTTTATCAATATGGATTTTTGAGAACTTAAGGCTTGAACGTATGGAAGAATGATCGTATGAGAATCAGTATATAGGTAGCATTTCAAAAAAAATTCAAAAATTGAGAGAATTTTATACTAACCTAAGTGAAAGAAATAATAAAACATTTCAAAATTTACATTTTATCAATATGGATTTTTGAGCACTTAAGGCTTGAACGTATGGAAGAATGATCGTATGAGAATTAGTATATAGGTAACATTTCAAAAAATTTCAAAAATTCAATAATCTACTATTGAAATGTTATTGTTTAGTGAAAGAAACAATAAGCCATTTCAAAATTTACATTTTATCAATATGGATTTTTGAGAACTTAAGGCTTGAACGTATGGAAGAATGATCGTATGAGAATCAGTATATAGGTAGCATTTCAAAAAAATTCAATAATCTACTATTGAAATGTTATTTTTGAGTGAATTTAATACTAACCTAAGTGAAAGAAACTATAAACCATTTCAAAATTTAAATTTTATGAATAATGATTTTTGAGCACTTAAGGCTTGAACGTATGGTAGAATTATCGTATGGGAATCAGTATACAGGTAACATTTAAAAAAAATTCAAAAATTCAATAATCTACAATTGAAATGTTATTTTTTAGTGAAAGAAAATTTAAACCATTTCAAAATTTACATTTTATCAATATGGATTTTTGAGCACTTAAGGCTTGAACGTATAGAAGAACGATCGTGTGAGATCCAGCCTATAGGTAACATTTCAAAAAAATTCAAAAATTCAAAAATCTATTATTGAAACGTTATTTATGAGTGAATTTAATACTAACCTAAGTGAAAGAAACTATAAACCATTTCACAATTTTAATTTTATCAATAAGGCCTTTTGAGCACTTAAGGCTTGAACGTATGGAAGAATGATCGTATGAAAATCAGTATATAGGTAACATTTAAAAAAAATTCAAAAATTCAAAAATCTACTATTGAAATGTTATTTTTAAATGAAAGAAACAATAAACCATTTCAAAATTTACATTTTATTTATATTGATTTTTGAGATCTTAAGGCTTCAACGTATGGAAGAATGATCGTATGAGATCTAGTATATAGGCAACATTTCAAAAAAATTCAAAAATTCAAAAATCTACTATTGAAACTTTATTTTTGAGTGAATTTAATACTAAACTAAGTGAAAGAAACAATAAAACATTTCAAAATTTACATTTATCAATATGGATTTTTAAGCACTTAAGGCTTGAACGTATGGAAGAATGATCGTATGGGAATCAGTATATAGGTAACATTTAAAAAAAATTCAAAAATTCAATAATCTACTATTGAAATGTTATTTTTTAGTGAATTTAATACTAACCTAAGTGAAAGAAACTATAAAACATTTCAAAATTTAAATTTTATCAATAACAATTTTTGAGCACTTAAGGCTTGAACGTATGGAAGAATGATCGTACTAACCCAAGTGAAAGAAACTATAAACCATTTCACAATTTTAATTTTATCAATAAGGCTTTTTGAGCACTTAAGGCTTGAACGTATGGAAGAATGATCGTATGAAAATCAGTATATAGGTAACATTTAAAAAAAATTCAAAAATTCAAAAATCTACTATTGAAATGTTATTTTTAAATGAAAGAAACAATAAACCATTTCAAAATTTACATTTTATTTATATTGATTTTTGAGATCTTAAGGCTTGAACGTATGGAAGAATGATCGTATGAGATCCAGTATATAGGTAACATTTCAAAAAAATTCAAAAATTCAAAAATCTACTATTGAAACTTTATTTTTGAGTGAATTTAATACTAAACTAAGTGAAAGAAACAATAAAACATTTCAAAATTTACATTTATCAATATGAATTTTTAAGCACTTAAGGCTTGAACTTATGGAAGAATGATCGTATGGGAATCAGTATATAGGTAACATTTAAAAAAAATTCAAAAATTCAATAATCTACTATTGAAATGTTATTTTTGAGTGAATTTAATACTAACCTAAGTGAAAGAAACTATAAAACATTTCAAAATTTACATTTTATCAATATGGATTTTTGAGCACTTAAGGCTTGAACGTATGGAATAATGATCGTATGAGAATCAGTATATAGGTAACATTTCTAATAATTTCAAAAATTCAATAATCTACTATTGAAATGTTATTTTTTAGTGAAAGAAACAATAAGCCAATTCAAAATGTACATTTTATCAATATGGATTTTTGAGAACTTAAGGCTTGAACGTATGGAAGAATGATCGTATGAGAATCAGTATATAGGTAGCATTTCAAAAAAAATTCAAAAATTGAGAGAATTTTATACTAACCTAAGTGAAAGAAATAATAAAACATTTCAAAATTTACATTTTATCAATATGGATTTTTGAGCACTTAAGGCTTGAACGTATGGAAGAATGATCGTATGAGAATTAGTATATAGGTAACATTTCAAAAAATTTCAAAAATTCAATAATCTACTATTGAAATGTTATTGTTTAGTGAAAGAAACAATAAGCCATTTCAAAATTTACATTTTATCAATATGGATTTTTGAGAACTTAAGGCTTGAACGTATGGAAGAATGATCGTATGAGAATCAGTATATAGGTAGCATTTCAAAAAAATTCAATAATCTACTATTGAAATGTTATTTTTGAGTGAATTTAATACTAACCTAAGTGAAAGAAACTATAAACCATTTCAAAATTTAAATTTTATGAATAATGATTTTTGAGCACTTAAGGCTTGAACGTATGGTAGAATTATCGTATGGGAATCAGTATACAGGTAACATTTAAAAAAAATTCAAAAATTCAATAATCTACAATTGAAATGTTATTTTTTAGTGAAAGAAAATTTAAACCATTTCAAAATTTACATTTTATCAATATGGATTTTTGAGCACTTAAGGCTTGAACGTATAGAAGAACGATCGTGTGAGATCCAGCCTATAGGTAACATTTCAAAAAAATTCAAAAATTCAAAAATCTATTATTGAAACGTTATTTTTGAGAGAATTTTATACTAACCTAATTGAAAGAAACAATAAAACATTTCAAAATTTACATTTTATCAATATGGATTTTTGAGATCTTAAGGCTTGAACGTGTGGAAGAATGATCGTATGAGATCCAGTATATAGGTAACATTTCAAAAAAATTCAAAAATCTACTATTGAAACGTTATTTTTGAGTGAATTTAATACTAACCTAAGTGAAAGAAACAATAAAACATTTCAAAATTTACATTTATCAATATGGATTTTTAAGCACTTAAGGGTTGAACGTATGGAAGAATGATCGTATGAGAATCAGTATATAGGTAACATTTAAAAAAAATTCAAAAATTCAAAAATCTACTATTGAAATGTTATTGTTTAGTGAAAGAAACAATAAGCCATTTCAAAATTTACATTTTATTTATATGGATTTTTGAGATCTTAAGGCTTGAACGTGTGGAAGAATGATCGTATGAGATCCAGTATATAGGTAACATTTCAAAAAAATTCAAAAATCTACTATTGAAACGTTATTTTTGAGTGAATTTAATACTAACCTAAGTGAAAGAAACAATAAAACATTTCAAAATTTACATTTATCAATATGGATTTTTAAGCACTTAAGGGTTGAACGTATGGAAGAATGATCGTATGAGAATCAGTATATAGGTAACATTTAAAAAAAATTCAAAAATTCAAAAATCTACTATTGAAATGTTATTTTTTAATGAAAGAAACAATAAACCATTTCAAAATTTACATTTTATCAATATGGATTTTTGAGCACTTAAGGCTTGAACGTATAGAAGAACGATCGTGTGAGATCCAGCCTATAGGTAACATTTCAAAAAAATTCAAAAATTCAAAAATCTATTATTGAAACGTTATTTTTGAGAGAATTTTATACTAACCTAATTGAAAGAAACAATAAAACATTTCAAAATTTACATTTTATCAATATGGATTTTTGAGCACTTAAGGCTTGAACGTATGGAAGAATGATCGTATGAGAATCAGTATATAGGTAACATTTCAAAAAATTTCAAAAATTCAATAATCTACTATTGAAATGTTATTTTTTAGTGAAAGAAACAATAAGCCATTTCAAAATTTACATTTTATCAATATGGATTTTTGAGAACTTAAGGCTTGAACGTATGGAAGAATGATCGTATGAGAATCAGTATATAGGTAGCATTTCAAAAAAATTCAAAAATTCAATAATCTACTATTGAAATGTTATTTTTGAGTGAATTTAATACTAACCTAAGTGAAAGAAACTATAAACCATTTCACAATTTTAATTTTATCAATAAGGCCTTTTGAGCACTTAAGGCTTGAACGTATGGAAGAATGATCGTATGAAAATCAGTATATAGGTAACATTTAAAAAAAATTCAAAAATCTACTATTGAAATGTTATTTTTAAATGAAAGAAACAATAAACCATTTCAAAATTTACATTTTATTTATATTGATTTTTGAGATCTTAAGGCTTCAACGTATGGAAGAATGATCGTATGAGATCTAGTATATAGGTAACATTTCAAAAAAATTCAAATATTCAAAAATCTACTATTGAAACTTTATTTTTGAGTGAATTTAATACTAAACTAAGTGAAAGAAACAATAAAACATTTCAAAATTTACATTTATCAATATGGATTTTTAAGCACTTAAGGCTTGAACGTATGGAAGAATGATCGTATGGGAATCAGTATATAGGTAACATTTAAAAAAAATTCAAAAATTCAATAATCTACTATTGAAATGTTATTTTTGAGTGAATTTAATACTAACCTAAGTGAAAGAAACTATAAAACATTTCAAAATTTAAATTTTATCAATAACAATTTTTGAGCACTTAAGGCTTGAACGTATGGAAGAATGATCGTACTAACCCAAGTGAAAGAAACTATAAACCATTTCACAATTTTAATTTTATCAATAAGGCTTTTTGAGCACTTAAGGCTTGAACGTATGGAAGAATGATCGTATGAAAATCAGTATATAGGTAACATTTAAAAAAAATTCAAAAATTCAAAAATCTACTATTGAAATGTTATTTTTAAATGAAAGAAACAATAAACCATTTCAAAATTTACATTTTATTTATATTGATTTTTGAGATCTTAAGGTTTGAACGTATGGAAGAATGATCGTATGAGATCCAGTATATAGGTAACATTTCAAAAAAATTCAAAAATTCAAAAATCTACTATTGAAACTTTATTTTTGAGTGAATTTAATACTAAACTAAGTGAAAGAAACAATAAAACATTTCAAAATTTACATTTATCAATATGGATTTTTAAGCACTTAAGGCTTGAACGTATGGAAGAATGATCGTATGGGAATCAGTATATAGGTAACATTTAAAAAAAATTCAAAAATTCAATAATCTACTATTGAAATGTTATTTTTGAGTGAATTTAATACTAACCTAAGTGAAAGAAACTATAAAACATTTCAAAATTTAAATTTTATCAATAACAATTTTTGAGCACTTAAGGCTTGAACGTATGGAAGAATGATCGTACTAACCCAAGTGAAAGAAACTATAAACCATTTCACAATTTTAATTTTATCAATAAGGCTTTTTGAGCACTTAAGGCTTGAACGTATGGAAGAATGATCGTATGAAAATCAGTATATAGGTAACATTTAAAAAAAATTCAAAAATTCAAAAATCTACTATTGAAATGTTATTTTTAAATGAAAGAAACAATAAACCATTTCAAAATTTACATTTTATTTATATTGATTTTTGAGATCTTAAGGTTTGAACGTATGGAAGAATGATCGTATGAGATCCAGTATATAGGTAACATTTCAAAAAAATTCAAAAATTCAAAAATCTACTATTGAAACTTTATTTTTGAGTGAATTTAATACTAAACTAAGTGAAAGAAACAATAAAACATTTCAAAATTTACATTTATCAATATGGATTTTTAAGCACTTAAGGCTTGAACGTATGGAAGAATGATCGTATGGGAATCAGTATATAGGTAACATTTAAAAAAAATTCAAAAATTCAATAATCTACTATTGAAATGTTATTTTTGAGTGAATTTAATACTAACCTAAGTGAAAGAAACTATAAAACATTTCAAAATTTACATTTTATCAATATGGATTTTTGAGCACTTAAGGCTTGAACGTATGGAAGAATGATCGTATGAGAATCAGTATATAGGTAACATTTCAAAAAATTTCAAAAATTCAATAATCTACTATTGAAATGTTATTTTTTAGTGAAAGAAACAATAAGCCAATTCAAAATTTACATTTTATCAATATGGATTTTTGAGAACTTAAGGCTTGAACGTATGGAAGAATGATCGTATGAGAATCAGTATATAGGTAGCATTTCAAAAAAAATTCAAAAATTGAGAGAATTTTATACTAACCTAAGTGAAAGAAATAATAAAACATTTCAAAATTTACATTTTATCAATATGGATTTTTGAGCACTTAAGGCTTGAACGTATGGAAGAATGATCGTATGAGAATCAGTATATAGGTAACATTTCAAAAAATTTCAAAAATTCAATAATCTACTATTGAAATGTTATTGTTTAGTGAAAGAAACAATAAGCCATTTCAAAATTTACATTTTATCAATATGGATTTTTGAGAACTTAAGGCTTGAACGTATGGAAGAATGATCGTATGAGAATCAGTATATAGGTAGCATTTCAAAAAAATTCAATAATCTACTATTGAAATGTTATTTTTGAGTGAATTTAATACTAACCTAAGTGAAAGAAACTATAAACAATTTCAAAATTTAAATTTTATGAATAAGGATTTTTGAGCACTTAAGGCTTGAACGTATGGTAGAATTATCGTATGGGAATCAGTATACAGGTAACATTTAAAAAAAATTTCAAAAATTCAATAATCTACTATTGAAATGTTATTTTTTAGTGAAAGAAAATTTAAACCATTTCAAAATATACATTTTATTTATATGGATTTTTGAGATCTTAAGGCTTGAACGTATGGAAGAATGATCGTATGAGATCCAGTATATAGGTAACATTTCAAAAAAATTCAAAAATCTACTATTGAAACGTTATTTTTGAGTGAATTTAATACTAACCTAAGTGAAAGAAACAATAAAACATTTCAAAATTTACATTTATCAATATGGATTTTTAAGCACTTAAGGGTTGAACGTATGGAAGAATGATCGTATGAGAATCAGTATATAGGTAACATTTAAAAAAAATTCAAAAATTCAAAAATCTACTATTGAAATGTTATTTTTTAATGAAAGAAACAATAAACCATTTCAAAATTTACATTTTATCAATATGGATTTTTGAGCACTTAAGGCTTGAACGTATAGAAGAACGATCGTGTGAGATCCAGCCTATAGGTAACATTTCAAAAAAATTCAAAAATTCAAAAATCTATTATTGAAACGTTATTTTTGAGAGAATTTTATACTAACCTAATTGAAAGAAACAATAAAACATTTCAAAATTTACATTTTATCAATATGGATTTTTGAGCACTTAAGGCTTGAACGTATAGAAGAATGATCGTATGAGAATCAGTATATAGGTAACATTTCAAAAAATTTCAAAAATTCAATAATCTACTATTGAAATGTTATTTTTTAGTGAAAGCAACAATAAGCCATTTCAAAATTTACATTTTATCAATATGGATTTTTGAGAACTTAAGGCTTGAACGTATGGAAGAATGATCGTATGGGAATCAGTATATAGGTAGCATTTCAAAAAAATTCAAAAATTCAATAATCTACTATTGAAATGTTATTTTTGAGTGAATTTAATACTAACCTAAGTGAAAGAAACTATAAAACATTTCAAAATTTTAATTTTATCAATAAGGCCTTTTGAGCACTTAAGGCTTGAACGTATGGAAGAATGATCGTATGAAAATCAGTATATAGGTAACATTTAAAAAAAATTCAAAAATTCAAAAATCTACTATTGAAATGTTATTTTTAAATGAAAGAAACAATAAACCATTTCAAAATTTACATTTTATTTATATTGATTTTTGAGATCTTAAGGCTTCAACGTATGGAAGAATGATCGTATGAGATCTAGTATATAGGTAACATTTCAAAAAAATTCAAAAATTCAAAAATCTACTATTGAAACTTTATTTTTGAGTGAATTTAATACTAAACTAAGTGAAAGAAACAATAAAACATTTCAAAATTTACATTTATCAATATGGATTTTTAAGCACTTAAGGCTTGAACGTATGGAAGAATGATCGTATGGGAATCAGTATATAGGTAACATTTAAAAAAAATTCAAAAATTCAATAATCTACTATTGAAATGTTATTTTTTAGTGAATTTAATACTAACCTAAGTGAAAGAAACTATAAAACATTTCAAAATTTAAATTTTATCAATAACAATTTTTGAGCACTTAAGGCTTGAACGTATGGAAGAATGATCGTACTAACCCAAGTGAAAGAAACTATAAACCATTTCACAATTTTAATTTTATCAATAAGGCTTTTTGAGCAGTTAAGGCTTGAACGTATGGAAGAATGATCGTATGAAAATCAGTATATAGGTAACATTTAAAAAAAATTCAAAAATTCAAAAATCTACTATTGAAATGTTATTTTTAAATGAAAGAAACAATAAACCATTTCAAAATTTACATTTTATTTATATTGATTTTTGAGATCTTAAGGCTTGAACGTATGGAAGAATGATCGTATGAGATCCAGTATATAGGTAACATTTCAAAAAAATTCAAAAATTCAAAAATCTACTATTGAAACTTTATTTTTGAGTGAATTTAATACTAACCTAAGTGAAAGAAACAATAAATCATTTCAAAATTTACATTTATCAATATGGATTTTTAAGCACTTAAGGCTTGAACGTATGGAAGAATGATCGTATGGGAATCAGTATATAGGTAACATTTAAAAAAAATTCAAAAATTCAATAATCTACTATTGAAATGTTATTTTTGAGTGAATTTAATACTAACCTAAGTGAAAGAAACTATAAAACATTTCAAAATTTAAATTTTATCAATAACAATTTTTGAGCACTTAAGGCTTGAACGTATGGAACAATGATCGTATGGGAATCAGTAAATAGGAAACATTTCAAAAAAATTCAAAAATTCCAAAAATCTACTATTGAAATGTTATATTTAAGTGAATTTAGTACTAACCTAAGTGAAAGAAACAATAAAACATTTCAAAATTTACATTTATCAATATGGATTTTTGAGCACTTAAGGCTTGAACGTATGGAAGAATGATCGTATGGGAATCAGTATATAGGTAACATTTAAAAAAAATTAAAAATTCAATAATCTTTTATTGAAATGTTATTTTTGAGTGAATTTAATACCAACCTAAGTGAAAGAAACAATAAAACATTTCAAAATTTACATTTATCAATATGGATTTTTGAGCACTTAAGGCTGGAACGTATGGAAGAATGATCGTATGAGAATCAGTATACAGGTAACATTTCAAAAAAATTCAAAAATTCAAAAATCTACTATTGAAATGTTATTTTTTAATGAAAGAAACAATAAACCATTTCAAAATTTACATTTTATCAATATGGATTTTTGAGCACTTAAGGCTTGAACGTATAGAAGAATGATCGTGTGAGATCCAGCGTATAGGTAACATTTCAAAAAAATTAAAAAATTCAAAAATCTACTATTGAAACATTATTTTTGAGAGAATTTTATACTAACATAAGTGAAAGAAATAATAAAACATTTCAAAATTTACATTTTATCAATATGGATTTTTGAGCACTTAAGGCTTGAACGTATGGAAGAATGATCGTATGAGAATCAGTATATAGGTAACATTTCAAAAAATTTCAAAAATTCAATAATCTACTATTGAAATGTTATTGTTTAGTGAAAGAAACAATAAGCCATTTCAAAATTTACATTTTATCAATATGGATTTTTGAGAACTTAAGGCTTGAACGTATGGAAGAATGATCGTATGAGAATCAGTATATAGGTAGCATTTCAAAAAAATTCAATAATCTACTATTGAAATGTTTTTTTTGAGTGAATTTAATACTAACCTAAGTGAAAGAAACTATAAACCATTTCAAAATTTACATTTTATCAATATGGATTTTTGAGCACTTAAGGCTTGAACGTATGGTAGAATTATCGTATGGGAATCAGTATACAGGTAACATTTAAAAAAAATTCAAAAATTCAATAATCTACTATTGAAATGTTATTTTTTAGTGAAAGAAAATTTAAACCATTTCAAAATATACATTTTATTTATATGGATTTTTGAGAACTTAAGGCTTGAACGTATGGAAGAATGATCGTATGAGAATCAGTATATAGGTAGCATTTCAAAAAAATTCAATAATCTACTATTGAAATGTTTTTTTTGAGTGAATTTAATACTAACCTAAGTGAAAGAAACTATAAACCATTTCAAAATTTACATTTTATCAATATGGATTTTTGAGCACTTAAGGCTTGAACGTATGGTAGAATTATCGTATGGGAATCAGTATACAGGTAACATTTAAAGAAAATTCAAAAATTCAATAATCTACTATTGAAATGTTATTTTTTAGTGAAAGAAAATTTAAACCATTTCAAAATTTACATTTATCAATATGGATTTTTAAGCACTTAAGGGTTGAACGTATGGAAGAATGATCGTATGAGAATCAGTATATAGGTAACATTTAAAAAAAATTCAAAAATTCAAAAATCTACTATTGAAATGTTATTTTTTAATGAAAGAAACAATAAACCATTTCAAAATTTACATTTTATCAATATGGATTTTTGAGCACTTAAGGCTTGAACGTATAGAAGAACGATCGTGTGAGATCCAGCCTATAGGTAACATTTCAAAAAAATTCAAAAATTCAAAAATCTATTATTGAAACGTTATTTTTGAGAGAATTTTATACTAACCTAATTGAAAGAAACAATAAAACATTTCAAAATTTACATTTTATCAATATGGATTTTTGAGCACTTAAGGCTTGAACGTATAGAAGAATGATCGTATGAGAATCAGTATATAGGTAACATTTCAAAAAATTTCAAAAATTCAATAATCTACTATTGAAATGTTATTTTTTAGTGAAAGAAACAATAAGCCATTTCAAAATTTACATTTTATCAATATGGATTTTTGAGAACTTAAGGCTTGAACGTATGGAAGAATGATCGTATGAGAATCAGTATATAGGTAGCATTTCAAAAAAATTCAAAAATTCAATAATCTACTATTGAAATGTTATTTTTGAGTGAATTTAATACTAACCTAAGTGAAAGAAACTATAAAACATTTCAAAATTAACATTTTATCAATAACAATTTTTGAGCACTTAAGGCTTGAACGTATGTAAGAATGATCGTATGGGAATCAGTATATAGGTAACATTTAAAAAAAATTCAAAAATTCCAAAAATCTACTATTGAAATGTTATATTTAAGTGAATTTAATACTAACCTAAGTGAAAGAAACAATAAAACATTTCAAAATTTACATTTATCAATATGGATTTTTGAGCACTTAAGGCTTGAACGTATGGAAGAATGATCGTATGGGAATCAGTATATAGGTATCATTTAAAAAAAAAATTCAAAAATTCAATAATCTACTATTGAAATGTTATTTTTGAGTGAATTTAATACTAACCTAAGTGAAAGAAACAATAAAACATTTCAAAATTTACATTTATCAATATGGATTTTTGAGCACTTAAGGATGGAACGTATGGAAGAATGATCGTATGAGAATCAGTATACAGTAAGTGAAAGAAATAATAAAACATTTCAAAATTTACATTTTATCAATATGGATTTTTGAGCACTTAAGGCTTGAACGTATGGAAGAATGATCGTATGACAATCAGTATATAGGTAACATTTCAAAAAATTTCAAAAATTCAATAATCTACTATTGAAATGTTATTGTTTAGTGAAAGAAACAATAAGCCATTTCAAAATTTACATTTTATCAATATTGATTTTTGAGAACTTAAGGCTTGAACGTATGGAAGAATGATCGTGTGAGAATCAGTATATAGGTAGCATTTCAAAAAAATTCAATAATCTACTATTGAAATGTTATTTTTGAGTGAATTTAATACTAACCTAAGTGAAAGAAACTATAAACCATTTTAAAATTTAAATTTTATGAATAAGGATTTTTGAGCACTTAAGGCTTGAACGTATGGAAGAATTATCGTATGGGAATCAGTATACAGGTAACATTTAAAAAAAATTAAAAAATTCAAAAATCTACTATTGAAATGTTATTTTTTAACGAAAGAAACAATAAACCATTTCAAAATTTACATTTATCAATATGGATTTTTGAGCACTTAAGGCTTGAACGTATGGAAGAATGATCGTATGAGAATCAGTATATAGGTAGCATTTCAAAAAAATTCAAAAATTCCAAAAATCTACTATTGAAATGTTATTTTTGAGTGAATTTAATACTAACCTAAGTGAAAGAAACTATAAACCATTTTAAAATTTAAATTTTATGAATAAGGATTTTTGAGCACTTAAGGCTTGAACGTATGGAAGAATTATCGTATGGGAATCAGTATACAGGTAACATTTAAAAAAAATTCAAAAATTCAAAAATCTACTATTGAAATGTTATTTTTTAACGAAAGAAACAATAAACCATTTCAAAATTTACATTTATCAATATGGATTTTTGAGCACTTAATGCTTGAACGTATGGAAGAATGATCGTATGAGAATCAGTATATAGGTAACATTTAAAAAAATTTCAAAAATTCAATAATCTACTATTGAAATGTTATTTTTTAGTGAAATAAAATTTAAACCATTTCAAAATATACATTTTATTTATATGGATTTTTGAGCACTTAAGGCTTGAACGTATATAAGAATGATCGTGTGAGATCCAGCGTATAGGTAACATTTCAAAAAAATTCAAAAATTCAATAATCTACTATTGAAATGATATTTTTGAGTGAATTTAAACCTAACCTAAGTGAAAGAAACAATAAAACATTTCAAAATTTACATTTACCAATATGGATTTTTGAGCACTTAAGGCTTGAACGTATGGAAGAATGATCGTATGGGAATCAGTATATAGGTAACATTTAAAAAAAAATTCAAAAATTCAATAATCTACTATTGAAATGTTATTTTTGAGTGAATTGAATACTAACCTAAGTGAAAGAAACAATAAAACATTTCAAAATTTACATTTATCAATATGGATTTTTGAACACTTAAGGATGGAACGTATGGAAGAATGATCGTATGAGAATCAGAATACAGGTAACATTTCAAAAAAATTCAAAAATTCAAAAATCTACTATTGAAATGTTATTTTTTAACGAAAGAAACAATAAAACATTTCAAAATTTACATTTACCAATATGGATTTTTGAGCACTTAAGGCTTGAACGTATGGAAGAATGATCGTATGGGAATCAGTATATAGGTAACATTTAAAAAAAAATTCAAAAATTCAATAATCTACTATTGAAATGTTATTTTTGAGTGAATTTAATACTAACCTAAGTGAAAGAAACTATAAAACATTTCAAAATTTACATTTTATCAATAACAATTTTTGAGCACTTAAGGCTTGAACGTATGTAAGAATGATCGTATGGGAATCAGTATATAGGTAACATTTAAAAATAATTCAAAAATTCCAAAAATCTACTATTGAAATGTTATATTTAAGTGAATTTAATACTAACCTAAGTGAAAGAAACAATAAAACATTTCAAAATTTACATTTATCAATATGGATTTTTGAGCACTTAAGGCTTGAACGTATGGAAGAATGATCGTATGGGAATCAGTATATAGGTATCATTTAAAAAAAAAATTCAAAAATTCAATAATCTACTATTGAAATGTTATTTTTGAGTGAATTTAATACTAACCTAAGTGAAAGAAACAATAAAACATTTCAAAATTTACATTTATCAATATGGATTTTTGAGCACTTAAGGCTTGAACGTATGGAAGAATGATCGTATGGGAATCAGTATATAGGTAACATTTAAAAAAAATTCAAAAATTCCAAAAATCTACTATTGAAATGTTATATTTAAGTGAATTTAATACTAACCTAAGTGAAAGAAACAATAAAACATTTCAAAATTTACATTTATCAATATGGATTTTTGAGCACTTAAGGCTTGAACGTATGGAAGAATGATCGTATGAGAATCAGTATATAGGTAGCATTTCAAAAAAATTCAATAATCTACTATTGAAATGTTATTTTTGAGTGAATTTAATACTAACCTAAGTGAAAGAAACTATAAACCATTTTAAAATTTAAATTTTATGAATAAGGATTTTTGAGCACTTAAGGCTTGAACGTATGGAAGAATTATCGTATGGGAATCAGTATACAGGTAACATTTAAAAAAAATTCAAAAATTCAAAAATCTACTATTGAAATGTTATTTTTTAACGAAAGAAACAATAAACCATTTCAAAATTTACATTTATCAATATGGATTTTTGAGCACTTAATGCTTGAACGTATGGAAGAATGATCGTATGAGAATCAGTATATAGGTAACATTTAAAAAAATTTCAAAAATTCAATAATCTACTATTGAAATGTTATTTTTTAGTGAAAGAAAATTTAAACCATTTCAAAATATACATTTTATTTATATGGATTTTTGAGCACTTAAGGCTTGAACGTATATAAGAATGATCGTGTGAGATCCAGCGTATAGGTAACATTTCAAAAAAATTCAAAAATTCAATAATCTACTATTGAAATGATATTTTTGAGTGAATTTAATACTAACCTAAGTGAAAGAAACAATAAAACATTTCAAAATTTACATTTACCAATATGGATTTTTGAGCACTTAAGGCTTGAACGTATGGAAGAATGATCGTATGGGAATCAGTATATAGGTAACATTTAAAAAAAAATTCTAAAATTCAATAATCTACTATTGAAATGTTATTTTTGAGTGAATTGAATACTAACCTAAGTGAAAGAAACAATAAAACATTTCAAAATTTACATTTATCAATATGGATTTTTGAGCACTTAAGGATGGAACGTATGGAAGAATGATCGTATGAGAATCAGAATACAGGTAACATTTCAAAAAAATTCAAAAATTAAAAAATCTACTGTTGAAATGTTATTTTTTAATGAAAGAAACAATAAACCATTTCAAAATTTACATTTTATCAATATGGATTTTTGAGCACTTAAGGCTTGAACGTATAGAAGAATGATCGTGTGAGATCCAGCGTATAGGTAACATTTCACAAAAATTCAAAAATTCCAAAAATCTACTATTAAAATGTTATTTTTGAGTGAATTTAATACTAACCTAAGTGAAAGAAACTATAAACCATATCAAAATTTAAATTTTATGAATAAGGATTTTTGAGCACTTAAGGCTTGAACGTATGGAAGAATGATCGTATGAAAATCAGTATATAGGTAACATTTCAAAAAATTTCAAAAATTAAATAATCTTCTATTGAAACGTTATTTTTGAGTGAATTTAATACTTACCTAAGTGAAAGAAACAATAAAACATTTCGAAATTTACATGTATCAATATGGATTTTTAAGCACTTAAGGCTTGAACGTATGGAATAATGATCGTATGGGAATCAGTATATAGGTAACATTTAAAAAAAATTTAAAAATTCCATAATCTACTATTGAAATGTTATTTTTTAGTGAAAGAAAATTTAAACCATTTCAAAATATACATTTTATTTATATGGATTTTTGAGCACTTAAGGCTTGAACGTATATAAGAATGATCGTGTGAGATCCAGCGTATAGGTAACATTTCAAAAAAATTCAAAAATTCAATAATCTACTATTGAAATGATATTTTTGAGTGAATTTAATACTAACCTAAGTGAAAGAAACAATAAAACATTTCAAAATTTACATTTACCAATATGGATTTTTGAGCACTTAAGGCTTGAACGTATGGAAGAATGATCGTATGGGAATCAGTATATAGGTAACATTTAAAAAAAAATTCTAAAATTCAATAATCTACTATTGAAATGTTATTTTTGAGTGAATTGAATACTAACCTAAGTGAAAGAAACAATAAAACATTTCAAAATTTACATTTATCAATATGGATTTTTGAGCACTTAAGGATGGAACGTATGGAAGAATTATCGTATGGGAATCAGTATACAGGTAACATTTAAAAAAAATTCAAAAATTCAAAAATCTACTATTGAAATGTTATTTTTTAACGAAAGAAACAATAAACCATTTCAAAATTTACATTTATCAATATGGATTTTTGAGCACTTAATGCTTGAACGTATGGAAGAATGATCGTATGAGAATCAGTATATAGGTAACATTTAAAAAAATTTCAAAAATTCAATAATCTACTATTGAAATGTTATTTTTTAGTGAAAGAAAATTTAAACCATTTCAAAATATACATTTTATTTATATGGATTTTTGAGCACTTAAGGCTTGAACGTATATAAGAATGATCGTGTGAGATCCAGCGTATAGGTAACATTTCAAAAAAATTCAAAAATTCAATAATCTACTATTGAAATGATATTTTTGAGTGAATTTAATACTAACCTAAGTGAAAGAAACAATAAAACATTTCAAAATTTACATTTACCAATATGGATTTTTGAGCACTTAAGGCTTGAACGTATGGAAGAATGATCGTATGGGAATCAGTATATAGGTAACATTTAAAAAAAAATTCTAAAATTCAATAATCTACTATTGAAATGTTATTTTTGAGTGAATTGAATACTAACCTAAGTGAAAGAAACAATAAAACATTTCAAAATTTACATTTATCAATATGGATTTTTGAGCACTTAAGGATGGAACGTATGGAAGAATGATCGTATGAGAATCAGTATATAGGTAACATTTAAAAAAAATTCAAAAATTCAGAAATCTACTATTGAAATGTTATTTTTAAATGAAAGAAACAATAAACCATTTCAAAATTTACATTTTATTTATATGGATTTTTAAGCACTTAAGGCTTGAACGTATGGAAGAATGATCGTATGGGAATCAGTATAAAGGTAACATTTAAAAAAAATTCAAAAATTCCAAAAATCTACTATTGAAATGTTATTTTTGAGTGAATTTAATGCTAACCTAAGTGAAAGAAACTATAAAACATTTCAAAATTTAAATTTTATCAATAACAATTTTTGAGCACTTAAGGCTTGAACGTATGGAAGAATGATCGTATGGGAATCAGTATATAGGTAACATTTAAAAAAAATTCAAAAATTCCAAAAATCTACTATTGAAATGTTATTTTTGAGTGAATTTAATACTAACCTAAGTGAAAGAAACAATAAAACATTTCAAAATTTACATTTACCAATATGGATTTTTGAGCACTTAAGGCTTGAACGTATGGAAGAATGATCGTATGGGAATCAGTATATAGGTAACATTTAAAAAAAATTCTAAAATTCAATAATCTACTATTGAAATGTTATTTTTGAGTGAATTGAATACTAACCTAAGTGAAAGAAACAATAAAACATTTCAAAATTTACATTTATCAATATGGATTTTTGAGCACTTAAGGATGGAACGTATGGAAGAATGATCGTATGAGAATCAGAATACAGGTAACATTTCAAAAAAATTCAAAAATTAAAAAATCTACTGTTGAAATGTTATTTTTTAATGAAAGAAACAATAAACCATTTCAAAATTTACATTTTATCAATATGGATTTTTGAGCACTTAAGGCTTGAACGTATAGAAGAATGATCGTGTGAGATCCAGCGTATAGGTAACATTTCACAAAAATTCAAAAATTCCAAAAATCTACTATTGAAATGTTATTTTTGAGTGAATTTAATACTAACCTAAGTGAAAGAAACTATAAACCATATCAAAATTTAAATTTTATGAATAAGGATTTTTGAGCACTTAAGGCTTGAACGTATGGAAGAATGATCGTATGAAAATCAGTATATAGGTAACATTTCAAAAAATTTCAAAAATTAAATAATCTTCTATTGAAACGTTATTTTTGAGTGAATTTAATACTTACCTAAGTGAAAGAAACAATAAAACATTTCGAAATTTACATGTATCAATATGGATTTTTAAGCACTTAAGGCTTGAACGTATGGAATAATGATCGTATGGGAATCAGTATATAGGTAACATTTAAAAAAAATTTAAAAATTCCATAATCTACTATTGAAATGTTATTTTTTAGTGAAAGAAAATTTAAACCATTTCAAAATATACATTTTATTTATATGGATTTTTGAGCACTTAAGGCTTGAACGTATATAAGAATGATCGTGTGAGATCCAGCGTATAGGTAACATTTCAAAAAAATTCAAAAATTCAATAATCTACTATTGAAATGATATTTTTGAGTGAATTTAATACTAACCTAAGTGAAAGAAACAATAAAACATTTCAAAATTTACATTTACCAATATGGATTTTTGAGCACTTAAGGCTTGAACGTATGGAAGAATGATCGTATGGGAATCAGTATATAGGTAACATTTAAAAAAAAATTCTAAAATTCAATAATCTACTATTGAAATGTTATTTTTGAGTGAATTGAATACTAACCTAAGTGAAAGAAACAATAAAACATTTCAAAATTTACATTTATCAATATGGATTTTTGAGCACTTAAGGATGGAACGTATGGAAGAATTATCGTATGGGAATCAGTATACAGGTAACATTTAAAAAAAATTCAAAAATTCAAAAATCTACTATTGAAATGTTATTTTTTAACGAAAGAAACAATAAACCATTTCAAAATTTACATTTATCAATATGGATTTTTGAGCACTTAATGCTTGAACGTATGGAAGAATGATCGTATGAGAATCAGTATATAGGTAACATTTAAAAAAATTTCAAAAATTCAATAATCTACTATTGAAATGTTATTTTTTAGTGAAAGAAAATTTAAACCATTTCAAAATATACATTTTATTTATATGGATTTTTGAGCACTTAAGGCTTGAACGTATATAAGAATGATCGTGTGAGATCCAGCGTATAGGTAACATTTCAAAAAAATTCAAAAATTCAATAATCTACTATTGAAATGATATTTTTGAGTGAATTTAATACTAACCTAAGTGAAAGAAACAATAAAACATTTCAAAATTTACATTTACCAATATGGATTTTTGAGCACTTAAGGCTTGAACGTATGGAAGAATGATCGTATGGGAATCAGTATATAGGTAACATTTAAAAAAAAATTCTAAAATTCAATAATCTACTATTGAAATGTTATTTTTGAGTGAATTGAATACTAACCTAAGTGAAAGAAACAATAAAACATTTCAAAATTTACATTTATCAATATGGATTTTTGAGCACTTAAGGCTTGAACGTATGGAAGAATGATCGTATGAGAATCAGTATATAGGTAACATTTAAAAAAAATTCAAAAATTCCAAAAATCTACTATTGAAATGTTATTTTTGAGTGAATTTAATGCTAACCTAAGTGAAAGAAACTATAAAACATTTCAAAATTTAAATTTTATCAATAACAATTTTTGAGCACTTAAGGCTTGAACGTATGGAAGAATGATCGTATGGGAATCAGTATATAGGTAACATTTAAAAAAAATTCAAAAATTCCAAAAATCTACTATTGAAATGTTATTTTTGAGTGAATTTAATACTAACCTAAGTGAAAGAAACAATAAAAGATTTCAAAATTTACATTTATCAATATGGATTTTTGAGCACTTAAGGCTTGAACGTATGGAAGAATGATCGTATGAGAATCAGTATATAGGTAACATTTCAAAAAATTTCAAAAATTAAATAATCTTCTATTGAAACGTTATTTTTGAGTGAATTTAATACTTACCTAAGTGAAAGAAACAATAAAACATTTCGAAATTTACATGTATCAATATGGATTTTTAAGCACTTAAGGCTTGAACGTATGGAATAATGATCGTATGGGAATCAGTATATAGGTAACATTTAAAAAAAATTTAAAAATTCCAAAAATCTACTATTGAAATGTTATTTTTGAGTGAATTTAATACTAACCTAAGTGAAAGAAACAATAAACCATTACAAAATATACATTTTATCAATATGGGTTTTAGAGCACTTAAGGCTAGAACGTATGGAAGAATGATCATAAGAGATCAAGTATATAGGTAACATATCAAAAAATTTCAAAAATTCAATTATCTACTATTGAAATGTTATTTTTTAGTGAAAGAAACAATAAACCATCTCAAAATATACATTTTATTTATATGGATTTTTGAGATCTTAAGGCCTGAACGTATGGAAGAATGATCGTATGAGATCCAGTATATAGGTAACATTTCAAAAAAATTCAAAAATTCAAAAATCTACTATTGAAACTATATTTTTGAGTGAATTTAATTCTAAACTAAGTGAAAGAAACAATAAAACATTTCAAAATTTACATTTATCAATATGGATTTTTAAGCACTTAAGGCTTGAACGTATGGAAGAATGATCGTATGGGAATCAGTATATAGGTAACATTTAAAAAAAAATTAAAAAATTCAATAATCTACTATTGAAATGTTATTTTTTAGTGAAAGAAAATTTAAACCATTTCAAAATATACATTTTATTTATATGGATTTTTGAGCACTTAAGGCTTGAACGTATATAAGAATGATCGTGTGAGATCCAGCGTATAGGTAACATTTCAAAAAAATTCAAAAATTCAATAATCTACTATTGAAATGATATTTTTGAGTGAATTTAATACTAACCTAAGTGAAAGAAACAATAAAACATTTCAAAATTTACATTTACCAATATGGATTTTTGAGCACTTAAGGCTTGAACGTATGGAAGAATGATCGTATGGGAATCAGTATATAGGTAACATTTAAAAAAAAATTCAAAAATTCAATAATCTACTATTGAAATGTTATTTTTGAGTGAATTGAATACTAACCTAAGTGAAAGAAACAATAAAACATTTCAAAATTTACATTTATCAATATGGATTTTTGAGCACTTAAGGATGGAACGTATGGAAGAATGATCGTATGAGAATCAGAATACAGGTAACATTTCAAAAAAATTCAAAAATTAAAAAATCTACTGTTGAAATGTTATTTTTTAATGAAAGAAACAATAAACCATTTCAAAATTTACATTTTATCAATATGGATTTTTGAGCACTTAAGGCTTGAACGTATAGAAGAATGATCGTGTGAGTTCCAGCGTATAGGTAACATTTCAAAAAAATTCAAAAATTCCAAAAATCTACTATTGAAATGTTATTTTTGAGTGAATTTAATACTAACCTAAGTGAAAGAAACTATAAACCATTTCAAAATTTAAATTTTATGAATAAGGATTTTTGAACACTTAAGGCTTGACCGTATGGAAGAATGATC
The DNA here is from genome assembly GCA_034638295.1 of Phortica okadai. Taxonomy (NCBI): domain Eukaryota; kingdom Metazoa; phylum Arthropoda; class Insecta; order Diptera; family Drosophilidae; genus Phortica; species Phortica okadai. The sequence continues at coordinate 27,745 of JAWUZV010000032.1, read as the reverse complement.
GTATGAAAATCAGTATACAGGTAACATTTAAAAAAAATTCAAAAATTCAAAAATCTACTATTGAAATGTTATTTTTAAATGAAAGAAACAATAAACCATTTCAAAATTTACATTTTATTTATATGGATTTTTAAGCACTTAAGGCTTGAACGTATGGAAGAATGATCGTATGGGAATCAGTATAAAGGTAACATTTAAAAAAAATTCAAAAATTCCAAAAATCTACTATTGAAATGTTATTTTTGAGTGAATTTAATGCTAACCTAAGTGAAAGAAACTATAAAACATTTCAAAATTTAAATTTTATCAATAACAATTTTTGAGCACTTAAGGCTTGAACGTATGGAAGAATGATCGTATGGGAATCAGTATATAGGTAACATTTAAAAAAAAATTCAAAAATTCAATAATCTACTATTGAAATGTTATTTTTGAGTGAATTTAATACTAACCTAAGTGAAAGAAACTATAAAACATTTCAAAATTTAAATTTTATCAATTACAATTTTTGAGCACTTAAGGCTTGAACGTATGGAAGAATGATCGTATGAAAATCAGTATATAGGTAACATTTAAAAAAAATTCAAAAATTCAAAAATCTACTATTGAAATGTTATTTTTAAATGAAAGAAACAATAAACCATTTCAAAATTTACATTTTATTTATATGGATTTTTAAGCACTTAAGGCTTGAACGTATGGAAGAATGATCGTATGAGAATCAGTATATAGGTAACATTTCAAAAAATTTCAAAAATTAAATAATCTTCTATTGAAACTTTATTTTTGAGTAAATTTAATACTAAACTAAGTGAAAGAAACAATAAAACATTTCGAAATTTACATGTATCAATATGGATTTTTAAGCACTTAAGGCTTGAACGTACGGAAGAATGATCGTATGGGAATCAGTATATAGGTAACATTTAAAAAAATTTAAAAATTCCAAAAATCTACTATTGAAATGTTATTTTTGAGTGAATTTAATACTAACCTAAGTGAAAGAAACAATAAACCATTACAAAATATACATTTTATCAATATGGGTTTTAGAGCACTTAAGGCTAGAACGTATGGAAGAATGATCATAAGAGATCAAGTATATAGGTAACATATCAAAAAATTTCAAAAATTCAATTATCTACTATTGAAATGTTATTTTTTAGTGAAAGAAACAATAAACCATCTCAAAATATACATTTTATTTATATGGATTTTTGAGATCTTAAGGCCTGAACGTATGGAAGAATGATCGTATGAGATCCAGTATATAGGTAACATTTCAAAAAAATTCAAAAATCTACTATTGAAACTATATTTTTGAGTGAATTTAATTCTAAACTAAGTGAAAGAAACAATAAAACATTTCAAAATTTACATTTATCAATATGGATTTTTAAGCACTTAAGGCTTGAACGTATGGAAGAATGATCGTATGGGAATCAGTATATAGGTAACATTTAAAAAAAAATTCAAAAATTCAATAATCTACTATTGAAATGTTATTTTTGAGTGAATTTAATACTAACCTAAGTGAAAGAAACTATAAAACATTTCAAAATTTAAATTTTATCAATTACAATTTTTGAGCACTTAAGGCTTGAACGTATCGAAGAATGATCGTATGGGAATCAGTATATAGGTAACATTTCAAAAAAATTCAAAAATTCCAAAAATCTACTATTGAAATGTTATATTTAAGTGAATTTAATACTAACCTAAGTGAAAGAAACAATAAATCATTTCAAAATTTACATTTATCAATATGGATTTTTGAGCACTAAGGCTTGAACGTATGGAAGAATGATCGTATGGGAATCAGTATATAGGTAACATTTAAAAAAAATTCTAAAATTCAATAATCTACTATTAAAATGTTATTTTTGAGTGAATTTAATACTAACCTAAGTGAAAGAAACAATAAAACATTTCAAAATTTACATTTATCAATATGGATTTTTGAGCACTTAAGGCTGGAACGTATGGAAGAATGATCGTATGAGAATCAGTATACAGGTAACATTTCAAAAAAATTCAAAAATTCAAAAATCTACTATTGAAATGTTATTTTTTAATGAAAGAAACAATTTACATTTATCAATATGGATTTTTGGGCACTTAAGGCTGGAACGTATGGAAGAATGATCGTATGAGAATCAGTATACAGGTAACATTTCAAAAAAATTCAAAAATTCAAAAATCTACTATTGAAATGTTATTTTTTAATGAAAGAAATAATAAAACATTTCAAAATTTACATTTTATCAATATGGATTTTCGAGCACTTAAGGCTTGAACGTATGGAAGAATAATCGTATGAGAATCAGTATAGAGGTAACATTTCAAAAAATTTCAAAAATTCAATAATCTACTATTGAAATGTTATTGTTTAGTGAAAGAAACAATAAGCCATTTCAAATTTTACATTTTATCAATATGGATTTTTGAGAACTTAAGGCTTGAACGTATGGAAGAATGATCGTATGAGAATCAGTATATAGGTAGCATTTCAAAAAAATTCAAAAATTCAATAATCTACTATTGAAATGTTATTTTTGAGTGAATTTAATACTAACCTAAGTGAAAGAAACTATAAACCATTTCAAAATTTAAATTTTATGAATAAGGATTTTTGAGCACTTAAGGCTTGAACGTATGGAAGAATGATCGTATGAAAATCAGTATATAGGTAGCATTTCAAAAAATTCAATAATCTACTATTGAAATGTTATTTTTGAGAGAATTTTATACTAACCTAAGTGAAAGAAATAATAAAACATTTCAAAATTTACATTTTATCAATATGGATTTTTGAGCACTTAAGGCTTGAACGTATGGAAGAATAATCGTATGAGAATCAGTATATAGGTAACATTTCAAAAAATTTCAAAAATTCAATAATCTGCTATTGAAATGTTATGGTTTAGTGAAAGAAACAATAAGCCATTTCAAAATTTACATTTTATCAATATGGATTTTTGAGAACTTAAGTCTTGAACGTATGGAACAATGATCGTATGAGAATCAGTACATAGGTAGCATTTCAAAAAATTCAATAATCTACTATTGAAATGTTATTTTTGAGTAAATTTAATACTAACCTAAGTGAAAGAAACTATAAACCATTTCAAAATTTAAATTTTATGAATAAGGATTTCTGAGCACTTAAGGCTTGAAAGTATGGAAGAATGATCGTATGAAAATCAGTATATAGGTAACATTTAAAAAAAATTCAAAAATTCAAAAATCTACTATTGAAATGTTATTTTTAAATGAAAGAAACAATAAACCATTTCAAAATTTACATTTTATTTATATGGATTTTTAAGAACTTAAGGCTTGAACGTATGTAAGAATGATCGTATGGGAATCAGTATAAAGGTAACATTTAAAAAAAATTCAAAAATTCCAAAAATCTACTATTGAAATGTTATTTTTGAGTGAATTTAATGCTAACCTAAGTGAAAGAAACTATAAAACATTTCAATAACAATTTTTGAGCACTTAAGGCTTGAACGTATGGAAGAATGATCGTATGGGATTCAGTATATAGGTAACATTTAAAAAAAATTCAAAAATTCCAAAAATCTACTATTGAAATGTTATTTTTGAGTGAATTTAATACTAACCTAAGTGAAAGAAACTATAAAACATTTCAAAATTTAAATTTTATCAATTACAATTTTTGAGCACTTAAGGCTTGAACGTATCGAAGAATGATCGTATGGGAATCAGTATATAGGTAACATTTCAAAAAAATTCAAAAATTCCAAAAATCTACTATTGAAATGTTATATTTAAGTGAATTTAATACTAACCTAAGTGAAAGAAACAATAAATCATTTCAAAATTTACATTTATCAATATGGATTTTTGAGCACTAAGGCTTGAACGTATGGAAGAATGATCGTATGGGAATCAGTATATAGGTAACATTTAAAAAAAATTCTAAAATTCAATAATCTACTATTAAAATGTTATTTTTGAGTGAATTTAATACTAACCTAAGTGAAAGAAACAATAAAACATTTCAAAATTTACATTTATCAATATGGATTTTTGAGCACTTAAGGCTGGAACGTATGGAAGAATGATCGTATGAGAATCAGTATACAGGTAACATTTCAAAAAAATTCAAAAATTCAAAAATCTACTATTGAAATGTTATTTTTTAATGAAAGAAACAATTTACATTTATCAATATGGATTTTTGGGCACTTAAGGCTGGAACGTATGGAAGAATGATCGTATGAGAATCAGTATACAGGTAACATTTCAAAAAAATTCAAAAATTCAAAAATCTACTATTGAAATGTTATTTTTTAATGAAAGAAATAATAAAACATTTCAAAATTTACATTTTATCAATATGGATTTTTGAGCACTTAAGGCTTGAACGTATGGAAGAATAATCGTATGAGAATCAGTATATAGGTAACATTTCAAAAAATTTCAAAAATTCAATAATCTACTATTGAAATGTTATTGTTTAGTGAAAGAAACAATAAGCCATTTCAAATTTTACATTTTATCAATATGGATTTTTGAGAACTTAAGGCTTGAACGTATGGAAGAATGATCGTATGAGAATCAGTATATAGGTAGCATTTCAAAAAAATTCAAAAATTCAATAATCTACTATTGAAATGTTATTTTTGAGTGAATTTAATACTAACCTAAGTGAAAGAAACTATAAACCATTTCAAAATTTAAATTTTATGAATAAGGATTTTTGAGCACTTAAGGCTTGAACGTATGGAAGAATGATCGTATGAAAATCAGTATATAGGTAGCATTTCAAAAAATTCAATAATCTACTATTGAAATGTTATTTTTGAGAGAATTTTATACTAACCTAAGTGAAAGAAATAATAAAACATTTCAAAATTTACATTTTATCAATATGGATTTTTGAGCACTTAAGGCTTGAACGTATGGAAGAATAATCGTATGAGAATCAGTATATAGGTAACATTTCAAAAAATTTCAAAAATTCAATAATCTGCTATTGAAATGTTATGGTTTAGTGAAAGAAACAATAAGCCATTTCAAAATTTACATTTTATCAATATGGATTTTTGAGAACTTAAGTCTTGAACGTATGGATCAATGATCGTATGAGAATCAGTACATAGGTAGCATTTCAAAAAATTCAATAATCTACTATTGAAATGTTATTTTTGAGTAAATTTAATACTAACCTAAGTGAAAGAAACTATAAACCATTTCAAAATTTAAATTTTATGAATAAGGATTTCTGAGCACTTAAGGCTTGAACGTATGGAAGAATGATCGTATGAAAATCAGTATATAGGTAACATTTAAAAAAAATTCAAAAATTCAAAAATCTACTATTGAAATGTTATTTTTAAATGAAAGAAACAATAAACCATTTCAAAATTTACATTTTATTTATATGGATTTTTAAGAACTTAAGGCTTGAACGTATGTAAGAATGATCGTATGGGAATCAGTATAAAGGTAACATTTAAAAAAAATTCAAAAATTCCAAAAGTCTACTATTGAAATGTTATTTTTGAGTGAATTTAATGCTAACCTAAGTGAAAGAAACTATAAAACATTTCAAAATTTAAATTTTATCAAGAACAATTTTTGAGCACTTAAGGCTTGAACGTATGGAAGAATGATCGTATGGGATTCAGTATATAGGTAACATTTAAAAAAAATTCAAAAATTCCAAAAATCTACTATTGAAATGTTATTTTTGAGTGAATTTAATACTAACCTAAGTGAAAGAAACTATAAAACATTTCAAAATTTAAATTTTATCAATTACAATTTTTGAGCACTTAAGGCTTGAACGTATCGAAGAATGATCGTATGGGAATCAGTATATAGGTAACATTTCAAAAAAATTCAAAAATTCCAAAAATCTACTATTGAAATGTTATATTTAAGTGAATTTAATACTAACCTAAGTGAAAGAAACAATAAATCATTTCAAAATTTACATTTATCAATATGGATTTTTGAGCACTTAAGGCTTGAACGTATGGAAGAATGATCGTATGGGAATCAGTATAAAGGTAACATTTAAAAAAAATTCAAAAATTCAATAATCTACTATTAAAATGTTATTTTTGAGTGAATTTAATACTAACCTAAGTGAAAGAAACAATAAAACATTTCAAAATTTACATTTATCAATATGGATTTTTGAGCACTTAAGGCTGGAACGTATGTAAGAATGATCGTATGGGAATCAGTATAAAGGTAACATTTAAAAAAAATTCAAAAATTCCAAAAATCTACTATTGAAATGTTATTTTTGAGTGAATTTAATGCTAACCTAAGTGAAAGAAACTATAAAACATTTCAAAATTTAAATTTTATCAATAACAATTTTTGAGCACTTAAGGCTTGAACGTATGGAAGAATGATCGTATGGGATTCAGTATATAGGTAACATTTAAAAAAAATTCAAAAATTCCAAAAATCTACTATTGAAATGTTATTTTTGAGTGAATTTAATACTAACCTAAGTGAAAGAAACAATAAAAGATTTCAAAATTTACATTTATCAATATGGATTTTTGAGCACTTAAGGCTTGAACGTATGGAAGAATGATCGTATGAGAATCAGTATATAGGTAACATTTCAAAAAATTTCAAAAATTAAATAATCTTCTATTGAAACTTTATTTTTGAGTGAATTTAATACTAAACTAAGTGAAAGAAACAATAAAACATTTCAAAATTTACATTTATCAATATGGATTTTTAAGCACTTAAGGCTTGAACGTATGGAAGAATGATCGTATGGGAATCAGTATATAGGTAACATTTAAAAAAAATTTAAAAATTCCAAAAATCTACTATTGAAATGTTATTTTTGAGTGAATTTAATACTAACCTAAGTGAAAGAAACAATAAACCATTACAAAATATACATTTTATCAATATGGGTTTTAGAGAACTTAAGGCTAGAACGTATGGAAGAATGATCATAAGAGATCAAGTATATAGGTAACATATCAAAAAATTTCAAAAATTCAATAATCTACTATTGAAATGTTATTTTTTAGTGAAAGAAACAATAAACCATTTCAAAATATACATTTTATTTATATGGATTTTTGAGATCTTAAGGCCTGAACGTATGGAAGAATGATCGTATGAGATCCAGTATATAGGTAACATTTCAAAAAAATTCAAAAATTCAAAAATCTACTATTGAAACTATATTTTTGAGTGAATTTATTTCTAAACTAAGTGAAAGAAACAATAAAACATTTCAAAATTTACATTTATCAATATGGATTTTTAAGCACTTAAGGCTTGAACGTATGGAAGAATGATCGTATGAGAATCAGTATATAGGTAACATTTCAAAAAATTTCAAAAATTAAATAATCTTCTATTGAAACTTTATTTTTGAGTGAATTTAATACTAAACTAAGTGAAAGAAACAATAAAACATTTCAAAATTTACATGTATCAATATGGATTTTTAAGCACTTAAGGCTTGAACGTATGGAAGAATGATCGTATGGGAATCAGTATATAGGTAACATTTAAAAAAAAATTCAAAAATTCAATAATCTACTATTGAAATGTTATTTTTGAGTGAATTTAATACTAACCTAAGTGAAAGAAACTATAAAACATTTCAAAATTTAAATTTTATCAATTACAATTTTTGAGCACTTAAGGCTTGAACGTATCGAAGAATGATCGTATGGGAATCAGTATATAGGTAACATTTCAAAAAAATTCAAAAATTCCAAAAATCTACTATTGAAATGTTATATTTAAGTGAATTTAATACTAACCTAAGTGAAAGAAACAATAAATCATTTCAAAATTTACATTTATCAATATGGATTTTTGAGCACTTAAGGCTTGAACGTATCGAAGAATGATCGTATGGGAATCAGTATATAGGTAACATTTAAAAAAAATTCAAAAATTCAAAAATCTACTATTGAAATGTTATTTTTAAATGAAAGAAACAATAAACCATTTCAAAATTTACATTTTATTTATATGGATTTTTAAGCACTTAAGGCTTGAACGTATGGAAGAATGATCGTATGGGAATCAGTATAAAGGTAACATTTAAAAAAAATTCAAAAATTCCAAAAATCTACTATTGAAATGTTATTTTTGAGTGAATTTAATGCTAACCTAAGTGAAAGAAACTATAAAACATTTCAAAATTTAAATTTTATCAATAACAATTTTTGAGCACTTAAGGCTTGAACGTATGGAAGAATGATCGTATGGGAATCAGTATATAGGTAACATTTAAAAAAAATTCAAAAATTCCAAAAATCTACTATTGAAATGTTATTTTTGAGTGAATTTAATACTAACCTAAGTGAAAGAAACAATAAAAGATTTCAAAATTTACATTTATCAATATGGATTTTTGAGCACTTAAGGCTTTAACGTATGGAAGAATGATCGTATGAGAATCAGTATATAGGTAACATTTCAAAAAATTTCAAAAATTAAATAATCTTCTATTGAAACTTTATTTTTGAGTGAATTTAATACTAAACTAAGTGAAAGAAACAATAAAACATTTCAAAATTTACATGTATCAATATGGATTTTTAAGCACTTAAGGCTTGAACGTATGGAAGAATGATCGTATGGGAATCAGTATAAAGGTAACATTTAAAAAAAATTCAAAAATTCCAAAAATCTACTATTGAAATGTTATTTTTGAGTGAATTTAATGCTAACCTAAGTGAAAGAAACTATAAAACATTTCAAAATTTAAATTTTATCAATAACAATTTTTGAGCACTTAAGGCTTGAACGTATGGAAGAATGATCGTATGGGAATCAGTATATAGGTAACATTTAAAAAAAATTCAAAAATTCCAAAAATCTACTATTGAAATGTTATTTTTGAGTGAATTTAATACTAACCTAAGTGAAAGAAACAATAAAAGATTTCAAAATTTACATTTATCAATATGGATTTTTGAGCACTTAAGGCTTGAACGTATGGAAGAATGATCGTATGAGAATCAGTATATAGGTAACATTTCAAAAAATTTCAAAAATTAAATAATCTTCTATTGAAACTTTATTTTTGAGTGAATTTAATACTAAACTAAGTGAAAGAAACAATAAAACATTTCAAAATTTACATGTATCAATATGGATTTTTAAGCACTTAAGGTTTGAACGTATGGAAGAATGATCGTATGGGAATCAGTATATAGGTAACATTTAAAAAAAATTTAAAAATTCCAAAAATCTACTATTGAAATGTAATTTTTGAGTGAATTTAATACTAACCTAAGTGAAAGAAACGATAAACCATTACAAAATATACATTTTATCAATATGGGTTTTAGAGAACTTAAGGCTAGAACGTATGGAAGAATGATCATAAGATATCAAGTATATAGGTAACATATCAAAAAAAATCGCGTGCAACACAGTGCACGTGTATGAAGTGAAACTTTCTTTAAAAGAAACAAAAAACCAGTGAGGACGCTCTCTTCGGTCTTGCCATGCCCATTTTCTGGATTGAATTTCTCATTATCTTAATATCCTATACACTAATTTTCATTGTTTTAGCTCATATCATCCTGAAATATGCAAATTATCAATTTTTGCTATAAGTAGGCGTAGCAATGCCCAATTTTTGATCAAAATAGTTTTTATGTCTCTGTAAGACAAAAAGTGTGAAGTTTCAAGTCAATTGATTAAAAAACAAAATCGTTTTACATATAATGACGTAAATTTGCTCTTTTTCCTCTAATCAATGATTTATGGTAATAAAATTGGAGGACCTGTGCAACATTTCAGGTCGATGATATCAAAACAAAAACAAGGAAAACTTAGGTGTCTGAGAAATACATATATTACCAACCAAATTTTTTGAGCTGGAGAACAATCAATCTACTTGTATCTATTTTCGAAGATTGAATACATTCATTCGAATTAAATTGTTGAAATAATCTTCAAATTATAATTAATGAGAAATTACTTTTGAAATAATTAAAAAAACTCGTAAAAATGGTAAATTTTATGAAAATATGTACATATGTACCAACCATGTTATTTGGGCAAGTTGGAATGCGTACATTTTCGAATGCATAAATGCGAAGAAGAAGAATTAATTCAAATGTGCAGAGTGTCTCCCGAAGAACAGAGTCAAGTTAACTACCAATGCTCCAATGTGTGGAATCTACTTGACTTTATTTATTGCATATATAATTTATTATAAGTGGTCTCTTTTGGAATATTTTGAATTTGTAAATTAATTGTTTTCATTTGCTTATCACAGCAATGGAAAGGGTATTATTGTCAATTGCAAATTGAACGGCCTTCAACATAATTGGGAGGACGTGAATTGCAGATGAATTCACAGCTCATATATTAAGAAGCTGATTAGCGACGCCAAGTAGCGGGCAACAACAAATACAATGCATACGCTCAGACAGTGTCATAGGTAGCAACAACCACACTGTCCGTATTAAAAGTGCTTGTTTACGCCGAAAATAACAACAACAAGAGTTTTTATAATATTTGGAGTAAACATGCCAGGTAAGTTGTTGTTGCATATGCGCCAGATGGCGAAAGTGACGGTTGAAGAGGAATGCCAAAATTACAACTAAGCATGTTGTTGTTGTTACTTTTTTTTATGACTTCTCAGTTTATGAATACAGACTGTCATTCTATATTCTATTTCATTCTTTCGCAGACTAAATCATATAAATGTATAGTCTGTCTCTTTTCATGTCGTTTCATCGAGTTTCAAATCGCACCCATGCTAAAGAAGTTTCACTTCAAAAATTTCAAAAATTCAATAATCTACTCTTGAAATGTTATTTTTTAGTGAAAGAAACAATAAACCATTTCAAAATATACATTTTATTTATATGGATTTTTGAGATCTTAAGGCCTGAACGTATGGAAGAATGATCGTATGAGATCCAGTATATAGGTAACATTTCAAAAAAATTCAAAAATTCAAAAATCTACTATTGAAACTATATTTTTGAGTGAATTTAATTCTAAACTAAGTGAAAGAAACAATAAAACATTTCAAAATTTACATTTATCAATATGGATTTTTAAGCACTTAAGGCTTGAACGTATGGAAGAATCATCGTATGGGAATCAGTATATAGGTAACATTTAAAAAAAATTCAAAAATTCAATAATCTACTATTCAAATGTTATTTTTGAGTGAATTTAATACCAACCTAAATGAAAGAAACTATAAAACATTTCAAAATTTAAATTTTATCAATAACAATTTTTGAGCACTTAAGGCTTGAACGTATGGAAGAATGATCGTATGGGAATCAGTATATAGTTAACATTTCAAAAAAATTCAAAAATTCCAAAAATCTACTATTGAAATGTTATATTTAAGGGAATTTAATACTAACCTAAGAGAAAGAAACAATAAAACATTTCAAAATTTAAATTTTATCAATATGGATTTTTGAGCACTTAAGGCTTGAACGTATGGAAGAATGATCGTATGGGAATCAGTATATAGGTAACATTTCAAAAAATTTCAAAAATTCAATAATCTACTATTGAAATGATATTTTTGAGTGAATTTAATACTAACCTAAGTGAAAGAAACTATAAAACATTTCAAAATTTAAATTTTATCAATATGGATTTTTGAGCACTTAACTCTTGAACGTATGGAAGAATGATCGTATGAAAATCAGTATATAGGTAACATTTCAAAAAAATTCAAAAATTCAAAAATCTATTATTGAAATGTTATTTTTAAGTGAAAGAAACAATAAACCATTTCAAAATTTACATTTGATCAATATGGATTTTTGAGCACTTAAGGCTTGAACGTAAGGAAGAATGATCATATGAGAATCAGTATATAGGTAACATTTCAAAAAATTTCAAAAATTCAATAATCTACTATTGAAATGTTATTTTTTAGTGAAAGAAACAATAAACCATTTCAAAATTTACATTTTATCAATATGGATTTTTGAGCACTTAAGGCTTGAACGCATGGAAGAATGATCGTATGGGAATCAGTATATAGGTAACATTTCAAAAAATTTCTTTAATTCAAAAATCTACTATTGAAATGTTATTTTTAAGTGAAAGAAACAATACAACATTTCAAAATTTAAATTTTATCAATATGGATTTTTAAGCACTTAAGGCTTGAACGTATGGAAGAATGATCGTATGAGAATCAGTATACAGGTAACATTTCAAAAAATTCAAAAATCTTTTATTGAAATGTTATTTTTTAGTGAAAGAAACAATAAACCATTTAAAAATATACATTTTATCAATATGGGTTTTTGAGCACTTAAGGCTTGAACGTATGGAAGAATGATTGTATGAGAATCAGTATATAGGTAACATTTCAAAAAATTTCAAAAATTCAATAATCTACTATTGAAATGTTATTTTTTAGTGAAAGAAACAATAAGCCATTTCAAAATTTAAATTTTATCAATATGGATTTTTGAGCACTTAAGGCTTGAACGTATGGAAGAATGATCGTATGAGAATCAGTATATAAGTAACATTTCAAAAAATTTCAAAAATTCAATAATCTACTATTGAAATGTTATTTTTTAGTGAAAGAAACAATAAACCATTTCAAAATTTACATTTTATTTATATGGATTTTTGAGATCTTAAGGCTTGAACGTATGGAAGAATGATCGTATGAGACCCAGTATATAGGTAACATTTAAAAAAAAGTCAAAAATTCAAAAATATACTATTGAAATGTTATTTTTAAGTGAAAGAAACAATAAACCATTGCAAAATTTACATTTTATCAATATGGGTTTTTGAGCACTTAAGGCTTGAACGTATGGAAGAATAATCGTATGAGAATCAGTATATAGGTAACGTTTCAAAAAATTTTAAAAATTCAAAAATCTACTATTGAAACGTTATTTTTGAGTGAATTTAATACTAACCTAAGTGAAAGAAACAATAAAACATTTCAAAATTTACATTTATCAATATGGATTTTTAAGCACTTAAGGCTTGAACGTATGGAAAAATGATCGTATGAGAATCAGTATACAGGTAACATTTCAAAAAAATTCAAAAATTCAAAAATCTACTATTGAAATGATATTTTTGAGTGAATTTAATACTAACCTAAGTGAAAGAAACTATAAAACATTTCAAAATTTAAATTTTATCAATATGGATTTTTGAGCACTTAAGGCTTGAACGTATGGAAGAATGATCGTATGAAAATCAGTATATAGGTAACATTTCAAAAAAATTCAAAAATTCAAAAATCTATTATTGAAATGTTATTTTTAAGTGAAAGAAACAATAAACCATTTCAAAATTTACATTTGATCAATATGGATTTTTGAGCACTTAAGGCTTGAACGTAAGGAAGAATGATCATATGAGAATCAGTATATAGGTAACATTTCAAAAAATTTCAAAAATTCAATAATCTACTATTGAAATGTTATTTTTTAGTGAAAGAAACAATAAACCATTTCAAAATTTACATTTTATCAATATGGATTTTTGAGCACTTAAGGCTTGAACGCATGGAAGAATGATCGTATGGGAATCAGTATATAGGTAACATTTCAAAAAATTTCTTTAATTCAAAAATCTACTATTGAAATGTTATTTTTAAGTGAAAGAAACAATACAACATTTCAAAATTTAAATTTTATCAATATGGATTTTTAAGCACTTAAGGCTTGAACGTATGGAAGAATGATCGTATGAGAATCAGTATACAGGTAACATTTCAAAAAATTCAAAAATCTTTTATTGAAATGTTATTTTTTAGTGAAAGAAACAATAAACCATTTAATAATATACATTTTATCAATATGGGTTTTTGAGCACTTAAGGCTTGAACGTATGGAAGAATGATTGTATGAGAATCAGTATATAGGTAACATTTCAAAAAATTTCAAAAATTCAAAAATCTACTATTGAAATGTTATTTTTTAGTGAAAGAAACAATAAGCCATTTCAAAATTTAAATTTTATCAATATGGATTTTTGAGCACTTAAGGCTTGAACGTATGGAAGAATGATCGTATGAGAATCAGTATATAAGTAACATTTCAAAAAATTTCAAAAATTCAATAATCTACTATTGAAATGTTATTTTTTAGTGAAAGAAACAATAAACCATTGCAAAATTTACATTTTATCAATATGGGTTTTTGAGCACTTAAGGCTTGAACGTATGGAAGAATAATCGTATGAGAATCAGTATATAGGTAACGTTTCAAAAAATTTTAAAAATTCAAAAATCTACTATTGAAACGTTATTTTTGAGTGAATTTAATACTAACCTAAGTGAAAGAAACAATAAAACATTTCAAAATTTACATTTATCAATATGGATTTTTAAGCACTTAAGGCTTGAACGTATGGAAAAATGATCGTATGAGAATCAGTATACAGGTAACATTTCAAAAAAATTCAAAAATTCAAAAATCTACTATTGAAATGTTATTTTTTAGTGAAAGAAACAATAAACCATTTCAAAATTTTCATTTTATCAATATGGATTTTTGAGCACTTAAGGCTTGAACGTATGGAAGAATGATCGTGTGAGATCTAGCATAGAGGTAACATTTCAAAAAAATTCAAAAATTCAAAAATCTACTATTGAAACGTTATTTTTGAGTGAATTTAATACTAACCTAAGTGAAAGAAACAATAAAACATTTCAAAATTTACATTTATCAATATGGATTTTTAAGCACTTAAGGCTTGAACGTATGGAAAAATGATCGTATGAGAATCAGTATACAGGTAACATTTCAAAAAAATTCAAAAATTCAAAAATCTACTATTGAAATGTTATTTTTTAGTGAAAGAAACAATAAACCATTGCAAAATTTACATTTTATCAATATGGGTTTTTGAGCACTTAAGGCTTGAACGTATGGAAGAATGATCGTATGAGAATCAGTATATAAGTAACATTTCAAAAAATTTCAAAAATTCAATAATCTACTATTGAAATGTTATTTTTTAGTGAAAGAAACAATAAACCATTTCAAAATTTACATTTTATTTATATGGATTTTTGAGATCTTAAGGCCAGAAAGTATGGAAGAATGATCGTATGAGATCCAGTATATAGGTAACATTTCAAAAAAATTCAAAAATTCAAAAATCTACTATTGAAACGTTATTTTTGAGTGAATTTAATACTAACTTAAGTGAAAGAAACAATAAAACATTTCAAAATTTACATTTATCAATATGGATTTTTAAGCACTTAAGGCTTGAACGTATGGAAGAATGATCGTATGAGAATCAGTATATAGGTAACATTTCAAAAAATTTCAAAAATTCAATAATCTACTATTGAAATGTTATTTTTTAATGAAAGAAACAATAAACCATTTCAAAATTTACATTTTATTTATATGGATTTTTGAGATCTTAAGGCTTGAACGTATGGAAGAATGATCGTATGAGAATCAGTATATAGGTAACATTTCAAAAAATTTCAAAAATTAAATAATCTTCTATTGAAACTTTATTTTTGAGTGAATTTAATACTAAACTAAGTGAAAGAAACAATAAAACATTTCAAAATTTACATGTATCAATATGGATTTTTAAGCACTTAAGGCTTGAACGTATGGAAGAATGATCGTATGGGAATCAGTATAAAGGTAACATTTAAAAAAAATTCAAAAATTCCAAAAATCTACTATTGAAATGTTATTTTTGAGTGAATTTAATGCTAACCTAAGTGAAAGAAACTATAAAACATTTCAAAATTTAAATTTTATCAATAACAATTTTTGAGCACTTAAGGCTTGAACGTATGGAAGAATGATCGTATGGGAATCAGTATATAGGTAACATTTAAAAAAAATTCAAAAATTCCAAAAATCTACTATTGAAATGTTATTTTTGAGTGAATTTAATACTAACCTAAGTGAAAGAAACAATAAAAGATTTCAAAATTTACATTTATCAATATGGATTTTTGAGCACTTAAGGCTTGAACGTATGGAAGAATGATCGTATGAGAATCAGTATATAGGTAACATTTCAAAAAATTTCAAAAATTAAATAATCTTCTATTGAAACTTTATTTTTGAGTGAATTTAATACTAAACTAAGTGAAAGAAACAATAAAACATTTCAAAATTTACATGTATCAATATGGATTTTTAAGCACTTAAGGTTTGAACGTATGGAAGAATGATCGTATGGGAATCAGTATATAGGTAACATTTAAAAAAAATTTAAAAATTCCAAAAATCTACTATTGAAATGTAATTTTTGAGTGAATTTAATACTAACCTAAGTGAAAGAAACGATAAACCATTACAAAATATACATTTTATCAATATGGGTTTTAGAGAACTTAAGGCTAGAACGTATGGAAGAATGATCATAAGATATCAAGTATATAGGTAACATATCAAAAAAAATCGCGTGCAACACAGTGCACGTGTATGAAGTGAAACTTTCTTTAAAAGAAACAAAAAACCAGTGAGGACGCTCTCTTCGGTCTTGCCATGCCCATTTTCTGGATTGAATTTCTCATTATCTTAATATCCTATACACTAATTTTCATTGTTTTAGCTCATATCATCCTGAAATATGCAAATTATCAATTTTTGCTATAAGTAGGCGTAGCAATGCCCAATTTTTGATCAAAATAGTTTTTATGTCTCTGTAAGACAAAAAGTGTGAAGTTTCAAGTCAATTGATTAAAAAACAAAATCGTTTTACATATAATGACGTAAATTTGCTCTTTTTCCTCTAATCAATGATTTATGGTAATAAAATTGGAGGACCTGTGCAACATTTCAGGTCGATGATATCAAAACAAAAACAAGGAAAACTTAGGTGTCTGAGAAATACATATATTACCAACCAAATTTTTTGAGCTGGAGAACAATCAATCTACTTGTATCTATTTTCGAAGATTGAATACATTCATTCGAATTAAATTGTTGAAATAATCTTCAAATTATAATTAATGAGAAATTACTTTTGAAATAATTAAAAAAACTCGTAAAAATGGTAAATTTTATGAAAATATGTACATATGTACCAACCATGTTATTTGGGCAAGTTGGAATGCGTACATTTTCGAATGCATAAATGCGAAGAAGAAGAATTAATTCAAATGTGCAGAGTGTCTCCCGAAGAACAGAGTCAAGTTAACTACCAATGCTCCAATGTGTGGAATCTACTTGACTTTATTTATTGCATATATAATTTATTATAAGTGGTCACTTTTGGAATATTTTGAATTTGTAAATTAATTGTTTTCATTTGCTTATCACAGCAATGGAAAGGGTATTATTGTCAATTGCAAATTGAACGGCCTTCAACATAATTGGGAGGACGTGAATTGCAGATGAATTCACAGCTCATATATTAAGAAGCTGATTAGCGACGCCAAGTAGCGGGCAACAACAAATACAATGCATACGCTCAGACAGTGTCATAGGTAGCAACAACCACACTGTCCGTATTAAAAGTGCTTGTTTACGCCGAAAATAACAACAACAAGAGTTTTTATAATATTTGGAGTAAACATGCCAGGTAAGTTGTTGTTGCATATGCGCCAGATGGCGAAAGTGACGGTTGAAGAGGAATGCCAAAATTACAACTAAGCATGTTGTTGTTGTTACTTTTTTTTATGACTTCTCAGTTTATGAATACAGACTGTCATTCTATATTCTATTTCATTCTTTCGCAGACTAAATCATATAAATGTATAGTCTGTCTCTTTTCATGTCGTTTCATCGAGTTTCAAATCGCACCCATGCTAAAGAAGTTTCACTTCAAAAATTTCAAAAATTCAATAATCTACTCTTGAAATGTTATTTTTTAGTGAAAGAAACAATAAACCATTTCAAAATATACATTTTATTTATATGGATTTTTGAGATCTTAAGGCCTGAACGTATGGAAGAATGATCGTATGAGATCCAGTATATAGGTAACATTTCAAAAAAATTCAAAAATTCAAAAATCTACTATTGAAACTATATTTTTGAGTGAATTTAATTCTAAACTAAGTGAAAGAAACAATAAAACATTTCAAAATTTACATTTATCAATATGGATTTTTAAGCACTTAAGGCTTGAACGTATGGAAGAATCATCGTATGGGAATCAGTATATAGGTAACATTTAAAAAAAATTCAAAAATTCAATAATCTACTATTCAAATGTTATTTTTGAGTGAATTTAATACCAACCTAAATGAAAGAAACTATAAAACATTTCAAAATTTAAATTTTATCAATAACAATTTTTGAGCACTTAAGGCTTGAACGTATGGAAGAATGATCGTATGGGAATCAGTATATAGTTAACATTTCAAAAAAATTCAAAAATTCCAAAAATCTACTATTGAAATGTTATATTTAAGTGAATTTAATACTAACCTAAGAGAAAGAAACAATAAAACATTTCAAAATTTAAATTTTATCAATATGGATTTTTGAGCACTTAAGGCTTGAACGTATGGAAGAATGATCGTATGGGAATCAGTATATAGGTAACATTTCAAAAAATTTCAAAAATTCAATAATCTACTATTGAAATGATATTTTTGAGTGAATTTAATACTAACCTAAGTGAAAGAAACTATAAAACATTTCAAAATTTAAATTTTATCAATATGGATTTTTGAGCACTTAACTCTTGAACGTATGGAAGAATGATCGTATGAAAATCAGTATATAGGTAACATTTCAAAAAAATTCAAAAATTCAAAAATCTATTATTGAAATGTTATTTTTAAGTGAAAGAAACAATAAACCATTTCAAAATTTACATTTGATCAATATGGATTTTTGAGCACTTAAGGCTTGAACGTAAGGAAGAATGATCATATGAGAATCAGTATATAGGTAACATTTCAAAAAATTTCAAAAATTCAATAATCTACTATTGAAATGTTATTTTTTAGTGAAAGAAACAATAAACCATTTCAAAATTTACATTTTATCAATATGGATTTTTGAGCACTTAAGGCTTGAACGCATGGAAGAATGATCGTATGGGAATCAGTATATAGGTAACATTTCAAAAAATTTCAAAAATTCAATAATCTACTATTGAAATGTTATTTTTTAGTGAAAGAAACAATAAACCATTTCAAAATTTACATTTTATCAATATGGATTTTTGAGCACTTAAGGCTTGAACGTAAGGAAGAATGATCATATGAGAATCAGTATATAGGTAACATTTCAAAAAATTTCAAAAATTCAATAATCTACTATTGAAATGTTATTTTTTAGTGAAAGAAACAATAAACCATTTCAAAATTTACATTTATCAATATGGATTTTTAAGCACTTAAGGCTTGAACGTATGGAAGAATGATCGTATGAGAATCAGTATACAGGTAACATTTCAAAAAATTCAAAAATCTTTTATTGAAATGTTATTTTTTAGTGAAAGAAACAATAAACCATTTAAAAATATACATTTTATCAATATGGGTTTTTGAGCACTTAAGGCTTGAACGTATGGAAGAATGATTGTATGAGAATCAGTATATAGGTAACATTTCAAAAAATTTCAAAAATTCAATAATCTACTATTGAAATGTTATTTTTTAGTGAAAGAAACAATAAGCCATTTCAAAATTTAAATTTTATCAATATGGATTTTTGAGCACTTAAGGCTTGAACGTATGGAAGAATGATCGTATGAGAATCAGTATATAAGTAACATTTCAAAAAATTTCAAAAATTCAATAATCTACTATTGAAATGTTATTTTTTAGTGAAAGAAACAATAAACCATTTCAAAATTTACATTTTATTTATATGGATTTTTGAGATCTTAAGGCTTGAACGTATGGAAGAATGATCGTATGAGACCCAGTATATAGGTAACATTTAAAAAAAAGTCAAAAATTCAAAAATATACTATTGAAATGTTATTTTTAAGTGAAAGAAACAATAAACCATTGCAAAATTTACATTTTATCAATATGGGTTTTTGAGCACTTAAGGCTTGAACGTATGGAAGAATAATCGTATGAGAATCAGTATATAGGTAACGTTTCAAAAAATTTTAAAAATTCAAAAATCTACTATTGAAACGTTATTTTTGAGTGAATTTAATACTAACCTAAGTGAAAGAAACAATAAAACATTTCAAAATTTACATTTATCAATATGGATTTTTAAGCACTTAAGGCTTGAACGTATGGAAAAATGATCGTATGAGAATCAGTATACAGGTAACATTTCAAAAAAATTCAAAAATTCAAAAATCTACTATTGAAATGATATTTTTGAGTGAATTTAATACTAACCTAAGTGAAAGAAACTATAAAACATTTCAAAATTTAAATTTTATCAATATGGATTTTTGAGCACTTAAGGCTTGAACGTATGGAAGAATGATCGTATGAAAATCAGTATATAGGTAACATTTCAAAAAAATTCAAAAATTCAAAAATCTATTATTGAAATGTTATTTTTAAGTGAAAGAAACAATAAACCATTTCAAAATTTACATTTGATCAATATGGATTTTTGAGCACTTAAGGCTTGAACGTAAGGAAGAATGATCATATGAGAATCAGTATATAGGTAACATTTCAAAAAATTTCAAAAATTCAATAATCTACTATTGAAACGTTATTTTTTAGTGAAAGAAACAATAAACCATTTCAAAATTTACATTTTATCAATATGGATTTTTGAGCACTTAAGGCTTGAACGCATGGAAGAATGATCGTATGGGAATCAGTATATAGGTAACATTTCAAAAAATTTCTTTAATTCAAAAATCTACTATTGAAATGTTATTTTTAAGTGAAAGAAACAATACAACATTTCAAAATTTAAATTTTATCAATATGGATTTTTAAGCACTTAAGGCTTGAACGTATGGAAGAATGATCGTATGAGAATCAGTATACAGGTAACATTTCAAAAAATTCAAAAATCTTTTATTGAAATGTTATTTTTTAGTGAAAGAAACAATAAACCATTTAATAATATACATTTTATCAATATGGGTTTTTGAGCACTTAAGGCTTGAACGTATGGAAGAATGATTGTATGAGAATCAGTATATAGGTAACATTTCAAAAAATTTCAAAAATTCAAAAATCTACTATTGAAATGTTATTTTTTAGTGAAAGAAACAATAAGCCATTTCAAAATTTAAATTTTATCAATATGGATTTTTGAGCACTTAAGGCTTGAACGTATGGAAGAATGATCGTATGAGAATCAGTATATAAGTAACATTTCAAAAAATTTCAAAAATTCAATAATCTACTATTGAAATGTTATTTTTTAGTGAAAGAAACAATAAACCATTGCAAAATTTACATTTTATCAATATGGGTTTTTGAGCACTTAAGGCTTGAACGTATGGAAGAATAATCGTATGAGAATCAGTACATAGGTAACGTTTCAAAAAATTTTAAAAATTCAAAAATCTACTATTGAAACGTTATTTTTGAGTGAATTTAATACTAACCTAAGTGAAAGAAACAATAAAACATTTCAAAATTTACATTTATCAATATGGATTTTTAAGCACTTAAGGCTTGAACGTATGGAAAAATGATCGTATGAGAATCAGTATACAGGTAACATTTCAAAAAAATTCAAAAATTCAAAAATCTACTATTGAAATGTTATTTTTTAGTGAAAGAAACAATAAACCATTTCAAAATTTTCATTTTATCAATATGGATTTTTGAGCACTTAAGGCTTGAACGTATGGAAGAATGATCGTGTGAGATCTAGCATAGAGGTAACATTTCAAAAAAATTCAAAAATTCAAAAATCTACTATTGAAACGTTATTTTTGAGTGAATTTAATACTAACCTAAGTGAAAGAAACAATAAAACATTTCAAAATTTACATTTATCAATATGGATTTTTAAGCACTTAAGGCTTGAACGTATGGAAAAATGATCGTATGAGAATCAGTATACAGGTAACATTTCAAAAAAATTCAAAAATTCAAAAATCTACTATTGAAATGTTATTTTTTAGTGAAAGAAACAATAAACCATTGCAAAATTTACATTTTATCAATATGGGTTTTTGAGCACTTAAGGCTTGAACGTATGGAAGAATGATCGTATGAGAATCAGTATATAAGTAACATTTCAAAAAATTTCAAAAATTCAATAATCTACTATTGAAATGTTATTTTTTAGTGAAAGAAACAATAAACCATTTCAAAATTTACATTTTATTTATATGGATTTTTGAGATCTTAAGGCCAGAAAGTATGGAAGAATGATCGTATGAGATCCAGTATATAGGTAACATTTCAAAAAAATTCAAAAATTCAAAAATCTACTATTGAAACGTTATTTTTGAGTGAATTTAATACTAACTTAAGTGAAAGAAACAATAAAACATTTCAAAATTTACATTTATCAATATGGATTTTTAAGCACTTAAGGCTTGAACGTATGGAAGAATGATCGTATGAGAATCAGTATATAGGTAACATTTCAAAAAATTTCAAAAATTCAATAATCTACTATTGAAATGTTATTTTTTAATGAAAGAAACAATAAACCATTTCAAAATTTACATTTTATTTATATGGATTTTTGAGATCTTAAGGCTTGAACGTATGGAAGAATGATCGTATGAGATCCAGTATATAGGTAACATATCAAAAAATTTCAAAAATTCAATAATCGACTATTGAAATGTTACTTTTTAGTGAAAGAAACAATAAACCATTTCAAAATATACATTTTATTTATATGGATTTTTGAGATGTTAAGGCCTGAACGTATGGAAGAATGATCGTATGAAAATCAGTATATAGGTAACATTTCAAAAAAATTAAAAAATTCAAAAATCTACTATCGAAATGTTATTTTTGAGTAAATTTAATACTAACCTAAGTGAAAGAAACAATAAAACATTTCAAAATTTACATTTATCAATATGGATTTTTAAGCACTTAAGGCTTGAACGTATGGAAGAATGATCGTATGAGAATCAGTATATAAGTAACATTTCAAAAAATTTCAAAAATTCAATAATCTACCATTGAAATGTTATTTTTTAGTGAAAGAAACAATAAACCATTTCAAAATATACATTTTATTTATATGGAATTTTGAGATCTTAAGGCTTGAACGTATGGGAGAATGATCGTATGAGGTCCAGTATATAGGTAACATTTCAAAAAAAATTCTAAAATTCAAAAATCTACTATTGAAACGTTATTTTTGAGTGAATTTAATACTAACCAAAGTGAAAGAAACAATAAAGCATTTCAAAATTTACATTTTATTAATATGGATTTTTGAGCACTTAAGGCTTGAACGTATGGAAGAATGATCGTGTGAGATCTAGCATAGAGGTAAAATTTCAAAAAAATTCAAAACTTCAAAAATCTACTATTGAAATGTTATTTTTTAGTGAAAGAAACAATAAACCATTTCAAAATTTACATTTTATTTATATGGATTTTTGAGATCTTAAGGCCAGAACGTATGGAAGAATGATCATTCAGATCCAGTATGTAGGTAACATTTCAAAAAAATTCAAAAATTTAAAAATCTACTATTGAAACATTATTTTTGAGTGAATTTAATACTAACCTAAGTGAAAGAAACAATAAAACATTTCAAAATTTACATTTATCAATATGAATTTTTAAGCACTTAAGGCTTGAACGTATGGAAGAATGATCGTATGAGAATCAGTATATAGGTAACATTTCAAAAAATTTCAAAAATTCAATAAGCTACTATTGAAATGTTATTTTTTAGTGAAAGAAACAATAAACCATTTCAAAATTTACATTTTATTTATATGGATTTTTGAGATCTTAAGGCTTGAACGTATGGAAGAATGATCGTATGAGATCCAGTATATAGGTAACATATCAAAAAATTTCAAAAATTCAATAATCTACTATTGAAATGTTATTTTTTAGTGAAAGAAATAATAAACCATTTCAAAATATACATTTTATTTATATGGATTTTTGAGATCTTAAGGCTTGAACGTATGGGAGAATGATCGTATGAGGTCCAGTATATAGGTAACATTTCAAAAAAAATTCAAAAATTCAAAAATCTACTATTGAAACGTTATTTTTGAGTGAATTTAATACTAACCAAAGTGAAAGAATCAATAAAACATTTTAAAATTTACATTAATCAATATGGATTTTTAAGCACTTAAGGCTTGAACGTATGGAAGAATGATCGTATGAAAATCAGTATACAGGTTACATTTCAAAAAAATTCAAAAATTCAAAAATCTACTATTGAAATGTTATTTTTTAGTGAAAGAAACAATAAACCATTTCAAAATTTACATTTTATCAATATGGATTTTTGAGCACATAAGGCTTGAACGTACGGAAGAATGATCGTGTGAGATCCAGTATATAGGTAACATTTCAAAAAAATTCAAAAATCTACTATTGAAACGTTATTTTTGAGTGAATTTAATACTAACCCAAGTGAAAGAAACAATAAAACATTTCAAAATTTACATTTATCAATATGAATTTTTAAGCACTTAAGGCTTGAACGTATGGAAGAATGATCATATGAGAATCAGTATATAGGTAACATTTCAAAAAATTTCAAAAATTCAATAATCTACTATTGAAATGTTATTTTTTAGTGAAAGAAACAATAAACCATTTCAAAATTTACATTTTATTTATATGGATTTTTGAGATCTTAAGGCTTGAACGTATGGAAGAATGATCGTATGAGATCCAGTATATAGGTAACATATCAAAAAAAAAACTGGTGCGTGGAGTCCCTCCGCGCGGATGAAGTAAAACTCTCACTTTAAAAATAAAAGCGGAGGTTGTTTCGATTTTTTGTAGTAATACTATAACCCTGAATCTGCAGCGTTTTCTTTAAGACCATTGTCTCTCATTTTGATCTTTCATTCTAGATCAGAAACGATTAAAATGTTCTTAAAAATAATTAAAAACACACAATATAATAAAAATATACCTGCGTGAAGTTAGCAACGCGTTCCCAGCAACACATTTTTCCCATTTGTTCCACTGGAACGGCGGAATCTGCGTTTTGGTGGGTTGCTTTTATTGTCATTATTTTGTTAAATAATGGTCTTTTTGCATTCGGATTTTTTTTAAATGCTAATAAAAAGAAATTCCAAACGCCCTATATAAGTTTCAGACCGATAAATAAAGAATTGTCGCCGTGAAAAGCGTTTAAAAATGACATATGGAAAATTTCATTTTTTTAGGCCGCTATTTGGCCAAGAAAACTTTAACTTGCACGCATAACCGAATATACGTTAGATAGGTGGATACCACAGCTACTTTCAAAAGAAATTTCAGATCGGTTTAACGTACAGTTTTTTGTCAAATCGAATAAATGTGTCAAAAATGGCCATTTTTGACTGTTTTTCATAGATAGAAAATAGAAAACTTTAACTTGCACCTGAACCAGTTTATATGGCTTAAAGAGGAGCATCTCAGTAATCTAGGAAAAATAATTTCAAGATAGTTTCACGTACAGATTTTGAGAAAATTGACCCTAAATGTCAAAAAGGGCCATTTTTGGCTTTTGTCATTTAAAAAAAAAAAATGCCGCATTTAATGGCAAAACCAAAAATAAGGCAACGTAAACTAACATTTTAAGAAACTCCAAAAAAAAAATCAAGTCATTAGATTGTGTATTTGCGAAGAAAATAGAAAAACTATAAACACACTTTTCCACATTTGCATACGCGCGCAAATGTGTATTCAAAAATGTGACGACAAATGAGAAACGAAACACAAAATAACCAAATGTGTATACATTCCCTTTGTGCGTATGCATATGAACTCAACTAAAATTTCGAAATTTCAACTTTGCGGTGGCTCAGTGAGTAGAGTGTCGGACTCGCATGCCAATAATCGCGGGTTCAAAGAACGTTGCTGGGCGAAAAAAATTTTTTTTTTTTTTTCTTAACTTGCAGTTTTTTTAAGTTAACAACATTAATGCACATTGTTTTTAGTATATGTATGTCAAATTTCATCCCGGTTTGATATACCGATTTCGAGTAATTGACAAAAATGTATGAAAAATTGTATTTTTTTGGCTATAACTTTGAAACGCTTTAACTTGCACTCATACCGATTATATGTGCTATTAGAGGGATACTATGGCCATATTTCGTGAAAATTTCAAAACGGTTTAGCGTACAGATTTTGAGAAAAATGGAAAAAACTATGAAAAATTGCCTTTTTTCCTCATTTACTGAGTGAAAAAGTCAACTTGCATTCATAGTGTTAACATGTAATTGATAATACATGTATTAGCTATGCTGCTGTGAAACTTTCAGATTGATTCCAAATACCAATTTCGAGAAAATTGGCAAAATGTAGACACAGTTTTCGATTTTTCGCATTTGATGCCCTATAACTTGAGAAATCTTTAACTTGCACGCATACGGTGACTTTTGGGAGAAAGGTGTGTATATTGGCTATGTACTGAGAAAATTTCAGATCGATTAAGCGTACCGATTTTGAGAAAATTAGGAAAATCTTTAGCAACTTTTTCCTTTCTGAGCTGCGCTGGCGGCGAAAAATTATTTTTTTTTTGCATGCATACGCGATTTGGCTCAGTTGGTAGAGAGTCGCCTTTGCATGCCAAAGGCCGCGGGTTCAAAGAACGCCACAAGCTGAAAAAAAATTTTTTTTTTTTTTCTCAACTTGCAGTTTTTTTAAGTTAACAACATTAATGCACATTGTTTTTTGTACATGTGTGTCAAATTTCATCCCGGTTTGACATACCGATTTCGAGTAATTGACAAAAATGTATGAAAAATTGTATTTTTTTGGCTATAACTTTGAAACGCTTTAACTTGCACTCATACCGATTATATGTGCTATTAGAGGGATACTATGGCCATATTTCGTGAAAATTTCAAAACGGTTTAGCGTACAGATTTTGAGAAAAATGGAAAAAACTATGAAAAATTGCCTTTTTTCCTCATTTACTGAGTGAAAAAGTCAACTTGCATTCATAGTGTTAACATGTAATTGATAATACATGTATTAGCTATGCTGCTGTGAAACTTTCAGATTGATTCCAAATACCAATTTCGAGAAAATTGGCAAAATGTAGACACAGTTTTCGATTTTTTGCATTTGACGCCCTATAACTTGAGAAATCTTTAACTTGCACGCATACGGTGACTTTTGGGAGAAAGGTGTGTATATTGGCTATGTACTCAGAAAATTTCAGATCGATTAAGCGTACCGATTTTGAGAAAATTTGGAAAATCTTTAGCAACTTTTTCCTTTCTGAGCTGCGCTGGCGGCGAAAAATTATTTTTTTTTTGCATGCATACGCGATTTGGCTCAGTTGGTAGAGAGTCGCCTTTGCATGCCAAAGGCCGCGGGTTCAAAGAACGCCACAAGCTGAAAAAAAATTTTTTTTTTTTTTCTCAACTTACAGTTTTTTTAAGTTAACAACATTAATGCACATTGTTTTTTGTACATGTGTGTCAAATTTCATCCCGGTTTGACATACCGATTTCGAGTAATTGACAAAAATGTATGAAAATTGGTATTTTTTTGGCTATAACTTTGAAACGCTTTAACTTGCACTCATACCGATTATATGTGCTATTAGAGGGATACTATGGCCATATTTCGTGAAAATTTCAAAACGGTTTAGCGTACAGATTTTGAGAAAAATGGAAAAAACTATGAAAAATTGCCTTTTTTCCTCATTTACTGAGTGAAAAAGTCAACTTGCATTCATAGTGTTAACATGTAATTGATAATACATGTATTAGCTATGCTGCT